>OY755042.1:113072410-114509009 GCA_963576565.1 Aspidapion aeneum
TAAGATACAGCTTTTAAAAGAACATGAGTTGGTAGTTAACTTACACTTTATTGAAATAGATATTAAACTTTGTGCTGGGTAATTTTTCAAAAAATTATTGACGACCACTACATTCAGTTCATTGAATGTGAAAACCATCTCACTTATTCACAAAATCACTTGTTTCTTTTTAATAAATTATTGTGAAATGTTTTATATTGCTAATTTTTCTTCAGATAACTCTAGCGAGTGTTTTTGTGGAGAAAAACTATTGTCAAAGCTTGAAAAAATTAGTTTAAGGGCATGTAAAGTTTTTTTAAATAATTTTATTAAAAAGCACAATGATTTAGTGTCTGCTAATAAATCTTTGAATAAGAACTCAGACAAAGATGATGACACTTAAAGAAAAATTAAAAAACTAAAAGCTTAGGTTTGATATGTCCAATTTTGAAAGACTTGTATAGATTTGAAGTTACTAACGATATTATGTACCTAATATATGTACCTGAAGATATGAGAGTGCAAATTTTGTATAATTTTTTATTTTATAGATTCAGTTCTTTTATCCATAATAAACACATATATCAGCAAAATATTTTTTGTTAATTTATTTTAATTGTGTAAAAACATATAATATATTAAGCAATACAATAAGAATCCTGGGACTCCTAAGATCACGTGACCGCCGACTTGCTTATAACGCGCCATGGCCAGTCTTTATCGTTGGCTGCAGCACACACCGTAAACAAGACATATATTTTTGCGGTATTAAGTATTGTTCATACTCGTCTTAGTCTTTTGTTTTTGATTAGTCTTTGTCCTTTGATTAGTCTTAGCTGTCTTAAACAAAATCGGGTGTTCATACTCGTCTTTTGTTTTTGATTAGTCTTAGTCATAACCCACTGAAAAAAAACTTCAATGTCAATAAAAAGGGCCCTTTTCAAAAGTCATTTTCTACACAAAACAATCTTATTTAACCTAATCTGTGCACGAAACACAGACACGAAAGAACAAAAGCGAAAAAGAAAATAAAAACAAATAAAATTTTGAGGTTAGGTTGAGATTTTCTGTTAAAAACATGATTAATGGCGGTAAATTCAAAATTTCGGCCGCGCGCTTGCGCTCTTCGGACGCCCTGTAAAAAAAACAACAAATATCAGCTGATGTCTGTCACTCGTCTTAGTCGTTGTCCTAAGGATTGAAAGTTGGCAACTCTTAAGACAAAGACTAATCAAAAACAAAAGCAAAAACATTGTATGAACACTCCCATAAGAAACAGTGGTTTTAACTTTCTTATGACAAGACATATGACTAAACCAAGACAAAAGACTAGACAAAAGACGAGTATGAACGATCCATTAAGCATCGGAAATGGGGTTAGTGGTCCCCCTTTCCAAAGCGTAAGACTGACTAACTGAAGGCGGGAAAAAAAGCAATCCGCGCAAAAAAAAATAATTTTTAATATTTATTAACAGATTTCCAAAAAAAAAAGATATTGGTTAAATCTGTTAAGCATAAATACTGATTTAAAAAATCGAAAAGTAAAGCAATAATATAGTCTAAATTATACGCATTTGTAATGACGTCACCAGGTGAGAAAAAAACGTATGGCGTAGATATTTCTGCCAATCAATGTTTTTTGATTGACAGTGACGGATACTTCACATAACCAATTAAAAAGTTTATTGACACCGCTGTTTATAATATACTAAACAAAGATAAACAAAAATGACGTCATTACAAATGGGTATAATTTGAACTATAGCTTGCTTTGGAAATAATGGCAAATTTAAATTCTCAGATAAAAATTTTCAAGTGTGTATGAACATACAGCTGCTGTGTGGCTGGAAGCCATATTTGTTGTATATTTACATTTTGCGTTTGTCGTGAAAAAATCTTCTTATTATCTTATTTTTCTTATTTATCCCTTGCCCTTATGCCACTAAATTCTCCTCGTTAACAAAAAAAATTACGTTGGTTAATCATTAATTGTATTAAAAACGGCAGTGCTTCTTACCGTTTTCTGTTAAACGTCGAAGTCAAGTGAAACTTGGCATGCCCTCCAGTCCTCGTCCATTGGTCGATAAAAACGGCCATGTCTTTACCAGTCACAGTAAATATAGCCTTTGTAAAGACATTTGTACTTATAAGCATGTGGTGCCATAGTCCACTGCCTATTTTTTGCGAAGCTGCGTTCGTTGCCAGCGAGAGTTGTTTGTTAAATACCTAAGAAAACCATTTAAGAAAAAGATGCAATGCTATTCGAAATTTGTACCACATATTACTGCTATTTTATAAATTTGGGTAATACGAGAGTGTCTTTAATATTTTGTACATAGAGGATGGAATGTCGTTACTAAAACTTAACTTCAATTTTTACTCAACTGCAACACGGCGAAAGAAGGGGTAATGTTTTTCGATTGTTGTATGTATATATGTATGTTTGTGTCACGCTAGAGGCTAAACGGCTGAACCGATTTTGAAAAAAAGGTGGCGTTGAATTGCTACTGATCCCGAAGGTGTTATAGGCTACATTTTTTTAAACAGGAATCAACATGGCGGATTTCAGGCGCCATTTTGTCATATGATGTAGGCTTTAAGACATACAAATTATCTAAATTTCAGGCGATTTTATTGAAATTCCTTTCATTACCCATTGCAAATATCCTCTAATTTGCTGTAGTTACTTTGTAGTCTTTCCTGCTCCCACCCATCTCCCCTCCTGTCATTTCCCTCAACCTATTCAAAAACCATATTCGCATAATTTTATCAAATATAGAGCGATTTCAAAAATTCTTTCTGCATACGCCTTAAGACTTTGTTTCCAACATCATTTTACTAGTTTCCCCCTTCCTCTCCCTCTCTTCTACCCACCCTCATTATTAGTAATAGTTATAGCTATATCTTTCACAAATTTAGAGCGATTTCAAAAATTATTTCGGCATATGTTTTAAGATTTTTTTGGCACCATTTTACTAGTTCCCTTCTCCTTCTGTCCTCCCCCACCTTCACGCAATGGAAGGTGACCCTGTTCGCGTCGGTAAAAAATCTACACGTATTTTTGGGTAAAGCTAAATGAATTGTAACGCAGCCCACGAGAAAGACCGGCCCGGGCGCGGAAATATCACGTGACCGTAAGAGTCCCACAAAAAAACGCCTCACGGCTCGCTGTCATTATAAAACATGTGTGTGTTCAGTTTTGGTATGTTTGTTTACGTCGATTTTTTTTTAATTCGGGCACGAATTTTATGTGAATTTTATCAAAGTTATTAAAATAACGCAGCCCACGAAAAAGACTGTAGTGGGTTGCGTTAAAATAATTAATGGCTAATGAGTAAATAATAAAGAACGTGTAATTAGTGTTGTTCCTTGTCGGTCCAACTATAAAACTGAAACCTAATATGTTGCAAACGGGAAAGAAGTGGTAAAAGATAAGATCTTGGATAAGATTGATCAAGTAATAGACATCCTTAGTGACATTTTCGATAGTGAGAGTGAAAAATGTGTTCAGTTGTCATTTCTTATTGAACAATTAGGTCTCTTGAAAAGGTAACCTGAAAATCGAAGATACTGTGGATACACTTTAATGTTGGCTTCATCTTTGTTTATCCAGTCATCTAGTGAATACACGTCAATTTACAATTCTAAGGTAATATGTCTTCCGCACCCTCCCAATATTAAAAAACTGATTTGTAAAATATTCTTAACAGATAGTAATCTCTCTGGTAGTGTGAAATATTTAAAAAGTAAGATACAGCTTTTAAAAGAACATGAGTTGGTAATTAACTTACACTTTAACGATATATATAGTTATTAAACTTTGTGCTGGGTAATTTTTCAAAAAATTTCTGACGACCACTACAATCAGTTCATTGAATGTGAAAACCATCTCACTTATTCACAAAATCACTTGTTTCTTTTTAATAAATTATTGTGAAATGTTTTATATTAAAAATTTTTCTTCAGATAACTCTAGCGAGTGTTTTGTGAAGAAAAACTATTGTCAAAGCTTGAAAAAATTACCTTAAGGGCATGTAAAGCTTTTTAAAATAATTTTATTAAAAAGCACAATGATTTAGTGTCTGCTAATAAATCTTTGAATAAGAACTCAAAGATGATGACAGTCAAAGAAAAATTAAAAAACTAAAAGCTTAGGTTTGATATGTCCAATTTTGAATGACTTGTATAGATTTGAAGTTACTAACGATATTATGTACCTAATATATGTACCTGAAGATATTAGAGTGCAAATTTTGTAAAAAAATTTATTTTATAGATCTTTTATCCATAATAAACACGTATATCAGCAAAATATTTTTTTCAATTTTTGTCTATAAAAGAACAAAAATTTTTTGTTAATTTATTTATATTGTGTAAAAACATATAATATATTAAGCAATACAATAAGAATCCTGGGACTCCTAAGATCACGTGACCGCCGACTTGCTTATAACGCGCCATGGCCGGTCTTTATCGTTGGCTGCGGAATTGTAAATGCATAGTGCTTTTTATAATACTGAATAAGAATTAAACGTAAAAGTTGGAAATAAAAAAATATATATAAAAAAAAACACCCAACTGCTAAATGTACTTTCATTCATGAAAATACAAAACTGTATAATTTCGCAAGTGTGCTTTGGGTATCAAAACGAAAAGTTGAAGCATGTCGTACAATATAGGTATATCTATCAATTTTGTACTTACAAGTAAATTTAGCAGTTGTGTGTTTTTTTTTTATTTAAATTTCTTTTTATTTTTAATTTAGTTTGGAATGGTCGTTTATGTTTATGAGTAAAACCTGGCATTATTGCACTTTGGTGTTATGTTTTCTCACCTGCAACAGCAGTTCCAACCCAATCCGATGCTCCAACATCCTCATAACCAACATGGCCTTCTTATACGCATGCTCGATATACAATGGCGACAAAGTGTGCAGGTTTTTAATCGAAAAGTAAAACTTATCTTCCACGGTTTTCGGCGCAGCTTGATTTTGATTACCAGTGCCGACAAGTGGGGCAGGAGGTTGACTTGGATCTAAAATAACAAAAAACTTTCTTCAAAAAAATGGATCCATGACGGATCTGACACCTTCCTAACTAGCCTATTATCACACTTCAAGTGAAGCCATGATAATATTTTAGCCTTGAAAACTGTTTTTTGTAAATATCTCAGAATCTAAACCTCCTACGAAGTTTTTGATTCTAACACAAATTATTGAGCACAATGTAGTCTCCCAAGTAACATTTCTTTATTTATATCAGAAGCTAAAAGGTTGCCAGCGTCTTTCCTTAAAACCATTAGTTTCAATGTTTGGTCGCTAGCACGTTCCCATTACCCTTATATACCCCTTAGACCTCCTAAATGGGACTCCCCAATTGGTGGTGGCAACCTATGTATTAAACTCACTATAAAACCATAAGAAATAAACTCCAGCTTCGCCCTCTAGCGGTTCCACCAGTATAGAACCTTTTAGAGCCTAAAGCTATTATGCCAGATTCTAAAAGCAACTCAGAAACGTCCTCTATCCTATTATAAAACTAGATTTGGTAATTTGGTATCCTGGCGATTCTGTTGAATACCATAATACCTTTAGAGTAAAGAAGTTTTCCTATAAAAGCTATGGCGATATTTTAGATTCACAATGGCTATATAAAATAATTTAGGTCACAAAATTGCCAAAAATGTCAGAGTCTCAAAATTATTTTATCACATAAAAATATACCGAGTTTGTCGTTTTGTTGATGATCAAATTGCCTGCCAGATTTATTTTTCTGATAAAATCGTATCTAAAAAGCTCTCAAAACAAGCGCACCACCTCAAGAATGCTTTTTAATAGTTTTTTGATAACAAAATAACAAATATTTAAAATTAAAAAAAATTATTTACACTATTCACCATTAAAAAAGTCTGTTTAGTATACATAAATCAAAATTAAAGTAAAATTATTGTTAAAAAACACTGATAAAACGACTAGATAAATATTTTCTCTTCACAATATTTATTAAATAAATTTATATATGCCATTATGGTTTTATAGTGGTCATTTGGTTTTATTTGTTACTATATCGCAACAAGGGTTTTTGAGTGCCCTTATGAAACCAACAAAAAAGAACAATGTAAACATAGTCAACATAACCTCACTTAAATTTTTTGTATTTGTTTTTAAAGTGTTTAAAAGCGTATAATTGAACACTTTTAAATGTTTTTTTCGTGCAATTTCGACACAATCGAGAGGGCCAGTGCAATGATATTCGTTGTGCCTGCAGGTTGGAGGGCAACCTCTTATATTGGTCGTCTAAATAGGCCTTATCTAGGCTTGGATGTCCTACCCAGGAGGACGGAAACTCAACAATTATTAATTATTGGGCTTTAAATAATCAATCTTGCAATAGGTAGGTATCAATCTATAGCTAGGTATATCTATTATTTTTACAAGAAATAGCTAAAAAAAGAAAACACGAAAGTATTTACTTACTTCTGTTAGAACCCTTAAGGAAACAAGGTTTTATATGGCCGCCTATTTAAATAATATTTAATATACAGCTATGGGTAACTATAAATACAAAAGAATTAAGTTTACCTTTAAGCCCTCCTATAAAACCTTTTTAAAATGCCTAAAAATAATGGCAAAAACCAAAAGTCTGAAGTTTATATTTACCACTCTTAAAAACCTTAAGGAAACTAGGTTCTATATGGCCGCCTATCTAATCATATTTACTTTTAAACAACTGGTAACTATAAAAACAAAAGGATATAAGGTAACCTTTTAGCTCTATTATAAAACACTTTTGTGATGACCTAAAGTAATGAAAAAAACTAAATGACCAAAGTTTATATTTATTTCTTTTTAAAAACTTTAGGTAAAATGGTTTTATAAGACCATCTTTATAAATCGGAAATCAATAAAACAAAAAGTATCTAAAAGGAACAGAAGGAATATCAGTTTTATTATACTCCCTTTATAAATCATTTTTTGGTTGTATAACACTCCTTTAGGTAATTGGCAATATAAATTACCTTTATCTAGCCAAATTGATCCTAAAACCCATAACAGCACCCTCTAAATAACCTAGGAACCAAATTAATAAAACCTTGAGTGGTAATAATGTTACTTGGGCTACTATATCCCGAAAACAGTGTATTGATACGATGCTCATTTAAAAAGTTAGCATTTTTTTAAGTTTTTAATTGTCAAAAAACTGTCATTAGCATTAATGGATTTTGACCAAAATCTAATCAGCTCGTAAGAGTGTTGAACACTATTTTACCTAAAAATTTTATGAAAATCGGTTCAGTGGCTTAGGAGCTATCGTGTTACGGACAAAAATAATATACACACAGACAGACATCACGACGATATTGCTAGGATAGGTCAAAATAGATCCAAATAAGACATTTATACGTTATCCCAAAAAAAAATTTTTGTTGAAAATAATACCTTCTCTAGCCATTGCTACGCGGGCTACGAAGGTAAAAATAATAATAAATACTATTATTTATGAATTTTCCTGACTAATGGGCAAGGTTATTTTGCTTCTTCAGTATTTTACAGTAACTTCCTGTGAAAAAATTTGCTCTTCGGAATATTCACCTTTAAACTGTGTAGATAATAATAAATTTGTAGAAATGTCCTAAATTGCTAACTTGAAACTAAACTAATCAAACAAGTTTCATGGCTAATCGGGCAAAAAGGAGTTTTTTGTTTCCCTTATATTTTTCCGTGGGTAGCTTGAAAGCTTAACCTCACGGGGGTCCAAGATCTAATGGACACCTAATAAGTGTTGACAGTTAACCGTTTCGTCCTTATGGGACTCCTCAGAACACTGCTGGTCAAGTGACAAATCTTGCGAAGTTAATCAGACGGTTTTGTCTCTAATTAAATGTAATTAATGAGCAAACTATAGCAAGAGGCGCCATCTACCGAGATACGAGAGAAACAAAAAACCAAAAGCAGGGAAAAACAACTATAGTCCGTGACCTACTAACTAAATTTTAGTTTTTTAAATAAAAGGTTGGCATTTATTCAATTTTCCAAACTACTGTAAAAAGGGCTAGAAAAAATTCGGTAATCTTAAAATGTGATTTTTCACACTAGTCCAGAAAACTCTACTCAAAAAAATGATAATTGATAATATT
Source organism: Aspidapion aeneum (assembly GCA_963576565.1). NCBI lineage: Eukaryota > Metazoa > Arthropoda > Insecta > Coleoptera > Brentidae > Aspidapion > Aspidapion aeneum. Next base: position 113,080,526 of record OY755042.1, read on the forward strand.
AATTATCAAATGCTTTGGTTGTTATGGAGTAAAGGCAAGATGTTAAATTTCGTTTTTTTTTTTTTTTTTAAAACCTTTATTAACAACTATATATGTACATAATAACAATAAAACATCTTGGCTAAGATGAAAAGTTTAATATTTCAACCTAATATCTAAAAATTTTCTTTGATACTAGATGTAATTTATTATTTCTTATCAATTGTAATCTTTGAAATCTCATTCTGTCCAAGAAACTATTAATGTCAGAAGACTTTTCTTCTATATTAGAGTAAAACAAAGCACTTACATAAAACAACCATACATTATTTTCTTTTTTATTTTGGAGCTTCACTTCCAAAATTTCACCGCACTGACTAAAACTATCTAAATTTTTTCCGCACATTTTTATTAGTTTTTTTTGTACCCATTCCCAAGTTCTAATCGAATGTCTACAAAATTTAATACGGTGCATAATATTTTCGGTGACATTACAAATGCTGCAATTATCATTTTGAGATATCCCATGTCTTTTAGTTTTTTCAGCAACTGGAATGACTTCATTAATTACTTTATACACCGTACTACGCCATTTTGTAGGCAAGACAGGGTTTGCAGTAATGGACCAGATATTTTTCCAATTCAATAAGGGATATTTTTCTTCAATTGTCGGCTGTTGGTGAATTTGGCTCATTATGTTTTGATATATACTTTTCGTTGACATTTTAACATTTTTATCGAATATTAGCGAAAACTCATTTATTTTAGATTTAACTTTTCTTATCATAAGGTTCCTTTGTAAATTATTTTCAAAAATATTATTAAGACTAGATTTAAACCAAATTTTTGTTTCTTGGTCTGTCCAAGAGCCAAACTGCATTTTTAAAAAAAGAGCAAGTGCCTTGATTTCCACGTTTACTAGATTCAGCCCGCCCACTTTATAATCGGATTCAATCTGTTGCCTTTTAACCCTATATAGACAGCCCCCCCATATGAATTTGCCTGTAATTAACACTATTTTTTGGCTATGCTTTTTTGGAAGCGGTAAAACCTGAGCTAGGTACCATACTTTAGATAATAAATACGTATTGACCAACCATACTTTTCTTATTAAATCTAAGCAACGAGGGATATTAGATAGCAGAGTACTTTGAATATTTTCTATTATTCTTTCCCAATTCCTATTAACCATATCAGAAAAATGTGCCCTGGTCAACATACCCAAAACCTTTATTTCTTGTTTTATGGGGAAATTAAAGAGATGCGTTCCATTGTGGGACCAAGAACCTAAAAGAAGTATACTCGATTTTTCACAATTTATTTTAGCACCTGAACCTCTCTCAAAAATATTAATTAAATTTCCGATTTTTTGAAGATCATTTAAGGACTTGACAAAAACATTAACATCATCCGCTAAAGCCGATATTTTATGGGTTTCTTGATTAACCTCTAACCCGTCAATGGAAAACTGAATTAATTGTAAAAATGGTTCTAGGCTAATACTAAAGAGCAGCATCGAAAGTGGGCACCCTTGGCGGATTGAGTTTTTAATTGCGAAACTATCAGAAAGAAAACCATTGATCTGAACTCTTGAGTTTGCCCCTAGGTAAAGCTTTTTAAGGATATTTTGAAAATGCGTTGAGAACCCCATTTTTTCTATCACTTTCCATAAATATAAATGGTTTACTCGATCAAAAGCTTGGTTAAAATCCAAACTCAAGATTGACCCTGGTAACTGATTATAATTCTCAAAATGGATTATAGTGTCTCGCACAAGCATTAAATTATTAAAAATCGAATTTTCAGTAGCACCGGATTGGTGTTTTCCGATAATTTTGCCAGTTATTTTATTTGTCCTATTAACCAATATTTTTGCTAAAAGTTTATAGTCGCAGTTCAGTAATGTAATGGGCCTAAAGTTGTTTAAAACCTTTGCATTTTTTATTTTTGGAATCAAAGTAATAACTCCCTCACAAAACTCGGGTGGTATTTCAATATTTTGGGATATGATCAAATTAAATAAGCGTTTTAAGTCATCTCCTAACAAGTCAAAATATTTTAAATAAAATTCATATGTGAGGCCATCCATACCTGGCATTTTTTTTGTTTGAACAGACTTTAAAACGTCATAAATTTCTTCTGTCGAGATTTCGATAACCAATTGATTGTTTTCATTAGGGGTCACTAATGTGCGTGTATGTGCCAATAGGCACTTTGTTTCTTTTTCTGATATTTGAGTTTCGGAAAATTTTTGTTGAAAATAGCTTTTTGCATACTTAATAATATCCCTTTGGTTCGACAAAGTTGTGTTATTATCGCATTTTAGAGAAGTCAAGCCAGAATTTTTATACTTTACTATTTTCATAATGTCGTACAAGGAGCATTGTTCTATTACCCTATTTTGATTTCTATCATTAAACCTTTCGTCTAGGTGCTTTTGTTTAATACAAAAGATTTCATTCTTAACTTCTCTATATTGATCATAACAGTTTTGTCCATTATCTAATTTTCTTTTTGCTTCCATTAGAGCAGAGTAATAGAATTCAAGAGTGTTTTTACGATCCACAGCTTTGTCAATGTCAGCTTGCTTATAGAAGGATCTTACTCTTTTTTTAAAAACATTAAACCACCAATAAATAAAATTAGTTTCATACGACAAGTGATTTTTATACTTAATCAGTTCATTTTCAAAGCTTTCATTTGAAATATCTTGCAAGGTTGATGTTTTCATAGTCCAGTACCCAAACCCATGTTTTTCACAATTTAAAGTCTCCCTAACTTTAATTTTAATAATAAGCGCACTATGGTCAGAAAACGATAATGGTTTTACTAAGGACTGATGCACTAAACTACAAGAATTTCTCGATATATATGCCCTATCAATACGAGTCGCAGTATTATTTCGAAAGAAAGTAAATTCCACATAGTTTTTATGAATATGTTCCCATACGTCTACTAAATTAAGATTTTGAATTATTTTTACGAGTGTTTTACTTAACACAGCTGACGGATTTCTAGAATCTTTTTTTTTTATTATACAGTTAAAATCTCCCAAGACCATAATCGGGATATTAACAGAGAGGTGAATTGTGAGGTCATTTTGGAAAAAATTATTTCTTTCTGTTTGCCTTTGACTTCCTGATGGGGCATATATATCAAACACTTGTTTTTTGTAAAAAGGAGCGTGATGTGGTGTAGGTTTATTTTTCTTATAATTTTATTTTTTATGCTTGCCTGAGGTTCGTAGAAAATCCTAACGCTTGCAGAAACCTATTTTTAGCACTTAAATGCTTGACAGAATTCGCTGCGTATCGTTCTGCCAACCGTATTTGCGTGCGAAAAAATAAATTTTCTGCACTTGTTAGGAAAATAGCTATTTGGTTTTTGCTCGATATTTATTGATTTTTTGAAAATTCCTGTAGATATTAAAAATATCTAATTATATTTTTAATAAGTAACAAAATTTGAAAAGTAGAATTTGATAGTTTGATTGTTTGTATCTTTATTTAAAATACTCTGCCAATATATGGGCCCCTAAGCTCACACTAGGTACTATAGTTATAGTGTACGTGTGAGCTAATATAACTAAAAACTGAAATAGATTTTATTCAACTCCAGACGAAATTACCTTTTGTTTGATACCACACAAGCCATGTTTTGACTTAAACTCAAATTTTTTAAATCTACCCCCACCCTTAAAAAAAACAAAAAACTAAAATGTATTTTGTTAAACTCCGGACTCAATTACCTTTCGTTTGATATCATACACGCCATATTTTCACATAAACTCTAATTTTTGAAATCTACCCCCACCCTTTTATTTGGTTTGTGTTCGGTGGATTTTGTTCATTTTTAAATGGGACCATCTCGACCCAAGACCCAGCCTAGGTACCAAAATTCATTAAAATCGGCCAAGCGGTTTTTGAGTTATGCGCGTTGGTCGTTACAGACAGACAGACAGACAGACAGACATACAGACAGACAGACAGACGGCGCAACAAAAAAGTTTCAAAATTATCTGAAACGCAAAGATATATAAAAATTTTTGAAATCGGAGCAACTTTTTTTTTTCTCGAAAAAATTAGGATCACCATAACTCACACTACTATAGTATAGTATATGTGTGAGCTAATATCTAATTATATTTTTAATAAGTAACAAAATTTGAAAAGTAGAATTTGATAGTTTGATTGTTTGTATCTTTATTTAAAAAAATATAAAAACCTCGACCAAAAAGATATTTTAATAATTGAAATGTTGACTGCTTTTTTTAAAAAAACTTTAAGAATCTCTTTCAAATGGAGGCTTGCAAGTGTGTACAAGATTTTACCTAAAATAATTCCACCATATTCTTCCTCATATTTGACGATTTCGTTAAGCCATCTTTGCACCATTTCTCTGTACTCGTTGTTACCAAAACTTTTCTTAGCATACAAGCCACAGAGGTATTGACTGATACCTAAACAATAAACATCAGATGTATAGGGTGTAAGTGAATAAGATGATAATAATTAAGAAGAACATAGAGGACAATAAGGCAAAAAACTCCTATTAATTTGGATCCGAACATGCGAGTTAAGCCACTTTAAATAGGACACCTTAAACATTAAAATTACATTTTGAAAATTTGTGTAATATATAAAATTTGATGGTAAATAAGATTCTAAGTTCAAAATTTTAAAATTTTATTCAGTTGCGTTATTTTGTTTGGAAATTATAAAATTCTAGAGCTTTTTAGGTAAAAAAGGTACTCCTACTTCAATTCGATAGAGCGTACCGTTTACGAGAAAATTTTTTTCATTTGAGTAAATTATTATGCATTAATAGAAAAAAAACACACATTTACCAATATTTTATTGAACAATTTGGAAAAAATTATAACGTGTTATAAAGTTATAGAGAAAACATCATCATTAAGTTGTCCTATTCAAAGAGACATTTTGGGACCCGTATTTATAGTAACTTTATGCCTTATTTTTATGCAAGGATTATGTTCCCGAAATGATGCCGCTTACTTTTGAGTCATCCTGTATAAACATCTAAAAAACGTCACTTTTGAGATACAGGGTGTTAAAGAATTTTAAAAAATCTCCTTTTTTGTTAATATCTGTGATATTGCTCTAAATATGTTTGTGAAATTTGGTACACTTTCTATGCATTTCACAAAAATATCTAGAGATTCTTTTAAAAAAGGGTTGAGTGTGTAATAGCTTGTTTGCTAAGGAACTCTATTGGACACCTACTGTAAACAATTACCTCGATGGTGTTTTTACAAGGAATAGTCAGAGGATATTATTTTAAAAGGCTTTCCGTTTTCGGTCTAGAAGCAAATCATATTACTTTTTGGCAACCATTTCACCCTGATTTGACCCCGCTGAATCCGAATATCTCTGTTGCCAACTCAAAAAATCGACAGGGACGGAGAAAATCCCCCCCAAACCCCCGAAAACCTGTTTTTTTTTCAGTTTTATACAATTTTCTCGAAAACTAATCTTTTTATCAAAAATTGCAAAGAACAGTTTTTTGTGGAGAATAAAATTCCCTTTCCAACGATGTATTGGTCAATAAGGTTAGGAAAAGCAAGTAGCTCTTCAGTGGCGTACGTAAATTGGGATTATTTAGAAAAAACATGTTTATTATAGGTTTCTTAAAATTTTCTCAAAAACTACACTTTTTAGGAAAAAATATGTAGTATACTTTATTGTAGAATATAACATTTTCTTTTAAAAACTTTATTAAAATGTCGGGTTGTTGCTATATTTAAGGCTTCAGGGGCGTACTAATATAAACTTATTTTCAAAAATAACTGAAATAATCAGTTTTTCTTGCATATTTAAATATCTTTTCTAAGTAAGATTTTCAGAAAAAAATGTGCCTTTATTCTTTATTGAGGATAAGACAATTTCTTTCAACTTTCGGCCTTTTGTTTTTTGATCTTTTGTACTTTCGACCTTTTGTATTTTCGACCTTTTGTACTTTCGACCTTTTGTACTTTCGACCTTTTGTACTTTCGACCTTTTATCCGCCGTTTTTTGTTATCCACCGAAAAGCTAATAAGACACAAAATTGAATAGTTTAGATTGATCTTAAATAATTTCTTTAAATTAAGAACACCACTGGAGCGGTAAATATAAAATAACTTCCACTTTGTTATACATCGTTTGAAAGGAAATTTTATTGGCTATGACGAAGTATAGAACACATTTTTGATAAAGAGCTTGGTTTTTAAGAAAATTGAATAAAACGTATAAAAACATGTTTTTTTTTAATGATTTGTTGAAATCACCCCCATTGACGGACGTCGCTGGAGAGTTTGCTATAAGTCAAACCTCAACAAGTTTCACATTTTTAAAAAGGGAATTTCCCTGTATACAGAAAAGTTTTTTTATGTTAAGCTTAGTTTTTGAGAAAATTAGATAAAACGTGTAACAAAAATGGTTTATTTTCTGTTTTTTCAAAATTAATTTAATTTACGGATGCCCCTGAAGTTTTATTTATAAAACCGATTTAATCATGTTATACGTCATTTTGAAGGAAATTTTATTGAATATACCAAAATGTAATACATGGTTTTCTGTAGATATTAGTTTTTAAACAAATTAAATAAATCTTGGAAAAAACATAGGTATTTTTTCAACTTTTTTTAATTACTTCAATTAACGGGCGCCGCTGGAGAGCTTGTTATTAGTCTAACTTTATTAAGTTATACCATCTTGAAAAGGGAATTTTATTGTCTACAATAAAGTATATTATACATTTTTCTCTTAGAAGCTTAGTTTTTAAGAAAATTTGAAAAATCCTCAAACTTTACGATTTTGGGCGGTCAGGGGAGGTTTTTAAAGGTTTTTGCGCCATTTAAAAAAAAATAATATGTTATTATTTTTTAATTATACAAATATATATTTTGAATGTACACCTGTGACAATATGGGCTTTCCAGCGGCAATTTAAAATTCCGTCGCCGTTTTGGCCGCCATCTTGAATATCTCAGCCCCTGTCAATATTTCGAGTTGGCAACAGGGATATTCGGATTCAGCGGGGTCAAAATAGGGGGAATTGCCCATTTGCCAAAAAGTAATATAAAATGCTTCTAAAAAGTGGATTTTCCCGAATCTTGCCTGAACTAGAAAAGGGTACCATGGAAATACAGTAATCCGATTGTAGTTTGTCTTCTTTGAGCGATCGTAACTTCTTTTTAGCTTCACTTAGGTTTTATGTTTTAACTGCACTTTGTTACTTTTTAAGGCAGTGTTAAGTTTTGCGCGATCGCGGCTTAAGGATTTACTTTTTAATTAAGTTTAGTTTAACACTAATTAGCAAGCAGTTTTAGTTCAGCAAAGGCTGTAGTTTTGGAACTTGAGTATGGGTTTTTCTCGCTTGTTGACTCCATTTAAGGTGGATATTTTAAATGGGTCCGTTTAATAAAAATAGGTAAATGGAATATCAGGTGTGTGAAACAAGGACATAGTGTGATTTGAAATTACTCCAGTTTTAATCTTAATATTTACAATTTAAAGGTGCAAAAAACATCTTGTTTTTTTATTGTAATGTACTGTGTTTAATTTATTCTTAACAACAGGATAAAATTAAATTCCAAAAATAAAAATAAAATAACATGTTTTGAAGTTCAAAAAATATAGCTAAGGGCATGGAAACAAACCACCTTTCCCACACTGTATCTCAAAAGTTAAGATATTTAGAACATATCACATCCTCAAAATTACAAAGATCTTGCTCAACAAATTGGGAAATCGAGTTTTTGTCAAAAGCAGAGCTAAATTTCGATTTATAAAGAAATGAAAGCAAAATTTCCATCATGTGCTTTACTAAGTAGCTCTAGTCAGTCAGGACTAATTTTTTTTTCTAAAAAACAATTTTAACTGTATCCCTATGGACATCATTTTAAAAAATGATCCTAGTATTTAATATGGACTATGTGTCTATTTAAGAAAACTACTGTCGAGAACAGCTCTCGAGAGTACCTAATCTAATCATAAAGAAAAACAGTAGTACCATTAACTAGCCACAAGTCTGACCAATTCTGCATGGAAATGAAGCAACCAAAAAACTGTTCTGCTATTGCAGAAGCCATTGCTTTTCGAGATATGTAAACCTGAAAAACAAAATTTAACCATTTAAGGATATTTTATGTATGCACGAAAAAATTTATAAAAAATATCAAATATTTTTACAAGCTTTTATTTAGCTTCAGATGTTCTGTCTAACTATCTAACTATCTATCAAATCTTGTGAGGCGTTTTTGACACACTTCCCATTATCCGATTTGGATGAAATTTGGTATACATATAGTGGTCCGATGACAATACAACAATAATGAAAAAATGTCCTCCCACCCCACCCCCCACCCCCTTCCATAAAAAATGCGTTTTTGACACACTTCATGCACATGCATAAAGGTCCGACGGCAATACAGCCCAAACAAAAAATATATTTCTACCTCTACCCCCACCCTCTCCTTCCCCCAAGAGAAAAATGAGTTTCCAAACAACTCACGATCAGCGATTTCATTATAATCTAGAATAAACTCTTCTGTTCTGTTATTGAACAAATATTTTCATTTAATAGAGTAGATAGCTGAGACTAAAAAGTAGAAAATAAATTGGTAAAAAATAATTTTTATGTCACAAGCTTTTATAAAATGCACTAAAAATTAAAAAAAAAAAATTCTAACATTCTAATATTATCATAATAATAAAAGCGATGGCCGCAAATCAAAGCATAAGTTAATCTAAAGTTGTGATCTAGACACTTAAAGAATATTCAACATAGCAGGTCATCAAAGATATGTTTGATGTGCCGCAATGTTATGCCATTGCCATACCTATGTCAGAGAAATGCTGGGGTATCTTAGGTCGGGTTGGGTGGGTTTGGTACCTCTGTATTTTTCTGCTAGATTGATTCTTGCAAATAGTGATATTTAATTGATACGGATATCTTATCGTGCTAACATCGTCAAGATTTCCATCAGTCGGCCATTGCTTTTATTATTATGATAATATTAGAATGTTAGAAAATTATTTTTTAATTTTTAGTGCATTTTATAAAAGCTTGTGACTTAAAAAAAAAATTACCAATTTATTAAAATTCAGAACCAAAAAATTATATTGGAAAATTTTCAAAAACTTTCATTTTAACACAAAATGTCGCAATTCGCTTAGAATTAAATGTTGCATATATAATACAAAGAATGTAACTACAAATATAGGCTTGAGTATGAACTACACTAAAACTAAAATCATAACAAACACAGATGGAAATATCACGTCAAAATAAATTAAGAAAAAGTAGTGGAGGAATATATATCGTCGGCAAAACCCGAAAAATATGTAATTCCACATTGGGACGAATTTTAGATTATGGTGTTATTTATCTATTAACTAAAAACGAAAGCTCCAGTCAGCTGTTATCCAATTTAAAAAAAAAAAGGTGTTTTTGGTCTCTCCTCTGAATTTTGTCAAATTGGAGTTACACACTTTTCAGATTCCACCGACGATATATATTTGGGACAAATTATTAAACTAAGCAAATAAATCCAAACCGCTGAAATCAAGAGACGAGTAAGATTGGCCTGGGCAGCAATCGATGAATTCAGAAACATATAAAAATAAAAAATAACATTAGCATCTCAAAACGAAAGTGCATATAACCAATGTATCCTTCCTATACTCACATTTGAATCCCAGACCTGGTCACTTACAAAATCAAACATGGATAAGGTAACAAATGCCCAAAGATCAATGGAAATACAAGTGTTACATGTAAAGCTAACAGATAGAAAAAGGAATTATTAGATAAGAAATAAAACAACAGTAAGAGATGTCAGAGGAGAGGTAGCAATTAAATATTAAAATAGAAATTGACCAGCTATAATATCATTCAAAAAGACGATTGATGGAACAAATGTATTTTGAACTGGAGACCTTTGAAAAATGAAAGAAGTAGGGGAAGACCCCAAATGAGATTGGAGGACGATTTGAAGAAATATGCGGAATCTAGATGGATAAACACGGCGACAGACAGAGAAAAGTACAAAATATTGAGGGATCCCAAGTAACATTATTACCACTTAAGGTTTTATTAATTTGGTTCCTAGGTTATTTAGAGGGTGCTGTTATGGGTTTTAGGATCAATTTGGCTACATAAAGGTAATTTATATTGCCAATTACCTAAAGGGGTGTTATACAACCAAAAAGTGATTTATAAAGGGAGTATAATAAAACTGATATTCCTTCTGTTTCTTTTAGATACTTTTGGTTTTATTGATTTCTGATTTATAAAGATGGTCTTATAAAACCATTTTACCTAAAGTTTTTAAAAAGAAATAAAAATAAACTTTGGTCATTTAGTTTTTTTCATTACTTAGGTCATCACAAAAGTGTTTTATAATAGAGCTAAAAGGTTATCTTATATCCTTTTGTTTTTATAGTTACCAGTAGTTTAATAGTAAATATGATTAGATAGGCGGCCATATAGAACCTAGTTTCCTTAAGGTTTTTAAAAATGGTAAATATAAACTTTAGACTTTTGGTTTTTGCCATTACTTTTAGGCATTTTAAAAAGGTTTTATAGGAAGGCTTAAAGGTGAACTTAATTCTTTTGTATTTATAGTTACCCATAGCTGTATATTAAATATTATTCAAATAGGCGGCCATATAAAACCTTGTTTCCTTAGGGGTTCTAACAGAAGTAAGTAAATACTTTCGTGTTTTATTTTTTAAGGTATTTCTTGTAAAAATAATGGATATACCTAGGTACAGATTGGTACCTACCTATTGCAAGATTGATTATTTAAAGTCCAATAATTAATAATTGTTGAGTTTCCGTCCTCCTGGGTAGGATACCCAGGCCTAGATAAGGCCTGTTTAGACGGCCAATATAAGAGATTGCCCTCCAACTGGCAGGCACAACGAATATCATTGCACTGGCCCTCTCGATTGTGTCGAAATTGCATGATAAAAAACATTTAAAAGTGTTGAATTATACGCTTTTAAACACTTTAAAAACAAATACAAAAAATTTAAGTGAGGTTATGTTGACTATGTTTACATTGTTCTTTTTTGTTGGTTTCATAAGGGCACTCAAAAATCCTTGTTGCGATACAGGTGCGATACAGTAACAAATAAAACCAAGTGACCACTATAAAACCATAATGGCATATATAAATTTATTTAAAAAATATTGTAAAGAGAAAATATTTATTTAGTCGTTTTAGCAGTGTTTTTTAACAATAATTCTACTTTAATTTTGATTTATGTAAACCAAACAGACTTTTTAATGGTGAATAGTGTAAATGATTTTTTTCTAATTTCAAATATTTGTTATTTTGTTATCAAAAAACTACTAAAAAGCATTCTTGAGCTGGCGCGCTTGTTTTGAGAGCTTTTCAGATACGATTTTATCAGAAAAATAAATCTGGCAGGCAATTTGATCATTAACAAAACGACAAACTCGTTATATTTTTATGTGATAAAATAATTTTGGGACTGACATTTTTGGTAATTTTGTGACCTAAATTATTTTATATAGCCATTGTGAATCTAAAATATCGCCATAGTTTTTATAGGAAAACTTCTTTACTCTAAAGGTATTATGGTATTCAAGAGAATCGCCAGGATACTAAATTACCAAATCTAGTTTTATAATAGGATAGAGGACGTTTCTGAGTTGCTTTTAGAACCTGGCATAATAGCTTTAGGCTCTAAAATGTTCTAAACTGGTGGAACCGCTAGAGGGCGAAGCTAGCGTTTATTTCTTATGGTTTTATAGTGAGTTTAATACATAGGTTGCCACCACCAATTGGGGAGTCCCATTTAGGAGGTCTAAGGGGTATATAAGGGTAATGGGAACGTGCTAGCGACCAAACATTGAAACTAATGGTTTTAAGGAAAGGCGCTGGCAACCTTATAGCTTCTGCTATAAATAAAGAAATGTTACTTGGGATGTCTATGTCTAAAAGATGGAATAAAGAAAGCTAAATAGATAGAGATGAACTTACTAATTTATAAATCTATTCGGTTTGTTTTAATCTTAAAAAAACTTACTTGATCAATAATAACAGCGCTGTGAAGCAAATTGAGGCTCAAAATGCTCATAGTAGCATAAGATTGGTAATCTTCATATGCTTCATCTACAAAAACTTGTTTGTAGCAAGAGTATGGATATCGGTTTGAAAGGGTTTCTTCATAGAATTCAAATGCCTCGTGCACATACCTAAATAACATAAAACAATAAATAAATAATAAACATTAATAAAAATATTCAAAAGTGAATAAAGTAAGTATTAAAAAGTAAAGTAATATTTTGTCCAAGCCTGTGTCTCCTTCAAAACAAACAAATATATTAAAAAAATCTATCAATAAATAAACTACCAATTAACCATTTTTAATAATTATTTAAATCCCAAACCAAAGTAGTAATATTGTCAGGAATGTAAATTTCCCCTGACTGTGCTATTGTACGAAACCATCTTGGAAAAACGAAAAACGCAATTATGGTTCTGTTGAGATAAGAAAGTGGTTCCGTCTCCCTCCAAAATGGTAAACAGTTGGTTACCGCCTACCTACACAGCAGGTGGTTGATGGGAGAAAAACTACTAATAAGTGAAGAGTGGGAGTTGTAATGGTTAAGCGTGGGGATACAGCAAGTAGCGAGTAGGTTTTCCCTTCAAAGTGATTGGACATGGAAAAACTGTGAGATAAGAAAATGTTGTCTATAAATTGTATTTTATCTCTGTTTTTGTTTAGCTTATTTTGTTAAGCTCATTAGCTAGAATGTAAAGTAAACTTTAGGATTATCAGCAACAGAGGGGATAATGGATTATTTAGGTCCAACCTACCGTTTATAAAAACCCTAACTTTCAGGAGACAAGTCGGTAGTCACATTCTAAGTTTTGTTGAACTTAACTAAAAACCTCTAAAGTAATTATCAGTAAAGAAACATAAGATTTTTATATTTAAAGAATATTTTGCAGTTCGTTATTTTGGTAAGTTAAAGTTTTTATTTTAATATTTTGGGTTTTGTTCGTTTTATAGGTCATCAGAAAAGTCTTGTAACAATTTGTAAATTGCAACAGAGTTTTATTTTGTATTCATTAAAGTTTGTAACGTTTTTAAAACTGTTTTATATTTATTTTATACACACAAGAGATCTACTACGGTACCCTCGTATAAGGGCTCGATTTAAAATAGAATCGTACCCGATATTAAGAAAATTAAACAGTTGAGTGAATAATATTATTCAATCAACGTTTAAAAAGTTGCTAAATATACAGGGTGTCATTAAAAGTTTGTAAGAAACTTTGACAGGTGATAGTACACATAAAAATAAGAAAAAAAGTTCATATGAACATAGGTCCTAAAATGCATAGTAGGAGAGCTACAGGCACCAAAAGGGTTAATATCGAAAATGGTTTTTTTTATACAGCAACTTTAAAAAGCTATGGAATTTTACAAAAAATTGCAAATGTTAATTAATTTTGACCCTTCACATTGTGGTACGGTAAAAAAATTATTACTTAACTCAAAAGGGTTCATTTTTTAAGTAAAAAAGGTACTCTTGTCTAAAGTCGCCCAGAGCAACGGTTTACGAGATAATTGGGCGTAAAGATTTTTAGTACCTTAGAATTTTTTTTTGTATTGCATTTTTTTACATTTTGAGTCCATTTTTAAAAACTACTCCCTTTTTTAAGTAAAAAAGGTACTCTTGTCTAAAGTCGCCCAGAGCACCGGTTTACGAGATAAATAATAAAAGTTATTCTGCTTATGGGAGGTACTAAAAAAATTTACGCTCAATTATCTCGTAAACCGTTGCTCTGGGCGACTTTAGACAAGAGTACCTTTTTTACTTAAAAGAGGGAGTAGTTTTTAAAAATGGACTCAAAATGTAAAAAAATGCAATACAAAAAAAATTCCAAGGTACTAAAAATCTTTACGCTCAATTATCTCGTAAACCGTTGCTCTGGGCGACTTTAGACAAGAGCACCTTTTTTACTTAAAAAGGGGAGTAGTTTTTAAAAATGGACTCAAAATGTAAAAAAATGCATTACAAAAAAAAATCGTGTTAAAACAACCACAACCACCCCTACCAAAAGTACCCTTTTGAGTTAAGTAATTATTTTTTTACCTTACCACAATGTGAAGGGTCAAAATTAATTAACATTTGCAATTTTTTGTAAAATTCCATAGCTTTTTAAAGTTGCTGTATAAAAAAAACAATTTTCGATATTAACCCTTTTGGTGCCCGTAGCTCCCCTACTATGCATTTTAGGACCTATGTTCATATGAACTTTTTTTCTTATTTTTATGTGTACTATCACCTGTCAAAGTTTGTTACAAACTTTTAATGACATCCTGTATATATTTACAACAAACAGAAAAGTTCCTAAAGTCTAAAGGTTTAAAGATATAAAATACTTGCAAAATAGCAAAAGAGTTTAATAACAAAATCAAATAAAATATTAAGAAGTGAATATGTCAAGTTTCAAAGAAGAAAATTTAACAAGTACCTAAGATTTTCCTACATTGTTTATAAATTTGACAAAACACTTAGGAAGTACTACTAACTTCTTCCAAGAACCGCCAAATTGCCTTTAATAATGTTTAATGCTTTTATAATTCATTTAAGTTGTTGCCCAAATTAGTTGCTTACATCATTCAACAAGACGCTAGCGCTACCAAGTCCACTTCCAATCCCTGGCTTCGCATGCGTAGATCTACCAATATTATTTACCTCATGTATTAGAATCGATGTACAGGGTGATTTTCACTTGAATGATTCTAACCACATGAAAATAGAAAGTTTCAAAAACCTAACCTAACGAAACCTAATCAGATCTAACCGAACCGAACCAAAGCAAACTAAACCAATATTTTTTTTTCAAAAAAAAAACTTTCCTGACTTCCTACCTGGGATGCTAGAGGATGTGAATCCGAACCGGACCGTACCGAACCTATCCAAACCTAACCCTACCCAACTAAACCTAATTAGCAGTACGTGTTGTAGTTTAGTTTGGTTAGGTTAGGTTTGGTTCAGTTTAGTTAGGTTCGGTTTAGTTCGGTTCGGATTCACATCATCTAGGATCCCGGGCAGGAAGTCAGGAAAGTTTTTTTTTGAAAAAAATTATTGGTTTAGTTTCCTTCGGTTCGGTTAGATTTGATTAGGTTTTGTTAGGTTAGGTTTTTGAAACTTTCTATTTTCATGTGGTTAGAATCATTCAAGTGAAAATCACCCTGTATGCATCTATTCTAAGACATGAAGTAAATAATATTGGTAGATCTGCGCTTGCGAAGCCAGGGATTGAAAGTGGACTTGGTAGCGCTAGCGTCTTGTCATCATTCAAGCCTTGGTCACTCGATTTGACAGTACCACTGTCAAACAGCTCGCTTGCTACAATGTCAAATAAGTCAAAAACTGTCCCCCTTGCAAACAAAATCCATGTTTATGAAAGATTTTTCGAATTCCATCAAGAAATACCTGTAAAACCCTCTGTTAAGTTTTCGTTGAAACACACTGTCTGAAAAATACTCTGCCAATCTATGTGCACCTAAGCTCACACTAAGTACTATAGTTATAGTGTACGTGTGAGCTAATATAATTAAAAACTGAAATATATTTTATTCAACTCCAGACTCAATTACCTTTTGTTTGATACCACACAAGCCATGTTTTGACTTAAACTCTAATTTTTAAAATCTACCCCCGCCCTTTTTAAAAAACTAAAATGTATTTTGTTTAACTCCAGAATCAATTACCTTTCGTTTGATATCACACACGCCATATTTTCACGTAAACTCTAATTTTTAAACTCTACCCCCACCCTTTTTTAAAGTAAACTAAAATTCATTTTGTTTAACTCCAGACTTAATTACCTTTCGTTTGATATCACACACGACATATTTTTACTTAAACTTTTTTTAAATCTACCCCCACCCTTTTATTTGGCTTGCGTTTGGTGGATTTTGTTCAATTTTAAATGGGACCATTACGGCCCAAGACCCAGCCTAGGTACCAAATTTCATCTAAATCGGACAAGCGGTTTTTGAGTTATGCGAGTTGGTCATTACAGACAGACAGACATACAGAGAGACAGACAACGCAACAAAAAAGTTTCAAAATCATCTGAAACGCAAAGATATATAAAAAATTTTGAAATCGGAGCAACTTTTTTTTTCTCGAAAAAATTAGGATCACCATAGCTCACACTACTAAAGTATAGTACTAGTGTGAGCTAATCGTGTCAGTAAATAATACAGTGTTTTAAAGTCTTATAGTATCATATTGGGAAAGAAATTTGTTGTTTTGCTTCACCTTGTAGTAACTTTGAGCAAGGGCAGCAACCCAGGCAGGCAAAAATGCGTCACTTCGTGCATATATGGGTCGACAAAAATTTCAAACGGTCCAACCGCCAAAGAAATATTTGGCGAACATGTAGGCACGTTGAGGGAATAGTGAAACGTTTTTCTGCGCATGTCTGGGGTGTAGACCACTTCTAGAAGGTCACCTAAAAAATAAAATTCAAAATTCAAAATTTCTTTAGTCAAATGAATCTAAGCCTAAATTACAATACTTGGATACAGTGGCGGCTGGTGACGTTGGAAATTGGGGGGGGGGGGGGGTAGAAATTTATATTGCATGGAAATTTTATTTTATCATTTTACAAACAAGCAGCTTGGTGTACAGTACCGGCCAAAAGTAGAGAAACCACCTAAAATTTTATATAAATCTGATCCTATACCAACTATAAAAGAACAAGTGATACATTTGAAAACTTGAATCCAGTTCTCAGTTTAAGTGTTTCGGCGATTTTCGATACAAAATCATTTCATGCCGTTTTGCCACGTTTAAAAAAAAGCTTAAAATAAAACTTTTTTCTGTGTAATTTTACGCAATAATGGCAAGTACCATTCGAAAAAGACGTAAAAGTTTTATGTGTCCTGAAAATTTTATAACAATTGCAAAAAAAATCGTCTACATATAAATTTTTAAAAGTGCTAAAAATGACCAATATTTCTACATTTTTGCCAATATTGATTATTTTTGCCAATTTTAAAAATTTATATGTAGACGATTTTTTTGCAATTGTTATAAAATTTTCAGGACATATAAAACTTTTACGTCTTTTTCGAATGGTACTTGCCATTATTGCATAAAATTACACAGAAAAAAGTTTTATTTTAAGCTTTTTTTTAAACGTGGCAAAAAGGCATGAAATGATTTTGTATCGAAAATCGCCGAAACACGTGAACTGAGAACTGGATTCAAGTTTTCAAATGTATCACTTGTTCTTTTATAGTTGGTAAAGGATCAGATTTATATAAAACTTTAGGTGGTTTCTCAACTTTTGGCCGGTACTGTAGTTTTAGTTTATTTATTTATAGATAAAGTCTATTCGCCCTTCTTTTACATGCGCAAAGTGCTTCGATTAGCACCAGTTTCAGACTCATCATGGCCCCGTAGAGCAACCTCAAAAATCCCACAGAATTTTAAACAGTCTATTAACCTACTAAGCTTAGAGTAATAATTACTCTGAGCTACTAAGTATATGTCTATGTTTTGCCACATTTTCAATATGTTAGGTAATGTTTTGCCTATAGGCACTATTCAATTGGCACCTAATATCAGTCTTGCCTAGCATAGAAAATTCTATGTGGTTATTTAAATAAGTAGCACTTTCTTTGTGAATTTAATTTTACAACAAAGTGCTAGAGATCACACAATCCTTTTGCCATCCACGCAACCGCACTTAATTACTTGCACTAAAATTTTGGTTAATTTTTAGGATTTCTAGGTCTGGTCTATGTAGCCCTAAATATTTTATTTGTAATCGAAGTTCATATGTCAACGTATTTAAATTTGCACAGTTAATTATGTAATCGACGGTATTTATTTCCATTTTACTGACTTAGCCCAAATCAAAACAAACTCATAGTCACACACTACGGATAGAACCGGCATCGTGTAGAAGGGCAACGGAAGTGTCCGCACGATGATGATGGCCGACTTTAACTAAAACACACATTCCTCCCGCCCCCGCTGAAAAACGGACCCATATCCCGCTGAAAAACGGGTGAAATTGAAACCTTGCCCCGCGCGGCGCTGCCGGCTTGTAATTATTTACGCTAAAAATGTTCAGCCAATTAATCGCTTGATGTTAACCATAGATAATAAAAAGAACTAGACAATCATGCCGTAAGGGAAAATTTAACTTTTTTTTAAATTAAATCAATTAAAAATACTGTTTGTTGTCTAGTTTTGGGAAGGCACTGCCCCGTTGCCCTACCTGTAGCAGCCGCCACTGGTCCCTATTATAATTTGAGCATATTTAAAAGGTTTTATGAAAGCATAAAGATGTTTAATCATTTACCACAACAAATAAAAGATTGTTATAGCTATAAGACGTTTCGTTTATGTGTCAAACAATATCTAGTCACCAAAGCCTTTCATAATATTAAGGAGTTTTGCGATTATGTGTCTTGTTAGAATTTATAAATTTTATATTTTATATTTATGTAAACATGTTTTTTATATTTTTTATCCATTTGATGTTTGGTTGATGTTTTTTTTTTAAATTTATTTTTGTTTTATAATACCGTTTTATATCTATGTTTTTACATATTTTAAATTTTTAACTGACTACTTTATTGTTTTGTTTGTTTGTTTTATCTGTTCTTAATTTTCTTAATTGACTGTATATGTTTGTTTTTTATTTAAATTTTTCTTATATTCTGTATGACCCATTAACGTATTAACCGGAGGAGACCAGGAACCGCGGCAAAAATTCATTCATCAAAACAATTCGATTTGACCCCTAGATGCTTCAATGAGTTGGAAAAGAATGGAAATATTTTTTGGAAAGACGATGGCAACGCTGTGCGACACACAGCAGACGTATGTTTATTCTTTATGGTCCATCGATTTACCAGTGACGGCGGCAAAATATTTATATATAGGGTTATTTAGATACCAGGGCCGAAATTTACTTTTCGTTTTTAAATAAATTGCAATCAATTTTTGGGTTATAACAAACATCCTTAGAAATGGATTTTATTTAACAATGAAAAAAATAATAAGTAGGTAACTATAGTTTATTGTTTTTAAATTTTTTGAATAAAAAATTTTGCTGACATTTTATAGGGTTAAAAACAAATCTGTATGTAGAGACCTCGTCTTTACATTTTTTAGATGTTTGATTAGGATGCTTTTAGCTTAGTGTATTTTATTTTAGGTTAGACAACCTTAAAAATTCAGAGTAGGTCAAAAGGACTAACCCAACCTAAAAAATTGCCTCGATCCAAATCTAAAAAAACTGTTTACACAAAAAAAAACGGTTAAATAAAAAAGGTATACGTAAAAAAATTACTTTCCATATTAATAAGATACCTTTTTTACCTTATATGTTGAAAATCAAGGCTCGTAGTTCAGTTAAAAGTATCAAAACCCCAAAACTTGGGACACCCTGTACATTTTTAACTAAACTTATGTTTAAACACTTTTAACAAATAAATAATTATTTATATAATAGCCTAATATTTTTTTTTCTGATTTTATATTGATTTCTACGGCACTGGTCTTTGTTTTGCTTTGAAGGTCAACAAGTTATTTAACTTACTTGTAAAACGAAACTTCTGGATTAAGATGGTCGAGATTTTAGCACAAAATACACCCCCACACCATTTTAAAGTCTTTTAAAGTCCAGATCGAAAATATATTTTAAGAAAAAACACGAAAACAATTCCGAACCGTAAAGAAACAGGTCAGAAACGCCGCTTGACCCTTTACAAAATACTAATGGGTCCAAAGGGACTACCTTCTAATCAAGAATTATTTTGTCTCTTTTTCTCGCATCGGTTTAACAAAAGAGGAACAAAATAAGATACTTTACGCGGGCCTAAACCATTGCAGCATGTTTCTAATTCTTTTGTTTTAGTGAGGGACTGTAATCGAGAATAGTTTTGTTTTTTTCTCTCGCACTGGTTTAATAAAGGAAAACGAAGGAGTAGCAAAATAAATGCTGGAAGCATAAGTTAAAGTGATCACCGCTAGTTATATATCCATCTGGTAAGGGTTTGTAAGAAGAACAGTTTCGTCTTTTTTCCTTGCATTGGTTTAAAAAAGAAATAAAAGTAAAGGAAAGATTGGATAATTTTGGTGATTCTTAAAGAGAAAGGAAATAGAGTTTCTATGGACCAAACAAAAATAGGCGATGAGTTCTTTAGTGCAGAAGTACGTTTTTTAAAACAAATTGTTTATCTAGACGGCCGATTTTTTTGTTTATTTCCCAGTCTCCTCCGGTTAATACATTAATGGTATGACCTAATTTATAATCTATAACTTACGATTTCATTTTTCTAATTAATAGTATTAACTTTGCTTTGTTAATGAAAACTCCATTTTTTGAACAATAAAGCTTATTTGATTTGATTTGATTTGAAGCTAAAAATGGGTGGACGCCTTACCATTTGAAACAGCAGTCATTTCATCATCAACTGTAAATTCGAGTTTCCAGGTACAGGGCTCTGCAAAACTGTCCACACATGGAAACCACAATCTTGAGGAATTTTGATGGCCATAAGTAAACAGATGTACCCCTCTCTGGAAAAAAAAATAGTTTTTAACAAGTTATTATTACATTTTTGACAGGCTATTCTTAAGTTTTTGACACGTCATATAAGCTAGCAGATCAAAGTTTTTATTATTAAACTTTCTGTAAAATGCTTATTTTTTGAGAAAATGTAGTAGTGTACTGCTAACGCTTCATGGTTCGTACCTCAGCAAGGGTACTACCCAGGGAACTCAATGATGTCTTATTTTATAGGCTATTAGTTGGTCTTTATTTTATGTCATTACAGATTTTCTCAAAAATAAGCAGTTTCAAAGTTAAAGACCACTAAATTAAAAAAATTAGTCAAAATCCAAAATGGCGGCGAACAATCATAACTCAAAAACCATTTCTGTGAAAAAAAACGAATAACAGCGTTTTTGTAGGAAATTCTATTGTCTGCAACTTTTGTCTAAAACTTTTTTTATATGTACAGGGACCAAGTAATTATTTTAAAAAAACCCTTGTCATGCACACTAAATTCAAGAGGGAAGGGGAAGCCCCCCTCCCAAAGCTCAATTTTTTTTTTAGGGCTCCAATATAAACAACATAGGACGTGTTTTTGACTAGTATTATTTAGTTTCTGACTAGTTAGTTTTTGATTAGCTAATCTTTAGTTTTTGACTAGTTATCCTTAAGTTTTTGACCAGTTATTCTAGACTAGGGTTACCAGATGAAAACGTCTCTAACCAGAACCAGCCCTCAAGAAAATCCGGACAAAATCCGGACGTCAAAATTTTTTCGATGCCACACACAATAAATCAACTTTTTTTTTTATTGAAACAATAACTAATAAATAACATAATATACCTACTATTTTATAGGTACTTTTCACTGCTTTATATTTTATTCAACAGCATTGAATTTTTAGACAGAAGTACAAAATCGTAAAATTCTGACCAGCTCATATTTCTTAAATTGTATGAAGTCATGAGTATTCCTTTTACAGAAGATAAAAGCAGCCTATTTCTTTCTTTAGTAGTATTTATTTCCAACTTGTACAAAATAGAGGTACAAAAGAAGCTCTAAAAAGCTGTCTGGAAAGATTTTTTTTAACTTCTTAAAAATTAAAATGCCCAAACTAAGTAATACATAAACAGTTTAAAAATTTTAAAAAATAAAACAAAATAATAAAACAGTAAACTGGGTCACACAAATATACCTAGGACAACTTAAGAATAGAATATATCAGGTTAAAAATTACAGTGTCTAATAAAGTTTAAGTTAAAATTCATGGTTAAAAAATTCATCTAAATTATAAAAAACCTGAGTATTTAGCAGATTTTTTAGCTTTTTTTGAATATGTTTTCATTTTCACTATTTAATACATCACGAGGCAACCTATTTAATACTTTGATTCCCATATAATAGGAACTTTTTTTATTAACTTCTAAATTAAAGTTTGGAAGAACAAAAGCATCATTATTTTTTGTAGGGTAGTTATGAATATGTGCGTGAGTTCTTAAATTTTCTCTTTCTCTAAATAACAAAATAGCAATTCTATAAATGTAAAGGTTAGTGAGTGTAAATATTTTGTATTTTTTGAAATATTGTCGACATGATTGCAATCTGTCAAGGGAAAATATTGCTTGAACAGCACGTTTCTGAAGGAGAAACGCACTCCTCGCACCAACAGAGTTGCCCCAAAATTCCACACCATATTGTAAAATGCTATAAAAGTATGCATAATAATTAGTTATTGCGACCTCCCCACCAATATTCTGTTTAGCGATCCTAATTGCATAGATGACACTGCTTAAAGATTTGTTTAGTTTTGAAATATGGCATTTCCAATCTAGAGCCTGATCAATGAGTACTCCCAGAAACTCCATATCGGCTTGGGTAGTCACGCTTCCAGTTTCCATGAGAATGTTGAGTTCTCCAACTTTTTTGATGGGTTGAAACCGAGGGGTCATCAGCTTTCAACAGTACTGTACAAATTTCACAACAGGACCCGACAGTACCACGACAGGACCCAACAGTACTCGACAGTACACGACAGTACCCAACAGTACTCAACAGGACCCAACAGTACTCGACAGTACACGACAGTACCCAACAGTACTCAACAGTACACGACAGGACCCAACAGTACACGACAGTACCCAACAGTACTGAACAGGACCCAACAGTACTCGACAGTACACGACACTACCCAACAGTACTCAACAGTACTCGACAGTACACGACAGTACTCAACAGAACCCAACAGTACTCGACAGTACCCAACAGTACTCAACAGGACCCAACAGTACTCGACACTACCATGGGCGCACCCAGGGGGGGGCCCCGGGCCCCCCCAAGCCTTAGATTTTTTAATATATTTTCTACATATTTGATGATAAAACATGAAAAATACCTTAAAATTTGACATCAGGAGGCTTCGGGCCCCTCCCAACCCCAAGCAGTGGCGTAGTTGCGAAAATTTTTTTTTTGGTCGCAAGTTTTTTGAGGGCGCGCTTTCGGGCCCCCCCCACACATGATGGCTCTTTTTTTTTTTTTTTGTGGTCACAAGTTTTTTGAGGGCGCGCTTCGTAGCTGTCGGGCCCCCCCCAAGACACATTCCTGGGTGCGCCACTGACACTACACGACAGGACCCAACAGTACACGACAGTACTCAACAGTACTCGACAGGACCCAACAGTACTCGACAGTACCCAACAGTACTCGACAGTACACGACAGTACCCAACAGTACTCAACAGGACCCAACAGTACACGACAGGACCCAAGTCCTGTTGGACGCTGTACAAAATTTTAGGGTGCCAATGACCCCTCGGTTGAAACAGTATTTGGTCCACTGGGTAGAAACACTTGCATTAAAATATTTTGCCCATTTTTCGTGGGTAGGCAGATTGTGGTCATCAGAAGTAGAATTGTCTGACATGTACTTTTTTAGATTACAAACTTCATCAAAAAAATTGTGTGTGCTTAAGACCACACAGCAGAAGTGTAAACTTCAACAAGGCGAATTTAATAATACTACTTTAAGCGGGGTCTTCACATAACGTTTTACCTTACGTCTTGCCTGTCAGTCAAAAGAGTTAAGTATGACGGTTGAAAGACTAGCGTAGACACTTGATAATTTTAATGTACGTTTTTAGATCAGTTTTAATAAAACGATTTTAACGGCTACTTTAAAATCCGGACATTTATGAAAAATCCGCCCAGACCCACCCGGACGTAGTAAAAATCCGGACATGTCCGGACGTCTGGTAACCCTATTCTAGACTCACCTCAGCATAGGAGCCCTCCTTTTGAGGAACAACAAAATGAATTCCTCCTTGTGGCTGTTCCAATGAGAACTCTATCCCCACTCTTAAAGCAGTTCCTTCAGCGATAAGATGGGTCGCCTCCGGTGGGATAGTGACAACCAGTTCTCCTGCGGCATGGTCAGGATCAACTTTTTGAGCTGCCGTTAGATGGTGTTGCGAGAACACATCCAAACTTCTCCTAGAAATTAAATTGATTTTTTTAGAACCACTCAGGACTGATAAAAATCAGTTTTTATTGTTTGGTTAGGTTTTGTTAGGTGCCATAAAGAATTACAGGACCAACAAAAATATGGATTACATAAGGACCTGTACAAAATTTGTAGGAAAGGGATCATATATTCAATAATACATACGTTTCTGTATCTGACTGGCAAACATCCAAGAACGGGTCAAAATAATGAAAGTGAGCTTCATAGTGGTCATTCAAAATCAC
Source organism: Aspidapion aeneum (assembly GCA_963576565.1). NCBI lineage: Eukaryota > Metazoa > Arthropoda > Insecta > Coleoptera > Brentidae > Aspidapion > Aspidapion aeneum. The sequence goes on from OY755042.1 coordinate 113,104,828, forward strand.
CCTGTATATTCTGCACTGCTTGGCATTGAGTTTGATGATTCGTAAGTTGTCTCTGAGGGGAACCACAGTCAGTTCTACAAAGCCCTAAAAGTTACACAGTGTTCAAATTGAACTTAAGACAAAAAATATATAATTAAATTTAACTAATAAAGTTTTATCAAATAAAACTAAGTAAGTAAAATTTTTCCTGCTGGCTGCCATTCTTGTAAAGCCATCCAAATTCAAGTGGTGTAAAAGTGAGACACCCAAAATCCAATTGAAAAATGAGACATTCAAATAAAAAATACTAATAATAAAATTCCCATAGATTTTCTGTTATAAACTGATAGCAACAGTTGTAAGGACCTCATACCTACACTTTATTTAATTTTTCTATAAAAAATAGGCTCATAATTAAAATGACAAAATTCATAGGTTTGTTTGTGGTAGAAAACTTTTAAAAATGTTACCGAAACTTTTGTCGTGTGAGTTTGTAGATTGGTTTTCCTATAAATAAATATTTTTGAACTTATTTGTCATATTTAAGTAAAAAAAAACTTATGTTAATTTTACCCTGAATGTCTTATTTTTGGTTTAGACAGCGCTCTGACTGTTTATACTTGAATTTTATCTTTTTTTCATATTATAGGTCAAATTTCTATGTTTATATGTTTGCAAATTTTTACTCTTATTATTGCTTATATCCTAAAAAAAATTCGAGTCCTACAGAGGAGTCTAAAATTTTAAAAATACAAAAGTGTCTCAATTTTACACTACTTGACCCTGTATCAGCCGAGGGAGTAACAGCAGACCTAAAATTTGTACATACATGTATTGCCAGTAATGCCATGTAAATCTTGGAGTACTTAATGGCAAGAAATTTGTAAATGTATTGCCATAATGCCATAGTAATTTATATCAGTAGGAAATAAAATTTCATGCTCTACATAAAATTTGTAAATGGTGTGATTTATATTTTGGAAAGTGCCTAAGCTGTTCCATCATAGCCAGTTTAGTTTGGACTAGATATAAAATATTTCTGTATTAAATTGACTAGACATGGATCAAATTCTATAGATTAATGTGAGCTTTTTATTAGTTTACCTATATATTTTTTAAATCTGTCCTGTTTACAAACTTTAGCCTTATTGGCTTTTTCTTTACAATGATATTAGAAGAAGTAGTTGTAAATTTTTGAGAGTTAATTGTTAGAGATAATGACACTTCTGTGTTTATCATGACTAGGTAATACTTATATGAGTAGAAATAGGCATTAGTGTTTAACTCATATGTATATGGTTGTGTTTAGTTTAGGATATTGCCACTAGAGGCAGTAGTTGTTTTTGAACAGCTCTTCTGACAGACTGTGTAAATGTCGTTTTGTTTTGTAATGCTATTTTACATTAATAAAACTGTTATTAATTACTCAAGACCTGCTTAGTTATTTAATATCATACTCTGCTATATTAATCTCAAAAATTTTAGATGTTTATGTTTCAACCTACCCCATAGAAATATATCTTTATTAGATCCAGACCCTCTTTTTTAATACCAAATAATTAAATTAATTAAATGTTCTTCACTTGGTGTTTAACACATAAGATGCTTTACTTTTTGTAGGCTATGATCAGTTTCAACCTGCCCCACTTTCTTATAATACCAAGTTATGCCATAAGCGGTTTCCCCTCAATATTAGCCACAAACACATTTAAAAATGAGTCTGAAAAATAAAAGAAATCAACTTACAATAATGCTCTTTCTCTCAAAGCTAATTCCAGTGAGACTGACAATTTGATGTGCTGAAACATAGTAAGAAACATAAGCTATAAAATAATATTTAAACCTCATTTTGAACATAATTAATGATATCATAGCTTGATCAAGAAATTATCAGAACAATGTGGATGTAACATGCTTTTTGTAATTTTAATTTATTTGATTAAAATACCAACAATAGAAAATTAGGACACAAATTATATTTTATAAATCCCAAGGAAATTGTGCAGTATTGTAATATGATGGAATTCTTACCCAATTTGAATGGTCTAACAGTGTCTCCAGTTTTTGCTGGCTTCATAGTTGGCAGCCAACTTTCTAGAGTATGTGTACCATATTATTATCCATATTTATTTCCAAAATTTAGTAAAAAATATCTACAAAACACAGAACTAAAAACACAGAACAACTCAAATATAAACAAAGAAGTGGGGTTATGTTCAACGTCAGCTTTCATGTAAAGACCACTTTCTCAAATCACAGTAAGTTATTGCTTAATTTAAGGGCTTGCCACGACACTTTTAAAAGAAAGGTTTTTGAACATTTCTCGAGTCGCAAACTTACTGGAATATTAGGGACCATCAATCCTATAATCGTGCCAAGTTTCAAAATTTTCAGCCGCTGAATCTGAATCGTGGGTCAAAAAATACGTCTGGAATTTTCCTAAGTGGGTCAATTGATATGAAAATTCTTGTGGGGTTGTGTAATCATATTTACCTTATCTTTAAGCTGTGAACACAATGGCAGTCCAAAGGTAAAATAAAGCAACACCTCATTCAGTCACTGTACAGTGCATTTCGCATGTGTCGACTAATATTTCATCACACCATGGTTGTTTGTCAACTGGTAAATGGCAAAGATCAGTTTGTGGCTAGATCTTCAGAGAGGTTGGGGAGAAGAGACTACTGCTGAAGAAAAAAACGTAAAATGATAATAGGGACTTAACGAAAGTTTCAAGATAAGGGAACGTCTTTAAATTACGTAACGCAAAAATTTAGGATTTTTGACTCCCCCTCCCCCCTCGTAACGCATTTTAAAAAAAACATATTAAAAACACATTGAGTGTAACGCAAAGCCAAACCCCCCTCCCCCCTCCCCATAGAGCGTTACGTTACGTAATTTAAGGGCAGGCACTAAGGCTAGCAGTAATAAGAGAACAACTTTATATAAATAGTAATAGACACATATCTTAACTTAGGGTGTGATTTTCCCAATGAACTTGTAAAATACAAGTTCATTGGATTTTCCCCACGATACTGGAACTCGGTGCTTTTGGTGATAAACTTTATATAGGTATTAAAATATCAATTTTCAAAGTTTGGCCATTATGGTCTTATGGGATTCCCTACCCTAAAATTCACTAAATGACGTTTTTTTTTTTTTAATTTTAACTCAGGGTGTGATTTTTTCGCATCTCTATGGTCCCACCATACTGCAACTAGTTGGTTTTGTTGATAAGTTGTATAGTTTTTGAAATATGAATTTTCAAAGTTTGACCATTTTGGATTCTACCCCCTAAAATTCACTAAATGACGTTTTTTCAAGTCTTATCTCAGGGTGTGGTTTTTTCGCATTTCTATGGCCCCATCATTCGGCAACTCGGTGCTTTTGTTGATCAACTGTATAGTTTTTAAAATAAGAATTTTCAAAGCTTGGCCATTTTGGTCTTACGGGATTCCTCACCTTAAAATTCGCTAAATAACGTTTTTCCAAATCTTAACTTAGGGTGTAGTTTTTACGCATCCCTATACTGCATCTCGGTGCTTTTCTTGATAAACTCTATAGTTTTTGAAATATAAATTTTCAAAGTTTAGCCATTTTGGTCTTATGGGATTCCCTACCCTAAAATTCGTTAAACGACGTTTTTTGAATCTTAACTAAATTTGTGGTTGTTTCGCATCTCTATGGCCCCACCATACTGCAACTCGGTGCTTTTGTTGATAAACTGTATAGTTTTTCAAATATATATTTTAAAAGTTTGGCCATTTTGGTCTTATGAGATTTACTACCCTAAAATTCACTTTTATTTTATCAAAAACATTCAGGATTCCTTGAATTTCTTTGCATTTTATCATTTATATTGGAGAACTTGGCTAAATTTTTATCTCAATTATATTTACGGAATACCATTTTTGCGTAGGTACTTTGCTTTTTTTACATGCAGTGTTTTTGTTATGAGGTTTATTTATTTGTAACTTTCATGAATTTGAACTAAATATTTATAATACATTCTTTGGGACTGCTTACTTAATAAATTCCGATAAACCCCTTGATCAAAGATTAAAAATTAACTATGTTTAGGAGAAAGAAACCGGGGTAAATTTCTCCTTCTTCCTTATATTGTTATGCAATTCTTGTACAGGAATATTTTATTTTTAATTTATTTTTCACTTAAACTGTAATAATATTAATCCAAATCCTAGAAACTGGCGAAGCTAGAAGGCAAAAAACAAAAACAAATCAACCATCAGAAAGCCAGAAGCTTTTTGTTTTGGTTTTATTGTTCGATCATTATTTGGGATCTTCCATTTCTGGAACTCACCGGAAAGTGATTTAAATATCTATTTTATTACAAGTTATCAGCTGACAAAAAAGGACCAATCATGTTGTTCTTTTCTATTATCTTGGGTTAGGCAAGGACAAGGCCACCAAAAAAATATCCCATTGGCTGATCGACCTGTTGGAAATGATACGCGCACATACGTCATATTCCTATCTGGATACGCGTCGAAATTAGTCCCCCCAAGAAACTGCTGTAACATTTTTAAAAGCTTTCCAAATTTTATTACAGGGCATTGTATAAGCTTACATTGTCCGGCGTTTTGCCAGGAAAGGAGAAAAATATTGTATTTTTCTAAATATTTTACTTTTTCCTTAAAACCATAATGGTCACAATTGCAAAATAATTTGATTGGTCCCTCGCTTGACAAGTAACCGGAAATACGTCACGTCCTGGTCAGCTTTCAGATCGTCCTTGTCCTTGTCCCCTTCCATTTCGTTTTCAGGTCGGAAGGTGTCGCGAAACGAGTCTTTAAAAAGTCGGGATTTTAGTTTTCGTTCGATTTGCATAATTTTTTCGCTCAAAGTTTGCCAAAAAGTGTGATAAGTGATGGAAAATGGATGAAACATTTAGTAGGTAAACTTTTTTTTGTTGGATTTCAATAGAAAAATGTATTTTTTTGACGACAAAGTATAGCGTCCCCTCAAGGCGACCCCCCAAAAAATGATTGGCGGCCATTAACTTTATGTAAATTTCTGCATTAAGTTTTTTTTTCGTATTTTAAGTTAAATTTTTTGCTATTTTTTTCTTTAAAACTGGATAAATTGATAGTTAACGGAGTCGAGATTTAATTTTTTAAAATTTTTAGTTTGGTTTTTAGAAATAAATGGTGCTTTTTAGGGGGTAAATTACGGCGTCCCCTCTAAGTCAATACTACTATTGCTCTTCGATTTAACTTTTTTTTATTTTGGCTATGGAACATAGTTAGGGGAGGCAGAGGGCCAAGCGCGGATCTGGGTGAAAATTTAGGGGGGGTAATAGTCGACAAAAAAATTATTTGTAATATAATTTTTTTTCTAGGGGGGGGGTAATTCGGCTATTTCCCCTTTAATTAATAACAAAAAGTACATATTTTTTGTTTTAAGGGGGGTAATTACCACGTTACCCCCCTCAAATCCGCGCTTGCAGAGGGGTCGCCACCCCCCCCCTTATGTTCCTCAGTTCCTCCTGATGTATCCTATATTCTATGAGTCTAGGTCTATCCCCTACTAATAAATAGACCGATATACAGTGAGAACGAGCCGGTTGGAATACATTCATAAGATTTAAGCTTTATGGAAAAATCCTCGGAAAAATCCAAAAAGACATCTGACATTTTTAACGGGTAATATTTTTGAATGAAAATTTTTTGGGAAAGACTCCCGAAAAGAGGTTTAGTATGGGGACCATACCTCCGGAGAAAGCCGGACACATGGGCGCACCCAGAGGGGGGGGGGCCCATGTGTCCAAGCCTTAGATTTTTCGACATATTTCAGGAAAAAAACACAAAAAATAGCTTGAAATTCGACATCATGACGACTTTTTGGCGATCCAAGAGACATCAGTCATCCTGGGGCGCAATTAGGAGGGGGGCATCTAGAGGGGGGTTAGCTTATAAAATTAGTTCTCCCAAGCGAAATGAGCACATTTTATCAGGAACGAACTATTCAAGTCACCTAAAAATTAACGTACTTCATTTTTATGTGTTATTTGGTATGTATCTCTGTGTGTGTGTGTGTGTGTGTGTGTGTGTGTGTGTGTGTGTGTGTGTGTGTGTGTGTGTGTGTGTGTGTGTGTGTGTGTGTGTGTGTGTGTGTGTGTGTGTGTGTGTGTGTGTGTGTGTGTGTGTGTGTGTGTGTGTGTGTGTGTGTGTGTGTGTGTGTGTGTGTGTGTGTGTGTGTGTGTGTGTGTGTGTGTGTGTGTGTGTGTGTGTGTGTGTGTGTGTGTGTGTGTGTGTGTGTGTGTGTGTGTGTGTGTGTGTGTGTGTGTGTGTGTGTGTGTGTGTGTGTGTGTGTGTGTGTGTGTGTGTGTGTGTGTGTGTGTGTGTGTGTGTGTGTGTGTGTGTGTGTGTGTGTGTGTGTGTGTGTGTGTGTGTGTGTGTGTGTGTGTGTGTGTGTGTGTGTGTGTGTGTGTGTGTGTGTGTGTGTGTGTGTGTGTGTGTGTGTGTGTGTGTGTGTGTGTGTGTGTGTGTGTGTGTGTGTGTGTGTGTGTGTGTGTGTGTGTGTGTGTGTGTGTGTGTGTGTGTGTGTGTGTGTGTGTGTGTGTGTGTGTGTGTGTGTGTGTGTGTGTGTGTGTGTGTGTGTGTGTGTGTGTGTGTGTGTGTGTGTGTGTGTGTGTGTGTGTGTGTGTGTGTGTGTGTGTGTGTGTGTGTGTGTGTGTGTGTGTGTGTGTGTGTGTGTGTGTGTGTGTGTGTGTGTGTGTGTGTGTGTGTGTGTGTGTGTGTGTGTGTGTGTGTGTGTGTGTGTGTGTGTGTGTGTGTGTGTGTGTGTGTGTTTATGTGTGTGTGTGTGTTTGTGTGTGTGTGTGTGTGTGTGTGTGTGTGTGTGTGTGTGTGTGTGTGTGTGTGTGTGTGTGTGTGTCTGTGGGGGGGGGGGTGCGTGCGTGCGTGCGTGCGTGCGTGCGTGCGTGCGTGCGTGCGTGCGTGCGTGGGTGTGTGTGTGTGTGTGTGTGTGTGTGTGTGTGTGTGTGTGTGTGTGTGTGTGTGTGTGTGTGTGTGTGTGTGTGTGTGTGTGTCTATATAATATTTGTGTGCGTAACACGATAGCTCCTAAACCGTTGAACCGATTTTCATAAAATTTTTTGGTAAAATAGTGTTTGACGCTCTTACGAGCTGATTAGATTTTGACAAAAATCCATTATTGCTGATGACAGTTTTTTGACAATTAAAAAATGCAAACTTTTTAATAATGCGTCGTATTAATATGCGGTTTGCGGAATATAGTAGACTTTTATTTTGCTCAATATTAGCTCACACATATACTATACTATAGTAGTGTGAGCTATGGTGATCCTAATTTTTTCGAGAAAAAAAAAGTTGCTCCAATTTCAAAAATTTTTGTATATCTTTGCGTTCCAGATGATTTTGAAACTTTTTTGTTGCGCCGTCTGTCTGTCTGTCTGTCTGTATGTCTGTCTGTAACGACCAACGCGCATAACTCAAAAACCGCTTGGCCGATTTTAATGAAATTTGGTACCTAGGCTGGGTCTTGGGTCGAGATTGTTTTTTTAGATTCCAATTTTTTTACCTACGGCGCTGTTTTTTCAATTTTTTAGTAGTTATAGTTAGTTTTTTTAGCGCGATTTTATCTGAAAAATATAAATTGGAGAAACTGTCTTTTACAGCGTCGCTTTTTAGTGCTTATTTTTTTTTACTTGTTGCCTGCGGCGTCTTTTTTTTCTACAACCATTCTTTCCAGCGCAGTTTTTGCCGAAAGGTACCTACTTATTTTTATTCGATTTTCTAGTACCTAGGTATCGAGGGCCTCTACTAGTGATGAACCTACATAGTTAGATTTTTCTAGGTTGCAACTTTTTATTTATTTTGTGTGTTTTGTCATTTTTTAAGGCCTTTCGGTCCCAAGAGATTTTTAGCTCACACTACTACTATACTATAGTAGTGTGAGCTATGGTTATCCTAATTTGTTCGAGAAAAAAAAAGTTGCTCCGATTTCAAAAATTTTTATATATCTTTGCGTTTCAGATTATTTTGAAACTTTTTGTCTCGCCGTCTGTCTGTCTGTCTGTCTGTATGTCTGTATGTCTGTATGTCTGTATGTCTGTCTGTAGTTTTTTATTTGCTTTGACGTTTACGTAAAACCCATATGGTCATCCTAGGTTTAGTGAACCAAGGCCACCAAGAAAATACAAGCCACGACCCTTAAAAAATCAGCTGTTCTCGGGGGGGGGGCTGACTTTTACATTGGGCTAGACGTTTTTTTATGATATTTTCAAAATGGCACTACATATAGATTTCCGCGAAATTTCAGTGAAATATTCTCAGGCCCGATATTCCACTAAACTTTTGTAAGGATGCAAGATGATTAAAAGGTTAAAATCTTCAAGATTTAGCATTCCTTATTTTGAACTCAAATTACCCGCCATGTACCGCATGCGAACTGTTATATTTGACATGTATTTGACTCAGTGGCGTATATACGGGGGGTGGCTGCTGCCCCCCCCCCTCGAAGCTAAGATTTTTTTAGATATTTTCCACATATTTCATGAATACACACATAAAATAGCATAAACTACAGCCTCATGAGGTCTCGACTCCCCCCAAAACTGTCTCGGGCCCACCCCGAAACTTTTTTTTATATACGCCACTGATTTGACTTTGTCATCTGTGTTTGTCACATTCGCTTCTGCTTTAAATTTAATTTTAGTGTGAGCTAATGAAGCGGCTCTGAAAAATTTGGGATTACTAAACATTTAAAAAAATTGTTCTGCAACAATAGTAAAAACAATCTCAAAACCGGCTTATTTAAAAAAAAAATTATGAACCGGCATTTTAACTTCAATATTTTAAAGACGTCAACAAAGTGGTCCGTCCGTTTTGATAGCCCTGAGTTAACATACAACTTTTTTTCGGATGGAATGACCCTACTTGCGGTACTTTTTTCGAAAACTTATAGCGAATTCTTTTGAGAAAGCTCGTGGTCCACTGACACTGTTTGGGTGCTGTCAGAGAACATTATTTCTTCGATGGTGCTGTCAAAAATTTGCCCCAAGTGCAGTTTCAAAAGAATACGAAAGTGCACTAGTGCAACACGAGCTCTTAGAGCCCGTGGCGAAAAGATGTGCAACACTTAGCTTGTCAGTTGCTCAAAAGAATACAAAAAATTACCCTAGTGGCTCACTATAGTGCCACACTTTTTTTCCAAACAAAACGCCAATATAAAATAAATGGATACATGACGGATCTGATACCTTCCTAGCTAGCCTACTAGCACACTTCAAATGAAACCATGATAATTAAGGTCACTCATCGTCAAAGGCTTACGATGAGTGTCCTTAATGATAATATATTAGCCTTAAAAAAAATTATTTATAAATATCTCAGAAACTAAAGCTACTACGAAGTTTTTGGTTATAACACAAATTATTCAGCAAAATGTAGTCTACTATATTCCAAAAACGGTATATTGATACGATGCTCCGGTAAAAAGTTAGCATGTTTTAAAGTTTTGAATTGTCAAAAAACTGTCATCAGCAATAATGGATTTTGATCAAAATCTTATCAGCTCGTAAGAGTGTCAAACACTATTTTACCTAAAAATTTTATGAAAATCGGTTCAACGGTTTAGGAGCTATCGTGTTACGGATAGAAATAATAAATATACACACACACACACACAGATAGATATCACGACGATATTGCTATCATCATGTCATTAGCATTAATGGATTTTGACCAAAATCTTATCAGCTCGTAAGAGTGTCAAACACTACTTTACTTGGAAATTTTATAAAAATCGGTTCAACGGTTTAGGAGCTATCGTGTTCCGGACAGAAATAATATACACACACAGGCATATACACACACAGGCATCACGATCGATCGATCACGCTATATTGCTAGATAGGTTAAATTATTTAAAAAAAAATTTTTTCGTCGAAAACAATACCTTCTCTAGCCATTGCTACGCGGGCTCGGAAGGGAAATAGAAAAATAGCAATATATTTTTTTAACAAATCAATTTTTTTTTGTTTACTTGTGGTGTTAGGCGTTTCATTCAAAGGATTATGAAATAAGAAAAACAAATATTTTTTTGACATCCTATGTCCGCCTACGTCAATCAAAATGTCAAAAAATGATGATGTTTTGTTTTTTTTTTTCAAAAAACCAAAAGTTAAAAAAAATATTTTTGACATTTTAATTGACGTATATCAAAAAAAAGATTAAGTTATTTTCCATGCACATTTTTTAAAAATAAAAGGGTAAAATAGCCTATAAAATACGATATCATGATGCCTCGCCCTCTCACCTCCTGATGTCTCGCCCTCCCACCCCCCATCAATCAAAGGAACAAGCAGGCTTTAGAAAAGGTTTCAGTACAGTTGACCCCACAATACTGCAACTCGGTGCCTTTCTTAATAAACTGTATAGTTTGTAAAATATGAATTTCCAAAGTTTTGCCATTTTGGTCTTATGGGTTTCGCTATACTAAAAATCGCTAAATGACGTTTCTTCGAATCTCAACTCAATCCGTGGTTTTTTCGTATCTGTATGACCCCACAATACTGCAACTCGGTGCCTTTCGTGATAAACTGTATAGTCTGTAAAATATGAATTTTCAAAGTTTTGTCATTTTGGTCATGGGTTTCCCCATACTAAAAATCGCTAAATGACGTTTTTTCGAATCTCAACTCAGCCCGTGGTTTTTTCATATCTGTATGACCCCACCATACTGCAAAGCCGTGCTTTTCCTGATAAACCGTATAGTTTGTAAAATATGAATTTTCAAAGTTTTGCCATGTTGGTCTTATGGGTTTCCCTATACTAAAAATCGCTAAATGACGTTTTTTCCAATCTCAACTCAATCCGTGGTTTTTTCGTATCTATATGACCCCACAATACTGCAACTCGGTGCCTTTCTTGATAAACTGTATAGTTTGCAAAATATAAATTTTCAAAGTTTTGTCATTTTGGTCTTATGGGTTTCCCTATACTAAAAATCGCTAAATGACGTTTTTTTGAATCTCAACTCAATCTGTGGTTTTTTCGTATCTGTGTGACCCCACCATACTGCAAATCCGTGCTTTTCTTGATAAACCGTATAGTTTGAAAAATATGAATTTTCAAAATTTTGCCATTTTGGTCTTATGGGTTTCCCTATACTAAAAATCGCTAAATGACGTTTTTTCGGATCTCAACTCAATCCGTGGTTTTTTCGTATCTGTATGACCCCTCAATACTGCAAATCCGTGCTTTTCTTGATAAACCGTATAGTTTGAAAAATATGAATTTTCAAAGTTTTGTCATTTTCGTCTTATGGGTTTCCCTATACTAAAAATCGCTAAATGACGTTTTTTTGAATCTCAACTCAATCTGTGGTTTTTTCGTATCTGTATGACCCCACCATACTGCAAATCCGTGCTTTTCTTAATAACCTGTATAGTCTGTAAAATATGAATTTTCCAAGCTTTGTCATTTTGGTGTTATGGGTTTCCCTATACTAAAAATCGCTAAATGACGTTTTTTCGAATGTCAACTCAATCTGTGGTTTTTTCGTATCTGTATGACCCCACCATACTGCAAATTCGTGCTTTTCTTGATAAACCGTGTAGTTTGAAAAATATGAATTTTCAAAGTTTTGCCATTTTGGTCTTGGGTATCCCTATACTAAAAATCGCTAAATGACATTTTTTCCAATCTCACCTCAATCCGTGTTTTTTTCGTATCTGTATGGCCCCACCATACTGCAACCAACTCGGTGCCTTTCTTGATAAACTGTATATTTTGTAAAATATGAATTTTCATTTCAAAGTTTTGCCATTTTGGTCTTATGGGTTTCCCTATACTAAAAATCGCTAAATGACGTTTTTTCGAATCTCAACTCAATCCGTGGTTTTTTCGTATCTGTATGACCCCACTATACTGCAACTCGGTGCCTTTCTTGATAAACTGTATAGTTTGTAAAATATGAATTTTCAAAGTTTTGCCTTTTTGGTCTTCTTGGTTTCCCTATACTAAAAATAGCTTAATGACGTTTTTTTGAATCTCAACTCAATCTGTGGTTTTTTCGTATCTGTATGAGCCCACCATACTGCAAATCCGTGCTTTTCTTGATAAACCGTATAGTTTGTAAAATATGAAATTTCAAAGTTTGACATTTTGGTCTTATTGGTTTCCCTATACTAAAAATCGCTAAATGACGTTTTTTCGAATCTCAACTCAATCTGTGGTTTTTTCGTATCTGTATGACCCCACCATACTGCAAATCCGTGCTTTTCGTGATAAACCGTATAGTTTGAAAAATATTAATTTTTAAAGTTTTGCCATTTTGGTCTTATGGGTTTCCCTATACTAAAAATTGCTAAATGGCGTTTTTTCGAATCTCAACCAGCGGCGTAGCGTGGGGGGGCGCGGGGGGTTCGTCGCCCCCCCCCGCCCCGAGGGTAGTGGCGCCCCATAGGTGGCCGAAGGGCCCTCAGCTTTATTAAGTCGGGCCGGTAATGACCAATTGAGTGGGTGCCAAAGGAGAGGCGCCCTTGTGACTGATCGGCCGCCCCCTCAGACATGATTGTTGGTCGCAAGATTTGTGAGAGGCGCCTTTTTGACCTTTTTGTTTTTTTTTGCCACAAGATTTTTCATCAGTTTGCAGAGGCGCCCTTTTGAGCTGTCGCCCCCCCTCCCCCCCCGCCCTTTCGGGCACGCTTCGCCGCTGATCTCAACTCAATCGTGTTTTTTTCGTATCTGTATGACCCCACAATACTGCAACTCGGTGCCTTTCTTGATAAATTATTAACCATGAAAATCCTAATAGAACGAGCCAACGAATATAACATTCCAACATATATATATATATATATATATATATATATATATATATATATATATATATATATATATATATATATATACTACGAAAAAGCTTTCGATAGCATGGAGCACTGGGCAGTAAAAGCATTTGTAATTAATAGCCGAATAGACCACAGATATACAGACTTGATAGTCAATATATATTGAGAACTGGATACAGCCGCTAAAAATATAGGCTTAAGTATGGACTACACTAAAACTAAAATCATAACAAACACAGATGAAGATATTACGGTCAGAATAAACCAAAATAAAATAGAACAAGTAGAGGAATATATATACCTAGGACAAATTATTAAACTGAAAAAAGAAAACCAAACAGCTGAAATCAAGAGACGAGTAAGATTGGCCTGGGCAGCATTCGGTAAATTAAGCTACATATTAAGAAATAAAAAATGTCCTCAGTACCTCAAAACGAAAGTGTATAACCAATGTATCCTTCCTGTATTTACCTATGGATCCCAGACCTGGACACTTACAAAATCCAACATGGATAAGGTAACAAAAGCCCAAAGATCAATGGAAAGACAAATGTTACATGTAAAGCTGACAGATAGAAAAAGGAATGAATGGATAGGAAATAAAACAAAAGTAAGGGATGTCAGAAGAGAAGTAGCAAAATTATAATGGAAATTTGCCGGTCATAATATCAGACAGAAAGACGATCGATGGAACAAATGTATTGTAAACTGGAGACCTTGGAGAAATTAAAGAAGTAGGGGAAGACCCCCAATGAGATTTGCCGACTATTTGAAGAAACACGCGGGAACTAGATGGATGAATTCGGCGACAGACAGAGAAGAGTGGAAGATATTGAGGGAGGCTTATGTACAAAGATGGATTGAAGAAGGCTAAATAGATAAAATATATCTCTAACAATGCCGTTAAATGTTAACTAGTGTACGCCATCTATTAGCAAAATCCGTTGTTAAATCTTCGGAAGCGCATCTCTACAGTGTACGTACAGTGTACGTACAGTATATGTACAGGGTGTCCCATATTGGGCACTTTTAGGGGGTTTAAGGTACTTCTAGGGGAGACAGAGAAAAACTGACCACGCATTGCGAGGCTCAAATTTCAAGAGAAGGCTTATAGTGAAAACCGTATTTTGAAATATCGTCTCGTCTTTGAGCTACGGGGCTCTTTGAAAAGTCTGCATTTTGGAAGGGGGTCTATAACTTCGTTATTAGTGGAAATTTTGATTTAGAGTAAATTGCAATTTTATAGACTTTGTCACGAGGAATCCACCCGCTAAATTAAATTTTAACTGTCACTTTTAGTTTTGGAGATATGACATAAAGTTGCATTTTTTCTTATGGAATGGCCTATATTTTAATTAATTTTCGAATTCGTCATTGAATTCTTTTCAAAATGATGTCTCATATGTTATAGTTTGGTTGAGTGGTTTCGGAGATAATCAAAGTTTTTCATTTTTGTCTAGTGTGCGTTGAATGACGTCATGTGCCATTGACATAAAAGCCTTGATGTCAAATCCTACTTCAATGCTCCTATAGTTTTGTTGTCTTATACTATGCACATCAAGTTGGCCTTGCGTCTTGGCGTTTTGTCATTGTTTTCAATTGTTTAAATAATTTGACATTACGCTTTGATATGAAATTATTTTGCACAAAAGCGTTTTTAATATTATTTTTAAATATGTATCAAAACGATGAAAAGTATGACATGCTAAAATGTTACTGGGAAATTAATGATAATCGACAGGACGCTGGAAACTTATATCTTCAAAGGTATCCCCAAATACGTTAATATGCTTTAAGGTATTTGGGTATCCCGAACGAAGACAAAGTTGAAAAGGAATCTTGTTCAGTATGGCTCATTTTCAAAACCGCGGGCCAAAATATATGACGTTAGGAGGGACCGTGAGGTAGAGGAGATAGGCATTATTGGTGACTTAGAACAAAATAATTCGCGATCATTGAGACAATTAGAAGCTGCAACAGGCATATATAAATAATAATTAATAATTATAAGCTTTATCGCACAAGAAAGGTTCATAAGCTTTATAACCGGGACTACTAGCCTAGAATCAGCTTTTCTAATTGGTTTATTGACAAATGCGAGGAAGATTTAAACTTTCCCATTGATGTGATATTCACAGATGAGGCAAGAGTCACAACGAACGGTATATTTAATAAAAATAACAGCTACACTTCGGCCCAACAAAATCCCTACAAAACAGTGGAATTTGTCAACCAGGGTCGCTATGGCATGTTTGGGCTGGAGTTCATCGAGGACGTATAGTTGGCCCCTATATATATATATATATATATATATATACATATATATATATATATATATATATATATATATATAATGAAAATTTAAATCAAGAGCAGTGTTTAGAAAACATTTTACAAGATGTGGTTGAGCCATATATCGAAAACTTGTCGCTAGTAGAGAATATGCAGTGCTACTTCCAACAAGATGGCGCACCACCGCATACGGCTGGAATTATTACCAATTATTTGAATAATACCTTTCACAACCAGTGGATTGGATTAAGAGGTCCAATACCATGGTCAGCAAGGTCTCCAGACATCACCTTGTGTGATTTCTGTTTATACGTCAAGATTTGAAAAGCGATGCCGTCTGTGCTTGAGGCAAAACGGGCGCCATTTTGAACATAGGTTGTAAAATAGTATAAATATGATATAAAAATTGGTATTTATAAAGGTTAATTAGTATTAGGTTAAGTTACTATAGGTATATAGTAGGTTGGTTATTTTTTCTGTTGATCTATGACGCAATGATTATTGATAATTTTTAATAATATCGAATTTCTATTGAGTCTGTAATTTTTGTTTCTTTTTATAACTAGGCTTTGAAGGCTGTCAGCTGAATTATAATTTTTGACTGTGTAAAATAATAAAAATACTGGAGTGCCTTGACCTGCTTCAGCAGAAAATCATAGCGCACTAGAAATAAGTGAAAAAGCTGAATATCTCCGAAACCGCTCAATCAAACTATGATATATGATACATCATTTTGAAAAGAATTTAATGACGAATTTGAAAATTAATTAAAATATAGGCCATTCCATAAGAAAAAATGCAACTTTATGTCATATCTCCAAAACTAAAAGTGACAGTTAAAATTTAATTTAGCGGATGGATTCCTCGTGACAAAATCTATAAAATTGCAATTTACTCTAAATCAAAATTTCCACTAATAACGAAGTTATAGACCCCCTTCCAAAATGCAGACTTTTCAAAAAGCCCCCGTAGCTTAAAGACGAGACGATATTTCAAAATTCGGTTTTCACTATAAGTCTTCTCTTGAAATTTGAGCCTCGCAATGCGTGGTCAGTTTTTCTCTGTCTCCCCTAGAAGTACCTTAAACCCCCTAAAAGTGCCCAATTTCGGACACCCTGTACAGTGTACGTACCTAGTGTTCACACTATGTACGTTAATACTTGTGCCTAGTATGTACGTACCATGTACGTACACATTTGCACGTCCACAGTACGTATTTTATTGGTCCTGGGAATTACCGACGTAAAATGTACGTACCTATAGTGTACCTTATATGTACGTACATATTTGTACGTACTATGTACGTACATATTTGTACGTAAATAGAACGTAACTTAATAGTCCCGAGAAGTACCGACGTAAAAGGTACGTAAAATGTACGTAGCTAGAGGACGTACTATGTACGTTCACAATTGTACGTACATAGTACGTACTTTATTGGTCCCGAGAAGTACCGACGTAAAATGTACATAAAATGTACGTCCCTGGGACGAAGTGTGCTGTCTGAGACATGAAACCACAACTCAATTTAGTGATATTCCCAGGGCTCCAAAATATTTAGCAGTGGCACACCCAGGAATATGTCTTAAGGGGGGGGGGGCCGAGGCCTCTTCGGGGGGGGGGGGGGGGGACCGAAGCCTTATGATGTCGAATTTTAAGCTGTTTTTTGTATTTTTTCATGAAATATGTGAAAAATATGTAAAAAAAAATCTAAGCCTTAGGGGCGGGACCCTGGGCCCCGAGACTCCCCCCTGGGTACGCCAATGTATTTAGGCCAAGCCCTGCCTGAAGCTAAGTGTTAGTGATTGATTAACAGTAGGACTTTGGATTGAAATAAAGTCATGCAGTAATAGTGTCGGGCCGTATTTTGACAGTTTTGCATATACAGCTAATATTTCAACATAAGGATTTTGTTTACTATATACAAGCCGACATAATTACTGTCGACTTTAATTATAGATAAATAAACGACTTGGTTCGACTTTAATATGCCAATTTTGAAAGATCGACTGTCAGCCTGTAATTTAAATCTGTCAAAATACTGTCTGACACTATTATTGCATGGCTTTTTTCCAATAAGTTCCTAATAACACCGTCAACTCATGCAAGAAAACATTTTATGAAGACCCTGGTTTTTTACGTGGCGAGCTCAGGGACTGTTATCGGTTTCCTAGGCAACGTTTTTCTTTTGTTTAACAAACCGAGCGCGCTTCACCCACTCAGCCATCAGTTTCGACGACTCTCCGACGGTTTTCAATTGCAACCGAAAATGCCGGCAATAATTTTTGCAAGTCTTATGTGATTTTTTGTGTTTTTTGCGGAAAATAGTGTGTAATTAATTGGAGAAGACTCCAAGGAACATTTTGAAAGTGATTTTTTTGAACAATTCGCGTGAAAATAGAGATTTTGGGGGTTGAAAAAAGATGGCCTTGAGAAATTCTCCGGGAGGTCTTTACATGAAAGCCATACAGGTATGATATCAATAATTAATTCGTTTAGACTCGACCAGATTCGTGCGGAAAAAATTATCGTGGACAATTTTAATATTTTTTCTTGTGAAAAACTGTAAAAAGAAATGCGAATAAATAAAGAGAATCATTCAAATCAGCCAGGTAACATATTCCTTTAAATTTACATGCATAGAGAGGCCATGTTTTTTAAAGCCTTGCAGCTCCTGGGGGATTATTCTTGACATATTTTAAGTTTTTATTGGATTTTTATACAAATTAATACTTTTTAGGAATAGACTCTCTTTTTTACATGGTGCTTACTAAATCAATAATTTATAAATAAATTTAGTATTTGCCAAAAATAGATGAAAATTTGGTAGGTATATGCGATTAACTAAGGAAAACTCAAGGGGTGATCAGCTGCACCAAATTTGTACACCGTCCTACAGGACTTTAATAAATTCTGAATTCTGAGGGGACATGTGTTCTAAAAAATTTATAAAATTCTTAAATTTCAAATATTTCAAAAAAGTTTTTAAAAAAATTAACATAAAAATATTTTAAAATTTTGTAAAAAATTTTTTGCAATTTCAAATATGTGATTTTAATTTTTTTACATCTATAATACTCTGAAATTTTTATAAAATGATCTTAAAATATTTGTTTCTTTTGCTTATAAGAATCAAACTCAGCTGCTAGTAACTGAACATTTCCCAGACAGCAACCTACGTCCTATGTACGTACATAGTACATAGTACTTTATCGCACAAGAAAGGTTCATAAGCTTTATAACCGGGACTACTAGCCTAGAATCAGCTTTTCTAATTGGTTTATTGACAAATGCGAGGAAGATTTAAACTTTCCCATTGATGTGATATTCACAGATGAGGCAAGAGTCACAACGAACGGTATATTTAATAAAAATAACAGCTACACTTCGGCCCAACAAAATCCCTACAAAACAGTGGAATTTGTCAACCAGGGTCGCTATGGCATGTTTGGGCTGGAGTTCATCGAGGACGTATAGTTGGCCCCTATATATATATATATATATATATATATATATATATATATATATATATATATATATATATATATATATAATGAAAATTTAAATCAAGAGCAGTGTTTAGAAAACATTTTACAAGATGTGGTTGAGCCATATATCGAAAACTTGTCGCTAGTAGAGAATATGCAGTGCTACTTCCAACAAGATGGCGCACCACCGCATACGGCTGGAATTATTACCAATTATTTGAATAATACCTTTCACAACCAGTGGATTGGATTAAGAGGTCCAATACCATGGTCAGCAAGGTCTCCAGACATCACCTTGTGTGATTTCTGTTTATACGTCAAGATTTGAAAAGCGATGCCGTCTGTGCTTGAGGCAAAACGGGCGCCATTTTGAACATAGGTTGTAAAATAGTATAAATATGATATAAAAATTGGTATTTATAAAGGTTAATTAGTATTAGGTTAAGTTACTATAGGTATATAGTAGGTTGGTTATTTTTTCTGTTGATCTATGACGCAATGATTATTGATAATTTTTAATAATATCGAATTTCTATTGAGTCTGTAATTTTTGTTTCTTTTTATAACTAGGCTTTGAAGGCTGTCAGCTGAATTATAATTTTTGACTGTGTAAAATAATAAAAATACTGGAGTGCCTTGACCTGCTTCAGCAGAAAATCATAGCGCACTAGAAATAAGTGAAAAAGCTGAATATCTCCGAAACCGCTCAATCAAACTATGATATATGATACATCATTTTGAAAAGAATTTAATGACGAATTTGAAAATTAATTAAAATATAGGCCATTCCATAAGAAAAAATGCAACTTTATGTCATATCTCCAAAACTAAAAGTGACAGTTAAAATTTAATTTAGCGGGTGGATTCCTCGTGACAAAATCTATAAAATTGCAATTTACTCTAAATCAAAATTTCCACTAATAACGAAGTTATAGACCCCCTTCCAAAATGCAGACTTTTCAAAAAGCCCCCGTAGCTTAAAGACGAGACGATATTTCAAAATTCGGTTTTCACTATAAGTCTTCTCTTGAAATTTGAGCCTCGCAATGCGTGGTCAGTTTTTCTCTGTCTCCCCTAGAAGTACCTTAAACCCCCTAAAAGTGCCCAATTTCGGACACCCTGTACAGTGTACGTACCTAGTGTTCACACTATGTACGTTAATACTTGTGCCTAGTATGTACGTACACATTTACACGTCCACAGTACGTATTTTATTGGTCCTGGGAATTACCGACGTAAAATGTACGTACCTATAGTGTACCTTATATGTACGTACATATTTGTACGTACTATGTACGTACATATTTGTACGTAAATAGAACGTAACTTAATAGTCCCGAGAAGTACCGACGTAAAAGGTACGTAAAATGTACGTAGCTAGAGGACGTACTATGTACGTCCACAATTGTACGTACATAGTACGTACTTTATTGGTCCCGAGAAGTACCGACGTAAAATGGACATAAAATGTACGTCCCTGGGACGAAGTGTGCTGTCTGAGACATGAAACCACAACTCAATTTAGTGATATTCCCAGGGCTCCAAAATATTTAGCAGTGGCACACCCAGGAATATGTCTTAAGGGGGGGGGGCGAGGCCTCTTCGGGGGGGGGGGGGACCGAAGCCTTATGATGTCGAATTTTAAGCTGTTTTTTGTATTTTTTCATGAAATATGTGAAAAATATGTAAAAAAAAATCTAAGCCTTAGGGGCGGGACCCTGGGCCCCGAGACTCCCCCCTGGGTACGCCAATGTATTTAGGCCAAGCCCTGCCTGAAGCTAAGTGTTAGTGATTGATTAACAGTAGGACTTTGGATTGAAATAAAGTCATGCAGTAATAGTGTCGGGCCGTATTTTGACAGTTTTGCATATACAGCTAATATTTCAACATAAGGATTTTGTTTACTATATACAAGCCGACATAATTACTGTCGACTTTAATTATAGATAAATAAACGACTTGGTTCGACTTTAATATGCCAATTTTGAAAGATCGACTGTCAGCCTGTAATTTAAATCTGTCAAAATACTGTCTGACACTATTATTGCATGGCTTTTTTCCAATAAGTTCCTAATAACACCGTCAACTCATGCAAGAAAACATTTTATGAAGACCCTGGTTTTTTACGTGGCGAGCTCAGGGACTGTTATCGGTTTCCTAGGCAACGTTTTTCTTTTGTTTAACAAACCGAGCGCGCTTCACCCACTCAGCCATCAGTTTCGACGACTCTCCGACGGTTTTCAATTGCAACCGAAAATGCCGGCAATAATTTTTGCAAGTCTTATGTGATTTTTTGTGTTTTTTGCGGAAAATAGTGTGTAATTAATTGGAGAAGACTCCAAGGAACATTTTGAAAGTGATTTTTTTGAACAATTCGCGTGAAAATAGAGATTTTGGAGGGTTGAAAAAAGATGGCCTTGAGAAATTCTCCGGGAGGTCTTTACATGAAAGCCATACAGGTATGATATCAATAATTAATTCGTTTAGACTCGACCAGATTCGTGCGGAAAAAATTATCGTGGACAATTTTAATATTAGCTCACACATATACTATACTATAGTAGTGTGAGCTATGGTGATCCTAATTTTTTCGACAAAAAAAAAGTTGCTCCGATTTCAAAATTTTTTATATATCTTTGCGTTTCAGATGATTTTGAAACTTTTTTGTCGCGCCGTCTGTCTGTCTGTCTGTCTGTCTGTCTGTATGTCTGTATGTCTGTCTGTCTGTCTGTATGTCTGTCTGTAACGACCAACGCGCATAACTCAAAAACCGCTTGGCCGATTTTAATGAAATTTGGTACCTAGGCTGGGTCTTGGGTCGAGATCAATGAACTTGTAACAAGTTCATTGGTCGAGATGGTCCCATTTAAAAATGAACAAAATCCACCAAACACAAGCCAAATAAAAGGGTAGGGGAAGATTTCAAAAATTAGACTTTTTGTGAAAATATGGCGTGTGTGATATCAAACGAAAGGTAATTGAGTATGGAGTTAAACAAAATACATTTTAGTTTTTTTTTCTTCAAAAAGGGTGGGGATAGATTTCAAAAATTAGAGTTTACGTGAAAATATGGCGTGTGTGATATCAAACGAAAGGTAATTGAGTCCGGAGTTAAACAAAATACATTTTAGTTTTTAATTTTTTTAGGGGTGGGGGTAGATTTCAAAAATTTGAGTTTAAGTCAAAACATGGCTTGTGTGGTATCAATTAAAAGGTAATTTAGTCTCGAGTTGAATAAGATATGTTTCAGGTTTTAGTTTTATTATCTCGCACGTACACTATAACTATAGTACCTAGTGTGAGCTTAGGGGCCCATATATTGGCAGAGTATTTTTTCTTGTGAAAAACTGTAAAAAGAAATGCGAATAAATAAAGAGAATCATTCAAATCAGCCAGGTAACATATTCCTTTAAATTTACATGCATAGAGAGGCCATGTTTTTTAAAGCCTTGCAGCTCCTGGGGGATTATTCTTGACATATTTTAAGTTTTTATTGGATTTTTATACAAATTAATACTTTTTAGGAATAGACTCTCTTTTTTACATGGTGCTTACTAAATCAATAATTTATAAATAAATTTAGTATTTGCCAAAAATAGATGAAAATTTGGTAGGTATATGCGATTAACTAAGGAAAACTCAAGGGGTGATCAGCTGCACCAAATTTGTACACCGTCCTACAGGACTTTAATAAATTCTGAATTCTGAGGGGACATGTGTTCTAAAAAATTTATAAAATTCTTAAATTTCAAATATTTCAAAAAAGTTTTTAAAAAAATTCAACATAAAAATATTTTAAAATTTTGTAAAAAATTTTTTGCAATTTCAAATATGTGATTTTAATTTTTTTACATCTATAATACTCTGAAATTTTTATAAAATGATCTTAAAATATTTGTTTCTTTTGCTTATAAGAATCAAACTCAGCTGCTAGTAACTGAACATTTCCCAGACAGCACGACTACGTCCTATGTACGTACATAGTATGTAACTCTGGGACGTAGTGTATGTACATAGTACATACATTTTTGGACTTACATGCACATATGTTACGTCGTAGGGACGTAACTTTAGCCATTATTTTCCTTCGATTTGTACGTACCATGGACGTACAGAAATACGTACTATGTACGTACATCCGATGTATTTTGTAATACGCAAATAATAGCAAAATATTTTAATTTTTATAAAAAAAAATTCAAACTGATTGAATTTTTATAACTGTATACTCAGCATTATAATTATTACAATGTGGTTGTAAATTTGCTCCTTCTTTGCCAACATTTTATATTTATTGGTGAAAATTGCCTTTATTATATTAGCTCACACATACATATACTATACTATAGTAGTGTGAGCAATGGTGATCCTAATTTTTTCGAGAAAAAAAAGTTGCTCCGATTTCAAAAATTTTGATATATCTTTGCGTTTCAGATGATTTTGAAACTTTTTTGTCGCGCCGTCTGTCGGTCTGTATGTCTGTAACAACCGACGCGCATAACTCAAAAACCGCTTGCCCGATTTCAATGAAATTTGGTACCTAGGCTGGGTCTTGGGCTTAGATGGTCCCATTTAAAATTGAACAAAATCCACCGAACACAGGCCAAATAAAAGGGTGGGGGTAGATTAAACAAATTGGAGTTTACGTGAAAATAAGGCATGTGTGATATCAAACGAAAGGTAATTGAGTCCGGAGTTAAACAAAACACATTTTAGTTTTTGTTTTTTTTTAAGAGTGGGGGTAGATTTTAAAAATTTGAGTTTAATTTAAAACATGGCTTGTGTGGTATCAAAAGAAAGGTGATTTAGTCTTGAGTTGAATAAAATAGTGAAAATATGGCGTATTTGATATCAAACAAACGGTAATTGAGTTTGGAGTTACACAAAATACATTTTAGTTTTAAAAAAAGGGTGGGGGTAAATTTCAAAAATTAGAGTTTACGTGAAAATAGGGCATATGTGATATCAAACGAAAGGTAATTGAGTCCGGAGTTAAACAAAACACATTTTAGTTTTTGTTTTTTTTAAGAGTGGGGGAAGATTTTAAAAATTTAAGTTTAATTTAAAACATGGCTTGTGTGGTATCAAACGAAAGGTGAATTAGTCTGGAGTTGAATTATATTAGCTCACACGTACACTATAACTATAGTACCTAGTGTGAGCTAAGGGGCCCATATATTGGCAGAGTATTTTTTAATAAAATGAAGCCAACTATGTCAAATTAAAATCGAGAGGGGATCAGCTGCCCACAGTAGGTGTACAAATTTTTTTACAGGACGCCACAAGACTATACCGGACTTCTAAAGGACCCCACAGGACTTCCACAGGACCCCTCAGGGCTACACAAGACCCCGAGGGTAATGGCGCTTAAGGGGTGCCCTAAGCATGATTAAGTACTGAAGCCGGCAAAGGCAAATCGGCTCTCTAAGAAAAACGAGAGTTAAGACGCCTTTTCAGCCACAGGACTATACAGGATCTCACAGGCAGGACCATACAGGACTTGTACAGGACATGTACAGGACTATACAGGACACTACAGGACCAAAAATTTATTAAAGTCCTGTAGGATGGTGTACAAATTTGGTTCAGCTGATCACCCCTCGATTAAAATTACTTTTAGTTTTTAAGATATTACATAAAATTGTTATTTCTTTATATTCCTTGTATTTATATTATTTGTTTTTATTTTATATTTTATGTTTCTGACTGGGTTTAAAATATGAAATGATAATAAAAAATAAATTAGGTAATTAAGTAAAAAATAAAAATATCAAAAACAACAAAAAATTTTAAAAATAAAATAAGTTTCATTTTAATAATTTAATTTAAAAAAAAAATAAATAAAAAAAGCACCCAACTGCTAAATCTACTTGTACCTACTCTAGTCGCAGTTGGGTACAAAATTGATAGGTATACCTATAAGGGAACGTCCTTAAATTACGTAACGCAAAAATTCAGGATTTTTGAACCCCCTCTTCCCCTCGTAACGCATTTCAAGAAAAATAACATTAAAAAAGCATTGAGTGTAACGCAAGGCCAAACCCCCCCTCCCCCCTAGAGCGTTACGTATTTTAAGGACAGGCTCTAATGTACGACATGCTTCAACTTTTAGTTTTGATACCCAAAGCACACTTAGGAAATTATACAGTTTTGTATTTTCATGAATCAGGTTATTGGGTAATTTTGTACCCAACTGCGACTAGTAGTTACATTACAAGTAGATTTAGCAGATGGGTGTCTTTTTTATTAAAATTCTTTTTTATTTCCAACTTTTAGGTTTAATTCTTATTCAGCCTTATAAAAAGCACTATACATTTAGCATTCATTTAGCGTTACCCCGAAAGTACGTGTAGATTTCCTACGGACGCGAATAGTTTTACTTTTCGTTGAGTGAAGGTGGGGGAAAAGAGAGGGAGGAGCAAACTAGTAAAATACTGTTGAAAAAAATCTTAAAGTGTTTGCAGAAAAAGCTTTTGAAATCGCTCTATATTTGTGAACGTTATAGCTACAACTATTACTAATAAGGAGGGGGTGAGAGGGGGAGGGAAGGCAAAACTAGTAAAATGGTGTTGGAAAAAAAGTCTTAAAGCGTCTGCAGAAATAATTTTTGAATTCGCCCTATATTTGATAAAATGATGTGAATATTGTTTATTAAGGGGGTGGGAGGGAATGACATGATGGGAGATTGTTGGGAGCAGGGAGGACTACAAAGTAATTATTATGAAAGGCATTTCAATAAAATGGGCGGCGGATAAAAGGTCGAAAGTACAAAAGGTCGAAAGTACAAAAGGTCGAAAGAACAAAAGGTCGAAAGTACAAAAGGTCGAAAAAATTAGATCGAAAGTACAAAATGTCGAAAGTACAAAAGGTCGAAAGTACAAAAGATCGAAAGTACAAAAGGTCGAAAGTTCAAAAGGTCGAAAGTATGAAAATTAAAGATTGAAACTAACCAAGTCGAATTGCCCAGCCCAGGTAGTCCAGAGGTCGAGGATAGTTCATAGTTAACCCGGTTAGGTTACTAACCCAACCTGACCAGGTAAGGTTTGTTTACTAAAAAAAAACTACTCTGATCTCTTCAGGATTTTTTTTTTGATATACAAAACCCCCCCATAGCAGTAATAGTGCCGGGCACTATTTTGACAGTTTTCCATTGAAAACTGACAGTAGATCTTTCAAAATTGACATACTATAGTCGAATTTATAAATCCAGTCGTTTATTTTCCATTAATAATGACGGCACTATTAATTCCGGCACTTATAATACACAAAAGCCTAATTTTAAAAGAAGACAGCTGTTCTTATAATGCGAAACTGTCAGAATAGTGCCCGGCACAATTAGTACCTGGCTTTATTGCAACAAGTCCCTATTAAGATGTGGTTTTCAACGTTAATGATCTCTTGAAAATCGATGCTCTTTCTATCTCCCCCACAAATACCAGTGACCCCTTAAAACCATCGAATTTTAGACCATCAGTGCTAATGAATATGATGGAAAATATATTGAAGCCAACAGGAAAAATAAATTAACACGTTTTAATTTTTTTTAAATATTTATTTATTTATTTATATTTCCTACATTTTATTTTTATTTTAAGCTTAAAAATTCACCTGAAAATGCCGAAATTCTGGAAGCAGTTTTATTTTTAGAATAGCGATCGCTAATTTGGTTGAAACTTCACTATGGAAAAATTTGCCAGGAAATATAACAAAGTGAGAGTAAAAATCAAAAATAAATGAGATGGATATTGATTTAATTTATATTGCACCAATTTCGTTTTGTTTTTTAACTGCTTCGATTCTGCTTCCATTCAACCCTTTCCATAGTTATGTTTGTTCTAAAGAAGACGTTTTAACAAAAAAATTACGACTGTTGTTGTTTTAAAAAAAAAACTACTTCCAGAACTTGGGCATTTTTGACGGAAAATGGGGCCTCATTTTAGGTTTTAAATCAAAATAAAATGTTAAATATAATGTTTTCCCTTCTAATAGGTAATCTGCACTAGTCTATTTTGCGAAACCCTGTACATTATTTTTAAAAAAATTGCATTGTGTGGTGCTTTGTAAATCAATAATTTAATATTATAATATTCCCTTTTTTGGTCAGCAATTAATTCGCGAGCTGTGATTGGTTGAAAATTATTGATTTACACATTTCTGTACCATTGGAATGCGATTGGAATGTACTGATAAGAGTTTTTTTTAGCAAAGTGTGTCTTTTAGTTGTCTGAACTTGTTATTCGAATAAAAATTTTTTCGTAATTATTTTAAATTTTATGTGACTTTTGCAAAAATATCGTGGAAAAATGTGTAATAAGGTGGGAGAAACTGCGAGGTTTATTATTAAAGATAGTTGTGGAATTTTTCCTGTTGAGAAAAACGTTTTTTACAGGTAAACTTTATTTTAAAGATTTTTAGGAATAATTTTGATTTTGAAGAGTAGGTAGCTAGCTAAAAAATGCAGGTCTTTGCCTGATATAATAATTATTGATTTATTGAGTTTCGCAAGTAGTACTTATTTTTTATGTGTGTAAAAATATTTTAAAAAATATAAATTTTTCTTGACTCTGTTACTTATTATAAACAATTATTACATGCGGTTATTTTTTTTTTGCAAGAAATCTATAGCAATAAAAAAAATTTACGCTATAAAAACTTGGTGGTAGGTACCTACCTTGTTAAAAAACTTATTACAAAAAAAGTAAGAGAATCAAATTTTAATTTTAATTTTCAATCAAAATATTTGATGTTGTGAAAATTATTTATACATTTTGGAAGTGGGTAAGTATCAAATATTTTCAAAATTTTTAAAATTCAAAGATATTTTCAGTTTCAAAAAACGAAATTCAAAATTCATAATTTCTCGAAATTTTTATAAACTTAAACTTTATTATAAAGAGTCGCAATTTGTCTTGATTCTCTTATGTTGCCTTACGCTAGTGTCTAGTTTTGATGTTTTTAGCTCACACTACTACTATACTATAGTAGTGTGAGCTATAGTGATCCTAATTTTTTCGAGAAAAAAAAAGTTGCTCCGATTTCAAAAATTTTTATATATCTTTGCGTTTCAGATGATTTTGAAACTTTTTTGTTGCGCCGTCTGTCTGTCTGTCTGTCTGTCTGTCTGTCTGTCTGTCTGTCTGTCTGTCTGTCTGTCTGTCTGTCTGTCTGTCTGTCTGTCTGTCTGTCTGTCTGTCTGTCTGTCTGTCTGTCTGTCTGTCTGTCTGTCTGTCTGTCTGTCTGTCTGTCTGTCTGTCTGTCTGTCTGTCTGTCTGTCTGTCTGTCCGTCGGTCCGTCCGTCCGTCCGTCCGTCCGTCCGTCTGTCTGTCTGTCTGTCTGTCTGTCTGTATGTCTGTCTGTATGTAAGTCTGTCTGTCTGTCTGTAACGACCAACGCGCATAACTCAAAAACCGCTTGCCCGATTTTAATGAAATTTGGTACCTACGCTGGGTTTTGGGTCGAGATGGTCCCATTTAAAAATGAACAAAATCCACCAAACACAAGCCAAATAAAAGGGTATATTTCAAAAATTAGAAATTATGTAAAAATATGGCGTGTGTGATATCAAACGAAAGGTAATTGCGTCTGGCGTTAAATAAAATACATTTTACTTAAAAAAAAAGAGTGGGGGTAAATTTAAAAAATTAGTGTTTATGTGGAAATATGGCGTGTGTGATATCAAACGAAAGGTAATTGAGTCTGGAGTTAGACAAAATACATTTTAGTTTAAAAAAAAAGGTGGGGGTAGATTTGAAAAATTAAAGTTTAAGTCAAAACATGGCTTGTGTGGTATCAAACGAAAGGTCGAAAGGTCATTGAGTCTGGAGTTCAATAAAATATATTTCAGTTTTTAGTTATATTAGCTCACACGTACACTATAACTATAGTACCTAGTGTGAGCTTAGGTGCCCATAGATTGGCAGAGTATTTTAATTGCACGGCAAAAAATTTTGTCGACAATAAAAACACGTTCTTTTCTTGAATTAATTGTTTTACCTTAAAACAATTTGTTTTGAATTAAAATATTTCTTTTTAGTTTAACGCAGCGTTTAGTCTTGAAATAAGACTTTATTTTTCTTCTTTAATTGTTTTACTTCAGTATACTTCATTTTGTAATAAAGCAAATTGTCTTCATATAAGTCATTCAGAATTCTTGCTTAATTTTGTAGCTACGAAGTGAAGATTAATTCAGTTCCAATTTATAATGAAACAATTGTTGTTTCACATTAAAATAAAGAGACAAGACAATTTTTGTGTCAAGAAAATATTCTTTTGGTGAATAGGAGAGCACAAATTATTTTACTTCAAAGCAATTTGCTTTAATCTAAGACAATTTTTTTACCGTGTGGTCATAGATAATAATATCACAAAGTATATAACTTACTTTGTTATTCTACTTATAAAGGGAATGAAAAATCTCAAATTTTAAATTTTTTAGATAATTTTTTTTATATCCATCCAAAAATCTGCCAATTTGACTGAAACATGTATTAACAAACATTAAAATATTGCGAAAACTACTTACACTAGGATATTATTATAGGGCTTATTTGAAAGGCCTTCAAGCTACCGTTCGAATGAACTTTCACATGATCGATTTTTAATAAATAAAAAATATTTTTAAAAAAAATTTGTTTTTTTTAATTTTTCAGAAAAGTTTTTGCAAAATGTTTCTTCAATAAAAAATAAGTTGACGTGTTTCGGGATTTTTTAAATTTGATCTCTAAATATTCTTTTATCGCCCCATGGTATCTTTAAAGGCACATATCTTAAAAACGAACTGATAGATTTTTAAAATTTTGACACGTTTATAAAGAAATTTAAGAGGCCTTATATGTATGACTCGACCCACTTTCTCAATTTAAAATATAGGAGTAAAGTTTACCCCGTACTAAAAAAAATGTCACGATAGGTAAAAAGTTTACACCCCTCCCAAACAAAATCAACGTCTCCCAGAGTTCTTCCATAAACCTATAAAAATACACGAAAAAGCCTCTGATACCTTTTGAATTGAAACACCCTGTATATTTTTTTAAACTACATATTTTGTTGACTACGCCTTTTAAAACCATTTTATTTTAGAAATTCTTTCAAGACATTACTTATAGATAGGCAGAAAAATGTAAATAAGGTGGTTAAAATTAAAACTTATCGTAGAGCTTAATACAGGATGAGTGTCCTTAGGTTAAAAATATGTTTCTTTTTTTTTACAGATGGTTGGAGCTGTAGCTGAACTGTGATTGGGTTGGAACCTGCAGATGCTGGTTGCTGAGTATGCTAAGAGTGGCTTCATTAATTTCTGCTTTTGGTAAGTATCATAGTTATTAAGATAACTTCACATTTAAAAATAGTGAGCCACCTTTCCTGGAACACGCGGTACTGGATCACAATTACCCCAGTACTTTGGGTATTTTTAGTTTTATCAGAGTAGGGTACCCGTTTTTTAATTCTAAATGAATAAATTGATGGTAAATTTATTATATTTTATGTTAATCTGTGTACAGAGTGTTATTTATGTGTATGGCCAAACTCCAAGGTATATATGAACATGGGTGCAAAAATTGCATAGTTTTTAAATCACAAGGTGTCAAACTTAAAAAAAAATTTTTAGTAATTATCTTAATAATCTTTTGCTCTTTGTAGGAGCAATAAGAGGCTAATTTAGGCCTAATTAGAATAAAAGTATATTAAGTCCAATGACACCCTTACCAATATTTTTGGTAAACAAGTTTACTTTCAAAGGAGTTACTAATGTTGAATTCTATCCTATACCTATTATTTTAATTTCAAATTATTTTTTTAAAATAAATGTCATAATTAAATTTTAACTGGGTACTCTACAAAGAAGACCAAATTGAAGAATTTTCGGGGGTGCTTAAAGGTTTACTGTGTGGCCAGAAATTATTTCGCGTAATAGTAACAAAATCTAAAATTGTTAAAAATATTTAAACAGAAATGATGGCTTAAATAGATCTAAAACAAACGTTGTCGTAAAAATAGGCTGACTTGTTTGAAATACTCTCAATGAAAAAGTTATAAAAGCGATAGTAAAGCAACATTGGCTAATTTGGAAAAAATCTAAAATTGAAATAATCTCATTGCAGTGTAAAACAAGTCTTGAAAATCGGCTGACTTGGTAAAAATCAGAAGTTAAAATGATCTTTTGCAATAATAAGCAGTCAAAAGAAGTCTTGAAAATCGGCTGACTTGGTAAAAATCAGAAACTAAAATGTTCTATTACAATAATAAGCAGTGTAAAACAAGTCTTGAAAATCGGCTGAATTGGTCAGTCTAAAATTAAAATGATATGTATCAATAATAAGGAGTGTAAAACAAGCCTTAAAAATTAACTGACAAGTCTTGAAAATCGACTGACTTAATAAAACTCTGAAACTAAAATGATCTATTGCAATAATAAGCAGTGTAAAACATGTGTTGAACATCCGCTGACTTGGTAAAAACCTAAAATTATCTATCGTTTCAATAAGCAGTGCAAAACAAGTCTTGAACATCCGCTGACTTGGTAAAAATCTAAAATTAAAATAATATATCGTTACAATAAGCAGTGTAAAACACGTCTTAAAAATTAACTGACTTGCTAAAAGAATCTAAAATTAAAATGATCTCATTACAATTATAAACAGTGTAAAACAAGTTTTGAAAATCGGCTGACTTGGTAAAAAATTAAAATGATCTATTATTACAATAGGCAATGCAAAACAAGTCTTGAAAATCGGCTGACTTGGTAAAAATCTAAAATTAAAATGATCTCTCATTATAAGCAGTGCAAAACAAGTCTTGAAAATCGACTGACTTGGTAAAAATCTAAAACTAAAATGATCTATTGCAATAAGCAGTGTAAAACAAGTCTTGAAAATCGGCTGACTTGGTAAAAATCTGAAACTAAAATGATCTATTGCAATAAGCAGTGCAAAATAAGTCTTAAAAATCGGCTGAATTGGTAAAAATCTGAAACTAAAATGATCTATTGCAATAATAAGCACTGTAAAAAATTAAAATGATCTATTATTAAAATAGGCAATGCAAAACAAGTCTTGAACATCCGCTGACTTGGTAAAAATCTAAAATTAAAATGATATATCGTTACAATAAGCAGTGCAAAACAAGTCTTGAAAATCGGCTGACTTGGTAAAAATTTAACATTAAAATGATCTTTCATTACAATAGGCAATGCAGAACAAGTCCTGAACATCCGCTGACTTGGTAAAATCTAATATTAAAATGATCTCTCGTTACAATAAGCAGTGTAAAACAAGTCTTAAAAATTAACTGACTTATCTATTACAATAGGCAATGCAAAACAAGTCTTGAAAATCGGCTGACTAGGTAAAAATCTAAAATTAAAATGATCTATCATTATAAGCAGTGCAAAACAAGTCTTGAAAATCCGCTGACTTGGTAAAAATCTAAAACTAAAATGATCTATTGCAATAAGCAGTGTAAAACAAGTCTTGAAAATCGGCTGACTTGGTAAAAATCTGAAACTAAAATGATCTATTGCAATAAGCAGTGCAAAATAAGTCTTAAAAATCGGCTGAATTGGTAAAAATCTGAAACTAAAATGATCTATTGCAATAATAAGCACTGTAAAAAATTAAAATGATCTATCATTAAAATAGGCAATGCAAAACAAGTCTTGAACATCCCCTGACTTGGTAAAAATCTAAAATTAAAATGATATATCGTTACAATTAGCAGTGCAAAACAAGTCTTGAAAATCGGCTGACTTGGTAAAAATCTAAAATTAAAATGATCTTTCATTACAATAGGCAATGCAGAACAAGTCCTGAACATCCGCTGACTTGGTAAAAATCTAATATTAAAATGATCTCTCGTTACAATCAGCAGTGTAAAACAAGTCTTAAAAATTAACTGACTTGCTAAAAAAATCTAAAATTAAAATGATCTCATTACAATTATAAACAGTGTAAAACAAGTCTTGAAAATCGACTGACTTGGTAAAAACCTGAAACTAAAATAATCTATTGCAATAAGCAGTGTAAAACAAGTTTTGAAAATCGGCTGACTTGGTAAAAAATTAAAATGATCTATTATTACAATAGGCAATGCAAAACAAGTCTTGAAAATCGGCTGACTTGGTAAAAATCTAAAATTAAAATGATCTCTCATTATAAGCAGTGCAAAACAAGTCTTGAAAATCGACTGACTTGGTAAAAATCTAAAACTAAAATGATCTATTGCAATAAGCAGTGTAAAACAAGTCTTGAAAATCGGCTGACTTGGTAAAAATCTGAAACTAAAATGATCTATTGCAATAAGCAGTGCAAAATAAGTCTTAAAAATCGGCTGAATTGGTAAAAATCTGAAACTAAAATGATCTATTGCAATAATAAGCACTGTAAAAAATTAAAATGATCTATTATTAAAATAGGCAATGCAAAACAAGTCTTGAACATCCGCTGACTTGGTAAAAATCTAAAATTAAAATGATATATCGTTACAATAAGCAGTGCAAAACAAGTCTTGAAAATCGGCTGACTTGGTAAAAATTTAAAATTAAAATGATCTTTCATTACAATAGGCAATGCAGAACAAGTCCTGAACATCCGCTGACTTGGTAAAAATCTAATATTAAAATGATCTCTCGTTACAATAAGCAGTGTAAAACAAGTCTTAAAAATTAACTGACTTATCTATTACAATAGGCAATGCAAAACAAGTCTTGAAAATCGGCTGACTAGGTAAAAATCTAAAATTAAAATGATCTATCATTATAAGCAGTGCAAATCAAGTCTTGAAAATCCGCTGACTTGGTAAAAATCTAAAACTAAAATGATCTATTGCAATAAGCAGTGTAAAACAAGTCTTGAAAATCGGCTGACTTGGTAAAAATCTGAAACTAAAATGATCTATTGCAATAAGCAGTGCAAAATAAGTCTTAAAAATCGGCTGAATTGGTAAAAATCTGAAACTAAAATGATCTATTGCAATAATAAGCACTGTAAAAAATTAAAATGATCTATCATTAAAATAGGCAATACAAAACAAGTCTTGAACATCCGCTGACTTGGTAAAAATCTAAAATTAAAATGATATATCGTTACAATTAGCAGTGCAAAACAAGTCTTGAAAATCGGCTGACTTGGTAAAAATCTAAAATTAAAATGATCTTTCATTACAATAGGCAATGCAGAACAAGTCCTGAACATCCGCTGACTTGGTAAAAATCTAATATTAAAATGATCTCTCGTTACAATAAGCAGTGTAAAACAAGTCTTAAAAATTAACTGACTTGCTAAAAAAATCTAAAATTAAAATGATCTCATTACAATTATAAACAGTGTAAAACAAGTCTTGAAAATCGACTGACTTGGTAAAAACCTGAAACTAAAATAATCTATTGCAATAAGCAGTGTAAAACAAGTTTTGAAAATCGGCTGACTTGGTAAAAAATTAAAATGATCTATTATTACAATAGGCAATGCAAAACAAGTCTTGAAAATCGGCTGACTTGGTAAAAATCTAAAATTAAAATGATCTCTCATTATAAGCAGTGCAAAACAAGTCTTGAAAATCGGCTGACTTGGTAAAAATCTAAAACTAAAATGATCTATTGCAATAAGCAGTGTAAAACAAGTCTTGAAAATCGGCTGACTTGGTAAAAATCTGAAACTAAAATGATCTATTGCAATAAGCAGTGCAAAATAAGTCTTAAAAATCGGCTGAATTGGTAAAAATCTGAAACTAAAATGATCTATTGCAATAATAAGCAGTGTAAAAAATTAAAATGATCTATCATTAAAATAGGCAATGCAAAACAAGTCTTGAACATCCGCTGACTTGGTAAAAATCTAAAATTAAAATGATATATCGTTACAATAAACAGTGCAAAACAAGTCTTGAAAATCGGCTGACTTGGTAAAAATCTAAAATTAAAATGATCTTTCATTACAATAGGCAATGCAGAACAAGTCCTGAACATCCGCTGACTTGGTAAAAATCTAAAATTAAAATGATCTCTCGTTACAATAAGCAGTGTAAAACAAGTTTTAAAAATTAACTGACTTGCTAAAAGAATCTAAAATTAAAATGATCTTATTACAATTATAAACAAATCTTGAAAATTTTACTCATTTTTTGTATATTCAAAAAATTCTCGGGGGGGGGGCAAGTGCCCCTAGTGCCCCCCCCCCTGGATCCGCCACTGCTATTGCATTAAGCAGTGTAAGACAAGTCTTGAAAATCGGCTGACTTGGTAAAAAATTAAAATGATCTATCATTACAATAGGCAATGCAAAACAAGTCTTGAAAATCGGCTGACTTGGTAAAAATCTAAAATTAAAATGATCTATCATTAAATAGGCAATGCAAAACAAGTCTTAAAAATCGGCTGAAAAAAAAACGTGAAGTAAACTATGATCATTAATGTCGTCCGCATTCTTGTTTTTCTTGATTATCTTTTTGAGTAAATTGGTGTGAACTGTCTTGTGAGTTCGTATATTGTGGTGAAAAGTCCGAATTTTACCTAGGTGTGTCCTCTCTGTGATCAAGCATAGAAGCTGTTCATGCTTTACTCAGATTTGGAGGCCAGTCTGGGAGACTGGTAACTAAAATATCCTCAAGGTATCTTCGGCCTGTCGTAAGAAGCGACTAATAGGAGACTCCAGGTGGTATACATGCATGGACAATTAAGCACCCTCGATTTTGGAAGAAAGAAGACTTTAGGGAGTTGGTCATGATTATCGATTATCGCCGATTGATTATGTATCCTTTTTATAAAACCAAGGTAATAAAGGTTTCTTTTCTATATGGTTTAAAATAAAATAGTACCTAAGTTTTATGCCACAAGTTGTGACAAAGAAAATTATTTAAAATAAAATAAAATCAGTCGTAGACAATCGTCGACCTAAAATTAACCATTTTAGTTCAATGATCGTCGCCGATTTATTTTATTTTATTGGTTATTTGGTTTCAAGTAGTTCAATTTTTGTCGCCGACTAATTTAACTTTATTTGATTTTTGGTTTCAAATAAAATTAAATTAATCGTACACAATCATCGAACTACAGTAAGCCGTTACAGGTCTTTAAAAAAACCCATTATTATAATTCAATGATCGTCGCCGATTTATTCAATTTTATTTGATGCTTTGGGGGCAATTCTTCAAAATTTGAAATAATTTGAAATAATCTGACGAAATTTGAAACAACAGAATTTAGGTGTAAATCTTGACAACACTGCAATTTCAGCTTTGTGTAAAACGTCTTACACCACACGGTAATTTTATGAAATTATGAAAACCCCAAAAATTTAAAATATGCGGGAAAATTTAATCTAAAACCTACGTTGAAACTCGGCTACTGATAATCCACAAGTTCTTGATAAATTGTATTTTTCCGAGCACCTCATCATACAACGGTTTTTCTATCTGGCAAATTTGACAACTGTCAGCCAAAGATCACCAAGGGGACTGTCAGTTACGAAATACTATGTTGCCAATTCATTGTTTCCAAGTGAAACCAATAAAGGTACCGTTCACAAGTTGGATTCACTTTTTAAATATGTTGTTAAAATATTTTTACGAAAAACTCTTACAACGTAACGTGCAAGGTGGTACCTAAGGGGGGATCAATCTCCCCCCGATATTTTTAGGAATAAAAAGTAATCAAACATTTAGTAGTGATAATAATAGTAGAGATATGGATAATTCGCATTTTTTACGGCGGAATTAATTCTGATTTTTGAGATTTTTGCTTATAATAGCTGAAAACATGCTCAAACTAAAGTTTGGTTAAGTATTTTGTTTTCTAAAAAATTTAAATCTTAAAGGTATTTTTTTATACCTAAATGCATGGAGAGTGGAAAAAAATTTTGTTTTCTAAATCTCATAATTTTATTCATAAACATTTGTGTGTTTCAAATAATATTACTTGACTTGACTGCAAAATCAATCCAAGATTTGAGCAGCTGCTAAAAAATTGTTTTTCTTTGTCGTGTTTTTGAACTTGATTTTAAAATAAATTTGAATGAAAAAGGATGCTTGGCTGACTTAATTTTTAGCCACTCATAGGTAGGAAGGCTATTGGGGACCGTCAAAAAAAACCTTTTTATTTTTGCTCAAAATAAGTTTGGGCCAAAAAAATCAAAATGGCTGTCTGTCTTTATTCATAGTTCTTTTAAAAATAAAACCAAATAATTTAAATTATTAGGCACTTTGTCTGCAAGTTTAATGAAAATTTTTACTTGGTTTTATTTTTATAAGTTGAAAAAAAACAAATTCAATTTTTTTTTACCCTTATTATATTTGTTATAATCAAAACCTTAAAAACTATTTTATTTTTTTTTATTACTTTTTCAAATTAGGTAGCTATTCAATGAACCTATAGAGTAAATAATTTTGCACTGGAATTTATTCTTTAGCTTTTTAACTATTTCTTCAATTTCAATATATTTTAATTATAGTATCTAAGGTTTTAAACCCGTTATATTTTGTTTGTGTATTTTATTCCGGGATTAACATTAATATTGATAAAGGTACACAATTGACAGGGTGCAAAATTTTTTGCCGACTTTTTTGGACGATAGCTTTTCTAAAAGGTTCGATGTCATCACATTTCGTGCATTTCCTAATACAAAAAGCAAATTTTGCATTTTTTTTATTAAACCAAACCTCACCTTTGTCGATTGATGGCAAACTTATCCTAACCTGTTAATTCAACTCTGGTTAATTGATCGAAAACGTGACCTAACCGGTCCATTGGATACTTTTTTTTTGGTGGAAAAGGGGCGTGTATGGACAGGTAATGATAAGTTTGCGATCAATTGAAGGGGCGACGGACGAAACATCGAAACACAAAATGTCGAAAGTACAAAATGTCGAAGAAACAAAAATACTAATAGTTTAAAAATTTAAAAGACAGAAAATAAAACCTAACCAGATCGGGTTAGATTGGTATACGAAATAAAAAAAGCAAACCTAATCCGGTTGGGTAATTATAATTTCAAAAAAACTAACTCGACCAGATCAGGTTAGTTTGTTTTGTATAATAACCTAACCAGGTCAGGTTTAAAATCTAACCTGACCTGGTTAGGTGAAAATTATAAAAAAAAACTAACCGTTTCTAGTTACTTAATTACACTGAATCTAACTTGACCAGATCGTAATATGTTATTAGGTTTTATTTCGCATTTCGATATATTTTTTTTGACATTTTGTAATTTCGATATTTTGTAATTTCGACATTTTGTAATTCCACATTCTAAAAAAAAAGTGAGGTTGGGTTGGTGCATAGAGAATTTGTCTCTGGGTTGGTGGCAGGGTCGAATGAAACGTGCCATAAATTGTGGTAAAATAGCCTGCAAGAGAAGGTTTGTTTGTGAAAGGGATCCGTTCACAAATTAAGTGAAAGAGACAAGTTAGTTTCTTCTTGTATATAAATATAGGTACTTACCTTTTTAAAGTATATTACAAAAAAAAGGCACCTGATCTGGTCAGGTTAGTTTCTATTAATATATCTAATAACCCAAGCTTTCGACATTCTGGACTTTCAACATTTTGTAATTCTTCTTCATTCGCACACACAGTTTCCAATAGAATCTACATTTATTTTTATTTTAATATTTATTTTTATCCTTATAAACCCAACAGTAACGTCTTTTAGACGAAAATTGTTCGTAGCACCCCTGTAATCTTCCGCCGGCGGCGACTGTAGCAAGTATTTCTGTTTACCCTATCCAAAACCTCATGGGCCATCACTGAAGAACAGCAGTTTCTATATGGGAGGACCCCCCAGAATAAAAAACTATATACGTGCCTAGCTTTGATAAGAAAAGTAAAAAAATAATCACCACTTCAATAATTTGACCAGTATCCCACTTAGTCAGATTTTTCTGGCAGATTTTAAAGAAATAATTTGACATTCCCTTAAAAATCCGTTCAAATATAACGGTGGCAACAGCGTAGAGCTAATTTTGTAGCGACCCTTCCACGACATGCAGTTAGTCCCTCTTTGTTAATTCTACCGTGAAAAACAAAGAAAAAAAGTAAACTTAGCTGACCTCATAAAGAAAACGAATAGGACTCATAAATTTGAAAGAAATGTGACGAAATGTGACGAAATCTGACATTTCAGTTTGTGTGGTTAATGGTTATCTGCTTTGAATTTATTTACAATTTTTAAATTAAAAATTTTTAATAAATTAGGCGTTTTTAATTAAAAAAATATATTATATCCTGAAGCTACATCTATCAAAAAGTGGGAAATGGCCTTTTAGGTAAGTTTTTAAGTTTAAAATTGCCTTTTAAACGAGAAATCTTAAGCGCCAGATTATGTCACATTTTTTCAAATTTCGTCAAATTTTTTGAAATGTAAAGAATTGACCCCTTAGTTTCAAATAAAATGAAATTAATTGTAAACAATCATTGAACTATAACAAACCCTTACTGGTCATTAGACCCATTATAGTTCAATGATCGTCGCCGATTTGTTCAATTTTATTTGAAACCTATTTGCAAATAAAATTAATTTGATCGTAGACAATTATTAAACTATAATAAACCCTTATACCTATTGATATAATTAAATTGTTTGAAGATAGTAAACGAACTATAATAAATCTTGTGTAAAAAATCCATCACAGTTCAATAATTGTCGCCGATTTATTCAATTTTATTTGATACTTATTTTCAAATAAAATTAAATTGATCGTAGACAATCATTGAACTATAACAAAGCCTTACAGGTCATTAGACCCATTATAGTTCAATGATTGACTATAACAAACCCTTAGGTTACTTAGCTTTAAATAAAATTAAATTGGTTCCAGATATCATCGAACAACCATCCATCGCCAATTTTAATGTTAAGGCGGTTGCGCCATAGGCGGTGGCGATCCCGTCCCATCGCAGACCATTCTAGGCTCGATCGTGCGCGGTGGAGTTCCTTCTCATGTTTTGCAATATACACATTTGCACTTGTCGTTTCAGGGCCCGGGAACACCAAGTGCAAATGCATACATTATTAGACATGGAAAGGAACCTCACCACTCGTGGTCGAACTTAGAATGGTCCGCGATGGGACAGGCGCGTGACCGCCTAGTGCGTTCCCGTCTTAACACTTAAATCGGCGACGATTTGTAATTCGATGATTGTCTACGTTCAATTTAAAACAAAAATAACAAATACACCGGCAGAAATCAATGACGATCTTTGAACTTCTAGTGCGTACCCTGCGTTGACAATCGGTGTTCTGTGTTGCGAAGTGCCTAGTGTTAAACTGTTGGTGCTAAGTGTTAGGTTACAATGGGGTTGATGTGACTGTGGGAGTTTGTGTTTTGGGGTTTTGAGGTTTGGGGTTTCACTAGGGTTGTTGGTCTGACTGAGGGAGTTTGCCTGTCCCTCCGCGCTGGTGTTCCACCTTGTCGTCGGTGTGGAGGCTTCCGCTCTCTATGTTTCGTTAGCCATGCAGGGTTGGCTGGCGAAATATAGATTGCCAACTAACAGAACACCGGGTGGGGGGTGGGAGGTTGGTTAGGGGAAATAAGTCTCTGGGAAATTGGTGGGGTTCGATCAAAGAAGTACTTATATGAGGAGTGATAATTAAATTAAGGCGGGGGTTAGGTACGATTTGTAAAATAAAATATAAAAAAAAACTAGCTAGAACCGAGAGTCTGTAATTAGAACCAGTGGAGCATGGAAACGATGTTCTCAAGAGAGAACATCGGTTTCCGTAATTCAGTGGTCCTATAGTGTGAGTGGATCCCCTAGGGGGCTTGGAAACAAGGCATATGATGGCCTCGTGGCGGTAATACCCGGATCGCATCGCAGTGGCGGGCAAGATGCGCTGGTGCAGTCACCCCCGTGAAAATGACATACGGAATATAACAGCGCGAACAGCGCCTGCGATCTGGACAAGGGACTAAATTGGAACTAAACATAATGACGTTTGACAGTGTCATCCTGTTCTGTGGTTTGACTGCTGTTGTGGGAAAGAGCGAGAGCCCACCAGAACAGACAGAAAGAGAGACACGCGACACACCGGAATTTATTCTGTGGTGAATGTCATTTTTGTCGGGTGGTTCCCCTCAATATGATTTTTGATAAAAAACTAAAATCAAATCATTGTGTACTAGATCGGCATATTTTGTGAGTCTAACAAGCAGTAGCAGTGTAAAAAAGAAGCAGCAGCAGTATAAAAAACAAGGAGCAGCATATAAAAAGCAGTCAATTCAACGACCCCATACCAGTGAGTTTTAAGGTGGATTTATTGTTCGTTAAAGTAAGGTAAGGGGTAAGTTCATTTATTTAGGCTTACTTCATACTTTCCACTATGAACAATGGAAATTTCTATTTTAAGTAAGGCCGCCTTGTTTATGATAAAAACAAATAGGTTCTAACTTAATAAGTCTAAGTTGTTACTACTTCTGAAGAGTTACAGTGATCTATCACTCAGCTGCGACACAGTTTTATGCCAAAAACCACCTTCGCTTAGTTTCTACCACCAAAAAACCAACTACTACCACCTTCTGTGGCTTCTATCCCCAAAAAACCAACTACTACCACCTTCCCCTACTTCTAACCCCAAAAAACAAACTACTACTACCTTCGCTGAGCTTCTACCTCTAAAAAACCAACTACTGCCATCTTCTCCTAGTCTCTGCCACCAAAAAACCAACTTCTACCAACACTTATCCTCTACCACTAAAAAACCAACTACTACCTCCTTTGATTATGATTGTAGTATTTGGTTTTTTGGTGGTAGAAGCTAGGGGAACTTGGTAGTAGTTGGTTTTTTGCTGGTAGAAGCTAGGGGAAGGTGGATAGTTACTTTATTGCTGGTAGAAGGTAGCAAAAGTTGGTAGTAGTTTGTTTTTTGGTGGTAGAAGGTAATCCAAGGGGATAGTAGTTGGTTTTTAGTGTAAACCTGATCTGTACCTAAGTGATAGATAGATAGGTAACTGTTTGGGAGTGGTAGCAGCTGTGATTTATTAGTTAGGGTTTGTTTTAACCTCAAACAATACGCTCCAATATCGAAAAGTATAAAAAGGTCATTAAAATTTTGATCTGTAAAATATAGGTAGGGGGGGGGGGTGGTACCCCATGAGGCCATATTTTATGTTTGTATTCATGAAATATGTGGAAAATATTAGAAAAAACTTAGCTTTTGGGGGGGGCTGCCCCTGACATATATGCCACTGTGTAGACCCATGTTTGTAGGATAATACATTTTTTTGTTGCATCTTACTGCTTACTTTATGCCAATATGGCTTTGTTTGTTATTGTTATTGCTATATAGCTTTAAAATTTCTGCCTCCCTGCTTAATAAGTTTGACTTAAGCCCTGTTGTGACTGCATCAAACCCATGTCACTATATCCGATGATGGCACTTGGAATGAGATGGTTGCATGCATTTTAGAGAAACTTTCATAGTGACAAACCAGCTTTACAGCCCCAACTATAAACTCAACTTTACTGTATCAATTTGATCATGGCACATACCTGTTCTTTTCTGGGGAGAAAGAGATGTGTCAATATGGAACTGAAACAGTATCCTTGAGTTTTATAAATAGCATTTTTTATTGCCTAATACCCTGTTCGGACTGTGCAACTTTTCCATGCATGCAACTTTTGTGTCCTCTCTCTCACTCAGATGATGTTAGTTAAAGAGAGACAGAACAAACAAGTTGCATGCTTTGTTTGGAAATGAATGAAAATTTGTTTTATTTTTAAGTAAAACAAACACTGTTTTTTAATTTTGCAAAGGCAGCTTTGTGTTCCCCTTAGATAGTACTAACCAAGTGGTAACAGCTAACCTGTAATTTGTACTGTTTTGTCAATAATGCCATGTAAATCTTGGGCTAATGTCAAGAAATCTGTAATGCAATAAGCCATGGGCGCAGCCAGGGGGGGGGCCAAACCTAAGATTTTTTTTATATATTTTCTACATATTTCATGAATAAACACAAAAAATAGCATGAAATACGACATCATGAAGCCTCGCCCCCCCATATTCCTGGGTGCGCCACTGCATAAGCTGTAAAATAATATTTTATTCTGCATAATTACCGGACAATATAATCTCAAAGCTAAATTTGTATTCAGGGTAGTAATGCTATGTTTTTTGAACAGGTGTCAATTGGAGCTTCAGCAGTCATGTTTTTTAAGGTGGTTTATAAAGTTTCACTTAGTTTTATTTTAATAAATCTAAATTTTTTAACAATCTTAGTGGAAAGTTTGGTTTGGTGAAGTCAAAAAATAATAATAATTTCTTATGGTAGTGATAGTAGTAATTATTTATTTTTCGCAATTTTTACTGTAAAATCTTTTAAAATAAAAATTTTACAAAGTTTTTTTTTTGTTTTATTTATTTTTATTTAATTATAAAGACAGGTTTTCATCCTAACATAAAAATTTTTGTTGGTCCCCCAAAAGAGGATTCTATTCACAAACAATATTTTATAGCTTGTGAAAAAAGAAAACAACTAAATAATTTTTTTTACATGTCAATTGTAATGTCAAAAAATGTTTTTTTTCACTTGTTGACACATGTAAAAAAAATATATATTTTTTAAACTTTTGAATATGGTGGGGGTGTGACTGTTCTATCTGAGAAAGGTAGTTGTTATTTTGTCTGCAAATTCTATTACATGTCAAAACTTCAGAAATCTTTAAACTAGAACAGGTCATTATTCACATAACTTATATTATCATGGCATTTTTCTAAGTAAGGCCTGGTTTACCCAAAAACTTAATGCACAATGAACAAACTCATTGCTTAATTTTAATATATCTGTTTCCATCTCCTTAGTATTGTAGACATAAAGTATAAACACTAAATCTTTC
The DNA here is from genome assembly GCA_963576565.1 of Aspidapion aeneum. NCBI lineage: Eukaryota > Metazoa > Arthropoda > Insecta > Coleoptera > Brentidae > Aspidapion > Aspidapion aeneum. The sequence goes on from OY755042.1 coordinate 113,148,244, forward strand.
CATTGTGCATTATGTTACGGGTAAATTAGGCATAAAATAGAAAGTTCACTACTTTGTTAAGTAATCTTATCTACAGTTTGACTAATGGTATCCGACCCTCGGAACCGAAATCAAAAAATATATTTTTACACAAAACATAAAGCCCAATTGTGTAAAATTCAAAACTATACAATATCAGGACATCCACAAAATCATATAAATTCATAAAATTTGACTTGTGTATTGTGTAAAAACATATTTTTTGATTTCTGTGCTGAGGATCAGATACAATAAGTCAAACTGTATATACAAGTGGCCCATTTTGTCTTATTTTTATTACATATAATATGAATGATCCTAATTGTATTGTATTTAACATTTGGGGATATATTGTGCCTATATTACCTAATGAGTTTGACTACATTCTTGAAATATGTAATGCTCAAGGGGGAGAGGATTTAGCCTTGCATTATATTCAATGTGCTTGTTTTTTAATGGGGAAGCAGGTATATTTTTGTCAACCGCTACAAAAAACTGCAGACTACAACAAAAAAATAAATAGGATTTGTATTATAGCACTAGTGCAATATTGAAACATTATTCGTAATGCATGTAAGCCAAAATGGGTCATATAGGGTGTTGTAAAATTCAATAAAATATTTTTAAAGATAATTTCCTAGAGTGATTTCAAGACAAAAAGTTTATATAAACAAAGGTCTACAAACACTTAGTAGTAGAGATACAGGGCGTTTAAATTTACTTTTTTTATATAGCTTTTACAGTTTTTGTGATATTTAGCTCAAATTTGGCTCGTATATTTACTTATAGGCACTACAAGTTAAGGCATGTCAAATAGGTTTTAATTAATTTGTTTATTTTGATATACTCGCCATACCATACTGGAGCATTTTTTATTTTATGATAGCAGCCTTTGGTGCAACAGTGATTTTCTCTAAAATGTTTAAAGAGCAAAAAAATTTCAGAAAAACAAAAAAGTTTGCAAATGAAACAAAGATGTTATTTTTTGTTTTAAAATCCCTACGTCTCCCTACCAGTGGCTTAAAACAAAAAAATTCTGGGGGAAAAGGCGACATGACCCCTGAAAAAGGGTCACTCTGTACATGTTTACTATTATTTGTCATGTCTAAAAGTGTAGTGCCTATAGCTTAATATGCCAAATTTGAACTAAATATCTCGAAAAGTACAAGAGCTATAAAAAACTAAATAAAAGAAACTTTAAAACAAGGCGTTTAAGGTTATATAAAAATTTTGCCTTGAAACCACTTAAGGAATTCAACACTAAAATTATGTTATTGAATTATGAAACACCATGTATAATGTGTACTTTATAAAAACTTATTTCAATATGTAAATAAACAGTGGCAGAACTACAATGCAGCAAGGCACAGGGTTGCTGAGAGGCGTATGCTCCATAGAGAGCCCGAAGGGCTGGAGTGATCACACACACACACAGTGATAAGTAAATAATGATTTCAGCGAAATTAAAAAGGTTTAGTTGGTGGGAGCACCTCTGCCCTGCAGAAGGTCTTGCTGTATGGTGGTTCTATCACTGCTTGTCTTGCAATTCATTGCAGGGAGAAAGGCTGATCAATAGCAAAAATTGTGTACAGTTCATTACATAATCCATATTTTTGTTGGTCCTGTAAGTCCTTCTTGGTCTTAGTTAGGTATAAAGTGATAAAAAAAGACAAAAATGACTAACGAATAATACCAAACCAAAGGTCCTGCCAGGACCTAATTTTTACTGATTTTTATTAGTCCGAAGCGCATTGATCAGCCCCTCGGCGCAGGATCTGTCCTTGGAAGGGTTTTAGTTGAGCGAACTGTCTATCCGGAAAAGTGTTTAAGTTCAATAAACTGTGTCTATCACGGAAAGTGTTTTAGTTTACTATCTGCTCAACACTGAAATAACAATATCACAGTTCATATAAATGTATCTTTAGCAGTAAAAAAGCTGGTAAGTACTATAATATGTTTATTAATTAATTTTTAAATATTAATATAATACTGTTCATTGAATATCAGCTGATGATGGTACAAAAAGTTTGTTTTTGTTTAAAATGTATTTTTTCAGAACCATTTCATATAAAGTTTTGGTATTTTCCATAAATTTTGTAAAAAAATTGTTGTCCACAAAGTTTTACTATTTGACGATATTTTTGTGCAAATTTAATGGAAAAAGTATGCCATGATTTAAATGGGATGGTTCTGAAAAAATACATTTTAACAAAAACAAACGTTTTTCCCATCAACAGCTGATTTTCACTGACCAGCAGATTTATTTTAACAAATATCAGCTCAGCTGGTGTTCTGTGATATCAGCTGATTTATTTTGACAAAAATCAGCTGTGTCCCGACATGTTTGATCTAGACAGAGAGCTATAGTCTTCTCTCTTTCTGGACCGTGTTAAGGTTATTCTCGTGTTACCAACGGTTTAACACGTAGTTTGCATTTCTTCCCTTTGGTGTTCTGTGGGTGCAGTGCCACAGCGCTCGTCTCCCGAAACACTGGGAAAACAACAATCCCCACATACACCGACAGCTTCTTCAAACCACAACTTCCTTCCAGGATGTGACCTCGTTGTGCACTCATTCTCATTAGAAGGCAAAAGGTGGCGAAGAGCTATACCATCATACATCAACCATATCGGTCCTGCTTGGTCTAGATCACGGGGACTGAAGTACTGATACTTGCCGGTGGATCACCTTCCTAATTTGGTTGAGTTTCTCGCGAGTTTCATCGTTTTTTTTAAACAGTGCACGGCTTGTGTGCACGGCACTGTAGTGTAGTGCGGTGTGGTGCAGTGTAGTGAAGTGCGGTGTTGTGTAGTGTAGTGCGGTGTTGTGCAGTGTAGTGAAGTGCTGTGTTGTGTAGTGCGATGCAGTGTAGTGCGGTGTTGTGTAGTGCGGTGTCGTTCAGTGTAGTTCGGTGTTGTGAAGTGCTGTGTTGTGTAGTAGGGTATTTTACAGTGTTGTGTTGTGCAGTGTAGTGAAGTGCGGTGTTGTGTAGTGCGGTGTTGTGTAGTGCGGTGCTGTTCAGTGTAGTTCGGAGTTGTGAACTGCAGTGTTGTGTAGTGCGGTATTGTGCAGTGCTGCTAGAGTAGTGTAGTGTTGCTAAAGCAGTGCAGTGTAGTGCATTACACAGTGTACAGTGTAATAGCACAAAGTATATAGCGTTTTGCAGTATACTTTGTGGTAAAAGTAAAGTGTTATCCAGTAGTGCAGTGCAGTCAAGTGTATTTTTTTATCATAGTGTTTGGCAGTGCATTTCATTAGTCGTTATTTCTATGTTTACACTTATATATCACCCCAATCACACCACACATTTGACAGTGACAGTGCGTTGTAAAAAAAGCTAGCGTTCAACTTTTACACCTTTATCTGGTTTGTTTTTGATGGGTTTCAAACCTAGATAAAGGATATATAAAGTTTTGACAGTACGCTTTAAGACAGAAATGAATATTTTTATCTTTGGTTGTGTTTTAAGGGTTTGAATCAAAGATAAAAATATTTTCGGTGTGGATCCATACTTAAATTTTAAAATCGTAATAAGGAAATGATTAAAATGTTGAGTCATTACCTTTTATTGACTTACATTTTAATATTTTTATCTTTGATTGTGTTTTAAGGGTTTGAATCAAAGATAAAAATATTTTTATTGGTGTGGATCATTGAGTTGTATAACGCCCTAAAAGGGCGTTAGAGACGGAAAGACAAGGCATTTTTTATTGACCCTATCCAATTTGGTTCCTATGGTCGGGTATTTCTTTTACAATAAAAACAGAGATAGACATTATTGAACATGTGAAACGGACAAAGATAGGGTGATTTTGCATGCTAATAATACCCTAGATAATATAAGGGTACTTTTATCTCTTTCACACTGACGGCATAAGTGCGACAGAAAAGCAGCTGGCTACCTTTAATCCACCTGCCGTATTTTGAGTGATTCTACCTGTTAGTCCGTGTATACAGGGAAAACTGATAGACAATGTTGTATAAGTACGGAAATGATTTTTTTTGAATTTTGTGCGGGAATATTACAAAAAGAAATCTTAAAACGTTTAAAAACAAGTTTAGAAGTAACTATTTGAGTTTAAACATGGTCCAAAATTGTTTTTTGTGCAAAAGAAGAAAAAAAATCCATAAAAAAACAACATTTCATGGGTAAGTCGTCTTGACGGATAGTTTTTCCTAAAATACGAGAAAGTTCAGTAGCGTCACGATAGATAGTTTTTTCTGCGACCGTGCGATTTTACCCTCACACATTTTGATTCAGAAAGTGTCACTTCCCCGCACTTTTTTTTGCATTGCATGAAAATTAACAAAAAGTATTTGATTTTCTTAAAAATGATTTCTTTTTAAATGCTTACATACCGATTTTTATCCAGTTGTTTTTGTTTTTTCGAACCAAACTTTTGACATGTCACGGTCGAGTTTCATACATCTTGATGAATTGTTACACACACTGATCTATGTTTTTATAAATTTCGATAAATTTAATGTTTTTTGCGGACTTTACAGTAATTTTAAGTTAAATTTTGGTCTTTCATCGCGAAAGTATATATTTATTATTATATGACCACCGCGACCGGTCTACAGGCCGGTATCATATGTTTATGTCCTTCTAATGTCATTTGACTATCATGCTGTCTTACTTAATAAGGTCACTTAGTTTAATTAATAATTTTGTCCTACATAATATAAAAGAAGAATAGAAACCAACAAAAAATTTGTGACACTTCGATTACCCATTTTCTTTGATTGCGATGGATTAGGGTGACCAGATTACGGTTTATTAGGGTGCCCAGAGTGCGCAAAAAAAGATTTTGAAAAATTTCCCTAAAAAAATTGAAGACCAAACACTCACTCGCCACTCAATGTTTATGGTCGCATACACTAATCCTAACTCGATTTCCGACGATTATGGACAATGGTTACCCTCTGGACATAAACCTAACAACTTTTACTATATTTATTAACAATAGGTAGGTTAGGTTTGGTTAGGTTGGGTAAGGTTGGGTTAGGTTGGGTTAGGTTGGGTTAGGTTGGGTTAGGTTGGGTTAGGTTGGGTTAGGTTGGGTTAGGTTGGGTTAGGTTGGGTTAGGTTGGGTTAGGTTGGGTTAGGTTGGGTTAGGTTGGGTTAGGTTGGGTTAGGTTGGGTTAGGTTGGGTTAGGTTGGGTTAGGTTGGGCTGGGTTAGGTTAGGTTGGGTTAGGTTGGGTTAGGTTGGGTTAGGTTGGGTTAGGTTGGGTTAGGTTGGGTTAGGTTGGGTTAGGTTGGGTTAGGTTGGGTTAGGTTGGGTTAGGTTGGGTTAGGTTGGGTTAGGTTGGGTTAGGTTGGGTTAGGTTGGGTTAGGTTGGGTTAGGTTGGGTTAGGTTGGGTTAGGTTGGGTTAGGTTGGGTTAGGTTGGGTTAGGTTGGGTTAGGTTGGGTTAGGTTGGGTTAGGTTGGGTTAGGTTGGGTTAGGTTGGGTTAGGTTGGGTTGGGTTAGGTTGGGTTAGGTTGGGTTAGGTTGGGTTAGGTTGGGTTAGGTTGGGTTAGGTTGGGTTAGGTTGGGTTAGGTTGGGTTAGGTTGGTTTAGGTTGGATTAGGTTGGGTTTGGTTGGTTCAGTTTGAGTATGTTCGGTTAGGTTCCGCTAGGATTGTTTAGGTTAGGTTTAGCTATATTCGGTTAGGTTCGGTTCAGTTTAAGCAAATCGAACCGAACCAAACCGAACCGTTAGATTCGGTTTGATTTGGTTCATTTCGATACGGATGGGTTCAGTTTGCTTTTGTTCAGTTAGACCTTCGATAAATTTTAAAAAAGTAAATAATTATTAATTTTTAGTGTTTTAAGGAATAAAAATTGATATAATGTTCAATTAAACTAATTTTTATTTGTAAAAATGTAGGAATCATAATTTTCTTGATTTTGTTTTGAATTTCATGCTTTTTTAAAAATTGTGCATTTTCATAAAAGGACCAAAAAACTGACCCGATTTCGATCAGTGACCTTAGTTATTTCAAGTTTTTGTTGACAGCTGATAGACGTCAGGGACCGTTTTGTTTCAGTTTGAAATGAGAAAATGCTTCTTTTGTAGCAATTTGTATGGGTTTTAATGGGGTTTTAAGAATGTTTCAATTTCAATTTTTTTAACAAAATCAACGATAGTCCGCAATTTTTTTTTTAGAAATCACTATAAAATGGTCTAAAATTATCATTTTTCAAAAAACTTCGTAGTTTTAAGAAAGGTGGTAAAACGTACCAGACCCCTGAAATGTGTTGCAGTCTAGGACAACTGGGCGCCGCCAACTCGGCGCCATCAACTGGGCGGCAGGCCAACTGGGCGCCGGGCCAACTTGACGCCGAGCCAACTGGGCGCCGGACTAAAATATTTTTTCTTGATAAAATGTGCAGATGAAAAACAAACTTAAAAAAATTAAAATGGCGCATCCAAAATGGCGGACTTTCTTATTTATGCATCGATATGTATCGAATATGGAACTTGGCGGTGTTTCAAGTCGCAGAACACTACACCTACCAAATTTCAACACTCGACTTAATAGATGTTGAAAGTTTTGTATAAATAACATATTTATTTTGTTTTTATCTGCACATTTTATCGAAAAAAAAATAGTCCGGCGCTGAGTTGGCCCGGCGCCCATTAGGCCCGGCGTGGCGCCCTGTTGGCGGCGCCGAGTTGGCCCGGCGCCCGGTTGTCCCATTCCGAATTGAAATTTTTAGTTCCGAAATTTCATCTGACTCGAGCATAACTTGTAGTCCACCCAAGAAAAGAAGAGTTGAAGAAGACCCTTGTTCAAAGAAAGAAAATATTTTACCTGGAAGGTACAACATTTGTAAAGTTCTAAGATGAAAACAATAATTTTAATACATCCACTGCACTTAGCATGCTTAGAAATTCTTTTTACTCTTTTTTTTTACTGAAGAGAATTTTGTAAACACACACAAGTAAGTATTCATGAATTATTTATTATTCAAACAGAAAATTGTTGATAAAAAAATTCTAGTGGAATTAAAAATTTTTATTTTGCGCCGCCACTGCCCTTTTTTATCCAAGACAAGCAAATAGAATATTTTTGCGATGTTGCATGTTTCCGGACTCACCAAACCGAAATTCTATTTTTATCCCTATTTTGCTCATTAAATTCTTACTTGTATTTGGTCAATTGCGATAAAAGCTTGATATAATGGCAATTTTGGCCCATGCCGGGTCTACCCGTAGGGTATAGAAGTCAATGGTGTGGATCCACATTTAAGTTTTGAAATCGTGATAAGGTAATCATTGTTTGTCAATACTTTTTTTTGACTTAAACGTTCATAGTTTTTATCTTTGATTGTGTTCTAAGGGTTTGAATCAAAGATAAAAATATTTTTGGTGTGAATCCACATCTATATTTTAAAATCGTGACAATGACATTATTACCCACGTATTTCCAAAAATACATACACAACCACACCTACACCTAGGTACCTATTGTTAATTAAGTATTATTAATAAATGTAAAATATAATAAAAGTGATTGTTTTTTTTATTTTCCTTCCCAATTGGTGCGCGTATGAAAGACAGGGTACGGGGATATACTCAATCATTTCCACCGGTGAACAAGGTCGATCCACTGGTGCGCCCGTAGTACGTCCCGAGATTATTGGTACCTCAGGTCAGTATGTAGTTGATGGTTGATGGGAGCTCTGCCCCTTTGCCCCTGATGGGTATGAGTACACAACAAGATCACCTCCAAAATGGAAATGCCACCAAACTTTCCCTCCCGTTTGCGGAGGGAAGGTTTGGTGGTGGAAGTTGTGGCTGCTTGGAGAAGCTGTCGGTGGTGGGGTTGTTGTTTTCTCAGTGTTTCGTAAATGGGAGAACGGGACGCTGTGGTAAATGGCTGCATTAACTGGCGCATCTTGGCTGACACTGCGTCATGCGATCTGGGTTGCCGCGAGGACCATCGCCTTGGGACCAAGCCTAGGGGGTGTGTGTGTGTGTGTGTGGGAGTGTGTGCCTGGAGAAGTATGTGTGTGAGTGTAATGCCGTATTCCATTGGGGAAATGAGTGCAGCACTAGTGCACTACTGGCTCGGTGTTTGCATTCCATTGACATGCACTTTTTCAGTTTTCGTATTCCATTGAGGAACTTATGAATTCAGTTTTGCACTGAGTGCGGCTTTTTTGACACCGGCTCTGAGGGCTCGTGCCGCACCGAAAACTTTTTCCCGCCATTAATTTTAAACGGTTATTATTGTCGTGGGACGTAAAAATGAGTGAAAATAAAGTTGTTAGCGATTTTTTATTATTTTCTTCGCTGCTAAGTAGTAGCAGCGATGAAGATGAAGAAGAACAGTTCTGTGCAATAAAAACAATGAGAACGGAAACCCCAAAAATAAAAAACTTTATTGAAAATGTGGTTTACCGATTTAACAACAAACAGGTAAGTAGATTTGTATGGATCTGGTTGACTGGGGCCCTGGGGCTAATTTTCCGACAGTTGGGGTTTTCTGGCAGCTATGATTATAAGTAAAAATAAATGTATTTTTTAGTTCAAGAAACACTTTCGGCTCGAGATGAGCACTGCAGAATTCCTCATAAATAAATTCAAGTTGCCTCAATTTTGTCCAAAAAAAGAACAAAGGGGACGAAACCCCATTAACGCTGAGGCACATGTCTTGCCATTTTTATGGTATGTTAAAACACCCTTACGCTTAGCTGTTAGGTTAGGTTATGTTCTTGTTGAATGGAAATTTGTTCGAAAATATTTACTTCAAAAACTTTTTTGAACAATTTTCCTTATGAAAAAAAGATGACTTTCAAAAAAAATGTTTTTGAACAAAAAACTTTTAATAAAATGTTTTCAAACAATTTTTTGTTTGAAGGAAATGTTTTTAAATAATTTTCCTTTTCAAGAAAATGTTATTGAAGTATTAATATTACTTTCGAACAAATGGATTTTGAACAACATGTTTTTGACCAAATTCTGCAAGGCAGGAAAGTTAGGTTTAGTTGAAAGAAACTTGTGAAATATTATATATGTATACAAGGTGTTTCGAATACTTATGTTCAAATTTTGGGAGCATAAAGTACACTTCCGGTTAGGGTTTTTTGAAAAACAAGCGCGAAATATAGATAACTACTCTATCTGTTGGTATACGAGCACAGCCTGCGTTCAACAAGGAGGTGGGTATTTTTAAAATATTCTTATTAACTTTTTTTAAATAAAATCATTATTTATTTATTTGACAAATTTTATTTATCTTAGGATAATATTTATCGGCGTGTAACTTTGAAACAAATAAAAATGGATATCGTCGTTGGCCTGATAAAACTACAGGTTGTGTGACATTTTTTTCAAAAATGAGATTCTTGCATAATCAATTTGCCCTATTCATAATGGATATACTATAAAAAATTATTTGCAAGAAAATGTTATATTAACGTTGCTTAAAGCAAGAATAAAAAAGAAGTTCTACAGCTCATAATGGCATACCACACTAAGGTCACTATATCACGATGTTAGGAACTTCGTGATATAGTGACCTTATACCACACGAGTGCGATTTTTCATTTTCCGCGTGTTCCATTGAAACTGCTCTCGGTGCAAATTTTTGACAGCACCGTTTCAGTGTCAGTGCACCACCAGTGCTGCACTCATTTTCCCAATGGAATACGGCATAAGTGTAATTCGGAGGGTGAATGTGAGTGTTTCTGTGTATGATGTGTGTGTGAGATAAAAATGGGTACAAAGAAAAAAAAGTAAAAAATTATCAAATAAAAAAAATATATAATAAAAGTTAAAGCCAGACAAGATTATTTAAAGAACATGTAAAGGGAGCGAGAGGTAGTTGTTTATCTACTAGACTAGTAAAGTCCGAGAAGAATAGTCTCTGGCCGAGAAAAAATGGTACCCTTTAAGAAATCATTAGGACTATTTCATGCATGTGGGGGTAAAGAGGTAAAGTAATACCACTGTAGGGTTCCAGTTTTGGTCGGAACAATCGTTATTAAGTAAAACCATGCAAAAATTAAAAACTGCTTTCTTTAGAAAATTTTAAAATATTTAAGTATTTAAGTTGATACTTAAACTTGACAAATTTAAATTTAAGACAATAAATTTAAATAAAATCAGCCAAAAATAAATGGGCCAAACTCACGCCTTAATATTTTCGGTGAACTTTTGTAAGAAAACGAAAATTAAAATTTAATATTATCTTATGTCACTCCTAAACGCGTAAGTCTTAATATGATAAAGGGTTGCCCTTAACTTCCTAGCTTAAATGAGATAATTCAAAATTATGGATAAAAAATAGCACCATTTTACAATAAAATTAAAATATTTATTAAACTTTGTATTTATTATTTTTTTAAATAATTTTAGTTAAATAGTTTTAAATTAGATAGACATTGTATAGTTAAATTTTATGTTACATTTGTAAAAGTGATAGTGAGGCCAAGTGACGTGTAAGTGAAATCATTGTTTGTGTAAATCAAGTGTAAATTAAATCGTGTATGTAAATTTTTACCATCTCCATAATAGGTGGGATATTTTATTATATTGTTTTCCTGATTTCTTCACACAAAGTCTAGCTCTATTATGCTCTTTTTTTCCTGACAATTTCCGATGAGAAATCTTTATCATCATCAGGACAATAGTACCTGTGCTGGCTGCTGACTGTTATTTTAAAAAATTTCTTTATGAAATGATACTATTAAATTTTTTTCATTCTTGGTTACTCTATTTGATATTCGCAGTTGGTGATATTATTTATCCATCTATAGGAAAAAACCGCATTGTTAGATATGATGGCAATTTTATCTGATGTTGACTAGGCTGCCTTAATAGTATTTTGAGCAATTTTAATCTTTAATCAGTTTCTGGCATTTACAACTTAAAATTTTTTCTAATCAAGCATCAAGCTTTGCTGCCATTATAGCTATCCTACCTTTGCTGACAGTGCCTCAGGTAAAAAAAAATTATGAATGGTTTTCCGTTTTGTCAAATTCATTCCGGATTCTTCGTATTGTTTTTAATAAGATTCATCCATCTATATCAAAGTACCCGAGACTATTATTATGGCAATCTTTCCTGATCTTGAGTGGTTTCTATCAATAGTCAAATTTTGATATTTTTTACTATTTATTCAGATGTTGGCGTTTTTGTACGCCTAGATATTTTTTCTGGTGAAGTATTTAAAAGAATTTGTCATACAAATTTGGTGTTAATTTTCTAATAAATTGTCACGTTTTCTGAGCACAATTTAATTAGTAAATATACATTTTTGTTCTGTTATGTCAGGTCCTTCAGGTTGCACAAGCTGAGCATCTCAAGTTAAAGTAGTTTTAAATTTAAAAAAATTGTAATGTCAAGATTGGTATAGATATAGATCATTGGAAATGGCAAACCTACTACATAGTTATTCATACCTTTTCTTTTTTCTGTTAGGTCAGATCAGACACTATATGGGCTTAGCATATTTTTGTATTTACAGTGCCTACCTATATCTATTGTAATAAACAAAAAAATATATATTTCTCAAACTGGGTAAAGATTTTTTAGTGACAATGGCATATGAATTTTATTCTGTTATATTTGATAACAAATTTGGTACATTTAAAAAAAATAATTATGAAATTTAGTTTGGTTTGGTTCGGTGTTTTTCTCCAGTTCGATCAGGTCAGGTATACCTGAGAACATTTTTTTGAACTGTTATGTACTAAACTCCGCACTTGTTTATTATTTTAGCTCACACATATACTATAGTAGTGTGAGCTATGGTGATCCTAATTTTTTCGAGAAAAAAAAAGTTGCTCCGATTTCAAAAATTTTTACATAATTTTGCGTTTCAGATGATTTTGAAACTTTTTTGTTGCGCCGTCTGTCTGTCTGTCTGTCTGTCTGTATGTCTGTCTGTCTGTGTGTCTGTATGTCTGTCTGTAACGACGAACGCGCATAACTCAAAAACCGCTTGGCCGATTTTAATGAAATTTGGTACCTAGGCTGGGTCTTGGGTCGAGATGGTCCCATTTAAAAATGAACAAAATCCACCGAACACAAACCAAATAAAAGGGTGGAGGTAGATTTCAAAAATTAGAGTTTATGTGAAAATATGGCGTGTGTGATATTAAACGAAAGGTAATTGAGTCTGCAGTTAAACAAAATACATTTTAATTTATTTAAAAAAAAAGGGTGGGGGTATATTTTCAAAATTAGAGTTTAAGTGAAAATATGGCGTGTGTGATATCAAACGAAAGGTAATTGAGTCCGAACTTTAACAAAATACATTTTAGTTTTTGTTTTTTTTTAAGGGTGGGGGTAAATTTCAAAAATTTGAGTTTAAGTCAAAACATGGCTTGTGTGGTATCAAACAAAAGGTAATTTAGTCTGGAGTTGAATAAAATATATTTTAGTTTTTAGTTATATTAGCTCACACGTATACTATAACTATAGTACCTAGCGTGAGCTTAGGGGCCCATATATTGGCAGAGTATTTTAAGCGTAATCAAAGCTAATTGTCAAAAGTCTTCCTATTTTGGATAAAAAAAAAATATGTATAATATGCCTTACCTATAAGGTTTTATAAAAGTATATTTAGTCTTTTTTGTTCAATGAAAGTCAGTTCATCGTTAAGCCAATGCTTTCCTGCTTCCATGACACGACAGGTGTTGATTGATAAACAGTATCTTTGTTGCGTTATGTTCACACTTATTTCACTATGGGCATACAACCCTTACATCTTACTATGATACAAATTTAGAAAAACTTTGTGAAACTACAGGATTTTGTTTGGCTTTCTACCCTTTAGGTTTCATGCCGTTTTCATTCAAATTTTAAATTCTCTGTGCTACTGTAGGTTTACAAAAGCATCTTTTGCGATTCTATGTTTATTGTCAAGAAAAAAATTCCAATTTTCTTCGCAGTGGAGGGGAAGATTAACCCCGATCTTGAGTTTTAATTTCAAATATGTTCAGGAGGTTGAGGTTTAACACACACAAAAATGTTTAGCACTTTTCCATATAACATGGAGTAAAATCGGTTAAAACAAGAAGGGTATAGAAAAATATTTTTTAGTTAAAATCTAAAATTGGTAATTCAGTTTATTTACCGAAATATAAAAGAAAAATAAAAATGAAAAGATGTACTCTTATAAGAGACTTAGAAATAAAAAGAAACAGCTTTCTAAAACTTATGTTGTAACCAATCTTATAATGTTTTCAAAATATTAGATAGAAAAAAGTTTGTAAAAGATTTTGTTTGCTGAATATTTATTCAAGAAGATGGAAATTTAAAAAAAAAAGAGTTTATCCACCCTGTGCTGGGTGGACGAGATCTAAACAGGCCTATGTGGGTTAAAACTCAATTCGCTACTGGCAAAAAAAAATATAGGTATGTGTGTAATATTTTTAAATAATGGTAAATAATAATTCATTTTTGTTTTAAATATTAGTATTTGCTTTGGTGTAAAGATAAATTTTAAGGGTACAAAATTGAAAAAACATAAAATAAAAAATAAAGTAAACAAACATGGGTTTGTACCCAAAAAAAAATAAATTCAGCGAAATACAAAAAACAGACAAATGAAAAACTTATCAATCCAAGACCTCGCCCGTGTAAATGCGTCTTGGGCACCAAAAAAATATAGGACTTTTTTCTTAAGGATGGGGTAAATGTATGATTTTAGAAAAATTTGGCACTTTAAACTCACATTTACTTTTATTTGCGCATGTGACTGGAGTGCATAAAAATGCTAAGACGGTTTGGGGCTTGAGGAATGATCCTTCCGAAACAAAATTTGAACAATAATTTTATTTTATTTCTTATTTTTTATAAAAATGGTTCGACATTAAACTATTATTTTATCTTTACAATAATAATAATAATAATAATAATAATAATAATAATAATAACTTTCTTTACGATATGGCACAACTCTCTTTTAACACCTTTAAATTCTAAAATAATAATAAAGTCGGCTTGACAAGTTTTATTAATTTAAAATATTTGTGTTTATGGTGTTCCGATAGGTATTAGTAGATAAAGATTTTGTATACATTTTAAAAATAAATTTGGAAAAAAAATTAAAACTATTTGCCAAAATTGTTAGTGCTTAAAAAAATACTCTGCCAATATATGGGCCCCTAAGCTCACACTAGGTACTATAGTTATAGTGTACGTGTGAGCTAATATAACTAAAAACTGAAATATATTTTATTTAACTCCAGACTAAATTACCTTTTGTTTGATACCACACAAGCCATGTTTTGACTTAAACTCAAATTTTTGAAATCTACCCCCATCCTTAAAAAAAACAAAAAACTAAAATGTATTTTGTTAAACTCCGGACTCAATTACCTTTCGTTTGATATCACACACGCCATATTTTCACTTAAACTCTAATTTTTAAAATATACCCCCACCTTTTTTTTAAATAAATTAAAATGTATTTTGTTTAACTGCAGACTCAAGTACCTTTCGTTTGATATCACACACGCCATATTTTCACATAAACTCTAATTTTTGAAATCTACCCCCCACCCTTTTATTTGGTTTCTGTTCGGTGGATTTTGTTCATTTTTAAATGGGACCATCTCGACCCAAGACCCAGCCTAGGTACCAAATTTCATTAAATTCGGCCAAGCGGTTTTTGAGTTATGCGCGTTGGTCGTTACAGACAGACAGACAGACAGACAGACAGACATACAGACAGACAGACAGACGGCGCAACAAAAAAGTTTCAAAATCATCTGAAACGCAAAGATATATAAAATTTTTTGAAATCGGAGCAACTTTTTTTTTCTCGAAAAAATTAGGATCACCATAGCTCACACTACTATAGTCAGAGAACATATTATTTCTTCGATGCTATAGTATAGTATATGTGTGAGCTAAAACATTACATATTCTTTGATGAACTACCCGCTTTTTTCTATCATCCGAGAAAAATGACTTAAAATGACAACAAACCTCATATTTTGGGGTAATTTTTTTAGGTCACTGTTGGAAAAGAGTATTGAGTGTTGCAGAACCTCAATTCTTGGAGTGTTCCGATATCAATGCATGTTAACAATTACATACACCGAAAAAACCAAATGTTCGGTGCACCTACATTAATTTTTAGACAATGAAGGGAAGTTCAATGTACACGAACTTTAATATAATGAAAACTTAAAGACCATTTCATAATATCAATAAATCTTGAACATTAAATTAATGTTCAATTCATTGATTTTTCATATCTTTTTCGATGTGCGTGCGTAATTAATAAGATTTAAATGTCATACCTAGTCCGTATAAAAACTGTCAGTAGTATTTTTTTTGTAATTTTTTAAAAATGTTTAAAGGTTTAAAAGAAGTTTGAGAAAATTAAGTCAGTATACACCAATTCTGTTATAGATATTATCTCACTATAAGTTTATAAACTAACCCACATAAACTTGAGCTAGTACAAAAATATTTTTTTATTGAAAAACTCATGTTTTGCTTTGGAACACTATCAACAAAAGACAAAAACGATATGTTTCATTTTCTGTTTATATTTTTAGACAAAAAAACATAAGTTTCTCAATGAATTTTCTTTAAAGGCGCGGTTGCTCAAATTTTTGTCTATGTGGGTTAGGAGAGTTTACAACTAGGGAGGAAAATGTTTTCATACTATATTCAAAACAAACCAAATTATATTATATTCTTTTAAAAGGTTTTTATTGCGCTCAATGTATTTAAATTTTAACGTATACCGAATGGATGTATAAATAATTTATAGAAATGCAGGACTAAAGTAGTTTAAAATAATGTAAATATGTATATGTCTTTTTAATGTAAGTAATTTCTTTTTGCATAACTACATAAAATGTTTTTAACGACTGTATTACAAATTTTTATCCCCATCGATTCTGCTTGTTCCCAACAAGAAGACAGAATAGTGACAAGAACCATGACGTTTAGCCAATACGTCACCAAGGGCCTAGCTAAGCGGCCAAAACATCAACCAAAGTTATGCGATCGACGAAAGCGCGGAGAGCAGGGCCGAGAAGACACAACAGACAACACAGCTACGCCAGAGGCGCAGCTTAGAGACCGAGGGGAGCTAACGTCAATCCCTGACTCAATAAACACGACAAAATTGGAAACTTCAGATTTAGCAATTATTGACGCCGAGAGCAGTCTGTAGTCAATCAAGAAGGGGAGCCAACGTCAACCCTTCACAAGTCAATCCAACAACAAAATAAGAACGACAAACTAGAAACTGTAGACGCTGAGAGAGCCACCGTTAATCCCTAAAGAGTCGTGAAGTTAATAAACATAACAAACTGAAAACTACAAACAATAGATGCTGGGGGGAGCCAACGTCAACCCTTCACAAATCGTGACATAAATAAACACGGCAAACTATAAACTGAACTTTTGAAGCTTCGTCAACTTCCAATAAGTTATGTAAAAGTTGATTGATTTAAAAAACAGAAAATTACATCAGAACAAGGCAGTACTAACAAACTGACAATAGCTTCGAAATGTCATTGATTGGGAACTTTGAGGCGATTAATGCAAAGGTGAGTTTTTTTCAGATTATTGTACTTGAAACTTCTCTTAATGCAACATTTCTGTTGGTGTTTAGGCCCTTCAAAGGTTAATTACATCTCTATCAAATTGGACTTTATATACATACATATATATATATATATATATATATATATATATATATATAATATTTCTAATTTTTATTTTATCATAAAACTTAGTTATATTATAAACTTCGTTATTATTTCATAAATCATAATTAATATTATTTATTTATTTCAGGCATCCTTCGAGACCCGTAAATGCGTCAAATCAGCAAGATTTCTGAAGTTTTGTCGAACGTCATTGATGAAGGTGAGTTTATTTATTGTAAAATTATTATTATTATTATTATTATTGTAGGGACTTGAACTTTCTGTTCGGTATTAGGCCTATTAAGGATTGAAATTAAACAAAAGCAAATTGCACTTTATCTGCTGATCTTAATTTGTATTTTATTAGACACAACACACAAAGTTGTTATTTATTTCATTAATCATACAAATATTTTTTTATTTATTTCAGGCAACTTTCGAGACCTGTAAATGCGTCAAAAGAGCAAGAATTTTGAAGTTTAAACTAGTTCCTGCACATCATTGATCAAGGTGAATTCCTTTTTTAAACGCAACTCAAAATTGCATTTTGATAGGAAGTCTATAACTTTTTTACCTTTTTTTCATGAATTTTATCTTTTATATTTTTAATATAACGTTTTTATTAATTTTCAAAATCATGCTAAATATATATTTTTTTAATTTATTTCAGGCAGCGTGCGATACTCGCATATTCGTCGACACAGCAAAACTGCGGTTGAAATAGTAACATTGCATACCAGGTTATGTCACAAGAAGAATAAAAATATTGGGACAAGTAAAATCGGTGGGTCGAATATAATTTTTGGTATATGGTACATCTTTGGTATAATCACAAAAAATACTTTGTGGTATAATTTAATAATGTAATACAGTCGCTTGTTAATTAAAACAAGGGCGGATCCAGAGGTGCTTCTAGGGGGGGGGGGGGGCACTTTAGGTGACATTCTCTGATGGTAAAAAACGGCTACAAATTCAGGATAATTTATTAATAAAAGTGGTTGTAATTTCGATGATAATAACAATAGACACTTTCATGCGCCACACAAGCAAAAATTTTGAATTTTTATTAGCAAACACCTTACTTTTGACTCATTTTTTGTATATTTAAAAAAATCTCGGGGGGGGCAAGTGCCCCTAGTGCCCCCCCCCCCTGGATCCGCCACTGAATTAAAAAAGACTAGGAAGTAGAATTTTTCATTTTAGGAAAAGTTTGCAATTGCGGATTTTTCGCATTGGTTATATCTAGATGTTATTATTATATTAAGTTTAAAATTTAGTGACGAAATTTGAAAACAATTGAATAAATATAAATAATTTCAGTCAGAGGCAATATTTAATAAGTCACTAAATTTTAAAGAAAGGAATCTTCTGTAATAAATTAAACATATATGTATATAAAGAAAAAAAAGCCGAAAAAAAAATAAAATGCCGAAAAAAAAAATAAAAACTAAAAAATGGCGAAAAAAAAAAGACAAAAAAAAACAGAAAATAAAAATATAAAAAAAAATAAAAACTAAAAAATTGTAAAAAAACTGAAAATAAAAATTTGAAAAAAAAACATGCAAAAAGAAAAAAAGAGCCGGAATAAAAAATAAAACGCCAATAAAAAAACGGCCAAAAAACCAAAGAAAAAGTGGCTTCAAATTATGGATGTTAAATTTGTAATAAAAAGTAAAACACTTTTACTGTTACTGTAAAAAATATGAAATAATAATCATTCAAATTTCATAGTCGTCAAACTGTCAATAATTGTTGCGTCATGTACTTTAATAACCTCAAAACTATTCCATTATTGACAGTTCAAGGACTACGAAATTTAAATCAGTTTTAATATTATGTACCTATAGTAAAATACTTTTTGTTTTAGTGTTATTTTGGTGGAGATTTTTATAATTTTGCAACTGATTTATTTTATTTGAATCTTAGTCCGTTTTGGACTTACAAACATTGTACTTTTTTCACACACATTCATAAATAATAAATTTACTCTCTCCACCAATGTATACAATACAATGTATTTATTTCTAGGTAGTCTTGTAAATTGTTACATTTTCTAGGCAAACAAATTCCTAAACAAATCTTTGTTACATGTAGAAAAATTAATCTAAAAAAAAACTCGAATTGATCCATATATGCAATTTGTGCTCGATTTGTTTGCATTCGAAAATCAGTTTTGAAATGAAATATTTTTATATTTATTTTATTTTATTAATTAACATATAAAACTATTTTCAACCATTGATCAATAACAAAATTCAGCTAAGTAGGAAGATAGGATCATTGATAAATGTAATTTTTTCTTTCAAATTTGAAATCTGGCTACAGTAGATATCATTACCAGAATTGGTGATATACTGAAAAAACGTGTTTAACACAATGAGAGACATTTATAAAATTGCTTTATTTAGCTTAAAACAAGATACTAAACTAAGAACAGTTTAAAACAAATTAAAGCGTTGTATCGGATCACTCACAAGTAGGTATCTAGTTTTGAATTTTTGGGTAAAAATAATTATTTTACAATTTATTTTGTTTCAAAAATTTGCAAATTAATTATATTGAAAATATATTTTTAGGCTACACTGAATAACTCATAAAATTATTCTCTTTGAATCCAACTTATTTGAAAAACTGGTTTTCTGGAAAATTTCTTATCAAAAAATAGTTTGTTTTTTTGAACACTTTCATTATTCAACTTAAATTATATCCGGTAATCCAAAATAATCAGTATAAGATCACTTACAGTCAATTATTTTTAAAAAAAAGGATCCCCTTGGTAGTGAAAAATAATTTTGTTTTATTAGGACCCTTATTTTTGGCATTTAAAATTATTGAGCTACTTATAAAAGAAATATCTAACAACAGTGGTAACTGATTTTTAAAAACTACTAATTGAAACAGTATCGAAGCACTTAACACAGTCAGCTATCATAGATTAATTTTTATTTAAAAGAAATATCACGCTTTAAAAAAACATTCCTTTTGTACACAAAACGTAAAAAACTGTATCACAACTTACCGTTTTTGTATTTAACTAAAACAAGTTCATGTTTAGTTTATTTTTTAGTTAAAAAGTTTAATTTTCAAAGACGCATTGGGCTTAGACATAACGTGACTGTTTTACCAATCGGTTTAATTTTGATTTTGTAGAATAATTTTTTTTACCAAAAAGTTAATTCAATTCTGTAATTAGCTTTGGCTGGTAAATATTGTAAAATAAAAAAAAATGTTAGGGGAATTTTAACAATATTTTTAGAGTTTAACCATAGCAAATACTACTTTATTTTTTTATATTTAAATATTTTTCTTATTTAAATCAACCATTTTTCTAAAATTTGTATTTAAATGCTAAAAATAGTAATATTACTTTTTTTTCATTAAAAATTTGCCTAAGACCTTTGATAAATCAGCCATCTTATTACCATAATCGTTTTTTTTTTAGTCAAAATCAAGATGCTGAAAAGTATCTTGGTAAATATTTTTGTAGAATGAGTTTAACAAACCTAAATCGTTTTGCTGACCAACCTGTAAGCATCATCAAATAAAACTATAGCACATAATGTTTACGATTTTTAAAAAGTTACAATTAAAAAAATTGTGTTTGCTTAAGACCACACAGCAGAAGTGTAAACTTCAACAAGGCGAAATTAATAATACCACAAAGTATATACTTTGTGATAATACTGACCCATAACATATTCAGCAAAGCGGACCGAACTGAACTCTTCTGTGTACTGGCCTTCATCTGCATCATCATATCGCTCGCTGAATGTTTCTCACAGTTACTCTACTCGAGCCGATTTCTCCTGAATGAGCGTTATTACATAGCCGAGCCCGATGGCTCAGTTCAATTCACTACCCACAAAAACTGCTAAACAAGCCTAAAGAAGTTTACACTTCAAAATAGTTTGAAAAACACTATTAAAAAACATTTGTAGTTGTATGGTGTGAACGCCATTGCAGTTTCCCAGATCAAACAAAAAATGCACGTAAAAAGTTGCATTAGTTTATTGCCTGGTCCTAATCTTGTTTAAGATGGCTGATATCTTGAACTTAAACTGGGTTGATTTTTGTCTACACTGCGAAGGGAATCTAAATGTTTCCCTGATAATTAGCATCAGATCGGTTTTGATAGTTTTGGGAACCCACAGTAGCACTGAAGATTTACGATAAGGACGAAACTGGTATATATCCTGGAGGATTGGACGTCAAACATAGTCCTGTCTGGCCACGGATTATTTCTGACTATGCGTCGCAGTGAGGTCTAAGGGTCCTGTGCGTGTAGATATTTAAGTATGACCAGAACGCGACAGAAATATCGTTTGTCTTTCGATATCCGTCTGACATGTATTCAGGAAAGTTGCTGTTTAGCAGAGATCGCGATTTTTAAGGAAAAAAGGGCTAAATAACACTTCCTAAATTTAATGTATAAGCAACAAGTGATTTAATATTTACAGACTTAGCTTTGGTTTGTTAAAATAGCCAAATAATGTATGCGTTTTCTGCAAACAGCTCAGTAATGAAAGTATCAACTTCAAAGTTTTACTCTGCTTTAAACTTTGATTCAACGATCCATTCGTTAAACAATAAATTGGCATTTTGCATTCATTCGTAATATTTAGATAGAATAGACAGGAAAATGTAAGTTAATGTCGCATTTGCCATTTTCAAAAAAAGTCTTTAACAGTTTCAGATTTATGGAAAATGCCTTTTGAAAGTTTCTGGGGTACAAATTTAAAATGGAGGAACTTCAAATTTATTTTCCAAAAGGATTACCTATTTCTACCTTTTTTAACAATGTTAAATAGTTGCAAAATTAATTGTAAAATTGTTTGCCTTTATTTCTTGAGTAAAGGGTATATGGAACTGTAAAATTCATATGCTGGGGTCACACTTAAGATCAATGATTTGTTCTGTAATTATTCACTAGTCAGCTCATCTATCAATTTCAATATTACTTTCGTCACTTTCTAACAAAAAAATAGTATTTGTGCCTTTTTTAACATTTTTAAATTTTCGTCAAATTATTTGCAAAAATGAGGATTGCCCATATTACACCATATAGTAACACCGGCGGTTCTACGGGGGGGTGTACTGGGGTTAATACCAAATCTCAACGAAAAATTAACATCAAATTTGGCACGAAGATTCTTTTATGTTGTTAGGTATATGTATTATTACATTTTTTAAATTACTTGATTTTTACTGAAAACTGCTTAAATGGTTAAGCTTTAAAGTATATATATATATTTATCGGTTTCACAACGTTCTACGTCTTCCGATACCCAATCTCCACTCGTTTCTGTTTGCCCATAATTCATCATCTAGGCCTCTTATTCTTATTTCACTATCTATTCCTTCTCTCCAGCTTCTCCTTGGTCTTCCTCGTTTTCTTCGGCCAGTTGGTTTCCATTGTAATATTTGTTTAGGTAGTCTTCCATCATCCATTCTTTGTACATGTCCGTACCACACCAGTTGTTTTGTTCTTATATCATCCACTAGAGTACGTTCACCCACTGTCATAATTTCTCTTATTCTTTGATTGGTAACTCTTTCTCTTTTTGATTTCCCTGCTGCTCTTCTCCAATAGTCCATCTCCGTAGCGGAAAGCATTTTTTCTGTTCTATCTTTGATTGGCCACACCTCTGAGCCGTATGTAATAATACTCTTTACAATTGTGTTATATATAAGCTTTTTGTTATGTTTTGATATACTTTGGTCCCAAATTATTCCATTTAATAAAGTTATTGCTCTTCTTCCTTGTACGTTTCTATCTTTTATAGCTTTGTCTAGTGTTCCGTCAGCTGTAATTTTCAGACCCAAGTATTTATACTCATCACAGGACTGAATTCGCTGCCCAGTATTTAAGATAAGATCCTGTTTCGTTCCACCAATACACATATACTCTGTCTTATTGATATTAACCTCTAGTCCCCACTTATTGTACTCTTCTATTAGTTTTCGTGTCATATATTCGAGGTCGTCATAATCCTGAGCCACCACTATCTGATCATCGGCGAAACATAAAGTATACAAGGTGGTTTCATTCAACGGAATTCCCATGTTTTGGCATTTTCTCTTCCAGACTTTAAGGACCTGTTCCAAATATATCTTGAAGATAGCTTTAAAGTAGCTAATTGAAAATAGTTAAAAATATAAAGTAAGCTAATTGAAAATAGTTAAAAGTAAGTATTGAATCTAGGATATTGTTTATTTTTTTTATTTTGGTTTATTCCATCATTAATTTTGTATTTGTAAGTACGTTTATCTGAATTTTTCTCAAACTTTTTATTTATAATTGGAATCTGGACAGTTCAGCCACTTCTCTCTAGAAGTCTCTATACCTAGTGTTAAAAGAAATCTATATTTACATTTAATAATCATCACTAAATAAATATACCTTCTAACGAAAACAGTATTTATAGAATATATCAACCTATTTTGAGGAGTTGTAGCAAAAGTGACGAAAAACTAAAATCTGATAAGTTGATTTATAAACACGAAAGGAAAAAGAAGATACGGTTTTTATACACAGTCCAAATCTTTAAATAAAGATACAAATAGTCCATTCAGCTTATTAGCAGCTGTTTTTTGTTAATTTATGAAAAAAGAAGTTTGCTCCATGAAGATAACGATGGCATTAATGGAGATTCTAGCACATCGAAACCACAGAAAATTTCCACAGTAAACAGAGATAAAGCAAAATTAACGAAGAGACCCAGCCATCATCCAAAAATGAAAAAGGCAAAGAAAAATGAAAGGAAGAACCTCATTATGTTGACAATTTTTAATATGATTTACATATTTTTATAGATAAAAAATATAGGGTGCTATTTTTTATCAATTAATTTATTCCTCTTTTATATTAGGGCTTAATTATTTTAAATATTTTTTGCAGACCCTATTTTTTAGTATTCTTGAAAAATGTTTTGAAAAGGGGTTTTTTAAAATTTTTTTGAATAATACCCATCGTAAAATGATTTTAATTTTAATTTTTAACAATTTAAAATTGTTGCGGTATGGCGTGCATAGTATTACTTATATTTAGTTTTATCCGAAGTTTTGTTCTTTAAATTAACTCTTTTTGGTTTTGTAACAAAACTAAATTCTTAATTGGGCATCTCTTTATTTTTAGTCGCAAATAAAGGACATTTTTTCTAAGGCAAAAATTGAGACTTTAAACAATATATTAAAACACTTTAATTTAGTATTGTCTTGACTAAGTCGCAAAAGGAAAATCTGGGTTTTTTTAAACAATATAATATTTACCACTTATATTTAGTACAAAACTAAATTTTTATTTTTTGCAAGAGCAAAATTTTTTCTAAGGGGAACATTTGGTATTTTTTAACAATATATACCACTTATGTTCAGTATACCTATTGTCCCTTTAATTAACTGTTTTGGCTTGCTATAAGAAACTAAATTTTAATTTTTTAAAAGGATAATTTTTAAGTTATAAAAGGGACATTTTTTTAAAGGGGAAAATTAAGTATTTTTGATCAATATTTTTACCCGTGTACGGGAGAATAACATAAAAAGATTTAGGGACAGGCGAAGAAAAGAAAGTACAGATGACTTAGAGCAATGAATACACAACTATAGGGTTGTGTATTCATTGCTTAGACTGTAGAGCATTACAAGAAGATGAAAGGTGAGAGGTGCTCAGGCGCAAAAGGCAAGGATAAGACAAGAAGAGACGACACCAAAGGCTATAATACTTTCAGTCCAATAATACTTTGATTGATACACTTGAAGAAATGGCCACAACAAGGGATGTTATGCTCCTGTGGATTCAGGGCGACATAGGTTTGCGTGGGAACGAAAAGCCTTACAAACTGTCCAAGGTTTGATCCGAGCAAAGTTTTGTGGGAATGAGTGGACACTCAAGAAGAGGCAGATTTCAGGAATATTGCTTCAGCAAAACAAAAAATAAAATGATCTTTTTATTAAGGTGGGTAATCAATAATCATAATCATGTGTTTAAAAATCAACAACTAATACTGCTTTTCTTTTTCAGGTTTTGGTGGGGACAGACAGACAGAAGAATTAAGTTTGTCAGGTGAGTCCAATAAAATACTAGAATGCCTTTGGAAGTCACTAAAGCATTTTTTTTTTGTTTTGCAGGTTTTGCGACTTAGATTTCCACAAAAAGATGGCCAATGGGTAGCGGTAGGTTTAACCTATCAGGGACAGTGAGTCATCCCTGCCCACCGCAGACTCCAGGGGCCTTCTGACCCGGAAGGCCAGTAGGTACCTGTCTAGGGTCCCGGTCCAGGGTACGGACAAATTTTCGCTTACGGAAATAAATTTTCTTTGCAAAATCAGTTGTTTTATTTTTAGAATAAGATATTTTGGGTAGCGGTAGGTTTATCCTATCAGGGACAGTGAGTCATCCCTGCCCACCGCAGACTCCAGGGGCTTTCTAACCCGGGCCCCTGTCCAGGGTACGCACTAGATTTTACATGGGTCGTATTGATTCTATCAATATTGTTTTAAATGTTCCTAAAGTTGTCAAACTTATCTTTGTTGTTTTATGGGTTTTCAACAAAGATAAGAATTAATAACATCTTTGTTGTTTTATGGGTTTTCAACAAAGATAATATTATGATTGCCTAATTAAGTTGACCTCAATTGATTTAATTGATTTTGTTCAGCAGGTGCATTTCAGGATTTTTTTCATTTTCAGGACAGGTGATTCGGGTAGCGGTAGGTTTATCCTATCAGGGACAATGAGTCATCCCTGCCCACCGCAGACTCCAGGGGCCTTCTGACCCGGAAGGCCAAAACCTGTTTAGGGTCCCTGTCCAGGGTACGGACGAAGACCCCAACGACAGATTTGGGCCTTGAAGACACACCTTTATATAACGAGCCCAACTGTTAAAGATCCACAAAAATTCATCTACATGCTGACAACGAGTTACAGTCCTAAATGGTTTGGCGATGTCAAAAAAGGTAGGTGTTTACATTTATTTTATAAATATTGAATTAGGCCCTAATTTGATAGGTATACCGGGTAGGCCAAAAAAAGCAGAACAAAATGTTACTTGTTATAACTTTAGAATTATACCACCGATTTTAATTGAAGAAGAAATTGATCGGGCTTTTAAGTAGAAATATTAGCTCACACATATACTATACTATAGTAGTGTGAGCTATGGTGATCCTAATTTTTTCGAGAAAAAAAATTTGCTCCGATTTCAAAAATTTTTATATATCTTTGCGTCTCAGATGATTTTGAAACTTTTTTGTTGCGCCGTCTGTCTGTCTGTCTGTCTATCTGTATGTCTGTCTGTCTGTAACGACCAACGCGCATAACTCAAAAACCGTTTGGCCGGTTTTAATGAAATTTGGTACCTAGGCTGGGTTTTGGGCCGAGATGGTCCCATTTAAAAATGAACAAAATCCACCGAACACAAACCAAATAAAAGGGTGGGGGTAGATTTCAAAAATTAGAGTATAAGTGAAAATATGGCGTGTGTGATTTCAAACGAAAGGTAATTGAGTCTGGAGTTAAACAAAATACATTTTAATTTATTTAAAAAAAAGGGTGGGGGTATATTTCAAAAATTAGAGTTTAAGTGAAAATATGGCGTGTGTGATATCAAACGAAAGGTAATTGAGTCCGGAATTTAACAAAATACATTTTAGTTTTTGTTTTTTTTAAGGGTGGGGGTAGATTTCAAAAATTTGAGTTTAAGTCAAAACATGGCTTGTGTGGTATCAAACAAAAGGTAATTTAGTCTGGAGTTGAATAAAATATATTTTAGTTTTTAGTTATATTAGCTTACACGTACACTATAACTATAGTACCTAGTGTGAGCTTAGGGGCCCATATATTGGCAGAGTATTTTTTGCCTGCTATCTTAAAATCTATTTTGGCGCATAGAATCAAGCTTGACCCTTCACAGAGGCTCGTTTATTTTCATGTTAATTCCTAGAAAATCAGTCTCCGCCACGCACAACATGATATGAATCATTGCAATTGGTTAAGTGGTTCCCTGTTTCTACATTCCTCATAAATTTATCATTACTAAACCGATTTTATCGAAATAAAAGTCATCAAGATGCTGCTTAAAGTTTGCTGTCATTTGGAAATCCAAAATGGGGGACTAAGTTAAATTCGTCCCTCCATGCAGAAATCGTTTTCTTATGTTTCGATGAATTTTTAACCTGCTTCGACGTGAATGTGAAAAAAAGAGGAATTATATAAGTTTGACATCTTTGTCTTTTTGTCAGTATGTTTGTCTGCCGGCACGTAACTCTAAAAATAGTCAACCCATTTTAATGCGGCTTTTTTCTATCAATGTTAAGGGGTCATCAGATATTTTTGGAAAAATTTCACTACATGTTTTTCAACAAGACAAAACAGGACCTCGACAGAACCCAAAAACCCTCGATCCTCTCGGACTGTGTACAAAATTTACCCCACTTGAGAACACTTTGGACTAAAATGCATGCAATCGTTAGAACAAACACTAATATCTTAAGACTTACTAACACGATTTTAATAATTAGGAGCTCGTTGTACGTGGCGAACCTAGGTCATTTACAGAAATTAAAAATAAGGTTCAAAACATTTTTCGCAACATAAGAAAAAGCGATCCTTTATGGATGCTCAAATTCGATATAGTCTGCCATCTTGGATTTCAAATTTTATTAGTGATCTTTAAAGAGCAATCGATCCAAGCCATTATATTAGCTCACACATATACTATACTATAGTAGTGTGAGCTATGGTGATCCAAATTTTTTCGAGAAAAAAAAAGTTGCTCCGATTTCAAAAATTTTTATATATCTTTGCGTTTCAGATGATTTTGAAACTTTTTTGTTGCGCCGTCTGTCTGTCTGTCTGTCTGTCTGTAACGACCAACGCGCATAACTCAAAAACCGCTTGGCCGATTTTAATGAAATTTGGTACCTAGGCTGGGTTTTGGACCGAGATAGTCCCATTTAAAAATGAACAAAATCCACCGAGCACAAACCAAATAAAAGGGTGGGAGTAGATTTTAAAAATTAGAGTTTATGGGAAAATATGGCGTGTGTGACATCAAACGAAAGGTAATTGAGTCTGGAGTTCAACAAAATACATTTTAATTTATTAAAAAAAAAGGGTGGGGGTATATTTAAAAAAATAGAGTTTAAGTGAAAATATGGCGTGTGTGATATCAAACTAAAGGTAATTGAGTCCGGAGTTTAACAAAATACATTTTAGTTTTTGTTTTTTTTAAGGGTGGGGGTAGATTTCAAAAATTTGAGTTTAAGTCAAAACATGGCTTGTGTGGTATCAAACAAAAGGTAATTTAGTCCGGAGTTGAATAAAATATATTTTAGTTTTTAGTTATATTAGCTCACACGTACACTATAACTATAGTACCTAGTGTGAGCTTAGGGGCCCATATTTTGGCAGAGTATTTTTTATTATATTCAAATCGGTTCAGTAATAACATCATACATATGACCGATCAAAAATATTAAAAAATATAAAATGAATTCCTTGTTTTGTTCAGAAACTTTTTGATCTCTGGCAATATTTTGCATTTTTAACCGTTTTTAAGAAAAAAAAATATATAATTAATATCTTCGTTTGCTAATCAGAAATTACATAAAACTCGCATAAATGTAGTGACTATTTTAAATTTTAATATCATTTAGCAGGGTACAAATTTTTATTTTTTGTCTTTTTTCTCGAAAACGGTTAGAGATACAAAAAATTGCAAGGGATCAGAAAGTTTTTGAATAAAACAAAGAATCCATCTTATATTTTTGAATCTACCTGCAAAAAAATTCTGAGGGAAAAAGGAAGTATGACCCCTAGAAAAATATCACCCTGTAGATTTTTTCCTGACATTTGGCATGCTTAATGATGTGTGCCTTGTAGCTAAATAAACGTTCCAAATTTAAGCCAAATATCTTAAAAACTGCACGAGCTATAAAGACAAAATAAACAAAAAATTAAATCTTTGACACCCTGTATCTCGAAAAGTAAGCATTTGCGGTACCATGTTTATTTGTTAAAATGACTCAAAAAATCATCCTCTCAAGTTTGGCAACATACTTTATTAACACCCCGTATATCTGGAATGACTGAACCGATTTTATTGATCTGTACCTTGTTGTGCGCGACAGAAATAAGGCTTTTTTATAAATTTAAAAATAGTAAAAGTTGGATGAAGGGCAAGTAAGTTGTTTTGCCTAAAAGACTGAGCAATTTCTTACATAGTGCATTTTATTCTAGTGAAATCGGTACTATAGCTTGAAAGTTGTAACAAAAAATATTTTGTCCGTTTTTTTGGCCTACTCTGTACAAAGTGGTGTTCAGTAAAATTCCTCTACAATCCGAAAACCAGCTGAATGGTTTGACCGAAAATGATTATAATGGTTTGAATGCCAAAAAAGTCATATTCTAATATTGCAATGAGAAATTGTTACATTAGGGACTTATTGCAATAAAGCCAGGCACTAATTGTGCCGGACAATATTCTGACAGTTTCGCATTATATGAACAACTGTTTTCTTCTTTTAAAATGAAGCCTTTGTGTATTACAAGAGCCGGAATTAATAGTGCCGCCATTATTAATGTAGAATAAACGACTGGATTTATAAACTCGACTTTGATATGTCAATTTTGAAAGATCAACTGTCAGTTTTCAATGGAAAGTCAGAATAGTGCTCGGCACTATTACTGCCTGGCCTTATTGCAATAAGTCCTTATTGTAATAAAGCCAGGCACCAAATGTGCCGGGCACTATTCTGACAGTTTCGTATTATAAGAACAGCTGTCTTCTTATTAGGCCTTTGTGTATTATAAGAGACCAAATTAATAGTGCCGTTATTATTAATGGAAATAAACGACTGAATTTATAAACTCGACTTTGATATATCAATTTTAAAAGATCAACTGTCAGTTTTCAATGGAAAACTGTTAGAATGGGGCCCGGTACTATTACTGCCTGGCCTTATTGCAATAAGTACCTATTATTTAACTTTTTTTTCTAAACTAACATTTTTATCTATAGCCTGTTTTTTTTTATTTTAGTGAGGACTACATGCTCCCACTACAGCTCTTGTAAAATGCAATGTTTTGCGCCAAGGAGATGTTTATGGAAAGACAACATTATATCTAATGGGGTTCCAGGTAA
Source organism: Aspidapion aeneum (assembly GCA_963576565.1). Lineage (NCBI taxonomy): Eukaryota > Metazoa > Arthropoda > Insecta > Coleoptera > Brentidae > Aspidapion > Aspidapion aeneum. Next base: position 113,178,026 of record OY755042.1, read on the forward strand.
TTATTTATACAGAATGTTATACAAAATGTATTTTATATTTAAATCACACTTCCCTCACCTTATCACTTATTTCAATATAAAACATATTTTCATTAACATTCTGTATCTAAATCTTATTTAACTATAAATTAGTGTAACAACATGGGTTGGTTAAATTTCCTTATTTTTTTCTATATACAGGGTAAAATTGGTCACTTTTAGGGGGCTTCAGGTGCTTAGTACATCAGCTAAAGGGGGGTTCTTTGCGATGCTAATTTTAAATATTCGGCATTTTGGATTAGTGTGTATAACTTTTTTATTTTTCAAAATTTATTTTTGCATTAAACTGCTTGTTTGTAGATTTTTTAAAGCTGAATATAACTGTCACACTGAATTTTGCCATTTTTAGTTTCCGAGATATAACATAAAGTTATATTTTCTCGTATCGCACCTTTTTTTTTTTAGTTTAAAAATCAGCCTAAAATGTTTTATTTTGCTTATAGTTTACAATAACTAATACATTAAAAAATACTCTGCCAATCTATGGGCACATAAGCTCACACTGGGTACTATAGTTTTAGTGTATCTACTTGAAAGCTAATATAACTAAAAACTGAAGTATATTTTATTGAACTCCAGACTCAATTACCTTTCGTTTGATACCACACAAGCCATGTTTTGACTTAAACTCTTATTTTTCAAATCTACCCCCACCCTTTTTTAAAAACTAAAATGTATTTTTTTTTAACTCCAGACTCAATTACCTTTCGTTTGATATCACACACGCCATATTTTCACTTAAACTCCAATTTTTGAAATATACCCCCACCCTTTTTTTAAAATAAATTAGAATGTATTTTGTTTAACTCCAGACTCAATTACCTTTCGTTTGATATCACACACGCCATATTTCCCCATAAACTTTAATTTTTTTAATCTACCCCCACTTTTTTATTTGGTTTGTGTTTGGTGGATTTTGTTCATTTTTAAATGGGACCATCTCGGCCCAAAACCCAGCCTAGGTACCAAATTTCATTAAAATCGGCCAAGCGGTTTTTGAGTTATGCGCGTTGGTCGTTACAGACATACAGACAGACAGACAGACGGCGCAACAAAAAAGTTTCAAAATCATCTGAAACGCAAAGATATATAAAAATTTTTGAAATCGGAGCAACTTTTTTTTTCTCGAAAAAATTAGGATCACCATAGCTCACACTACTATAATATAGTATATGTGTGAGCTAAAATATATTACGAATTCAAAAAAATTAACATAAAGTGTGCTACTCAGGCCGATTTTAAAAATCCCATAAAAAATTATCATTCCATAATAAAAAAGGAAAAAAGCGTTATATCTAGAAAAATAAAACTTGCAGTTAAAATTCAGTTTGACAGCTAAAAATTCAGCATTAAAAAAATCTAGCAAAAAAGCAATTGGCACCAAAAAGATATTTCCTTAAATAAAGAAATTAAAAAGCCCCCGTAGCTCAAAGTTGGGTTGGCATATCAAAATGCGGTTTTCATCAAATGTCTTGTCTTGAAACTTGACCTTTGCAAAGGGGGGTTAGTTTTCCTTTATCTCCCCTAGAAGTACCCGAACCTAAGGTCACTCATCGTAAAGCAAGCTTTACAGATAGCGATTCCTACTACTACTATATCAGTTTAGAACGTTTTTCTACGTTGTCCGACGCCTATTCTCCACCTCCTTCGATCCTGACAATCATCTTCCGGCAGATTTTTTTGACTCATTGATCTTTGGATTTACTGATGCCATTCTAGTTTAGGACGCCCTCTTTTTCTGCGCCCTATTGGTTGCCATTTTAGGACCTGCTTTGGTAATCTTTCGTCGTTCATCCGTTGTACATGGCCGCACCATATCAGTTGCCTTTTAGTGATGTCATCCTTTATTCTAGATATTCTCATTGATCTTCTTATTGCATCCATTTCGACACTTTCCATTTTTGTTTTGTATTTTTCTGTTACACGACAAGTCTCTATTCCATACAACAGCATGCACCATTGTTTCATATATGTTAAATTTTACATTCTTTTTTATCTCTCTGCTCCATAAAATACTGTTAAGACATCCTATAACTTCTTTTGGTTTTACTATTCTTTTTTCCAGTTCTTTACAGTCTGTTCCTATCTTATCAAATATGATACCCAAGTATAAATACTCATTGCATGGAGATATTGTTTGTCTATTGTCTAGTACTAACTCACTTAATTCGTTTGCAATACATAAGTACTACTATTTTTTTCGAGTTCTTTACAGTCTGTTCCTGTCTTATCAAATGTAACACCCAAGTATACATACTCATTGCATGGAGATATTGTTTGTCCATTTTCCAGCACTGGATTCGTTTCCATTACATAAGTACTGTGTCTTGTCCACGTTCACTGTTAATCCCCACTTTTGGTATTCTTCTGTTTACTTTCTCATCATATACTCCATGTCTTCTTTATCATTTAGAGCTACTGCGATATATCTTTTAAAAAGAGTTGGAGAGATATAACATCCCTGTCTTAAGCCTTTTGTTACCAGGAATTCTTTTGAAAGTCGATTTCCAATTTTAATTTTAGATTTTGACCCTTTGTATAGTTCTTTTATCGCTTTTATTATGTTAGATAGCGATTCCTGCCTTTGATTTTCTATTTTTGGTTTATAATTTTCAGGGTTCCGCGGATATATATCAAGTGATATATCATGATATATATCACGATATATATCATGATATTTATAGCTTGATATATATCCGATATATTTAATAATTTTACTTATTCAACTAAAAATGTTTTCTACCATTCTAAATATCAAAAAATTTGTCAGTACGCCCTTGTACAGTCGGGGACTTTTTAAATTGCCGCCCTAGAAAATAAAAAAAATTCCTATTTGAAATTCGAAAAAAGTAGTTTGAATCAAAACATAAAAATTGTGAACCTTGCCTCTGTCTGTATACATACATATTTAAACATTTATTTTTTTCATTTCTTTAATTGATTAATTTTGATATAAAAAAAAATAAAACGGCAATTTAAAAAGTCTCCGACTGTACAAAAGTATAAGCATCTGGAAAGGTGTAGTATTAATCGATTCGGCTGCTGAATGGTCATCGCGGAGCTGACTGGGAATCCCCTATTTCACATTTGGTAAATCCCCGACGCGACAATTTCTTTTGTTTTCTGTTTTCCCAGGTTCTAACCTTATCTGTGTGTACTTTTGATTTATTAGTAAGTAGTGATTTTTATTTAATATGCGACAACCAAAGCATTCAGTTTGATAATGATATATATCAGATATGATATATATCTGATATATATCCGATATATATCATGTCATATGATATTTATATAAATATCATGATATTTTCGAACCCTGATTATTTTTGACATGTTTTCCTCGGTTTCGTATTGGCGGCTCGTTCTTAATTTAAAAATGGGGTTAACAGTCAAAAAATCTATTATTATAATAATAGAGTTTCAAGTTACTTTGTTGCAGCATAACTTTATTTCTAAATACAGTCGAACCTCTATAACTCGAACCTGAAGGGACAACCAAAACAGTTCGAGTTATAGAGAGTTCGAGTTGTAGAAACTCGAGTTACATAGGTTACAATACATGTAAAAAGTGCAGGGACCGCTGAAATGGTTCGAGTTATAGAGGGGTTCGAGTTATAGAGGTTCGAGTTAGAGAGGTTCGAGTTAGAGAGGTTCGACTGTACATAAATTTATATGGTTTAGGTAGTGTAAAACAACATCTCTAAAATAAAACCAAGCCGCCAATGCAAAACCGAGGAAAACATGTCAAAAATAATAACCAAAAAATAGAAAATCAATGTCAGACTTCGCTTCCCCTTAAAAGTGTTCAATTTGAATCATCCTGTACATACCTCTTTTTACTTCAAAAAGATCACTTTGTAAGAAATGTTTTTTTTCCGACAGTTTTACTTGAAGAATCGCTCAGCTGCACTCCAAGGACCTCAAGCATTACCTGCTTAGGAAAACAAAGGATTTTCAAGACATCGAGCCATTTCAGCTTTAGTTGTATTTAGGTTTAAGGTTTAGTATTTTGTATTTTTGTTGGTTTTTATTTTTTGGACACATAACTTCACAACATTTCTCGAAAACAATCAAGATCTTTTGTTGATATGACAGTTCTTAAGATATCTGTAATTATGGGACAAAAAGATAATTAATGCCTCCCACCAGTGGCGTATATAGAAAAGTTTCGGGGTGGGCCCGAGGCAGTTTGGGGGGGACCGAGACCCCATGAGGCCGTATGTTATGCTATTTTATGTTTGTATTCAGGAAATATGTGGAAAATATCTAAAAAAATCTTAGCTTCGGGGGGGGCCCGGGCCCCCCAGCCCCCCCTTATATACGACACTACCTCCCACTCCCTACAAGAAAAAAAATATCAAAATCCGTAAGACAAATGATTATATTCCTATATATCTTTCCATCCGAAACCGGGGCCAAAAAAGTCCTTAGTCGTCTGAATATTTCCCAGTTTGACTTACTATGAAATCAACCAAAAAAAAGTAGGTTTGGTTCAGTTCGGTTCAATGACCATCTTTCCGATTTTCTTATTATTAGTAATTTTTCTAAAATTAATTTTTGAAAATCAAAAAACTGCCAGTTTCGCTTGAACATGTACTAAAATAAATTCAGATATCTCGATAACTACTTAAATCAGAGTAGTGTTATATGGTTTGTTTAAAAGGTATTTAAAAGATCTTTCAAATAAGGTATCACAAGTTGTAATTTTTCCAAAAAACAAATTTTTTAAATAGATTTTTTTTTTATTTTGAATTTGTTTTTTTGTAAAAATTAAATTGTTTGTACTTCTTGTGTAGGGTGTTCTCGAGATATCTAATTATATTTTCATACATGTTTAGCCAAATTGGCAGTTTTTTATTTTCAAAAATTTTCTCAGCAAATTTTAAAATTTGAGATTTGTCATCCCTTGACCAGTAAAATGATTATACCAAAAACATTAAAATCAGATAGATGGTCAGCCAAACAATTTTTTTTTGTTGATTTCATATAAGTTGACTTACTAGGGAAAATTCTAGACGTATTGGGACTTTTTTGACGCCGGGTTCGGATTCAGCATGGAAAAATATATCGATCGATTTTTTTTTCTTTTGGGTTTGTGTGGTAATTAATAAAATTCTTATTCTAAAGTACCCGCAATATCTCAAATATCAGTTGTTAAAATAATTAAAAAACCATCGCAATTTTCTTATGGGGTGTGGACGCGATTTTTTTGAATAGGTAAGGGGGGCAAAAAATAATACAAATATTAAAAATCATTCAATTTATTTAAATAATTTAAATGATAAATTACAGACAATATATTTCTGATGCATAAACTTTGCTCGTGTTTGGGCAGGGTGAGCCCAAAACACGCTTGAAAATACAGTCGAACCTCTATAACTCGAACTGGAAAGGACAACCAAAACAGTTCGAGTTATGGAGAGGTTCGAGATATAGAAATTCGAGTTAAAGAGGTTGAAATACATATAAAAATTGCAGGGACCACTTAAAAGGTTCGAGTTATAGAGAGGTTCGAGATATAGAGGTTCGAGTTAGAGAGGTTCGACTGTACCTACTTTATTATTAGCATTTATATACAGGGTGTCAACTAAAAGGTAACAGAGATGTTTTTTGGTATTTTTCGTGCGAATTTGGAGAAACGCTCGGACACGTCGATTTTGTTTGCGAGGGGGGCACTTTTTGAATCTTGAAATTTTTGTAGCACGTACCCCCTTGGAGGGGTATACTTTACCCCACATTTTGAATAGGGAAAGTGGATCTGTGATACCTTGTTTTGAAGACCTTTTGAATGTCTTTACAACTGTGTAAAAATTTTAGAAATCTATTACTTTTTGAGATAATTGCCTTCAAACTTTCAAATTTAACATGGACTGATAAAATAAAAATTTATTCAAAATTTTATATTTTTCAGATTTAATTTTTATTTTTGTATTCCATGTTAAATTTGAAAGCAAATATCTCAAAAACTAATCGATGGATTTTCGAAATTTTTACATGGTTATAAAGATATTCAAGATAACTTCAAAACAAGGTCTCACTAGACCCACTTTCCCTATTCAAAATATAGGGGTAATGTATACCCCTCGAAGGGGATTCGTGCTACAAAAATTTCAAGATAGCCAAAAAATGTCCCCTTCGCAAACAAAATCGACGTGTCCGAGCGTTTCTCCAAATTCGCTCGAAAAATAGCCAAGAACACATCTTTTACCTTTAAGTTGGGACACCCACCCTGTATTTTATACAATACTTAAAATCTAATTATGGGGAAACAATAAGCCAAAGAAACATCTGTTTTTTAAATATGATAGTCCAGATCATGGCCAACCCTTTTTGCTCGAATTTTACAGTCAAATGAAAAAATAGCAACCGTTTGAAGTACATTTTTTGGCTACTCCTGTAAAAATTTGAACAAATATATTTTATTTAAAGTTGCGGGCCTTAATCTAGCCTAGCATGTTTTTGAGAGTTGTAAACACAGATTGAGTAAGTAAAAAACAGTAATTTTTCGAACATTACCAGAAATTGCAAACATCTTAAGCACTGTTAAACATATCGACAAAAGATTCACATACTGTAGTGGCCAGTAATTTAACAACCACCGAAAACTTTATGAAAATCTCACCCACACTAACTATTAAAAAACTACTGGATAGTCTTTGGAAAGTTCAATCTATTTCTTAACTCAGGTGCTACGACGATTTTTTTAAAAATTTTATGTGTCTTTTTGTCACGTTTTAAAAAAAAATTCTGTCTATTTTAAGACAAAAATTCGAAAAAAGGTAAAAATTTTATACCTGAAAATTCCATAACAATTGAATAGATAGTGTACACATGAGTTTTTAAATTTAGCAAAAATTATAAAAATTCGCATAATTCGTGAAAAAATGGGTGTTTTTAGCAATTTTAGCTTCATTCTTTGTTCAATTTTTATGGAATTGTCAAAAGTTTTAAAAATTTTTACCCCTTTTTCAAATGGTGTCAGTCAGTTTTACCTAAAAATATACAGTAAAAAGTTTTTTTTAAACGTGAGAAAAAGGCACTACAAATTATGAAAAAAAATTGCCTAGATATAAGGTTTTCATATACACTAACAGTTTTTTGACAGTTAGTGTAGGATCAGATTTTAATACAGTTTTAGGTGATTGCTAAATTATTGGTCACTCCTGTATATTTTTTTTAAAATGGGATGCAAACATCATGGCGAACGCGTTTGTAAATTTCCGAGGCCAAAAGATCAATAACATTTCAGTAAATACTTATTCACTACCCATAAATAAATAAAAACACAACAGTGATCTTGTGACTTTTGCGACGGAAATATACTAGGCGGTCGCAGTTCCGTCCCACCATGGGTCAAGCTAGGCCAGGGCTATCAAAATGGACGGGCCACGATCCTCCACTTTGTTGACGTCACATCCGGGGCTGATTTTTGTTTGATGATCACGTTACGACACAGCTGATTGTCTTTAAAATTTTGAAGTTGGAATGACGGTTCATGGATATTTGATTTTTTGTTAAATAAAGCCGTTTTTGAGATTGTTTTTAATTTATTCTGGCAGAACAATTTTTTTTAAATGTATAGTAAGCCCTAATTTTTCATAACCGCTTCATTAGCTCACACAAAAATTAAGTTTAAAGCAGAAGTGAATGTGACAATCACATATGACAAAGTCAAATACATGTCAAATATAACAGTTGGCATGTGGTACATGGCGGGTAATTTGAATTCAAAATAAGGAATGCTAAATCTTGAAGATTTTAACCTTTTAATCATGTTGCTTCCTTACAAACCTTTGGTGGAATATCGGGATGGTGTCTAAGAATATTTCACTGAAATTTGGCGGAAATCTGTAGTGCCATTTTGAAAATATCCTAAAAAAACGTCTGACCTCCCATAAGACCCAATGTAAAATTCAGCCCCGGGAGAACAGCTGATTTTTTCAGGGTCGTGGCCTCTATTTTTGTGTTGGCCTTGGCTAGGCTCGACCGCGCGTGATGAAGTTCCTTTCCATATTTTATAATGTTTGCATTTACACTTGGCGTTCTAGGGCCCGAGAACCCCAAATGAAAATGTATACATTATAAAACATGGAAAAACACTTCAACTGCTCGCGCGATCGGGCCTAGTATGATTCATGATAAGTCGGGAGTGCGCAGGGAGTGCGATCGCCCAGTACGTTCCTGCCTTTAATACGTGGTTGATAAAGTTTGTTTTCAACTCCCATGATGACTTGCATCACTATTTTTTTTAATGCACCATAGTAACGCGAACGCTCCCTTCTCTTTTCTTCTTATATAAATAGACTATTCTTTCTCTTGAGCTGGGGCGGATCTACAGGAGGGTCTTCCAAATTATTTTTAGTTAAATGTTATAACCCAGAAGACATGTTGGTTTTGCTCTGGTTACTATACAATTTTTTGCACAAATGTCATAGCTAATTTAGTTCTATTTTTAAGCCCCCTAACTTTTACACCTAGATCCGCCACTGCTTTTAAAGTTAGTTTGGAATTTACTTAAGCAAACTAGAGCTAGGACCTTTCGTTTTCCTATGGCTAGCCTTTTTTAAAAAGGAAAACTTTTTAACCGGTCCTAATCCTGTAAAGGTATTAAATTCAAAGAAAATGTGAAGTTATGTATCCAAAACAGGGGTATTTTAAAATAAATAAAATTGAAGGGTGGGGCGAATTATTCTTTAAAAGGACAGCTTAGAAAAATTACAATTATGTAATTTTTCTTAGTTTTGCGATTTCATCATAGATGGCGCCACTATTGCGCGCGTGGCCTTAAAGGCACTACACAATTGGTTATGTAGATGGCGCCACTATGAAGAAATTTTAGTCCAAGGGTTTGCGAATAGGTGGCGATACTGCTATCTATTCGCAAACGGACAGTTATTTGCAGTACAGAAATTTCTTCATAGATGGCGCCACTATTGCGTACGTGACCTTAAAGTTTTAGAGGTGGCGCCACTGAAGTATTTTAGTAGTTCACGGGTTTGCGAATAGGTGGCCGCACGACCTTTGCTTACTTAGGGTCACTGCATCACGAAGACGTAGTGTCTTCTTAGGGTAGCGACACGACAGCTAAATATTTTTGGTTATATGACGAATCTGACACTGTCAGGAGCGTAGCTATTTTTGTATTCAAAAAAATAAAATGGTTTACAGATGTTACGTAAAGAACTGTCCGTCACACTCGGTATATATATTTAGACTGTCCAAATAAACAAAACATTAAAATAATGCTTTCTCAGATTGTCGAATAAAAACTAAGTTTTTTATGCTTTCAATATTGATTAGGACCCACACAGCGCAAGAAACCAAAAATTAGTTGATCTGTTTTATAAAATATAGAAAACTATTGTTGGTCCTTGTATCATTTAATAAATTTCTTTATGCACTCTAGAGCATAAAAGTTTACCTTTAATCCCTTAAAGATTTTTTATCCCCAGTGATTAAAAGTAAGTAAGTAAAATATAGGTTTTTTGGATACTTTTATTTTATTAAAATACAAAAAAAAACAAAAAGCTATCAAGATACACAATAACGGTTATTCTGTTGCTTCCAGCTTGGCGTAAGTTTACTGTACTTTGCTGATGACTTCGTTGGATTCCAATATTATTGTGTCCTTTGGTATAGAATATTGCCTTCATATAAACGAAGCATTTAACTTTTTAGACTTCTCCAGGATGTAAACCAGGAATACCTTTTCGGTGAAATTTTTGACATTCTTTTTATCATTTTCGGCACTCGGAAAGCTGCTTTCTTCGGCGGCCTTTTCAATGTCCATCTCAAAGTAGGAATAGGTTTTATTTTTGATCCCTCGTTTATTCCATCATTAAGAAATTTGATTCGATATTTTTCTCGATTAAACCTATTTAGTTTTTTATGAAATAAATATTATTTTTCACATTTTTTCAATGTTTGTTATCGTCTGGCTGACTTTTGTTTTATGTCATGCCATGGCAACGCCCAAAGCTCACTAAATAAATGAAAACTATCACTGCCCACTGTATTATTATATACCGGGGGTTGACATGTTAAAACTAGAGTACCGGAGTAAGTGGTTTGATATTTATTTATTTTATGATTATTATTATTTTTAGTATATAAAGATTGGCATTAAAGTCCCTTTTCACTTAGCAAATCATAGCCGTCCTTCCGGTCGGGCTTAAAAAATCTTGTCGCGGGATTAAAAGTAAACACTGCAGTCCCCAGGTTTAAAATCTACCTATTATTTTATTACGATGTCCAAAAAACATGCAGGCGACGAGTAAAACGTCGAAAGTACAAAAGGTCAAAAACACAAAATGTCGAAAGTATAAAAGGTCGAAAACATAAGGTCAAAACTACAAAAGGCCGAAAATACAAAAGGTCGAAAGTAGCTGTAATTGTAAAAAAGGCTTTACTATAGACACAGACGCACACACACTCACCTGACGTACATACACGCACACATGCACACACAAACACATACACGCGACGCGAACCAACATTTTCTACGAACGAAAATTTGTTCGAAAATAGTTTCTTCGAATCGAAATTTGTTCGAAAACATTTTTTCCAAACGAAAATTGGTTCAAAAACCTATTTTGGAAAAAGAGTTTCTTCGAATATAAATTTGTTCAAAAACATTTTTACGAACGGAAATTTGTTCGAAAACCATTTCTTCAAACGGAAATTTGTTCGAAAACATTTTCTTCGAACGGAAATTTGTTTGAAAACAGTTTCTCCGAATGGAAATTTGTTCGAAAATATTTTTTTCGAACGGAAATTTGTCTCAAAGAAATTTCTTCGAACGAAAATTTGCGATCAATTGGTGTTTTCCTAACCTTTCTCAATTGATTGCAAACGTATTCTAACCGGTCCAGATACTTCCACCAAAAAACTGTCCCCAACGGAAATAAAACCATTTGTTCAAACGGAAATTTGTTGGAACACATTTTTTTTTGAACGGAGATTTATTCGAAAACAGTTCTTTCTAATGAAAATTTGTTTGAGAATATTTTTTTCGAACGGAAATTTGTCTCAAAGAAATTTCTTCGAACGAAAATTTGCGATCAATTGGTGTTTTCCTAACCTTTCTCAATTGATCGCAAACGTATTCTAACCGGTCCAGATACTTCCACCAAAAAACTGTCCCCAACGCACAGGTTTGCGCTCAATTGAGAAAGATTAAAATAACACATTTTTCGAAAATATGTTTCTGTTAGTTCGGTTTGGGTTCACACTCTCTACCCAGACAGCACAAGTACGTACTATGTACGTACATAGTACCTACGTAACTCTGCGACGTAGTATATGTACATAGTACGTACATTTTTGGACCATATATGTACGTCCTAGGGACGTAATTTTAGCCATTATTTTCCTTCGATTTGTACGTATTATGGACGTACCGAAGTACATACGATATACGTACATTCGACGTATTTTGTACGTAAAAAACTCGTACTAGGTACGTCCACTTAAACGTAAAATGTACGTACTCCAGACGTACATGGTGTGTACATAGAACATTAAATTAAAATAACGAAAGTTTAGTATTAGGACTAGGTACCAATTAAAACTATTCTGGCTTCCTGAATATTCCTAGGAGGCTTGAAGTTTCGATAGGTTTGTTTCTTTTACTTGATTTAATATTTTAACTAATATTTTTTAATAAGAGACTGTATGTTATTTTAAAAACAAAGACTTACTGATATCGATGTAAAATTCAAAAATAAAAGTTTTGGAATATATTTCAAAAAATCATGTTTTTGCACAAAGTCTATCTGATTGGAAGCACGACAGAACCACAGGAATATGACTTTAGAAACTATAACAAATTTACAAAAAAGGCAAAATTTAGAGTAATCACACAGAAATGATATTTTTTATCATTGTAGGTAAGTTCTATAACTAATATTATATCTAATAGTAACAGTGTACGCATTAAATTGTTTCGTAGTCTTTTTTGTATTAATTTATATTTTAAGAATAAAAATTTGGTCAAAAACTTAAAATATAAGTATTGTCTTCAAATATTTTACATCCTGTAGGTACTCTAAAAGTTCTGAGATCGCTTTACAAACTTCTAGAAAAATTGTAGGTACTCTAAAAATTCCGAGGTTAATTTACAATATTGTATTAAAATTGCGTGTAGGTACTCTAATTATTCCGAGGTAAGTTGACGAGTCGCCCATGGAAATTCCGAGGCAGGTCACGTGGGCTTGTCGCTACCCATGGAGACGCCAGGCTTCCAGGATGCAGTGACCCTATGCTTACTAGTTTTTTGGCGCCATCTATTCACAAACACCAGAAGTACTAAAATTCCCGTATGGGATCTCATTTTAAGAGGGATGCGTACTTTTTCTATCGTATGCGGTCTCAATTTAAGAATATTCTTTCGTATGTGGTCTCAATCACAGGAAAAAAAGCTGCAGTTTGGTCTGCGTGGCTACCAGAAGCCCAACTGCAATGCTAAAGTCTGGAACTAGTTTTCTCGTTATATTGATCACGTCCGAAAAAATTTTAGTTGACAGTAGTTGCGCTCTGTGCGAAGAGATGGCGCTGGATGCGGAAATTTCGGTCGGGCGTTATTGATTCAAAAAGGACCAATATGTAATACGCCCGAAAAATAAGAGTTCAAAAGGGCCAGTAAAAATTATTGCGATTTTTTGTCCTTTTGAAATCTTTTTATTTTTCAGTCGCATTGTGATCAAGACAATTAACCTTTTTTATTCTATATTATTATAAAAGGTTGGGTAAAAAGAGAAAGGAAATAATTAAATACATAATTTATTAAAAAAACAGAATAACTGAAAAGTGGAGAAGACAGTTTTAATGTTATTAATTAAATTCAAATGTGTAAAAATACTTAGATCTAGATCTCTTTTGTTTTGCTTCCCATTTGTTAAAAGCTGATTCCTTAAGATAATCTCATTGGCATCACCTACTTCATAGTCAAGGTTCATTTCATCCTTTTCTGAAAATAAAAAAGTTGTAATTAGTAAAAATGCCCCTGTGAACAGTATTTAAATGTTATCATAGAAGATTTTTTAGGAAAATTTGACCCGCTTATTATGTGTCTTACACAAAATATGAATAGTTCCATAAAAACTTCCATCAATTCTCATATGCCAAAATCATGAGAATTTACAAGATTTATTAGAAATTTTATGTTTGTGAAACATATCTTTTAAATCTGTTACTTTTGGGAATTGTGAAGAATCATAAACCAAACATATAGTACGTACTAACAAGATAAGATTGTATTAATTTTTCCCGAGGTTTTTCCAGAATTGTGAACCAGTTTTTAGGGAGGATAGTTTTAAATCTTAAACTTATTTTAGTCTTAACTGTTTCTCTTTATCTTGTCAAAGTAACAGTAATAGGGATCGCTAAAGAGCTGGGCAGATTTTGTTGCAAAGCATATAACTACTAGTACCTAATTAAAACTAATAATTACTAGTAGTTATTAGTTAATTAAGTGGACTATATTTTTTATTACAAAAGGTACTTACAAAGTAGTTAAATATTTATAAAAAAGTAGCTAAAAATAATTGAATATAACTACTTGGAGAAAAGTTACTTTTGTAGGATGTCGCAGATTAAGTGTACACTATATTGCGAACTTCACTTTTATTGGGGCTACAAGCTTAGACCAGTGGTGCATAGGAACCTTTCTGTTTACAAAATTATTTGCTATCATCTTGTGTAAAAATATACAGGGTTTTCCTTAAAAAACACCTATCTCCAATTAATAGTGATGTTAGCAATAATGCTAACAATCTAGTACACCCAGTATAAATTAAGAATAAATTTATGCAAAAATTAGGACTTGGAAGATTGACAACAAGGACTAGGTAACCTTACAGCAAAATTTCAATAATTACTTATTTGTATAATTCCGATGCCATGTCATTTCAAAACCAAATTGCTACATACTAGGCTTACCTGCATTGTAAAGTACATCTTTTTTAGACCAAAAATCATCCATTATGAAGCCTTATGAATTTTTCTTTGTTTACCGATAAATAACAAACACGAACAACTAAGTTTTTTATAAATTTCACAAAAATAACCAAAAGTAATAAAACACTCCCTTTAGGATGCCATTAAATTTTTTTGACCGTCACGTCAACAATCTGTGACGCAAGGCGATCAATAGTTTAAGCTATGCTGGTTGCCAGATGTGTAGATTTTTAACGTCAGCGCCATCTGTCTAATCACCGCTATATAAACTCCCGATTTAAACTTAAGTTTAAAAGCCTCCATTAGAGAAAAACAGCTGCTTAATTAATTAAGCTATGGTCTCAATTTAAGAATTTGCTATAGTATGGGGTCTCAATTTAAGAATATTCTTTCGTATGTGGTCTCAATTAAGAATTGCTATCCTATGGAGTATATTTTCTATAGTATGCGGTCTCAATTTAAGATTTTTGTAATTGTAACAAAAAATAAAAACCAACAAAAATACTAAACTTTAAAACTAAAAACAACTGAAGCTCCATGTCTTGAAAATTCTTTGTTTTCCTAAGAAGGTTATGCTTGAGGTTCTTGGAGTGCAGCTGAGATTCTTGAAGTAAAACTAGAAAAAAACATTTGTTACAAAGTAATCTTCTGGACGTAAAAAGAGGTTCATTCCAGGGTATCCCATTTTTGATGGTATTGAATGGGAAACCCAGTTATTAGATAGTTTAAGTTGTGCTACGTATTTTTACGTAAGCATGAGATTTGAAAGTTACGCAAGCGCACTTCGTCACACCGTGGTCAAGGTCACGTTAGGAGCTTACGTATTTACGTTAGCTTACGGCAGTCTGCGGGCACCTTAACGTTACCAAAGAATAGAATTGGTTGATTGACTGATCGAAAAATGAGGCCTAGACGATAATTTCCGCTTCCAGTACCAGGGCTATCAAAACGGACGGGCCACGATCCTCCACTTTCTTGACGTCACATCCGGGGCTGATTTTTTTTTGATGGTCACGTTACGACACAGCTGATTGTTTTTAAAAAATTGAAGTTGGAATGACGGTTCATGAATATTTGATTTTTTTAAAAATAAAGTCATTTTTGAGATTGTTTTTACTTTATTCTGGCAGAACAATTTTTTTTAATTGTATAGTAATCCTTAATTTTTCATAGCCGCTTCATTAGCTCACACAAAAATTAAATTTAAAGCAGAAGCAAATGTGACAATCACAGATGACAAAGTCAAATACGTGTCAAATATAACAGTTGGCATGTAGTACATGGCGGGTAATTTGAATTCAAAATAAGGAATTCTAAATTTTGAAGATTTTAACCTTTTAATCATGTTGCTTCCTTACAAACCTTTGGTGGAATATCGGGATGGTGTCTGAGAATATTTCACTGAAATTTTGCGGAAATCTGTAGTGCCATTTTGAAAATACCATAAAAAAACCTCTGACCTCCCATAAGACCCAATGTAAAATTCAGCCCCGGGAGAACAGCTGATTTTTTCAGGGTCGTGGCCTCTATTTTTGTGTTGGCCTTGCCAGTACAAACGATTCTTTGCAAATATTTTCCTACTGTAGTTGAAAAGACAAAAACAAAATTGTAACATCAAAAAAACACAGTGCCGAATTCCATATTCTCTGCTATTAGTAGACTTGTTATGGTAATGTAAAAACATTCAACTTAAACTCAAATTTGGAACAAAACGTAGAGGGCTTAACGTGCAGTTTTACGTAAAAATACGTAGCACAACTTAAACTATTTAATATGAAATATAGTGGACTGGGGATTTCACATTACTCTCCTCAAATATTAGAAAAAGAAAAAAAAATCAAAAGTTTGCACAGTTTTAAAGCTACGAGAAAAAATTCGGAATTCCAGAAATCCAACTATTAAGGCAGATAATTCAATTCTGTTAAAAGTTAAAACCTCTACAGAAAGTTGATTTTGTCAATAAAACTTTTGGTCTGTGTCGAATTAGAGATTCCAGAAAAAAATTAACAAAAGAAAAACGAAACTAGATTTTTTTTTCATTTGTTTGTAGCTAGGGGTTAACTGGGGCCCCAATGTGAAGCAAAAAATTAAAAAAAAAATGTAGGTAGAATTTAACTTATTAATTTATTTCATATTTTTTTAGGTCTCGAAATATGTCAAGTAATGTGGTCTCATCTTTTATAATACCTGAGTTTTTCATTCAATACCATAAAAAATGTGACACCCTGACAGGATAATTCAAATTAGAGAATTTTAAGGGGGTTCGGGTACTTCTACGGAAGAAAAAAAAACTCACTTACCTTTAAACTACGGGTGCTTTTTGAAAAGTCTGCATTTTGGATGATCAGATTTACATTTTTTAAATGTCAAATTTTATCTGTTTTATTTTTCGAGATATATAACGCAAAATTAGGTACCTTTTTTTATTATGGAATGACCATTTCTTTATTTGATTTATGTTAATTTAGTTTTTTATTTAATATTTTTTAATATGTGTAAGTCACGGAACTGTAATACAGTTCCGTGGTGTAAATACATTTCCTTTATTTTTTTAATATATATATTTTTTGCCGCACTTTTTATTAAAAAGCAAAATTAAAATAAAAAATATAAAAAGTGCCAAGAATATAAAAAAAATATATCCATAAGAAATAAACAAAAATAAAACATATGGTTTTAACGGATATTTTATGCTGGTTTCCAAACTCAAATAAAAAAAGGGTTATTCTTTAATAAAAAATATAACTTTATGGTAAATCTCGAATACTAAATGTGACAAAAGTAAGTTTGATGATTGCATTCAGCTTTAAAAATTCTACAAACAAGCTATTTATTGCAAAAATATATTTTTATAAAAAAGTTATAGACCCCAGTCTAAAATGCAGACTATTGAAAATACTCTGCCAATATATGGGCCCCTAAGCTCACACTAGGTACTATAGTTATAGTTTACGTGTGAGCTAATATAACTAAAAACGGAAATATATTTTATTCAACTCCAGACTAAATTACCTTTTGTTTGATACCACACAAGCCATGTTTTGACTTAAACTCAAATTTTTAAAATCTACCCCCCACCCTTAAAAAAGCAAAAATTAAAATGTATTTTGTTAAACTCCGGACTCAATTACCTTTCGTTTGATATCACACACGCCATATTTTCAGTTAAACTCGAATTTTTGAAATATACCCCCACCCTTTTTTTTAAATAAATTAAAATGTATTTTGTTTAACTCCAGACTCAATTACCTTTCGTTTGATACCACACACGCCATATTTTCACATAAACTCTAATTTTTGAAATCTACCCCCACCCTTTTATTTGGTTTGTGTTTGGTGGATTTTGTTCATTTTTAAATGGGACCATCTCGACCCAAGACCCAGCCTAGGTACCAAATTTCATTAAAATCGGCCGAGCGGTTTTTGAGTTATGCGCGTTGGTCGTTACAGACATACAGACAGACAGACAGACAGACAGACAGACATACAGACAGACAGACAGACAGACAGACGGCGCAACAAAAAAGTTTCAAAATCATCTGAAACGCAAAGATATATAAAAAAATTTGAAATCGGAGCAACTTTTTTTTTCTCGAAAAAATTAGGATCACCATAGCTCACACTACTATAGTATAGTATATGTGTGAGCTAAAAATGGATTGCCATACTAAAATGCGGTAGGTATTCCCTCCAGAAGTGGGTACCCGAAGCCCCCTAAAAGCGCCCAATTTGATTCAGCCTGTATATAGAATAAAATAAGCAAATTAATCCAATCCATGTTGTTAGACTAATTTATAATCAAATAAGGTTTAGATACAGGGTGTTAATCAAAACATGTGTTATATTGAAATAGGTGATAAAGTGGGAAAAGTTTCATTTAAATATAACACACATTTTGCATAAGACTATAAGATAAGATATATAAATAATTACCTGGAACCCCATTAGATATAATGTTGTCTTTCCATAAACATCTCCTTTTCGAAAAAACATTGCATTCTCTGAAAGCGGTAGGGAGAGCCTGCTGTCCTCACTAAAATAAAAAAAATATTCTATAGATAAAAATGTCGGTTTACAAAAAAAGTTAAATAATGTAACAATTTCTGATTGCAATAATAGAATATAGCTTTTTTGACAGTCAAACATAATGATTTCTGTTACTCAAATCATTTAGGACAAAATTATCAGATTGTAGAGGATTTTGCTGAATATAACTTTGTACCGGGTAGGCAAAAAAAAACCAAACAAAATGTTGTTCGTTTTATAACTTTCAAGGTATAGGGTGTTTGACAGTAGTAAAAATTAAATATATATTTTTAGATATCTCTTTAGGTCTTGGTAATGCTACTAATTTTTTTGTTTAATTTTTTCTCAAATTCATAGTTCTTTTAATTAAATAAATTCATTGAATTAAAACAATTAGCCACGTGATTCAAAACAGGCGTTTTACCAATCAGCTGCGAGGGACGTCACAAAACAGTAAACGCCTCGAACGAACCTATTTTCTGTGTTATTTTCTTATGGATGGTAATGTTTGTTGTGGCTTAAAGTGCGAACTATCGTCCTAAATTAGATTTTATTTTGTTATTTGCTTATAAAAAATATTTTCAATGGAAAACGGATTCTCCAAAGCCGATAGCTCCAACTTGCCAATGCTCCATTCCTTTATGGTGGCAGGCTTCTTTGTTAACAACAGTGATTTTGGTTCTGCGGAATTTAGAAACGTTAAAATGTTGATGTAAGTATTCGATGAGTTGTTTATGTATATAGCTAAAAGTTCTTTTATGATATTCTTCGCTTACTTTTACTCATTTAGATTTTGAGGTTAGGTTATATGTTTTGCTTTTTTTTTTAAATATGCCACTTACAATAGATTCAATTAAATACCCAATCATTATTATTTTAAGCATTAAGAAACAATAAAAAATTGCAAGACATTTTTTTACATAAAAAATAGTAAAAACACAGACCAAAAACAAATAAACACTTGAATGCCGTGTATCTGTCCGCGAGTTTACTGCGCTGTGACGTCATTGCAACGACATGCTAGCGTTTTAGCGGCAAATTCAAATAAGAAATTAAAAAACTTGATTTTAAATGTAGTCATGATAAAATATACTATTTTAATAATTTTGCGTAGCAAATTAGGGATCTATGTATCATTCTGAACACTTTTCTAAAATTTGTCAAATACCCTATTCCACCAATTTTAATAGAACAAATTGCAACTACAATATGGCGGACAGAATCATACTTGACCCTTCTAAAAGGCATGTTTATTTTTATTTTCCGAAATTTTAAAAATTTTTTTTAAGTTCCCTGAAAAAGCTCTCTTTCCATTTCACACATTCTTAATGAAATAAAAGGCATTATGGTGATTGACCTTTAAATATCACTATCGAAAATTGCCACCATATTTAAATTCAAAATAGAGGACAGAATCGAATTTATTGTTATGTTTCGAAACATTTCCTCATAAATTCATTATTACTAAACCGATTTCAATAAAATAAAAAACAATCGGATTGCGATCGATTGCTCTTTAAAGTTCACTATTAAAATTCGCCTCTATGTTGATATTCGAGATAGTGGACAAAATCGAATTTGACCATCCATAAGGATCGCTTTTTTTAAACCTTTTTTGAATTTATATAAATCCTTTTAGTAGTTCTTAAGATAAGTGTTTGTTCTACCAATTGCTTCCATTTTAGTCCCAGGGGTTATGGAGTGGGGTAAATTTTGTACATAGGTTTTGTACAGGTCCTATTAGGTCCTGTTGAGATTCTTTTCAGGCTTATAAGTTGACTAGTTTCAGAGTTACGCGCGGGCTGACACACAGATTGACAAACGGGTCAAACTTAGTCCGTTTCTTCGCATTTACGTGGATGGTTAAAAATCGCTCGCAACATAAGAAGAAACGATCCTGCATGGCGGGAAGAATTTGACTTAGTCCGCCATTTTCAATTACAAAATGGCATCAATCTTTAATCTACATCTTCAACGAACAATTGATTCTCACCATGATGATTTGGTTTGGTTTAAAATCGGTTCAGTAATAATAAATTTATGAGGAAATGAATGCAGACAGAATTAGCAAGACATGCAATCGTAAATTCAGCGGCGTAGCGTGGGGGGGCGCGGGGGGTTCGTCCCCCCCCCCCGCCCCGAGGGTAGTGGCGCCCCATAGGTGGCCGAAGCGCCCTCAGCTTTATTAAGTCGGGCCGTTAATGGCCAATTGAGTGGGTGCCAAAGGAAACTAACGACATGAAGACCTTTTTTTTTTTTTGGTTGCACGATTCGTGAGAGGCGCCCTTGTGACTTATCGGCCGCCCCCTCGCACATGACGACCTTTTTTTTTTTGGTCGCAAGATTCGTGAGAGGCGCCCTTGTGACTTATCGGCCGCCTCCTCACACATGATGACCTTTTTTTTTTGGTCGCAAGATTTGTGAGAGGCGCCTTTTTGACCTTTTTGTCTTTTTTTTAGCCACAAGATTTTTCATCAGTTTTCAGAGGCGCCCTTTTTAGCTGGCGCCCCCCCCCCCCGCCCTTTCGGGCACGCTACGCCGCTGCGTATATTTTGTAAAACAATGGTTAAAACAAAAATTATTGTTGGGGAACCACTGCATCGGTTTCAATGGTAAGAATACGAGCCTCTTTAAAGGTTGACGCTTCATTCTGTACGTCTGATATCTTGGTTATGAAATAGCGAACAAATTAGTATTTTTACTCAAAAGCCTGATCAATTTCCTCAAAAATCGGTCGTACATCTCAAAAGCTACAACAAAAAATAGTTTGTCCGGTTTTTTGCCCCCAAGGCCATGTGTATATATTTAATTACCCAGGGCCCTCTTAGTTCCTACTTATAAAATAAATTTAACAATTTTATTATTACTCCGGTTAATACGTTAATGTTCTCAAATTAAAACGTACCTACCATTTTTGGCATCGCGAAACCATTCAGAACTGGTACTCGTGGTCAGCAGCATATAGATAGATATTTGGGGAGTTTTGACAGTTGGAATCGTTATAAAGCTGTGTCTTCCAAATTCCAAACCTATCGTTGTGGTCTTCGTCCGTACCCTGGACAGGGACCCTTAACAGGTTCTGGCCTTCCGGGTCAGAAGGCCCCTGGAGTCTGCGGTGGGCAGGGTTGACTCATTGTCCCTGATAGGATAAACCTACCGCTACCCGAAACCTCTTGTCCTAAAAATGATAAAATCCTGAAATGCACCTGCTGAACAAAATCAGTTAAAGTATCTAATTGCTGAAGACCAGAAAAATATCAATAATAACTTCATTCATCAAAAGTGGTGCCTGGACAATCGGATACTTTCCATTTTGCAAAGCTCAAAAGAGAGCCTATATTAAATTTGCGAATATAACACTTAATTATTTTTAAAGCTGTCATAAACTCTAGATCTACAAAGTGAAACTACTTAAATTTTCTTTATCTACCAATTTTTTTTTAGAAATGCATGACTAGGAGTGTGATCCATAGAATTGCACAGTATTACCAAATTTAATATAATAAATATACTAAAAGGGAATGCATAAAATAAAATAAAAACTACCCTGGCAGCGTGGCACTACCTTACGAGTCGCCACTGATAAAATATTAACCATACCCATATTTTAATATGTTATTCTCAACTTGCCAATTTATTTATTAGTTGGCATTACAATCATTATTTAACCAATTCTGAACCACCCTTAAAAATACCACAAGTTGATTGCATCCTTAACTTAACTGAAGAAAACATTGTTTTGTATATTTTTTAAATAAATAAAGAGGCTTAATGTCCTTATGCTTTGTGGTAGATGATTGTAAATGGTAATAAGTACCTGAATATAATTTTTTGCCCATATTAGTTTTAAACTGTGTTAATTTAAAATGTTTATTATTTTCTTTAAATATTTAAATTTGATATTTTTTGTTTTCTTAATAGTGAGTGAATGAATATTGATATTTTTAAATTATATAATTTATATAAGTTTAAATAACCAAGTCGTTCCTACAAATTAACTGTTGGTTCTAAATATGGAAGTTTATGAATACATTTACTAATTTTATTCTAACTTTTTTAATGGCTTCAATATTGAGTTATTTGCAGATCCCCAAATTGAAATTAGATATTGAATCTTTGAGTGAAATAATGCGTAATAAATATTTTTTAAATATTTTAATGGAATTTAATATCTTGCCTTATATATTAGGTACACCCACTAAACAAGATAAATTTGATCATATTATTTATATGTTCTTTCCACGTTTAATTTTTATCTATGTGAAGTCCTAAAAATTTTATTGAATTTTTATATAAAATGGTATTGTTTTCAAATTTAATTGTATCTTTTTGTTAATTTGAAATTTTTGTTTTAACTTACTGCAACACAAAAAACTCTAGAAGTCCAAATGATCCAAAAAAAAAATCCCGCAAAACTCTATTTAACAAACTTACCTTTTAGTTTTTTGCTAATTTATCTTATTCAAAGTTATGGCTAACACAACAAATATTTTAAAACAATGTTTGGCCTTTCAGTAGCCTAGTTCTGTTTTAGAAAACTGTAGCGAAATTGTTGCGCTTTTTGTATTTTTTGGAAATACAGTAAAACCCCGATTATCCGTGCTCCACGGGACCGGACGATGCACGGATAAGTGTTACATACATATTATGTATATATACTCAAAATATGACAGAAAAAAAAAGATCCCGTAAATTCAAACTAAGTTTATATGTATGTATTGCATAAGAAGATAACAGAAAAAAAATATAATTCTACATAAGGTTTTGGTCGAGTGATTTCCGGTAACGCTATTTCGATAGTTCAAAAACACAATTTCGATGATGGGAAATCATAGCACGGATAATCCGCAGCCCGGATAATCCGCGCACGGATAATCGGAGTTCTACTGTATATAAAAGTAAATCAGAAGTCTAACAAGACACATTTAACAATTTAAAAAAAATCTTTTATATGTTTCAATTAGTTTTTTATAGACGAGATCTATTACGATTTATAAAAGCATGGTCAATTTTATATTTGCTGCAGGACACGAAATCAGAAAAGAGACATCAACCTCCTGACCGAAGCGCCATCCCCATATACCGGGGGCGAGTCAATTTGATTGAGAAAATTTAATTAAGATCACATGACCCGGATTTTCAGATTATTTTGAGTTATTTTAAACAAATAAAAAATTAAAGGCTTATAAGTAGGTATTGAAACACATATAATATTTTGTATTTTCAAACATTTTTTTTGAGGGTCACTGGCCAAGACCTACCAAAAAAAAATCACGGGATTACACACCGATAAGATAAGATAAGTTTCTGATAATAGTAATTTACCTAACAAGTGCGGAAGAGGCAGGTTAGGTATGTAGGTACAATATTTTTTCTATGAGGTTGTGGAAACAAAAATAGAGCACAACAATACAATGATTGCCGAAAACTTTACTTCTTATCCTAACACCATCTTTCGATCAGGAGATGTTCGTTTTCATATTCTAGATGTAATATATCGAAATGTCTTTAAAATCTTTGTATTTGGTGGCAGGCTCATAGTAGCATTATTAACCGAACCGAACCATCATTTATTTTTATTTATACTAAGACAAAACGTCACCCCCTAGTTTTTCCACAACCCGCACATGTTTTACATATATATATATATATATATATATATATATATATATATATATATATATATATAGAGGGAGGTAACAATAATGCGAATGGGTATAATAAATATTTTTTTTATTTAGAATTACTTTGTAAATTAATTTTAACAAGAAAAAATCCATTTAGAAATTCCAAATATCGCTAAACCGTTAAATCGTTCAAAAATTTCTTTAAAACAGAGAAATTCCTCTAAAGTTGGCAACCCTGAAATAAATCAAGCCATAAGCTCGATTCAACGTTGAAATTATACCACGGATCACCTAACAAACAGATATATAAGCCGGCTGGCGGTCTTTGATCTCGGTGAATTCAACGATGGCTGATCATTGGGAGTCAAGCTCAGGGCCGGACTAAAATAAATTGACCATAAAATATGAATCTTTCAGATTGTTTTTAGGAAAAAATATTTTTACTGCCAGAAACAATAAAAACCTTAAAATAGCTTTGTACTGCTTTAAAAATGGGTGATAAAATGAATTTTAAATCTTGGCCGCGTAAAAAAATCATATGTTGTCCTCTGTAGGGGACTATGGAAATAATGTGATCTATTGAATGAGAAATAGGGAAAGCACAAAAAGAGGTCTTCTTCTTCGTCCAGAATACGTTAGCCGGATGTCGTTTCCAACAAACAGCCAAACAGAAAAAAGAAAAAAAATTGATTGCTTTTTTGTTTTATACGGATAACATTTATTAAGTTTTAAGAGGAGTGGAATTGAGAATTTTAAATATTGCCAATTTGGATCCGCAATGTTAATTTTTTTAAGTTTGAGTTAAGGATTATATTCAGCGACTTGAATTACCTTAAAGTTCCGAGTTTGATGCATATCGGTTAAAAAATTGGGAAATCCGCCATTTTGGATCCGCCATTGTTTTTAAATTTGAGTAAAAAATTGTATTAAGTTACCTTAAGCGCCGCGATGTTTCAAGTTTGAGGGAAATCGGTGGGAAAATAATAAAGTGCGCCATTGTTGATCCGCCATTTTGAATTTTATAAAGTTTAAGTTAAAAATCATCATCAACGGCCTGAAAGATCTAGAAGTTCCGAGTTTGATGCATGTCGGTTCAGAAATGGGAAAATCCGCCATTTTGGAGCATCCATTTTCTTGTTTTTAAATTTGAGTCAAAAATTCTATTGAGAGACCTTACGCTCAGCGATGTTTCAAGTTTGAGGGAACTCAGTGTGAAAATAATAAAGTCCGCCATTTTAGAGCCGCCAATTTGATTTCTTTTAGTTAAAAATAATAACCAGCGACCTGAAAGATGTCAAAGTTCCGAGTTTGATGCATATCGGTTCATAAATGGCAAAAACAGCCATTTTGCATCCGACATTTTATTTATTTTTTCCAATTAAAAAAAGTGCTGAATTGTATAGTTACCACCAAATACCTAGTTGGAAAGTTTGAAAAAAGTTATAATCAAACAAATATACTTTTTGTATAAAGTGAAGCTAAATAAAACAATGGTAATATCATGAAACAAAAATCTCGCGGCGAATTGTTTTTACTTTGTGCTTAAATCATTTACGGACTCATCTCCTCCTATCACAAATATCAAACACAAAGTTCACATCTACATACCACTAATGCTCAACACGTACTAAAAGTTTAAAAAATATTGAAATACAGAATGCGCCTCTGGAGTGGTTGACCCCAAAATGGCAGACTGCGTGAAAGATGCGCGTAGCACCCCCCATCACTTGAGTTCCCTATCTGTTTGTTAGGTGATCCGTGATTATACCTTTAGAACCTTTTGACACCGACGACAATAGAAACACGGAAACCAACGCCTCCCCCACCGGTACACGTACGTACCACGCCACGGGTACCTACCCCGCCACCGGTGGTACATGTACTTACCCCGCCACGTGTTAAAAGAACTGGCAGGAAGGTCAAGTTTGGTAAGTGCATAAAAAGTAACATAGCTTTGCCCAGGGCCGGTCCCCAGAGCGTGGCACTGTAGGCAACTGCCCACATGGTTTTGTTCTGGGGGCGGCAAAATAGCTATATATATATTTATATATATAGAAGTAACAATAATGCGAATGGGTATAATAAATATTTTTTTTTTAGAATTACTTTGTAAATTAATTTTAACAAGAAAAAATTCATTTAGAAACTCCAAATATCGCTAAACCGTTCAATCGTTCAAAAATTTCCCTAAAACAGAGAAATTCCTCTAAAGTTGGCAACCCTGAAATAAATCAAGCCATAAGCTCGATTCAACGTTGATATTATACTTTTAGAACCTTTTGACACCGACGATAATAGAAACACGGAAACCAACGCCCCCCCTCTACACGTGCGTACCACTCCACGGGTACCTACCCCGCCACCGGTGGTACATGTACTTACCCCGCCACGTGTTAAAAGAACTGACAGGAAGGTCAAGTTTGGTAAGTACATAAAAAGTAACATAGCTTAGCCCAGGGCCGGACCCCAGAGCGTGGCACTGTAGGCAACTGCCCACATGGTTTTGTTCTGGGGGCGGCAAAATAGCTATGTATATATTTATATATATAGAGGTAACAATAATGCGAATGGGTATAATAAATATTTTTTTATTTAGAATTACTTTGTAAATTAATTTTAACAAGAAAAAATCCATTTAAGAACTCCAAATATCGGTAAACCGTTAAATCGTTCAAAAATTTCTCTAAAACAGAGAAATTCCTCTAAAGTTGGCAA
Source organism: Aspidapion aeneum (assembly GCA_963576565.1). Taxonomy (NCBI): domain Eukaryota; kingdom Metazoa; phylum Arthropoda; class Insecta; order Coleoptera; family Brentidae; genus Aspidapion; species Aspidapion aeneum. The sequence goes on from OY755042.1 coordinate 113,204,389, forward strand.
CCCTGAAATAAATCAAGCCATAAGCTCGATTCAACGTTGATATTATACTTTTAGAAGCTTTTGACACCGACGACCAAAGAAAGACGGAAACCAACACTCCCCCACCGGTACACGTACGTACCACGCCACGGGTACCTACCCCGCCACCGGTGGTACATGTACTTACCCCGACCCCGCCACATGTTAAAAGAACTGGCAGGAAGGTCAAGTTTGGTAAGTGCATAAAAAGTAACATAGCTTAGCCCAGGGCCGGACCCCAGAGCGTGGCACTGTAGGCAACTGCCCACGTGGTTTTGTTCTGGGGGCGGCAAAATAGCTATATATATATTTATATATATAGAGGTAACAATAATGCGAATGGGTATAATAAATATTTTTTTTTTTAGAATTACTTTGTAAATTAATTTTAACAAGAAAAAATCCATTTAGAAACTCCAAATATCGCTAAACCGTTAAATCGTTCAAAAATTTCCCTAAAACAGAGAAATTCCTCTAAATTTGGCAACCCTGAAATAAATCAAGCCATAAGCTCGATTCAACGTTGATATTATACTTTTAGAAGCTTTTGACACCGACGACCAAAGAAAGACGGAAACCAAGACTCCCCCACCGGTACACGTACGTACCACGCCACGGGTACCTACCCCGCCACCGGTGGTACATGTACTTACCCCGACCCCGCCACATGTTAAAAGAACTGGCAGGAAGGTCAAGTTTGGTAAGTGCATAAAAAGTAACATAGCTTAGCCCAGGGCCGGACCCCAGAGCGTGGCACTGTAGGCAACTGCCCACATGGTTTTGTTCTGGGGGCGGCAAAATAGCTATGTATATATATATATATATATATATATATATATATATATATATATATATATATATAGAAGTAACAATAATGCGAATGGGTATAATAAATATTTTTTTTTAGAATTACTTTGTAAATTAATTTTAACAAGAAAAAATCCATTTAGAAACTCCAAATATCGCTAAACCGTTAAATCGTTCAAAAATTTCCGTAAAACAGAGAAATTCCTCTAAAGTTGGCAACCCTGAAATAAATCAAGCCATAAGCTCGATTCAACGTTGATATTATACTTTTAGAAGCTTTTGACACCGACGACCAAAGAAAGACGGAAATCAACACTCCCCCACCGGTACACGTACGTACCACGCCACGGGTACCTACCCCGCCACCGGTGGTACATGTACTTACCCCGACCCCGCCACATGTAAAAAGAACTGGCAGGAAGGTCAAGTTTGGTAAGTGCATAAAAAGTAACATAGCTTAGCCCAGGGCCGGACCCCAGAGCGTGGCACTGTAGGCAACTGCCCACATGGTTTTGTTCTGGGGGGCGGCAAAATAGCTATGTATATATATATATATATATATATATAGAAGTAACAATAATGCGAATGGGTATAATAAATATTTTTTTTTAGAATTACTTTGTAAATTAATTTTAACAAGAAAAAATCCATTTAGAAACTCCAAATATCGCTAAACCGTTAAATCGTTCAAAAATTTCCCTAAAACAGAGAAATTCCTCTAAAGTTGGCCACCGGTACGTACTCTCACGCCACCGGTACGTACTCCCACGCCACCGGTACGTACTCCCACGCCACCGGTTCACGCTTCCTCCATCGCCACCTTTAAAAAGAAGAACTGGCAGGAGGGTCAAGTTTGGTAAGTGCATAAAAAGTAACATAGCCTAGCCCAGGGCCGGATCCCAGAGCGTGGCACTGTTTAATTCGTTCAAAAATTTCCCTAAAACAGAGAAATTCTTCTAAAGTTGGCAGCCCTGAAATAAATCAAGCCATAAGCTCGATTCAACGTTGATATTATACTTTTAGAAGCTTTGAACTCCGACGCAAAGAACACCTCCAACGGAGGAGAGATATGAGGAGGTAGAAATAAGCGAGGACGATGAACCCCTGCCCCCGCCACCAGTTACACGACTGATGACGTTACCATCGCCCCCACCACCAAAAAAAAAGAACTGGCAGGAGGATCAAGTTTGGTAAGTGCATAAAATGTAACATAGCTTAGCCCAGGGCCGGACCCCAGAGCGTGGCACTGTAGGCAACTGCCCACATGGTTTTGGTCTGGGGGCGGCAAAATAGCTATATATATATTTATATATATAGAGGTAACAATAATGCGAATGGGTATAATAAATATTTTTTTATTTAGAATTACTTTGTAAATTAATTTTAACAAGAAAAAATCCATTTAGAAACTCCAAATATCGCTAAACCGTTAAATCGTTCAAAAATTTCCCTAAAACAGAGAAATTCTTCTAAAGTTGGCAACCCTGAAATAAATCAAGCCATAAGCTCGATTCAACGTTGATATTATACTTTTAGAACCTTTTGACACCGACAGTACGTACTACCACGCCACCGGTTCACGCTTCCTCCATCGCCACTCCATAGCCACCTTTAAAAAGAAGAACTGGCAGGAGGGTCAAGTTTGGTAAGTGCATAAAAAGTAACATAGCTTAGCCCAGGGCCGGACCACAGAGCGTGGCACTGTGCTTATTTTATAGAGGCACATTTTTTTGTTTTTTCAAAAATCGATAAAAGGAGCAAGAAATGTATATACATTGCACGGAAGTAGAAAAAATATTTAATGAGCCATAAACGTTATTTTATTTTTTCCTTTTCAGTTTTAATCAAAAGGAAACAAAATGTAAGATGTATAATTATGGCTTTCGCAATTCGAAACAGAGTTAGGGCCAATGTTGGACAAACACCACCACAAAAGGGTTCAATCAAACCAATTAACTATTTATAGAGATCCGGGATAGAACTAGCCAGTATATTTTTTTTGGGGGGTTTTAAGCCTTAGGTATAATGCCAAAAAGAAACTATTATATGAGGGGGTGATTATATGGTTGGCAGATTTTTTCAGGACATCTCTTTCAAATTTGGGACATTTTTAGGTATTATGAAAACAAAATGTTATTATAGTTTTTTTATTTATTTAGTCTATATTAGAGGGATGTAGGGGTTTTGGTTAGTTTTAAAAGTACAGATTTACTAGGTTCGCCCTTGATAAACTATATTTTGTCTGGGAGAGCGAGCTAATTTTGAGCTTGGGGGGCTAAGACCACCCTAGCTCCCCCTAATGGCGCCCCTGGTAAAGATAAAAAAGAGAAGAAAATAGGTACTTATAAAATGCTTGACAAGAATTTATAATATTAATTTTATTATATTGTTTAAAGTGTATTAGTAATAAATTAAAGTAATCAAAACGAAGAAATCTTTGCCGCGGTATGCCCATGATTATAAATTCCAACTGATCAAGCTCTTCATCCTCCCTGACAACCTCCATATTTTCTACAAAAAATTTCAGTGTTTCTTCCTAAGGGGTTCGGTTCGGTTCCAATCCTGCAGAAGGTGTACTTGGCAGGTTCCAAACGAGGATTTGAGAGTGTAACGTGGTATAATGAGAAATAAAGAAGTACACAAATAGTTTTTTATTACCCTTACCCCCCCCCCCCCCCCGGATATTAATCCTGAACCGCGCTTGAAAGGTCCTAACTACCATTCGGGCCCAAGACGGACTTGGCAGGACCTAGAATATGAAACCGTTTTGCAGTAGATACAAAATTTTAATATCGGTGTAGGGGGTATTCAGTATATCGTAATTCTAAACCGTCGTAACCCAACTCAAGAAAATTTTATAGGAATAAGAAAAGTTAGAAGCAAATTACATAGCGTAAGCATTATGCGACTTATTAGAAATCGCGGGAATGACCGTTTTATATTTTTTTTTTGGTTGCAAGGATTTAGCAGCAAATAGCTATGCATAATTTGACTAACCTTTGACGCAAAAATATGAATTTTCATTTTTTTGTGGGTTACGACGTGTCAGAATTAAGGTATCGATATGTATTTTATCCTACAACAAAACGAACAGGTTGTTTTACATAGATATCATGTTAAAAAAGTTGCAAATAATACAAATAGAGATAAATATCGTAAAAAGACAATCTTTGAGGTTAGAAATTTAACTTAAGTCCTCAAATTTTACACTAAGGTCCATAATTTGATGCTTAAGTGAAACTTTGACAGCACCAGCAAGTGCTTATCTTAAATTTAAGTGAACTTAGGACTTAGTCCGAAGTGACAAAGTGGCACACGGTCCCTAGATATTCTAGTTTAACCAGCTACACTTTTAAATTCACCAATGCATATAAAGTGTATTTTTTTAGCTCAAACGGATAAACAGGAGGAGGACAAACAACCAACGAAGCGACCCCGTAAGTACTTTTTAAAATACCTACAAACTAGTGCCAAAAATTGGCCTTTGCGGTCCTTTCGATGAAGATGTTATTTTTATGACACCTGTTTTAATACTAATGAACCCACCAACACTGCCTGACATCTTAACAAACATAACTTAGACAAGGGTTGAAAGAGCCCAAAATGCCTTATACAAAAAGTAAGGTAAAGGTCTAAAAAAGGGTTCGGTTTAGTTCGGATTGGTGTCACACCCTCTAGGAACCGGGGAAAGAAGTTAGGGAAGTTTTTTTGAAAAATATGTTAGAAAAAACCCCTTAGTCGAACCATATGATGTTATTTAAATTGTAAGCTAGGTCTAGAAATTGTTCACCATCCTAGCCCGCGCAGCAATGGCTAGAAAAGGTATTGATTTTTTTTTAAGACAACGCCGAAAATGTGTTATTTGGGTGTATTTTGATCTATCCTAGCAATATCGTCGTGATGTCTGTCTGTCTGTCTGTGTGTGTGTGTATATCTGTCTGTAACACAATAGCTTCTGAACCGCTTGAAGAAAATGTTTTCAAAGAAATTTTTGCGCTTTTTTTGTAATGTTGCTTAATATAGTGATTTTCTGAAAAATCGCTGTTTTCAATTGTCACACTTTTAAATGTCGCTGTTTTGAATTGTCCCTTTGTTTTGATATGTTGCTCTTTTGAATGTCGGTGTTTTTAGAAAATGTCGCCGTTGGAATATTGCTGTATTGATATGGCGCCCTTTTGAATGTCGCCGTTTTGATATGTCGCTCTTTTGGATGTCGCTGTTTTAAATATCGCTCTTTTGAACAAAAGTCAAATGGTAATTGGTTAGTTTTTCACGTAGTAAAAACTTTTATTACACTTTTTTAAGTCTAGAGTCAAAATGTCTTATTAATTTTAGGTCGTGAGTCCCCCCCACCACCAGCAGAAAGCACACCATCACCAGCAGAATGCACACCATCACCAGCAGAACGCACACCATCACCAGCAGAACGCACACCATCACCAGCAGAACGCACACCATCACCAGAGGCAGAGCCATCTCCAGCTCCCTCCCCCTCTGATTCTCCAGAGGAATCATCTTCTGCTGAGGGTCTAATGTGAGTTCCCCCCTGCGACACCGGCAACAGAGGCTCCAGAGCTAGCCACAGCGTCTCCAGAGCCAGCCACAGCGTCTCCAGAGCCAGTCACAGCGTCTCCAGAGCCAGCCACAGCGTTTCCAGAGCCAGCCACAGCGTCTCCAGAGCCAGCGTCTCCTGAACCAGCGTCTCCAGAGCCAGCTCCCTCCCCCTCTGATTCTCCAGAGGGATCATCTTCTGTTGAGGGTCTTAGATCCGAAGCAGAGGATGATTCTGAAGGAGAATCGGAGCTGGAGGACGAGCCAGAAGAGCATCGTTGGGGCAGGGGTGCGGGCACACCCTACTCCCTGCGCCCCTGCCCCCAACAACCTTTCAATAAGTTAATTGTTATTTACGAACCGTAAAGTTTCCGGTATTCTTGACTATTTTCGAAGTTAGGATTAATTTTCAATGTTTTATTTTTATATTTTAGAATATTTTAATATTTGCATTTTTTTAGGCAGAATTGAGTCGATGGATCTCCCGATGGATCTGGGGAGGGGCAGCTGGAGGAAGAGGACGAGGACAATAACCAGGAACAGCCAGAGGAGCGTCGTTGGGGCAGGAGTGCGGGCACAACCTATTCCCTGCGGCCCCGCCCTCAAACAAACTTTCAGTAAGTTAATTGTTGTTTACGAACCGTAAAGTTTCCGGTATTCTTGACTATTTTCGAAGTTATGATTAATTTTCACTGTTTTATTTTTATATTTTCGAATATTTTAATATTTGCATTTTTTTAGGCAGAATTGTCTTTTATTTTAATTTTAGGTCGGGAGTCCCCCCCCTGCGAGACCGTCTCCAGAGCCAGCGTCTCCAGAGCAAGCGTCTCCAGAGCCAGCGTCTCCAGAGCCAGCGTCTCCAGAGCCAACGTCTCCAGAGCCAGCGTCTCCAGAGCCAGCGTCTTCAGAGCCAGCGTCTCCAGAGCCAGCGTCTTCAGAGCCAGCGTCTCCAGAGCCAGCTCCCTCCCCCTCTGGTTCTCCAGAGGAATCATCTTCTGCTGAGGGTCTAAGATCCGAAACAGAAGGTGATTCTGACGGATAATCAATTGAGGAAGGAGATCCAGACGGAAATCCTGAGGGGCCACCTGATGGATCCCCCGATGGGTCTCCTGGGGAGGGGCAGCTGGAGGAAGAGGACGATCAGGAACAGCCAGAGGAGCGTAGTTGGGGCAGGGGTGCGGGCACACCCTACTCCCTGCGCCCTCGCCCCCAACAAACTTTCAGTAAGTTAATTGTTATTTACGAACCGTAAAGTTTCCGGTATTCTTGACGAAGTTAGGATTAATTTCGATTAATTTTCAATGTTTTGTTTTTATATTTTCGAATATTTTAATATTTGCATGTTTTTAGGCAGGATTGATTCGATGGATCTCCCGATGGATCTTCTGGGGAGAGGCAGCTGGAGGAAGAGGACGATCAGGAACAGCCAGAGGAGCGTCGTTGGGGCAGGGGTGAGGGCACACCTTACTCCCCCGCCCCCAACAAACTTTCAGTAAGTTAATTGTTGTTTACGAACCGTAAAGTTTCCGGTATTCTTGACTATTTTCGAAGTTATGATTAATTTTCACTGTTTTATTTTTATATTTTCGAATATTTTAATATTTGCATTTTTTTGGGCAGAATTGTCTTTTATTTTAATTTTAGGTAGGGAGTCCTCCCCTGCGAGACCGTCTCCAGAGCCAGCGTCTCCAGAGCCAGCGTCTCCAGAGCCAGCGTCTCCAGAGCCAGCGTTTCCAGAGCCAGCGTCTTCAGAGCCAGCGTCTCCAGAGCCAGCTCCCTCCCCCTCTGGTTCTCCAGAGGAATCATCTTCTGCTGAGGGTCTAAGATCCGAAACAGAAGGTGATTCTGACGGATAATCAATTGAGGAAGGAGATCCAGACGGAAATCCTGAGGGGCCACCTGATGGATCCCCTGATGGGTCTCCTGGAGAGGGGCAGCTGGAGGAAGAGGACGATCAGGAACAGCCAGAGGAGCGTAGTTGGGGCAGGGGTGCGGGCACACCCTACTCCCTGCGCCCTCGCCCCCAACAAACTTTCAGTAAGTTAATTGTTATTTACGAACCGTAAAGTTTCCGGTATTCTTGACTATTTTCGAAGTTAGGATTATTTTTCAATGTTTTATTTTTATATTTTCGAATATTTTAATATTTGCATTTTTTTAGGCAGAATTGAGTCGATGGATCTCCCGATGGATCTTCTGGGGAGGGGCAGCTGGAGGAAGAGGACGATCAGGAACAGCCAGAGGAGCGTCGTTGGGGCAGGGGTGAGGGCACACCCTACTCCCCCGCCCCCAACAAACTTTCAGTAAGTTAATTGTTGTTTACGAACCGTAAAGTTTCCGGTATTCTTGACTATTTTCGAAGTTAGGATTATTTTTCAATGTTTTATTTTTATATTTTCGAATATTTTAATATTTGCATTTTTTTAGGCAGAATTGAGTCGATGGATCTCCCGATGGATCTTCTGGGGAGGGGCAGCTGGAGGAAGAGGACGATCAGGAACAGCCAGAGGAGCGTCGTTGGGGCAGGAGTGCGGGCACACCCTATTCCCTGCGTCCCCGCCCTCAAACAAACTTTCAGTAAGTTAATTGTTGTTTACGAACCGTAAAGTTTCCGGTATTCTTGACTATTTTCGAAGTTAGGATTATTGTTCAATGTTTTATTTTTATATTTTCGAATATTTTAATATTTGCATTTTTTTAGGCAGAATTGTCTTTTATTTTAATTTTAGGTCGGGAGCCCCCCCTGCACCAGCACCATGCACACCACCAGAGGCAGAGACACCAGCACCAGAGGAAGCGCCACCAGCGTCTCCGGAGCCATCTCCAGCTCCCTTCCTCTCTGATTCTCCAGAGGAATTATCTTCTGCTGAGGGTCTAAGATCCGAAACAGAAGGTGATTCTGAAGGAGAATCAATTGAGGAAGGAGATCCAGACGGAAATCCTGAGGGGCCACCTGATGGATCCCCCGATGGGTCTCCTGGGGAGGGGCAGCTGGAGGAAGAGGACCAGGAACAGCCAGAGGAGCGTCGTTGGGGCAGGGGTGCGGGCACACCCTACTCCCTGCGCCCTCACCCCCTACAAACTTTCAGTAAGTTAATTGTTATTTACGAACCGTAAAGTTTCCGGTATTCTTGACGAAGTTAGGATTAATTTTCAATGTTTTGTTTTTATATTTTCGAATATTTTAATATTTGCATGTTTTTAGGCAGGATTGAGTCGATGGATCTCTCGATGGATCTCCTGGGGAGGGGCAGCTGGAAGAAGAGGACAAGGACCAGGAACAGCCAGAGGAGCGTCGTTGGGGCAGGGGTGCGGGCACACCCTACTCCCTGCGCCTTCGCCCTCAAAAAACTTTCAGTAATTAATTGTTGTTTACGAACCGTAAAATTTCCGGTAGTCTTGACTATTTTCGAAGTTATGATTAATTTTCACTGTTTTATTTTTATATTTTCGAATATTTTAATATTTGCATTTTTTTAGGCAGAATTGTCTTTTATTTTAATTTTAGGTCGGGAGTCCCCCCCTGCGAGACCGTCTCCAGAGCCAGCGTCTCCAGAGCAAGCGTCTCCAGAGCCAGCGTCTCCAGAGCCAGCGTCTCCAGAGCCAGCGTCTCCAGAGCCAGCGTCTCCAGAGCCAGCGTCTCCAGAGCCAGCGTCTTCAGAGCCAGCGTCTCCAGAGCCAGCTCCCTCCCCCTCTGGTTCTCCAGAGGAATCATCTTCTGCTGAGGGTCTAAGATCCGAAACAGAAGGTGATTCTGACGGATAATCAATTGAGGAAGGAGATCCAGACGGAAATCCTGAGGGGCCACCTGATGGATCCCCCGATGGGTCTCCTGGGGAGGGGCAGCTGGAGGAAGAGGACGATCAGGAACAGCCAGAGGAGCGTAGTTGGGGCAGGGGTGCGGGCACACCCTACTCCCTGCGCCCTCGCCCCCAACAAACTTTCAGTAAGTTAATTGTTATTTACGAACCGTAAAGTTTCCGGTATTCTTGACTATTTTCGAAGATAGGATTATTTTTCAATGTTTTATTTTTATATTTTCGAATATTTTAATATTTGCATTTTTTTAGGCAGAATTGAGTCGATGGATCTCCCGATGGATCTTCTGGGGAGGGGCAGCTGGAGGAAGAGGACGATCAGGAACAGCCAGAGGAGCGTCGTTGGGGCAGGAGTGCGGGCACACCCTATTCCCTGCGTCCCCGCCCTCAAACAAACTTTCAGTAAGTTAATTGTTGTTTACGAACCGTAAAGTTTCCGGTATTCTTGACTATTTTCGAAGTTAGGATTATTGTTCAATGTTTTATTTTTATATTTTCGAATATTTTAATATTTGCATTTTTTTAGGCAGAATTGTCTTTTATTTTAATTTTAGGTCGGGAGCCCCCCCTGCACCAGCACCATGCACACCACCAGAGGCAGAGACACCAGCACCAGAGGAAGCGCCACCAGCGTCTCCGGAGCCATCTCCAGCTCCCTTCCTCTCTGATTCTCCAGAGGAATTATCTTCTGCTGAAGGTCTAAGATCCGAAACAGAAGGTGATTCTGAAGGAGAATCAATTGAGGAAGGAGATCCAGACGGAAATCCTGAGGGGCCACCTGATGGATCCCCCGATGGATCTCCTGGGGAGGGGCAGCTGGAGGAAAAGGACGAGGACCAGGAACAGCCAGAGGAGCGTCGTTGAGGCAGGGGTGCGGGAACACCCTACTCCCTGCGCCCCCGCCCCCAACAACCTTTCAATAAGTTAATTGTTATTTACGAACCGTAAAGTTTCCGGTATTCTTGAATATTTTCGAAGTTAGGATTAATTTTCAATGTTTTATTTTTATATTTTAGAATATTTTAATATTTGCATTTTTTTATGCAGAATTGAGTCTAATTTTTGCTTATGACAGCTGAAAACATGCTAAAACTAAAATTTTGTTAAGGATTCCATTATCCAAAAAAAATCTGAAATCTTAAGCGTATTTTATAGATAAATGCAAGGTTCATAACATCCTTACTTAGTCATATGATAACACCAGTATTACAATATTCAATGAAAACTTGGCTGCCGTAGAACTTGAGAAAACTGAAATTTACTTTAACAAACCTATATACCTGGGTATGTGTATTTTAGATATTGCCAAAACAACCATATATGAATTTCATTATAACTATATGCTACCTACTTTTGCAAAAGACTGTGCAATAACATATACAGTTACTGATAGTTTAGTATATGAAATAAGAAACTGTGATATATATGAAGCTATACGTCGTGACAGTTACAAATTTTTTGATACCTCAGATTACCCTGAAGACAATACATATGATTTACCAAGAGTTAATAAAAAAGTTTTAGGTATGATGAAAGATGAGAACAACGGAAATCCCAAGACACATTTTGTTGGGTTAAGAGCAAAAATGTATGCTTTTAAAGTTCTTAATTGTGAATCGACTAAAAACATTATAAGATTGAACCATATGTCAGCTGAAAAAGTTACCAAAAAGGCAAAGGGTGTAAAGAAAGGTATTGTCGAATCAAAAATATTATTTGATGATTATGTTGACTGCCTAAACAATTTTAAAGAGAAAATGGCGTCACAAAATCTAATCAGATCAGAAAAACATAAGCTGTACTCGATAAAACAAAATAAAATTGGACTAAGTCCCTCTGATAATAAAAGATCCATATCAAAAGATTCATAAGAAACTCTTCCTTGGGGACACTACTGCATTAAACACAATTAATACATTATTACTATTAAGTTGTATATATGTATATTTAGCAACAACTGTAATGTTAAAATTAAGTTACCTTATAACATGTTTTAGTTATACTAGGACTTTGTAAAAGAACTCTATTTATGCTATGAAAATTAGAATACTAATCCGTAAGACAATAGCAATAGAGTTGATTAATAGTATATTGAATAAAATTAGAATTAGTAGGACTAGACTTTTTGTATTTATTAGTAATATGATTAAGACTATGGGTAAAAGTTGCAAATGATGTCCAAATGTAAAAATAAAATATTTATTTTACTTGTTAGTAGTAGCCTCAGGGTGGTAATAGGAATGAATGTAATTTATATACAATACTTTGTATATGCTTTGTGGTAACAGCATTAAGACAATAAGAGTAAAAACATTCTAATATAAATACCTATAAGAACTGTATTTTAAGAATTTGTAATGTCATACTTTATAAGTTAATTCTGTAAAAAACTCTGTAAATGAATATTATAATTAATAAAATATTAAACAAGTTATTATGTATCCTCAATTTTGAATATTATCCATAATAAAAACAAACAATAGAGACGTAAATACAAAGTAGAAAAAATCTAATGATACCAGGTAGTTGCTAAGCGCCATTGTAAAAGTAGCTAGGTTAAGTAGTGCAACTCCTTAGATGGGCGTTTAAAATCTTTTAAGACAGGGCTACTTTGGAAAAAAGAAGATGAAGTACTTCCGAAAAGTAAAAACAGAGCAATTTAAAAATATAAATATATTGAAAAGAAAATGGATAGACGACTTTAAGCAGGCGTATTTGGAAAAAATGGATGAATATGTTCAAAAAGGATACCTAAGATAATTATAACCGGAAGAATTATAGAAAGATCATAAAAAAACATAGTATCTACCTCATTTTGGTGTAATTAATCAAAACAAAGCTGGGAAAATAAGATTTATAATGGATGCAGCGTCAAAATCAAACGGAAACTGATTAAATGATTTTTTACTGAAAGGACCCGATTAAGACAACTCTCGAATTGATATACTATGGAACTTTCAAAAAAAACAAATTGCATTTTCATCAGATATTTGAGAAATATTTCATATGGTATTAATTAATAAAGAAGATCAACACGCACAAAGAATTTTATGGAGAAATATATAACCTGCATAAGGTTATGATATTTGGAACTTTTACTGCCCAATACGTAAAAAATTTAAATGCTTTATAGAGTTTGAATATTTATATCCTGATGCAGTAAAGGCAATTACACAAAGACACTATGTGGACGATTATCTCAACAGCGCAGAAACACCCGAAGAAGCCAGTCAACTGATAAATGATGTTATGTCAATTCACAATAAATTGGTAAAAAAAAATTTTTAAGTCACAAGCTTTTATAAAATGCACTAAAAATTAAAAAATAATTTTCTAACTTTCTAATATTATCATAATAATAAAAGCGATGACCGACTGATGGAAATTTTGACGATGTTAGCACGATAAGATATCCATATCAATTAAATATCACTATTTGCAAGAATCAAACTAGTAGAAAAATGAAGAGGTACCAAACCCACCCAACCCGACCCAAGATACCCCAGCATTTCTCTGACATAGGTATGGTAATGGCATAACATTGCGGCACATCAAACATATCTTTGATGACCTGCTATGTTGAATATTCTTTAGAAAATTATTTTTTAATTTTTAGTGCATTTTATAAAAGCTTGTGGCTGAAATTTTTTTTTACCTATTTATTTTCTACTTTTTAGTCTCGGCTATCTACTCTATTAAATGAAAATATTTGTTCAATAACAGAACAGAAGAGTTTATTCTAGATTATAATGAAATCGCTGATCGTGAGTTGTTTGGAAACTCATTTTTCTATTGGAGGAAGGAGAGGGTGGGGGTAGAGGTAGAAATATATTTTTTGTTTGGGCTGTATTGCCATCGGACCTTTATGCATATACCAAATTTTATAAAAGTCATTTAAAGTGAAGTGTGTCAAAAACGCATTTTTATGGAAGGGGGTAGGGTGGGAGGACATTTTTTCATTATTGTTGTATTATCATCAGACCACTATATGTATACCAAATTTCATCCAAATCGGATAATGGAAAGTGTGTCAAAAACGCATTTTTCTATAGATGGGGGTGGGAGGTAGGAGTGGTAGGACTTTTTTTTTCAATGTTGTATTGTCAGCGGACCACTATATGTATACCAAATTTCATCCAAATCTGATAATGGGAAGGGTGTCAAAAACGCATTTTCTATGGAAGTGGGGTGGGGGTAGGGGTGGGAGGATATTTTTTTCTTGATATTATATTATCATCGGATCACTATATGTATACCAAATTTCATCCAAATCGGATAATGGGAAGTGTATCAAAAACTCATTTTTCTATAAAAGGGGGTGGAGGTAGGGGTGGGAGGATATTTTTTTCTTAATATTGTATTGTCATCGGATCACTATATGTATACCAAATTTCATCCAAATCGGATAACGGGAAGTGTGTCAAAAACAAATTTTTCTATGAAAGGGGGTGCGGGTAGGGGTGGGAGGATATTTTTTTCTTAATATTGTATTGTCATTGGATCACTATATGTATACTAAATTTCATCCAAATCGGATAACGGGAAGTGTGTCAAAAACAAATTTTTCTATGAAAGGGGGTGGGGGTAGGGGTGGGAGGATATTTTTTTCCTAATGTTGTATTGTCATGGGACCACTATCGGATAATGGGAAGTGTGTCAAAAACGCTTCACAAGATTTGATAGATAGTTAGACAGAACATCTGAAGCTAAATAAAAGCTTGTAAAATAAAAGCTTGTAAAAAGGGAGGTTTTAATTTAAGAAGTTGGGCATGCAATTCACAAGTTTTTGAGAGTATTCCTGAAGAACTACAGTTGACAGAAACATTTTTTGAACCTGATAGTACTTCCATATAAATACTTGGCTTACAATGACATCCTGTAACAAGCGCGGATCTGGGTCAAATTCTATGGGGGGGGAGGGGGGGGGGGGTAATAGTCGACGATTTTTTTTTATAATATAATTTTTTTTCTAGGGGGGTAATTCTCCTGTTTTTCCTTATTTATTCAGCTATTAACCTACAGTTATTCTTGAGTCTTGTTGACAGTCAAGAGCTGGAAACTATTATTTTACTATCTATAAAAGTAACAATTTTTAAATCACCACTGCTTTATGTACAAAATTAGCATGTGACAATTAAAATCACAGTTGTGTGAAAATCGTTACAATTATTCTTGAGTCTTGTTGACAATCAAAAATTTATGCAAACATACCTATTTTTCTATATTGAACTACAAAAACTTATTGTTTGAGACTTAGATAGAATCTATTATTTTTCTATCTATAAAAGTGGCAATTTTTAAATCACCACTGACTTTATATACAAAATTCACACGTATCAATCAACATCACAGTTGTGTGAAAACGTTGCAGTTATTCTTGAGTTTTGTCTACAGTCAAGAATTTATGCAAAGATACCAATTTTTCTATATTGAACTACAAAAACTTATTGTTTGAGACTTAGATAGAAGCTATTATTTTTCTATCTATAAAAGTAGCAATTTTTAAATCACCATTGACTTTATGTACAAAATTCGCACGTAACAATTAAAATCACCGTTGTGTGAAAAACGTTACAATTATTCTTGAGTCTTGTTTACAGTCAAGAATTTATGCCATACCAATTTTTCTATATTGAACTACAAAAACTTATTGTTTGAGACCTAGATGGAAACTATTATTTTTCTATCTATAAAAGTGGCAATTTTTAAATCACCACTGACTTTAGGTACAAAATTCGCATGGAACAATTAAAATCACAGTTGTGTGAAAAACGTTGAGTATTGTTTACAGTCAAGAATTTATGCAAACATACCTATTTTTCTATATTAAACTACAAAAAACGGAAACTATTATTTTATTATCTATAAAAGTGGCAATTTTTAAATCACCACTGACTTTAGGTACAAAATTCGCATGGAACAATTAAAATCACAGTTGTGTGAAAAACGTTGAGTATTGTTTACAGTCAAGAATTTATGCAAACATACCTATTTTTCTATATTAAACTACAAAAAACGGAAACTATTATTTTATTATCTATAAAAGTGGCAATTTTTAAATCACCACTGACTTTAGGTACAAAATTCGCATGGAACAATTAAAATCACAGTTGTGTGAAAAACGTTGAGTATTGTTTACAGTCAAGAATTTATGCAAACATACCTATTTTTCTATATTAAACTACAAAAAACGGAAACTATTATTTTTCTATCTATAAAAGTAACAATTTTTAAATCACCACTGCTTTATGTACAAAATTAGCATGTGACAATCAAAATCACAGTTGTGTGAAAAACGTTACAATTATTCTTGAGTCTTGTTGACAATCAAAAATTTATGCAAACATACCTATTTTTCTATATTGAACTACAAAAACTTATTGTTTGAGACTTAGATAGAAGCTATTATTTTTCTATCTATAAAAGTGGCAATTTTTAAATCACCACTGACTTTAGGTACAAAATTCGCATGGAACAATTAAAATCACAGTTGTATGAAAAACGTTACAATTATTCTTGAGTATTGTTTACAGTCAAGAATTTATGCAAACATACCTATTTTTCTATATTGAACTACAAAAAACGAAAACTATTATTTTACTATCTATAAAAGTAGCAATTTTTAAATCACCATTGACTTTATGTACAAAATTCGCACGTAACAATTAAAATCACAGTTGTGTGAAAAACGTTACAATTATTCTTGAGTCTTGTTTACAGTCAAGAATTTATGCCATACCAATTTTTCTGTGTTGAACTACAAAAACTTATTGTTTGAGACCTAGATGGAAACTATTATTTTTCTATCTATAAAAGTGGTAATTTTTAAATCACCACTGACTTTAGGTACAAAATTCGCAGGGAACAATTAAAATCACAGTTGTGTGATAAACGTTACAATTATTCTTGAGTATTGTTTACAGTCAAGAATTTATGCAAACATACCCATTTTTCTATATTGAACTACAAAAAACGGAAACTATTATTTTATTATCTATAAAAGTAGCAATTTTTAAATCACCATTGACTTTAGGTACAAAATTCGCATGGAACAATTAAAATCACAGTTGTGTGAAAAACGTTCCAATTGTTCTTGAGTGT
Organism: Aspidapion aeneum; assembly: GCA_963576565.1. Lineage (NCBI taxonomy): Eukaryota > Metazoa > Arthropoda > Insecta > Coleoptera > Brentidae > Aspidapion > Aspidapion aeneum. Next base: position 113,220,684 of record OY755042.1, read on the forward strand.
TGTTTACAGTCAAGAATTTATGCAAACATACCTATTTCTCTATATTGAACTACAAAAAACGGAAACTATTATTTTATTATCTATAAAAGTAGCAATTTTTAAATCACCATTGACTTTAGGTACAAAATTCGCATGGAACAATTAAAATCACAGTTGTGTGATAAACGTTACAATTATTCTTGAGTATTGTTTAAAGTCAAGAATTTATGCAAACATACCTATTTTTCTATATTGAACTACAAAAAACGAAAACTATTATTTTACTATCTATAAAAGTAGCAATTTTTAAATCACCATTGACTTTATGTACAAAATTCGCACGTAACAATTAAAATCACAGTTGTGTGAAAAACGTTACAATTATTCTTGAGTCTTGTTTACAGTCAAGAATTTATGCCATACCAATTTTTCTGTGTTGAACTACAAAAACTTATTGTTTGAGACCTAGATGGAAACTATTATTTTTCTATCTATAAAAGTGGTAATTTTTAAATCACCACTGACTTTAGGTACAAAATTCGCAGGGAACAATTAAAATCACAGTTGTGTGATAAACGTTACAATTATTCTTGAGTATTGTTTACAGTCAAGAATTTATGCAAACATACCCATTTTTCTATATTGAACTACAAAAAACGGAAACTATTATTTTATTATCTATAAAAGTAGCAATTTTTAAATCACCATTGACTTTATGTACAAAATTCGCACGTAACAATTAAAATCACAGTTGTGTGAAAATCGTTACAACTATTCTTGAGTCTTGTTTACAGTCAAGAATTTATGCCATACCAATTTTTCTATATTGAACTACAAAAACTTATTGTTTGAGACTTAGATAGAAACTATTATTTTACTATCTATAAAAGTGGCAATTTTGTAATCACCAATGTATTTATTTACGAAATTCACAGGTAACAATCAAAATCACAGTTGTGTGAAAAATCTTACAATTATTCTTGAGTCTTGTGGAAGATCAAGAATTGGTGCTAAAATATTTATATAAATACGGATGAGGACGGTTTTCTTAACATGTATAACAGTGAAATGCTTTAAAGCACCTCTGAATGTATGTACAGAATTCGCAGGTGGCAATTAAAATCACAGTTGTATGAAAAATCTTACAATTATTCTTAAGTCTTGTGGAAGGTCAAGAATTGGTGCTAAAATATTTATATAAATACGGATGATGACGGTTTTCTTAACATCTATAACAGTGAAATGCTTTAAAGCACCTCTGAATGTATGTACAGAATTCGCAGGTAGCAATTAAAATCACAGTTGTGTGAAAAACATTATAATTATTCGTAAGTCTTGTTGACAGTCAAGAATTTATGCAAACATACCTCTTTTTCTATATTGAACTACAAAAACTTATTTTTTAAGACTTAGACAGAAAGTATTATTTTACTATCTAAAGTAGCCATTTAATCACAAATGATTTTATGTACAGAATTTGCAGGTATCAGTCAAAATCACAGTTGTGTGAAAAACGTTACAACTATTCTTGAGACTTATTGACAGTCAAGAATTTATGCAAACATATATATTTTTCTATATTCAACTACAAAAAGTTACTGTTTGAGTCTTAGTCAGAAAGTATTATTTTACTATCTATAAAAGTGGCAATTTTGAAATCACCAATGTATTTATGTACGAAATTCTCAGGTAACAATCAAAATCACAGTTGTATGAAAAATCTTACAATTATTCTTGAGTCTTGTGGAAGGTCAAGAATTGGTGCTAAAATATTTATATAAATACGGATGAGGACGGTTTTCTTAACATCTATAACAGTGAAATGCTTTAAAGCACCTCTGAATGTATGTACAGAATCTGCAGGTAACAATTAAAATCACAGTTGTGTGAAAAACATTACAATTATTCGTGAGTCTTGTTGACAGTCAAGAATTTATGCAAACATACCTTTTTTTGCTATATTGAACTACAAAAACTTATTTTTTAAGACTTAGACAGAAACTATTATTTTACTATCTAAAGTAGCCATTTAATCACAAATGATTTTATGTACAGAAATCGCAGGTATCAGTCAAAATCACAGTTGTGTGAAAAACGTTACAACTATTCTTGAGACTTATTGACAGTCAAGAATTTATGCAAACATATATATTTTTCTATATTCAACTACAAAAAGTTACTGTTTGAGTCTTAGTCAGAAAGTATTATTTTACTATCTATAAAAGTGGAAATTTTGAAATCACCAATGAATTTATGTACGAAATTCTCAGGTAATAATCAAAATCACAGTTGTATGAAAAATCTTACAATTATTCTTGAGTCTTGTGGAAGGTCAAGAATTGGTGCTAAAATATTTATATAAATACGGATGAGGACGGTTTTCTTAACATCTATAACAGTGAAATGCTTTAAAGCACCTCTGAATGTATGTACAGAATTCGCAGGTAGTAATTAAAATCACAGTTGTGTGAAAAATATTACAATTATTCGTAAGTCTTGTTGACAGTCAAGAATTTATGCAAACATACCTCTTTTTCTATATTGAACTACAAAAACTTATTTTTTTAAGACTTAGACAGAAAGTATTATTTTACTATCTAAAGTAGCCATTTAATCACAAATGATTTTATGTACAGAATTTGCAGGTATCAGTCAAAATCACAGTTGTGTGAAAAACGTTACAACTATTCTTGAGACTTATTGACAGTCAAGAATTTATGCAAACATATATATTTTTCTATATTCAACTACAAAAAGTTACTGTTTGAGTCTTAGTCAGAAAGTATTATTTTACTATCTATAAAAGTGGCAATTTTGAAATCACCAATGTATTTATGTACGAAATTCTCAGGTAACAATCAAAATCACAGTTGTATGAAAAATCTTACAATTATTCTTGAGTCTTGTGGAAGGTCAAGAATTGGTGCTAAAATATTTATATAAATACGGATGAGGACGGTTTTCTTAACATCTATAACAGTGAAATGCTTTAAAGCACCTCTGAATGTATGTACAGAATCTGCAGGTAACAATTAAAATCACATTTGTGTGAAAAACATTACAATTATTCGTGAGTCTTGTTGACAGTCAAGAATTTATGCAAACATACCTTTTTTTGCTATATTGAACTACAAAAACTTATTTTTTAAGACTTAGACAGAAACTATTATTTTACTATCTAAAGTAGCCATTTAATCACAAATGATTTTATGTACAGAATTTGCAGGTATCAGTCAAAATCACAGTTGTGTGAAAAACGTTACAACTATTCTTGAGACTTGTTGACAGTCAAGAATTTATGCAAACATATATATTTTTCTATATTCAACTACAAAAAGTTACTGTTCGAGTATTAGTCAGAAAGTATTATTTTACTATCTATAAAAGTGGCAATTTTGAAATCACCAATGTATTTATGTACGAAATTCTCAGGTAACAATCAAAATCACAGTTGTATGAAAAATCTTACAATTATTCTTGAGTCTTGTGGAAGATCAAAAATTGGTGCTAAAATATTTATATAAATACGGATGAGGACGGTTTTCTTAACATCTATAACAGTGAAATGCTTTAAAGCACCTCTGAATGTATGTACAGAATTCGCAGGTAGCAATTAAAATCACAGTTGTGTGAAAAACATTACAATTATTCGTGAGTCTTGTTGACAGTCAAGAATTTATGCAAACATACCTATTTTTCTATATTGAACTACAAAAACTTATTTTTTAAGACTTAGACAGAAACTATTATTTTACTATCTAAAGTAGCCATTTAATCACAAATGATTTTATGTACAGAATTCGCAGGTATCAATCAAAATCACAGTTGTGTGAAAAACGTTACAAATATTCTTGAATCTTGTTGACGGTCAAGAATTAATACCTATTTTCCATATTGAACTACAAAGACTTATTGTTTAAGTCTTTGTCAGAAACTATTATCTTCCCATCTATAAAAGTGGCGATTTATGGATGGATCACCAATGTATTTAAGTACAAAATTTGCAGGTAAATAATCTTACCTTGAGTCTTGTGGAAGATCAAGAATTGGTCCTGAAATGTTTTTAGAAATACATCCACAAAAATTAGTCATTTAACTCCTAGCTAAAAACTATTTTCTTAAAATCTTTAAAAGTGGAAGCCTTTAAGGTAACACTAAATTTATGTACAGGAGTCGCAGGTACTTATCAAGATCAAAAATTTGTGCTAAAATATTTTTATATAATAAAACCACAATAGTTTGTTGTCCTGCTTTAAAGAACCTCTGAATTTATGTACAAAATCACAGTTGTGCGAAAAACGTTACAATTATTCTTGAGTCAAGAATTAATGCAAACATACCTATTTTCCATAATGAACTACAAAAATGAATTGTGACAAAAACTGTGATCATACTATCTATAAAAGTGGCAATTTTTCACACACAGTTTTGAATCACTTTTTTGTTTGCCATTATAATACAAACCAACTTTAAAGCCCTGCGAAATAGAGCCACAAAATTAAGGAGTACTGATAATACTTACAGTTGAGTAAATCATTTGGTAATTAGTGTTGCATTTTGTTACCAGTTGTTTACGATCGAGGAGACCATTTGCCACCCACAAGAAGTGCATGCATACGGAATCAGTCTGGAGTTGTTGTCCAATAACCATGTGAGCAGCAGGAAGTTGAATGCCAGTCGCCATAAGTGCTACGGAGCTGAAGCACAACATCTTAGACTGCAGGACAGTGTCAGTCTTGAGTTGTGCCACCACACATGTCGGTGGAGGCAGGGGTTTGCTATTGACCATAAGTATAACAGAGTTTAGGCACAGAATCTGAGGCTGCAGAACAGTTTCAGTCTTTGGTTTGGCACCAGCCATATAAGGAGGAGGCAGTGGTGTACTATTGGCCATTAGTGCAGTACAAGTACAAAATCTAAGGCTGCAGGACAGTCAGTCTTCAGTTTACTCACCAGCCGCGTGAGGAGCTTGAAACTGGTTTCAGTCTTAAGTTTTGCCAGCACTTAAGTAAGGAGGAGACAATGGTTGGCAATTAGTCATGAATGTAATGGAGCCTAGGCACAAAATTTGACGCTGTAGGACAGTATCAGTCTTTAGTTTGGTCACTAGCCACGTCAGGAGGAGAAACTAGTTCAGTCTTAAGTTTTGCCACCACCCAAGTAAGGAGGAGGCAGTGGTTCGCCATTGGTTATGAGTGTAATGGAGCCTAGGCACAAAATGTGAGGCTGCAGGACAGTATCAGTCTTTAGTTTGGTCACTAGCCATATGAGGAGGAGGCAGTGGCATACTATTGGTTATTAGGGCTACTGAGCTTAAGCACAACATCGGCGGCTGCAGGACAGTGTCAGTCTTTAGTTTAGTTACCAGCCACGTCGGGAGTAAAAACTGGTTTCGGTCTTAAGGTTTGCCAACATCCAAGTAAAGAGGACGCAGTGTTTATTGCCGTTGGTCATGAGTGTAATGGAGCCCAGGCACAAAATTTGAGGCTGTAGGACAGTATCAGTCTTTAGTTTGGTCACCAGCCACGTCAGGAGGAGAAACTAGTGCAGTCTTAAGTTTTGCCACCACCCAAGTAAGGAGGAGGCAGTGGTTCGCCATTGGTTATGAGTGTAATGGAGCCTAGGCACAAAATGTGAGGCTGCAGGACAGTATCAGTCTTTAGTTTGGTCACTAGCCATATGAGGAGGGGGCAGTGGTATACTATTGGTTATTAGGGCTACTGAGCTTAAGCACAACATCGGCGGCTGCAGGACAGTTTCAGTCTTTAGTTTAGTTACCAGCCACGTCGGGAGTAAAAACTGGTTTCAGTCTTAAGGTTTGCCAACATCCAAGTAAGGAAGAGGCAGTGGTTATTGCCGTTGGTCATGAGTGTAATGGAGCCTAGGCACAAAATTTGAGGCTGCAGGACAGTATCAGTCTTTAGTTTGGTCACCAGCCATATGAAGGACGGAGTCAGCCTTAAGTTATGCAACCACAAATGTAGGTAGAGGCATTGGTTTGCAATTGACTATGAGTGCAGGAACAACATTTGAGGCTGCAGGATAGTATCAGTCTTTGGTTTCGTTACCAGCCATATAAGTGCCATTAGTGCTAGAGTGCTGAAGCTGCAGAACAGTGTCAGTATCTAGTTTGGTCACTAGGCAGGAAAGGAACAGAAACTGGTGTCAGTCTTGAGTTTTGCCAACACCCATGTAAGGAGGAGGCTGTGATTTGCTATTGGCCATCAATGTAATGGAGCTCAGGCACAAGATCTGAGGATGGAGGCCAGAGTTTTGCCACTAGGTCTGGGCAGTGGTCTACTATTGACCATGAGTGTAACGAAGTTTAGGAACAACATCTGAAGCTGCAGGATAGTGTGAGTCTTCGATTTGGTCATCAGCCACGTAAGGATCAGGAACTGGTTTGTCATTCTCCATAAAGCACAAAATCTGAAGCTGCGGTACGGAATCAAGTACGAAGTCGGGAGGGATTGGTTAACCATTCGCTATGAAGCCGAGATGAGGAAGCGGTCTTGAGTTTTACCAGCAGTCAGGTGACGGTAATGAAGACGCTTGACAACGAGCTCCAGAATCTCTCCAGAACGCAGAACCAACCACCAGAGATAGCCAGCCCACGAATCAGAACCAGAGAGCCACGTAGTCAGTGAACAAGTATAATATACAAAAAATATATTTAAACACCTATATATACTAACCTTAAATCTAAGTTATGTTAGGAAACGTAAGCAACTTGGATATTTAGGACCCTATATGACATTTTCACCAATAGACGCTACGAACTTTTTAGAAAATTTTAAAAACTATAAATATACAGGCTATCGCATTAAAATTAAGAAATTTATTAGTTATTTCTTATAAAGCAAAAATTTTTATAGTAGAAAAAAAATCGAACCAACTTAAATAACTTTTGCCAGATGTTCTGTATTTCTACAAAAAATATTTTAAAATATCAGCTAAATGCTCATTTTTGAAACAACTTTTTAAAATATATAGATATGTTTGCATTTACAAGAAAACACGTTCTCCACCTAGTGAGAAATTAAATGCTACTCCAATTTTAAACAATGTTTTATGAAGTGTTTTTTGAAATTAACCCTTGGGCTTACAAACTTTTGGTTCTCTCAAAGACTAAAAAAACAAACCCAGATGGCTAAAGGCCATATAATATAAAAATTAAGTATCGTATGGTAAAGGCCATATACTTAAGAAACATAAATGGTGGCTTTAGTGTAACCCAAATACGTTAAAGCATAAATATATGTTCAAGAGAAGTGACGCACTTATAGCTTCATTTGAAACAATGGCATAGACGCCATATTTGTTTACATTATGCGGCGTTTTGCGTTTGTCGAGTAAAATTATGTATTTTTTTCTGTGAAAAATGGGAAATAGTTCACGTAAACAGTTTGTGGAAAATGTCCGGGAGAAGTAGGGAAGTGCCAGTCCATAGGTAAGTACTTGTATTTTTCTTTATAATTTGTTAACAAAGTTAAGAGTGGTTTGTAGATGCCATTAAACATTTCATGGTGTCCACAATAAATCTGCACAATTGTCTTTAGAAAAACTACCATTTTGTTCCACAATTTGATACATTTTTACCCAATCAACTAGCTTTTAGATATAAAATAATAGACAAAACCCTAAATTTTTGACAGTTGTCAAATAATGTAGTGACGTAACGTAACCACCAAAACTGACGCATGCGCAGTAACCGAAATCCTTTCTACCCCGAAAAAGGAACATTAAGAATTGAATGGGGGTTTTGGCTTCAACCATCGCGTGTGAGAATACATGGGTAGGCCCCGTATTTATGCTCAAACGAATTTGGTGTAACTTATTGAAAAGTTTTTAGCTAAATCATTGCTATTTTTTGTAATAATAATTACACCAACTCTTTCCAGCACCATACAACAACGACTTGAATTTTAAAAGCATCCGAATTGGTGAAAAGAATAAAAATATTATTTACAAAGTGCTTTGTAAAACTAAAATAATGTCATATAGGGTCTGCATGTGTCATTGTATATAAATTATTATTAGTGTAACCAATTTTTTCTAGACTATATTATAAAAAGTTGATTTCTGAACGTGAATGATAAAAGTATCTGGGCCTAAATCATCGCCAACGTATACTGTTATACCTACCACTTTATAGGTATGGGTCATATACTCAAAGGTAGGACCAAAATAATTTCCCATATCTATACTACTTTGTAGGAACAAAATGATTTCCCTTGTTCTAGCTATCACATTTGTGTAGATATTAAATTCTGCATTTTTGCAAAAAAGCTTGCACTATAGCGTCTTGTCCAATTACGACGTCATATGTCTCAGTTGAACGCTCATTTTTTAAACAAATTTTTAAAATATATATAGTAAATGTGGTTACACTAATGACCATTACATTTAAAAAATAGCAATATAGTACCTGTATAAAATAAAAGTACATATTATATTATAATCGCATAATTATTTTGCCCATCTGCCAAATTTTCACCGACAATCATATTCTTCAAAAATTTATGTTAATTTTTTTTAGAATTCATAATAAAGTTTCAAAGAAATATTCTACTCATATACCCATTAGTGAATCGTTTATCTGGGTCCCTTGTAAATCATTTTCTCTATAAAAACTTTTAAGATCGCCGGACGGTTTCATTTTTATTTTGTCATGTGTAATTCCAATATTTTAAAAATTGATTGCAATCTTTGTTTGGCCAAAGCAGATATTAATTATGAGGCTTGTCTTGTTTGTGAATCTGTAAACGCTTAAGAAAAAAAAAACACAAAGTATTATATGAGTATTAAATGAGTTCCCAAAGTAAATGTTGATTTAAAAAAATCGGTCAAAGAGGCAGAACAAAACAAAACTTTTTGTTTTTTTATACATGGACTTACCGTCCTTCTTCTTAGGATCAATTGCCCACATGTTTTTTGGATAGTCTACCATCGAATAAAGTTTATGGTAATACGCTGCGGTCGTCAGATATAGAATAGTTTTTTACCCAAGAAATTGATGACTAAAAAATTATAATAAAATTGACAGAATTTGCTGGTTTTATTCTTTATTGTATTTTTGAGCACTAATCTGTCTAAATTCCTCACAAGTTAAATTATAATGGTTTGGCCTTGGCCTTGGAGAAAAAGTAGTTGGTTTTCCAAGGGTCAAAAAAATAGTAATTTGGTCACCCTACAAATATAGACAATAACACTGACAAGTTCCTTTTTCGACTTCTTTTTGTGGTTGTCACTAATTAAGATAACCAAAAATAACCATACCGGCTATTAAAGTTGTCAAAATTTTAAGCGTCTAAAAATTTCTACCATCCTTTTATTTTAATACAAGGAATTGAACATCCATCGAATTTGACAACTGACAAGTGCGCACTAAAAGGACCATAAAAACAATTAAACCTTTTTTTTAACATAGTTCGGTTCGGTTTAGCCTCAACCATTCCAAATGTTTTTTTTTAGGGTTTTACTACCCGGGAGGTTGTTGGGGCTGGGAGCCGCAATGAGTAGACGGTCAGCTCCCCCCTCCCCGACGATAGGACATAAGGACGTAAGTTTAACCACCAATCTTACCTGAACTGAGCTACCACCACCTATTAAAAATCCCCAAGTCATCATAAAGTAGGTGAGTTTAAAAAAGAGATTTTGTTGGCTATTTTATTTTATTTTTTTTGCATCTTTTTTCTACCTACCTCTTATAGGCGTTATAAGACATAATACCCAGGGTGTGACGAAAAGGTCTTTACACACTCCATCCCCAAAATACACCCGATTACCAATTTTGAAAGTAATAACACTCTGTATCTCGGAAGCGGAGCAATTTGGTTGGTTTAAATCGACTTATTTTGATCTAAGGACTCTTTGGTATAGAAGGGTGTAACAACATTTGATTTCTATTTATTATTAATTATGACCTGATGGCTAAAGGTATTTCGTGATTTTGCGGTCGCCATTTTGATAAAATGAGAAAAAGCCCCTGGTGATAATTTTCGAGCAAAATTGATTAAAATATTGTTTTTAATTCAAATTAACTAACAGGAAATTATACTCTCAATGTGAGCATACATATTTGAAAAAAACTATCCATTATTTTCAAGGGTACCTAGCTTTTTAGAACTTAATGGAGATTGGATTTTACAACCAACCCAAATAAAAAAGTTGGCACACCATGCGTTTGACATTACCATTGAAAAAGCTGAAAATTTGGCTGTAACAGAAGGGCACTTATAGGCCAGTTAGAAAACATAATTAAACTTAATATACTTTGATTTCGGCCTTGTCAAAAATATATAAGTTCTCGAACTTCTTTTCCTACCCTAATGAAATTTGAAGACCCTGAACAGTTTTTAACAGTGTTATACCAAATTTGAATAAAAAAAACTGACAAAAAACTCAAATAAACAAAAATAGCAGTAGAAAAGTAGTTGACATTTTTAAACTAGGAAACGAAATGTCAAACTGAAACGTTTGCCTCGCGGCGGCAATTTTCGATTTGCTACTTTAGCTTTAGTCAGATCCAATCGGTTGATGTCGATCGACTATGTTGGTACTATTTCTGAAGCTTAAAAACTAGAAAAAGAAATTGTTTATTTTAAACCGCGTATTTAAAATGTTTACATTTTATAAAACTTTTACAATATTAAAGACGAACAATGATGTACGTTACGCTACTGTGCATGTTATCTTCGTTTCTTTGCTCCCAGTGCGGTACCCAAATTGCAAAACTCCCTATAGAACGGGTATGATCGCTCAATCACCCCGGGCTTTATTTAGACTCCATAGACATTTGCCATTGTTGAACGGGCCAGTTAAACCCATCGTCTTTATACCGGATAGAGGCAATTATTCTATTCAAATTATTTTTTTCCGTTATGAATATAGATAAAATTGAGATCACCCAAGAAGAAAACAACGAAATAATTTAGAAACAAAACTGAAAAGATGGAGACGAGTTGAATGAAAAAGGACTAGAAATATCTAAAAGTCAGGTCATACACGCTATTAAAGAACAAAAAAATAGAAAGACCAGAGGACCGGATAAAATTCATGATAATCAAGTTGATTCCAGACAAAGGGGAGGTACTGGACTAGGTACACTTATATCATTATTTAATACTATTCGCAAAACAGGTATCATAACACGCGATTGGCTCAGATCAACCTTTATAATTTTACCTAAAAAGAATAACGCTTCAAGTTGCGATGAATATCGAATGATAAGACTGATGTCACACGATTTTAAGATCTTTGTGAGAATCATTCATAATCGTATTTTGAGAAAATGTGGCATCCAAGTTGATAGGTCGCAGTTTAGATTCAGGAATGGTTAAGACAGAGGCCCTTTTCTCTCTAAATATTCTGACTAAAAGGCGTAGAGACATAAATGTTATTAGATAGTTTAAGTTGAGCTACGTATTTTTACGTAAGCATGAGATTTGACAGTTACGCAAGCGCACTTCGTCACACCGTCGTCAAGGTCACGTTAGGAGCTTACGTATTTACGTTGGCTTACGGCAGTCTGCAGGCACCTTAACGTTACCAAAGAATAGAATTGGTTGATTGACCGATCGGAAAATGAGACCTAGACGATAATTTCCGCTTCTAGCACAAACGATTCTTTGCAAATATATTGCTACTGTAGTTGAAAAGACAAAAACAAAATTGAAACATCAAAAAACACAGTGCCGAATTCCATATTCTCTGCTATTTGTAGACTTGCTATGGTAACGTAAAAACATTCAACTTAAACTCAAATTTGGAACAAAACGTAGAGCGCTTAACGTGCAGTTTTACGTAAAAATACGTAGCACAACTTAAACTATCTATTGTGTCTGCTTGTTTTATTGATTAACATAAAGCTTTCGACTGCGTAAACACGACACATTGAAACTCTTAGTAAGACCGGTATTGACAAGGAAGAATTTGATATTATCTCGCAGCTGTATGGAAACCAAACATGCGAAGCTACACTGAATAAAAAAGGAGTTAGCCGGACCGTATAGTTCAATATAGCGAAGAACATGGTATATACATCCACGCAACAAAGTACTAGTGTTTGCAAAATCAAATTCTGTTGCAAACTTAACACTAAATGGATGCATTCGAACAAGTTAAAACGTTCAAATATTTGGGTACTAATGTCAATTGCCAGTGCGATCACAAAAGAGAAATTAGGTCGCGAATTGAAGAACGAACAACGTGACATCAACCTGGACCTCCAAATGCGGATAGTCAGATGATATGTATTTTCCATTTTGTTGTACGGATGTGAAGAATGGACTCTCCGTCCAATTATAGAGAAGAGACTTAAGGCGTATAGACGCATCCTGAATGCGCAAATCACTTGAACTCTCTACGAAAGAAAGACCAGATATATGGGGCATGTAATAAGAAGTGTGAAATATGAAATAGATACCAGGGAGAAGATCAGTTGGAAGACGACAAAACTCTTGGTTAAAAAACTTGAAAGATGGTTTGGCTGCACGTCTACTGATATTAACAGAGAAGCAGCTTCTAAAATTTTGATTGTCAGATGGATCGCCAACCTTCGATAAGGAGACGGCGTTATTAAGAAAGAAGATAGATAAAGGGTAGTTGTCTGACTGTAAAGAATTGGAAAAAAGAATAGTAAAAGCATAAAAGTCTTATTATGTCTTAACAGTATTTTATGGAGCAGAGATAAAAAAGAATGTAAAATTTAATATATATGAAACAATAATGAAAATCACGCTGTTGTATGGAATAGAGACTTGTCGCGTAACAGAAAAATACAAAACAAAAATGGAAAGTGTCGAAATGGATGCAATAAGAAGTTCAATGAGAATATCTAGAACAGCTCATATAAGAAATGATAAAAAAAGAATGGGAATTGAGGGAAGCATAACGGATCACATCACTAAAAGACAATTGTGCCACGAAAGATTACCAAACCGAACCGAACCGAACCAATAGGGCGCAGAAAAAGAGGGCATCCAAAACTGGAATGGCAACAGTCAAATCAAAAGAAAAACTGATTTCAACCAAAAATGAATAGGAGATTAAAAGCAACCTCAGACTAAAAAAAATATTCTTACTCTAAGAAAGCAACCTTATAGTGTGGACAAAGTCAGAGGGATGCTATAAACCATTGAAAATTCATCAATGTCCGTGTGTTTTTTTGTATTTTATCAATATTTTTTTTTAATCCTATAAATGTTAAAATTTCAAAAAGCTGCTTAATTATTTTAACTTTCAATTGTCACAGCTTAAATAGGCCAACAAGTCTTGAAAATATTAGAACTTCAACTTCCAATTAGTTATTTGGGTTAGATTTTCGTCGACGACAAAACATTTTGTGTATATATTCTTTCTAGGGGGGGGGGGGGGGGGGGCGGTAAGTAATTATATTATTATCCCATTCTAGGTGGGGGTTTTTACCATATTGCCCCCCTCAAATCCGGGCTTGCTTGGTCAAACAATCAGATAAATTTTTTTTACATTTAAGTAGGTGACATTGTTTTAAATTTTGCCACACTCATCAAGCCCCTTCAAACGCCAAAAAATTGTTTATTACATTGAATTAAAAAGAAACAAGGTTGAAACTCCATATCAAGTAGAAAACTCAAGGTTATCCAAACCATTTTTAGTAATACATATTTTGATAATACAAAAAATTCAACAATATTTTATAATGGCCAAGTCCGATTCCCATTCTAATATTTAGGTACGCGGTGTGTATTACATTAAAAAACCGATGGGGGTATACCGATTCTCTGGTATAAGTTGCAGGCTTGGAGCCTTGTCACATGGCAATAGAGAAATTATCTCTGCATACGGCAGCTAGACTGACTTGAAACGACACATAATTTTTTAGGTCATTTTTGTGTCTAGGAGAGTTTACACATGCATGGATTTGCTGGCGTCAATAAAAACTGGCGCGCCAGTAAGTTAAATTTGCAAGTGTAAACACCGACTTGCACACAAGTTATTTTTTTGCATGCTTGTATCAAAAAAGTCTGCAGCTGACTGTATTTGCTGGCGTGGCGACGCATGCGCGCAGAAAAAGAAAATTTTCATGTGTAAACAAGTGCTTGCACGTCGGCTCGCCAGTTTGAAGTTCATTATTTTACATTATTTTTTATTTTCATTGTGTTTGAGCTTGATATGTTGCAAGATATCTTAATGTCACTTCCAATTTCAATTTTGGGGTTAACGAATCTCTCATGTGGGTATCCATTTTTATAATTCGTGGCGTCATACACTCTAGAGGAATATCAAAATGTTGCTTTGTCATTCGAAGATGGTTTTTATAGCTAGCAGGATCTTCTGCTGCAAGTTCTCCTAAAAGTTTTACGGAAGCACCCAAAGTAGATCGACAAGTTCCTTTTTCTGAATCTCTTTTATTTTTTTTTTTCAATAAAAGTTTAGCGACTATTTTGCAGAATTCCGAGAGTTCAGCCGACATATCGCGTATCGTGTACACTTTAAAAATGAAACTGGCGTGCCAGTCTTTTTAATTTTCGCACAATAGTGTAAACCTTTACTGGCGTGCAAATAGAACTGGCGCGAACACTGGCGCCACTAAATTCATGCATGTGTAAACCCACTATCTTGTAAACTTCCTGTTGGAGCACACGGTTAAAGGCGACCTACTGAGGGAGTAAATAGGTCTATATGTTTTATTATTTAACCTATTTTTCGAAGTTGCGCTATTATATGGGGTGACATGGGTCTACCAATGAAAATTAGGAGGTGAGCAAAGTGACTCCAATTTCGAAAACTGACTTTGCCCATCCAGTTTTTATTTTTTTTTATATTAATTTATTTAATCAGCAAAAAATAGTAATGTTATTTTGTGGTCCTAAATGTCATTTGGGTCATAAATCAAAAGCTTTTTATGAAATGCACAAATTTACGACACATAAACGATTTCAATTTTAAAATTGGGCACCCCAACTGACGGTACTGTTAAATTCGCTTTGACTTATTAACTTATTAACCCAAAATGTTTAAATAATTTCATTATGATTATGAGATAAAATTTATTATCATATTTAACAGAGAGCTAGAGTGTTCCGATAAATCTGTTATACATAATTATTTTCTACGACCACATATTTATGAAAAAAAATTGATTTTACACAATTTGCATCCTCAGAAAACGTTAAATTTCATCCGTGTGCAGAAATTTTTCCGGTTGCGGTTCATATTTTTTATCATTACGAAAAGTACTTTTTATGTAATGGGACCTGCAGCCCTTTTACTGCACCACTGGGTCTAATGTGGCTCACTTTTGAGTGGTTTTTCACTACTGTACGCCTATGTTAAGGTGCACAGGTGTTAAAATCGGTATTATCAATTCTATTAAATACCTATTTCTACAGTTGTTATTTTGTTTTTAAATTAGAAGAAAAAATTAGTTTTAAATTATATGATGATGATTTTATAAGTGATCAATCCATAAATGACCTTTGGAGACAAATAAACCTAGTACAAATTTTTCTACAATTCTAATAAACAAAAAACATTAAAAAAAATGTGTTAACGTGGAGGTGATACTTATATAATTATTATATTATAATATATAAAAATCAAAAAGTGTCAAATTGTAATGGTATCCAACCGCCATGTTAACACCAGGAACTAGAAACGTACATAAACCTCAAACAGGTACACTCGCCCACTTTTTTTAATGTCTTCTTATTTTTCCTTCATTTGAATTGAAACAGTATTTGGCAAAACTGCATGGTTTAAAATAAGCATAATGATTTATTAAACGATTACATCTGGCAATTTTTAAAGTCTGCTGAAATGCCGAGGTTTCCATATGAGTTTATTCAATTTTAAAATGACATTAAAAAAGTGAGCGACCGTACCAACAATGACTAACAGCTGACGATTATAACATTTGAATCATAGTTTTATGTGTTAAATGTCATAGTGTCAAAAAACTTTAGCACCACAGTGGCGTGTCTTGCACCCCCCCAAATATTTTTTCTAAATACGCCACTGTAGCACCATTTCTGTTAAAAATAATTTTTTCTTTTTTTTTAATTAGTTTATTTATATTTTATTTTTTTTTCTTTTTTTTAATTAGTTTATTTTTTTATAACTTTTTTTATTTAGTTTTTTTTCTTTTTTTTTTAATTTTTTTTATTTAGTTTTTTTTTTCTTTTTTTTTTAAATTTTCTTTTGCGGCAATTTTTTTTAATTTGTCACTAAATTTTCAATTTTACATAGCAAATGCAAAAAAAAATAAACCAGATGTACACCTAATTTCAAAAAAAAACTGACGACTTGTCAAAAAGTTTCCAAAATTTGATTGCATTTTAATGTTATTCTATCGAATTCATGTCAATACCGCATCAGATTTTTTGAAATTAGGTGTACACAGATACAAAATATTCCTACCCTAACTTAAACGGTCCCTGTAACTTTTAAAAAATTTTAAAAAACCCACCATTACTACTTTTTTATTTTTCCTGGGATCGACGTAACGTGACTGATTTGTTGTTGTTAAATCAACCGTCATCTTGCTTATTCGACGAATTTGCGGTTCGCACGCTGCCTGAAATAAAAAAAAAATTAGGAGTGATTTTGAAAAACAAATTAAAAAGGAATGTAGTATCCTTCCCCTGAATCATAGTTTTTTAAGTTTTTCTCGTGGGTTATGGTTAGAGGAAAAACTTATCTTATGGCAACGTTTCGTGTATTCAGCGGTTAGCACTCCTTTTGACCAATGGTCCGGATGTCGGGGAACATGTTCTAACTTATGTAGGAATAACAATTGTATAAGTCTGTTGTTTATATAATTTTTGATTTTGCAAATTATTTATTTTTGCCTTGGTCAAAAGGAGTGCAACCGCCATCTTAGGCTTGTTTAAAAAAGTAGTTGAGTAGTTTATAATCAAAAATCGTATCGTTACCGGTAATTACCACGCTTTCGAGGAAGTTTATTGGGTTTTCTAACCTCACAATCATTGGTTTTGTTTCTTTTTCGGTAAAATTTTTCGTAAATTTTTGCAGTGAGTAAAATTTATCGTGTGTGCCTCAATTATGAGGGAAAATTGTACAATATGATAGTCTCCTCTATATTGTCTTGCCAAAATTTTGTTTCATTAACCCTTGGCTTCCTCTAATTTTTCCAATGTAGACACGAAATATCATAAAAAAATAGTATTATTGTACTTAAACACTGTTTATTATACAAGTTCTTTTTTCCAAATTATGCCCATTTCGAATTAAATACTACAGTACAGTATTTCAGGGTCGATCGATAAAAACTCAAATTCAATAATGGCAAGAAGATTATTATTCATCTACACTAAAACCAATTAAACTTCTTTAAAAATCGCAAAAAGCAACAGCAAACAATAACCAGTTATAAAAAAAGCTTTTCAAGCGGTGTTTGTGTGGTAATAGGCTAAAGGCCTAAACAGCTGATTTTAAATGTCAACTAAGGGATAACCAGAGGTAATTATTAGTTATTCGCTTGAAAACGGCTCATGTGATCTATATCTAGCGTAGTTAAAAAAAATCTTTCACAACTATCTCACGAGATACCAGCCTCTCAGCTATTCATAAAATTAAACAAATATCTTGGTGCTTTGTTTAAATTAAAAAAAGCAATTTTACATGAATTTAATTTAAACTCACCTAGTGCAATTATCGTCTTAAAATGATATCAACATCTTGCTAGGGGTTGGCTTTGGTTAAATTCAGCGTCTATTGTCTGTATATCTGCAGTATTAAATTCTATCTGAAACAAATAAAATTTTAGCTCACACATATACTATACTATAGTAGTGTGAGCTATGGTGATCCTAATTTTTTCGAGAAAAAAAAAGTTGCTCCGATTTCAAAATTTTTTATATATCTTTGCGTTTCAGATGATTTTGAAACTTTTTTGTTGCGCCGTCTGTCTGTCTGTCTGTGTGTCTGTCTGTAACGACCAACGCGCATAACTCAAAAACCGCTTGGCCGATTTTAATGAAATTTGGTACCTAGGCTGGGTCTTGGGTCGAGATGGTCCCATTTAAAAATGAACAAAATCCACCGAACACAAACCAAATAAAAGGGTGGGGGTAGATTTCAAAAATTAGAGTTTATGTGAAAATATGGCGTGTGTGATATTAAACGAAAGGTAATTGAGTCTGTAGTTAAACAAAATACATTTTAATTTATTTAAAAAAAAGGGTGGGGGTATATTTTAAAAATTAGAGTTTAAGTGAAAATATGGCGTGTGTGATATCAAACGAAAGGTAATTGAGTCCGGACTTTAACAAATACATTTTAGTTTTTGTTTTTTTTGTAAGGGTGGGGGTAGATTTCAAAAATTTGAGTTTAAGTCAAAACATGGCTTGTGTGGTATCAAACAAAAGGTAATTTAGTCTGGAGTTGAATAAAATATATTTCAGTTTTTAGTTATATTAGCTCACACGTACACTATAACTATAGTACCTAGTGTGAGCTTAGGGGCCCATATATTGGCAGAGTATTTTATTAGGCGTGATTTTACATATCAAATAAATTATTTGGAACCGAATTTAACCACCTCCTAGGTAGCTGTGATTTAGCTTGCATAGGCCAAAAAAATATATTTATTGGAGGCTTACTTAATATTTTTAAATTTTATTGAAAAGAAGGTTAACTTTACGGAAATATTTCCTGAAACATTGAAAATATAGGAAAATATTGGAAATATATGAAATATTAAAAAAATTAGAAAAAAGGGAACATTTATAAAAACAATAACAAACCACCGGCAAACGCAAAAGGCTTATACATGAACACAAATCAGGAGTTATTCTTCAAACAAATAAACAGAAATAAGGTCAAATTTGTAGAACGAAAATCTCATTCTTGACACACTACACTATTCACTAGTCGAGCAAGAGGCATATCTTCATCGCTATCATCAGCATCACACTCAATAACATCGTCTTGCCAGTCTACTTCCTCAAAATCTTCAATAGTTTAATACTTATAATACAAAATATAAAAGATATTTTTTTAAATATTTAGAATATTCCCAATATTTCCAATATTCTCGAGACACGTTCGGAAATTTCCAATATTTCCATTTCCATGGAAATAATTCCAACGGAAATATTTCCATTTTCATCACTAATTAAAAGTAATGAAACTAATAATTGAAAGTCACCTTTTATAAAAATTTGTAGTGTGTAGTTTTGTAAACATATAGATTTTGATCTATTTTATCCATAGAAAATGAAATTATAACAAAAACATTTTATTTAAAAAAGCCAAGTACGCGAAAACGATAATCCGTAAAACGAAAATTTCAAACTTAAAGGTTCTTACTAGTTTGGAAATGTTCTTTTTTAAGTCTTTAAAAGACATCTACTGTTTTATTCCAGCGTATATGCAAACCTGAAAAAGCAAGCCTCCTAAGGGTGATAAATTAAAAAATATATATTTTAAAAAACTCACCATGGCAATTGTCGCATCCAAACCATTGGTCCACATGTAAATCTTCTAAATCAATGGTAAATTGTCAAATGAATATCATACTGGTGTGGTCTGATGACTCTAGTTTCCAGTTTTCATGTGGCCGTGTTTAATGGCTACACTATTCTATGGGCTTGGCTGATTGGTTGGTTAACTTCCTTTGGCTTCTATTGACCGTGGTTTTCTGTTCTTCATTCTCTTCTTCATATGGTCGCGTTTAATGGCTACACGATTTTTAGGCTTGGCTAATTGGTTGGTTAACTTCCTTTGGCTTCTATCGACCGTGGTTTTCTGTTCTTCGTTCTCTTCTTCATGTGGTTGTGTGTATAATGGCTACATGATTCTGTACGGTTGGTTGGTTGATTGGGTGACTCCCCTCGGCGTCTATGATAATGGCTTTCTTTAGCATCTACAATTCATTATGGTATTCGGTTTGTGGTTTCGAATAATTAAACGACTGGTCAGGAACTAAAGTTGGCTCTTCCTCGGCGTCTATTTTATAATTTTCAGCTTCTGCTCTTCTCGGCCCTGCTCACCGCGTTTTTCGTCGACTGCATGACGTTGGTTGATTTTTCGGCCTCTTTGCTAGGCCCTTGATGACGTATTAACTAAACGTCATGGTTGTTCTCAGTCTTCCATGTGTTCTTCCTTATCGTTAAGAAAAGCAAAGTCGGTGGGTGTACAAATTTGTATACAAACAAAGTTAGACATGTGGTTAAAAAAATTTGTTACAATAAAAGATAATTAACTAACTAACAGCCCAATTAATTAACTAAATTTTACCTATCTTTTCAATTTAAAATGGTAACCTGGTTCTAAAATTAAAACAATAATTATACAATAAGTCTTGGTCGAATAGAATGCAAAGGGAAATATTTTTACGAAATACAAAAAGATAAATTGTATAAAATGTAATAAAACAGATAGTAATAAATTAATATCCAGTTTGTATTTAATCTAATATCTATTTTTTTACATTTTCTACAATCTGGCTATGTAGTAATATTCTGTTGGTAACTGGATTGATCAAATTATACGATATCTACATCGTAATAAAAATTAAAAATGACATAAAACAGTTGGCTACCCCTTAAAGTGACAATGAATTATATAGTTGGCAACTGGATTTTATTTAATAGTAGAATTGAGTATACTGATTTATTTTTTAGTAAACTCGTTTGGTTAATATTTTTACTAAAACATACCTAGCTTCATGAGCGCACGGGCAGGGCCGTCGTAATGGATGGAGGTGCAGCCGCTCCAGGTGGCCGATTTTAGGGGCGGCCAATGGCCGCCTTTTACTTTTAATTCGAGAGAATTCTCAAGCGGTCATGCGCTGGCCGCTACACTTATTTTCGATTCAAAGATGTAAGAAACTAAGTCACCCTAATTTGAGAGGTATTTGAGAAAATGAAGAACATGAAAAATAGTTGGTTTTGACTTAAGTAAAAAATTTTGTGTCCAACGAATCTTAAGCAGTCTTATTTTATCGGTTGTTTGTTTAAAAATTTTAAAGCATAAAATAAGCGGTGCAGGTGTTCAGGGTGCAGGTCCAAATTGTCGCACTGTATGTACATAAACCGTGCGAGCGAGTCGTTTGCTTCGAGATTCCAACCTAATAAAATTTGGTTGAAAAAAATACACTCTTGCCATAAGAATGTTAAGTCGTATGTTTTTGACCAAAAATTTAACTGTTTAAGATAGCACCACTTTTTTGCCAAACTGGTGGCCCGGGCCTTCCGAAGCCTAATATATAGATATTTTCCACATATTACATGAATAAAAAGATAAAATACGCCATCATGAGGCCCCGGACTGCCCCCAGAGGCCTCGGGACATATTCCTAGGTGCACCACTGCTAGTTTTATATTATATCATATTTCTCCTTCGAATCTTGAACCAGTAACTTTTCTTGTCATTTTAATAAATCTATAAATCTCTCTTAAATATTTTAGAAATGGTTTAATATTATCGTAACACTCTAACTGGCCAAAGTAATGTAGCCCTATCTAAACCCATTGATTTAAGGAATACTGACTTATATCTACCAGTGACAGAATTGTTTAAACAATCCACACACTAACCCTTAACAAAAAAATTTGATTAGTTTTTATTTATTTGTTGTGTTATTTTTTAAGGTATTTTATAAGAATAAAAAAACCCCAACACACACCAAAAAGAACGAAGTAACTATCAAACAGATAATTTTGACGCAATATTGGGAACAAGACAGACACGGGGCTGGGGTTCTTTCTCTGATTTAATTTAAATCGTAAGTATTCTTTATTTTTTTGCTAAGCTCCTCCTAGTGCCTCTAAAATTGACTAGTGTTTGTTAAATTGCACACCCTAAATCAACTTACTTAACATAGAGTTCAATCTTGGTTCGGTTCGGTTGTCTTGTAATTTTGATAGTAAGAAAAACTAATCAGCGTTTGAAATAACGTCTAATACTCAATAATAGAGCTGAGGTGAGCTTTTTTATAAATAACTAATTAGATGAAAAACACACAACATTCATTTGCAGAGATATATACAAACATAATAAAACGCTTGAAGGACGCAAGTAAAGAAGCTGTTGGATACCAAGATAATAGAAATAACAATAAAATGTGGTGGACGGAGGAAATACAAGAAATGGTCAATGAGAAAAAACGTACCTAGAAATCTACAGGGAAACCAGAAGACAGCTAAGAGATTTGATGGACACGGAAAAAAATTAAATGTTCGTGCACAAATGCTACTATATCTATACACAAGTAGGAGGTAGAGTTCTAAAGTATGGAAATTCATTTCTACAGTAAAAAACCCAGCAAAAGAAAAAGTAAACTTTCAGATCATCAAACCAGAGCAATAGACAGAACACTACAAGGGCCTGCTACAGGAAACGAGACCCGAATGTCGGTCAGCCTCTCCAAGGAGAGATATACAAGTACACGGAGAGGAAGTAATAATCGACAAAAAATTGATTAAGAAATTAAAAAGCTTAAACGAGAAAAAGCTAGCGGACCTGAGGGAATATACGTTGAAATGCTCAAATATGGATCAGAGAAACTACAAGAAAATCTCATATATAATATTATCAATCAATGCATAAACGGATATTCAGTACCTGCTGATTGGAAAATAGCATTAATATCCTCAATACATAAATAAGGAAACAAGCTGGATTGCAACAATTACAGAGGAATTTTAGTAACCAGTACTCTAAGTAGAGTGTATGGTAGAATTCTTAGAGATCTAGTAGAGAATGATGTTCATAAACAACAACAACAAACGCAAAATGGCTTTCGTGCAGGCAGATCTTGTAGTGTAGTTTTTTGCCTTAAACAAGTAATTGAGAAAAGGAATGCCAGATATATAGAGACTCATGTTACCTTTGTGGACCTACAAAAAGCATATGATACCGTTCCAGTAGAAAAATTATGGACAATGTTAGAACAAACTAATATCAATCATACATACATAAAAGCGATAAAAGAACTATACAAAATGTCAAAATCTAAAATTAAAATTGGAAATCGACTTTCAAAAGAATTCCTGGTAACGAAAAGCTTAAGACAGGGATGTTGTATCTCTCCAACTCTTTTTAAAATATATATCGCAGTAGCTCTAAAAACTGAAAACGTAAAGTACACGACATGGGAATACAACTTAACGACCGAATTACCATATACAAACTACAATTTGCTGACGGCCAAGTAATTACAGCTAATGATAAAGAAGACATGGAGTATATGATGAGAAAGTTAAGGGAATAATACCCAAATTAGGGGTTAACTGTGAACGTGGACAAGACACAGTACTTATATATTGGAAGTGAATCAAGTGAGTTAGAACTAGAGAATGGACAAACAATATATCCATGCATTAAGTATGTATACTTGGTTGTCACATTTGATCAGACAGGAACAGACTGTAAAGAACTTGAAAAAAGAATAGTAAAAGCAAAAAAGGATGTCAGTCAGAACAGTATTTTATGGATCAGAGAGTTAAAAAAGAATGTAAAATTTAACATGAAACAATGGTGAAAATCACGCTATTGTATGGAATAGCGACTTGTCGCGTAACAGAAAAATACAAAGCAAAAATGGAAAGTGTCGAAATGGTTGCAATAAGAATATCAATAAGAATATCTAGAACAGATCATATAAAAAATTAGATCATAAAAGAAAGAATGGGAATCGAGGGAAGCATAATGGATAATATCACTAAAAGACAACTGATATGGTAGGGCCATTTACAACGGATAAACGACGAAAGATTACCAAAGCAGGTCCTAGAACCAATAGGGCGCAGAGAAAGAGGGCATTCTAAACTGGAATGGCAACAGTCAATCTAAAAATCAATGAGTCAAAAAAACCTGACAAAAGATGATTGTCAGGATCGCAGCAGGTGGATGATATGCGTCGGACAACGTAGAAAAACGTTCTAAACCGAGATAGTAATAGTAAAAAAATTAAAATGAAAAAATACATACTTTTTCCGATCTCTAAACAAGAGAAAATACAATAATTTAACAAAAATATGCCCAATGACCGGTTCATTCTAGTTTTCTGTTTGAAACAAGTCTAACACACAGGTTTTTGGCTCCCTAAATGCCTGCTTAGGAATGCTGTCTAACCTGTCTAATATACCAACTTTGCGAAACTGGGCGATTGATGCTGATTGGATGGAAAGTCCCAGTATAAATTAAACAAAAAAGATATACCATAATGACGGCCACTTTTTCAACTTACATTTTAAATAATTTCGCCCATCCAAAAAACATGTTTTAGACTATAAGATAAGGGTTTAATTAGAAACCTGGCCAAAACCCCGTAATATTAATTTGTCCAAGATAAAAATGTTATTGTACTATTTACTAATACCCATAGAAGGCCATGACAAAGTGGCGTCAAATTCCTTTAGCAATTGTTTTAGTTTTGACATGTCAAACTTCAGTAAGTATATTAATACATGCGCATTTCGGACTGAAGAGGCATATTATTGCCTTATGTAACGTAAAATTTGTTACCAATTGCTTCTTCATCTTGAGTTATGGTGCCTCTAAAGTCAACCTATCAGTTTTTTAGCATTTGCCATTATTTTTTGGAAATAAAAGTGTCAGAACATTTATTAAAAATTACAAGTAATACCTAAATAATTAAATAATTTTTCAATATAAGAATTTTATTTTGGTAGATACCAACTTGAACATTTTTAGTGTTTCAAAGATTTTCGATGGTATTATAAATTTTTATTTTTTCAAAGACCAATTTTTCAGTATTTTTTGTGAGAGGTCCTATACGAAATTATTTTTTTTGAACTTTGAATATATTTTTGCACATTTTAACACAGCTGAAATAATTTCAACCTCCTACCTAATTGTTTATGGGTTTTGGCCAGACTTTCAATAAAACCCGCCTGTGTGGGACATACCTGATAATTTTTTATTATAATTTATTTTATAATAATTATCTTTTATGTACCTATGTACCTCTTAGTGTTTTCGAGGTGTTTTTATAACTGAATCAGCCATTACCTACTTTTTGACGAATTTGGCCAAAGTAACGCTTTTTAGACTTTTACGCAAAACAATTTTTTATTATAATTTATTTTATAATAATTATCTTTTATGTACCTATGTACCTCTTAGTGTTTTCGAGGTGTTTTTATAACTGAATCAGCCATTACCTACTTTTTGACGAATTTGGCCAAAATAACGCTTTTTAGACTTTTTAAAACCTTTGGAGTAAAAGGTTCATTGTGGCATTCATTGTGTATTTTCTCCAATTTTTCACAATTTTTGAACCAACCACAATTCTATGTAACCTCTTAATTTTTATTTTGTAAAGTTCACTTTAGGAACGTTTAAAATATAAAAGAATGCAAAAAAGTTTCAAAAATCGACACGTTAAATATTATTAACGCACGCATTTTTGTTTTGTGTTTTAATCTCTCAAACGTGACAGGTGTGACAATAAATATAAAAACGATTCACACTGAAGACAAGACAAGCCCCTTTTTAACAGATCGCAAAATAATTGTAGCAAATAACAATATTATATGATGCTATGTCGCAGAAATCAGAAATAAATGTTTTTGGAGAAAACGGTTGGAGAATCGATTTTAGTGTAAAATAGCGAGTTAGAAAATATATGTACTGGATATCTCCAAAGTAATATATTAAAACCCCATGTGAATTTTTTTAAATTTGCTTTTGAAGGTAAAGACAAACATTTTTTTTTAAGCATTTAATTTTAAAAAATTTGGATCTGAACGAGTTGTTTCAGCTTTTTTATTTGCCATTTTCTTGACAATGATAGGTTAATCTTATTTTGATAATTTATGTAAGCAAAAATTATAAAAATATGGAAGCTTGTATCATCTCATTATAGGGAACTCTGTACATATGGTAATCTTTTTGTTGACTTACCATTTAAAACCAAAATCGATTTTCTTAAAAATGTCCGGTTTTCTCAAAAACTCGATGATCCTAGACTTCTGAGACATCTGTATATTAATAGGCACTATACACTATACAGGGTGGTTCAGAATATCTTAAGGGTTACCATTTAAAACATTTTACATCAATAGACTATATTTTGTAGGTTGGCAATTTAGTTTTCGACGAACAAAAGGATCAACTTTTTCCTCTTTTTTCTCGAAAATGGTTATTTTTACCAATTTGTAGACATTTTTTTATTAAAGTGGAGCCTGGACAATTGGATATTTTCCATTTTGCAAAGCTCAAAAGAGAGCCTTTGCGAATATAACACTTAATTATTTTTAAAGCTGAAACTTTATCTACCTCATAAACTCTAGATCTACAAAGTGAAACTACTAAAATTTTCTTTATCTACCAATTTTTTTTAGAAATTCATGACTAGGAGTGTGATCCATAGAATTGCACAGTGTTACCAAATTTCATATAATAAATAAACTAAAAAGGAATGCATAAAATAAAATAAAAACCTATAAAGATGTTTTAAAAATTAGGGTACTACCCTGGCAGCGTGGCACTACCTTACAAGTCGCCACTGATAAAATATTACCCATACACATAGTAATATGTTATTCTCAACTTACCAATTTATCATAGATTGATTGGCAATTAGCGTAGTTGGCATTACAATCATTATTTACCCAATTCTGAACCACCCTTAAAAATACCACAAGTTGCTTGCATCCTTAATTTAACTTAAATCTAAAGCCACCTGAACTGAGCTATTTTTAATAACTTTGGGAGTGGGCAACGATATTCAAATGTCAAAAATTTATGTGTAAACCGGTTAAAGATGCCAAACGTCACCCAAGACGTGCAGGGATATTCCATGATAACGTTACACTCGAACACATTTTAAATAAATAAAACGACAATACCATATTTCAATAGCATTGTAATAACCAATGTTTTAATTGAAAACTTACACAGCTCTTAAACAATTAGCTTTCCCTAAACTTTTTATTATTACTGCATGTTTAACAGTTTACCTACTTTTAAATAGTATATTTAGGGACAAATAAAGACCCTATAAAGATATAAGTTATTTTCCAAAAATTTTCTCGTTAAAAATAAACAACAGAAAGTTTGGTTATCTTATAGCTTTCAGAAATGAATTATGCCAAAGTGACTATTCTCAAATTTATGTTGTAAGATCAAATGAATGTATTAACACTGCTCGTTAGCAAGACGATACAAAGCCTACTTAGTAGGTATAACATATAAATATATTTATTTTCTTCTACCGAACCGAACCGCATTTTTATGGAATATCCCTGAAATAGAATGATAAGGATATACTTATAAAATAATATACATCTTTGCAGCTGGAAAACGCCATGACGAAAGCAACAGCAAAAAATTGCCCAAGAAGATAAGAAAAACATTTGAAAATCGTTGATGTTAGGCAAGTTTTAGTGTCAACCTCATTGTGATTCAAGGACACAAAACCCGTTTCCATCTATTTGTCCTTTTTATTTATTTAATGCCCTATTTTGAACAGAGAGAAAAAATATCGCAGAAATGATCAATATTAATATCCAGATAGAGAATTGGGTTCTCTATAAATTGATCTATGATAAACGATTAAAATGGAGATATACCAAATTGGACCTCATATTGAGGATTTTCTTTTCTTTATTAAATTTTTCCAAAATGAACAATTTTAAATAGCGATAATTTTACTTTTATTCTATATAGAGTGGCCTCATATTTATAAAAAAGGATAAAAAGTAAATTTATTTTAGAAATTATGAGAAAGATTTTTAAAAACCAAAAAAACATAAAAAAACACAAATAGCACTAAATAAGTAATGAGGATTTTTTTTCATTAAATTATTCTATAATGAAAATTTTAAAATAGAGAGGGACCAAAAACTGTCACTTTCATATGTCTCTATCAGGGATATTATTATAAAATAAGGATAAAAATTGAATTTGTCTTAGAAACCAAGAAGTACATTTTTAAAAATCAAAAAATACATAAAAAACAAAAATTTTCAAAATGGAGATCATTTTAATATAAAATCAAAAAAATACTAGTACCATTTTTCAGTGTTGGCAGATAAAAAAAAAAGAAAAAACATAAAATAAAAAGTGTGGGTGGCCCATTTTGGTCCGCGTACACCCCGTTCCACTTTTGTCGTCTTCTATCCTTAAAAGGTTATAGTTTATTTAAATCCA
Source organism: Aspidapion aeneum (assembly GCA_963576565.1). Taxonomy (NCBI): domain Eukaryota; kingdom Metazoa; phylum Arthropoda; class Insecta; order Coleoptera; family Brentidae; genus Aspidapion; species Aspidapion aeneum. Next base: position 113,248,791 of record OY755042.1, read on the forward strand.
TATTTCAATGCATAAATAGAAATGTTTATGAAAAAAGATGGATAATTAAACAATAATTTTGAAGAATAGAACACGATACAAAAATAGAACGGCGTGTATCCCCCCGACGTGCTTGATACATTTGTTGCTAATAAAAGATATTAACAACAAATGTATCATGCACCCCGGGGAGCCCCTATCCGCCACCCGGGGACGCGTCCGATGGAGGATGGGCCAACCTCACACGGATTTTTTTTTGTTTTTTTTTTTTGTTTTTTTTGTTTTTTTTTGTTTTTTTTTTTTTTTTTTTTTGTTTTTTTTTTTGTTTTTTTTTTTTTTTTTTTTTTTTGTTTTTTTGGTTTTTTTTTGTTTTTTTTTTTTTTTAATAATTAAATAAAAATGATATTTTAAAAAACTGAGAATTAGATTCTGACTGAATAAAAATTAAAATAGAATTCTAAAAAACAACTAAAAATTCAATTCTAAAAAAAAACTAAAAATGTCATTCTAAAAAGGAACTAAATAAATATGAGATTCTAAAAAATAGCCAGCATAGAAAAAAGCCACCACCTATTAAAAAAAACAAATCTATTAGGCAGCGACGATACAGTTCACCTGGGATGATCGTTTCATCTGAATTTGTGTGAAATGTTTTTAAAACGTGTAAACTGCTGTTTCACGTCACATGACGTTGTCAGCTGACATGAATCTGTCATTTTAACTGCTGTGCTTGACTTAAAAGTAGTATCTTCAGTGGTGGACCAAAATCAGGTATGCTGTTTAATGTAAAAATAGCAATATTTTACAGTATTTTCATAGGTTAAAAATGATAAACGCCCTAGGCCTATGGGCTTTTATCAATTTTAAACTAAGAAAAAATATGTAAAATATGTCATATGCAGAAAATACCATAACTCAAATGGCCTACAATTAAGGATAAAACTTTTAAGTCAAGCACTCACAATGTGTCTGAATGAAGTATAGGTTACATAAAAATGGTTCCAAAAACTAATTGCACATTTTGAATATGGATTCTTTCCTGACTTCAGAGCCATATTCATATAAATCCTAGTTGATCCTCTCGAAATTTTATCAATTTCTTGACATTTTTCTAGTTAGTCTAGTCGCTGGCTCCTGTCACGTGTGAACTAATATGTGCGCTCAGTTTGACTGCAGGGCTCTGTTAAGCACCTATAGGAGTATAAAAAAAGTTTGGTCACGTGGTCGAACCATGGTCGTTTGGCCGACTTTTTTGAAAATGGCCACCAAATTGTTAGATTTCTTTGTTTAGCATTTCTCCCTACTTAGTGGTCCGATTTTAATTTTTTAAAGCTTGTTTTACTCTTTTTTTAAAGGCAAACAAATCTTGTTAGTATACATTTTTTGATAAATTAAGTAGTTTTTAAGATATATCAAGATTATTAGTATTTCCGCTCGCACGTATTAAAATAATACCCATGCGCATTTTATTGTAGCTACAAAATTATTTTTTTTTGTTGTTACAGAAAAGGCTTTAAACCTTTTATAGAAAAGGATAATGACTATGTTTTTAAAGTTCGTTGGGTGGTACCCCTAAAGACTGCCTTAAAGAGAGTCGTTTCTAAAACTGTTCACAAGATTATAGAACAAGTGAATTTGCAGCGAAACGATGCATCCTAACAAAAAACATTAAAAACAATTTTTTATAATAATTTTAATTCCGCTTTTTTTGATGTATCACTTAGCATCCTAGCTTTAGTAGTTAGCTGTACAAGCCAGCTAAAATATACAATTTTGTAAAAATTCCATGTTTTCGCTCCAAAATCGATTTTTTCTTAAAAATTGTAAAAGATATGACAGTTCAGGTAATTACATTTTTATAAGCAATAAAACTGCTTAGTTCAAAATTGTTAAAATTGGCTTGATAGCTATCGTAGTATAACTCTAAGGAACGATTAAATTTAAAAAAAAACTATTTAAATTTCGTTACAAAAAATGTTTAGCGGTGGTTTCTGCTAAAAACCAAAGACTAGAAGAAAAATGAACAGTAACGTTACGTAGCATAGGTAATCTGCTTTCGAACAATGTTCCTTGTAGCTACCTACCTACCATAGTAAGGGAGCTAATAAATTTATTATGAAGCCAGTCGTCGATTAATTTACGCATAATACATATATTATACTATTCTGTGGTATACCTGTTAGGGTTTGTTGTTTACTATATTTTAGAGAACCGTCATCTGTCACCTGTTGGATGTCAAAACTGTCAAATTTGACATGTCATATGTCACCTGTCACATACTTGGATTCCTGCATACATCACACTGTGTAGCTATATTCCGAGTATCGGCTGTTATTAATAATATAATTAGCCCATGTCACATGTGCTCTCAGTTTTGATGCGGGGCTTTATCAAACATCCAGGAGTATAAAAAGTAATTGGTCACGTGGTCCAAGTTATTAGTTAGCAATTTGGTGGGCATTTTCAAAGATGGCGACCAAACAATCATGACTTGGACCACGTGATCAATTATTTTTTCTACTGCTAGGGGTGTTTAATAAAGCCCCGCATCGAAACTGAGAGCACATGTGACATGGGCTAATTATATGATCAATAATAACCGACACTCGGAATACAGCTATATAGTGTGATATATGCAGGAATCCAAGTATGTGACAGTTAACATATGACATGTAAAATTTGACAGTTTTGACATCCAACAGGTGACAGATGAGGGTTCTTTAAAATATAGTTAACAACAAACCCTAACAGGTATACCACAGAATAGCATAACAATAACATATTATGTGTGAATTAATCGATGACTAGTTTCCTAATAAATTTATTAGCTCCCTTACGAAGGTATCTAGGTAGCTTCAAGGCACATAGTTCGAAAGCAGATTACCTGTGCTACGTAACGCTTCTGTTCATTTTTCCTTCTAGTCTTTGGTTTTTAGTAGAAACCACCGCTAAACATTTTATGTAACGAAATGTAAATAGTTTTTTAAATTTAGTCGTTGCTGAGAGCTACACTACGATAGCTATCAAGCTAATTTTAACAATTTTGAACTAAACAGTTTATTGCCTATAAAAATGTGATTACCTGAATTGTCATATCTTTTACAATTTTTAAGAAAAAAATCTATTTTGGAGCGAAAACATGAAATTTTTACAAAATTGTATATTTTAGCTGGCTTGTACAGCTCACTATTAAAGCTAGAATGCTAAGGAATACATCAAAAGAATCGGAATGAAAAGTGCTATAAATTTTTTTTATTAACGTGTTTTGCTAGGATGCATGGTTTCGCTGCAAATCCACTTGTTCTATAATCTTGTGAACAGTTTTAGAAACCACCCTGTTTAAGGCAGTCTTTAGGGGTACCATCCATCGAACTTTAAAAACATAGTCAATATCCTCTTCTAAAAAAGGTTTAAAGCCTTCTATGTAACAACAAAAAAAAATGTCAATAGTTTTGTAGCTACAATAAAATGCGCATGGGTATTATTTTAATACTTTTGCGAGCGGAAATACTAATAATCTTGGTATATTTAAAAAACTACTTGATTTATTAAAAAATAAGTAGTTACAAGATTCGTTTGCCTTTAAAGAAGGAGTAAAACAAGCTTTAACGAATTAAAATTAGACCACTGAGTAGGGAGATACGCTTAAATAAACAAATCTATCAATTTGGCGGCCATTTTTAAACGACCATGAGTTCGACCAGGTAACCAAACTTTTTTTACACTACTATGGGTACTTAACAAAGACTCGCAGTCAAGCTGAGTGCACATATTAGGTGACACGTGACAGGAGCCAGCGTCTAGACTAACTAGAAAAATGTCAAAAAATTGATAAAATTTTGAGAAGAGGATCAGCTAGAATTTATATGAATATGGCTCCGAAGTCAGGAAAGAGCCCATATTCAAAATGTGCAATTAGTTTTTGGAACCATTTTTATGTAACTTATACTTCATTCAGGCACACTGTACTGCATATTCGTTTAAAAAAGGTTCACAGTAGATAAATATAAGGTACCTAAATTTTTTAACTCAAACAATGTGTGCAACCCTTAGACTGACATTTTTCTACTAGATTTTATGGTTCAGTCAAAAATATATTTTTTATTTGGGACTGACAGAACCCTATAGATTTTTTGACAGCTAAATTGTCAAACTTTCTGTCATGATATGCTTGTTTTGTCTTTTTTGTACGAAGCAGTTCTTAAATTTTCATTTTTGACCGAGGCTATGTGTGTACGGTTTATAGAAAAACATCCGGGAGAAGTAGGCACTTTTCTTTAAAATTTGTTAATAAAGTTAAGAGTGTTAAAAACTCTTCAAGGTTTCCACAATAAATCTGCACAAATAATTTTAGAAAAAACTAAAAATTTAATACGCAATTTGATAAATTTTCCAATTAACTATAGTTTTTAGAAAAAAAATAATAGACATAATCATAAATTTTTGACAATTGTTAAATACTGTAGTGACGTAATAAAGTATGTTTCAAAACCAACAAACCAAAACTGATGCATGCGCAGTAACCGAAAACCTATCTACCCGAAAAAGGAACATTAAGAATTAAATGGGGGTCCTGGCTTCAAGCAACGCGTGTAAAAAAAGTTTTTTAAACGTGTCAATCGAGAAATCATGTCATCTCACAATGTAACCTGGCATGAAACGCAGGTGTACATGTTCATAAAATATTTCACATAAAAACAGATAAAATGATCACCTTAAATGAATTGTATCAACGCTGACCAATAAATAAACACTTTGTTAACATTTGAAAAATAAACCAAGGATTTACCTTTCAAAAGTTAACATAATGTCTATAGTGTCTCCAAGCCACAAAGGTAAATTAAAGTTTGATCGGTCAAAATAAATGACAACCGTCCAACAATAGGCCAATAAACACAGAGCGATCGACCATTCAGTTCGAAAAATAATGCATTTTGATTGTTCTTTCTTTGTACCTCCGGAGCAGGGTTATTACCGGTTAATTAATAACAATGAAAATGAATGATTTTTTGACGTTTTTTGGTCAAACACTCTCTGTTTTAATCTCGCATTTAAACGAAGAGAACTGATAACTGAACGGTCGACCACTCAAATTTATTTAATGTTTTCGAGACAAAGACAACATAATGTCAAAACGGCATAAGTTGCATTCATCTGTCAAAACATGGACAGGCCTGTCTTGCTGGGTGTTGACATTTATTTAACCGATCATCCTTTAGCAAACACTTTAACACAAAATAGGTGATTTAAAAAAGAGATTTTGTCAGCTTTAAACATGAAATTATTGTTTTAAATAATAACTAAATAAAAGTCTTAAATAATTTTTTGGTTAAACATAAGTAAATTCTTACTAAAATAGACGCTCTTTTCAAGAGTTGGAATTTTGTTTACTTCCTAACCTTAAAAAATTACCTTTAGCAACGGTGAATTTACAAAAAACTTCTTTTGGCTCAATAGAGAAAATTTATTAAAATCAACCCATTAATTAAAATGATATATTACCTTGTTAAATTGGACTAGAAGTAATAAAGACATAAAGAGAAATTTAAGTAAAAAATATACGTCTGAATTTAAAGTTATGTATGTGCGCCCTCTTAAAAAAAAATATGACGTTTTATTTTAATTTGATTAGGTACCTTTATAAAGTTATTAACAGAAAGATTTAGTGAGTGTTCTTATTACTCACACGGTAATAACATCCCTATCAATTGCTTAGGGGTCTACAAAGGTATTATAAAAAATGCCGATTTCTTAATAATTCGATGTTTTCGTGATGCGCCTTTAAGATGTTTACAGCTATTTTTTTACCTTCTTCATCCACTAAGCAAAAGCTAAGAAAGCTCTGTTTTTCTAGAAAAAATGTACCTAATCGACTCAGATAATAATTGAAATACTATCCAGTAAATAGAACCCACTAAACTTCAAAATATAATATTATGTATTATATTTTAAAGTCTACTGGGTTCTATGTACTAGATAATATTTCAATTATTATATAATTCAGATAATAATTGTAATATTATTTGGTAAATAGAATCCAGAAACCTCAAAACACAATATATATATTATGTTTTAAAGTCTACCGGGTTTTATTTATTGATAATATTTCAATTATTATCTGCCCCCCTTAGTCGCCTCATACGACAGGCCTAGGGGCTACCCTGGGGCTATTTTTATCTCCGGCCACCAGACGGATTGAAGTTAACTGCTGGACTATTATTAATGAAATTTTTAGGAAAAACCGTGCTTTTTCTTCTAATACGCTAAAAGAGTTTTTTTAAAAATTTGCCGTTGATAAGGGTGGTTTTTTAAGGTTAGAAAATGCACAAGAACTCTAACTTTTGAATAGAGCGTCTGATCTTAATAATGTATACTACATTTAATCAAAAATTGGTCAGGATTTTATTAGTTTCTTGAATTATTTGAAAAAGTAATGCATAGTTTTTAGGTGTCGGATTTACCAAGGGGCTGTTTATTTTTAAATGGCTTGATATTAAAAAAATAATAATTGTCTTACAAATTGGATAAAAGAATTTTCCAGTTCTATGATCGAAAACGTCTAACGCGTACGAAGTTAGCTTTTGTAAATCATTTTAGCACTAAGAAAACCTTTTTTTCGTAACAAGTTTGACAATAAAAACTTGAACCATAAGAGCGTTTATCCAAAAACTTTTGATTTTAAATGCTGCTAAAAATCATTAACAGCAAAATAACTTTTTCTGTGAAGGAAGATTGTTATACACAGATAAAAGTTTTTTCGTAACAAATTTTGACATAACCCTTTTGATTTCAAACGCTGCCAAATTCTTTTTGTGTGATCAAAATTGTTTTATCCATTAAAAAGATTTTTTTGTAACAAATTCAATAAGAATTAACATAACCCTAAAAACTTTAACTCTTGCTTTACAGTAAAGGCGTTTTACTTTAACCGTTGCCAAAACTCTTTAACAGCAAAATAACGTTTTATTTCAAGAAATATTTTTTGCCTAGTGAAAAGATTTTTCTGTACAAAAATTGATATTAGTTATAATCTTTTACGGTAGTTTTATAATGTGAGCGTTTTTTCAAGAACTTTTGATTTCAAACACTGTCAATTTTGTTTTAAAACGATTTTTTTTATTTTTTAAGAGTTTAACCCTTAACAACTTTAACTGATGTTTTGCGGTCAGAGGGTTTTTAAAAACTTTTGATTTTAAGCGCAGCCAAAACGTATAAACTGCAAAATATTTTTTCCAATGAGATTTTTTTGGTCATTGAAAATTTTTTTTCATAACAAATTTGATTATAATTTACATAGCCCTAAAAAACTTTTTTTACCTTCTCCATTCATCAAGCAAAAGCCAAGAGAGCTCTGTTTTCCTAGAAAGAATGTACCTAATCGACTCAGATAATAATTGAAATACTATCCAGTAAATAGAACCCACTAAACTTCAAAATATAATATATTATATTTTAAAGTCTACTGGGTTCTATGTACTAGATAATATTTCAATTATTATATAATTCAGATAATAATTGTAATATTATTTGGTAAATAGAATCCAAAAACCTCAAAGAACAATATATATATATATATATATATATATATATATATATATATATATATATATGTTTTAAAGTCTACCGCGTTCTATTTATTGATAATATTTCAATTATTATCTGCCCCCCTTAGTCGCCTCATACGACAGGCCTAGGGGCTACCCTGGGGCTATTCTTATCTCCGGCCACCAGACGGATAGAAGTCCAGCAGTTAGGACTATTATTAATGAAATTGTTAGGAAAAACAGTGTTTTTCTTCTAATACGCTAAAAGAGTTTTTTTTTTTAAATTTGCCGTTGATAAGGGTGGTTTTTTAAGGTTAGAAAATGCACAAGAACTCTAACTTTTGAATAGAGCGTCTGATCTTAATAATATGTACTACATTTAATCAAAAATTGGTCACGATTTTATTAGTTTCTTGAATTATTTGAAAAAGTAATTCATAGTCTTTAGGTGTCGGATTTACCAAGGGGTTGTTTATTTTTAAATGGTTTATTAAATGTTTTTAAAATTAAATAATTGTCTTACAAATTGGATAAAAGGATTTTCCAGTTCTATGATCGAAAACGTCTAACGCGTACGAAGTTAGTTTTTTGTAAATCATTTTAGCACTAAGAAAACCTTTTTTTCGTAACAAGTTTGACAATAAAAACTTGAACCATAAGAGCGTTTATCCAAAAACTTTTGATTTTAAATGCTGCTAAAAATCATTAACAGCAAAATAACTTTTTCTGTGAAGGAAGATTGTTATACACAGATAAAAGTTTTTTCGTAACAAATTTTGACATAACCCTTTTGATTTCAAACGCTGCCAAATTCTTTTTGTGTGATCAAAATTGTTTTATCCATTAAAAAGATTTTTTTGTAACAAATTCAATAAGAATTAACATAACCCTAAAAACTTTAACTCTTGCTTTACAGTAAAGGCGTTTTACTTTAACCGTTGCCAAAACTCTTTAACAGCAAAATAACGTTTTATTTCAAGAAATATTTTTTGCCTAGTGAAAAGATTTTTCTGTACAAAAATTGATATTAGTTATAATCTTTTACGGTAGTTTTATAATGTGAGCGTTTTTTCAAGAACTTTTGATTTCAAACACTGTCAATTTTGTTTTAAAACGATTTTTTTTATTTTTTAAGAGTTTAACCCTTAACAACTTTAACTGATGTTTTGCGGTCAGAGGGTTTTTAAAAACTTTTGATTTTAAGCGCAGCCAAAACGTATAAACTGCAAAATATTTTTTCCAATGAGATTTTTTTGGTCATTGAAAATTTTTTTTCATAACAAATTTGATTATAATTTACATAGCCCTAAAAAACTTTTTTTACCTTCTCCATTCATCAAGCAAAAGCCAAGAGAGCTCTGTTTTCCTAGAAAGAATGTACCTAATCGACTCAGATAATAATTGAAATACTATCCAGTAAATAGAACCCACTAAACTTCAAAATATAATATATTATATTTTAAAGTCTACTGGGTTCTATGTACTAGATAATATTTCAATTATTATATAATTCAGATAATAATTGTAATATTATTTGGCAAATAGAATCCAAAAACCTCAAAACACAATATATATATATATATATATATATATATATATATATATATATATATATATATATATATTATGTTTTAAAGTCTACCGGGTTCTATTTACTGATAATATTTCAATTATTATCTGCCCCCCTTAGTCGCCTCATACGACAGGCCTAGGGGCTACCCTGGGGCTATTCTTATCTCCGGCCACCAGACGGATAGAAGTTAACTGCTGGACTATTATTAATGAAATTGTTAGGAAAAACAGTGTTTTTTCTTCTAATACGCTAAAAGAGTTTTTTTTTAATTCGCTGTTGATAAGGGTGGTTTTTTAAGGTTAGAAAATACACAAGAACTCTAACTTTTGAATAGAGTGTCTGATCTTAATAATGTATACTACATTTAATCAAAAATTGGTAAGGATTTTATTAGTTTCTTGAATTATTTGAAAAAGTAATGCATAGTCTTTAGGTGTCGGATTTACCAAGGGGTTGTTTATTTTTAAATGGTTTATTAAATGTTTTTAAAATTAAATAATTGTCTTACAAATTGGATAAAAGGATTTTCCAGTTCTATGATCGATAACGCGTACGAAGTTAGTTTTTTGTAAATCATTTTAGCACTAAGAAAACCTTTTTTTCGTAACAAGTTTGACAATAAAAACTTGAACCATAAGAGCGTTTATCCAAAAACTTTTGATTTTAAATGCTGCTAAAAATCATTAACAGCAAAATAACTTTTTCTGTGAAGGAAGATTGTTATACACAGATAAAAGTTTTTTCGTAACAAATTTTGACATAACCCTTTTGATTTCAAACGCTGCCAAATTCTTTTTGTGTGATCAAAATTGTTTTATCCATTAAAAAGATTTTTTTGTAACAAATTCAATAAGAATTAACATAACCCTAAAAACTTTAACTCTTGCTTTACAGTAAAGGCGTTTTACTTTAACCGTTGCCAAAACTCTTTAACAGCAAAATAACGTTTTATTTCAAGAAATATTTTTTGCCTAGTGAAAAGATTTTTCTGTACAAAAATTGATATTAGTTATAATCTTTTACGGTAGTTTTATAATGTGAGCGTTTTTTCAAGAACTTTTGATTTCAAACACTGTCAATTTTGTTTTAAAACGATTTTTTTTATTTTTTAAGAGTTTAACCCTTAACAACTTTAACTGATGTTTTGCGGTCAGAGGGTTTTTAAAAACTTTTGATTTTAAGCGCAGCCAAAACGTATAAACTGCAAAATATTTTTTCCAATGAGATTTTTTTGGTCATTGAAAATTTTTTTTCATAACAAATTTGATTATAATTTACATAGCCCTAAAAAACTTTTTTTACCTTCTCCATTCATCAAGCAAAAGCCAAGAGAGCTCTGTTTTCCTAGAAAGAATGTACCTAATCGACTCAGATAATAATTGAAATACTATCCAGTAAATAGAACCCACTAAACTTCAAAATATAATATATTATATTTTAAAGTCTACTGGGTTCTATGTACTAGATAATATTTCAATTATTATATAATTCAGATAATAATTGTAATATTATTTGGCAAATAGAATCCAAAAACCTCAAAACACAATATATATATATATATATATATATATATATATATATATATATATATATATATTATGTTTTAAAGTCTACCGGGTTCTATTTACTGATAATATTTCAATTATTATCTGCCCCCCTTAGTCGCCTCATACGACAGGCCTAGGGGCTACCCTGGGGCTATTCTTATCTCCGGCCACCAGACGGATAGAAGTTAACTGCTGGACTATTATTAATGAAATTGTTAGGAAAAACAGTGTTTTTTCTTCTAATACGCTAAAAGAGTTTTTTTTTAATTCGCTGTTGATAAGGGTGGTTTTTTAAGGTTAGAAAATACACAAGAACTCTAACTTTTGAATAGAGTGTCTGATCTTAATAATGTATACTACATTTAATCAAAAATTGGTCAGGATTTTATTAGTTTCTTGAATTATTTGAAAAAGTAATGCATAGTCTTTAGGTGTCGGATTTACCAAGGGGTTGTTTATTTTTAAATGGTTTATTAAATGTTTTTAAAATTAAATAATTGTCTTACAAATTGGATAAAAGGATTTTCCAGTTCTATGATCGATAACGCGTACGAAGTTAGTTTTTTGTAAATCATTTTAGCACTAAGAAAACCTTTTTTTCGTAACAAGTTTGACAATAAAAACTTGAACCATAAGAGCGTTTATCCAAAAACTTTTGATTTGAAATGCTGCTAAAAATTATTAACAGCAAAATAATTTTTTCTGTGAAGGAAGATTGTTTTACACAGATAAAAGTTTTTTCGTAACAAATTTTAACATAACCCTTTCGATTTCAAACGCTGCCAAATTCTTTTTGTGCGATAAAAATTGTTTTATCCATTAAAAAGATTTTTTTGTAACAAATTCAATAAGAATTAACATAACCCTAAAAACTTTAACTTTTGCTTTACAGTAAGGGCGTTTTACTTTAAAAGTTGCCAAAACTCTTTAATAGCAATAACGTTTTCTTTCAAGAAATATTTTTTGCCCAGTGAAAAGATTTTTTTGTACAAAAATTGATATTGGTTATAATCCGGTAGTTTTATAATGTAAGCGTTTTTTCAAGAACTTTTGATTTCAAACACTGCCAATTTTCTTTTAAAACGATTTTTTTTATTTTTTAAAAATTAACATAACTCTTAACAACTTTAACTGATGTTTTGCGGTCAGAGGGTTTTTAAAAACTTTTGATTTTAAGCGCAGCCAAAACGTATAAACTGCAAAATATTTTTTCCAATGAGATTTTTTTGGTCATTGAAAATTTTTTTTCATAACAAATTTGATTATAATTTACATAGCCCTAAAAAACTTTTTTTACCTTCTCCATTCATCAAGCAAAAGCCAAGAGAGCTCTGTTTTCCTAGAAAGAATGTACCTAATCGACTCAGATAATAATTGAAATACTATCCAGTAAATAGAACCCACTAAACTTCAAAATATAATATATTATATTTTAAAGTCTACTGGGTTCTATGTACTAGATAATATTTCAATTATTATATAATTCAGATAATAAATTGTAATATTATTTTGTAAATAGAATCCAAAAACCTCAAAACACAATATATATATTATGTTTTAAAGTCTATCGGGTTCTATTTATTGATAATATTTCAATTATTATCTGCCCCCCTTAGTCGCCTCATACGACAGGCCTAGGGGCTACCCTGGGGCTATTCTTATCTCCGGCCACCAGACGGATTGAAGTTAACTGCTGGACTATTATTAATGAAATTTTTAGGAAAAACCGTGCTTTTTCTTCTAATACGCTAAAAAAGTTTTTTTTTAAATTTGCCGTTGATAAGGGTGGTTTTTTAAGGTTAGAAAATGCACAAGAACTCTAACTTTTGAATAGAGCGTCTGATCTTAATAATGTATACTACATTTAATCAAAAATTGGTCAGGATTTTATTAGTTTCTTGAATTATTTGAAAAAGTAATGCATAGTCTTTAGGTGTCGGATTTACCAAGGGGCTGTTTATTTTTAAATGGCTTGACATTAAAAAAAAAAATAATTGTCTTACAAATTGGATAAAAGAATTTTCCAGTTCTATGATCGAAAACGTCTAACGCGTACGAAGTTAGCTTTTTGTAAATCATTTTAGCACTAAGAAAACTTTTTTTTCGTAACAAGTTTGACAATAAAAAATTCAACCATAAGAGCGTTTATTCAAAAACTTTTGATTTTAAATGCTGCTAAAAATCATTAACAGCAAAATAACTTTTTCTGTGAAGGAAGATTGTTTTACACAGATAAAAGTTTTTTTTGTAACAAATTTTGACATAACCCTAACACAACTTTTGATTTCAAACGCTGCCAAATTCTATTTGTGTGATAAAAATTGTTTTATCCAGTAAAAAGATTTCTTCGTAACAAATTTAATAATAATTAATATAACTCTAAAAACTTTAACTCTTGCTTCACAGTAAGGGCGTTTTACTTTAAACGTTGCCAAAACTTTTTAACAGCAAAATAACGTTTTCTTTCAAGAAATATTTTTTGCCTAGTGAAAAGATTCTTTCTACAAAAATTGATATTGGTTATAATGTTAAAAAACACTTTAACGGTAGTTTTACAATGTGAGCGTTTTTTCAAAAACTTTTTATTTCAAACACTGCCGATTTTCTTTTAAAACGATTTTTTTTATTTTTTAAGAATCAACATTACCCTTAACAACTTTAACTGATGCTTTGCGGTCAGAGGTAACATAATCCTAAAAAAGTTTATTTGTTGCTTTACGGTAAAAGCGTTTTTTTTTACTTTTTAAACGGAGCCAAAACTCATCAACAGCAAAATATTTTTTTCAATGTGATTTTTTTGGGTCATAGAAAAATTTTTTCGTAACAAATTTGATAATAATTAACATAGCCCTAAAAAACTCTATCTTTTTTAAGAACTTTTGTTTTCAAACGTTGCCAAAACTCTTTAACAGCAAAATAACTTTTTCCGTGAAGAAATATTTTGTTGCCCAGCAAAAACTTTGTTTGGTAAAAAATTTATATTTGACATAATGCTACAGTAAGAGCGTTTTTTTAACAACTTTTGGTTTTAAACGCTGCCAACTTTTTCTGTGATAACGATTTTAATATCCAGTAAAAAGATATTTTCGTAACAAATTGGATAATAATTAATATAGGAAACGATAAAATACTGACTGTTTTGACTTTTAATTTCAAGCATTGTCAAAACTCTGTAACACCCAGCGAAAAATTATTTTCGTAACACATTTAAATTTGACATAATCCTAAAAAACTTTAACTGTTGCTTTAAACGCTGCCAAAACTCATCAACAAATATTTCTTTTGTGAGATTATTTTTTTGTGAATAATTTACAATAACTAATTACATAACTTTACATTTATAGGGGAGAAAAGTAAATTAAAATTTTGGTGTTTTGAAATTTTTTTCTATAGTTTTATCATAGTTCCTATCAGTTTTCCAAAGCTCAGCTTTCTAGCGTTTCTGGAAGTGGACAATGCTAATTTACAAAACTTTACATTTATAGGGGGGAAGTTAATTAAACTTTGGGCTTTTTAATTTTCTTTTATAGCTTTATCATAGTTCCTATCGGCCTTCCAAAGCTCAGCTCTCAAGCGTTTCTGAAAGTGGGCAATGTTACTTTTACACAACTTTACATTTATATGGGAGGAAAGTAAATTAGAATTTTGGGGTGTTTTAATTTTTTTCTATAGTTTTATCATAGTTACTATCGGCCTTCCAAAGCTCAGCTCTCTAACGTGCCCGGAAGTGGGCAATGTTACTTTTACATAACTTTACATTTATAGGGCAGGAAAGTAAATTATAATTTTGTGTTTTTAAATTTTTTTTCTATTGTTTTATCATAGTTCCTATCAGTCTGCCATTTGTGGAAGTGGGCAATGTTAATTTTACGTGACTTTACATGTATAGGGAGGGGAGTAAATTAGAATTTTGGGGTTTTTTGATTTTTCCCAGAGGTTTGGTCATAATGTCTATCAGTCTGCCAAATTTCAGCTTTGTAGCATGTCTGGAAGTACAGTAGAATATTGATGATCTATACATGAGTGAGTGAGTGGCAATTTCGACGTTTTTTGAAACTTCGTAACTACTTTACTACTTTATGGAATGCCATGAAACTTGGAGGGGTTGTTAGCTCCATGAAGATCTACGACTGTGCAAAGTTTGAGATTCGTAGCTCATTCCAAAGTAGAGTTTTAAATAGGTCAAATATAAAATTTTAGCTTGCAAAAGGTGGTGTAGTCGCGATTTTGACATAATTATATTGTTGAAATTGGAGTCCTAAAAAGAAATTTAAGTTTTCGATTTTAGGGGGACGGATTTGGATTTAGTGTGCACAAAAACGTTTTTTTTTTTTAATTACTTGACAAACATGCGTATATTCTTTGAGTGTTCCCCGTGAACAAAAACCCACTAGATACATATCGTTTTAAAAATAATTTTATTTTTAACAATATAGAGTTAAACAAGATTTTTCAGAGACCTCAGTTTTTCAGAAAATTGAATAAAACAATTTTTTTTTAAATAACCTCAATATGCGGACGCCTCTGGAGTGTCAATATTAATAGCTTTAAGACAACTTTATCATACGTCGTTTGACAAAACATATTATTTTCTCTAAAAAAGGTATTTTAACATTTTTCCATAAAATGCGTTTTTTTGAAAACTCAATAAAACCTAAAAAAAAACTTATTTTTTTCGTGATCTTAAAAAATCACCCCAATTCATGAATGTCAATTAACTGGTAACCATGGACTTTGCCCAGTTCGGTGATTTAACTTTCTAGAATAAAGTTGATTACACACTTTCTGTAAAATGCTCATCTTTTGAGAAAATGACATATAACTAAATAATTTCGGTTTATTTTGCATATACTATTGTTACGGGCAAGATTTGCCACGTAACAATGAGGTTGCTGTGAAAAGAGCCTATTCACCAAAAAGGGAAAAATAATAGTTATTTTTAATGCTTTCAGTGAAATATTTAAAAACCTCCCCTTGTATACCTCTTTCGTCCCTTTTGCCCTAAAATTAAACTTACTGAAGAGATTAGATTAGTTAGGCTGAAGTCATTAACCAGTATGCGTTTTGTACATCTAATTATAATAAGTTAATAGAAACTACCTGATAACTGGTAAAGCCAAACTGCAGGAAGAACGAAAACAGGGAGAGAGTCCTGCTGGAACTGAAAGACATGTTTTTGGAATACTAAGGTAAAACTAGTTTGCAGAGACTAATGGTATTCTTTTTCTTTGTTGTTAACTGTAAAAATTAAAGTATATGCTATAATTAATTTATTCATCAATTCAAAATCTCTATTTTTCTTTATCGATCGTTTGTAGGTAAAATAATAATAATAGTAATGATATTGACTAATTGACAGTTGGGCTGTTCAGATTGTCATAGTTAATGGCCATTTATTTGACAAATTTGAACATCAAATAGGGCTGTCTAACAAAACATATGATCAAATCCAAGATGTCTTCCATAGGACAGACAAACCGATTTCCCATATGCCGTAATGTTAACAAAAACGTAAATTTTACAAAAACGACAAGAGCTTTAGTCTCAAAAATTAATCAGTTTTAAGAACAGATCCTTTGTGCATATGGGAAAAATGCGTTTTTCTTAAAAATATTAAACTAAAGCGAGAAAATCTGAAATAAAAGGGACCATGTTTTCATCAAAAAAGTAGGTTATGTTTTTGTTTATTTTGTTTTTTTTTAAACTTTTTTTCTAGTTTTTTCACTTATTTTGAATTATTACATGGGCGCACCAAGGGGGCGGGGTGGCTAGGGGCCAGGACCCCCCCAAACCACATATTTTTTTAGATATTTTCCATATATTTCATGAATAAACAGAAAAAATAGCATAAAGTACATCATAAGACCTCTGGGGGCCCCCCTAAGGTATCGGGCCCCCAAAGGTTTTTGAAGTTTTTTTGACCAATGAATCAATGAACTATCAGCCCAAGGTAGGGGAAAGTAGTTCTATTCAAAGACCTCACTTCAAGGCTCACTTAACAGAGACGGAATTGAAACAGACTAAACTTTTCTCATCAGATTCAGGTTTTCTATTAGGATCTTTTGTTGTACTTGACTAAACCTTTTGCTAAGTAATAGGCCTTCTATAGCGTTAAACTGTTAAAAATATTTCACTATGATTTTTAGGTTTAGACAAAGTTTAATTGTTTTAACCGTCCAGTAGTGACATTGAAAAGAGGCACAACTTATAGGTAGGTCAGTCCAACAGATCAATATGCACATATGAGTTCCAACCGAGGTTGGTCAAGCAAACTTCTAATAAGTACTTTACAAAATATGTTTATTTAAAAAAATATAAGTAAACATTATATAAAAAAAAAACTTGCAAAATTAAAATACAGTTTTTCCTTGTCATTGGCCTCACACACCGTACATCACCATATGATTTTCCATGAACTATAATACATAGGGCTTAAGTACGGTCAAACCCAAGGTTCATCAGCTCACAACAGTAAGTACTGTTCAAATTTAACAACAGTACAATATTCGCTGTTGTATTACTACTGTTAATATTACTTTTATTACTGTTTTTTTGTAACAATATTTGCTCAATTATGTATCTAAAAGTTTATGCAAATAAATATATACTCTACTCTACAATTGGGCGTAACAGCATATGACCCATTAGGAGTATAAGAACCCAAGTTTTTTTGAGAGAAATTGAAAAAAATATCTGAGAGAACTTATTTGTTTTTCTTGTGGTCATCAAAGTCAACAAAGATGACTTTTTTTTCCATCTATTATTAATGATGCCATAAAAAAATTTTTTTGGTAATAAGCTCAGAACAGTACCGTAGAAATTTTACAACAGGACTTGTAGTAGGTCCAGTCAGATACTATACAAATTTTACGGTCTACAAGTTTTAGGTGTCAAAAAGCATGGAAATAAAGGAAAATTTGCACCAAAATAGTTTAAGATAAAAAGAGGTTTGAGTTAGGGAGATTGTCAAATTCACCAGTTTATTCTAAACTGTTTTGAGGTCTGTAAAATAAATATTTATTAAAGAAAAAGAAACTTTGATGATACAGGACTTCACTTGACACTATACAGGATGCTACACTACCAAAAGTTTATTTAAGAGTTCTGTAGGATGGTGCACAAGTTTGGTTCAGCTCATTATTCACACTTTAACCTCATATTGTTTTCCTTTTCTTTCTTCTCTGGACCCTTTTCTCAACCATCATTTTTAAAATTTTTCAACCGTTTTGAAACAATAATCCATTCAGGAGAGACCCAGTCATGATCATTGCTGTATTCTAGTTTTGAAAGTTGCTTGCCTAGAATAGAATAATAAAATCATAGTGAAATATTTCTTACAGTTTAACACAATTCTATGTTACACTTCTGCAAAAGGTCCACTCAAGCACAAAAAAAGATCCCAATTGAAAATGTTGCCAAAATGGCAGTTACACATTTATCCAAAACAAACCTGACAAAAAACTCTCGAATATTTCAATTTATCCTCTGTTAAGTCAGGTAATAGAGCACTTATCCACTTTCTTTTCCCTTCTTTGAGCTGATACCTAGTTCATTTAAATCAAGATGATTTTTTAAGGTCAAAATACTTGGCATTCCATCAAAACTAACATTATCAAGCTCTCCCCAGCTGCCACAATTCATAACAGCAGAGAAACTAATAATAATGATTCAAACTGAGTAAAAAACTGGAAAAAAAGTAAAAAAAAACAAAAGTAAATAAAAACATAACCTGACTTTTGAACAAAACATGGTCCCTTTTATTTGAGATTTACTGGCTTCAATTGATTTTTTTTAAGAAAAACGCATTTTTCCCATGTATACAAAGGTTCAATACTTAAAACAGCATCTTTGTTGTAAGTTAAATCGTTTCACTTTTTTTAAAAATTACGTTTTTGTTAACATTGCGGCTTATGGGAAAACGCTTTGTCTGTCCCATGGCGACCATCTTGGATCGGAAAACAGCTGATCGTGACAGTTCGTTAGACAAGCTAATTATTAAAGCATAACTATAGTAAATTTTCATTAATTTTAGTAATTTATCAGTTGAATTATTTAATTTTTGTTTTTTTTTATTATTAATTAGAAGTAATCAATTACCCAATCATTTAATCCTCTGCCTAGTTGCCTTAAGGTGTGTTCCAAAAACCTGTTTTTCTTTTAGGTCTCCAAAAGAATTCTGGAGGGAATCTTCACATATCAGAGTTATAAACAGAATTAAGAATTCTGACGAATTAGAATTAATCCCAAGTTAAGAATTGTGACGAATTAGAACTATGCTCAGAATTATGAATTTCGACGAATAAGGATTCTAATCAGAGTTAGAGACTTGACAAATAGTTGGAAAAATTTGGATGTACAGATAAAAAGTTTGACTGGAGTGTGGTTATTAATTTTTCAAGTAAGATCCATTTTAATTAAGGCTTATTCGACTCCAGGTTTAGGTGTAGCTAGTAAATATACGCATATTAGGAATAAAAAGAATATTTTTAGAAGTGGTTTAAAAGCCAAATAGGCGCATATTAGGAATAAAAAGAATATTTTTAAAAGAGGTTTAAAATAGTGAAAATATAAAACTGTAGAAGAATATTGTCACGGAAAATTCTTCCTGTGAAATAAAATTTATTGAATTTAAAACCTTTCTTTTATTTCGTTATTTGGTAAGATGAACCCCATATAAAAATAGTTTATTTTAAAAAAATTATAACACTATACTGCCCTTCTTCTGAAGAATGCAGTAACTTAAAATTTGACGATTTTGAGATTTTTATATATTATGGTGTAGAATGATGTTTCTCATCGAACGGCAAAAACAAAATTTGAAAAAGAAAAAATTTAATGAAAAAAACGCATAACAAATATGCAGTTGGTAACTGCAAAACGTCCGGTTTACTGTACTTCCAGTCGGTCAACAAACAAACTGAGCTCTTGAGTAGAAAGCTAGCACAAGTATTCTTCTACTTTTCTAGCGATAAATGCAGCAAATACTGCGTTTACCACTAGTAAATGAGGAACGCTGCATTACTGCCTAGAAAGGTTGATTCAAAGCTTCATGAAATACTTGTCAAGAACGCAGTCTCTTCGATAAAGTGTAATTTTTTTTTCAAAATTTAATAAAACCTAGGCAAACCATACATTTTTATAATTTCTCATGACCCTGAAAAAAAAAACTCAAAAATATGCATTTGGATAGAAATAGAGCAAAAAAACATTTTTTGCGCATTTCTAAAAACTAAAGTTACTGTGTGTACAAGCTGTGTTTGACAATTACACTTGCTTAACTCGACTCGGTTAAGCAGCGGGATTAAAGTAAAAAGTTTACTGCCAGGGAGCAGCCTCACTCCCTGCATTGACCAAGAAGGCTTATGGTACAGTAAACTTAAGTAGTTATAGTGAGAACAACTATCAAATGTTGAATCTGCTTTATTAAGATAAATCCTCTCTTTTTATATTAAAAAATTGTTATGGTTCGTGAGAAATTATAAAATATAAAATTCAATATAATATGTTGTTTTATAAACTAAATAATTTATATAATTTAAATAGGTAAACTTGAGAAGGTTAGTTTATGTTATTAAAATCTAATTTCTCAAGATCACCTGTATTTAAATAATAAATTTAATTAAAAATGAAGATTTATGAAAAATGGTAAAAAAAAGAAAATCTGTTTAATTTTGTAATTAAACACTGCGTTCTTCATAAGGAGGGCAGAATGGAAATACATAAAAGCAGTACACCCGTTGTACTGCTAACACTTCAGGGTTTGTATCTTAGCAAGTGCACTACCCACAGAACTCAGTGATGTCTCATTTTATAGACTATAAGTTGGCCTTTACTTTATGTTATTACAGGTTTTTTCAAAAATTAGCAGTTTCGAAGAAAAATTGGTCACAAACCAAAATGGCGGCGAAATGTTCATGCGTCAAAACTTGAAAACCATTCGTCTGACAAAAAAACGCACAACATCATTTTTGTAGGCAATTTTAATGTCTTCAAGTTTTATCTCAAACTTTTTTTCTTAAATGTACAGGGACCAAGTAATTTAAAAAACCCTTTTCGTGCACACTAAATTCAAGATAGCGTGGGGAGTCGCCATCCCGCCCCCCTAAAGTCGAAAACTGAATTTTTTATTAGGACTCCAATGTGAACATCATGTCAAAATCACGACTACACCAACTTTTCAATCTGGGGGTCTTTTTTCGCTCTAATGACTGGCCTAAAAGCCCTTGTTCAAACTTTGAAAAATAATATTAAATTTAAGTATAAACAGTGTGTAACAACGAAAACGAAAACTCAACTTCAGGTTTAAACGTAACAGTGGCGTGCCAGGCAAAAATTTGCAAAATTAAAATATCTTTAAAAAAATTACTCACTATTTTTTTTTTAATTCAATTTATTCCCAACAAACTTAATGTCTATTAAAGGACAAAACTCTGTTTAACAAAACAAATGCATAATAATAATAAAATTAATAAAAATAATTTCATAACACAAATAACTGAAGCCAAATAAAACCTAGTGGTCAAACTTTCATGTTAATTTAATTTAATAATTTAATAAATTAATTTAATTAATAACCCCCAAGCCATAGACGAAAGACGAATGACAGAGATAGACCAGACACTTACACGGTGGGAGTTGTATTACTAAATTGGCGCAGTATACCGGGATATCGTGCACGAATCAGCGCCTCTCCAACTTTGTGCTCCGTACTAAACATTTACAGGGGGATTTGAAACAATATAACGCTTGCGCAGTTTGTCTCTAAGCTACAGGATGGCTTTTCAAATTATTGTATACCGGATGCTCGTAGCCATCAATGAAATCGTTCTCCAATCAAGCTACATCTTTTAATATAGTGTTTTGAACAGTTTTTACCAAATTAAATTTTAACACTAAAAAACTCATTCTACTCGTCAATTACATAGATTTAAATTTAAACGATGCGCGCTGATAAGAATGAGTTATTTTGTGTCAAAGCTCAATTTGCTTAAAAAGACTCTATAAACACCAATCAATAAGGAAGCTTAATCAAAGAATGTTTAAATTAATAACTACTCGCAATAAAAAAAAGGAAAGTTAAATTTTTATTCAATCTATAAGGTTTAAAACTTTGTTTCCCATTCATTTAGGTACATAAATTTCCTTGAGAGGCTAATTTTTTAGTTAAAAAAAGGCTTTTTGACGAATATTCTACAGTAATTTCCTTTTTATTAGTGCATAGAAAATATTTACACATTCTACATTAACTTAAATTAATAGTGTATACTTTTACAATGCTTTATACATAATAATGTTGCAAATATAGGTTTCTTTAAACGGAAACATTTTGAATTGTTTTTTCATGAATAATAAAAAAATGTAACGTAAGCCTTTTAAAGTAAAGTGAATATTGCCGGTTATTCATTTAATTAAACAGGATCCGGCATAATGATCTCCCACATTTTGCACTGCCACTCTGCCTGAATCACTGAAGAGAGGGGAAGCTTAGCGTAGTTGGTTGGTAGCTCGCGGCTTGCCATTACCTTGCCTTCGTTATCGAGACATTAAGCAAAAGTAGGTAACGAATCTGTGATTACGACACAAATAACTTTTCGTACTTACTTCGCACTTGGTAGACATGTTTTAGTTCCAGATACTTTGGGAATATCTAAACACTATTCCCGAACCATTGACGAATTGAAAGCAGCAATACACCAAGAAATTACAGGAATATCGCTTTAGAGTTACTGCACAGTGGCGTTTTTATTGTGGGAGATCATTCTGCCGGACCCTGTATATAAGTATAGTGAAATAATCTGTTTTTCCAAATATTAACATTTAAAACTAAACATTTAAAACTCCGTCCAGGTTCAACGTGTCCATCACACACTTTATATTTGTGAATTTCGTCTTTCGTCAAAGTAAGTTTTTTTGTCGAAGTATTTTTTTAGGTTCCGTTTGGGAATGGCGCTTGCTAACATATGTAGTCTTCGCACCCACGAACACAAAATTGTTTTCTTTTAAATTTCTTAATTACCGATAGGCCACAATTTAGCAAAAAACACTTTTAAAAATAAGGTAAAAAGTCGAAAAATCACGAAAAACTGCAACCACAAATGAAAAATGCCGAATTACATTTACGTCATATTTTTATCTGTTTTGCCAATGTCAGTAATAATCAAAAACATATACCGAGAGTAGCGGTTATGTCCCTGGCGACAGCAGATGAGTCTGTACATAATATTTTATACCAGGGGTGACGGTCTGTAATAAGCGCCTCTCGAACTTTGTATTCCGAACTAATGTATACAGGGGGTATGTATAACAGTATTATGACAAGACCGGGGTGCTTTCCTTACTATAAATAATTAGTATACTGTGCCTACAGTTGGCCACTCAGGTTTAATGACCTTTCAAATTCTGTAGGTAACATGTGTCAAACTTAAGATGTGTTGTTTGTTTGTACTAGATTGTCAAGATATTGGATTCCCTCCCCCCATTTTTTATACACATATAAAAAATTAAAATAATAATAATGTAAATACCTATTCTATAAAGAACTTACCCAAATATTTACGAGACAACCAGTCCCTGTTTCCCTTAATCGTAAAGTGAAGAATTAATGGGTAAACCAGCGTTGCCAATAAAATTCCCTAGAATTTCCTAAATCTAATAATTGGCGGTCGGTAAATTAATTTTTTTCGTAAAAATTTATTTTTTTCAGTGTTTTGAACAAAAAATAAAGTTGGGTATATAAACAGCGATATTGTATATATATGTAAAGATAATGCAAATGGGTATAATAAATATTTTTGTATTCAGAATTACTTTGTAAATTAATTTAAACAAGAAAATTCTATTTAAAAACTCCAAATATCGCTAAACCTCTAAATCGTACAAAAATTTCCCTAAAACACAGAAATTTGACAACCCTGCAATATACCAAGCCACAAGCTCGATTCAACGTTGATATTATACTTTTAGAAGCTTTGGACCGAACCGAACCGAACCAATGAACCTTTTAAAATTTCGTTGGCTCCGGAAATAAGCGAGGACGAGGATGAACCCCTGCCCCCGCCACCCGTTACAAGACGACCATCGCCCCCACCACCAAAAACAAGAACTGGGAGGAGGGTCAAGTTTGGTAAGTGCATAAAAAGTAACATAGCTTAGCCCAGGGCCGGACCCCAGAGCGTGGCACTGTGGGTAATTGCCCACATGGTTTTGGCCTGGGGGCGGAAAAATGGCTAAAAATATTACTCCAAGCTTATTTTCATAGAGGCACATTTTTTGTTTTTTCAAAAATCGATAAAAGGAGCAAGAAATATATATATATATATATATATATATATATATACATATATACATATATAAATATATATATATGTATATATATTTATTTGTATATATATATATATATATATATATATATATATTTATGTATAAATAAATACTTGATTGATTTACCTTTGTACCTCTGTTTACTTAAGTGTGTTTTTCATTTTAGTGGACGAAGCCAACAACTATTTGGCCCCTCCTTTGGAGAACCGTAAGCGTCGATGTAAGTAAAATTTAGATTTACTCATATTAATTTAAACTCACTACAGTTTCTCCAATCGCACTGTTGCCATATCGGTCGAACTCGCTGCAGCATTATTAATGTCATTTTGTCACATGAGAAACTTCTAATCTGTAATTGCGCCACGATTTTATAACGAACTTAAATAGTTATTTTCCTAACAAGTGCGAGAAGTGATACATTTCCGCACGCAAAAGCAGTTAGACGAACGACGCGGAGCGGAGTTCGGATAAGCTTTAAGTGCGGGAATGACGTTTCTCGCACTTGTTACGAACAATTTTTTCCTATGCATATTTGGGACGCTTCCTTCGACCTTTTTGATGTCTACTGAAAGTTTGTACTTTGTGGTTGATATAGCAACACGCGACAGTTTAAATTTACATAAAAATCAATTGGCATGCAAGGTGTGAAGCAAAATTCTATTGTTGATAATTTGACGTTTACAAAAAGGGCTGAATTATTTAAAAAATGAAATTTTTTAATGGCTTAAACGTTTGAGTATTATTTTGTCCAGAAAATTAAAACATTTAAAAATTGTGTTTTAAAAGGGCAATTCTGCGAATAAAAAATCGTGCGAGAATGCAATTTGCTGGTTTCAGTGTGCGATATTCGTAGAAGTAGGTACTTCTCGCACGGAAATAGAAAATATATATAATGTGCCATAAACGTTATTTTATTTTTTCCTTTTCAGTTTTATTCAAAAGGAAACAAAATGTGGGATGTATAATTATGGCTTTCGCAATTCACAATCGAGGGCCAATGTTGGACATTTTAGCTTTGTTTACATAGGAAAAGTCAAAGAAATTTTTAATCCTTGCCATAGGCAATTACACTTTTCTGACATTTCTAACCTCCTTATTTATCATATGCATACTGACAGCAACAAAAAAAAATCTAAAAATGGTATGTCTTTGAGTGGTTTTTATCTGTGCACTTTTTTTGTCCACCTACAGTCAGCTTCTTTTTATCCAGAAACAATGATAGTTTTATTTTAAATTTTATACCAACATGACATGTTTACTTTTTAATATAATATGGGTGTGGAAATATATTTATTTCATGTCAAAGTCACAAAAGTGTAACTGTGTATGGCAAGGACTATACCTGGCACAGGCCATCATTTAGTCGTATTACTTGCATTGTTTTGAGCGCAAAGCAGCTTTGAGGTACACTTTTCATCATTCTTGAGAGTGGGAACACCACAAAAGTGTCCAACCAAAAAAATTAACTATTTATAGAGATCCGGGATGCAAGTAGCCATTTTTTTGGGGGTTTTAAGCCTTAGGTATACTCAATGATTACACAACTCTTTTGTAATCATTGGTATAATGCCAAAAAGAAACTATTATATGAGGGGCGTGAGTATAGGGTTGCCAGGTTTTTTTAGGACATCTGTTTCAAATTCGGGAAATTTTTAGGTATTATGAAAACAAAATGTTATTATAGTTTTTTTATTGATTTAGTCTACATTATAGGGATATAGGGGTGAGAGTGCTCTGAGTAACATGGTACCAAATGCAAAAGTTTTGGTTAGTTTTAAAAGTACAGATTTACTGAGTTCGCCCTTGATAAACTATATTTTGTCTGGGAGAGCGAGCTAATTTTGAGCTTGGGGGGCTAAGACCACCCTAGCTCCCCCTAATGGCGCCCCTGGTAAAGATAAAAAAAGAGAAGAAAATAGGTACATATAAAATGCTTGACAAGAATTTATAATATTAATTTTATTATATTGTTTAAAGTGTATTAGTAATAAATTAAAGTAATCAAAACGAAGAAATCTTTGCCGCGGTATGCCATTGATTATAAATTCCAACTGATCAAGCTCTTCATCCTGCCTGACAACCTCCATATTTTCGAGAAAAAATTTCAGTGTTTATTCCCAAGGGGTTCGGTTCGGTTCCAATCCTGCAGTAGGAGTACTTGGCAGGTCCCAAACGAGGATTTGAGAGGGTAACGTGGTATAATTAGAAAAAAATAAGTACACAAATAGTTTTTCGTCAACCATTACCCCCCCCCTCCCCGAACCGAACCGAACCCCCCCCCCAGGGTTATAAATCCTGAACCACGCTTGATAGGTCCTAACTACCATTCGGGCCCAAGAAGGACTTGGCAGGACCTAGAATATGAAACCGTTTTGCAGTAGATACATAATTTTAATATCGGTGTACCCCTCGGGGGTATTCAGTATATCGTAATTCTGAACCGTCGTAACCCAACTCAAGAAAATTTTACAGGAATAAGAAAAGTTAGAAGTAAATTACATAGCGTAAGCATTATGCGCAAAGAAATTGAATGTTTTTGATTATGCGACTTATTAGAAATCGCGGGAATGACCGTTTTATATTTTTTTTTTTGGTTGCGAGGATTTAGCAGCATATAGCTATGCATAATTTGACTAACCTTTGACGCAAAAATATGAATTTTCATTTTTTTTGTGGGTTACGACGTGTCAGAATTAGGGTATCGATATGTATTTTATCATACAACAAAACGAACTGATTGTTTTACATAGATATCATGTTAAAAAAATTGCAAATAATACAAATAGAGATAAATATCGTAAAACGACAATCTTTGAGGTTAGAAATTTAACTTAAGTCCTCAAATTTTACCACTTACGCTAAGGTCCAAAATTTGATGCTTAAGTGAAACTTTGACAGCACCAGCAAGTGCTTATCTTAAACTTAAGTGAACTTAGGACTTAGTCCGAAGTGACAAAGTGGCCCACGGTCCCTAGATATTCTAGGGACCGTTAGTTTAACAATCTCCTCTTTTAAATTCACCAATGCATATAAAGTGTATTTTTTTTTAGCTCAAACGGAGAAGACTGAACAGCCAGTGAAGCGACCCCGTAAGTAGTTTTTAAAATATCTACAAACTAGTGCCAAAAATTGGCCTTCGCGGTCTTTTTGATGAAGATGTTATTTTTATGACACCTGTTTTAATACTAATGAACCCACCAACACTGCCTGACATCTTAACAAACATAAACTTAGACAAGGGTTGAAAGAGCCCAAAAATGCCTTATACAAAAAGTAAGGTAAAGGTGTAAAAAAAAGGGTTCGGTTTAGTTCGGATTGGTGTCACACCCTCTAGGAACCGGGGAAAGAAGTTAGGGAAGTTTTTTTTGAAAAATATGTTAGAAAGACACCCCTTAGTCGAACCATATGATGTTAATTAAATAGTAAGCTAGGTCTAGAAATTATTCACCATCCTAGCCCGCGCTGCAATGGCTAGAAAAGGTATTGGTTTTTTTTAAGATAACGCCGAAAATTTGTTATTTGGGTGTATTTTGATCTATCCTAGCAATATCGTCGTGATGTCTGTCTGTCTGTGTGTGTGTGTGTGTATATCTGTCTGTAACACAATACCTCCTGAACCGCTTGAAGAAAATGTTTTCGAAGAAATTTTTGCCCTTTTTTTGTAATGTTGCTTAATATATTGATTTTATGAAAAATCGCTGTTTTCAATTGTCGCACTTTTAAATGTCGTTAAATGTTTGTTTTGAATTGTCCCTTTGTTTTGATATACTCTTTTGAATGTCGGTGTTTTTATAAAATGTCGCCGTTTGGAATATTGCTGTATTGATATGGCGCCCTTTTGAATGTCGCCGTTTTGATATGTCGCTCTTTTGAATGTTGCTGTTTTAAATATCGCTCTTTTGAACAAAAGTCAAATGGTAATTGGTTAGTTTTTCACGTAGTAAAAGCTTTTATTACACTTTTTTTAAGTCTAGACAGTGGCGGATCCAGGGGTTGGGGCACTAGGGGCACTTGCCCCCCCCGAGAATTTTTTGAATATACAGTAAAGTAAAATGAGTAAAAAGTAATGTTTTTGCTAATAAAAACTCAAAATTTTTGCCTGCGGCGCATGAAAGTGTCTATTGTTGTTATCATTGAAATTACACCCACTGACTAATTCAATAAAATGCTGCTTAAAAAATATATACCGTTTTTTACCAACAGAGAATGTCACCTAAAGTGCCCCCCCGAGAAGCACCTCTGGATCCGCCCTTGAGTCTAGAGTCAGTATGTATTTTATTTTAATTTTAGGTCGTGAGTCCCCCCCTGCGAGGGACCGAACCGAACCGTCTCCAGAGCCAGCGATACCAGAGCAAGCGTCTCCAGAGCCAGCTCCCTCCCCCTCTGATTCGCCAGAGGGATCATCTTCTGCTGAGGGTCTTAGATCCGAAGCAGAAGATGATTCTGAAGGAAAATCAGAGCTGGAGGACGAGCCAGAGGAGCATCGTTGGGGCAGGGGTGCGGGCACACCCTACTCCCTGCGCCCCCGCCCCCAACAACCTTTCAGTAAGTTAATTGTTATTTACGAACCGTAAAGTTTCCGGTATTCTTGACTATTTTCGAATTTAGGATTAATTTTCAATGTTTTATTTTTATATTTTAGAATATTTTAATATTTGCATTTAGGCAGAATTGATTCTAATTTTTGCTTTTGCTTATAACAGCTGAAAACATGCTCAAACTAAAATTTTGTTAGGGATTCCATTATCCAAAAAAAATCTAAAAAAAAGTGTATTTTATAGATAAATGCAAGGTGTTATGTCATGTCTCCCACATTTTTCTTTTAATTTCTTAACTGCATATTGCATAATATGAACACCAATAGTTTTATTCATAAACAATTGTGTTTTAAATAATATTACTGGACTTGACTACATTAGTCCAAGATCTATAATATATATTATAATCTATAATCTTTGATCTAAGCAACCCCTGAAACATAGTTGACGTATTTTTGTTGTGTTTTTGAACTTCAATGATAATTTTTGCTTGAGGAATATAAATTTGACTAAAAAAGTAAGCTTGGTTGAAATATTTTTTAGCTATCCATATGTAGAAATAAGGCTCGTTAAAAAAAACTTTTTATATTTTCACTCAAAATTTTTTTTGCGATAACGCCAAAAATGTGTTATTTGGGTGTATTTTGACCTATCCTATCAATATCGTCGTGACGCCTGTCTGTGTGTGTGTGTATTTTTTTTCTGTCCATAACACGTTAGCTCCTAAACCGCTAAACCGATTTTTATCAAATTTTCGTGTACATTCAAAATATATATTTGTATAACTAAAAAATAATAACATATTATTTTTTTTTTAAATGGCTGCAAAAACCTCCAAAAACCCCCCCAGACCCCCCAAAATCTGAAAGTTTGAGGTTTTTTTAAATTTTCTTAAAAACTAAGCTTCTAAGAGAAAAATGTATAATATACTTTATTGTAGACAATAAAATTCCCTTTGCAACATGGTATAACTTAATACAGTTAGACTTATAACAAGCTCTCCAGCGGCGTCCGTTAATTGAAGTAATTAAAAAAAGTTGAAAAAATACCTATGTTTTTTCCAAGATTTATTTAATTTTTTTAAAAACTAATATCTACAGAAAACCATGTTATACATTTTGGTATACTCAATAAAATTTCCTTCGAAATGACGCATAACTTGATTAAATCGGTTTTATAAATAAAACATCAGGGGCATCCGTAAATTAAATTAATTTTGAAAAAACAGAAAATAAACCATTTTTGTTACACGTTTTATCCAATTTTCTCAAAAACTAAGCTTAACATGAAAAAACTTGTTCTACACTTTTTTGTAGACAGGGAAATTCCCTTTTTAAAAATGTGAAACTCGGTGGGGTTTGACTTATAGCAAACTCTCCAGCGACGTCCGTCAATGGGGGTGATTTCAACAAATCATTAAAAAAAAAATATTTTTCATACGTTTTATTCAATTTTCTTAAAAACCAAGCTCTTAATCAAAAAATGTGTTCTATGCTTCGTCATAGCCAATAAAATTTCCTTTCAAACGATGTATAACAAAGTGGAAGTTATGTTATATTTACCGCTCCAGTGGTGTTTAATTTAAAGAAATTATTTAAGATCAATCCAAACTAATCAATTTTGTGTCTTATTAGCTTTTTGGTGGATAATAAAGAGCGGCGGATAAAAGGTCGAAAGCAAAAAGGTCGAAAGTACAAAAGGTCGAAAACATAAGGTCGAAAGTACAGAAGGTCGAAAATACAAAAGGTCGAGAGTACAAAAGGTCGAAAGTACGAAAGATCAAAAAACAAAAGGTCGAAAGTTCAAAAGGTCGAAAGTACACAAGGTCGAAAGTACAAAAGGTAGAAAGTACAAAAGATCGAAAGTACAAAAGAAAGAAAGTACGGCCGCGGGTCCACATCGACTGGACAGGTCAATTCGACTTGATACGGTACCTGTGTCAAAGTTACTACTGTTACTTTCTGCACAAAAATATTGCTTAGGGGGGGGGCATGGCCCCTATGCCCCCTCCCCTTATAACCACCGGTGTTTTTTTGCTTTAAAGAACTTATTTAGATAAATCAAAATATCTAATCTAATCAAAAAACAGTTTATTTTAATTTGGAAACATTTTATTTTAGTAGGTATAAATTACGAAACTTTTTGAAGCATTTATCATAACATTAACCTTATTTTGTAATATATCATTTAAAAAGAAATTGTCTTATCCTCAATAAAGAATAAAGGCGCATTTTTTTCTGAAAATCTTAGAAAAGATATTTAAATATGCAAAAGGAACTGATTATTTCAGTTATTTTTGAAAATAAGTTTATATTAGTACGCCTCTGAAGCCTTAAATATGGCAACAACCCAACATTTTAAGAAAGTTTTTAAAAGAAAATGTTATGTTCTGCAATAAAGTATACTACATATTTTTTCCTAGAAAGTGTAGTTTTTGAGAAAATTTTGAAAAACCTATAATAAACATGTTTTTTCTAAATAATCCCAATTTACGTACGCCACTGAAGAGCTACTTGCTTTTCCTAACCTTATTGACCAATACATCGTTGGAAAGGGAATTTTATTCTCCACAAAAAACTGTTCTTTGCAATTTTTGATAAAAAGGTTAGTTTTCGAGAAAATTACATAAAAATGAAAAAAAACAGGTTTTTGGGGGTTTGGGGGGGATTTTCTTTGTTGGCAACAGAAATATTCGGATTCAGCGGGGTCAAATTAGGAGGAAATGGTCTGTTGCCAAAAAGTAATATGATTTGCTTCTAGACCGAAAACGGAAAGCCTTTTAAAATAATATGCTCTGAGTAGAAGAGAAGTGGTTTTCGGCGCACAACTTGAAAACACGAAAACAGGACGAATCCGTATTTACGAGCGGCAAGTGTATGAGCGGCGCCGGCGCACATACCGCGAGCGTGTATACGGACTTTTAAACACACACATTTAGGTACCACAAATTTTTTGAGCCACATTTGTTTAAGATCGGTTCATTGGCTTTTAGTTATTGCGTGCTAGATCTTTTTTTGACTGCTAGGTCTTTTTTGACCCAAGTTATAGATAATTAAAAAATTATAATAAAATTGACAGAATTTGCTGGTTTTATTCTTTATTGTATTTTTGAGCACTAATCTGTCTAAATTCCTCACAAGTTAAATTATAGTGGTTTGGCCTTGGCCTTGGAGAAAAAGTAGTTGGTATTCCAAGGGTCAAAAAAATAGTAATTTGGTCACCCTACAAATATAGACAATAACACTGACAAGTTCCTTTTTCGACTTCTTTTTGTGGTTCTCATTAATTAAGATAACCAAAAATAACCATACCGGCTATTAAAGTTGTCAAAATTTTAAGCGTCCAAAAATGTCTACCATCCTTTTATTTTAATACAAGGAATTGAACCAAGGCCAACACAAAAACAGAGGCCACGACCCTGAAAAAATCAGCTGTTCTCCCGGGGCTGAATTTTACATTGGGTCTTATGGGAGTTCAGACGTTTTTTATGATATTTTCAAAATGGTACTACAGATTTCCGCAAAATTTCACTGAAATATTCTCAGACACCATCCCGATATTCCACCAAAGGTTTGTAAGGAAGCAACATGATTAAAAGGTTAAAATCTTCAAGATTTAGCATTCCTTATTTTGAATTCAAATTACCCGCCATGTACCACATGCCAACTCACTGGCGTATATATGGGGGGGCCTGGGGGGCCCGGGCCCCCCCCCGAAGCTAAGATTTTTTTAGATATTTTCGACATATTTCATGAAGACAAACATAAAATAGCATAAAATACGCCCTCATGGGGTCTCGGCCCCCCCCCCAAACTGCCTCGGGCCCACCCCGAAACTTTTTTCTATATACGCCACTGTGCCAACTGTTATATTTGACATGTATTTGACTTTGTCATATGTGATTGTCACATTCGCTTCTGCTTTAAACTTAATTTTTGTGTGAGCTAATGAAGCGGTTATGAAAAATTAGGGCTTACTATACATTAAAAAAAAATTGTTCTGCCAGAATAAAGTAAAAACAATCTCAAAAACGGCTTTATTAAAAAAAAATCAAATATCCATGAAACGTCATTCCAACTTCAATATTTTAAAGACAATCAGCTGTGTCGTAACGTGACCATCAAAAAAAAAATCAGCCCCGGATGTGACGTCAACAAAGTGGAGGATCGTGGCCCGTCCATTTTGATAGCCTGATTGAACATCCATCGAATTTGACAACTGACAAGTGTGCACAGTACTAAACGGACCATAAAAACAGTTAAACTCTTTTTTTAACATTGTTCGGTTCGGTTTAGTCTCAACCATTACAAATGTTTTTTTTTTAGGGTTTAACTACCCGGGGGGTTGTTGGGGCTGGGAGCCGCAATGGTTAGAGGGTCAGCTCCCCCCTCCCCGGCGATAGGATGAGGCAAGGTAAGAACACTATATAACCTGAACTGAGCTACCACCACCTATTAAAAATCCCAAGCTACATCACAAAGTAGGTGAGTTTAAAAGAGATTTTGTTGGCTATTTTCTTTTATTTTTTTTTGCATCTGTCGTTTTTACTATCTTCTTTCTACAAGTACCTCTTATAGGCGATATAAGACATAATACCCAGGGTGTGCCGAAAAGGTCTTTACACACTCCATCCCCAAAATACACCCGATCACCAATTTTGAAGGTAATACCTCAAATAACGTTCAAATTTAAAAAAAAAATGATTTTCATTTTTTAACTTAAAGGAGAGTTTACACATGCATGAATTTGCTGGCGCCAATAAAAACTGGCGCGCCAGTAAGTTAAATTTGCAAGTGTAAACACCGACTTGCACACAAGTTATTTTTTTGCATGCATGTATCAAAAAAGTCTGCAGCTGACTGAATTTGCTGGCGCCAGTGGTGACGCATGCGCGCAGAAAAGGAAAATTTTCATGTGTAAACAAGTGCTTGCACGTCGGCTCGCCAGTTTTAAGTTCATTATTTTACATTATTTTTTATTTTCATTGTGTTTGAGCTTAAAAATTTTGTTTATTTTTGTTTTTATAGCTTAATATGGCTAAAAAAAGTGGTCAGCAGAACTATGACCATACAGTTTCTTGAAGGCTATGAATGTTTTCCTTGTTTATGGGATGTACACAGTAGTTCGTATAAAAACAAAGATAGTCGAGATAATGCTTCCCAAAAAATTAGTAAAATAATGACTATTGAAGGCTTTGAAGTTGCAGAAGTAAAAGCAAAAATATGATCCATAAGAAACACATATGCTTTGGAATTGACAAAAATTTAAAAAAGCCAACGTTCCGGAGCCGGTGCAAATGAAGTATACACCCCAAAAGTACCATGGTTTAAAGTAGCAGACCGAGTTTTAAAGAATGTTTTTTAAATAAGAGAAACTCTAGAAGAATATCAAAATGTTGCTTTGTCATTCGAAGATGGTTTTTATAGCTCGCAGGATCTTCTGCTGCAAGTTTTTCGGAATCACCCAAAGTAGATCGACTAGCAATCCATGCTTTAACCCATGCAGATACGGCCTTTTCGTTGTTCCTTTTCCTGAATCTCTTTTATTTTTTTTTTCAATAAAAGTTTAGCGACTATTTTGCAGGCTTCCGAGAGTTCAGCCGACATATCGCGTATCGTGTACACTTTAAAAATGAAACTGGCGTGCCAGTCTTTTTAATTTTCGCACAATAGTGTAAACCTTTAAGGGGCCTACAGACACGCGAGCATTTCTTGAGATTAGTACGCGAACTAATCTCTAGAGATTAGTGCGCGAACTAATCTCTGGGAATCGCCTACACACACGAAGACAAAATTAAACGTTCTAAACATAAACACGATATTATCAATGCGTTTTGCCTAGACACCGAGAGATTTGCTCGCGTACATTATGCGCGCGAACTAATCTTCGAGAGATATTTTAGGCGGATATTGTCTACACACGAAGAGATTAGTATGCGCAAACTTGTACGCGCGTACTAATCTCTGGAAATGTTCGCGTGTCTGTAGGCCCCTTTACAGGCGTGCCAATAGAACTGGCGCGAACACTGGCGCCACTAAATTCATGCATGTGTAAACCCACTATAACACTCTGTATCTCGGAAGCGGAGCAATTTGGTTGATTTAAATCGACTTATTTTGGTCTAAGGACTCTTTGGTAGTAATTTATTGTACGGGCAAAACAAACCCCTTATTTGAATTTGGTGCATCGAGATGTAGAGACTACTTTTTTATTTGCCGGAGGACTTTTATCGTGTGCGCTGTTTTTCCACAGGCGAAAAATATAATTTTTTTCAGACTAAATTACCTGTAGTAGCTAGCCGCCCTTTATACTTTTATACTTTACATATTTTTTCGGGTTCTGGGGGGTAATTACCCCCTTACCCCTATGGTTATCCCTCTAATTGAGTGACCTGTGATAGCCCGTGAGATAGTTGTGGAAGTTTTTCTGTGAAACTAATCTACCGAAAGTTATAAGCGAAAGTTTGTGAAAAAAAACATTAAAAAATGCCGCCATCTTGGATTTATAAAGTCACACAGGTGTTCCCACTCAAATTGGAGGAAAACACCCGGTAACTTACAATCGATTTTATTCAAGGCAGTTTTAAAAAATCTTTCACAAGTATCTCTCGGAACACGATTTTTGACAATAAGCCCTCAACTACACGTAGCGTTATATGGAGTCGCAGCAGTGTGTACGGAAGGGGAGGGGGGAGGGCCCTAAAACGATCTGCCTCAAACTCAAAAGGGTTATTCCATATACGTAATATTCCAATACACCCGGTTAGCTATTTACTCTATAAGTGGATTTTGAGTATCACATTAAAGGATGACAATACGAAAATTGTATAAGTGTGTCCTTTACAGGTATACGAAAACGGCCACGCCCGAACGAATCAGCGCCGTCACTAGACTATGGGTATTCCCTTGAAGAATAGTTTTTTAATTATGTTTTAAAAATTCCATAAAGAATATAAAAAATTTTATAGAATTAAATTTGTTGTAATTATTAGATTCAAAATTTTATATTACGCTACAGATACACTATTGTCTTTAAAATGGTGTTGTGTTAGTTTACAATAGAAGTGCTAAAACTCAAACAATTAATTTTACGATTTTCTATATAATCTAATGACAGTGTAAAAAATTCTACCTTTCGCACCAAACTTATCCTTAAACAGTTCCCAAAGTACCTAGGTATTTTTTGCATGCGAGCAGAAAATAATAAAATACGTAGGCATTTCTAAATGGCCGAACAAGGTAGGTAGATAGGTATATTATTTTTCTACAGGCGTGAAAAATAAACTACTGCCTCTAGTAAATATCTCTCTCAAAAATTAATAAATAATATTGTTTTGTATCATCATGCATTTTGCGTGCGAAAAATTGCACTTTTCCGCACTAATTCGGAAAGAAACCTTCCTGTAGCAACCAAGTTATAGTCATAAAAATCACTAAAAACCCCAACTTGACAAAATTTAATACAAAGAAATCTCCCCTTTGGTACACTAAGGGCGTAAGTCACATTCATTACACACGTAGCCTTCGCACTTATTGTACCAAACAATAAGGACGTCAGTTGCGCGTGTAATGAAAGGAAACTTACGCCTTTAGTGCACCAAAGGGGAGAAATACAATTTAAGGTTTTTTCCAAATATATTACGTATTTGGTTTTTTCCTTAAGCCGTTGACGACATGTTGCACCTAAGAAGTTCGGTCAAGCAGTCGTGTGTGGAAAAATAATTTACCTACTCGCGTGCGGTAAAGTAATTACTTTACCGCACGCCGTGTTCGGTAAAGGTACTTTACCGAACCCTCACCATTTGGAGACCTTAGCAACGCGGCAACTTCAATATTTGTTTACATTTCATCAATTTCGTCTAGTTTGACATGTTTATTTATTAATTCATGGGCGCACCCAGGTGGGGGGCCCCCCAAGCCTTAGATTTTTTTACATATTTTCGACATATTTCAGAAAAAAACACAAAAAATAGCTTAAAATTCGACATTATGAGGCTTCGGGATAGTTTTTGTAAATTGGATGCTCCTTATGTTATTTAAGGGTTGAAAAGACACTTTCCGCCTGTGTTAGGTACAATATTTTACCTATGATTACCTTTTTTTGTAAATTTAATGTAATTTATAAATAAACATGTCAAATTAGACGTAATTGAAATGTAAACAAATATTGAAGTTTTCTTATTACCGCGTTGCTAAGGTTTCCAAATGGTGCGGGTCCGGTAAAGTACCTTTATCGAACGGCGGTAAGTAGAGACACTTTCCGCCTGTGTTAGGTACAATATTTTACCTATGAGTACTTTTTTTTTCAAAAAATTTAATGTAATTTATAAATAAACATGTCAAATTAGACGAAATTGAAATGTAAATAAATATTGAAGTTGTCTTATTACCGCGTTGCTCCAAGGTCTCCAAGTGGTGCGGGTCCGGTACACCCAATATGCAAAATCATCTTTTCGCAAAATGATTTAAACACATATTATATAGTTTCTCTTTATTTTATTAAAAATTATAGCAGAGTATTTAATTATTCTGTCAGTTACTCCCTAAAAACTAACTTCTTGCGCGCAGAAAGGTGAAGTTTTCCACATCCTAGTAGAAAATAGTAAATTTAACAAGTACAAAAATATTACTTTGCCGCATGTAATTGCAGATGGCCGAACAACGCGCTTAGATGGCCGGGCCAGCAATTAAGTGAAACAAAATTTTACAAGTATTTATTTATATTAAATTTTGACAACGTATATTGTTTTGTCTGACACGTTTGTTTTTAATTTTTTGTCATGGTGTTTTTTTTTTCGCACTAGTGCGGAATAGGTTTCTTTCCTCAAAACACTATTTTTATAGTTTTCCTCGGGCGTGACGAGAGCTAAAACGGCTCTGGAGGCGAAGTGAAAGCGCAATGCACAGTGGTCTATGCCAGAAATGCGTTACCTACTATTAGCATATAAGTAATTTACGTATATGACTATTAGAGTTTTAAAGCGCGTTAAAGGCTTCTAGAACCGATTTTCGTGTGCACTTCATTGCTAAAATGTAAGATACAATTTAAATCATTTCTTACACCCTAAGAATGCAAAATCGATTGGTCGTCCAAAAATCGTCGTGTGCAGGAGGTGGTGGGGGTAATTTTTCCAAAAATTTAGAAATTTTTTTTTGCATTTTTTAAATATATAAACTGTGCTCATGATTCCACCAAAAGCATATAGTAATATTTCTATCAGAAAGAGTTCCCTATTAAACAAGTGCTCGCCCTGAAAACGCGTATTTACAATAATTTATAACTTGTTATAACTCGAGAACCCTTTGCTTAATCAAAAAAACACCTTCTATAAACTTTGTGTATCAAAGATCAGGAATCACAACGGTTTTAGAAAAATGTCAATCGGACGCGTAGTTTTAGCTCACACATATACTATACTATAGTAGTGTGAGCTATGGTGATCCTAATTTTTTCGAGAAAAAAAAAGTTGCTCCGATTTCAAAATTTTTTATATATCTTTGCGTTTCAGACGATTTTGAAACTTTTTTGTTGCGCCGTCTGTCTGTCTGTCTGTCTGTCTGTCCGTATGTCTGTCTGTAACGACCAACGCGCATAACTCAAAAACCGCTCAGCCGATTTTAATGAAATTTGGTACCTAGGCTGGGTCTTGGGTCGAGATGGTCCCATTTAAAAATGAACAAAATCCACCGAACAGAAACCAAATAAAAGGGTGGGGGTAGATTTCAAAAAATAGAGTTTATATGAAAATATGGCTTGTGTGATATCAAACGAAAGGTAATTGAGTCTGGAGTTAAACAAAATACATTTTAATTTATTTTAAAAAAAGGGTGGGGGTATATTTCAAAAATTAGAGTTTAAGTGAAAATATGGAGTGTGTGATATCAAACGAAAGGTAATTGAGTCCGAAGTTTAACAAAATACATTTTAGTTTTTGCTTTTTTTAAGGGTGGGGGTAGATTTTTAAAATTTGAGTTTAAGTCAAAACATGGCTTGTGTGGTATCAAACAAAAGGTAATTTAGTCTGGAGTTGAATAAAATATATTTCAGTTTTTAGTTATATTAGCTCACACGTAAACTATAACTATAGTACCTAGTGTGAGCTTAGGGGCCCATATATTGGCAGAGTATTAGCTCACACATATACTATACTATAGTAGTGTGAGCTATGGTGATCCTAATTTTTTCGAGAAAAAAAAAGTTGCTCCGATTTCAAAAATTTTTATATATCTTTGCGTTTCAGATGATTTTGAAACTTTTTTGTTGCGCCGTCTGTCTGTCTGTCTGTCGTCTGTCTGTCTGTATGTCTGTCTGTCTGTCTGTCTGTCTGTCTGTCTGTCTGTCTGTCTGTGTGTCTGTATGTCTGTCTGTAACGACCAACGCGCATAACTCAAAAACCGCTTGGCCGATTTTAATGAAATTTGGTACCTGGGCTGGGTCTTGGGTCGAGATGGTCCCATTTAAAAATGAACAAAATCCACCGAACACAAACCAAATAAAAGGGTGGGGATAGATTTCAAAAATTAGAGTTTATGTGAAAATATGGCGTGTGTGATATCAAACGAAAGGTAATTGAGTCTGGAGGTAAACAAAATACATTTTAATTTATTTAAAAAAAAAGAGTGGGGGTATATTTCAAAAATTAGAGTTTAAGTGAAAATATGGCGTGTGTGATATCAAACGAAAGGTAATTAAGTCCGGAGTTCAACAAAATACATTTTAGTTTTTGTTTTTTTTAAGGGTGGGGGTGGATTTCAAAAATTTGAGTTTAAGTCAAAACATGGCTTGTGTGGTATCAAACAAAAGGTAATTTAGTGTGGAGTTGAATAAAATATATTTCAGTTTTAAGTTATATTAGCTCACATAACTATAGTACCTAGTAAGAGCTTAGGGGCCCATATATTGGCAGAGTATTTTTTTAAGTAGCTAAGAGTGATGCCATGACGCGACGAACGCGGCGGATCCTAGACATGCGACGAAGGGTCACATATTTTACAAATGCATGGCGGGACAGGCGAAACGCGACTCTATTAGTCGAGACACACGTAAGATCGCTTTTCGTTGATTATCTCGCTTGTGCCATTGTTTCCCTTAATAAACAATGCTTTTGCGTTGCGATGTCCGTTTTTGACTTGTTATAACAAGAATGTTGAATTAGTTGTTGTTTTTGTGTAATCTAATACAGTGTTTTCAATGTGTGTATGTAGTCAAAACAGAGTGTATTTAAAATAAACAATATATACAAACAGTGGCGGATCCAGGGGGGGGGGGGGGGCAACATATAATTTATTTTTTAGTTTAGCAGCATCATTTATTTAAAATTTGTCAAAAATTCTACTTATTTTTTTTTAAATTTCGCCTGCGGCGCTATTATTCTTATTTAGCTACTAAATTTCACATCTCAATTTCTATCAAAAACCACTAAAAAAATGTTTTTGATGTTTGCTGCCACTTTGACCCCTGCCCCCGGGAAATTCTGGATCCGCCACTGTATACAGAGTGTAAATAAGATTTAAGTGCAGAACAAATAAGAAAGCCAAAATTATATTTATTAGTATGATATAAGAAGTGAAACCAAAATAGGTTTGGGACAGTCACGTGATATATATTTATTTTTTAATATAATTTTTTGTGACAAGTTTATTTATTACTCTGTCTTTGTCACTTTCCAATCACCCCGTTTTTAACTTAAGGCCAGCGCAAACACATTATTTGCCCCGATAAGCCTAGGCAGTCCATGTGAAAGATAGATTTGTGCACACTCGATATTTCTTTTCTATATAAACTTTGCATAACACATTGAAAGTTATCGTTACTTGTTTAGAAACTTTAAAAAATAGTTGTGGTATACCATGTATCCCAGATAAAAGTTATTACATGGTTTCTTATGAGAATTTTGAAAACAGTAATACACACAAATTTGGATTATTGGGTAAACATTGGCACTATTCCGAGCCCAGTCTATTTCAAAAATAAAAATATCTATAAAGACTTTTAAAATACTCTGCCAATATATGGGCCCCTAAGCTCACACTAGGTACTATAGTTATAGTGTACGTGTGAGCTAATATAACTAAAAACTGAAATATATTTTATTTAACTCCAGACTAAATTACCTTTTGTTTGATACCACACAAGCCATGTTTTGACTTAAACTCAAATTTTTGAAATCTACCCCCACCCTTAAAAAAAACAAAAAACTAAAATGTATTTTGTTAAACTCCGGACTCAATTACCTTTCGTTTGATATCACACACGCCATATTTTCACTTAAACTCTAATTTTTAAAATATACCCCCACCCTTTTTTTAAAATAAATTAAAATGTATTTTGTTTAACTGCAGACTCAATTACCTGTCGTTTGATATCACACACGCCATATTTTTACATAAACTCTAATTTTTGAAATCTACCCCCACCCTTTTATTTGGTTTCTGTTCGGTGGATTTTGTTCATTTTTAAATGGGACCATCTCGACCCAAGACCCAGCCTAGGTACCAAATTTCATTAAAATCGGCCAAGCGGTTTTTGAGTTATGCGCGTTGGTCGTTACAGACATACAGACAGACAGACAGACAGACAGACAGACAGACATACAGACAGACAGACAGACAGACAGACGGCGCAACAAAAAAGTTTCAAAATCATCTGAAACGCAAAGATATATAAAAATTTTTGAAATCGGAGCAACTTTTTTTTTCTCGAAAAAATTAGGATCACCATAGCTCACACTACTATAGTATAGTATATGTGTGAGCTAAAATCAAGCAATAAATAAATTATTTTTATTAAAAGCAGTTTTTAGTTTTTGCTTGATATTTGGAAAAACCCTTGTGGTTATTTTAAATTTTAATACAGCACCTGATTGGGCTCAGAATATAGTCAGTTTTTTCCATTTAACCAGAATTATAATATGTCTTATCATTTCCAAAATTCTCATAAGACCCCATGTAGTTACTTTTATCTGGGACACCCTGTATAGTAAGTACTTTTTGAATATTATCTATATGTAAAAATTATACTACCCGCAACTTAATGAATTATATACGAAGTAACTGGAACGACCACGGCTATATGAGACACTGAGACAAAAATTTAACAGTTTTTTTAGAGTGACAACATACAATAAATGCTAAGCATTGCAATCTTTCTCTGTCTAGTTCTAATCACCTGTGGTATTCTGTGAACTTAATACTTCAAGGAGATTGTCATTTGTGATTTGTCATTAAAGTGTTTGTCAATGTTGTCAGTAGCACCTCCTGCGCAGCGTGCTCTCTCTACAAAAAATATCAATATTTTTGCCTCACTTTGCATATAGAGATTATTGCCGTTAATAGGCCTTACGAGAATCTCTCAGTTTAGTGCCCTCTTTAGCCTATTAACCTTTCCATCATTTTTGACGTTGGTCAAAGCTGTCACATTATTTATTGATCCAGGAGACGATGTGAAGCCTTCCAAAAAGGCGCCACAAATGAAATTGCCTTATTTGAAAAAAAACTTACTTGCGATTAAACTCTTTAAAAAAATCTCTATATCGTTATTTAAAGTTGTAGTTGTACATTTACATAGATAGGGTTTTTGGCCACTGTGCGCCGATAAATCAATGTGACGACACGGGTCAACTGTGTGGGGACGATATACACCAATAAAATAATATGCATGAGTAAATTAAAGCATGTGTTTAAAAATAACCAATCAGGACATTTTATACTAAATTCTACAAGAAGGACACTCTTATGTACATTTGATATTGCCATTTCTTAATGTTTTCATCAAGAACTGGAAATTACCGTGGGTATTGGAATATTACGTATATGGGTTATTCCATATACGTAATATTCCAATACACCCGGTTAGCTATTTACTCTATAAGTGGATTTTGAGTATCACATTAAAGGATGACAATACGAAAATTGTATAAGTGTGTCCTTTACAGGTATACGAAAACGGCCACGCCCGAACGAATCAGCGCCGTCACTAGACTATGGGTATTCCCTTGAAGAATAGTTTTTTAATTATGTTTTAAAAATTCCATAAAGAATATAAAAAATTTTATAGAATTAAATTTGTTGTAATTATTAGATTCAAAATTTTATATTACGCTACAGATACACTATTGTCTTTAAAATGGTGTTGTGTTAGTTTACAATAGAAGTGCTAAAACTCAAACAATTAATTTTACGATTTTCTATATAATCTAATGACAGTGTAAAAAATTCTACCTTTCGCACCAAACTTATCCTTAAACAGTTCCCAAAGTACCTAGGTATTTTTTGCATGCGAGCAGAAAATAATAAAATACGTAGGCATTTCTAAATGGCCGAACAAGGTAGGTAGATAGGTATATTATTTTTCTACAGGCGTGAAAAATAAACTACTGCCTCTAGTAAATATCTCTCTCAAAAATTAATAAATAATATTGTTTTGTATCATCATGCATTTTGCGTGCGAAAAATTGCACTTTTCCGCACTAATTCGGAAAGAAACCTTCCTGTAGCAACCAAGTTATAGTCATAAAAATCACTAAAAACCCCAACTTGACAAAATTTAATACAAAGAAATCTCCCCTTTGGTACACTAAGGGCGTAAGTCACATTCATTACACACGTAGCCTTCGCACTTATTGTACCAAACAATAAGGACGTCAGTTGCGCGTGTAATGAAAGGAAACTTACGCCTTTAGTGCACCAAAGGGGAGAAATACAATTTAAGGTTTTTTCCAAATATATTACGTATTTGGTTTTTTCCTTAAGCCGTTGACGACATGTTGCACCTAAGAAGTTCGGTCAAGCAGTCGTGTGTGGAAAAATAATTTACCTACTCGCGTGCGGTAAAGTAATTACTTTACCGCACGCCGTGTTCGGTAAAGGTACTTTACCGAACCCTCACCATTTGGAGACCTTAGCAACGCGGCAACTTCAATATTTGTTTACATTTCATCAATTTCGTCTAGTTTGACATGTTTATTTATTAATTCATGGGCGCACCCAGGTGGGGGGCCCCCCAAGCCTTAGATTTTTTTACATATTTTCGACATATTTCAGAAAAAAACACAAAAAATAGCTTAAAATTCGACATTATGAGGCTTCGGGATAGTTTTTGTAAATTGGATGCTCCTTATGTTATTTAAGGGTTGAAAAGACACTTTCCGCCTGTGTTAGGTACAATATTTTACCTATGATTACCTTTTTTTGTAAATTTAATGTAATTTATAAATAAACATGTCAAATTAGACGTAATTGAAATGTAAACAAATATTGAAGTTTTCTTATTACCGCGTTGCTAAGGTTTCCAAATGGTGCGGGTCCGGTAAAGTACCTTTATCGAACGGCGGTAAGTAGAGACACTTTCCGCCTGTGTTAGGTACAATATTTTACCTATGAGTACTTTTTTTTTCAAAAAATTTAATGTAATTTATAAATAAACATGTCAAATTAGACGAAATTGAAATGTAAATAAATATTGAAGTTGTCTTATTACCGCGTTGCTCCAAGGTCT
The DNA here is from genome assembly GCA_963576565.1 of Aspidapion aeneum. Classification (NCBI taxonomy): domain Eukaryota; kingdom Metazoa; phylum Arthropoda; class Insecta; order Coleoptera; family Brentidae; genus Aspidapion; species Aspidapion aeneum. The sequence goes on from OY755042.1 coordinate 113,292,787, forward strand.
CCAAGTGGTGCGGGTCCGGTACACCCAATATGCAAAATCATCTTTTCGCAAAATGATTTAAACACATATTATATAGTTTCTCTTTATTTTATTAAAAATTATAGCAGAGTATTTAATTATTCTGTCAGTTACTCCCTAAAAACTAACTTCTTGCGCGCAGAAAGGTGAAGTTTTCCACATCCTAGTAGAAAATAGTAAATTTAACAAGTACAAAAATATTACTTTGCCGCATGTAATTGCAGATGGCCGAACAACGCGCTTAGATGGCCGGGCCAGCAATTAAGTGAAACAAAATTTTACAAGTATTTATTTATATTAAATTTTGACAACGTATATTGTTTTGTCTGACACGTTTGTTTTTAATTTTTTGTCATGGTGTTTTTTTTTTCGCACTAGTGCGGAATAGGTTTCTTTCCTCAAAACACTATTTTTATAGTTTTCCTCGGGCGTGACGAGAGCTAAAACGGCTCTGGAGGCGAAGTGAAAGCGCAATGCACAGTGGTCTATGCCAGAAATGCGTTACCTACTATTAGCATATAAGTAATTTACGTATATGACTATTAGAGTTTTAAAGCGCGTTAAAGGCTTCTAGAACCGATTTTCGTGTGCACTTCATTGCTAAAATGTAAGATACAATTTAAATCATTTCTTACACCCTAAGAATGCAAAATCGATTGGTCGTCCAAAAATCGTCGTGTGCAGGAGGTGGTGGGGGTAATTTTTCCAAAAATTTAGAAATTTTTTTTTGCATTTTTTAAATATATAAACTGTGCTCATGATTCCACCAAAAGCATATAGTAATATTTCTATCAGAAAGAGTTCCCTATTAAACAAGTGCTCGCCCTGAAAACGCGTATTTACAATAATTTATAACTTGTTATAACTCGAGAACCCTTTGCTTAATCAAAAAAACACCTTCTATAAACTTTGTGTATCAAAGATCAGGAATCACAACGGTTTTAGAAAAATGTCAATCGGACGCGTAGTTTTAGCTCACACATATACTATACTATAGTAGTGTGAGCTATGGTGATCCTAATTTTTTCGAGAAAAAAAAAGTTGCTCCGATTTCAAAATTTTTTATATATCTTTGCGTTTCAGACGATTTTGAAACTTTTTTGTTGCGCCGTCTGTCTGTCTGTCTGTCTGTCTGTCCGTATGTCTGTCTGTAACGACCAACGCGCATAACTCAAAAACCGCTCAGCCGATTTTAATGAAATTTGGTACCTAGGCTGGGTCTTGGGTCGAGATGGTCCCATTTAAAAATGAACAAAATCCACCGAACAGAAACCAAATAAAAGGGTGGGGGTAGATTTCAAAAAATAGAGTTTATATGAAAATATGGCTTGTGTGATATCAAACGAAAGGTAATTGAGTCTGGAGTTAAACAAAATACATTTTAATTTATTTTAAAAAAAGGGTGGGGGTATATTTCAAAAATTAGAGTTTAAGTGAAAATATGGAGTGTGTGATATCAAACGAAAGGTAATTGAGTCCGAAGTTTAACAAAATACATTTTAGTTTTTGCTTTTTTTAAGGGTGGGGGTAGATTTTTAAAATTTGAGTTTAAGTCAAAACATGGCTTGTGTGGTATCAAACAAAAGGTAATTTAGTCTGGAGTTGAATAAAATATATTTCAGTTTTTAGTTATATTAGCTCACACGTAAACTATAACTATAGTACCTAGTGTGAGCTTAGGGGCCCATATATTGGCAGAGTATTAGCTCACACATATACTATACTATAGTAGTGTGAGCTATGGTGATCCTAATTTTTTCGAGAAAAAAAAAGTTGCTCCGATTTCAAAAATTTTTATATATCTTTGCGTTTCAGATGATTTTGAAACTTTTTTGTTGCGCCGTCTGTCTGTCTGTCTGTCGTCTGTCTGTCTGTATGTCTGTCTGTCTGTCTGTCTGTCTGTCTGTCTGTCTGTCTGTCTGTGTGTCTGTATGTCTGTCTGTAACGACCAACGCGCATAACTCAAAAACCGCTTGGCCGATTTTAATGAAATTTGGTACCTGGGCTGGGTCTTGGGTCGAGATGGTCCCATTTAAAAATGAACAAAATCCACCGAACACAAACCAAATAAAAGGGTGGGGATAGATTTCAAAAATTAGAGTTTATGTGAAAATATGGCGTGTGTGATATCAAACGAAAGGTAATTGAGTCTGGAGGTAAACAAAATACATTTTAATTTATTTAAAAAAAAAGAGTGGGGGTATATTTCAAAAATTAGAGTTTAAGTGAAAATATGGCGTGTGTGATATCAAACGAAAGGTAATTAAGTCCGGAGTTCAACAAAATACATTTTAGTTTTTGTTTTTTTTAAGGGTGGGGGTGGATTTCAAAAATTTGAGTTTAAGTCAAAACATGGCTTGTGTGGTATCAAACAAAAGGTAATTTAGTGTGGAGTTGAATAAAATATATTTCAGTTTTAAGTTATATTAGCTCACATAACTATAGTACCTAGTAAGAGCTTAGGGGCCCATATATTGGCAGAGTATTTTTTTAAGTAGCTAAGAGTGATGCCATGACGCGACGAACGCGGCGGATCCTAGACATGCGACGAAGGGTCACATATTTTACAAATGCATGGCGGGACAGGCGAAACGCGACTCTATTAGTCGAGACACACGTAAGATCGCTTTTCGTTGATTATCTCGCTTGTGCCATTGTTTCCCTTAATAAACAATGCTTTTGCGTTGCGATGTCCGTTTTTGACTTGTTATAACAAGAATGTTGAATTAGTTGTTGTTTTTGTGTAATCTAATACAGTGTTTTCAATGTGTGTATGTAGTCAAAACAGAGTGTATTTAAAATAAACAATATATACAAACAGTGGCGGATCCAGGGGGGGGGGGGGGGGGGCAACATATAATTTATTTTTTAGTTTAGCAGCATCATTTATTTAAAATTTGTCAAAAATTCTACTTATTTTTTTTTAAATTTCGCCTGCGGCGCTATTATTCTTATTTAGCTACTAAATTTCACATCTCAATTTCTATCAAAAACCACTAAAAAAATGTTTTTGATGTTTGCTGCCACTTTGACCCCTGCCCCCGGGAAATTCTGGATCCGCCACTGTATACAGAGTGTAAATAAGATTTAAGTGCAGAACAAATAAGAAAGCCAAAATTATATTTATTAGTATGATATAAGAAGTGAAACCAAAATAGGTTTGGGACAGTCACGTGATATATATTTATTTTTTAATATAATTTTTTGTGACAAGTTTATTTATTACTCTGTCTTTGTCACTTTCCAATCACCCCGTTTTTAACTTAAGGCCAGCGCAAACACATTATTTGCCCCGATAAGCCTAGGCAGTCCATGTGAAAGATAGATTTGTGCACACTCGATATTTCTTTTCTATATAAACTTTGCATAACACATTGAAAGTTATCGTTACTTGTTTAGAAACTTTAAAAAATAGTTGTGGTATACCATGTATCCCAGATAAAAGTTATTACATGGTTTCTTATGAGAATTTTGAAAACAGTAATACACACAAATTTGGATTATTGGGTAAACATTGGCACTATTCCGAGCCCAGTCTATTTCAAAAATAAAAATATCTATAAAGACTTTTAAAATACTCTGCCAATATATGGGCCCCTAAGCTCACACTAGGTACTATAGTTATAGTGTACGTGTGAGCTAATATAACTAAAAACTGAAATATATTTTATTTAACTCCAGACTAAATTACCTTTTGTTTGATACCACACAAGCCATGTTTTGACTTAAACTCAAATTTTTGAAATCTACCCCCACCCTTAAAAAAAACAAAAAACTAAAATGTATTTTGTTAAACTCCGGACTCAATTACCTTTCGTTTGATATCACACACGCCATATTTTCACTTAAACTCTAATTTTTAAAATATACCCCCACCCTTTTTTTAAAATAAATTAAAATGTATTTTGTTTAACTGCAGACTCAATTACCTGTCGTTTGATATCACACACGCCATATTTTTACATAAACTCTAATTTTTGAAATCTACCCCCACCCTTTTATTTGGTTTCTGTTCGGTGGATTTTGTTCATTTTTAAATGGGACCATCTCGACCCAAGACCCAGCCTAGGTACCAAATTTCATTAAAATCGGCCAAGCGGTTTTTGAGTTATGCGCGTTGGTCGTTACAGACATACAGACAGACAGACAGACAGACAGACAGACAGACATACAGACAGACAGACAGACAGACAGACGGCGCAACAAAAAAGTTTCAAAATCATCTGAAACGCAAAGATATATAAAAATTTTTGAAATCGGAGCAACTTTTTTTTTCTCGAAAAAATTAGGATCACCATAGCTCACACTACTATAGTATAGTATATGTGTGAGCTAAAATCAAGCAATAAATAAATTATTTTTATTAAAAGCAGTTTTTAGTTTTTGCTTGATATTTGGAAAAACCCTTGTGGTTATTTTAAATTTTAATACAGCACCTGATTGGGCTCAGAATATAGTCAGTTTTTTCCATTTAACCAGAATTATAATATGTCTTATCATTTCCAAAATTCTCATAAGACCCCATGTAGTTACTTTTATCTGGGACACCCTGTATAGTAAGTACTTTTTGAATATTATCTATATGTAAAAATTATACTACCCGCAACTTAATGAATTATATACGAAGTAACTGGAACGACCACGGCTATATGAGACACTGAGACAAAAATTTAACAGTTTTTTTAGAGTGACAACATACAATAAATGCTAAGCATTGCAATCTTTCTCTGTCTAGTTCTAATCACCTGTGGTATTCTGTGAACTTAATACTTCAAGGAGATTGTCATTTGTGATTTGTCATTAAAGTGTTTGTCAATGTTGTCAGTAGCACCTCCTGCGCAGCGTGCTCTCTCTACAAAAAATATCAATATTTTTGCCTCACTTTGCATATAGAGATTATTGCCGTTAATAGGCCTTACGAGAATCTCTCAGTTTAGTGCCCTCTTTAGCCTATTAACCTTTCCATCATTTTTGACGTTGGTCAAAGCTGTCACATTATTTATTGATCCAGGAGACGATGTGAAGCCTTCCAAAAAGGCGCCACAAATGAAATTGCCTTATTTGAAAAAAAACTTACTTGCGATTAAACTCTTTAAAAAAATCTCTATATCGTTATTTAAAGTTGTAGTTGTACATTTACATAGATAGGGTTTTTGGCCACTGTGCGCCGATAAATCAATGTGACGACACGGGTCAACTGTGTGGGGACGATATACACCAATAAAATAATATGCATGAGTAAATTAAAGCATGTGTTTAAAAATAACCAATCAGGACATTTTATACTAAATTCTACAAGAAGGACACTCTTATGTACATTTGATATTGCCATTTCTTAATGTTTTCATCAAGAACTGGAAATTACCGTGGGTATTGGAATATTACGTATATGGGTTATTCAGGGAATTGTCAACAAAAGATCGCAGCAGGCATGGGGTCAGACCTCGGGCCCTACCCTAAAGTTTGCTCCGCCTTATTGGCATATAATACCGTATTTATCCATCGTGGGTCTTATTAACACCCCTGCAAAGGGAGAAAATAAGGGTAGTTTATTTTAAACCCGCCTTTTTCAACATGGCTTTTACAGTTAGGAAGTTTTGACTAGGTACTTATGAATTGGGGAAATGGCCTAAACATTTTCTATAAAATATTTTCTAATTTATTAAACTTCCTAAATTAAATATATAATACCTAATATCAGAAACGAGTATAATATGTACAGGGTGTGTCCCAAGTTTAATTCCTGGGTCACCCTGTTCACTATTTATACAGTGGCGGATCTAGGCGTGGGCAGAGTGGGCACCCGCCTACAGCTCAGATCCGCCACTGTTCGTAACTAGTTGAGGATGGCGAAAACAGATTTTTTACGAATTTCAAAAATTATCCACAATACAAGAATAATGAGCCCCTTTGAAAAAAGCAAGGATTGATTCAGTCCGCCACCTTATGCCGTATTCCATTGGGGAAATGAGTGCAGCACTAGTGCACAACTGGCTCGGTGTTTGCATTCCATTGACATGCACTTTTTCAGTTTTCGTATTCCATTGAGGAAATTATGAATTCAGTTTTGCACTGAGTGCAGCTTTTTTGACACCGGCTCTGAGGGCTCGTGCCGCACCGAAAACTTTTTCCCGCCATTAATTTTAAACGCTTATTATTGTCGTGGGACGTAAAAATGAGTGAAAATAAAGTTGTTAGCGATTTTTTATTATTCTCTTCGCTGCTAAGTAGTAGCAGCAATGAAGATGAAGAAGAACAGTTCTGTGCAATAAAAACAATGAGAACGGAAACCCCAAAAATAAAAAACTTTATTGAAAATGTGGTTTACCGATTTAACAACAAACAGGTAAGTAGATTTGTATGGATTTGGTTGACTGGGGCCCTGGGGCTAATTTTCTGATAGTTGGGATTTTCTGGCAGCTATGATTATAAGTAAAAATAAATGTATTTTTTAGTTCAAGAAACACTTTCGGTTCGAGATGAGCACTGCAGAATTCCTCATAAATAAATTCAAGTAGCCTCAATTTTGTCCAAAAAAAGAACAAGGGGGACGAAACCCCATTAGCGCTGAGGCACATATCTTGCCATGTTTATGGTATGTTAAAACACCCTTACGCTTAGCTGTTAGGTTAGGTTATGTTCTTGTTGAATGGAAATTTGTTCAAAAATATTTTCTTCAAAAACTTTTTTGAACAATTTTCCTTATGAAAAAAAATTACTTTAAAAGAAAATGTTTTTGAACAAAAACATTTTAATAAAATGTTTTCAAACAATATTTTTTGTTTGAAGGAAATGTTTTTAAATAATTTTCCTTTTCAAAAAAATGTTATTGAAGTAATAGTATTACTTTCGAACAAATGAATTTTGAACAACATGTTTCTGGCCAAATTCCGCAAGGCAGGAAAGTTAGGTTTAGTTGAAAGAAACTTGTGAAATATTATATATGTATACAAGGTGTTTCGAATACTTATGTTCAAATTTTGGGAGCAGAAAGTACACTTCTGGTTAGGGTTTTTTGAAAAACAAGCGCGAAATATAGATAACTACTCTATCTGTTGGTATACGAGCACATGCCTGCATTCAAAAAGGAGGTTTAAAATATTCTTATTAACTTTTTTTAAATAAAATCATTATTTATTTATTTGACGAATTTTATTTATCTTAGGATAATATTTTTCGGCGTGTAACTTTGAAACAAATAAAAATGGATATCGTCGTTGGCCTGATAAAACTACAGGTTGTGTGACATTTTTTTCAAAAATGAGATTTTTGCATAATCAATTTGCCCTATTCATAATGTTATATTAACGTTGCTTAAAGAAGTTCTACAGCTCATAATGGCATACCACACTAAGGTCACTATATCACGATGTTAGGAACTTCGTGATATAGTGACCTTATACCACACGAGTGCGATTTTTCATTTTCCGCGTGTTCCATTGAAACTGCACTCGGTGCAAATTTTTGACAGCACCGTTTCAGTGTCAGTGCACCACCAGTGCTGCACTCATTTCCCCAATGGAATACGGCATTAGATTTTATAATGGCAAAGAAATATTTTTACTCGACAGCATAAGCAATTTCCTGCAAAAGCTCTGTCCATTAACATTGATCGTAGGTACCTAGGTATAGTTCAAAAGTTATAACAAAAAACATTTTGTCCGTGTTTTTTAGCCCACCCGGTAAATATAAGTACTCGGTTTCATACAGTTTTTTTACAAACGCACCCTATGTTTGACTACTTTTGGGTTAAATCGGGCAAGGCACTGAAAACTAGTGTTGCCAGGTCAAATTTTGCACCATCCCCAGATTATATTTCAAAAATCCCTAGATCTACGTTAATTTGCATACGGCAAGCGCCAAGCACTGCACCCTGCATTGAGGCTATTTGACTACTTTTGGGTTAAATCGGGCGCGGCACCCAAAACCAGTATTGCCAGGAATGCCAGGTTTTTTTTGCACCATCCCCTATTATTATTTTTAAAATTATATTTTAAAAATTCCTAGATTTACGTTAATTCGTATACAACAATCGCCAAGCATTGTACCCTGCATTGAGGCTATTTGAGGAGTGTGGATACGCAAATTAGAAAAAATCTAACAATAGAAAATACAAAAATACTTACTTATCAAGGCAATAAACAATATACGAGTATTAAACACTAGAGTCTATTTTCGGCTAGAATACACCAAAAAAATTTCACACTTTTCAAATCAAAATTCAATTACGCGACTGCTTTAACAGTTGATACTGCATCCACATCCAAAGACAAAGTGAAAGAAGCGGGGCGAAACAGAAGCCGTCTTCCGCGCCAAATATGGCATTACCTGGCTTTTCCAAGAAAACCTCCAGTTTTTTAGGTTTCATATACTTACGAGATCCTGTTAAGTGGTGTACTGTATAGACAAAAAATATTGTAAAAAAAAATGTTTCTAAAATTTTTATTGTTTTTTTTAATGGTTTAAATATCAAAAAACTTAGTTGACTATTGCACGTGTGATTCTTATACAGGGTGTTTCCTATACTTTGTTATTATAAAAGAAAGAAAAAAATATAAAATGGCAAACTAGTAGAATTTTTCACGCCCTTTAGGATGCTTAAAATCAAACGAATTTTCAATACGTAACTGTTGTTTTTATTAAAAAATTATAAAGTACAGAGTTCAACGAACTTTTGTCAATGTTTTTTAAATAAACTTAAAAACTCCAAGAAGCGATGCTCTATTTTTTACCTTCCTAGCCCGCACAGGAATGACTAGAGAAGGTATTGTTTTCGACGAAAAATATTTTTTTGAGATAACGCCGAAAATGTGTTATTTGGGTGTATTTTCACCAATATCTTCGTGATGTGTGTGTGTGTGTGTGTGTATTTTTTTCTGCCCGTAACACGATAGCTCCTAAACCACTAAACCGATTTTCATAAAATTTTCAGGAAAAATAGCGTTCGACACTCTAACGAGCTGCTTAGATTTTGGTCAAAATCTATTAATGCTAATGACAGGTTTTTGACAATGAAAATTTTTTTAAATGCTAACTTTTTAACGGAGCATTGCATCAAGATGAGGTTTTCGGAATATAGTAGACTACATTTGGCTTAATAATTTGTGTTATAACCAAAAACTTCGTAGAAGCTGTAGTTTCTGAGATATTTACAAAAAACTGTTTTCAAGGTTGATTATCATAGCTATTTGGCTAGCTCGGAAGGTATCAGATCTGTCATAGATCCATTTATTAGCCCACACTCCTACTATACTATAGTAGTGTGAGCTATGGTGATCCTAATTTTTTCGAGAAAAAAAGTTTCTCCGATTTCAAAAAATTTTATATATCTTTGCGTTTCAGATGATTTTGAAACTTTTTTGTTGCGCCGTCTGTCTGTCTGTCTGTATGTCTGTCTGTCTGGCTGTATGTCTGTATGTCTGTCTGTAACGACCAACCCGCATAACTCAAAAACCACTTGTCCGATTTAAATGAAATTTGGTACCTAGGCCGGGTCTTGGGCCGTGATGGTCTCATTGAAAAACGAACAAAATCCACCTAACGCAAGCCAAATAAAAGGGTGGGGGTAGATTTCAAAAATTAGAGTTTATGTGAAAATATGGCGTGTGTGATATCAAACGAAAGGTAATTAAGTCTGGAGTTAAACAAAATGAATTTAAGTTTATTTTTAAAAAAAGGGTGGGGGTAGATGTCAAAAATTAGAGTTTAAGTGAAAATATGGCGTGTGTGATATCAAACGAAAGGTAATTGAGTCTGGAGTTAAACAAAATACATTTTAGTTTTTATAAAGGGGTAGGGGTAGATTTTAAAAATTAGAGTTTAAGTCAAAACATCGCTTGTGTGGTATCAAACGAAAGGTAATTGAGTCTGGAGTTGAATAAAATATATTTCAGTTTTTAGTTGATTTAGCTCACCCGTACACTATAACTATAGTACCTAGGGTGAGCTTAGGTGCCCATAGATTGGCAGAGTATTTTTATTTATGTATCTTAAATAGCATCAAAAATTCTACTTGTTTGCCAATTAAAACTTTTTATCTTTACTAATTGCGCGAACTTGGCGGGACACTCATTGCCATCATCATATTTTAATATGTATATGATCAGGGACCGTGCCGCGGCGGAACAAAGCATTTTTCGTGGGCACATTTTCCGAGAAAGTTTGCGCGCAGGTGGCCTGATGACGGGCCTGACCGTCTTTTTCAATTGGTCCAGAAGGAGAGACATAAACAGGGTTGCCAGAACTAGATTTATTATTTACTCATGTGATATTAGAAGACAGTAGCGCACTAGTATTATACAAACGTATTCGTCAAAGGGACAAACAAAAACAAGTAACATTTTAACAAAAGTTCGAGTTAATCTTAAATGGAAACCACATGCAGATAACTTATCCAAAAAATTAAGATCTCTAATATATTTGTTTAGAAGGGCCAAGCAAATTCTGCCCCTTGTTACACTCAAAACTATATATTTCTCCCTTATTCAGTCTCTTTTAGAATACGGCATCGTGGGATGGGGGGGAGCATACCACGAAAACCTCAAACATATAAAAATTCTTAAAAAAAAAATCCTAAAATTAATACTTGATCTGGATTACAAGTTTCCTAGCTTAGAGCTCTTTAAAAAAACTAAAGTTTTAACTCTTAACCTTTTATACTACAAAGCATCTGTTATGCAATGCATAAAAAATAAAATATCACCACTAATATGAGTCAAAAATATAATACTAGATGTCAAGCTAATGATAACATCATAACCAATAAAATTAAGACAACACTTGGACAACAAGACTTTATTTATACTGGTCAATTGATTTATAATCAACTACTAGGGTTGCCAACCGTCCTCCAGCCAGGAGGACAGTCCTCCTTTGAGGCAAAATGTCCTCCGTCCTCCACAAACCCTGTGGAGGACGCCATTTGTCCTCCTTTATCAAAATTATGTGCTTAAATCAAAAATAACGTGATAAAAAGACATGAGAAATGACCCGAATTCATAGTTGTTTCCCATTTTTTTTCTCTGTCATCCATATAAAATTTTAAGAAATAAATAAACCAAGCCTGAGGAGCGTCTGTAAAAACAGCCGTAAGCAACGGCGGCATCATTTGTAAGTTTTCGTCACGTCTCCCGCGGCATAGCAAAGGTCAGTCAAGTGTTCTGTGGTCAGTCCCAGTGTTTTTTGGTCAGTCCCTGTTCTGTAGTCAGTCCGGCACAGACGATCGCGCAGAGAAGATCGCAGAATTTGCACCCTATGTTTGCCTCCAAGTTTTGGTTTGTTTTACTAAGTATTCAATATTTTTTCTCTTTACTCTTGGGGTATAGTAGTAAGGTAAGTAAACAGTCACTTAAGATGATTGCCCCAAATGCCTCAATTCACTGTTGTTTTTTATATTATTGAAATCTAGCACTTCTGCTTATGCTGCAATATTTTATGCTGAGTTTATACACTATACAGACAGATAAAAATAATCTCTTATTGATTGATTCTATAAAATAAAAAGTTGGACAACTTTTAACTTTTTTTTTTATTTTTATCTGAAAACAGATGTGCAACATCACATCATATGATCTTTGTTGTTGTTTTGGTATAGAATTTAATTATTTTTTTCAGTTTTTTTTTAACCATTTTAAGATTTTTAAGCAATCCAACTTTAAGAAGCCATTTCTCTTTTAATTCAAAAAAACTTACAGATTGTGTTTTTTTACAAAAATATTGATGTTTGTTTTTTATTTTGGCTGTCTAAATAGCAAAATAGGTATTTTAATTTTTATATACATAACCCCAGCATAAAAATAAAACAAAAGTACATATTAAAATAGAATTCATATTATTTTCTACAAAAACAGTGTTTAAAATTTATTAAAAAACTACCTCCGATAATGAAGTTTTTTACTGAAAACGGCGTTTTTCTCAGAGCAAGTGCAAAAGTTTTTCTTAAGGGCTTGCACGCACGAGAGGTTATTTTGCCGTCCTGCCGCTGCGGTGTTGTCACCATTTTGATAGAACGCGCTATTTTAGATGTACCTGAGCGGACCAGCGATTATTTTTCTGCAGCGGTTTTAATCAAATTTCGCCCCGTTTAAACAATCGCGCGGTTTAAAAACGTCTTGTGTGTGCCAACCCTAATAGATCTTTTAGTGCAAATAAAACCCGTTTGAAGCTCAATTATCACTTTATATTTTTGTTTTACTGAATAAAATGCTCTTAATGTGTTAAAGCCTGGTCGGTTTACCTTATATTAGTATTATTAGTAAATTTAACAAGAAAATTTGTTTGGTGTTTTTGTTGATGTTTCGTACATATGTACCTGTTATTTAATAAATGTGTTTTGAAAAAGATTTTTTTTTTAATTTAAAAAATACGTACCAATATACGTACCTACCTAGTAAATTTTTATATTATGTTTATACGTATAGAGCTTTATTATAAGGAACGTGCACTAGAATTTTTTTTTATATTGTGAGATCATATAAAAATGTCCTTCTTTGGCACCAGTGGGAGTTGGCAACCCTATCAACTACCCCTATACTTAAAAAACAAAACAGAATTCAAAGGTTTCAAAAGATATCTAACAAATTGGTTTATCGAAACCAATTTAACTTTATCTAATGCTAATTTACCCAAATAATTTCAACAAAATACCTCCTTAGTAACGATTAATAAACTTGCCTCCCTCATAAACTAAAAAAAAAAATGTTTTAGACCTTATTGCTGCTATAGGTGGAGCGTGATCTTTCTTTGTTTCTCTCATTTTTTATTTTTTATCTTTTTTTAAGAAATTTATTTAAATAGAATATTTTTTAAGTTCTAATTTTTTGTTAATTTTATTATAACTTTATGAGAGTCAATGTGTTCTGAATTCTGGCAGACAAGGCCTCAGTGACCTTAAGCCAAAGGAATCCAGAACTCATGTGATTTCTTTTCTTTTCCATAAACTGTAAAATTTTATTTTTGTATTGTGAAATAAATGAAATGAAATAAAATAAAAATGACATAGGTAGGTATATCCAGTAATACAGGAAACATTCCCAATTTAATGATTTAATGCTCATTCCAATACCTGAGGGCACGGCAGTGCCCGGCCAAGTTCGCGGCGTAAACTGCTGTACCATCTTTTCTTGAAACATTTCAGGCCCTATTTGAACTATCTAAAAATCTACTTCGGAATAAGCTATGAAACTCAAACTTTGCCCAGTCGTAGATCTTCCTAGGGTTAACAATTCCTCCAAGTTTCATGAACTTCCATAAAGTAGTAAAGTACTTGTTACGAAATTTCATAAAACTAAATTGCCACTCACCCACTCATGTATAGATCATCAAAATTCTAATGTCCAGAGTAATAGAAATTATGACCAAACCCTTGGAAAAAATTAAAAAACCCAAAATTCTTATTTACTCCCCTCCCCTATACATGTAAAGTTATGTAAAAGTAACATTGCCCACTTCCAGAAGCGCTAGAGAGCTGAGCTTTGGCAGACTGATAGGAAATATGATAAAACTATAGGAAAAAAATTAGAAACCCCAAAATTTTAATTTGCTTCCCTCCTTTATAAATGTAAAGTTATGTGAAAGCAACATTGCCCACTTCCAGAAACGATAGGAATTATTAAATAAGTATAGAAAAAAAATTTAAAAACCCCAAAATTTTAATTAACTTTAGGTTAGGTTAGGTTTGACTATGAGTGGTGCGAATGTCGCCCCTCCACTGCGACTCAAGTGGTCTATTGTGGCTCATCCCAACTTAAATATCACCAATACCTATCTCCTTTATGAAGCAGATCAGTTTGTTTGGTGATATTTCCTCAAGATCTTGAGACTATCTGTCCAGGCCCGAATATTTTCGCCCTAGTTCTCTGTCTTGCTACGCAGTGGCAGATTATAGATGAAGTGGCGTTTCCTCCTCAACACCGCATTAACTTTCCTACCATATAAATGTAAATTTACGTAAAAGTAACATTGCCCACTTCCAGAAACGCTAGAGAGTTCAGCTTTGGCAAACTAATAGAAAATATGATAAACAATAGGAAAAAATTTTAAAACCGTTTTAATTTGCTTCCCTCCTTTATAAATGTAAAGTTATGTGAAAGTAACATTGCCCACTTTCAGAAACGTTAGAAAGCTAAGCTTTGGAACGCCGAAAGAACTATTATAAAATTATAGAAAAAAATAAAAAGCCCCAAAATTTTAATTAACTTCCTTCCCCTATAAATGTAAATTTACGTACAAGTAACATTGCCCACTTGCAGAAACGTTCGAGAGCTGAGCTTTGGAAGACTGAAAGAAACTATGATAAAACTATAGGAAAAAATTTAAAAACCAAACCGGACCCATAAATGTAAAGTTATGTAAAAGTAACAGTGTTCCCTTCCAGCTAGAGAGCTGAGCTTCAAAAGGCTGATAGGAGCTATGACAAAACCATAGGAAAAAAAACTCAACATTTTGAATAAGGCATTACAAAAGTTTTGCACAATATTTCGCATATTTTACTACTACTTTATCCAAATCTTTTAAAAAAGAAGTAAAATCATAACAAAAACATTTTATGTAAACAAAAGCCTAGTACGCGAAAATAGTATTCCGTAAAAAGAATTGAGATAAAAGTAAAGCCAAGTTCTCTAATACAAATTTTAAAATGAACGGTTCTTACTAGTTTGGAAATGTTTTTCTAAACTTGGCTATTACAGCCAAACTTTTTTATGTTTAATTTAGCACTCTGCCTAAGAGTCATTTGCAGCCGTCATCACACTTTTAAATATGATGAGATATTATATTATATATATTAACAACATACCAGAATCAGTTAAAAATATACAAACAATGCAAAGATTTAAATTAAATCTAAAGACGCATGTTTTGGAAGAATAATAAAGAAAATAATAACATTCGCATTAATTATTGTTTTATATTAAATGTTTTGTTTAACTGTTTAATGTATGCATTTATATAATTCATCCTTCTTTTTTAATATCTCTTTTTGAGTAATAAACATTTAAGTTTGTTGGGAAATTAAAAGTTAGTAAATCAAAAAAAAAATACTCTGCCAATATATGGGCCCCTAAGCTCACACTAGGTACTATAGTTATAGTGTACGTGCGAGCTAATAAAACTAAAAACTGAAATATATCTTAATCAACTCCAGACTAAATTACCTTTTGTTTGATACCACACAAGCCATGTATTGACAATTACCTTTTGTTTGATACCACACAAGCCATGTATTGACTTCAGATTTTTGAAATCTACCCCCACCTTTAAAAAACCAAAAACTAAAATGTATTTTGTTTAACTCCGGACTCAATTACCTTTCGTTTGATATCACACACGCCATACTTTTACGTAAACTCTAATTTTTGTAATCTACCCCCACCCTTTTTGATGAAAAAAAAACTAAAATGTATTTTTTTTAACTTCATACTCAATTACCTTTCGTTTGATATCACACACGCCATATTTTCACATAAACCCTAATTTTTGAAATCTTCCCCCACCCTTTTATTTGGCTTGTGTTCGGTGGATTTTGTTCATTTTTAAATGGGACCATCTCGACCCAAGACCCAGCCTAGGTACCAAATTTCATTCAAATTGGCCAAGCGGTTTTTGAGTTATGCCCGTTGGTCGTTACAGAAAGACATACAGATATACAGACAGACAGACAGACGGCGCGACAAAATGTTTCAAAAGCATCTGAAACGCAAAGATATATAAAAAATTTTGAAATCGGAGCAACTTTTTTTTTCTCGAAAAAATTAGGATCACCATAGCTCACACTACTATAGTATAGTATATGTGTGAGCTAATATATTACTCACAGTCTAGTAAAATTACTCAAAAATGTAAGAAATTCCTCCCACAGTGGCAACCTTGTCCGCACTTGCGGTATTACAAAACGGTGTCTGGGAATTTATTCCTGGAAGGGCCATGCAGTCGCTCTTGTGACGATAATTTGCTGTCGACCATGCCCGTTTGACGCTTTTGATTGGTTGTTGGGGGAGAGCCAAAACATAGTTGCCAACACAAGAATTATTATTTATTCTTGAATATCAGGAGCAGTGAGGGATCTACACCAGGGGCGAATTTACAGGGGGGCCTTGGGACACTTTTGAGAATAAAATAATTAATGATCGCAGTGTGGCTGACTCCAGTTTTATTTGCCTGGTTCAACTCACAAAACCATCGATATTCTAACGGGTAGGCAAAAAAACCGGCACATAATCCGTCAAAATTTTTTTGGATATTGTTGGGGTCATTTGCTACCTTTTCAACCTTGGAACTTGGGTACACCGCTAAAGAGATGAATTTTTTTATTTTTTTTCTCGAATTACCCAAAATCCCACCTTTAAACCGTCGTAAGCTTTTTATTATTGTCTGGAAAAACATTTGTCATATGATACATCAATTTGAAAAGAATTCAATGACGAATTCGAAAATTAATTAAAATATAGGCCATTCCATAAGAAAAAATGCAACTTTATGTCATATCTCAAAAACTTTAAGTGACAGTTAAAATATAATTTAGCCGGTGAATTCCTCGTGACAAAGTCTATGAAACTGCAATGTACTTTAAATCAAAATTCCACTAATAACGAAGTCATAGACCCCCTTCAAAAATGCAGACTTCTCAAAAAGCCCCCGTAGCTCAAAGACGAGACGATATTTCAAAATGCGGGTTTCACTATAAGTCTTCTCTTGAAATTTGAGCCTCACAATGCGTGGTCAGTTTTTCTCTGTCTCCCCTAGAAGTACCTTAAACCCCCTAAAAGTGCCCAATTTGGGACACCCTGTAGGTACGTGGGCGCAATAGATACATTATATGAGCCGGAATTAATAGTGCCGCCACTATGTTATGTCAATTTTAAAAGATCAACTGTCAGTTTTCAATGGAAAACTATTGGAATAGTGCCCGGCACAATTAGTGCCTGGCTGTATTGCAATAAGTCTCTAATGTTGTCGTATAAACACTATTAAAACCGTTTTAGGCACTACAACCGATTTTATTTTAAACCAATTTGTCGTATAAACACAGTTTAATCGTAAACCGTTTTAAGCACTAAAACCGCTTTTAAGCGCATATAAACGTAGTAAATGCCAGGCGTCAAATTCGTTTTGGAAATACCCAAAATTGCAAAACAAAATTGGTAGCGACCCGACAAAGGGTTTATTGAAGAGACGCAAGACGCAAATTAAATACGAAGTCCGGTGACGTAGCTTTTAAAAAACTTTTTATTTGAAAAGACTACAAAAAATACTTATAACTAAAATGACCAATACAACTTGTAAAAGTATAATGATGCCTAATTAGACCATTTGGGTGCATATATAAACTTCAATGTACGGCGTCAGCAATATATTTGTTATTACAAACAAGATGAGATGTTATTATTCCAGGGATATTACTCCTCCACCCTTAGTTTCGTCAACGTCCTCGTTGATGAGTTTTTGGAGAACCCTTAAGGGAATATTTTTTGTCTTTGAGGTTTTTTGTTTTCGCCAAAAATAGAAAATAAAAATAAATATCAAGATTACTGCCAAACATAAAGTTAAGATAATGTAATTTTGGCTTTCAAAATTAAGTTCCTGTAGGACTAAAGGATCCAAAAGGTCTTCCTGCATTTTTTGCGGGTTTTCTAAATGTCTTATCTGCAAATTGATAGACAAGTTTGTTTCAGGAAGCTTTATTATATCTGGCAATGAAACAGAAATGTTATTTATTGATAATGAATATTTATTTTGATTAATTATTATGTCACACTGGCTGTTAATAAGATAACAGTTTTGAAGTGTGGTTTTCTGAAACTGGAAGCAATTTTCGTAAATTGTTTCGGAGTTTTTTGTACAGAAAAGTAGACCACTTTTATAAGTTAAAGTGTGAATTTGAAAATTATTTTTTACTGTGGCGAAAGGGCAATTTTTTGGTAAAAGGCAACTATGTGCAATGGGGTTGAAACAAATCCAATTTGAGTTAATTTCAGAGCATTGCTGATACCATAAATTGTTACAATAGTATTTACTGGGGCTAATTAATATTTTTGATTCATTATTAGGTATTGGATAAACTATCTTAAGACTACAAGAATATTTTTCAAAGATTGGTATTTTCACTACAATGATTGACATATCTTTTAACAGAATAAGGCCAGTTTTACATATAAGAGTTAATTCTGACAGGTGTTTTAGTGGCCATAGAGAATTTTTTGGATAATGAGCTGTCAAATATTGCCAAATTTCCCTAATTTCATTGACATTCAAAATTTCTAAATCTAAAGTTTGCAGATGCGCAAAAGATATCATTCTCAGCATTTTTTCCAAAAATTTGTTTAGTTTTGAGATTTGTAAAATTTGGTTTTGCATACTGAGTAATAACGTGATTTCATTATTCAATTTTAAAATTTCGAAGCGAATGCATTTTGCGTTTTTATTTATAATGTTTACATTTTCCTGGAATTTGTTTATAATATTCCCGGCAAATGAACTAAGGTCATTTATCTTGTGCATCGTGTTAATTTGATTTTGTTTCAGTATTTGTAAGTTCTGCGTTATTGTGTCTAGGTCGGTATTATCTAGGTTTCCTGTGACAAATTTAATACCGCTTCCCAGTAGGTTGAATAAACCACGTTTCTTTCTAAGTTCATTGTTTTCTAAAGAATTTAGTTTTTCATAAGTATTGTACGTATCGTTTAAGCATGATTCAAGGAATTGAAATTGTATTTTTAATAAAGTATTATTAACTTGATTGACTAAAGGGAATAAAAATAGGGAATTAGTAGTAAAAAGTTGGCTTAGAGACGTTTTAATTTTTGTCATATTAAAAGGTATGTACATAGTATGATAATGGCTTACAACTAAAGAAGGAGAGATTTCTTCGGTGTAGAATCCATTATTGTCCAATCTATTGACCTGAAGGGCCTGGTTGAGGTTCGTCAATGTCAGGAGGGACAGGATCAGGAACCTGGAATGATTTAGGTTTTTTCCTGAGTCTTTTTATTTTTCTGACATGTGTGTTAATTGGTTTAGTTTTTGAGATACCAGTTATAACATTTTTATTGACGTTAGTTACTTTGGTAGGGATAAATTGGGGGTTCATTTTATTTCGAAGGGTGTTTTTTCTAAAGATAGTTTGATCTTTTTGAATTTGAGGGGGCTCTTCGGTGTTTTTATTTTGTTTTTGTGTGGTGTGTAACTGTTTTTGATATGCTTTTTTGAAAACTTGATCGTGAAAAGGTATTAGTTCTTTCTTTCGTTGTTCATTATATTGTTCAAAAAGAGTGAGGTCGTTATTTATGTTTGGTTCGTTCACATAAGGGCCATATAAAATTGAAAAGGGGGAACAACCGGTAGTAGAGTGAATACTTTGGTTATATATTAAGATGGCTGACGTCATTATGTTTTGAGGTGTCTCATCGGGATTTTGCATTTTCAAGATACGTAATTTTTCTAACAAAGTTGAATGTAACCTTTCGATGGGGCTATTAGAAGAGGAGTTAGCGGGTGTTGTATAATGTAAATCGATACAAAATAGTTGACAGAACTCTTTAAGGAGATTGTTGTCAAACTCAGTTCCTTTATCTGTCACAATTTTTTGACAGGTGTTATGGTGGGAAAAATAATGTCTTAATTTGCTAAGAATAGTAACGGCGTTTCGATCGGAGATAAAATAAGCTTGTGCATATTTTGAAAATGAATCAATGATAGTTAAAAATTGACAATTTGAAAATCGAAAAACGTCCATATGAAGAGTTTTAAAAGGTTTTTCGGCCAATAAGGGTCCTTCATATGCTATTTTGTAAGGGTGTCTTTCGTACTTATTCTGTAGGCATATTTCGCAGGTGTTTATAAAGTTGGTAATAGAGTCTCTTAGTTTAGGCCAATAATATTTTTGTTTTAAATGATTGTAGGTTTCAGTTATGCCGTTATGATTAGATTTGTGGTAATTTGCTATTATTTCTGTTTGCTGTTCGGTATTAATGACATCTGTTACATAAATGTTTGAAAAAATAAGTTTTGCATGAGGGTTTAAAATTGAGCTAACTATTCTTTGAAATTCGAGTTTGAGTTCATTATTTGGGATATAAACCGTGAAAAGTGAATCGGGTTTTACTATTTCTTTTAAGATTTTAAGAATGCATCCTTGTTGCTGATCTTTGTTTATTCGCACAAAGTTATGATTTTTCTTAAACGGGTTTATATGGAAATGTTTGTATTCTTTACCGTAATCGATTATTAATCGATTAGTTGCGTAATTTAGGGGTAATTCTGAAATCGGTAGGTATTTTCCGTCTGTGTCGTTGTTCGAGTGAACGGTGACGTCAGAGTCGTTATCATTCTGAACTTTGTCAGTTTCAATTGGTTGAGAAGGATTTAAGTTTGATGTAGATGGTTTTGTCATTTCATTAAGGCGAGTTAGGTTGGTTTGTGTTTCTTGGTAAATTTCGTTAATGACGTAATCGGAGAGATTAAAATCGGTTAGGTCCGCAACTGAGTGATCGACGTTAGGGGATATAGACATGACGTCATTTGTTTCGTGGGTGTTGATGTCTATTCTTGAGAGTGCGTCAGCAACGACATTTTCTTTGCCTTTTTTGTATTTTATTTCGAAGTTGTACTCCTCTAGTTTAAGTTTCCAACGAATTAAACGGGAGTTTGGCTCTTGAATTTTTGACAGCCAAACTAATGGATTGT
This sequence comes from Aspidapion aeneum, assembly GCA_963576565.1. Taxonomy (NCBI): domain Eukaryota; kingdom Metazoa; phylum Arthropoda; class Insecta; order Coleoptera; family Brentidae; genus Aspidapion; species Aspidapion aeneum. The sequence goes on from OY755042.1 coordinate 113,313,484, forward strand.
GATCGGTTTCTATGGTGAATTTTTGTCCGTAAAGATAAGGTCTAAAGTGTTTTGTTGATTCTAGAATAGCAAGGAGTTCTTTTTCTATAGTAGAGTAGTTTTTCTCGGCTGAATTTAAAGTTCTGGAGTAATATGCGATCGGTTTATTATTTTGCGAAAGGACAGAGCCTAGAGCTATGTTTGAGGCGTCTGTCGTAAGTATAAAGGGTTTTGTAAAGTCGGGATATTGAAGAACGGGAGAGTTTGTTATAAGTTCCTTACATTTTTGAAAAGCATTTTGATATTCCTGATTTTTAATATTAATTTCGCTCCCTTGTCGTAGACATCGCGTGAGAGGAAATGTAATTTTAGAAAAGTTCTTTATGAATCTGCGGTAGTATCCTACGAGACCTAAGAAAGATTTTATTTCTTTTTGTGTTCTAGGTATAGGGTAACGTATGATCGCGTCGATTTTCATTGGATTCGGTTTAATACCTTCCGGCGTTATGATATGCCCTAAAAATGCAACTTCTTTTTGTAGAAACTCTGATTTGTCTGGCTGTATTTTTAGGTTTACTTCTTTTAATTTTTTAAATATGATTCTAATATGATCAATGTGTTCTGATAAAGATTTTGAAAATATGACTACGTCATCCATGTAGACAAAGCAGAATTTGTACAGGTAGTCCCTAAGGACTTCGTCCATCATTCTTTGGAATGTGGCGGGGGCGTTTTTTAAGCCAAAAGGCATGCGCAAGTATTCAAAATGGCCGTTATTAACTGTGAAAGCAGTTTTCTCGATGGATTTAGGATCCATTTCTATTTGGTGAAAACCTTGGGCAAGGTCAAGGGTCGTGAAGTAGGTACATTTTCCTAGATTATCCAGGATCTCGTCTATTCTTGGAAGAGGCCACTTGTCCTCAATAGTTTCATCGTTCAAGCGGCGGTAGTCGATGACTAACCTAAATTTCTTCTTTCCAGAAGCATCTGCTTTTTTTTGGAACTATCCAAACAGGTGCAGAATAGGGAGAAATGGAGGGACGAATGATTTTATTGTCAAGAAGCTTTTGAATTTGACTTTGAATTTCAGCATTCATTGCTGGAGGATGTCGAAAAGATTTAACATAGATAGGACGGTCGTTTGTCGTGCGGATAAAATGTTTAGTTTGACTTGTAAAAGAAAGGTCACAATTTTCGTTATACATAATGTCTTTGAATTCCTTACAAAGAGGCAAAATTTTAGATTTTTCAAGAGGCGTGAGATGATCTAGTCTTAATTGTGTGTCAGGGTCGAAGGCTGTGTTGTATTGATTAGGGGGGTCAATTATATCGAATTGTTCTTGAGGTATGACCTTGACTCGATCGTGAAAGTTAATATTGACGTTTGGGTTTGGCTAACGAAAAAGGAATGTTAATTTTGTTTAAAGTTAATATTCTATTTTCAAAGTCGACTATACCGTTTAAATTTTTAAGGTCTCTTGAGCCTATTAATGCATCAAAGTCCTTATGCCAGTCTAAAACACGCATTTTAAAATTTTCGTTTATTCCTAGTTCTTGTAATAAATTTAATTTTAAATTTTGATTTTCTTTGTATGTCTTTCTGCAGGCAGTTACTTCAAAAGGTTCAAAAAATATATTATCGGGGTACATTTTGGCTATTTTTGGGGAGATTATAGAGTCTGAGGCTCCTGAATCGATAAGAATTGTTATTTGCGTTTTTGGTAAATAAAAATATGGTAGTTCGATTTGTCGGGCAACGTTATTTAAGTCGACGGGGGATCCAAGGCTGTTTCCTGAAAATTTTCGCTTGCGGCGTTTGTTTGTAAATTATGTTCGTAAGAGCAGTTTTCTTGTTGGCTAGTGGGTTCTTCGTTATAAAAATGAGGATCGTAAAAATAGTCAGGGTTTTCTTCACTATAATTATTGTAAGTTTGATTTTCACAGGTTTGTTCGTAGGTTTGTTCGTAGTTTTGTTCGTAAGTTTGTTCTGGGTATGTTTCTACATTTGTCAAAAATCCTGAGGGTTTAAAAATTCCTGAAGGTCGATTGTATGGGGGTCTTTGATAGTGTTGCCTTGACGGACCAATTGTTGATGTCGACATAGGGGTTGGCTTGTCTAAAATGGGTTTATTTTGTGGGGCGAAGGCGTTAGTTGGTCTTCCAAAATTTTGAAAATTTTGAGGTTGATTTTGAAAAGGTCTAGGTTGATTAAAATTAAAGTTAGGTTGTCTAAATTGAGAGTTAAAAGGTGGATTAAAATTAAATTGTCTGGTAAACTGAGGGTTCGAAAAAGGTTGCATAAACGGGTTAAAACGTTGTTGGGGTGGTTTTGGTCTTATTTGATTAGTTTGGGGGTTGCGATTAAAATTTTGGTTTTGTCTAAAGTTATTGTTGGGTTTTAAAAATGAATTATTTCCTTTGTGCAAGTTCGAGTTATTACTTGTAAAATTGACTTGCGCTTCTACTATGTTATTACTCATGACGTCCTTGTAGGCTTCGTCTAAAGTTGCAGGAGTTTTAAGCATAAGAAGCGTTTTTAAAGAGTCTGGGGAGTTTGCGGTCAAAATTAAAACAGATACTTTTTCTACTTGAGATATAAGCAGTAACTTTTGTGCGTTATCTGCTACTTCACATTGAATTTTTCCAAAAATTCTTTGGCAAAAGGCCTTAAGTCTATCGATAAACTGCAAAATGTCTTCGTTTGCGTCAATTTTAATGTACTGAAGTTCTTGCATCAAAATTTCGTGATTAATTGGATCACCAAATTTTTGTCTTAAAGCTAACTTAATTTTTTCAAAAGTATTTAAATCTGGCCTTTCTAATAGAAAATTTTGAGCTTTGCCTACCAGTTTCGATTTTATGGCAGACAGGACCAATTTTTGTTGCTCAATAGAATTACCAAAATAAAGTTCATAAAATTCTTGTACAGAAATCAAAAAACTTTCTAAATGGGATTGACTGCCATCAAATGTGGGCAACAATGACGTGTAAAATTTAAGATTTTCCATTGTGTTAGAAAGTTCTTCGTTTTGTAAAGTGTTATCTAATTGGTTACTACTAACGCTACTTAAACTACTGTTAAAACTAGTGTTTAAATTTGCAAAATTTAAAGAATCAAAATTTTCTAAAAATCTATTTTCTAAATTATTTTCAGTATTTTCTTCTAAACTTTCTTCTATACTTTCTAATTGCTGTTGAGTGTCTAGTCTCGATGTCGACTGACCACTTAAATTTCTTAAACTACTTTGCAAACTACTTATTTGCTCAAAATTTAAATTTAAAGACGGTTTCTTCAAACTTGCTAGATAGTTTTCAATTTCAGTTTTAACGTTTTCTTTCTTATTTTCTGCTCCTAATCCTAGTTTTGTTTTGTTCTTTTCTAAAATATTCTTTAATCGCCTAGGCATCAAGAAAGTCAAAAAAACTTACATAACAATCGAGGATAAATCCATAAGGCTTGTTCTGTAGAGGTTACGCCACCAAAAGGAATCCTATAAATGGGGGTTGACTTTAGCTTTTCTGCCTATGACACCGGGCTCAGTAGGGATGTGTCGTTGGTTAGGCTTTTGGCTTCGGCGGGACTCATACAACACGGTAGACGTCACTAGCTTCAACTCCAGGCTTTATTCCACAACACTTCTTTACGTTCGACGTCGTAAAAGGTATTTTCTTTTAAGAAAAAGTTCACAATTCGTACGGGACGTAAAGTTCGGTTTGAATAGCGCACTAAGACTTAAAAGTCACTTTCGTACAACGGAAAACCGATAAAGGACGAAATCGCACTATCCTGTTCGCAGCGCCAATTAAATACGAAGTCCGGTGACGTAGCTTTTAAAAAACTTTTTATTTGAAAAGACTACAAAAAATACTTATAACTAAAATGACCAATACAACTTGTAAAAGTATAATGATGCCTAATTAGACCATTTGGGTGCATATATAAACTTCAATGTACGGCGTCAGCAATATATTTGTTATTACAAACAAGATGAGATGTTATTATTCCAGGGATATTACTCGCAACTGCGGATTAAATGGGTATTTATCATGACAATCTTCAAATGCCATAAAAGGTAACCTTATTTACAAAATGAATTTTAAAATATTTTGAGTACCTGCTCTAGGTATTCGAAATTTTTTATTGTATATCGGCGTCGTAATTTATGACCCGACCACCCGTGATCAGAAATTATAAAGCTTGACACTTTAGAAAGGAGAAGTGCGATTGAACCCCCAAACCGCATTTTTACCTTCCTAGCCCGCGCAGCAATGGCTAGAGAAGGTATTATTTTCGAAAAAAATAGCTCACACATAAGTACAGGGTGTCCCAAATTGGGCACTTTTAGGTGGTTTAAGGTGCTTAAAATTTTTTAGCTCACACATGTACAGGGTGTCCCAAATTGGGCACTTTTAGGTGGTTTAAGGTACTTCTAGGGGAGACAGAGAAAAACTGACCACGCATTGCGAGGCTCAAATTTCAAGAGAAGACTTATAGTGAAAACCGCATTTTGAAATATCGTCTCGTCTTTGAGTTACAGGGGCTTTTTGAAAAGTCTGCATTTTGGAAGGGGTCGATAACTTCGTTATTAATGGAAATTTTGATTTAGAGTAAATTGCAATTTTATAGACTTTGTCACGAGGAATTCACCCGGTAAATTAAATTTTAACTGTCACTTTTAGTTTTTCAGATATGACATAAAGTTGCATTTTTTCTTATGGAATGGTTCATTCTATATTTTAATTAATTTTCGAATTCGTCATTGAATTCTTTTCAAAATGATGTATCATATGTCATAGTTTGATTGAGCAGTTTAGAAGATATTCAGCTTTTTCACTATTTCTAGTGCGCTATGATTTCCTGCTGAGGAAGGTCAAGGCACTCCAGTATTTTTATTATTTTACACAATCAAAAATATAGTAAGCCTGGTTTGGAAAAATTATAATTCAGCTGACCGCTCTCAAAGCCTATTTATAAAAAGTAACAAAAATGATACATATTTCAAAATAAAATTAAAACGCTTTTGTGCAAAATAATTTCATATAAAAGCGTAATGTCAAATTGTTTAAACAATTGAAAACAATGACAAAACGCCAAGGCGCAAGGCCAGCTTGATTTGCATAGTATAAGACAACAATACTATAGGAGCATTAAAGTAGGATTTGACCGCAAGGCTTTCACGTCAATGGCGCATGACGTCATTCAACGCACACTAGACAAAAATAAAAAACTTTAATTATCTCCGAAATCGCACAATCAAACTATGACATATGATACATCATTTTGAAAAGAATTCAATGACAAATTCGAAAATTAATTAAAATATAAGGCCATTCCATAAGAAAAAATGCAACTTTATGTCATATCTCAAAAACTAAAAGTGACAGTTAAAATTTAATTTAGCGGGTGAATTCCTCGTGACAAAGTCTATAAAATTGCAATTTACTCTAAATCAAAATTTCCATTAATAACGAAGTTATTGACCCCCTTCCAAAATGCAGACTTTTCAAAAAGCCCCCGTAGCTTAAAGACGAGACGATATTTCAAAATGCGGTTTTCACTATAAGTCTTCTCTTGAAATTTGAGCCTCGCAATGCGTGGTCAGTTTTTCTCTGTCTCCCTTAGAAGTACCTTAAACCCCCTAAACGTGCCCAATTTGGGACACCCTGTACATTATAAGTAGTGTGACCTATGCTGCCCTCCTTATGAAGAATGCAGTAACTTCAAATTTGACGATTTTTAGATTTTTATAGTTTCGTTCCATCAAAGCGTGGGCCGGTTATAGAACGGTACGAAAAATTCTGTTTGCGTTCCAGGTCGACGTTGTACTGTTATGGAACAGTCAATTTTCCGTTCCATCAAGCAACCTAAACTGGTTTCGGACTCCTCTGAATGACAAGAATTGCAGACAGGCGCATTAGAAGACGCGGAAAAATTGTATGTAAAACACACACATTTCTAGTTTACATCACCTGAGAGAATAATATACCATAAAATTACATTAAACTTACATTTGTCTGAGAAAATTAAAAAAACAGTGAATAACCCAAAAAATTTAAATTTTTGTCAAAATAAATAGAGTTTCACAACCAATTTTAACACATGACAAAATGCCGGGGAAGCTACGTAAATATACAAATATTTTTTAAATTTCCAAAAAAAAATCTGTTGATTTTTTTGCAAGAGCCTCTTAATTTTTATTACGACGGGACTGCGGATCGTGTAGGCATATTAGTTTATGGTGTAGGTATACCACATGAAAAAAAGCTATACTGACCATAGGGTAGCTTGCTTAGAAAAAGAAAAACTAGTTTAGCAGGTGACTGGATAGGAATAGAAACATAAGGGTTTTTACCCTGATCGCAGCAAATCCCGGTGACCTGTGAACTAAAAGTTAAAAGAAGAAGGATAACAACGGAAGTAAAATTTTACACCAGATTTGGCGGAAGAACAAACGACTTCGCTTTATGGTATCGATATTAAGGTCATTACTACAGTACAAGCTACAAAATGTGATTTTCTTAGAAGTATCACGATCTCTATTTCCTAAATATGAATAAAATCGCAAAAACCTTGTGAATATTAAGGCTTTCTATAATATGTAGGTAATTTCACAAATATTTTATAAAAATCAAATTAGAAAATACAAATAAATAAATATATAAATTTCACATAAAACTTGTGATATTAGAAAAAATAAATATATTTTCACAAGTTTCGCCCAAAAATATATGCTAATGCAAGTTCGTTTTAATTTTTGGTATATTTAGTTTATTAGGCAATCTGTAGTGGTTTATATTTTGTGACTACAGGGTGTAACTAAATAAGTGTAAAACATTTAAAGGGGTGATTCCTCATCAAAAAAAGATAGGATCTTTCATATAAAGAAACTTCATTGGAGCATCTCTTGTTAAGATACAGCCCCTTAAATGGGGTACATAAAATTTGTTTAAAAATGTTTTCCACAAGCACTAAAAAGTTACAATATTGAAATTAACCCGAGATTTTCTACTACCAAAAAGACACTTAGGTAATGAATTTGGTTTATCCCATGGTTGTAAGGGGTGGAAAACGCAACCCCTAAAATTTATTTCCAATGTAATATTTTGTCTTATTATTTTTTTTCCATTCAAAAATGTATTTCCGATAGCCTGTTATGAATGTTATGTACCCTCTTTAAGGGGCGGTATCTTAACAAGGGATGCTCCAATAAAGTTTCTTTATATGAAAGATCCTATCTTTTTTTCGATGAGGAATCATTCCCTTAAATGTTTTACACTTATTTAGTTACACCCTGTATAAATTAAATTGATGTAATTTTATCTGCATTTTAAAGAGCTAAAATTAAAAATATATTATGATAATCCTATGTAATTGTGTAATCCTTTCTGTGTGCAATTTTAATTTCGTGCTCTCGAATTCATACGTTGCCTTCGATTTATCTTTAAGTGAGACGCCAAACCTACCCTTTCTTTTAGTCACGTGATTTCGAATTTACCTCTCCCGCATATGATCACGTGCCTGAAGTAAATCGAACAGCATTCGGTTTTTGGACAGTTATTTGGTCGTTCCATCTAACCCAAACCGTTTTAAAACAGTCCTCGTACTCCTCGTACTGCATTGCGCGCGCATTGGGATTTTTTGGACGGTTTTATGACCGTCGAACTGTTTGATGGAACAGAACTTATATATTCTGGTGTAGAATGATGTTCCTCATAGATTGGCAAAAACAAAATTTGAAAAAAAAAATTAATGAAAAAAACACATAACAAATATGCAGTAACTGCAAAACGTCACGGTCTTCTAGCCGAGAACGCAGCAACTACATAATGCACTGCGTTCTTGGCTAGCAAAAAGGGTAAACTAGTCAAGAATGCAGTATTTGCAAGTCGGTCAACAAAAATACTGCGGTCTTGAGTAGAAAGCTAGCACTAGTATTCTTCTAGTTTTCTAGCGATAAATGCAGCAAATACTGCGTTTATCACTAGTAAATGAGGAACGCTGCATTTTTGCCTAGAAATGTTGATTCAAAGCTTCAAGAACGCAGTCTCTTCGACAAAATATACATTTTTTTTCAAAATTTAATGGAACCATACTTTTTTATGATTTCTCATCATCCTGCAAAAAAAATTCAAAAATATGCATTTGGATAGAAATAGAGCGAAAAAACGTTTTTTGCATTTTTCTCAAAACTAGGGTTTTGTAAGTTACTGCGTTTTTCATAAGGAGGGCAGTATGGTGATGTTAAAAACTAGAAAAAAAAAGTTGCTCCGATTTAACAAAAAAATTATATATCTTTGCGTTTCAGATAATTTTGAAACATTTTTGTCGCGCCGTCTGTCTGTATATCTGTCTGTTTGTAACGACCAACGCGCATTCAAAAACTACTTGCCCGATTTGAACAAAATCTGGTACCTAGGTTGGGTTTCGGCTCTAGATGGTCCCATTTAAAAATAAATAAAATCCACCGGACACAAGGCGAAACAAAGGGTGGGGGTAACTTAAAAAAATTAGAGTTCTGGTAAAAATATTACTAGTGTGGTACTATATTAAAGTTAAGGGTGCATGAAGATAAAAAAATTACTATATATTTTGGTTTGTACAGTGGTGTTACACTAGGGGGGGGGGATTCCAATTGGACGCATTGGCGGGTGGCGAATAGAGGGTTATTTTATATACATTAATACGTGTGAGCTTAGGTGCCCATAAATTGGCAGAGTATTTGTCGGATAGTGCCGAAAATGTATTATTTTGATGTATTTTGACCACAAAGTATACAGCCGTAGTAACTTCATGCTGGTTGGAAACTGAGGCTTGGGAGGGGCCCATATAAAATTTGAGTGAATTGAATCCATTTTTTATAATTATATCCAAAAAACTCTGGCTCTGACAAAAATTTTTGTTATAAGCAATGCATACAAGAATAATGTTATCATAACAAAAACATTTCATGTAAAAAAAGCCAAGTACGCGAAAGTGGTGTTCCGTAAAAAGAATTGAGATAAAAGTAAAGCCAAGTTCTCCAATACAAATTTCAAAATGAAAGGTTTTTACTAGTTTGGAAATGTTTTTTTTTTAACTTTGTTATTCCAGCCAAACTTCTTTATGTTCAATTTAGCACTGTGCCTAAGACTTTTATTTTAAAATTTGTATTGGACAACTTGGCTTTACTTTTATTTTAATTCTTTTTACGGAATACCACTTTCACGTCCTTGGCTTTTTTTTACATGAAATGTTTTGTTATGATTTCACTCATTTTTTAAAGGATTTGGATAATATATAAGTTTTAAAGTAGTAAAATATGCGGAATATTGTTCAAAATTTTGCAATGCCTCATTAACAATTTTAAGGTTTTTTTTATTTTTTCCTATGGTTTTATCATAGTTCCTATCAGCCTTCTAAAGCTCAGCTCTAGCGTTCCTGGAAATTGGTAATGTTACTTTTACATAACTTTACATTGATACGGGAGAAAAGTAAATTAAAATTTTGGTGTTCCTATCAGTCTTCCAAAGCTCAGCTCTCTAGCGTTTCTGGAAGTGGGCAATTTTACTTTTACATAACATTCCATTTATAGGGGAGGGAAGTTTAATAAAATTTGAGGTTTTTAATTTTTTCCGATAGTTTTATCATATTTCCTATCAGTCTGCCAAAGCTCAGCTCTGTAGCGCTTCTGGAAGTGGGCAATGTTACTTTTACATAACTTTACATGTATAGGGGAGGGGAGCAAATTAAAATTTTGATGTTTTTTTTTCAAGGGTTTGGTCACAATTTCTATCAGTGTGCCAAATTTTAGCTTTGTAGCATGTCTATAGATGAGTGAGTGAGTGGCAATTTCGACGTTTTTTGAAACTACTTTACTATTAAAACTGTTTGGTTTTCACTATCTCCAACGTCGATCACAAGGATACGAGTGATCCCCGTCTGGAACACGTCCTGACAATCAGGAACAAGTGATCCATGCCAATCCACGATCGGACCGGTTTCGACCTTTTGGGCCATCCTCAGGTAAATGTAGGCGATAGCTCCGTGTAGAGCATAAGTTTTCTGAAACCAACAGAAACAACTACTCCGAGGGAAAATATCCCTACCGGCATTGAATTATACTGATGGCTTGATGCTTTCGTTGGGAACTTGTTAAGTTTAAACTTAACAAGTTCCCAACGAAAGCATCAAGCCATCAGTATAATTCAATGCCGGTAGGGGTATTTTCCCTCGGAATAGTTGTTCCTGTTGGTTTCATAATACTTTACTATTTTATGGAAGTCCATGAAACTTGGAGGGATTGTTAACTCCATAAAGATCTACGACTGTGCTAAGTTTCGTAGCTCATTCCGAAGTAGAGTTTTAAATAAGTCAAATATGGACTGAAATGTTTCAAGAAAAGATGGTACAGCAGTTTCCGCGTGAACTTGGTGGGGCACTGCCGTGCCCCCAGACAACAGAACACTGTTATAAATGTTATAATATAACACTGTTCTTAGATTTTATTAGATACCTACTTAGTTCAAAAGGCAAGTTTTATAATTCTATGCAAACTCAACCCATCAATTCAAATCGTTATAGTCAGGTAGGTATACCTAGCCCATGAACAAGTCTGCTCTTGGGACAGCGGTCAGCCATCTCTGATTGGTTCTACAACCAATGGAATTAGAAAAAGAAAACGACTAGGGACACCACTGGGTCCAATTTGCCCTTTTTAAGTTTAATAAAAGTGTTACTTTTTATCTCAGGGATGAAATGTGACACACAGGGGCGGATCTAGAAATTTCATTTGAAGGGGAGAAATTTTGAGCGTTTCGCATAGTGACCAGGGAATGGGGCCCAACTCGTCCTGTACGGCAAAAAAAATTGTCTTAGATTAAAGCAAATTGCTTTGAAGTAAAATAATTTGTGCTTTCCTATTCACACAGTGTGCCTGAACGAAGTATAGGTTACATAAAAATGATTCCAAAAACTAATTGCACATTTTGAATCTGGACTCGTTCCTGACTTCTTTGAAAATGTCCACCAAATTGATAGATTTTTTTGTTTAAACGTATCTCCCTACCCAGTTATCCGATTTTAATTTTTGAAGGTTTGTTATACTCCCTTTTTAAAAGCAAATAAATTTTGTTATTAAACATTTTTTAATAAATCAAGTAGTTTTTGAGATATACCAAAATTATTAGTATTTCTGCTCGCAAAAGAATTAAAATAATAGCCATGCTCATTTTATTGTAGCTACAATTTTATTGACATTTGTTTTTTTTGTTACATGGAAGGCTTTAAACCTTTCACAGAGGAGGATATTGACTTTATGTTTTTAAAGTTCGATGGAAAGACTAAAGACTGCCTTAAACAGGGTGGTTTCTAAAACTGTTCACAAGATTAAACAAAAAATTGATTTGCAGTGAAACGATGCATCCTAGCGAAAAACATTAGGAATAATTTTTTATAGTACTTTTAATTCCGCTTCTTCTGACTGTTGTCATATCTTTTACAATTTTTTAAAAAAATATCGATTTTGGAACGAAAACATGGAATATTTACAAAATTGTATATTTTAGCTGGTTTGTACAGCTAACTATCAAAGCTAGGATATTAAGTGATACATCAGAAGAAGCGAAATTAAAAGTACTATAAAAAACTAATTTTATCGTTTTTCGCTAGGATGCATCGTTTCGCTGCAAATTCATTTTTTCTATAATATTGTGAACAGTTTCAGAAACCACCCTCTTTGAGGCAGTTTTTAGGGGTACCATCCAACGAACTTTAAAAACATATGGTCAATATCCTCTTCTGTGAAAGGTTTAAAGCCTTCTATGTAACAAAAAAAAAAAGAAATGTCAATAATGTTGTAGCTACAATAAAATGAGCATGGGTATTATTTTAACTCTTTTGCGAGCGGAAATACTAATAATCTTGGTATATGTCAAAAACTACGTAATTTATCAAAAAATGTGTTATGATAAAATTTGTTTGCCTTTCAAAAAGGAGTAAAACAAGCTCTAAAAAATTAAAATAAAATCAGACTACTGGGTAGGGAGATATGCTTAAACAAAAAATCTTTTAAATTGGCGGCCATTTTCAAAGATGGCGGCCAAACGACCATGAGTTCAACCACGTGACCAAACTTTTTTTATACTGCTATGGGTGCTTAACAAAGCCCTGCAGTCAAACTGAGCACACAAATGAGGTAACACGTGCCAGGAGCCAGCGCCTAGTAGAAAAAATGTCAAAAATTTCGAGAAGAGGATCAGCTAGGATTTATATGAATATGGCTCTGAAGTCAGGAAAGAGTCCATATTCAAAATATGTAATTAATTTTTGGAACCATTTTTATGTAACCTATATTTCATTCAGGCACACTGTGTTCATAAAGAGAATATTTTCTTGATTAAGCACAAAAAATGTCTGGCCTCTTCATTTTAATGAATTTTAATTTATGGACGTGAGTTGCCCCTAGTGTTGTGAATACTAGGATGATTTTAATATTCGAATATCTTGAATCGGATTAAAGTGATACTCGGATTAATCATCCGTATCTGAATTAATTATTTAAATTTGTTATGAAACATATATATGTCCGATTCCGATTATTCTAAATTTTTTATCGCTTTTGTTTGTTGCCAAAAAATCGATCTCTGACTCAGGAGATAAATTCGAATTCGTCTTTGAACTTGAGGCATAACAATCCGCCAGCGAGGGTCATTATACTTTATTTTACTAGTAAAAATTGAAATGTAGCAAAATTATCTTTGCAGTGAAAGCAGTGGCGTATCCAGGGACGGAGCCAGAGGGCCCGGGAACACCCCTCCTTCCTAAAATTCAACGTTTTTTTAGTTCGAGGGAAAAATTTTTACTGAATTAACCGCAATTTTTTACAAAATTTACCCGCAACTTAACATTTTTTAAAAAATTTTGATAAAAATTACTTGGTGTTCCAAAAAATTTTGCCTGCGCCGCATTTTCTATGCCTAACAATTTTCATTTTAGACCTGAGACTTAATAAAAACCACAAGAAGAAGATACATTCTGGTTTTTGGTTTCTCCTTGGCCCCTCCCTGCTCGAAATCCTGGATCCGCCACTGAGTGAAAGGCTATTCTCTCTAAGGTTGGGTCAGTTACAAATTTAAGACGTAATAGATTGTCAGGAAAACATAGCCACATGATTTTATTTTTAAGTACTTCAGTGGCGTACCTATATAGAAAAAAGTTTCGGGGTGGGCTCGAGACAGTTTTGGGGGGGGGCCAAGACCTCATGAGGCTGTATTTTATGCTATTTTATGTTTGTATTCATGAAATATGTGGAAAATATCCAAAAAAATCTTAGCTTCGGGGGGGGGCAGTCCCCCCAGGCCCCCGTATATACGCTACTGAAGTACTTACATAGTTGTTCCCTTTAATATAATAGGGACATTTTGGGTCACATATTTTACACTTTGTTACCGTTATTGTTATTACTGAGTCTGCGCACTAGCAGCTTCTCGCTCCTTTTTTGTTATGTACGATAACGGCGCCCGGTACTTACGGTGGCGGGCCTTTAATGTTACCGCTATTTTTTAAGGTTAGTTTTGTATTGTTTTGTTTAATGCAGTCGAATTTTTTACTATAATTTGGTTTGTAAAAAGCCATAAATCTAATAAAAATAAATTAACAAATATAAATAAACAAAAAGTTGAAGGTGTGTGAAACTACTAAATTAATGTTTGTGTTGTGTTATCTTAAGTGTTCGAAAATCTATCTTTTTTGCCCTGAATGTTGCCGTTATTCTTAGTAACAATAACGGTAACAGCTGTCAAATTTTCTGTTATTTGACCTGACCAAAAATGTCCCTAATAAAATTATAAAGAATTTATAAATATTATTATACATCTTTCCCTGTCGGGTTTATTTTTTAAATATTTAAGTCGTGTTCACTACCGCGGTGTTTTAATTTTTCAAACCTATACTAATGTTTTTTATTTATTTTTAAATAAAATAATCCCTGTAAGCCAATTAGTCTTGTAGCAATAGAATAAATATAAATTAAGCATTATTTAGTTTAATGTAGATATGGCCAAAATGCTTTTTTATAACGGTAATTTCAAAATAAATCTGATGGTCAATATATCCCACCTTGATAAATTGCAACTCTATATTATTCCTATAAAGTAATGTATAACAAAACTCTCCAAGAGAACTAAGTAGGTAAAAATTAGTTCGAATCCGTGTTCAATAAATTCCACCTCTGTATTCCTATAAATGTTATCCCAAGTCACAAGACGTAAAAACTAATCCGTATCCGTATTTCGATTCCGAATCATTTTAATATTCGGATGCATCCCAGGATTTTAATACTCGGATTTAACAAATATTTTAATCCGAATCGTTACAACACTAGTTGGCAACCCTGGTCGACAGAGTAATGGCGGTTTTTAGGTAACCAAGCCGACAAAACAGCAGCTCCAGTTGAGAAAAAACACAAAATCGCAACTATTTGCAGATTTTTCGGCAATTTCAAATTGCCTAGAAGCACAGGTTACCCATTTGTTAGGTGATCCGTGCTAGAAGTACACACTTAATGCTCGAAGCACATACCCATTTCGAAATTAAAAAAGAAGACCCAACTTGTACTTACCAATGCAACAAATACCACAGTCAACAATACACAGGGGCACACAGGCACAAAAGTTTTATAAGTTTCAAAAGTTAAGCACAACACAGATAAAAAACTAGAACATTAATAAAAAAACAGACGATGCAAGACCTGCAACATCTAAAGCACGAATGAAAAAAAGAGGGGAATTGAACAAGACTCGAAACACGGATCACCTCACTCGAAACGCCGCCAAAAAGGCATTTCCAGGAAAAGGCCGGTTTTTTATGTTCATATACGTACCTACACTGCCTAGTGGCATACCGTATGGCATGAAAATATTTTTTAGAGGATCTTGTGTGTAAAATTTCTATTATTTTTTTAATGCAAAAAAAATATTTATTTGACTATTGCGCGAGTGGTATACAGGGCGTTTGGATTTCTATAGTCCACAGTACATCGGTTTATTTTTTAAGTGATTAGTATTAACAGGCTGATTTTTCGTACATAGGTCTATTTTGCCGAGATGTGCAACTTTTTCCTCTGCGAAAACTCTTGAAATTGATTCCTTGCAGAGTGCGTGGGCGCAAAAATCTTTTTTGCTTCGGACTGACTAAACAAAGCAAGGGATTTTATCGACAATGTCGCCATTTACTTTCAAACCGAGGGGTCATCAGCTTTCAACAGTACTGTAGAAATTTCACAACAGTAC
This sequence comes from Aspidapion aeneum, assembly GCA_963576565.1. Taxonomy (NCBI): domain Eukaryota; kingdom Metazoa; phylum Arthropoda; class Insecta; order Coleoptera; family Brentidae; genus Aspidapion; species Aspidapion aeneum. Next base: position 113,328,730 of record OY755042.1, read on the forward strand.
CCGACAGTACCACGACAGGATCCAACAGTACTCGACAGTACTCAACAGTACTCGACAGTACCACGACAGGACCCAACAGTACTCGACAGTACACGACAGTACCCAACAGTACTCGACAGTACACGACAGGACCCAACAGTACCCGACAGTACACGACAGTACCCAACAGTACACGACAGGACCCAACAGTACCCGACAGTACACGACAGTACACGACAGTACCCAACAGTACTTGACAGTACACGACAGGACCCAACAGTACTCGACAGTACACGACAGTACCCAACAGTACACGACAGTACTCAACAGTACACGATAGAATCCAACAGTACAGTACTCGACACAACCCTCTTACCCGAAACAGTGGTGTAGAAGCAAAAAAAAAGACAAGATGATCTTTTTTTTTTTTTTTTTTTTTTTTGGTCGCAAGTTTTTTGAGTGCGCGCCAAGCGCGGCGCGGGTCCCCAAAGATGATGACCTTTTTTTTTTTTTTTTTTTTTTAGTCGCCAGTGTTTTGAGGATGCGCTAAGGCCCTATCGGCCTTCCCCAGGATGACCTTTTTTTGGGTCGCAAGATTTGTGAGCGCGGCGCAGTTCCCCAAAGATGATGACTTTTTTTTTTTTGCTCGCATGTGTTTTGAGGGCGCGCTTTGTCCCTGTCGGACCCCCCCAAGGCACGACGACAGTACTCAACAGGACCCAACAGTACACCGACAGGACCCAACAGTACTCGACAGTACACGACAGTACCCAACAGTACACCGACAGGACCCAACAGTACGTGACAATACACGACAGTACCCAACAGTACTCGACAGTACACGACAGTACCCAACAGTACTCAACAGGACCCAACAGTACACGTCAGGACCCAAGTCCTGTTGGACGCTGTACAAAATTTTAGGGTGCCGATGACCCCTCGTTTCAAACACATTTTTTAATCACAGAAAAAAAATTGCTGGTGATTAATTCTTTATTGTTACTTTTTTCATATCCTAATTTATGAGATGAAGAAAGTAGCAGTAAAGAGTTGGTAACCGGTTATGTTTTTTCTCCGTGGTTTAAAAAATGTGTTTAAAAGTAAATAACAATGTTGTCCCCAAAATCGCATGCTTGGTTTGGTTAGTTAGAGGAAGAAAAATTCAGCATGTTACTCATCAATTAAAAAATAGACCGATGTACTGCAAATATTCTAAAACGATCAAATAAAAAAATTAATTGAAAATAAAGAGGTAATTAAAACATCAAAATATGAAAAACCATAAAATATAAATAAATTGAAAACAACTTGATCAAAGTATTACACGGTGAAGTTGCGAAAATGGTACATTTTTAAAGTCATGAAATAAATTCACTCCGGAGAGCTTCTCGTTGACATCATTCAAAAAATTTTAGATTTTTTTTAGCGCTTTCCTTATTTTTTTGCATCTGCACGAAAAATTGCAACGTTTTTATTTTTATAAGGGCCCCGGATAAGTAGGTTTAATCAAATATGAAGACTTTTTTATTTTATGTGCATGCCGTGGTAAATATTACCTACGACCTTAGATTAAGAAAAACTATCTTACTCCAGGTCTACGACCTACCAATCCCACATAGCACAAAAATCACATCAACGTTAAATTAACGTGAAAAAAAATAACAAAGTTTTTTTTACTTGGTAAATCTACATGCTTAAAGATAACTTAAAAACAAGGAGAAATCAAGCTATACAAATGTACTTTTTGCTGAAGTTTCTGGTGCTGTGTATACAACGTGTTTTTTACCCTTGTTATTTTCATGTACCAAATTCACACTTGAAAAGTCCTCCACAACATGTTCTAAAACGCCACTAGATTAAGACTTCTCAAACCTAATAACTTTCTGCGTCTTTTTTGGTCACGTTTTTTTAATAACATTTTTTTAATTTAAAAGAGACGCGGAAGGAAGTTATAAAAGTTCACTAGTTTAAGACTACAACACTTCAAGACAATTTTAAAGATGGCACTCAAGGCAAGACAAAATATCTATACATCTATCTATATACATTATGTTTTTTTTTTAAAGCTAAACAAGATTTTTTAACAATAAACACTTTCACAGAATATTAATGTGTCTTTATCAGGTTAATAACAGATGCGTCGTGATCGTGGATCAGGGATCAGTTCCTTATTAACAGGTTTTTGGAGTTCAGAGGCCAAAGCACTCCCTGATAGATTTCGTCAAAGTGAAAAATCCCGACAATAGGTGGCGCTGCTGCTAGTAAAATCTCAAAAATATTCGGTTGAAAAGCCATGCAAGTCGCGTTTTAAAATTCGTGTAGAAAAGGCGTTTATAAAAATCACTTGAAACCAAAGTAAAAATATTGCTGTTTTAATTTGATAATGGCTTTATTAAAACGCAGTTTTTAGCAACGTTATTTTTTATAACGTCAATGGATGACCTATTAAGCTTGTTTTCATATATGAAATAAACGTTTTTTTCTAGCAGCTTTTAAAATCAACGTTTTTTTTCTCACGTCTTAAACACGTGATTGTGTTATGTGGGATAATATCTACTGTTCTAATGGCCCATTTATGCTCTTAGGATAATTATGAGCCTAGTAAACTAGACGTGAATCATAAGAGATAAACAAGATTTATATATAGTTACGAAAATTTTCAAAAATTTTGAAAAATATTAAAATAATAAAAGATCTTTACCTTTTAAATATTTTGATAATTTTTAGGAGCTATGGTGTTACGGACAGAAATAATATACACACACACACAGACAGACATCACGAAGATATTGCTAAGATAGGTCAAAATACACCTTAATAACAAATTTTCGGCGTTATCTCAGAAAAAAAACATTTGTCGAAAATAATACCTTGTCATCGAAGAAATAATAGATGTTATATGTTCTCTGACCTTGTCTAGAGCCATTGCTGCGCGCGCTAGAAAGGTAAAAATTGCACAGTACGCAAATTTTTATTTATATTTTTTTAATCCCCTGCCCAGATTTTTTTTTCTCGGTACGGACCTGTACTGGATAATTCAATCTATAAAAAACGGAAGGGCGAAAAAATATCGAAACACAAAATATCGAAAAACAAAATATCGAATTAAAATATCGAAAGTACATAATATCGAAACCACAAAATATCGAAACTACAAAATATCGAAACAACAAAATATCGAAACAACAAAATATCGAAAATACAAAATATCGAATAACAAAATATCGAAAATACAAAATATCGTAACAACAAAATATCGACACAACAAAATATCGAAAATACAAAATATCGAAACAACACAATATCGAAACAACAAAATATCGAAAATACAAAATATCGAAAACACAAAATATCGAAAATACAATATATCGAAACAACAAAATATCGAAAATCAAAAACAGAAAATTTCGGTACCTTCACCTAACCTGACCCTGACCTAATCTAAATTAACCTAATCTGATATAACCACACGAAAATAGATAGTTTCAAAAACCTAACCTAACGAAACCTAATCAAATCTAACCGAACCGAAACAAATCAAACCGAACCAAAGCAAACTGAATCAACAATTTTGTCAAAAAGAAAAACTTCCTGACTTCTTTCCCGGGATTCTAGAAGGTGTGAATTCGAACTAAACCGAACCAAACCGGACCGAACTGAACTGAACCGAACCGAACCGAACCGAACCGAAGCTATCCAAACCTAACCATACCCAACCAAACCTAATTAGCAGTGTTGTAGTTTAGTTTGGTTAGGTTAGGTTTGGTTCAGTGCAGTTAGGTTCGGTTCGGTTTGGGTCGGTTCGGTTCGGTTTGGTTTGGTTCGGTTCGTTTCGGCTAGATTTGATTAGGTTTTGTCAGGTTAGATTTTTGAAACTTTCTATTTTTATGAGGTTAGGTCAGATTAGGTTTAGTTAGATTAGGTTAGGTTACGTCAGGGTCGGGTTATGTTAAGGTTTAGAAATTTTCTATTTTTGATTTTCGATATTTGTTAATTTCGATATTTTGTATGTTCGATATTTTGTGATTCGATATTTTGTATTTTCGATATTTTGTATTTTCGATATTTTGTATTTTCGATATTTTGTATTTTCGATATTTTGTATTTTCGATATTTTGTATTTTCGATATTTTGTATTTTTGATATTTTGTATTTTCGATATTTTGTGATTCGATATTTTGTGATTCGATATTTTGTAGTTTCGATATTTTGTAGTTTCGATATTTTCTGTTTTCGATATTTTGTAATTTCGATATTTTGTAATTCGATAAAATGTAGTTTCGATATTTTGTAGTTTCGGTTTTTTGTATGTTTTCGATATTTTGTTTTTCGATATTTTTTCGCCCTTCCTAAAAAAACATCAGCAATTTGAGTTAAGAATGAGTTCCCATTAATTTACTGATTGGCAGAGTATTTTGTCATGTTTTTATTAGACCTCAGTTTCTACCAGAGCCATTATATCAATAGTCAGTGTTAAATAAGTATATGATCAATAACCGGCCTTAGGCCCGACGTCAAAGCCGAAGATTTATTGTTTAATTCCTGGAAAGTTGTCTGGCGTTGCAGGGCATAGTCCGTTTTTCTGATTGGTTCTTTCGTAAGTTTAAGGGGAACAAAAAAGAAGAGGAGGAAATACATGGTTGCCAGCACAGTTTACCCAACAAACGGTGATCCGTGTAGTGTTGTAAATACTCGGATGATTTTAATATTCGAATATCCTGAATCGGATTGAAGTGATAATCGGATTAATCATCTTACTCCGAATTAATTCGAATTAATTATTTAAATTCGTTATGAAACGTAGTGCAGCGACATACATGTCCGATCCCGATTATTCCGAATTTTAAGTTGCTTTCGTTTGTTGCCAAAAAATCGATCTCTGTGTCGGAAGAATAAATTCGAATTCGTCTTTGAGCTTGAGGCACAACAATCCGCCCTGGACGGTGTTTATTTTTTATTTTACTAGTAAAAATCCTATGTAAAAATTGAAATCTAGCAAAATTACCTTTGCAGTGAAAGGCTTTTCTCTTAGGTCGGATCAGTTACAAATTTAACACGGAATAGATTGTCAGGAAAACATAGTCACATGATTTTATTTTTAAGTAGTTTATCATTTATTTATTTAAATATATTTATTTAAATATATGTCTTGTACCATTAAAAAAAAATTTTAACTGTCAAAAAACTGTCATTAACATTAAATGATTTTGACCAAAATCTAATCAGCTTGTTAGAGTGTCGAACGCTATTTTACCTAAAAATTTTATGAAAATCGGTTCAGTGGTTTAAGGCCGCTTGACATGGTGCATGACGCGCTGCAAATATTTGCAAGCAAAAAATTTCGGTCAAATTGTTGCCTGCAAAAAAATCTCCTTTTAGTTTGACATTGTGCATGGCCATGCATTGATTCCCCAGAATCTAGGTAAAAATTCCCCAGTTTGCATGCAAGTACAGTTTGCATGCAAAAAAATGGCACCGGACCGATAAAAATGGATTGTCTGCAACAATCAGCTGGATTTGTACTGCGAATGCACCTGGGCAAAATTTCATGCATTTGCCTGCAAATTTTATTGTCATGCACCATGTCAAGCGGCCTTTTGACATTGTGTATGCATGGCCGTGTATGGATTCCCCAGAATCTAGGTAAAAATTCCCCAGTTTGCATGCAAGTACAGGGAATGGCACGGGACCGATAAAAATGGATTGCCTGCAACAATCAGCTGGATTTGTACTGCGCATGCACCTGGGCAAAATTTCATGCCATTTGCCGGCAAATTTTATTGTCATGCACCATGTCAAGCGGCCTTTAAAGGCCGCTTGACATGGTGCATGACGCGCTGCAAATATTTGCAAGCAAAAAATTTCGGTCAAATTGTTGCCTGCAAAAAATCTTCTTTTCGTTTGACATTGTGCATGGCCATGCATGGATTCCCCGGAATCTAGGTAAAAATTCCCCAGTTTGCATGCAAGTACAGGTTGCATGCAAAAGAATGGCACGGGACCGATAAAAATGGATTGCCTGCAACAATCAGCTTGATTTGTACTGCGCATGCACCTGGGCAAAATTTCATGCATTTGCCTGCAAATTTTATTGTCATGCACCATGTCAAGCGGCCTTTTGACATTGTGCATGGCCATGCATGGATTCCCCAGAATCTAGGTAAAAATTCCCCAGTTTGCATGCAAGTACAGGTTGCATGCAAAAGAATGGCACGGGACCGATAAAAATGGATTGCCTGCAACAATCAGCTTGATTTGTACTGCGCATGCACCTGGGCAAAATTTCATGCATTTGCCTGCAAATTTTATTGTCATGCATCATGTCAAGCGGCCTTTTGACATTGTGCATGGCCATGCATGGATTCCCCAGAATCTAGGTAAAAATTCCCCAGTTTGCATGCAAGTACAGGTTGCATGCAAAAGAATGGCACGGGACCGATAAAAATGGATTGCCTGCAACAATCAGCTTGATTTGTACTGCGCATGCACCTGGGCAAAATTTCATGCCATTTGCCGGTAAATTTTATTGTCATGCACCATGTCAAGCGGCCTTTAAGGAGCTATCGTGTTACGAGCTGAAATAATATACATACACACACAAACACACACACACACACACACACACACACACACACACACACACACACACACACACACATACATACACAGACAGACATCACGCCCGAAAATATTGTTAATACAGGTCAAAATACACCTAAATAACACATTTTCAGCGTTATCTCAAAAAAATGTTTTTCGTCAAAAATAATACCTTCTCTAGCCATTGCTACGTGGGCTAGAAAGGTAAAATTAAATTTAGTAACAAATTGCGGTTTATTTATTTTAGGAAATAATAGTGCCGGGCACTATTCTGACAGTTTATTTTCCATTAATAGTGGCGGCACTATTAATTCTGGCTTTTATAATAGGTACAAACAGGCCTAATTTTGAAAGAAGACAGCTGTTCTTATAATACGAAACTGTCGGAATAGTGCCTGGCACAATTACTGCCTAGCTTTATTTAAAGTCTCTATTATAATTACCTTACACCACTTTTTATTATAGCTGATTTCGAAAGTCACACTTCATTTCAAAAAGTATCAAACTTCATTTATGATCACGCGTGGTCATAAATTACGACTCCCATAAATTAAGTACTTCTACCTTCACTGTTATAGCCAAAATATTTTAAATTTTAAATTTATTTTGTAAATAAAGTAATAAAACCTTTTGTGGCAATTTAGACCCGTAGAGATAATAAGATTAAATCCGCGTTTCTGCATCAAAAACTCCTTTGTCGGTACCACTTTTTTTGTTTGTCTGTCTCTCTGTCTGTATGTATGTATGTCTGTCTGTCTGTCTGTAACGACCAATTCGCATAACTCAAAAACGGCTTGCCTAGGCTGGGTCTTGGGTCGGGATGGTCCCATTTAAAAATGAACAAAATCCCCCGAACGCAAGCCAAATAAAAGGGTGGGGTTAGATTTCAAAAATTAGAGTTTATGTGAAATAATGGCGTGTGTGATGTCAAACGAAAGGTAATTGAGTTGCAGTATTGTGGCATCATACAGATACAAAAAACCACTGATTGAGTTGAGATTCCAAAAAACGTCATTTAGAGATTTTTAGTCAAAATACATCTAAATAACACATTTTCACAGTTATCTCAAAAAAATTTTTTTCGTCAAAAATAATACCTTCTCTAGCCATTGCTACGCGGGCTAGGAAGGTAAAATTAAATTTAGTAACAAATTGTGGTTTATTTATTTTAGGAAATAATAGTGCCGGGCACTATTCTGACAGTTTATTTTCCATGAATAGTGGCGGCACTATTAATTCCGGCTTTTATAATACAAACAGGCCTAATTTTAAAAGAAGACAGCTGTTCTTATAATACGAAACGGTCGGAATAGTGCCTGGCACAATTACTGCCTAGCTTTATTGTAAGTCTCTATTATAATTACAGTCGAACCTCTATAACTCGAACCTGAAGGGACAACCAAAACAGTTCGAGTTATGGAGAGTTCGAGATATAGAAACTCGAGTTACATAGGTTAAAATACATGTAAAAAGTGCAGGGACCACTAAAAGGGTTCGTGTTATAGAGAGGTCCGAGTTATAGAGGTTCGAGTTAGAGAGGTTCGACTGTACCTTACACCACTTTTTATTATAGCTGATTTTGAAAGTCACACTTCATTTCAAAAGTGTCAAACTTCATTTATGATCACGCGTGGTCATAAATTACGACTCCCATAAATTAAGTACCTCTACCTTCACTGTTATAGCCAAAATATTTTAAATTTAAAATTTATTTTGTAAATAAGGTAGTAAAACCTTTTGTGGCAATTTAGACCCGTAGAGATAATAGGATTAAATACGCGTTTCTGCATCAAAAATTCCTTTGTCGGTACCACTTTTTTTGTTTGTTTGTCTCCCTGTCTGTCTGTATGTGTGTCTGTAACGACCAACCCGCATAACTCAAAAACCGCTTGCCCGATTTGAATGAAATTTGGTACCTAGGCTGGGTCTTGGGTCGGAATGGTTCCATTTAAAAATGAACAAAATCCCCCGAACGCAAGTCAAATAAAAGGGTGGGGTTAGATTTCAAAAATTAGAGTTTATGTGAAAATATGGCGTGTGTGATGTCAAACGAAAGGTAATTGAGTTGCAGTATTGTGGCATCATACAGATACAAAAAAACCACTGATTGAGTTGAGATTCCAAAAAACGTCATTTAGCGATTTTTAGTATAGGAAAACCCATAAGACCAAAATGGCAAAACTTTGAAATTCATATTTTACAAACTATACAGTTTATCAAAAAAAGCACCGAGTTGTAGTATTGTGGCGTCATACAGATACGAAAAGACCACTGAGTGGGTTGAGATTCCAAAAAACGTCATTTAGCGATTTTTAGTATAGGGAAACCCATAAGACCAAAATGGCAAAACTTTGAAAATTCATATCTTACAAACTACACAGTTTATCAAAAAAAGCACCAAGTTGCAGTATTGTGGCGTCATACAGATACGAAAAGACCACTGAGTGAGTTGAGATTCCAAAAAACGTCATTTAGCTATCTTTAGTATAGGGAAACCCATAAGGCGAAAATAGCAAAACTTTGAAAATTCATATTTTACAAACTATACAGTTTCCCAAAAGAAGCACCGAATGGCAGTATTGTGGCGTCATATAGATACGAAAAAACCACTGAGTGAGTTGAGATTCCAAAAAACGTCATTTAGCGATTTTTAGTATAGGGAAACCCACAAGACCAAAATGGCAAAACTTTGAAAATTCATATTTTACAAACCTTACAGTTTATCAAAAAAAGCACCGAGTTGCAGTATTGTGGCGTCATACAGATACGAAAAAACCACTGAGTGAGTTGAGATTCCAAAAATGGCAAAACTTTGAAAATTCATATTTTACAAACTATACAGTTTATCAAAAAAAACAACGAGTTGCAATATTGTGGCATCATACAGATACGAAAAAACCACTGATTGAGTTGAGACTCCAAAAAACGTCATTTAGCGATTTTTAGTATAGGGAATCCCATAAGACCAAAATGGCAAAACTTTGAAAATTTATATTTGACAAACTATACAGTTTATCAAAAAAAGCACCGAGTTGCAGTATTGTGGCGTCATACAGATACGAAAAAACCACTGATTGAGTTAAGATTCCATAAAAACGTCATTTAGCGATTTTTAGTATAGGGAAACCCATAAGACCAAAATGGCAAAACTTTGAAAATTCATATTTTACAAACTATACAATTTATCAAAAAAAGCACCGAGTTGCAGTATTGTGGCGTCATAGAGATACGAAAAAAACCACTTAGTGAGTTGAGATTCCAAAAAACGTCATTTAGCGATTTTTAGTATAGAGAAACCCATAAGACCAAAATGGCAAAACTTTGAAAATCATATTTTACAAACTATACAGTTTATCAAAAAAAGCACCGAGTTGCAGTATTGTGGCGTCATACAGATACGAAAAAAACCACTGAGTGAGTTAAGATTCCAAAAAACGTCTTTTAGCGATTTTTGGTATAGGGAAACCCATAAGATCAAAATGACAAAGTTTTGAAAATTCATATTTTACAAACTGTACAGTTTATCAAAAAAAGCACCGAGTTGCAGTATTGTGGCGTCATACAGATACGAAAAAACCACTGAGTGAGTTGAGATTCCAAAAAACGTCATTTAGTGATTTTTAGTATAGGGAAACCCACAATGATCTCTATATATATATATAACTGGATGGATTACATGTATGCAAAGTGAGGCAAAAATATTGTTATTTTTTGTAGAGAGAGCACGCTGCGCAGGAGCTGCTACCTTTCCTTTTTCAATTTTACTCTCCGATGATATTCTGTGGTTTTGAAAGTTCACGGACGTTTGATTTTTAATTTATAACTGGATATATACTGCGATTAGGTACAAATGAAGTTTTTTAAATAATCAAAGCTACTTACTTCAAAAAAGAAAACGGCTTTTTACTCCTATAAAACTCGTTTTTACAAGCAACACATCGTGTTCCCATTTTTTATTTTTGTTCAACAAAAACAATTTCAATAATATACTGACAGACACACATAAAAAATACTCTGCCAATATATGGGCCCCTAAGCTCACACTAGGTACTATAGTTATAGTGTACGTGTGAGCTAATTTAACTAAAAACTGAAATATATTTTATTCAACTCCAGACTAAATTACCTTTTGTTTGATACCACACAAGCCATGTTTTGACTTAAACTCAAATTTTTGAAATCTACCCCAACCTTAAAAAAAAAACAAAAACTATAATGTATTTTTTTAACTCCTGACTCAATTACCTTTCGTTTGATATCATACACGCCATATTTTCACATAAACTCTAATTTTTGAAATCTACCCCCACCCTTTTATTTGGTTTGTGTTCGGTGGATTTTGTTCTTTTTAAATGGGACCATCTCGGTACCAATTTTCATTAAAATCGGCCAAGCGGTTTTTGACTTATGCGCGTTGGTCGTTACAGACAGACATACAGACAGACAGACATACAGACAGACAGACGGCGCAACAAAAAAGTTTCAAAATCATCTGAAACGCAAAGATATATAAATTTTTCTTAAATCGGAGCAACTTTTTTTTTCTCGAAAAAATTAGGATCACCATAGCTCACACTACTATAGTATTGTATATGTGTAAGCTAAATATATTTACTAACAGGACTTAAAGCATTGGAAATTGTAGAGCGGTGAAAAACGAAGTTAAAAAAAATAAATGCGGGTTTTAGGGGGTAAAAAGGGGCAGGGTACCGTAATATTGCGATTTACGGCGAAAGTTGACGTTGGAGAAAAAAGTAACATACAGAAAAGTTATAGGCCATAAAAATGTCCAAAACTTTTGTAAATTTAATTTTTTACATAACCTCAAAATATTCGAGAAAAATTTTAAAAAACCGTCATTTTTTTTGTTTTTTTTTTTGCAAAAATTATGTCAGTTTAACAAAACTTGGTAAGAGTAGAGCTTTTTGAGTGTTTTAAAACCACAATATTTTACAAACAAAAAATTTTTGAAGTTTCTAAGATATTTGTTTTTCCCCTCAAAAACACGTTTTTTTTTTAATGAAATTTCTCCTTCATAAAATTATCGTATACAATTGTACATTTTATACTCCGTTTTTGACATTGAGATAACTTTTAAGGAAATAAAAAAGATAATTTATTTAAAAACTAACAAGAAATTTTTACAATATTTTTTTATTTCATTTTGAATAACCGTTTTTCTGGCAGCGTGCGAAAAACGTCAATTTTTTGTATGCATTTTAATTTGAAACGTGTAATTTTTCCGAACAGGTGTTTTCCAGCACGCCAAGCAGCATAATAAAAACTAGGCGTAAGTAAATGTTTAAAAAAACATTTCCAAACTAGTAAGAACCTTTCTTTTTGAAATTTGTATTGGAGAACTTGGCTTTACTTTTATCTCAATTTTTTTTACGGAATGCCATTTTCACGTACTTGGCTTTTTTTTACATGAAATGTTTTTGTTATGATTACGTATACGCGCGTATCATTTCCAACAGGTCAATCAGCCAATGGGATATTTACAATTTCTGGTGGCCGTGTCCTTACCTAACCCTAAATAATTGAAAAGAACAACATGATTAGTGCTTTTTTTGTCAGCTGATAACTTGTAATAAAATAGATATTTAAATCACTTTCCGGTGAGTTCCAGAAATGGAAGATCCCAAATAATGATGGAACAATAAAACCAAAACAAAAAGCTTCTGGCTTTCTGATGGTTGATTTGTTGTTGTTTTTTGCCTTCTTTTATTTTTAAACTCCATGAACATGAACTATGAAAAAAAAATCGTATTTTCTGTTTTGCCAGATTTTATTGTAATTTTTTCATAACATTTAGGTATCTTATTGCTTTATTACAAACTATGAACTTTTTTATTGTCCTAAGAATAAAAAGTGGAGTCTACAATATTTTTCATGAAAAGACTAAACTAATAATGGATAATATAAGTAATTTTAAAGTGCAGTTAGGAATTTTAGAAAGTTTTTATACCTAATTACCCCACTGCTACAGTGAGGGCAACAGGGCAGTGCTTTCCCAAAACTAGACAACAAACAGTGACATCCCAGCAATCATGGATTATAAAAAAAGTACTTTTTAAGTACTGGCTTTCACTGCTGCCCATAACGGCAAAGTACTAAGTAGAAAGTACTTAATTCGTATTGATTTGGAACAACGGCCTGCATCAGGCCAGCATGTATATATTTTAGTACAATAAACACTACTTTTAAAGTAATGCATTTTTTTAAACTTCTTTGTACACAAAAGCATGTACTTTTTAAGCAATGTATTTTCTTCGTATTTTTAGTAAATACAAAAAAACTGAATTTTTATAAATTTTTTAAAAAAGCCCGTACTTTTAAAGCATTGTATTTTATTAATTTTTTTAGTAGTACAAAGAAACAACTTTTATTGTAAATATTAGGACATTACGTCACTCACGTCTCATATTTACAAAAATAAATAATAATTGATCATTATATAATCATTATATAAGATCTTTAATATTTTCCATCATATCAGATGAGGATATTTCCAAAAATTACGGAACATTCCACATCAATTTAAAATAAATAAAATCATTCACATTCTTAAGCTTGACATTCCTTAGTGTACCAGTAAAATGTTGACTAGTGTTTGCCATCTAGTGGCAAGGACGGCAAACATCAATTTGTTAATTTTTTTGTAAATATTTTATTTTCACAGTAAAATATTTAATATTTTTGACTAAAATAAAGTGCTTTAAAAACAACTGTTAAAAAAAAAAATTTAATGTTTTTTACTGTTATATTAATTTTGTAGTCAAACTTTTAAACTTTTAATAATAAATTAAATATACTTTAAGAGCAGTATTTTATTTTCACAGTAAAATATTTGTTTTGTACTAATATAAAGTGCATTAATAGCAACTGCGTAAATATACTTTTAAAGTGTTTTTTTGCCATTAACCCTGGCTGCACTTGTCATTCTTCAAAAATAAAGTATAACTTTTCGTTGTATTAAAAATAAAGTACTAAAATGTTGCGTTTTTTGTACCTTTAAATAATATGCAAATTAGACAATACAAAAATAATAAAAATAATGCATATCGTTGCCGATACCAGCAGTTAAAGTACAATATTAGTAAAGTACCAGCAGGTCAATGTTAGCTGGGATGTCTAGTTCTTTTTTTTAGTATGTGGTTAACAAAAAGCGATTAATTGGGTAAACTTTTTTAGCGTAAATAATGACAAGCCGGCAGCACCGCGCGGGCCAAGATTTCAATTTGTTAGTTTTTCAGCGGTGTATGGGTGGCTGTTCTCGTGCGGGGCGGGAGGAATGTTTGTTTTAGTTGACGTCGGCCATATTCATCGTGCGAAAACGTTCGTTGCCCTTCCTACGTGTTGCCGGTTCTATCCTTAGTGAAGACGTATGAGTTTGTTTTGAGTTGAGGTAGGTCAGTAGTTAAAAGCCTTGCCGGTCGCGTGTACATTGTTTGTTTATGTTTTCAAAATGGAAATAAATACCGTCGATTATATAATTAACTGTTCAAATTTAAATACGTTGACATATGAACTTCGATTATAAATAAAATCTTTAGGGCCACATAGACCGGACCTAAAAATCCTCAAAATTAACCAAAATTTTAGTGCAAGTAATAAAAAATTATAAGATGCTGAAAATTGGTTGTGCCGTTGTGAAAAACGAAATGCGTTTTTTTGCTTTATTTGTCTTATTATGAACAATCCATCAAAAGTTAAAGGCGCAAAGTAAGTGCTACTTATTTAAATAACCACATTGAATTTTCTATGCTAGGCAAGTCTGATATTGGGTGCCAATTGAATAGGGCCTATAGGCAAAACATTACCGAACATAATGAAAATGTGGCAGAAAATAGACATATTTGTTGGTTGCTCTACGGGGCCATAATAAGTGTGAAACTGGTGCTAACCCGAGCACTTTGCGCAGGTAGAAGAAGGACGAAAAGACTTTATCTATAAACAAATAAACTAAAAACTACACCAAAGTAGCTGTTTGTTTGTAAAATGCTAAAATAAAATTGTTTAAGTAAGTTTTTTTAATCTCTTTTTCATGCAATATAAATTTCTGCCCCCCCCCCAATTTATAACGTCACCAGCCGCAACTGCTAAGTACCTAAGAGACTGATTCATTTTTGCATTTTGCATCTGGCTTACCTAATATAAATTTGACATTTTTACCTACATATTTCTGTAGATAATTAAAATATAAGTCACTTAAATTTAAAATAAAAAAATTATAAGCTGTGTGTATTTACTTCTAAGAAGTAGCCAAAAGAAAAATATAACAACTTAGTAAAGTCGTCGATCATGCTTAAAGAGAGAGGGAAATAGATACAGTAAAGGCTTTAGTGAGTTTACAAATTGACAACATTCTTAAAAATATTTAACACCCAATTACAATAAAAATTTATATTTTTTGGTGATTTATTTGGTTATTAGGGACTTATTGCAATAAAACCAGGCACAAATTATGCCGGGCATTATTCTGACAGTTTCGCACTGAAAATTGACGGTTGATCTGTCAAAATTGACATACCAAAGTCGAATTTATGAATACAGTCGTTTATTTTCAAGTAATAGTGGGGACACTATTAATTTCGGTTCTTATAACACACAAAGGCCTAATTTTGAAAGAAGACAGCTGTTCTTATAATGCGAAACTGTCAGAATAGTGCTCGGCACAATTTGTGCCTGGCTTTATTGCAATAAGTCCCTATTATTGGGATTACATTAAAATGTTTCATACAACTTTATTAATATACCGTAAAACGAGGTTACTTTGCGCCACCTGGTCCTACTTTGCTCCATTGTGAAAAAAAGTTCTTAGATATTCCACATTAAAAATCTGCGCATGCACCACAACGCCACCACGCGTGATTTATCCGTTGCGAATTTGACTTTTCAAAGACGCGGTAGCCGCTGTTTTCCGCTCAGTCATTTCGAGTTAATACCAGAGTGAAGTGCAGCTTGAAATTCCCATTAACGTATTAACCGGAGGAGACCAGGAACCGCGGCAAAAATTCATTCATCAAAACAATTCGATTTGACCCCTAGATGCTTCAATAAGTTGGAAAAGAATAGAAATATTTTTTGGAAAGACGATGGCAACGCTGTGCGACACACAGCAGACGAATGTTTATTCTTTATGGTCGATCGATTTACCAGTGACGGCGGCAAAATATTTATTTATTAAAAGTAAATACCTAACTTATTAAAACAAGCAATTTAATTTAGTTTACAGCTGAATAGATACCCATTGACAATAAAAATTTACATTAATAGCATTGTTGAGATTATGTTCTCAAATACAGAAGTCGTACATTAAAAATAGGAGTCTGGCTCTAATAAAAACTTGAGAGCCCACTTGATTTTCGAACCGGGGCACTCACCGAGAATTGTGAAGTCGTCTCCAGCAGCCGAAAACGGTATTAAACGTTCTCTTTTTCCTAGCGACAATTAGATCACCCCCATTATTACAATTTTAAAGCTAGATACTATGTGTAGTGCCTACTTTTCTTTTGTATATAAAAAAGTTAATATAATTTTAGTTCCTTTTTTTATGAAAAATTGGTAATAATATTGTAAAAAAGTAACGGAGCTCTATTTGGATAAGGATATTTTGGACTTTTTTTGAAAAAGCCCTCGATTTATTGCTTTGATGGGGAGACAATTTGTTTACTTTGGGGATGTATTAAGATGCACCCCATTAGTGGGGTTACTTTTACCCATTTGTTTTAATTAGGATAGTAACCATGGCCAGAACTAAAATAGTTTTTTTGGTTATGCTACCCTACATTTTTCAATTTTCCCTGAATTTAAAACTTCTTGCAAATATATTTGTATTTACTGCCTCCTACGACGGTGGTTTTGTCCCTTTTAGTAAGATTAAAGGTGTGTCTACAATACGTTAATGGAAATTCCTTTAAAATTTCACCTCGAAAAATTTGGTGTCTAGTGCAGTTATCGATTTCTATGCATTAAAAACTTATATTTTTACATTTTTTATTCACCATTTTGAATGTTTGGAGACAAGCTAACTAAATATTGGGTGTAGTTTGCGCCAACATATAAAACATCAATGTTTTTTTTTCATATTTTATAAAGTGGGGCAAAGTAACCTCGGACTATGGGAAACTTAGCTCCACTTTTCAAGTTAAATTTTTTTTTATAATACTAAGTATTTTGTAATAAAAATGTCCTTTGTTAATTACCTATACCATGTTTTTTTCATTAAAAATAATTTTTGATTATTTCTTTGAATTTTTCGAATTAACTCAAAAAAGTGGAGCAAAGTAACCTTGTTTTACGGTACAGTGAATATCGCTTTTAACGATATCGGATATTAGACATATCGGTTATAGCGATGATTAGGGTCCCGACCAAATATGTTAGAGCATAAATATGGGACATACCCATGCATTCTCACACGCGATCCTGGAAGCCAGGAACCTCAGTTAATGCTTAAATTTTTGGGTAGACAGGATTTCGGTTACTGCGCATGCGTCAGTTTTGGTGGTTTTAAAATATACTCCGTTACGTCACTACAATATTTTACAATTGTAAAAAATTTTGAGTAATGTCTATTTTTGTTTCCAAAAACTAGTTGATTGGGTGAAAATTTATCAAATTGTGGATTAAAATTGTAGTTTTTTAAAAATTAATTGTGCATAAATAAAAATATAGGTACTGACCCCTAGAAAGGCACTTCTTCCAGACATTTTTTCATAAACCGCACATGTTTCACGTGAATTATTTCCTATTTTTCTCAGAAAAAAACATAATTTTACACGATAAACGCCGCAAAATGTAAATAAATAACAAATATGGCATCCATCCACACATCAGCTGTGTCTACGTGACAAAACACATGCATACGCACTTGAAAATTCCTGTAAATAATACATCAAAATGCTCGGAAGATGGAGGCTGATGAAACAACCAAAATTATTAGGTACTGCTGGCTCAATCAAAAAATTAAATCAGTTTTTACCTGTCATTCGTCTATGGTTTTTACATAGGCAATGAACAACCCCCATATCATATCAGTGACCTTCGGATAAAACAAAACTGACACTAGACATTTGTTTTATCTGTCATTCTAATGGCCCAAAGAGCACTGCAATGATAGGGGTTGTCGGTACGCCTATGTAAAAACTGATTTAATTTTTTTAAATTTTCCAACAGTACCTAATAATTTTGGTGGTCTCGTTTTATCAGCCTCCATCTTTTGAGCATTTTGATTGGTCGTTTACAGGAATCGGTCAAGAAATGAGAGATCTGGGAGCAAAATTGCTTTGTAAATAAGGTCACTAAATTTTTTTATCGGTAGTTACTTTCTCAAGCTATTTTTGCGTATAATACATTAAAATGCTGAGGACCACAAGCGCAACCAAAGCATAAAATTTCTGGTTCCAACGCATTTCACATTTCAGTTTTTTCAACTCTTAAAACTTTCGTTTCTGAGATATTACAACCTAAATCAGATGGCACACGTGGCATAAGCTCTGCTCTACGATTTTTACTAAGGCAGCATCAAAACCATCTGTGGTGGTGTGAGAAAATTCGCTTGAATCCATGGACTTTGCGAGATTACTGGCATTTATACAAAAAATCATCCTGACGCCAATCGTGACATTTTAACAAAAATGAAAAAACCGTCTCGGCATAAATGTTCAAACTTCAATAAAACGTGTTTTGCATTTACCTAGACTTGATATCAGATCACCTATAGAAGGTGAAACTCAGGTTTGATCATAAAAAGGAGAATTTATGAAAAATTAATTTTGCACGCCCCTGATTGTGCTCAGTAATCATCTAGGGTACAATGGCGTACAAGGTTCGAAAAGGCCAATATTTGGGTTGCCTTATAGCAAACTTGGTGGCTATGGTTCAAACCGGGTACAAACGTCAAACTAAAAATCATAAAAAGTCAATTTTATGAAAAAAAAATCATATCTCGGAAACTAAAGAGAAATTTAAAAAAACTGAGAAATAACTTTTTTGGGCTTTAGCGGCCTGTCATTTTGTGTTATTAAAATTTTTTCGAAAAAAATCGTACGGGAAATTGAAGCCGTGCAAACTTTCGCACTTTTGTTACACTTGCGTTGTAGCCACCCTGTGGAGCTATCTGTCAAGCGCAGGACAACAGGGAAACCAAACATCAAAAGAGGAAAATCAAAGCTATATCACATAGAAAACTTTGTGGAAATTTCCCGTTTCGTTTAGGAATAAATTTACTTTAAAAATGTCAAAAAAAATGAGGTGGCTCACTTCAATTTTTGAGCACTTTAGTTGATTGGGTGAAAATTTATCAAATTGTGGATTAAAATTGTAGTTTTTTAAAAATTCATTGTGCATAAATAAAAACACAAGTACTGACCCCTGGAAAGGCACTCCGTTACTTCTTCCAGATATTTTTCATAAACCGCACGTTTCACGTGAATTATTTCCTATTTTTCTCAGAAAAAAAAACATAATTTTACACGATAAACGCAAAACTCCGCAAAATGTAAATAAATAACAAATATGGCATCCACCCACACATCAGCTGTGTCTACGTGACAAAACACACGCATGCGCACTTGAAAATTCGCGTCTGCGAATTTAAATTTGCCATTGATTCCAAAGCAAGCTATGAGTGCTTCACTTTTGGATCTTTCGACCATGTATTTATGCTCTAACGTATTTGGTCTCGACCAAGTTTTATGTATAATGGGTTACTACTACTACTATGTCGGTTTAAAACGTTTTTCTACGTTGTCCGACGCGTATTCTTCACCTCCTTCGATCCTGACAATCATCTTCCGTCAGGTTTTTTTGACTCATTGATTTTTGGATTGACTGTTGCCATTCCGGTTTAGGACGCCCTCTTTTTCTGCGCCCTATTGGTTGCCATTCCAGGACCTGCTTTGGTAATCTTTCGTCGTTCATCCGTTACACATGGCCGTACCATATCAGTTGTCTTTTAGTGATGTCATCCGTTATGCTTCCCTCGATTTCCATTCTTTCTTTTATAATCTCATTTCTTATATGATCTGTTCTAGATATTCTTATTGATCTTCTTATCGCATCCATTTCGACACTTTCCATTTTTGCTTTGTATTTTTCTATTACGTGACAAGTCTCTATTCCATACAGCAGCGTGCTTTTCACCATTGTTTCATATATGTTAAATTTTACATTCTTTTTTATCTCTCTGCTCCATAAAATACTGTTAAGACAACCAATTACCTTTTTTGCCTTTACTATTCTTTTTTCTAGTTATTTACAGTCTGTTCCTGTCTTATCAAATGTGACACCCAAGTATACATATTCATTGCATGGAGATATTGTTTGTCCGTGGTCTAGTTCCAACTCACTTGATTCGTTTCCAATACACAAGTACTGTGTCTTGTCCACGTTTACTGTTAACCCCCACTTTTGGTATTCTTCCGTTAACTTTCTCATCATATACTCCATGTCTTCTTTATCATTAGCTACAATTACTTGGTCGTCAGCAAACTGTAGTGTGTATATGGTAAATCGGTCGTTAAGTTGTATTCCCATGCCGTGTACTTTACGTTTCCAGTTTTTTAGAGCTACTGCGATATATATTTTAAAAAGAGTTGAGAGATATAACATCCCTGTCTTAAGCCTTTCGTTACCTGGAATTCTTTTAAAAGTCGATTTCCAATTCAAGGGTCAAAATCTAAAATTAAAATTGGAAATCGACTTTCAAAAGAATTCCTGGTAACAAAGGGCTTAAGACAGGGATGTTATATCTCTCCAACTCTTTTTAAAATATATATCGCAGTAGCTCTAAAAAAATGAAAACGTAAAGTTCACGGCATGGGAATACAACTTAACGACCGATTTACCATATACACACTACAATTTGTTGACGACCAAGTAATTGTAGCTAATGATAAAGAAGACATGGAGTAAATGATGAGAAAGTTAATGGAAGAATACCAAAAGCGGGGATTAACAGTGAACGTGGACAAGACACAATACTTATGTATTGGAAACGAATCCAGTGAGTTAGAACTAGAGAATGGACAAGTAATATCTCCATGTAATGAGTATGTATACTTGGGTGTAACATTTGATAAGACCGGAACAGACTGTAAAGAACTTGAAAAAAGAATAGTAAAAGCAAAAAAGGTTATTGAATGTCTTAACAGTACTTTATGGAGCAGAGAGATAAAAAAGAATGTAAAATTTAACATATATGAAACAATGGTGAAGAGCACGCTGTTGTATGCAATAGAGACTTATCGCGTAACAGAAAAATACAAAACAAAAATGGAAAGTGTCGAAATAGATGCAATATCTAGAACAGATCACATAAGAAATGAGATTATAAAAACGAATGACATCACTAAAAGGCAACTGATATAGTACGACCATCTACAACGGATGAACGACGAAAGATTAACAAAGCAGGTCCTAGAATGGCAACCAATAGGGCGCAGAAAAAGAGAGCGTCCTAAACTAGAATGGCAACAGTCAATCCAAAGATCAATGAGTCAAAAAAATCTGACAGAAGATGATTGTCAGAATCGAAGGAGGTCGAGAATAGGCGGCGGACAACGTAGAAAAACGTTCTAAACTGACAAAAATAGTATTAAGCGGTCTGTTCAATGTCGTTATAACCGATATTCAGTGTGCTCCATAGTAACCATTCAAACCAGGACTTACATACCTATCTATTATATTATCTATACATTTATCTTAAAATTTAAGAAGTCAAAAAAATTCTAAAGTTAAGTCTAGTTTGTGTAAAAACTACTTCGAGATTTTTGTTCGTTGGGTTAATTTGGGGGACTTGACGGTCTGGAGCCCACAGTGAAGTCCTTATATTGAGAGAATACGCAGATCTATTCAAAAATAAACAAAAATTGATATTAAGAAACTTAAATAATTACTTTAAAAAACTTTTTGCAGATTATTTAAGACGCAATTAGGTCTGATTGTCTGATTCTGCTTAACTAATTTAGACAATTAGGTCAGTCATTATATAGAGTGTCCCATAACTTAGGAGCCATAGGCAAACAGGTGATAGCGGAAGTAATTTCTGATAAAAAAGTTTAGCGTAAAATTTTATGAATGCCATATTAAACGCAATGTTTTTTTTGATATTTTTTATTATTAAAAATAAGTTAAAATACTATTGATGCTTTTTAAAATAAGTAAGCAAAGATTTTTTTCTTTTAATTTTTTATACATTTTTGGAGGTTATTTTGACAGCCTGTACCTCCTCAACTTGTAATTTTATCAAAAAAATGAATACCACATTTTGAATCACAATCAGCTGAGTATTCATCAGCTGTAACAGATTTTCTTTTTTTTGTAAAACCCTTTTTCCCCCCACTCCTCTAACTTTCAAAATCCTATATCTTAAAAACGTATGTGAGTTGACGCCCATGTTATAGAAACTTTATAATCAGATATAACCTCCTCTATCACCTGCTGTACAATGGCCCCTAAGTTATGGGACACCCTGTATACATCTGAGTTTGCAGAAAGTCTGAGAGTTTTGAAACTTGGCACGATTATAGGGTTGATGATACTTAATATCCCATAAAATGCGATATTACTAAGTGTAAAATACTTACGACTGGGCGAGGTACATTGCCGAACACTTGGCGAACAGTCGTGGTCGGATCGGACGTCTATTTTAGGTAGAATTGTCTATTTTATAGGATCGTTTCTAGGATACGTTCGTTGACGTTCACCGCACTTGATGAGACACCGAAATGTCCTACAATGCGCATGTGCGCAGGCGAAATGTTCACCGCGATATGACTACGCGAGTTAGGTGACCAGAAATACATCACACCAAGTTGCCTGAGTAGTCTCATTGGTGACATATAAACCCTAAAGTGTTAGGGAGACTCTTATTTCGTTTGTATTTCTACAATATATGCAAAATTAACCGAAATTATTAGATTTGATCTGATGCAAATTTAAAATGTGTAAATAACTTTATTATAGGAAAAAATAATTATCTTTTAAACTATGTATCACTGGGTCTGAGTTCATAATTAGTACTTCATTGGAGTTCAAATATTTAGGTTATTAGCTCACACTACTACTATACAGTAGTATGAGCTATGGTGATCCTAATTTTTTCGAGAAAAAAAAAGTTGCTCCGATTTTAAAATTTTTTATATATCTTTGCGTTTCAGATGATTTTGAAACTTTTTTGTTGCGCCGTCTGTCTCTCTGTCTGTCTGTATATCTGTCTGTCTGTCTGTAACGACCAACCCGCATAACTCAAAAACCGCTTGTCCGATTTAAATAAAATTTGGTACATAGGCTAGGTCTTGGGCCGTGATGGTCCCATTTAAAAATGAACAAAATCCACCGAACGCAAGCCAAATAAAAGGGTGGGGGTAGATTTCAAAAATTAGAATTTATGTGAAAATACGGCGTGTGTGATATCAAACGAAAGGTAATTAAGTCTGGAGGTAAACAAAATGAATTTTAGTTTATTTAAGGGTTGGGGTAGATGTCAAAAATTAGAGTTTAAGTAAAAAACGGGCGTGTGTGATATGAAACGAAAGGTAATTGAAGTTGGAGAGGAAGGAGTTGAATAAAATATATTTCAGTTTTTAGTTAGCTCACACGTACACTATAACTATAGTACCTAGTGTGAGCTTAGGTGCCCATAGATTGGCAGAGTATTTTTAAAGATGACGCAAAAAAATACGTGTTTTTATAGGTTTTATTTAATTTTATGAAAAACTAAGCAATTTAGAGAAAAATATCACAAACCCTTTTTTTTGAAAATAAAACTTTTTTTTAAACTATCAGTGGCGCACCCAGGAATATGTCTTGGGGGGCCGAGGCCTCATAATGTCGTATTTCATGCTATTTTCTGTGTTTATTCATGAAATATGTGGAACATATATACAAAAATCTTAGGCTTGGGGGGGGGGAGGCATGAAACTATCGACCACAAGGTGGTATTAAAGCTGGGATTAATAGTCCAGAAGCGTCCGAACATTAAGGATAGTTTTTATAATAAACTAAAGATATTAAGTTTTGTCTGATTTTTAAAAAACTAAGCTTCCTACAAAAAATATGTGATAAACTTTATTAAGGGAAATAAAATTGGTATTGGAAAAATGTATACCCCGGGGAGGATCTTATTTTCGGTTACTACTTCACTGGCGTCCTTAAATCGGGATTATTTGTAAACCTAAAATATAGTCCCATTTTGCGGACGTCTCTGATGTGTAATTTAAAACTTTACATTAAGATATACATCATTTAAAAGGCTATTTTATGACCCATAACGTTTTTTCCTTATAGATTTAAAAAAATTATATAAAAGTTATGATGAAAAAAAAGTTTTATTAAAAAAATGTCTCCTTCTTACAAGTTGTCCACTATTTAAAAGAAAATTTTATTGTCTATTATAGTACAGCCTTTTTGCGATTTTTTCGAGAACACTTAGCTTCTAAAAAAATTAAATAAAACGAATATTTTTTTTTAAAGATTTAAAAAAATAACCTTTGGGTGCGGACTTCATTCTTAGTTATAATATATAAGAAAAACATTATTTACAACCATTTGTTTTTGAAATTTTTCTCTAAATTACTTAGATTTTCAAAAAATTAAAGAAAACTTAGAAAAACACATATTTTTTTTCGTGTTTGTTTAAATATAACTGCAACATTGGGACGCCAATGGAGTGCTAACCATTAACTTGACGCAGCTATGTGATACATCATTTAAAAGGTAATTTAATTTCCTATAATAAAGTTTCTTATATATTTTTCTATAAAATGATTACTTTTTGAGAAAATTAGATAAAATCTAACTATTCCAGTTAATTATTAGATAATTTTGCATGTATTGTGGAAATACATAGGAAATGATTGTTTCTCACACACTTTAGGGTTTGTATCTCAGCAAGTATTCTACCCAGGCAACTCGGTAATATCTCATTTTGTAGGCCATTTATCAGTCTTTGTTTTATGTCATCACAATTATTCTGAAAACTAAGTAGTTTTTATGTTAAAAACCAAATGTATACCCCGGGGAGAATCTTATTTTCGGTTACCACTTCATTGGCGTTCTTAACTCGGTATTATTTGTAAACCTAAAATATAGTGCCAGTTTGCGGACGTCTCTGATGTGTAATTTAAAACTTTACATCAAGATATACATCATTTAAAAGGCTATTTTATGACCTATAACGTTTTTTCCTTATAGAACTTATTTAAAAAAATTTTTTTTATAAAAGTTATGATGAAAAATAAGTTTTATTAAAAAAATGTCTCCTTCTTACAAGTTGTCCACTATTTAAAAGAAAATTTTATTGTCTATTATAGTACAGCCTTTTTGCGAGAAAACTTAGCTTCTAAAAAAATTAAATAAAACGAATATTTTTTTAAAGATTTAAAAAAATAACCTTTGGGTGCGGACTTCATTCTTAGTTATAATACGACTTTCTAATGAACTGTTTAAAAGAAAAAAAATCTTTACAACCATGTGTTTTTGAAATTTTTCTCTAAATTACTTAGATTTTCAAAAAATTAAAGAAAATTAGAAAAACACGTATTTTTTTTCGTGTTTGTTTAAATATAACTGCAACATTGGGACGCCAATGGAGTGCTAACCTTTAACTGGACGCAGCTATGTGATACATCATTTAAAAGGTAATTTAATTTCCTATAATAAAGTTTATTATATATTTTTCTATAAAATGATTACTTTTTGAGAAAATTAGATAAAATCTAACTATTCCAGTTAATTATTAAATAATTTTGCATATATTGTGGAAATACATAGGAAATGAGGGTTTCTCACACACTTTAGGGTTTGTATCTCAGCAAGTATTCTACCCAGGCAACTCGGTAATATCTCATTTTGTAGGCCATTTATCAGTTTTTGTTTTATGTCATCACAATTATTCTGAAAACTAAGTAGTTTTTATAATAAAAACCCCTAAAAAAAATTGGCAAAATCGAAAATACCGGCAAAATAGTTTATATCATAACTTGAAAAATACTAGTTGTCCACTATTTAAAACAAAATTTTATTGTCTATTATAGTACAGCCTTTTTGCAATTTTTTCGAGAAAACTTAGCTTCTAAAAAAATTAAATAAAACGAATATTTTTTTTTAAAGATTTAAAAAAATAACCTTTGGGTGCGGACTTCATTCTTAGTTATAATACGACTTTCTAATGAACTGTTTAAAAGAAAAAAAATATTTACAACCATGTGTTTTTGAATATTTCCTCTAAATTACTTAGATTTTCAAAAAATTAAAGAAAACTTAGAAAAACACGTATTTTTTTTCGTGTTTGTTTAAATATAACTGCAACATTGGGACGCCAATGGAGTGCTAACCTTTAATTTGACGCAGCTATGTGATACATCATTTAAAAGGTAATTTAATTTCCTATAATAAAGTTTATTATATATTTTTCTATAAAATGCTTACTTTTTGAGAAAATTAGAGAAAATCTAACTATTCCAGTTAATTATTAAATAATTTTGCATATATTGTGGAAATACATAGGAAATGAGGGTTTCTCACACCCTTTAGGGTTTGTATTTCAGCAAGTATTCTACCCAGGCAACTCGGTAATATCTCATTTTGTAGGCCATTTATCAGTTTATGTTTTATGTCATCACAATTATTCTGAAAACTAAGTAGTTTTTATATTAAAAACCCCTAAAAAAAATTGGCAAAATCGAAAATACCGGCAAAATAGTTTATATCATAACTCAAAAACTACTAGTCTGACAAAAAAACACATTTAGACATTTTTGTAGGATATTTTGTTACCTTCAATTTTTGTTTAAAACTTTTTCTTAGAACGTTCAAAAAACAAAGTTATTTAAAAAAAACTGAATTTGGGCGTCATTTCTCCAAGATGGCGCCACGAGCATACATTTCTCGCCAACTTACTGGAATATTAAGGACCATCAACCCTATAATCGTGCCAAGTTTCAAAACTTTCAGACTGAATCCGAATAGTGGGTCAAAAAAGTCCATAGACGTCTGGAATTTTTCCCAGTATGTTAATTGATAAGAAAATTCTTGTGGGGTTGTGTAGATTAATCATATTTACCTTATCTTTAAGCTGTTGGCACAATTGTAGTCCAACAGTAAAATAAAGCAACACTTCATTCAGCCACTGTACAGTGCATTCCGCATGTGTCGACTCATATTTCATTACACCATGGTTGTTTGTCAACTGGTAAATGGCAAAGATCAGTTTGTGACTTTGGATGTAGAAACTTATGGCTAGATCTTCAGAGAGGTTAGGGAGAAGAGATTTCTGAAAAAAAAATTTAGAATGATAATAGGGACCTAGCGGAAATTCCAAGATAAGCCTAGCAGTGATAAGGCAACATCTCCATGGTCCCACCATAGTGCAACTCGATGCTTTTGTTGATAAACTGTATAGGTTTTAAAATATGAATTTTTAAAATTTCGCCATTTTGGTCTTATGGGATTCCCTATCCTAAAATTCTCTAAATGACGTTTTTTCGAATCTTAACGCAGGGTGTGATTTTTTCGTATCTCTATAGCCCCACCATAGTGCAACTCGGTGCTTTTGTTGATAAACTGTATAGCTTTTAAAATATCAATTTTCAAAATTTCGCCATTTTGGTCTTATGTGATGCCATACCCTAAAATTCGCTAACTGACGTTTTTTCGAATCTTAACGCAGTGTGTAGTTTTTTCGTATCTCTATGACCCCACCATACTGCCAATCGGTGGTTTTGTTGATAAACTGTATAGTTTTTAAAATATGAATTTTCAAAATTTCGCCATTTTGGTCTTATGGGATTCCCTACCCTAAAATTCGCTAAATGACGTTTTTTCGAATCTTAACACAGTGTGTGGTTTTTTCGTATCTCTATGGCCCCACCATACTGCAACTCGGCGCTTTTGTTGATAAACTGTATAGTTTTTAAAATATGATTTTCAAAATTTCGCCATTTTGGTCTTATGGGATTCCCTACCCTAAAATTCCCTAAATGACGTTTCTCCGAATCTTAACTTAGGATGTAGTTTTTTCGCATCTCTATCGCCCCACCATACTGCAACTGCATGCTTTTGGTGATAAACTGTATTTTTTCAAAGTTTAAAAATAAGTGCCTTTCCGTTGGACATTTATAGACTTTTTAAGAAGCGTTCACCTAAAGAAGAGCGGTTATGAAATTGCTATGCAATTGGAGCGTCTTTCACTGCAAGTTTTTTACTGCCATGCCCAATGAAAACGCCGTATCTACATAGTGATTGCTATAGCACATACGGCGTTTTCATTAAGCAAGGCCCGTCCTTAAAAAACTTCAAGTGTTGGACCCTAGGTTGGGATTCATTTGCAATTAATTGACCAATAGGTTCGGTTAACACCGATCTTGACCTCTAAAAAGAAGGACACGGGAGCTAATTAAAGGAAAAAAACAGACATTTTTATTTTTTTATGTATTCTTGGGTCAAAAAATAACAAAATTATTTGCTGCCGATTTATATTTGCCGCCAAACTTCCATAAGACCGATTTGTATGAGAGGAAGAGAGACAGAACCAGTATATATAATAAGAAAGGAGAGAGTTACTCATGCTAGGCCCAGCCTCTTTTTATGATTTTGTCCTTTTTTTGATGAATTACGTTTTTGCATAATATCCAGTTATTAAGAATTCCGTTTTTGCCATTGGACTATTATACCATTTTCATTTATGATCTTGGCAAATTTTTGTTTTTGTCATTTACGACGATGGGCGAGTTCGTAAAGGCATCGATGAGCTCATCGATGACAACAATCAAGTTTTTAAATTAATCAGTGCAATTCGTTGAAATCCATCAGGTTCGTAAATTATCTGATGAATTTCACCAAGGCACCAATTGATGGCATCAATGCTCACCGACCCTGAGAGTCGGTGAGCAATCTTCGATGAATGTCAATTACGTCAAAATCAGCTGTTTTTTGTGTTTTTTTTTCGGCTGTGTAATTTTATATCTTTTTTGTTGTTTTTTTTGTTAAATGCTCCACAGTGTGGTAAACAAAGTTTCGATGGTCATCTTAAAAGATATAAATAGTGACTCAAGACGGATGATGAAGATCTGGCGTTAATTTCAATGTCAATTTCTTTATTTATATACGAGTTAAAATTTTTATAAAATCATTTACATTTTACAAACTTATTATTAATTTATTCTAAAGAGCAGAAGAACTTAATCTCGAGAGCCCTTTACCATTATTATTTTATGCTAAGTTTATATGCTAATATGAATTTTTAAAATAAATGAGTTTTAGTTGTTTTAAATTAGAGTAAATTTTTCAAGTTAAATTCCTCATCCTAATCCTAACCTAATATATACAAAGGCACAAAAGCCTACCTTAACAAAAGCTTAAAAAAACTTTAAATAACATTAAAACACTTATAAAATATGAAAAAACAAATCCTTTTTTATTTTGTTTTTAAAATTTTGATATCAGACCGCGGCATGCCATGATTGAGGGTTACGTTGAAAATGTTGTTTCCATGTATTAATGCAGAGAATCTTTTAGAAAATAAATCAAAATCGAAAAAAGCGAGGTTCAGATATCTGATTCATCGCGTTCTTTTTTATTTTCTGGTGTTCATCGGACTCACCGAATGAAAATGTCAAATGAACGTCAAACGTCATATGTCAAAAAACCGATGTAATCGGTGAGTAAAATTAGATTACTTTACAAACTCGCCCGATGTATAATAGGGATTCAATTCAACAGAACAGCTGGCAAATTTCAACAAATTGTCAAAATAAGGCCAAGATACATACATACCGCATGACTTTATTTGTGCACTAATAAAGTATCCCAACTAACATTTATAGTAGCGGCTACATGTTCTAAAGGCTTTGCTACTTTCTTATAGTAGAAATGTGGTGATCCCAACCAAAATTTGTTACTTTTTAGTTCTAACTACTATTTAGTATCAGGAAATAGTAGATGTTTCGTAAAAACGACCCTCTAAACTACTTCATAGGATTGTTTCTTGATAGTCGATTCTGACAGTCTTCTCTACCACAATAGGACGTTGCTAAAGTTTTACTTTCTTTTTAGTCGTTATTTCGTAGTCGCCCTGACTTTTATATCCTACTTAATTACCACTAGAAAGTTAAGCTTCATTGGAGTCCCAAACAAGTGTATCCGACAACTACATTATAACTTTAATTTTTACCACAAAAGTTTGTGTCATCATAGTAACATCTGATGTAACAATGTAGACAAAATAACTTTTTGGATCAACTTTAAAGCCGCAACTACTTTCAAGTAACCTTTTCGACTATCAGGGAATAGTTTGGGACGCCATGTTTTTATTTAAGAAAGAAAATTTAATATTTTTGTTGTCGTTTTATGAGCTCATATTAAAGAGCCATACTATTTTATAAACAAATTAGTTGAAGCTTACCAAAAATGCTCTTCTTAAGCACCATTAGTTGGAGTTAACTGTCGATTATTAAAACATATGAACCTCCAAAATCACAACACAAAAATTCCATCAGCTACCAGAAAACGGCTCAATTTTACGGGCGCACCGGTTTTTTGCAATATATATAATGCATGTTATACAAAAAACTTTGCGTCGCACTCGAATTTTGATCCTCTGCTCGTAAATTCTCACACTTTTGGATCACATAGTTCATATTATAACCATAACCAAACAAAAAAACTAAGCGAGCCTGTTTACTGTTGTGTCCACCATATTGTGTAACAATTCTACCAAAAAGAAACGATTATATTATTTGCAACTACATCGCAACTTTTATGCCATTACGGAAAAAAAACAGCCTCTACGACGTAGTAGATACCTGGCTACGACGTAGTAGTGTAGTTGTTACTACAGTGACTTTAAACACTTGGCCAAGTAGTTATAACCAGAAATTGGTTCCCCACTTAGGGAATTATAACGTCGCTGTATGGTATACTGAGACGTAGCGGGAGTACGTTGCGGTTACTTTTAAGAAATTCTTTCTAGTTGGGGTATCGTCGTTACAACTTTAATTGTTTGTTGGGATAGCCTTAAAAAATTCAATTTTCTAAGAGTATAGCACAGTTCTTACTAAGGTCTGCCGTATTTTCCGGCGCAACTGCGCAAATGTAGATGTCAAAATACAGCTAGAGTTATTACTGCTACACCTTATTTCACTTCCAATAAGTATATTATTAAATCACAATATTTTTTCTATTAGTGTTTTAGTTTCTTACCATATTTCTACTCTTCAGCAAGTCATCCATGGTTTTCTTCCTGGGCACAATTAAACTTGTTCTGCCTCTTTGCAAGCTGCCCAAAATATTTCCTAGTATATGGAGGACTTCATCAGAGGATCTAAAAACAAAACATTTGACCTTACTTGTGTTCCAATAACGCAGGCTACTAGTTCCTTTATTTAGAGACAGTGTTGCCGCGCATATAACGTTATGTCAAAATGTAATGTAAATTTTAAATATTTTTGATACCAGACAATTATTTCAAGAGCTACCAATGCAGGGTAATCCACACAATTAATTTTATGCCAGTTATTAAATATTATTTTTGTAAAAACTGGTTTGTATGTGTTGTTTAGCAACAGTGTTCACTAACTAACCAAAAATCATCAATGTTCTTTGAAGTGCTTAAAAAAAAAAAAGTACACAGTAAACACAGACCTAATCCTATATTTTCCTGGCAGTTTTTCACTGATATTGCTGTTTTAGTTTTTCTTTAGTTGTTTTCAGAACTTTTTAATTAATGTTGCCTACAGAACACAAATCAGGCTTTTGACAGATAAATAGATAGGATAAAGGGTAAAAAATTATGTCTGAAAAAGGCCAAAATTGGGCTTCTAAATATCACATGACATCTGTCATTTATTGTCACATTTGTAAAGGATAAAGTTAGCTTAAGGATGGTGTGCCAAAGGTCCCTATTAAATCATTACCTTTGAATAACCTGGTTCTATCTTTACATTAAAAGCTTATAATGAGAGATCTTTGTAATTCTATGGCAGGATGATGTAAGAATGTGTACACTAATTGCAAAAGAGTCCTTTACATTATATCTTACTTAAATTTATAGTTCTTTCCCACATCATCTATATGATAAATGGCTTGCTGAAGATGATTTGCTGCATCTTGAACTTGTTGCAGCTTCCAAGGATACTCACTCTGAATTGTTGTTTTCACAACAGCTGATGAGTTATTCCTCATTACCTTAAAATTAATGTCCTAAAAAAATTAAAAATCTTATTAAAATATTAAAAAATGAGGTAATATTATCTAAATTTAATTAGGCTTAGGCAAAATATAAAGAGGAAAACAAAATCTACAAACATTCAAGATATATATGGATGATTCTACAAAAATAGTGCTGTGGAGTGGGAATGCATATTTTTCAAACACAGACTGCAAATGAAGCATAGTTTTAGTTATAAGATTTAAAATGAAATGTTTTCTTTATGGATCATTTGAGTTTATAGTATAAAAAAAATTGCAAGTTTATAATTTTTTTTATTACAAAGCAAATACCTCATTCCTCTGGTGTAGTCCCAAACCAAATATTAAAAACTCAAATTGAAAAAAACATCCTAATAAATAATATTTAACCAAGTCTTAACTATTTATCAAAAAATTGATAAAACTTAAGTTTGCAGTCATATTTTTGAAAATCGGAATTTACATCTTCTCCAGAAAATTTTACAATTTTAAATGTGCTCCATTTTTAATAACACAATATTTGTGAATACAACCGGTTAATTTCTAGAGAAAGAGACGGCCCTGGATATCTAATTTACTTGTGAGGGTAACAAGTTGTGATAGATAATGTCAACTTTAGTTTGGCTTAAGTTATAGATCTTTTTATTTTCAGCAGAAAATTAGTTTTTTTTGGAGAAATCAAAAAGGAACAGTTCAATTATCATTCCTCTGGTAAGTAAATATTCGACTGATATCAATAGTATAATTTTTTCTTATATATATATTTATCGGTTTCACAACGTTCTACGTCTTCCGATACCCAATCTCCACTCGTTTCTGTTTGCCCATAATTCATCATCTAGGCCTCTTATTCTTATTTCACTGTCTATTCCTTCTCTCCAGCTTTTCCTCGGCCTTCCTCGTTTTCTTCGGCCAGTTGGTTTCCATTGTAATATTTGTTTAGGTAGTCTTCCATCATCCATTCTTTGTACATGTCCGTACCACACCAGTTGTTTTGTTCTTATATCATCCACTAAAGTATGTTCACCCACTGTCATAATTTCTCTTATTCTTTGATTTGTAACTTTTTCTTTTTGATTTCCCTGCTGCTCTTCTCCAATAGTCCATCTCCGTAGCGGAAAGCATTTTTTCTGTTCTATCTTTGATTGGCCATACTTCTGAGCCGTATGTAATAATACTTTTTACAATGGTGTTATATGTATATATAAGCTTTTTGTTATGTTTTGATATACTTTGGTCCCAAATTATTCCATTTAATAAAGTTATTGCTTTTCTTCCTTGTAAGTTTCTATCTTTTATAGCTTTGTCTAGTGTTCCGTCAGCTGTAATTTTTAGACCTAAGTATTTATACTCATCACAGGACTGAATTCGATGCCCAGTATTTAAGATTAGATCCTGTTTCATTCCACCAATACACATATACTCTGCCTTATTGATATTAAACTCTAGTCCCCACTTATTGTACTCTTCTATTAGTTTTCGTGTCATATATTCGAGGTTGTCATAGTAATTTTTTGTTGATTGTTTTAAAATTATAAGTATAGGGACTTTGTTTATATAAAACTTAAGAAGTAGTCTAAATAGATTTTGATTTAAATTGGAAAACCATTAAAAAACTCATTCCTCTGGTACTCATCCCTCTGGAACTTTTATGCAAAATTCCTAAAATTCGGGAAAATAAATGTTTCTTAGCTTACAGCTAATTAGTTACATAAATTTAAAAAAACAAAATTATTTACTGTGCTGCATATAGCCCACTTTTGGTAGAATCATCCATATGGGATATTTGTGTAAAAAATAAATTTTACATAATTTAAATAAAAAGTGTTGATTCATGATTGAGGTTATTTAATAAATGGCCATAAAGTGAGAATATAAAACTTACGGCATGTGTAATGCTGTCACCAGTCAATGTAACAATACATTTAAGTTGGTCAACAGGTACTGATAGGACGAATTTGTCTTGTTTGGAGGAGTTGTCATGGCCATAAAGAGCTACTGGAAATCGTCTTGCACATTCCTGAAATGTCAGGATATAGTTTAGTTGATCAGTAAATATAAAGACGGGTTATTTTTTAAATGATATATTGAAAAACAATATACATTTTAAAGTTTTCTTAACTTACCACTAGTATTTGGTGTATCTGGTTTAGACCTTTATGGATTTCCTGGTCTAGCACCCATTCAAACTCGTGTTGCTAAAAGAATAAGTTTATAAACATAAGAGCAGGTTTAACCACTGACACAATGGATTATTTATAAATTTTTTAAGTTTTAAGTGCTTAACCTTATACCTCTCTCTTAGTAATCTATATGATATATGAAAAAGATTATGACGTACTTAATACATAAAGTTACCCACTAATTTAATCAATTATCCATTACATTCTTGTGCAAACCCTCTCTTAGTTTTAAGTGGACTTCAGGTTTTTACACATGTTTTAATACTAAAGGATATCAAGTAGGACAGACAGGAATAGCTATATAATCGATGCTAATGTTTATACTTTAAAAGCTGGCTAATTAAATTTAATTAAATAAATAAACTATTAAAGACATTACCAAATTCAATGCTTCCTCTTTTTCACAATCAACCATACTGTTAACTTTATACCTAAATAATTTGTGGTTTAACTGCACACAATTTTTTGTTTAGAAATTTTTAATTTTACCCCCAAAACTCTGAAAAAATTCCCTAAAACCACTTTAAAATCACTTTAAAATTGACCTATTTTGATTTTATTTACTTTTGGCATGTATCAGCTGATTGCCAGAAATGAAGCATAAGGGCACTAAATCGGTTCTGGTTTGTGTTTTTTTTTATAAAGTCAGATATTTAAATATATATATTTCTTGATGAAAAAGCTTTTTTAGCTGTTCAATCCACGGATAATAGAACATTAGCTGTTTTAAAATCTCTGTTTAAATTATAAATATTTTAAAAATGCAAAGTTAGAAGATTGAAAAAATTATATTGTTGACTCACAAGGACAGACACAGATGGCGCCACCACAATGTAAACAAAAAGTAGGTGTGACAGTGACAGTAGAATAGCAAAAACAGGAAAAATTCAAAACACTTTCCCTGTTTGCAGGTTTATATTAATTTTTTTTTATTTACAAAACTGGTTATTTCATAATTTATTAATATTAAATAGAAGTTGCAAGCAAATATGTCACACTCCCTTATTATGGGTAAGAATGTTGTGTTTAGAATTTTCTATTTTTGGTCTGTCATTGATTAGTTTAGGGCTGCAAGGGAGTTTTGGAATAATTAATTATTAATTTTAAGGCTGGTGCAAATAGTACAAATTCTGCCCTTCAAGAGGACCAATTAGATAAGCCCATATGCTTTATAATAATTTTAATGTTTTTTTAAAATGCATTTTTCACAGGGCATTAATATTTTAGGTGATTTTGACATGCTGCACAGTCTATATGATTTCAATGCAACTTATGCAAAGACTCTCAGCTTTAAGAACAACGAATATTTTATTCTCCAGCAGACAAATACAAAACACAAGAATTGGTAATTTGTTTTATGGACTCTTTAAAATTATTGGGACAGTTTTACCCGGCAACATAATGCACAATTGTCAAACTTTATACTTAATTTTGGTATTTCTGTCTCTTTTCTGAGAGAGATGGAGATAAAAGCTATATAAATAATTGGTCTGATGGCATTATGTTTTCTGGGTAAATCAGGAGTTAAATTCCATTTTTTTTGTTATAAAATGACAAATTGTTTTTACATTTTTCAGGTGGGAAGTAATTAATCAATGGGGTGAAGTGGGGTACATTCCTTCAAATTATGTTGAAGCAGTGACAGTAAATCCATCATTTTATTTAAAATTCCTGGACAAAGCTTTGGAAAGTTTAAAAAAGAAAGATTCATCAGAGATTGTTGTCGGCACAAAAAGTGAGACATTGCTGAGGCTTAAGGTTAGTTTTACTTTTTATTTTTTTATAAAATGTTTCTCTTATTGTTCACCTTAATTTATAAACATAATAAAATCAATGCTTATTGAAGATTATGTCAAATTGGCAGCCAACTTTTTTGGGGACTAATAAGAATATTTATTGAATAAAAAATTGTAATTAAATAATTTTTGGTGAGAGATATTCCTTAATTTTTTTAGGAACTAAGAAAAAATGTTGAAAAAGAATCTCACAGAAGCTCCCTAGTTGATGAAACAGATGATCTTCAGCAAAATTCATACAATAACTCGGAAGATAGGTTAGAAACTATTAAATCAACCACAAGTAGTGCTTATTCATCACAATTATCAGATGTCAAATCTAGAACTGCAGTTGAAGAACCCATTCAACCCATAATTAATAGAGGTTAGTAAGTTTTTCATTGCACTGGAAGCATTTCTGTCTGTTGGTTGTGAACCTCTCTCTATTTTGCTTTTATTGCTTTTACACATGTGACCTTGTGAAATAAATAGAGGTCACAAGAGGAGAGATTGGGGAATGGCAGTGGTACACAGAGACTTACTTTAAGGTGGATATCCAACTATTTACTTACCTAAATATACAGGGTGTCCCAGATAAAAGCAACTACATGGGGATTTTGGAACCAGTTAGAGATGCGAGTTTGTTTAAATTAGAAAAAAGTTGCGCTATTTTAAGCCCAATCAGGTGCTGTATCAATATTAAAGATATGTACAGGGATTACTAAAATATCGACCAAAAACTAAAAATTGTGTTTTTTGAAAAATTGAATTATCGCGGCGATCTTGCAAACAAATTTAATGAAATTTGGTAGTTTTGTATAGGCAACTAAGGTCAATCGAATGATGTTAACAAATTTTTTCTAGGCCTTCTAGTTTTTTAGAAACCATAGCCAACTTTGTTATTTCTTATGACTGCAATATTGAATTTATATGTCAATAAATAGAGCATTAAAAGAGCTTTTCAACCATGTATAATAAGCCTATCTTTGAACGACGGAAAATGTGAATTTATTTAAAAAACTGTTTTTCACTTGGTTGGCTGTGAAACAAAGGCTGTAGGTGCGTTTGTTGTCATACCTATGTAACTATCTGTCAAAATTTTGTGATTTATTTGGGACACCCTGTATACCTCCCAAAAGCTATAATGAAAAATGCTCACTTAGCTCACACATATACTATACTATAGTAGTGTGAGCTATGGTGATCCTAATTTTTTCTAGAAAAAAAAAGTTGCTCCGATTTCAAAAATTTTTATATATCTTTGCGTTTCAGATAATTTTGAAACTTTTTTGTTGCGCCGTCTGTCTGTCTGTCTGTCTGTCTGTCTGTATGTCTGTAATGACCAACGCGCATAACTCAAAAACCGCTTGGCCGATTTTATTGAAATTTGGTACCAAGGCTGGGTCTTGGGTCGAGATGGTCCCATTTAAAAATGAACGAAATCCACCGAACACAAACCAAATAAAGGGTGGGGGTCGATTTCAAAAATTATAGTTTATGTGAAAATATGGCGTGTGTGATATCAAATGAAAGGTAATTAAGTCTGGAGTTAAACAAAATACATTTTAATTTATTTGAAAAAAAGGGTGGGGGTATATTTCAAAAATTAGAGTTTAAGTGAAAATATGGCGTGTGTGATATCAAACGAAAGGTAATTGGGTCCGGAGTTAAACAAAATACATTTTAGTTTATGTTTTTTTTAAGGGTGGGGGTAGATTTTAAAAATTTGAGTTTAAGTCAAAACATGGCTTGTGTGGTATCAAACAAAAGGTAATTTAGTCTGGAGTTGAATAAAATATATTTCAGTTTTTAGTTGTATTAGCTCACACGTACACTATAACTATAGTACCTAGTGTGAGCTTAGGGGCCCATATATTGGCAGAGTATTTTTTTATGGGAGGGTATTTATTTCCCTCTCCCCCCTGTGTGTATGTCACTGAATTAAAATGAATGCTAATAAAGAAGCAAACAATGCAGATGAAATTAGTTGGTTTTAATGTCATCCTTGTGGTTACAAGACCAAATACAAGTCAAATTTAAAAACACATTTGGCTGCGGCATATCAGTGCAGATCCAATCGATTGGTGTGACAAAACCCTCTAAAAGTCCCATTTAAAAAATCATTTACTGCAGCACCAAAGTGCAGACAAAATCAGTTGGTCTAAATGTCACCATTGTGTTTACAAGACCAAGTACAAGTCTTTAAAAACCCATTTTGCTGCAGCATATAAGCACGGATCACCTAACAAACCGAGATATAAGTGCAGATGCAATCAATTGATTTAAATGCAACCAGTGCGATTTCAAAGCTCTTTAGAGTTCCTATTTAACCACTATTGCGGTTACAAGACCAAATATAAAAAGAAATTTACTGTGGTAATAAAGTGCAGGTGCAAACGATTGACTTAAATGCAACCAGTGTGATTTCAAAGCCCTTTAGAAGTCTCATTTAAAAATCATTTACTTCAGTACCAAAGTGAAGATCAACTTAGTTGATTTAAATGCCACTAGTGTGGTTACAAGACCAAATAAAAGTTGAATTTAAAAACACTGCAGCACCAAACTGCAGATGATATTAGTTGGTTTAAATGATATTAGTTAGTTACAAAGCCAAATAAATGTTAAATTTAAAGACATTTGTTACGGCATAAAAGTGCAGATGCAATCAATTGTTTTAAATGCAACCAGTGTCATTTCAATGCCTTCTAAAGTTCCCATTAAAAAATCATTTACTGTAGCAGCAAAGTGCAAATTAAATCAGTTGGTCTAAATGCTACCATCGTGGTTACAAAACCAAATAAAAGTCAAATTTAAAAACACATTTTTCTGCGGCATAACAGTGCAGTTGCAATCGATTGATTTAAATACAACCAGTGTGATTTCAAAGCCCTTTAGAGTTCTTTTTTAAAAAGTCATTTACTGCAGCACCAAAGTGCAGAAAATACAAGTTGGTTTAAATGTCACTATTGTGTTTACAAGACCAAATACAAGGCCAATTTAAAAACACATTTGCTGCGGCATAAGAGTGCATATGCAATCGATTAATTTAAATGCAACCATTGTGATTTCAAAGCCCTTTAGAGTTCCTATTTAAAAAGTCATTTACTGCAGCACCAAAGTGAACCTATTTTGCTGCGGCATAACAGTGCAGTTGCAATCGATTGATTTCAATGCAACCAGTGCGATTTCAAAGCCCTTTAGAGTTCCTCTTTAAAAAGGCATTTACTGCAGCACCAAAGTGCAGACAAAATCAGTTGGTCTAAATGTCACCATTGTGTTTACAAGACCAAGTACAAGTCTTTAAAAACCCATTTTGCTGCAGCATAACAGTGCAGATGCAATCGATTGATTTAAATGCAACCAGTGCGATTTTAAAGCTCTTTAGAGTTCCTATTTAAAAAGTCATTTACTGCAGCATCAAAGTGTAGAAAAAATCAGTTGGTTTAAATACCACTATTGCGGTTACAAGACCAAATATAAAAAGAAATTTACTGTGGTAATAAAGTGCAGGTGCAAACGATTGACTTAAATGCAACCAGTGTGATTTCAAAGCCCTTCAGAAGTCTCATTTAAAAAATCATTTACTTCAGTACCAAAGTGAAGATCAACTTAGTTGATTTAAATGCCACTAGTGTGGTTACAAGACCAAATAAAAGTTGAATTTAAAAACACTGCAGCACCAAAGTGCAGATGATATTAGTTGGTTTAAATGATAGTAGTTAGTTACAAAGCCAAATAAATGTTAAATTTAAAGACATTTGTTGCGGGATAAAAGTGCAGATGCTATCAATTGTTTTAAATGCAACCAGTGTCATTTCAATGCCTTTTAAAGTTCCCATTTACTGCAGCAGCAAAGTGCAAATTAAATCAGTTGGTCTAAATCGTGGTTACAAAACCAAATAAAAGTCAAATTTAAAAACAGATTTGCTGTGGCATAAGAATGCATAATTATGCAAACGATTGGTTTAAATGCAACCAGTGTGATTTCAAAGCCCTTCAGAAGTCTCATTTCAAAAAATCATTTACTGCAGCACCAAAATGCAGTCAAAATCAGTTTTTTGAGACTAGAAGAGTCAATATCAATCATAATCAAATCATTTTATGTAAAAAAAGCCAAATACGCAAAAATGGTTTTCTGTAAAAAGAATCGAGATGAAAGTAAAGCCAAGTTCCCAATACAAATTTCAAAATGAAAGATTCTAACCAGTTTGGAAATGTTTTCTTAAACTTTGCTATTACAGACAAACTTCATTATGTTCAATTCAGCACTGTCCCTAATAGTCATTTGCAGGCTTAATAATAGTTAAGTTTAGAAAAACATTTCCAAACTACAAATTGTGAAAGGCTTTCGCGGCCATCGTCCAATGGTGGGTGTGCTTTCGGGCTGTTCGGCCGTCGTCGTTGGAAATTCGTTCTCGACGTTTTGCCATCTCGAGTGGATGGCATCTTCAGGAGATGTTGACTGTTTGTCGGCTTCTCGAAGACTGATGTTTCAAGAAAATATGGTACAGCAGTTAGGCGAACTTGGCGGGGACTGCCGTGCCCCCTGATTTTAAAGAGATGTTTATGGCAGTACCAAAGTGCGAACAAAATCAGTTGTTCGAAATGCAACCAGTGTGATTACAAGACCAAACAAATATCCAGTTTAAATCATAAAGGTGGAATATTATGTATATGATTTAAATTCACTAGAAAGGAGTAAACAATTGACTTAAATGCATCCAGGTTGAATACAAAGCATTACGGAAGGCTGGAAAAAGGAAGACTTAAGACACGTTTGCACCAAATCTAGCTCAAGTTTAAAAATACAAAAAAAAATATATCCAGTCAAAATATCAATTTTTACTTTCCTAGCCCGCGTAGCAATGGCTAGAGGAGGTATTATTTTCAAGGAAATTTTTTTTTTTGAGATAACGCCAAAAATTACAGTCGAACCTCTCTGACTCGAACCTCTATAACTCGAACCCCTCTATAACTGGAACCTTTTAAGTGGTCCCTGCACTTTTTACATGTATTTTAACCTATGTAACTCGAGTTTCTATAACTCGAACTCTCCATAACTCGAACTGTTTTGGTTGTCCCTTCAGGTTCGAGTTATAGAGGTTCGACTGTATTTGGATGTATTTTGACCTATCCTAGCAATATCGTCGTGCTGGCTGTCTGTGTGTGTGTGCGTGTATATGTATATAACACGATAGTTCCTAAACCGCTGAACCGATTTTCATAAAATTTTCAGGTAAAATAGTGTTCGACACTCGTACGAGCTGATTAGATTTTGGTCAAAATACATTAGGTGGCCATACACACCGAGGTTGATCCGCCGGTTTGGAACGGCGCGGTTTAAACTGGCGGATTTGTCTTTCAATTAGTGGACATTTCACGCGCCAGTTATAGCCGGCACAGATTTATCTGTGAGTTCAGACCGGCGGGCGAAACTTGTGGGTTTCGCGCTCACAGATATTTTAACCGACGCAGACTTCTCTGTCGGTTTAATCGCTGTTCAGGCCAACGGCTTCTCTAATTTGGATATCTTGTTTCGTAAGATCCTCTCTTACCAAATTTATTAAAACATCATACGTGTTAATAGAGATTTATTGAAATTAAGCCAGGCTATAATGGTGCCAGGTACAATTTTGACACCTTTACATTGTAATATCAGCTGTGATCTTTTAACACACGGCCTTTGTTTACTATATGAACCGGAATAAATAGTGCCTTCTTTTATTAATTGAAAATAAACGACGAAAGTTTTAAATTTGACTTTGATATGTCAATTTTGAAGGATCAACTGTCAGTTTTTAATGTGAATGTGTCAAAATAGTGCCTGGC
This sequence comes from Aspidapion aeneum, assembly GCA_963576565.1. Classification (NCBI taxonomy): domain Eukaryota; kingdom Metazoa; phylum Arthropoda; class Insecta; order Coleoptera; family Brentidae; genus Aspidapion; species Aspidapion aeneum. The sequence continues at coordinate 113,370,290 of OY755042.1, forward strand.
ACAATTATAGCCTGGCTGTATTTCAATAGCTAATTCTCTGATATCCATTCTTAAATAATTTTTAAATCGTCTGGATCATTTTCTCGTAACTCTTTTAATAGAAGGTCATGGCTAAATAGTTTCCTCTTAAGCAAATAACTTTTAACCCACTTGGAACGTCTCTTTTTTACACCACTATGCATTATTTCCATATTAATAATCATTCCCATACACAGAGCCTGCTTATATTTAGCACTAAACAATTTACATACGCTATGCTTAAAATACCGTGCCGCATAAAACTTTCGACTTGACGAAATTCCACAGTTTTGGTTAAACCGGCAGATAAATCTTGAGTTTTAGCCCACTAACGCGCGGTTATGTCTGCCACAGACCGATATGAAGGATCGATTCGAAAGATTTTTTTTGTGTTAGTGGACTGCAGCAGTTTTAAACCGTTACGGACAAAACGGTCAGACTTATCTGTGCCGTTCCAAACCGACGGATCAACCTCTGTGTGTATGGCCAGCTATTAATGCTAATGACAGTTTTTTGACAATTAAAAACTTTAAAAAATGCTAACTTTTTAACGGAGCATCGTAGCAATACACTGTTTCCGGAATATAGTAGACTATATTTTGGTCATCAATAATCCTTGTTATAACCAAAAACTTCGTAGGAGTTTTAGTTTCTGAAATATTTATCAAAAAACTGTTTTCAAGGCTGATATATTATTATGGCTGCACTTGAAGTGTGGTAATAAGCTACGAAGGTATCAGATCCGTCATGGATCCATTTATTTTAGGTAGGGAAGGCGTTAAAAAATCCATAGAAAACATTCATCACGAAGTTAAATCCGAAATCTTCGAAGCGAAAAAGTCTGAGCTAAACAATTTGTCCTCTTCCCAAATCACGCCTGTTATCACCGCACAATCAGTCTACGAATTAGTCGAAAGTGTTAGAATAAACACTAGTTTGTCACATGAAATGAGTAGAGTAGCCGTTGAAACAGTAATCCAAGGTAAGGAAATAAAATACAATTTTTTTTAAGTTGCACCAAAAACATTCGCAGTAAAAATATGAAATTGCTTAGTCTTGTATTAGAACAAAAGCCGTAAATTGAAATTAATTTAAAAAAATTAATTTGAAAAAAGTTAGTCAGTCAATTTTTTTAGAAAATACTATTTTTTTGGTATGAACTTTTATGAATGCGATGTTTTTTAAATATTTTTTGTTAATAAAAACAAGTCTCTAGCGAATATTATTGATATTTTTTAAAAGAGAAAGCAAAAATTATTTTTAAAAAAAATTATTATTTTTTATACATTTTCGAGGTTATTTTGACAGCCCGTACCTCCTTCACTTGTAATATTATCAAAAAAGGAGTACCACATTTTTTAATCACAATTAGCTGAGTATTCAGCTGGCTGTAACAGATTTTTTTTTGTATAACCCGTTTTCACCCACTCCTCTTTAAAAATCCTATATCTTAAAAACAGATGAATTTTGACCCCATGTTATATAAACTTTTTTCTTGGAAATAACCCCTCTATCACCTGCTGCACTATGGCGCCTAAGTTATGGGACACCTTGTATAATAATCACTTAATTATAAATAATATTTTTTCATTTTTATTTTATTTGGTAAATAAAAATTAAATAGATTTTTTTATGGAAATCAAAAGTATTTTGTTGATAAAACTGAATAAGTCATATTTTTTAATATTTGCAAATGTAAAAAAACACAGACTCATAACTAATTTCTAGAGTTTAATAAACTAATGAATGGATTTTGGTAAAATAAACCAATGAGTGCTTTTTATTTCGAGGCAAGAGTTTTGCTGATAAAATATAACAAAAAATCTATATTATAAGTATAGTCTGTCCCATTTTTATCATTTGGGTGGTTTCGGGAACTTCTAGAGAAGATTGAAGAAAAAACGACTACACCTTAGTGTGCTTTAATTTGAAGAGAATAATGATGGTAAACATCGCATATCAATATTATAAACACAGAAACCGAAAACACCCAAAAGTGTCGAAAATGCACCCTGTATACTAGGGGATCAAATAGACTCTTTAAATCCTGATGCAAAAATTTTGATAAATATCTCAAGGTCTGAGTATATAGTTCGGAGTTTTTGACTTTTTTTAACAGAACAAATCTACTTACTGTAAAAAATTTACTAAGAGCAATGTATTACCAAGGTGAAAGAGTAAAAAGCTAAACAAACACCTTTGACAATTTGAAATAAAAAGAAACACTTTTACCTGTGTTTTAAATTTTAGGGATTAAAGTAACACTTTTCTATATCCAGAAAAAATAATATAAAGTAGATTTCTTATCTTTAGGGAAAAATAATAAAAATCAAAACTACGGATATTACCAACTGTAAATAAGTTATTGATTTCTAATATTATAAATCGATAAAAAAATTAATTCTGTAAAAAGAGTCATGTAAATAGAATGGCTGTCAAAGCTGTACCGGTAATATTTTACACTTATTTAAATTTTATAATTTTGGGTGCAAAAATTTTATAGGAAAATGTCTATAATACTTTATTTTATTTTCAACAAAATCTGCACGCCCATGGTTTTTCATCGATTTCTCTTTTATACCTCTTACAGTGTTGCCTGCGAGGATTCGGCGAAATTTTCTGAGATTTCATGCATGATGAATGAATTTGCGTATTAAATAATGGGGATGCGTCTTCTAGGGTTCCTTGAATTTCTTTGAGTTGCACATAATTTTTTTTCGGTAAATTCGTTTTTTTGCATTGATATATCAAATTTTGAAAAACTCGTAGGTTTGAGGTTTCTGTTCATCATGGTTCCTATGAAATACCTTGTTTGCCATTGTGTAACTATAGAATTTCAAATATAAATGTTTAAAAGCTATTTTTTGGATATGGTTTAATGTGGTGTGGATGTGGTTTGGTTTTTGTTTCTTATAATTTTATTTTTTAAAGATTTCCGCATGCTTGAAGAAAAACAATTGTTTCTTATGCAAAAACATATTTTTCAGCAGTTGAATACTTGACAGAACTCGCTACACGTCTTTCTATTAATGGCATTTGCGTGCGGGAATATCGGTTTTCTGGAGTTAGAAAAATAGTAATTTAATCATAACAAAAACATTTCATGTAAAAAAGCCAAGTACACGAAAATGGTATTCCTTTTTAAAAAATGAGATAAAAGTAAAGCCAAGTTCTCCAATACAAATTTCAAAATGAAAGGTTCTTACTAGTTTGGAAGTGTTTTTTTAAACTTTGCTATTACAGACAAACTTCTTTATGTTCAATTTAGTATTATGCCTAATATTTGCAGCCGTAATAGCCAAGTTTAGAAAAACATTTCCAAACTAGTAAGAAACCTTTCATTTTGAAATTTGTAATGGAGACAAAAGTTTTGAACAATCTTCCGCATATTTTACTACTTTAAAACCTAAATATTATCCAAATCCTTTCCAAAAGGAGTGAAATCATAACAAAAACATTTCATGTAAAAAAAAACCAAGTACACGAAAATGGTATTCCGTAAAAAGAATGGAGATAAAAGTAAAGCCAAGTTCCCCAATACAAATTTCAAAATGATAGGTTCTTACTAGTTTGGAAGTGTTTTGTTAAACTTTGCTATTACAGACAAACTTCTTTATGTTCAATTTAGCACTGTGCCTAAGAGTCATTTACAGCCGTAATAGCCAAGTTTAGAAAAACATTTCCAAACTAGTAAGAAACCTTTCATTTTGAAATTTGTAATGGAGACAAAAGTTTTGAACAATCTTCCGCATATTTTACTACTTTAAAACCTAAATATTATCCAAATCCTTTCCAAAAGGAGTGAAATCATAACAAAAACATTTCATGTAAAAAAAAACCAAGTACACGAAAATGGTATTCCGTAAAAAGAATGGAGATAAAAGTAAAGCCAAGTTCCCCAATACAAATTTCAAAATGATAGGTTCTTACTAGTTTGGAAGTGTTTTGTTAAACTTTGCTATTACAGACAAACTTCTTTATGTTCAATTTAGCACTGTGCCTAAGAGTCATTTACAGCCGTAATAGCCAAGTTTAGAAAAACATTTCCAAACTAGTAAGAAACCTTTCATTTTGAAATTTGTAATGGAGACAAAAGTTTTGAACAATCTTCCGCATATTTTACTACTTTAAAACCTAAATATTATCCAAATCCTTTCCAAAAGGAGTGAAATCATAACAAAAACATTTCATGTAAAAAAAAACCAAGTACACGAAAATGGTATTCCGTAAAAAGAATTGAGATAAAAGTAAAGCCAAGTTCCCCAATACAAATTTCAAAATGATAGGTTCTTACTAGTTTGGAAGTTTTTTTTAAAACTTTGCTTTTACAGCCAAACTTCTTTATGTTCAATTTAGTACTGTGCCTAATATTTGCAGCCGTAATAGCCAAGTTTAGAAAAAACATTTCCAAACTAGTAAGAAACCTTTCATTTTGAAATTTGTAATGGAGACAAAAGTTTTGAACAATCTTCCGCATATTTTACTACTTTAAAACCTAAATGTTATCTAAATCCTTTCCAAAAGGAGTGAAATCATAACAAAAGCATTTCATGTAAAAAAAACCAAGTACACGAAAATGGTATTCCGTAAAAAGAATGGAGATAAAAGTAAAGCCAAGTTCCCCAATACAAATTTCAAAATGAAAGGTTCTTACTAGTTTGGAAGTGTTTTTTTAAACTTTGCTATTACAGCCAAACTTCTTTATGTTCAATTTAGTATCGTGCCTAATATTTGCAGCCGTAATAGCCAAGTTTAGAAAAACATTTCCAAACTAGTAAGAACCTTTCATTTTGAAATTTGTAATGGAGACAAAAGTTTTGAACAATCTTCCGCATATTTTACTACTTTAAAACCTAAATGTTATCCAAATCCTTTCCAAAAGGAGTGAAATCATAACAAAAACATTTCATGTAAAAAAAAAACCAAGTACACGAAAATGGTATTCCGTAAAAAGAATGGAGATAAAAGTAAAGCCAAGTTCCCCAATATAAATTTTAAAATGAAAGGTTCTTACTAGTTTGGAAGTGTTTTTTTAAACTTTGCTATTACAGCCAAACTTCTTTATGTTAAATTTAGTACTGTGCCTAATATTTGCAGCCGTAATAGCCAAGTTTAGAAAAACATTTCCAAACTAGTAAGAACCTTTCATTTTGAAATTTGTAATGGAGACAAAAGTTTTGAACAATCTTCCGCATATTTTACTACTTTAAAACCTAAATATTATCCAAATCCTTTCCAAAAGGAGTGAAATCATAACAAAAACATTTCATGTAAAAAAAAACCAAGTACACGAAAATGGTATTCCGTAAAAAGAATGGAGATAAAAGTAAAGCCAAGTTCTCCAATACAAATTTCAAAATGATAGGTTCTTACTAGTTTGGAAGTGTTTTTTTAAACTTTGCTATTACAGCCAAACTTCTTTATGTTAAATTTAGTACTGTGCCTAATATTTACAGCCGTAATAGCTAAGTTTAGAAAAACATTTCCAAACTAGTAAGAACTTTTCATTTTGAAATTTGTAATGGAGACAAAAGTTTTGAACAATCTTCCGCATATTTTACTACTTTAAAACCTAAATATTATCCAAATCCTTTCCAAAAGGAGTGAAATCATAACAAAAACATTTCATGTAAAAATGTCTACTTCTCACCCAGTTAAAATTGGTTTGCATAGCGGACTGTAAATCGAAATTAGAATTTTATATTTTATTTTATTTTTTAGACATATTATGGATTATGTTTATTTTAATTTTACAAGCATTTAAGTTGGCCGATAATATCAAGCTGAAAGGGTAGAAATTTCCCTAAATAAAAATATATGATTACTAAAACCAGCTCCGCTCAAAACTTAGCACTAAAATTATGCACTAAGAAATTATTATTGTCAATATAATTTATAAGCGAATTTCGACACTAAAAAATATAATCACTTACTGCGGTGCTATCTTCATTCCAGAGCCTGGAAGGCCTTCCAGAGGGTTGAATCCATGTGTCCAGCTTCTATACCAGTAATATTTAGAACACGCGTAATCGCGCTAATAAGCAAAAGTGAAAATTTTATTGTGTCTTTGGTTTTAATATTAAATATATTAATATTGATCATAGCCGAAAAACGTGTAGGCGGAATTGGTTTTCTTATCAGACAAAATGCATTGTTTATTTTTAGATCGTTCGGTTGATCGTGAGATAGTCTCGCTTGAGGCGCGAAAAGGCTTTACACGAAAATGGTATTCCTTAAAAAGAATTGAGATAAAAGTAAAGCCAAGTTCCCCAATACAAATTTCAAAATGAAAGGTTCTTACTAGTTTGGAAATATTTTTTAAACTTGGCTAGCTTTAAAAACTTATTTCTTTTGTTTTTTAATTTTTGAGGTCTTCACGAATTACTTCCCGCCTCAGTGTTTCCGTACCTCAGCACAATTTTATCCCACTCTCAATCCTGTCTAGTAGTAGACGACTGCCAAATCGATCAAACCCACGACGCTAGCAGGTTAAAAATAATTTTCAACGAATTGACGTCGTGCAAAGAAGATTCACAGCAAAGAAGTTGGATGCTTCATGAAGACGAGAGTATTATTAAAGAATATTTGATGGAGTTGATATCAATTTTAGTAAGTACAAAAAATACTGGGAATATTTCGTACCACAGCTTGATTTATTCAAGGTTTCAAGAAAAAAATATGCATTTTTTTAGATTTGCTTTTCTTATAATCTACACAATACTACTAATATGTCGGTCTCATCATCATCTTCTGTCAGGTTTTTTTGATTCATTGATCTTTGGATTGACTGTTACCATTCTTGTTTAGGACGCCCTCTTTTTCTGTGCCCTATTGGTTGCCATTCTAGGACCTGCTTTGGTAATATTTTGCCGTTCATCCGTTGTCTTTTAGTAATGTCATCCGTTATGCTTCCCTCGATTTTCATTCTTTCTTTTATGATCTCATTTCTTATGTGATCTGTTCTAGATATTCTTATTGATCTTATTGCATCCATTTCGACACCTTCTATTTTTGTTTTGTATTTTTCTGTTACGCGACAAGTCTCTATTCCATACAACAGCGTGCTTTTCATCATTGTTTCATATATATTAAATTTCAATTTTTTTTTATCTCTCTGCTCCAAAAATAACCTTTTTTGGTTTTACTATTGTTTGTCCAGTTCTTTACAGTCTGTTCCTGTCTTATCAAATGTGACACCCAAGTATACATACTCATTGCATGGAGATATTGTTTGTTAATTGTCTGGTTCTCATTTGATTCGTTTCCAATACATAAGTACTGTGTCTTGTCCATGTTCACTGTTAGTCCCCACTTTTGGTATTCTTCTGTTAACTTTCTCATCATATACTCCATGTCCTCTTTATCATTAGCTACAATTACTTGGTCGTCAGCAAACTGTAGTGTGTATATGGTAAATCGGTCGTTAAGTTGTATTCCCATGCCGTGTACTTTACGTTTCTACTTTTTTAAAGCTACTGCGATATACAGGGTGTCCCAGAACTAATGGTACATAGTTAAACTGTAGATTCCTTGGGTCAAAATATTACGATTTAGCCACACTTACCTTAGTCCAAAAGTTCGTATTACCCAAGATACAGGGTGTTAAACTTTATTTTTTCAATTCGATTTTCTTTAATAACTTTTTTACCAATTAATATTTTTGCAAAAAATAACAAGCGTGTAAATTTTTTTGAAATTGGCAAGACGATTCCGTTGAAAATTTTGATGTACAATGTACAGGGTGTTCCTTGGACCACTACCATTGCATTAAAATCACTGTATTTTTTTTGTGCCTCGGTGTATACCAGTTTTTATGTAAAATAATGTTTTTTCCATCTTTTTTATCTAAAAAAGTTATACTGTTTTAAAGTCCCTCAGAGCAACGGTTTTTGAGATTTTTGCATTTAAAGTTTTTATTGCATGTGAGTGAAATGCCTAAATTATGTATGATACTTTCTTCAATTCTTTCTACTAATTAATATTTTTGCAAAAACTAACCAGCAAGTAGGTTTTTCTGAAATTTGCAAGACGATTCCGTTGAAAAAGTTGATATACAATGTACAGGGTGCTCTTTGGACCACTACCATTGCATTAAAATCATCAGTGTATTTTTTTTGTGCCTCGGTGTATACTTAAGCAGGTTTTTAAACAGAATATGATTTTAAATATTAAGTAATTTTAGAAACAGTTCTGTAGTTTTAAGAAAGTTTGACAGAATAGACGCAGACAGCAACTTTATTGGATTTTATTGTTTTTTATTTTAAAAGCCTACTATAATAAACAATTTTAAGTTTGATTTACTGATTGTCAATTTTAAAATTTTAACTTTGTTGCTGAGCTTTTATATTTTTTTCAATAAATAATAAAATATTAATTTTATTAATAATTATAATTTTCTTTCAAAACAATAAAAAATAGTTGCATTAATAAAGTATACGTACTTACCATTTTTAAAAACACTAATACGAAGAAGTTTTCGTTTCTCATTAAAAACATTGCCCTACAGAGTTGCCGTAATGGACAATAACTTACAATTGTTTTAACACACTTTTGATAATTCAAGAACCATTTTGTATATTTTTTAACTTAATATTTCTTAAGAAAACATCCAATCTTAAAATGCTATAAAAAATTATTGATTATAGCTAATATGTATGAAGTAGGTAAGAATTTAATCAAAAATCTTTTACGCATACAATAAAAACTTATAATTTAAATATCTTAAAAACCGTTGCTCTAAGCGACATCTAAACGCTATAACTTTTTCACTTAAAAAAAATAAAAAAATAAATGTTTTTTATAGAATCTTGTATACACCGAGGAACAAAAAAGTTAGACCTATTTTAATGTAACGGTACCGAGCGAGAGAACACCCTGTATAATATTTTTATTTTTTTTACCAAAATTAAATTGTTCATGCCCAAAAATCACCAAACCCAATTTCTTGTGCAAAATTATTAATTAGTAGAAAGAATTGAAGAAAGTATCATACATAAATTAGGCAGATTACTCACATGCAATAAAAACTATAAATGCAAAAAACTCAAAAACCGTTGCTCTGAGCGACTTTAAAACAGTATAACTTTTTTACATAAAAAGGTTGGGAAAACCGTTATTTTACATAAAAACTGGTATACACTGAGGCACAAAAAAAATATACTGATCTTTATGCAATGGTAGTGGTCCAAGGAACACCCTGTACACTTTACATCAAATTTTTCAACGGAATCGTCTTGCCAATTTTGAAAAAACTTACACGCTGGTTATATTAATTAGTAAAAAAGTTGTTAAAGAAAATCGAATTGAAAAAATAAAGTTTAACACCCTGTATCTCGGTTAATACGAACTTTTGGACTAAGGTAAGTATAGCTAAATCGTAATATTTTGACCCAAGGAATCTACAGTTTAACCATGTACCATTAGTTCTGGGACACCCTGTATATTTTAAAAAACGTACCTATGATAATTTGTTTTAGTCAAATGCGGATACCAGCATATCGAAACACGTCATTTCACGGGACCAATACCACTGCGTTGTCACTCTTATCCAGTACTATCAAATGGAAGTCAGATGGGTTCTTAGGCAGTTGCTCTTGCAAGCGTTTGGTGTTTTGTGCAGTCTTGATAAGACTGTGATTAATATTATGATTAATTCCGTTTTACCTAGTGAACTAGCAAGGTAAGCTGTAAAAAAAAATAGTGTCAGTTTACAGGCAGGTCGTTTTGGAAAACTTTCCGGTCTCAACAGGGATCTGTAAAGAGCCAAGAGATTGGAAAATCTATTTTTACGGTCCTTCTTTTAGTTAAGTTGGTCATGAACTTAAGTCGTTTAGACAGACAACTTATGTTGATTAGGTTTTAAATTGAGTTTATTTTGATAGGGTTGTTATTTCTATCAAAATAATCTAAAAATTCTCTTGTTGCTATAAATTACTAGTTTTGGACTAAATATTATAATATTTATGTTTTGTGGTGTTTTATGTCGATTTAAAAAAAACTACGATATACGACCAGAAATTTTACTTTACAGGTCTTCCCAGCGGCTGGTTATAAATTGGGGGGGCAGAAATTTATATTACATGGGAAAGGAGATCAAAAAACTAAACAATTTTATTTTAGCATTTTACAATCAAGCGGCTACTTGCTGTAGTTTTTAGTTTATTTATTTCTAGATAAGTCTATTCGCCCTTCTTTTACATGCGCAAAGTGCTTGGATTAGCACCAGTTTCAAACTCATTCTGGCCCCGTAGAGCAATGTCAAAAATCCCACAGAATTTTAAACAGTCTATTAACTTACTAAGTCTATCTCTATTTTTGCCACTTTTTCATTATATTCGGTAATATTTTCCTATAGGCACTATTCAATTGGCACCTAATATCAGTCTTGCCTAGCATAGAAAATTCTATGTGGGTATTTAAATAAGTAGCACTTACTTTGTGTCTTTAACTTTTCACTAAAGTGCTTGATATCACACATTCCCTTTGCCACCCACGCAGGATCACTTCGTGGATTGTTCATAATAAGACAAATAAAGAAAGAAAATACATTTCGTTTTTCACAACCGCACAACCAGTTTAATTTTTTATTAGTTGCACTAAATTTTTTTTATTAAAAAGTAGGATGTAGTTAATTATATAATCGACGGTATTTATTTTCATTTTGAAAACAAACAAAAACAAAAACAAACAATGGACACGCGACCGGCAAAGCTTTTAACTACTGACCTACCCCAAATCAAAACAAACTCATACGTCTTCACTAGTGATAGAACCGGCAACACGTAGGAAGGGCAATGAACGTTTTCGCACGATGAATATGGCCGACGTCAACTAAAACAAACATTCCTCCCGCCCTTCGCCGCTGAAAAACGGGTGAAATTGAAATCTTGTTCCTAAACCGCTGAACCGATTTTTATTTAACAAAAAAAGAGTAGAGTACTGTAACGTGCTGATTAGGTTTTGGTCAAAATCCATTAATGCTAATGAGAGTGACTGTGTATAAATTTAAAATATGCTTTTTACCGGATCACTTTTTTCTCAACAATTCGTGTTATAACCAAAAACTTCGTAGAAGCTTTCGTTTCTGAGATATTTACAAAAAACTGTTTTTAAAGCTAATATAGCGTGGAGTGTGCTAATTGGCTAGGACGGTATCAGATCCGTCATGGATCCATTTATTTATTCTTAGGAATTTAGTAATAATTTCTAGAACATATTTTGTAATTTTGTTTTTTTTTAATTTTAGAGATATGATGCAAAATCCTCGAAATATAGCAAAATTGAATTACTCTGCATTGGTGTTGGTTATGATCTGTTCAATGGGTGAACCAATGCCTATTGCAACACTAGGCAAGTAGTAGATTTGATAAATCAAAAAACTAGAAAACAAAAAGATATTTTTATATAGTACACTTTTGTGAGATCTCCAACATCTTTATTTATCATATGCATACTGAGAGCAACAAAAAAAAATCTGAAAAATGGCATGTCCTTGAGTTGTTTTTATCTGTGCGTTTTTTTTGTCAACATACAGTCAGCATCTTTTTATCCAGAGACAAAGACGGTTTTACCTTTAATTTTATATCAACATAACATCTTTACTTTTTAATATATTTCTGGTTAGGAAAATTTAAAATTTGCTAACTTTTTACCGGGGCATTGCATCAATATGCGGGTTTCACAATATAGTAAAACACGTTATTTTCAATAATTTATGTTATTATTAAAAATTTCGTAGGAGCTTCCGTTTCTGAGATATTTACAAAAATTGTTTTCAAGATTGATATAGCGTGGTGTTCACTTGCACCAGTATTTACTAAAGGGTCTACAGTGCTAAGTGCTACAATCCTAGGTTTAAAAGTCTACATTTTGGTTGAACAAACGTGAAATTTCGTACCCGTGAATTTAAAAATCAAACAAGTTTAATGGCTAATCGGGCAAAAAGGAGTTTTTTGTTTCCCTTATATTTTTCCGTGGGTAGCTTGAAAGCTTAACCTCACGGGGGTCCAAGATCTAATGGACACCTAATAAGTGTTGACAGTTAACCGTTTCGTCCTTATGGGACTCCTCAGAACACTGCTGGTCAAGTGACAAATCTTGCGAAGTTAATCAGACGGTTTTGTCTCTAATTAAATGTAATTAGTGAGCGAACTATAGCAAGAGGCGCCATCTACCGAGATACGAGAGAAACAAAAAACCAAAAGCAGGGAAAACACTGCTATACAATATCGATCAATGAAAAGATCGAATGCAAAAGTTGTTTTCTTTTATTTGCATTCGATCTTTTCATTGATCGATATTGTATAGCAGTGTTTTCCCTGCTTTTGGTTTTTTGTTTCTTTCGTATCTCGGTAGATGGCGCCTCTTGCTATAGTTCGCTCACTAATTACATTTAATTAGAGACAAAACCGTCTGATTAACTTCGCAAGATTTGTCACTTGACCAGCAGTGTTCTGAGGAGTCCCATAAGGACGAAACGGTTAACTGTCAACACTTATTAGGTGTCCATTAGATCTTGGACCCCCGTGAGGTTAAGCTTTCAAGCTACCCACGGAAAAATATAAGGGAAACAAAAAACTCCTTTTTGCCCGATTAGCCATTAAACTTGTTTGGTTTTGGTTGAAGGTTTAACTTATTTTTCCCGTGAATGCAATAGTTTTTAATATTTATATAAATTGTTCATAAATACCTTGGGATATGGGTCATCTTTTTTCGTTGTAACACAGACATTATTTCCACACAAAGGTTATAAATAAATAAAAATAATCAAATATTTTGGTTTAACAATGGTAGCCATATTTAAACCTCCAAATGTCACTAGGAAATGTCGAATAAAAACGGTGTATATATAGTCAGTGTCAGCTGTCCGCTATATTTTACATGTTAATTTTTTAGACAAGTTAGCGACGATTAAACCGATGGTCGATTGTTTTAGTGAATGAGTAATTGAAAAGGGATTCTAATATATCTTGTGCTTTTTACAGTATTTAAATATTGATACGTATTTAATACGGTAATGCATCTACAGATATAGTTTTAAGTTATTTATGTATTATTTAGCTTTGAATATTTTTGTATGTAAGTTTTTTGTCAATCATGGATTATTTCTATTGTTTTTCGAACTTTAAACCACCCCTCAGGGGTGATACTACATTTTGAGACTATTTTTAATGGGAATCCTACGACTGCACGGACTAAGTTTCCAAAAAATGACATTTGGTTACAAAATTTTTATGTGGTTCTTCTTTATTTCTAAAGTTAATTTGAATTTATATAAGATGAAACTTACTGAGAAATCCTTACTATCATATTGCACATTAGGGTGAACCAAATCTTTGCATTTATTTGACCTGTGAGTATTAAAAAAATACACTTAAACCGGTCGGTATCAAGTCTATAGACTTGATACTTAAACCTGGTCTACAAGTCTTAAGGTCTTAGTAAATACTGGTGTTGGAGTTTGCTAGTAATAATTACATATTATCTTATTATTTCTAAAAAATAAACAATATATTTTGAATTTCAGAGTATTTTGACCATGACTTCATAGACTTCATCCTAGATAATATAGAATCTCCGCCCGATACCGATATAGACGACCAAATCCCCGACATGTTTTTAAATTTCACGTTGTCTTTTAACTTGCAATTCCACGAAGACATGTCAAATCCCGTGCTTGCTGCTTTGGAAGTGAGACAAAACGCCAAAACTTTGTGCGAGAAGATTTTGTTATTGTTGAACAGGGAAGGTAAGCTACGCTCGTGCTAGAAACCTTTTGACTCGGAATATTCCGAGCCCAATCTGATGCTTATTGAAATTAAAAATTTCTACAGAGGTTTTCAGAATTTCTGACAGTGAAAAACGATATAAAATGAGTGCCTTGATTTTCTCAGTTCTGAAAGTTTATGAGATGTTAGGTTGTATTATAACAAAAACTTAAAATACCATCTGGCTGTTATTTAAAAGCTCCAAAGCCTTGCGAGAGTTTTCTGATGCCCGTCAAGTTGACACCTTCGATTAAGTTAATGTTTGTTAGACCTACGTACAAATGAGGAGTGATGATATGGCTTATTTTAAGACGTTCTCAGTTCTGAAAGTTTATGAGATGATAGGTTGTGTTATAACAAAAACTTAAAATACCATCTGGCTGTTATTTAAAAGCTCCAAAGCCTTGCCAGAGTTTTCTGATGCCCGTTAAGTTGACACCTTCGATTAAGTTAATGTTTGTTAGACCTACGTACAAATGAGGAGTGATGATATGGCTTATTTTAAGACGTTCTCAGTTCTGAAAGTTTATGAGATGATAGGTTGTATTATAAGAAAAGCTTATAATACCATCTGGCTGTTATTTAAAAGCTCCAAAGCCTTGCCAGAGTTTTCTGATGCCCGTCAAGTTGACACCTTCGATTAAGTTAATGTTTGTTAGACCTATGTACAAATGAGGAGTGATGATATGGCTTATTTTAAGACGTTCTCAGTTCTGAAAGTTTATGAGATGATAGGTTGTATTATAACAAAAGCTTAAAATACCATCTGGCTGTTATTTAAAAGCTCCAAAGCCTTGCCAGAGTTTTCTGATGCCCGTCAAGTTGACACCTTCGATTAAGTTAATGTTTGTTAGACCTACGTACAAATGAGGAGTGATGATATGGCTTATTTTAAGACGTTCTCAGTTCTGAAAGTTTATGAGATGATAGGTTGTGTTATAACAAAAACTTAAAATACCATCTGGCTGTTATTTAAAAGCCCCAAAGCCTTGCCAGAGTTTTCTGATGCCCTTTAAGTTGACACCTTCGATTAAGTTAATGTTTGTTAGACCTACGTACAAATGAGGAGTGATAATATGGTTTATTTTAAGACGTTCTCAGTTCTGAAAGTTTATGAGATGATAGGTTGTATTATAAGAAAAGCTTATAATACCATCTGGCTGTTATTTAAAAGCTCCAAAGCCTTGCCAGAGTTTTCTGATGCCCGTCAAGTTGACACCTTCGATTAAGTTAATGTTTGTTAGACCTATGTACAAATGAGGAGTGATGATATGGCTTATTTTAAGACGTTCTCAGTTCTGAAAGTTTATGAGATGATAGGTTGTATTATAAGAAAAGCTTATAATACCATCTGGCTGTTATTTAAAAGCTCCAAAGCCTTGCCAGAGTTTTCTGATGCCCGTCAAGTTGACACCTTCGATTAAGTTAATGTTTGTTAGACCTATGTACAAATGAGGAGTGATGATATGGCTTATTTTAAGACGTTCTCAGTTCTGAAAGTTTATGAGATGATAGGTTGTATTATAACAAAAGCTTAAAATACCATCTGGCTGTTATTTAAAAGCTCCAAAGCCTTGCCAGAGTTTTCTGATGCCCGTCAAGTTGACACCTTCGATTAAGTTAATGTTTGTTAGACCTACGTACAAATGAGGAGTGATGATATGGCTTATTTTAAGACGTTCTCAGTTCTGAAAGTTTATGAGATGATAGGTTGTGTTATAACAAAAACTTAAAATACCATCTGGCTGTTATTTAAAAGCTCCAAAGCCTTGCCAGAGTTTTCTGATGCCCGTTAAGTTGACACCTTCGATTAAGTTAATGTTTGTTAGACCTACGTACAAATGAGGAGTGATGATATGGCTTATTTTAAGACGTTCTCAGTTCTGAAAGTTTATGAGATGATAGGTTGTGTTATAACAAAAACTTAAAATACCATCTGGCTGTTATTTAAAAGCCCCAAAGCCTTGCCAGAGTTTTCTGATGCCCTTTAAGTTGACACCTTCGATTAAGTTAATGTTTGTTAGACCTACGTACAAATGAGGAGTGATAATATGGTTTATTTTAAGACGTTCTCAGTTCTGAAAGTTTATGAGATGATAGGTTGTGTTATAAGAAAAGCTTATAATACCATCTGGCTGTTATTTAAAAGCTCCAAAGCCTTGCCAGAGTTTTCTGATGCCCGTCAAGTTGACACCTTCGATTAAGTTAATGTTTGTTAGACCTATGTACAAATGAGGAGTGATGATATGGCTTATTTTAAGACGTTCTCAGTTCTGAAAGTTTATGAGATGATAGGTTGTATTATAACAAAAGCTTAAAATACCATCTGGCTGTTATTTAAAAGCTCCAAAGCCTTGCCAGAGTTTTCTGATGCCCGTCAAGTTGACACCTTCGATTAAGTTAATGTTTGTTAGACCTACGTACAAATGAGGAGTGATGATATGGCTTATTTTAAGACGTTCTCAGTTCTGAAAGTTTATGAGATGATAGGTTGTGTTATAACAAAAACTTAAAATACCATCTGGCTGTTATTTAAAAGCTCCAAAGCCTTGCCAGAGTTTTCTGATGCCCGTTAAGTTGACACCTTCGATTAAGTTAATGTTTGTTAGACCTACGTACAAATGAGGAGTGATGATATGGCTTATTTTAAGACGTTCTCAGTTCTGAAAGTTTATGAGATGATAGGTTGTGTTATAACAAAAACTTAAAATACCATCTGGCTGTTATTTAAAAGCCCCAAAGCCTTGCCAGAGTTTTCTGATGCCCTTTAAGTTGACACCTTCGATTAAGTTAATGTTTGTTAGACCTACGTACAAATGAGGAGTGATAATATGGTTTATTTTAAGACGTTCTCAGTTCTGAAAGTTTATGAGATGATAGGTTGTGTTATAACAAAAACTTAAAATACCATCTGGCTGTTAGTTAAAAGCCCCAAAGCCTTGCCAGAGTTTTCTGATGCCCTTTAAGTTGACACCTTCGATTAAGTTAATGTTTGTTAGACCTACGTACAAATGAGGAGTGATAATATGGTTTATTTTAAGACGTTCTCAGTTCTGAAAGTTTATGAGATGATAGGTTGTGTTATAACAAAAACTTAAAATACCATCTGGCTGTTATTTAAAAGCTCCAAAGCCTTGCCAGAGTTTTCTGATGCCCGTCAAGTTGACACCTTCGATTAAGTTAATGTTTGTTAGACCTACGTACAAATGAGGAGTGATGATATGGCTTATTTTAAGACGTTCTCAGTTCTGAAAGTTTATGAGATGATAGGTTGTGTTATAACAAAAACTTAAAATACCATCTGGCTGTTATTTAAAAGCCCCAAAGCCTTGCCAGAGTTTTCTGATGCCCTTTAAGTTGACACCTTCGATTAAGTTAATGTTTGTTAGACCTACGTACAAATGAGGAGTGATAATATGGTTTATTTTAAGACGTTCTCAGTTCTGAAAGTTTATGAGATGATAGGTTGTGTTATAACAAAAACTTAAAATACCATCTGGCTGTTAGTTAAAAGCCCCAAAGCCTTGCCAGAGTTTTCTGATGCCCTTTAAGTTGACACCTTCGATTAAGTTAATGTTTGTTAGACCTACGTACAAATGAGGAGTGATAATATGGTTTATTTTAAGACGTTCTCAGTTCTGAAAGTTTATGAGATGATAGGTTGTGTTATAACAAAAACTTAAAATACCATCTGGCTGTTATTTAAAAGCTCCAAAGCCTTGCCAGAGTTTTCTGATGCCCGTCAAGTTGACACCTTCGATTAAGTTAATGTTTGTTAGACCTACGTACAAATGAGGAGTGATGATATGGCTTATTTTAAGACGTTCTCAGTTCTGAAAGTTTATGAGATGATAGGTTGTGTTATAACAAAAACTTAAAATACCATCTGGCTGTTATTTAAAAGCTCCAAAGCCTTGCCAGAGTTTTCTGATGCCCGTCAAGTTGACACCTTCGATTAAGTTAATGTTTGTTAGACCTACGTACAAATGAGGAGTGATGATATGGCTTATTTTAAGACGTTCTCAGTTCTGAAAGTTTATGAGATGATAGGTTGTGTTATAACAAAAACTTAAAATACCATCTGGCTGTTATTTAAAAGCCCCAAAGCCTTGCCAGAGTTTTCTGATGCCCTTTAAGTTGACACCTTCGATTAAGTTAATGTTTGTTAGACCTACGTACAAATGAGGAGTGATAATATGGTTTATTTTAAGACGTTCTCAGTTCTGAAAGTTTATGAGATGATAGGTTGTGTTATAACAAAAACTTAAAATACCATCTGGCTGTTAGTTAAAAGCCCCAAAGCCTTGCCAGAGTTTTCTGATGCCCTTTAAGTTGACACCTTCGATTAAGTTAATGTTTGTTAGACCTACGTACAAATGAGGAGTGATAATATGGTTTATTTTAAGACGTTCTCAGTTCTGAAAGTTTATGAGATGATAGGTTGTGTTATAACAAAAACTTAAAATACCATCTGGCTGTTATTTAAAAGCTCCAAAGCCTTGCCAGAGTTTTCTGATGCCCGTTAAGTTGACACCTTCGATTAAGTTAATGTTTGTTAGACCTACGTACAAATAAGGAGTGATGAAATGGCTTATTTTAAGACGTTCTCAGTTCTGAAAGTTTATGAGATGATAGGTTGTGTTATAACAAAAACTTAAAATACCATCTGGCTGTTATTTAAAAGCTCCAAAGCCTTGCCAGAGTTTTCTGATGCCCGTCAAGTTGACACCTTCGATTAAGTTAATGTTTGTTAGACCTACGTACAAATGAGGAGTGATGATATGGCTTATTTTAAGACGTTCTCAGTTCTGAAAGTTTATGAGATGATAGGTTGTATTATAACAAAAACTTAAAATACCATCTGGCTGTTATTTAAAAGCCCCAAAGCCTTGCCAGAGTTTTCTGATGCCCGTCAAGTTGACAACTTCGATTAAGTTAATGTTTGTTAGACTTATGTACAAATGAGGAGTGATGATATGGCTTATTTTAAGACGTTCTCAGTTCTGAAAGTTTATGAGATGATAGGTTGTGTTATAACAAAAACTTAAAATACCATCTGGCTGTTATTTAAAAGCTCCAAAGCCTTGCCAGAGTTTTCTGATGCCCGTTAAGTTGACACCTTCGATTAAGTTAATGTTTGTTAGACCTACGTACAAATAAGGAGTGATGAAATGGTTTATTTTAAGACGTTCTCAGTTCTGAAAATTTATGAGATGATAGGTTGTGTTATAACAAAAACTTAAAATACCATCTGGCTGTTATTTAAAAGCTCCAAAGCCTTGCCAGAGTTTTCTGATGCCCGTTAAGTTGACACCTTCGATTAAGTTAATGTTTGTTAGACCTACGTACAAATAAGGAGTGATGAAATGGCTTATTTTAAGACGTTCTCAGTTCTGAAAGTTTATGAGATGATAGGTTGTGTTATAACAAAAACTTAAAATACCATCTGGCTGTTATTTAAAAGCTCCAAAGCCTTGCCAGAGTTTTCTGATGCCCGTCAAGTTGACACCTTCGATTAAGTTAATGTTTGTTAGACCTACGTACAAATGAGGAGTGATGATATGGCTTATTTTAAGACGTTCTCAGTTCTGAAAGTTTATGAGATGATAGGTTGTGTTATAACAAAAACTTAAAATACCATCTGGCTGTTATTTAAAAACTCCAAAGCCTTGCCAGAGTTTTCTGATGCCCGTCAAGTTGACACCTTCGATTAAGTTAATGTTTGTTAGACCTACGTACAAATGAGGAGTGATGATATGGCTTATTTTAAGACGTTCTCAGTTCTGAAAGTTTATGAGATGATAGGTTGTGTTATAACAAAAACTTAAAATACCATCTGGCTGTTATTTAAAAGCCCCAAAGCCTTGCCAGAGTTTTCTGATGCCCGTTAAGTTGTACACCTTCGATTAAGTTAATGTTTGTTAGACCTACGTACAAATGAGGAGTGATGATATGGCTTATTTTAAGACGTTCTCAGTTCTGAAAGTTTATGAGATGATAGGTTGTGTTATAACAAAAACTTAAAATACCATCTGGCTGTTATTTAAAAACTCCAAAGCCTTGCCAGAGTTTTCTGATGCCCGTCAAGTTGACACCTTCGATTAAGTTAATGTTTGTTAGACCTACGTACAAATGAGGAGTGATGATATGGCTTATTTTAAGACGTTCTCAGTTCTGAAAGTTTATGAGATGATAGGTTGTGTTATAACAAAAACTTAAAATACCATCTGGCTGTTATTTAAAAGCCCCAAAGCCTTGCCAGAGTTTTCTGATGCCCGTTAAGTTGTACACCTTCGATTAAGTTAATGTTTGTTAGACCTACGTATAAATGAGGAGTGATGATATGGCTTATTTTAAGACGTTCTCAGTTCTGAAAGTTTATGAGATGATAGGTTGTATTATAAGAAAAGCTTAAAATACCATCTGGCTGTTATTTAAAAGCCCCAAAGCCTTGCCAGAGTTTTCTGATGCCCGTCAAGTTGACACCTTCGATTATGTTAATGTTTGTTAGACCTACGTACAAATGAGGAGTGATGATATGGCTTATTTTAAGACGTTCTCAGTTCTGAAAGTTTATGAGATAATAGGTTGTGTTATAACAAAAACTTAAAATACCATCTGGCTGTTATTTAAAAGCCCCAAAGCCTTGCCAGAGTTTTCTGATGCCCGTCAAGTTGACACCTTCGATTAAGTTAATGTTTGTTAGACCTACGTACAAATGAGGAGTGATGATATGGCTTATTTTAAGACGTTCTCAGTTCTGAAAGTTTATGAGATGATAGGTTGTGTTATAACAAAAACTTAAAATACCATCTGGCTGTTAGTTAAAAGCCCCAAAGCCTTGCCAGAGTTTTCTGATGCCCTTTAAGTTGACACCTTCGATTAAGTTAATGTTTGTTAGACCTACGTACAAATGAGGAGTGATAATATGGTTTATTTTAAGACGTTCTCAGTTCTGAAAGTTTATGAGATGATAGGTTGTGTTATAACAAAAACTTAAAATACCATCTGGCTGTTATTTAAAAGCTCCAAAGCCTTGCCAGAGTTTTCTGATGCCCGTTAAGTTGACACCTTCGATTAAGTTAATGTTTGTTAGACCTACGTACAAATAAGGAGTGATGAAATGGCTTATTTTAAGACGTTCTCAGTTCTGAAAGTTTATGAGATGATAGGTTGTGTTATAACAAAAACTTAAAATACCATCTGGCTGTTATTTAAAAGCTCCAAAGCCTTGCCAGAGTTTTCTGATGCCCGTCAAGTTGACACCTTCGATTAAGTTAATGTTTGTTAGACCTACGTACAAATGAGGAGTGATGATATGGCTTATTTTAAGACGTTCTCAGTTCTGAAAGTTTATGAGATGATAGGTTGTATTATAACAAAAACTTAAAATACCATCTGGCTGTTATTTAAAAGCTCCAAAGCCTTGCCAGAGTTTTCTGATGCCCGTCAAGTTGACAACTTCGATTAAGTTAATGTTTGTTAGACTTATGTACAAATGAGGAGTGATGATATGGCTTATTTTAAGACGTTCTCAGTTCTGAAAGTTTATGAGATGATAGGTTGTATTATAACAAAAACTTAAAATACCATCTGGCTGTTATTTAAAAGCTCCAAAGCCTTGCCAGAGTTTTCTGATGCCCGTCAAGTTGACACCTTCGATTAAGTTAATGTTTGTTAGACCTACGTACAAATAAGGAGTGATGAAATGGTTTATTTTAAGACGTTCTCAGTTCTGAAAGTTTATGAGATGATAGGTTGTATTATAAGAAAAGCTTATAATACCATCTGGCTGTTATTTAAAAGCTCCAAAGCCTTGCCAGAGTTTTCTGATGCCCGTTAAGTTGACACCTTCGATTAAGTTAACGTTTGTTAGACCTACGTACAAATGAGGAGTGATGATATGGCTTATTTTAAGACGTTCTCAGTTCTGAAAGTTTATGAGATGATAGGTTGTGTTATAACAAAAACTTAAAATACCATCTGGCTGTTATTTAAAAGCCCCAAATCCTTGCCAGAGTTTTCTGATGCCCGTCAAGTTGACACCTTCGATTATGTTAATGTTTGTTAGAGCTACGTACAAATGAGGAGTGATGATATGACTTATTTTAAGACGTTCTCAGTTCTGAAAGTTTATGAGATGATAGGTTGTATTATAACAAAAACTTAAAATACCATCTGGCTGTTATTTAAAAGCCCCAAATCCTTGCCAGAGTTTTCTGATGCCCGTCAAGTTGACACCTTCGATTATGTTAATGTTTGTTAGAGCTACGTACAAATGAGGAGTGATGATATGACTTATTTTAAGACGTTCTCAGTTCTGAAAGTTTATGAGATGATAGGTTGTATTATAACAAAAACTTAAAATACCATCTGGCTGTTATTTAAAAGCCCCAAATCCTTGCCAGAGTTTTCTGATGCCCGTCAAGTTGACACCTTCGATTATGTTAATGTTTGTTAGAGCTACGTACAAATGAGGAGTGATGATATGACTTATTTTAAGACGTTCTCAGTTCTGAAAGTTTATGAGATGATAGGTTGTATTATAACAAAAACTTAAAATACCATCTGGCTGTTATTTAAAAGCTCCAAAGCCTTGCCAGAGTTTTCTGATGCCCGTCAAGTTGACACCTTCGATTATGTTAATGTTTGTTAGAGCTACGTACAAATGAGGAGTGATGATATGACTTATTTTAAGACGTTCTCAGTTCTGAAAGTTTATGAGATGATAGGTTGTATTATAACAAAAACTTAAAATACCATCTGGCTGTTATTTAAAAGCCCCAAATCCTTGCCAGAGTTTTCTGATGCCCGTCAAGTTGACACCTTCGATTATGTTAATGTTTGTTAGAGCTACGTACAAATGAGGAGTGATGATATGGCTTATTTTAAGACGTTCTCAGTTCTGAAAGTTTATGAGATGATAGGTTGTGTTATAACAAAAACTTAAAATACCATCTGGCTGTTATTTAAAAGCCCCAAATCCTTGCCAGAGTTTTCTGATGCCCGTCAAGTTGACACCTTCGATTAAGTTAATGTTTGTTAGAGCTACGTACAAATGAGGAGTGATGATATGGCTTATTTTAAGACGTTTTGCCATGCACATACACCCGCAAACGCTTCATTGCTGATTTACACACTGTTGAAATTAATTATTTTTTTTCATTTTTGGTTGATAGCTCTCGCAGTTTTTAAGATATTGAGCTCAAACTTAAAACCTAAATTAAGTTATAAGGTGTACGTCCTTAGACATGTCAAATAATAATTAGAATCTAAAATAAAATATTCATAGATTCATAGATTTTAAAACACAGAATAAATTCCTTCTTTTATCTAGGTAATTTTGTAATTTTTTTGTATCTGCGGCCGTAAACGAGCAAAAAATTAATGAACAATTTTTTAGACTATATCCTTCTTGCAAGGCTTTTCTGATTGTAAATAACAGCCAGAATAATTTTCTCCATGACATTATAGTATAATCAACTATGTGAAAAACTTTTAAAATTAACAAAATAATTTCCTGATTTTCGAATTTTGTAATTCAGCCACAGTTTATTTTAGTTATAGTGTATTATAACATCAGTTTATACGTTTAGTTTCAAGGCTAAGAAAATAAGAGCACAAATCATCCCAATTTTTGGATCCGAAAATTTTCAGCCAGGGATATTTTCCACCACTTGAGATGAGCCAGAGTACTTTTCTTATAATGTTCATGATCTCTTCTTCTTAGTGTAAAAGATTTAGAACTAAGAAAATAAGTCGACTCATATTATTTACTTATCTTTTGAACTCATCGGAAAATCATCACCAGAATGAGAAATTGTTGATTATTATCATTAACGGAACATACTTTTCATATATACAGACTAAGAAAATAAGTTCAAAAAATATTCATTGCCTTCTCTACTACAGAAGTTTTATTTTTTTTTTTTTGAAAAATTACTTCAGCATCTTGTAAACAAGGACACTTGAAAACAAGTAGGAAGTGGCCGCCGTTTCCAAAAAATTGCGCGCATAAAATCATAAAAAGGACTTGATAGGACTAACACACCTTCCACTAAGGGCCGGTTTATCAATAGCGGGTTATCCCTGAGTTAAACTAACTCGCGTTCTAGTTATCGTAGAATCCAGGGTTAAGAAAGCTTGTCCTTGATTTATGAGAAAACCTAAACAAAAGGTCTCGTTAACCTCTCATAAAGGCGCGGGTTAGTGTTAGTCCGAAGCTCAGAGTAATAACATATAAAGAGAAGTAGTAGCCCCGGTTTCGGCGGTCATTCATTCATTTGTTGGTAAACAATGTAGCTTTTCCGCTGTTGCCGCCTCCTCTGCCTCTGTAAAATTTTATAAATAATAAGTAAGGTTCAACTTCTTACCTTACCAAAATATATAGTGCTTTGAGTTGGTTAGGCTATTCAAACCGTGCGATAATTTGTCATGCGCTTATTAGCCCGCGTCGCGTCGTTTTATGCTGTGTATTTCTTATTACAATCTGATAACATAATTTATGAACAGCCCCTTTTCCCACAATTTTTTCAGGACGTGGCAACAGGTGTATGACATCATATTACGGATTTCGTATTAGCAGGGCCGGGTTTCGTTTTGAGCTACTTGGACTATATCCCCAGGTAAAAAGGAATCCTTTTTCCTATTGTAGAGGAGTCAGTGAGTGAGTGGCAATTTCGACGTTTTTTGAAATTTCGTAACTACTTTACTACTTTATAAAAGTCCATGAAACTTGGAGGGTTGTTAACTCTATGAAGGTCTACGACTGTGCAAAGTATGAGATTCGTAGCTCTTTCCGAAGTAGAGTTTTAGATAGGTCAAATATGGGCTGAAATGTTTCAAGAAAAGATGGTACGGCAGCGCGAACTTGGCGAGGCACTGCCGTGCCCTCAGGTAAAGACAATGGAAGTCCAAAGTTTTATTTCTACTCAATCATTGTCTACGAGTTTCAAACAAAAGATTATTTTTTCACTTATATAATGGCAACAAGTTTAATTAGGTGGGTCCTCAAGTCGTGAACGGTTAGCCCAGATATTCCTAAGCTCTAAGGTCGACACTGACAGTAACATGTGTTTGTATTAAATGCAGTGTTGTCTTGGCCGGCGGACTCGGCATATTGAATTTTTGGTGTTTTTTTCTGTGTGCTGAGTTTTATTTTTGTAAAAAAGAACTTAGTTGGACGTAAAAATAAACAAGAAGTGCTATGTTTCTGAAAATATTGTGAAAATTCAGCCCAGTGTGGTTTTTTCGAGATGATTCCACTGACGCAGCTATGTTGCCATCGCCGGGGATTCTGCAAATTCTAAGTTTTCAGGAATGACCGCCACGAATAGGGAAAATTTACACGGGGCCGCGGTTGACTTCTTCTCTTTATATTATTATTACTCTAAGGTCTGAAGTTATTTTGATTGAGAAACCAGCCCGAAGAGGATAAAATTTTGAATATGGTTTTTCCATACTTCCTCACTGCACATTTTTTTAAAATTGTTTTATAGAGGATCCTGCCCCTCCACATTCTGTACTGAAATTCTTCAAAGACCTATTCAGTGGTAGAGGAACGGCTAATCTTTTTGACACCAACGATACCAAAGTTTTAATCAATATTTTTTAAACATTTTTTAAAAATTATTTTGTAGAGGATCCCGTAGTAATCTACGACCACGAACCAGCCCCTCCACATTCTGTACTAAAATTCTTCAAAGACCTATTTAGTAGAAGAGGAACGGCCAATCTTTTTTACACCAACGATACCAAAGTTTTAATCGATATCATAGTTAGGAATATTGCTGATTTATCACCGGGAGACAAAGTAAGTTACATTATCTTTATTAATATTTAAACAGCTACGTCCAATTTAAAAAAATACAGTTAATCCTGGCAAAAATGATGATTCCTCGGGTGCCTAAGTGCCCTTTTCGGGATTATTTTGAATTTTACAATATTCGAGTGAAATATTCTCGGACACCATCCCGACATTTCACAATTTTTTTATTTTTTTTTATTTTATTTATTATTACCTCTCAAAATAATCTCTAATAATGAATTCTATAATTAAATTATAACCATTATTTTCTATTCAAAATAAAAAAAATATTTATATTTTATTATTTACCTATGGCTGCATCTTGTGGATCGTCCCTCGTATTGATGGTCAAAGCCGAACGAAGCCCATATTTTATCTCTGTCCAAGACTTTGTGATCTGAATATGTTCCTCTTTGTCAGACTCTGTCTATAAAACCATACGGAAATAACGCTCAAAATATCGTCAACGTTCGTGAAATTTTCGATTTTCCGGGTCAAAAGCCCAGTATTTACGCTGCCCTTAAAACAGCTCTACATTATGAATCAGCTGTTTTTTATTTACCTAGTGTAGGAGAACCGATTAACGGACTTATATAAGATTTATTTTCTAGTTTTATGTGGTTAAAAATTTGTAATTAGGTTGTGTTGCAAAAATCAAAGAACTAAAACTATTTAAAAACAAGTAACAATAGGACACTACCTCTTTTATATAAGTTTAATGTGATTTAGTCATTAACATATTAACCGGAGGAGACTAGGAAATAAACAAAAAAATCGGCCGTCTAGATAAACAATTTGTTTTAAAAAACGTACTTCTGCAGAAAAGAACTCATCGACTATTTTTGTTTGGTCCATAGAAAACTCTATTTTCTTTCTCTTTAAGAATCACCAAAATTATCCGATCTTTCCTTTACTTTTGTTTCTTTTTTAAACCAATGCACCGGAAAAAGACGAAACTGTTTTTCTTACAAACCCTTACCAGATTAATTATACACGACCAAATATGGATATATAACAAGCGGTGATAACTTTAACTTGTGCTTCCAGCATTTATTTTGCTACTCCTTCGTTTTCCTTTATTAAACCAGTGCGAGAGAAAAAAACAAAACTATTCTCGATTACAGTCCCTCACAAAAACAAAGGAATTAGAAAGATGCCGCAATCGTCTAGGCCCGCGTAAAGTATATTACTTTATTCCTCTTTTGTTAAACTGATGCGAGAAAAAGAGACAAAACTATTCTTGATTAGAAGGTAGTCCCTTTGGACCCATTAGTATTTTGTAAAGGGTCAATGCGGCGTTTTTGACCTGTCTCTTTACGGTTCGGAATTGTTTTCGTGTTTTTTCTTAAAATATATTTTCGATCTGGACTCAAATTTAATCTTAAAAGACTTTAAAATGGTGTGGGAGTGTATTTTGTGCTAAAATCTCGACTATTTTAATCCAGAAGTTTCGTTTTACAAGTAAGTTAAATAACTTGTTTGACCTTCAAAACAAAACAAGGACCAGTGCCGTAGAAATCAATATAAAATCAGAAAAAACATTTTTGGGTACTATATAAATAATTATTTATTTGTTAAAACTGTTTAAACATAAGTTTAGTTAAAAATGTACAGGGTGTCCCAAGTTTTGGTGTTTTGATACTTTTAACTGAACTACGGGCCTTGATTTTCAACAGATAAGGTAAAAAAAGGTATCTTCTTAATATGGAAAGTAATTTTTTTATGTATACCTTTTTTATTTTACCGGTTTTTTTGTGTAAACAGTTTTTTTAGATTTGGATTGAGGCAATTTTTTAGGTTGGGTTAGTCCTTTTTACCTACTCTGAATTTTTAACATTGTCTAACCTAAAATAAAATACACCAAGGTAAAAGCATCCTAATCAAACATCTAATTGTCAATGGGTATCTATTCAGCTGTAAACTAAATTAAATTGCTTGTTTTAATAAGTTAGGTATTTACCTACTTTTAATAAATAAATATTTTGCCGCCGTCACTGGTAAATCGATCGACCATAAAGAATAAACATACGTCTACTGTGTGTCGCACAGCGTTGCCATCGTCTTTCCAAAAAATATTTCTATTCTTTTCCAACTTATTGAAGCATCTAGGGGTCAAATCGAATTGTTTTGATGAATGAATTTTTGCCGCGGTTCCTGGTCTCCTCCGGTTAATACGTTAATGGATTTAGTCCAGAACGTGGAAAGTTACATCTTAAAAGGTAGGTTCGGTTCGTTTTTCGCGTCTAATTTTGACCCAAGCTTGTGGTTTGTGTTCAGTAATGACCAGGAATGACCCTCCTATAATAAAATCTACGTGCCGGCACTGCTCTTTAGATCGGTAACTAACCATTTGCGAACATATTACAGTCGAACCTCTCTATAATTCGAACCTTTTAGGTGGTCTTTGCACTTTTCATTTGTATTGTAACCTCTTTAACTCGAATTTCTATAACTCGAACTCTCCATAACTCATACTGTTTTGGTTGCCCCCTTAAAGTTAAAGTTATGATGGTTCGGCTGTATGTTCTTAGAAAATACTCTGCCAATATATGGGCCCCTGACCTCACACTAGGTACGATAGTTATAGTGTACGTGTGAGCTAATATAACTAAAAACTAAAATCTATTTTATTCAACTCCAGACTAAATTACCTTTTGTTTGATACCACACAAGTCATGTTTTGACTTAAACTCCAATTTTTGAAATCTACCCCCACCCTTAAAAAAAACAAAAACTAAAATGTATTTTGTTAAACTCCGGACTCAATTACCTTTCGTTTGATATCACACACGCCATATTTTCACTTAAACTCTAATTTTTTAAATATACCCCCACCCTTTTTTTAAAATAAATTAAAATGTATTTTGTTTAACTCTAGACTCAATTACCTTTCGTTTGATATCACACACGCCATATTTTCCCATAAAATCTAATTTTTGAAATCTACCCCCACCCTTTTATTTGGTTTGTGTTTGGTGGATTTTGTTCATTTTTAAATGGGACCATCTCGACCCAAGACCCAGCCTAGGTACCAAATTTCATTAAAATCGGTCAAGCGGTTTTTGAGTTATGCGCGTTGGTCGTTACAGACAGACAGACAGACAGACATACAGACAGACAGGCAGACGGCGCAACAAAAAAGTTTCAAAATCATCTGAAACGCAAAGATATATAAAAATTTTTGAAATCGGAGCAACTTTTTTTTTCTCGAAAAAATTAGGATCACCATAGCTCACACTACTATAGTATAGTATATGTGTGAGCTCAAATCAATATTAAAATCAGCAAAAAAAATCATTATTTTTCGGTTGCACAGAGTGTCCCAAATTAGATGTTTTTTGGGGGGGGGGTTCTTTGGGTAATAGAAAAAACTTGACCCCATTTGAGGTGCTAAATTTACAAGGGAAGCTTAAAAAATAAAACCGCATTTTGATATAGCAAGTAGGCGTTTAGGGATGGGGCTTATAATTTTTACCTTCCTAGCCCGCGTAGCAATGGATAGAGAAGGTATTATTTTCGACGAATTTTTTTTTTAAGATAGCGCCAAAAATATGTTATATGGATGTATTTTGACCTATCCTAGCAATATCGTCATGATGTCTGTCTGTGTGTATATTATTTTTGTCCGTAACACGATAGCTCCTAAACCGCTGAACGGATTTTCATAAAAAATTTTTATTAAAGTAGTGTTTGACACTCTTACGAGCTGATTAGATTTTGGTTAAAATCCATTAATGCTAATGACAGTTTTTTGACAATTAAAAACTTTAAAAAATGCTAACTTTTTCACGGAGCATCGTATCAATACATATACATATCGGAATATAGTAGACTATATATTGCTCAATAATTCGTGTTATAACCAAAAACTTTGTAAGAGCTTTAGTTTCTGAGATATTTACAATTAAAAAAAAAACTGTTTTCTTCAATCTAATATATTATCATAGCTTCACTTGAAGTATGATAATAGGCTAGCTAGGAAGGTGTCAGATCAGTCATGGATCTATTTTTTTTTATAGAAAAGACACGACTACTTAGAACTCTGCCGACGAGTCATGCGCAATACAAACTACGACGAACATCGACACAAAATCGACGATTTTATGAAATGTTTTACTAGAATCTTCTGCGAAGAAACACCATTGAGTGTTAAAGACCAACAGCTCCTCAAAGAGATTTTTGCAGAGTTCCCGCAGTACTTCAAGTAAGGTTCGTCTCACACTTACACACATACGCTTTATTGAACCACTCTTATCACTCGAAAAACTCCTTAAATCAAATAAATGTTATTATCTATCATTTTAAAAAAAGCCCCAGACTATGGTAGTCCATAGTACAGCGTGTCCCATTTTCGAGGGGATTAAATGAGAAACTCAGTTGTTATTAAAGATATCGATTTTCTGATTGCACCTTACCGTGTTCTTTTTTTGGGCTCTTTACAATGGTGATATCAGATTTTTGCTATACCCCGTAGTTTCGCTAATACAGTTTTTGAAAAAATTGCATTTTTAATAATCCCTTATATCTCGCTTATTTTGCAAGATATTTTTATTCTGTAAAAACCTTTTTGTGGCAACTTTTTTAGGGAAAAATAATGGCGTTGTCAATTTTTTTAAATATATTGTTTTTGAGATATGGTATTTATCATAAAAATATTAAATACGGGTATCTGAAAATGATAAAACTTTAATCTTTTTTTGGGTTAAGGATAAAAAGACATTTATTATTTAAAAAAAAAAAATTAGTCCAAACCTGAAAATTTTCAACGTAAATATAAATTAAAAATTGCAAGACACACTAGTTGAACAATTTTTAGTTTATCATTTTTAAAACGTTAACTAAAAGATTTATAAATAAAGTAAAAAACATTAAAAAGTTACAAAAATAATATCATAGTAATTATTTGATGGTAGCACAGCAACTCATGAAATTTACTTCAACATGGAAAAACAAAAGCGTGGAATTGACATTGTAATTTTACTTGTCATTTTTGTGAATCTCACTTAAAATTATTCTAAAATGACTGCTTTATTCAAGCAACAAAATCCCAATATTTAAACGGCAGAAATATTTTGCCAACAATGTCTTACACACAATGGCAATCAGTTTAAACATTCATATCATTAAAGAAAAATTAATTATTATTTTTTGTATTTTGTTATTTTTTTGTATTTGTCGTAGACTTTGTTTCAAATAAATATTTAAATGAACGTAAAACCATTTTAATTTGTATCAAAATATTTAAACTTTAAATCGTTCAACTAGCAATTTTTAATTTATATTTATGTTGGAAATTTCCAGGTTCGGACTAAAATTTTTTTTAAAATATTAAATATATTTTTTAACCTTAAAACAAAAAAATATGAAATTTTTAATTGTTTGTGATAATAATAGCATGAAACCAATCAAAATAGTAAAACTAAACAATATTTTAAAAAATTGACAACGTCGTTATTTTCCTCTACTAAAGTTGCCATAAAAAGGTTTTTACAAAATTTTATTATTAAAATGCATTTTTTTTTAAACTCCCTGTATTAGCGAAATTACATGGTATAGCAAAAATCTGATTACACCATTTTTGAGGACTCAAAAAAAGAGCACGGTAAGGTGCAATTAGAAAATCGATATCTTTAATAATAACCGAGTTTCCCATTTAATCCCATCGAAAATGGGACACGCTGTAGTGTGGAAAATGGCTTTTGAGGGCAAGGGCGGATCCAGAGGTGCTTCTCGGGGGGGGGGGGCACTTTAGGTGACATTCTCTGTTGGTAAAAAACGGTATATATTTTTTTAAGCAGCATTTTATTGAACTAGTCAGTGGTTGTAATTTCGATGATAATAACAATAGACTCTTTCATGCGCCGCAGGCAAAAATTTTGAATTTTTATTAGCAAAAACATTACTTTTTACCCGTTTTTTGTATATTTAAAAAATTCTCGGGGGGGGGGGTTAAGTGCCCCTAGTGCCCCCCCTGGATCCGCCACTGTTTGAGGGGTTTCATAACTTAGGGTGGGCGGTTTTAATATTAGATTTATCTTTTTTCGACTGTTTTTGTGCCATATGATTATTTTTGTAGTAAAATTAATATTCGATTATTTTTAGCTCAACAAAACGAAATTATTATTAAAAAATAAAAATCTCGAACCATTTTGAATCGCATGAAGAAATTCTAAAAAAAAACAAAACAATGAAAACAAATCATTGTTATTTTATTAAAAAATAAAATCCGCATTTAAAATCTGTTATGTTATAGACATGACATTATATTGTTAGATTATCTTTGAGACATTTTATGATATTGTGATATTGTAGTGATTTTTTGTTGATGAAAACAAATATATACATTATTTTTATATTATATATAATTTTAGTCATATATATGTAGCTTTTTTGACGCTATTTAGTTTGTGCATGAATAAACTTGTTTGTGATTTTTAGAGCTTTGCACGTTTTTGTTTTTTTTTATTGCAGTACTTACAAAAATTAGATTTGATTTTTAATGTTTAATAAAATACATATATGTGATTGCTATATTCAGGTGTACCTACGCTATACTGTTAATCGCCAAAGAAAAAAAGGGATAAAAAATAAAAATCCGTAGCATAGTTTTTTAAAGAATAGATAGCAAAAGTTTATTAAACTTAGTTTGTTTTTTTTAAATTTTGATGTCGGTTTTGTTAGGAGAAAATAGTTTTAGGTGGTACATCCTCTTAGTTTTTCCGGAAACGTTAAAAATATTATTTATGTGTAAATTTTCATCCTTAAGGAACATTTGTCGAAAAATACGACTTTTTGGTAAGTAATCCAACATAAATGGTATTCTGGAAAGTTAAGATATTTTTTTGCTTTCTCAGCATACCAGTTTTTCCTAAATTTAACTTGATATAGAGGGTGTACCATATTGGTGGCTTTTTTATTATTACCACAGTGCATGGAAAAATTATTGCTCAACTATTAAACACAATAAGCTTTAAAATAGATGGCAGAACATATTTTAGAAATTCTCTCTTTCTTTTTAGACTTTTATTATTATTATAGCCTATAAACTACAATATATGTTTTTTTTATTAGTTTCTATGTATCACCATATTTTATGCCTACTTTGATTTTATTAATCCATTTTTTTAATATTTGCTATCTCCGGTGACATTCAATTTTAAAAAGAGGGCGAATTTCTCCTTTAAGATTTTGGGGTTTTAGAATTCCTTTTATAGTTTGAAACATAAGTTTTTCAAGTTTGTTGATGTTTTGAGGTTTGAGGTAGAGCCGCGGGACTGCAAGCGCGTTCGTTTTATAAAATCTGGGTGCAAAAATCCTTAAAAGGACGATGTAAAAATATTAATTTTTCCGAGTCACACAAAGACAATATAGAGGATTGGCACTCACCTTTATACTGACCCAGTCGTTGCAGTCGATCCACACTAGAATCACTTGTTTGTGTAATGGTTTAGTTTGATTTTCTAAGAATGTTATTGGATTTTTTGGTTAATAGAATTTATCACCATGCTGCGTGGTGATCTCGATAGAATATGACAGACGAATCTTTTTTGGTTACGCCTTTTTGCGCAGATTCATTTTTCGTAGATGGCGCTGGCGTTTTGCTTGTGCCAATCAAAATTGAAATTATGTGGGTTTTCCGAATACGGGAATTTGGCGCAAAATTTGAATTTAAAATTAAAGTTGCACGAACAAAGTTTCTTATTTCAAAATTAGGTTTTAATAAAAACGTATATTTATTTTGTTTTATAGTCTAATAATCTACCCTCTTTTTTCATGAAAATCTTGGGGGGGTTTGGTTAGCTAAACTAACCGTTGCTATATAGAGAGAAAATTGCCCCCTTTAAATACGTCCCTTCTTTGTTTTTCATATTATATTTCATGTAGTTTTATTACCTTGTCCTAAATTTTAATGTTGCTAGATTTATACATAAATATAAATAAAACTTAACAAGCAGCCAAAACATTTTCATGTAAAATATGCTTCAAGTCATAAAATTAATTTTTTGTATTTTATTGCCAAAATATTAAAATTTTTAAAATGATGTCATTGTATAAATTCGCCACAACAAAGGTACAAACTTGCAAACAACCTAAAAAATTCTTACCATTAACAAAAAGGCCTCATCCACATTTTATACAGGGTGATTTGTTATAAATTATCACCCCCTTAATTTGTTTTAAATAAAAGCTAGTAAAAAATATTTTAAAACATTTTTCATTTAACCATTTTTTTGAGACTATATTAACAAAGATTGATAGATATTTTTTTATGGATTACACTGTAATATATATATTTTTTTTAAATTAAACAAAAATACCCATTTTAATTTCAAAATTCATATAGTTAATGATGTGGATGAGGCTATAAATAATGCATGTTAATATTAAAATTTCCTAGAAATATTATATTTTATTTATTATCAAACGAAAAAAGATCTATATAAATGTGTTGTAACCAAAAATAAAATATTTTATGATAAAAAACGTACTGTTCACGATAAAATATGTAAAATTTTAATACTTATAACAAAAATAAAAAAATATGCACTATACATTAAGAAAACAAAAGTATAATTTGTGGTTTCCTTTCATTTTCGCCCTCCAAACTATCTAAACTTCACCAGTCATCATCTCCATAAACTCTGAAAAAAAAAACAAAAAAAGCATAAAAAATTTATACAAACAAAAACAATTTTTATGCACGCAGCGGTGCTTGCAGAGATTTATTTTTAAATTGGGTTTTTCGTGTGCAACAATTTCAAATAAAATTTTAACGACAGTATTAAAACAATTTTTTTGAAATTCCAACATTTTACGATTTGGTTTTTGGTATTTCTTTAACTTACTGTACACGGTAAAAACATTGTCTTAAGGGGCCTACAGACACGCGAACATTTCTGGAGATTAGTACGCGCGTACAAGTTTGCGCATACTAATCTCGTGTGTAGACAATATCCGCCTAAAATATCTCTCGAAGATTTGTTCGCGCGCACAATGTACGCGAGCAAATCTCTCGGTGTCTAGGCAAAACGCATTGATAATATCGTGTTTATGTTTAGAACGTTTAATTTTGTCTTCGTGTGTGTAGGCAATTCCACCAAACGTACATGTATGCAGAGATTAGTTCGCGCGTACTAATCTCAAGAAATGCTCGCCTGTCTGTAGGCCCCTTTAGATCAAAGCAAATTCCTTTAAAGTATTATAATTTGTGCTTTCCTA
Organism: Aspidapion aeneum; assembly: GCA_963576565.1. Taxonomy (NCBI): domain Eukaryota; kingdom Metazoa; phylum Arthropoda; class Insecta; order Coleoptera; family Brentidae; genus Aspidapion; species Aspidapion aeneum. The sequence goes on from OY755042.1 coordinate 113,405,099, forward strand.
TTCACCAAGAGAATATTTTCTTGACAGCACAAAAAATGTCTTGCCTCTTTACTTTAATGTGAAACAGAAATTGTTTTATTATAAATTGGAACTGACTTAATCTAAGGCACTTACTTATATGAAGACAATTTGCTTTGTTACAAAATTAAAGAAGAAAAATAAAGTCTCAATTCAAGATTAAACGCTGCGTTGAACTAAAAAGAAATATTTAATGTTTTCATTGTAGACAAAATTTTTTACTTTGTACAAAAGGTAGTTAGTGGGCCAAAAAACAGCAATTTTTTTTTAACTGTAGTTTTTCGCCCTTTGTTGATTGTTGTGATTTTGTTCCATATTGAAAGCTAAGGCTACACAGTGTATGATGAATGAAGTATAGGTTACATAAAAATGGTTGACTCTTTCCTGACTTCAGAGCCATATTCATATAAATCCTAGCTGATCCTCTTCTCGAAATTTTTAAAATTTTTCTAGTTAGTCTAGGCGCTGGCTCCTGTCACGTGTGACCTAATATGTGCGCTCAGTTTGACTGCGGGGCTTTATTAAGCACCCATAGCAGTATAAAAAAAGTTTGGTCGCGTGGTCAAACTCATGGTCGTTTGGCCGCCATCTTTAAAAATGGCCTCCAAATTAAAAGATTTTTTGTTTAAGTATATCTCCTCACCCAATGGTCCTATTTAAATTTTTTAAAGCTTGTTTTACTCCTTTTTGAAAGGCAAACAAATTTTATCATAACACATTTTTTGATAAATTACGTCGTTTTTCAGATATACCAAGATTATTAGTATTTCCGCTCGCAAAAGAGTTAAAATAATACCCATGCTCATTTTATTGTAGCTACAATATTATTGACATTTGTTTTTTTTTGTTACATAGAAGGCTTTATACCTTTCACAGAAAAGGATCTTAACTATATGTTTTTAAAGTTCGTTGGATGGTACCCCTAAAGACTGCCTTAAAGAGGGTGGTTTCTGAAACTGTTCACAATATTATAGAAAAAGTGAATTTGCAGCGAAACGATGCATCCTAGCAAAACACGTTAAAAACAATTTTTTATAATAATTTTAATTCCGCTTTTTTTGATGTATCACTTAGCATCCTAGCTTTAGTAGTTAGCTGTACAAGCCAGCTAAAATATACAATTTTGTAAAAATTCCATGTTTTCGCTCCAAAATCGATATATTTTTTTTAAATTGTAAAAGATACAATGGTCAGAAGAAGCAAAATTTAAAGTAATATAAAAAATTATTCTTAACTTTTTTCGCTACGATGCATCACTGCAAATCCACTTTTTGTATAATCTTGTGAACAGTTTTAGAAACCACCCTCTTTAAGGCAGTCTTTAGGGGTACCATCCATCGAACTTTAAAAACATAAAGTCAATATCCTCTTCTGTGAAAGGTATAAAGCCTTCTATGTAACAAAAAAAAACAAATGTCAATAATATTGTAGCTACAGTAAAATGAGCATGGTTATTATTTTAATTATTTTGCGAGCAGAAATACTAATAATGTTGGTATGTCTCAAAGACTACTTGATTTATTAAAAAATGTGTAATTACAAAATTTATTTGCCTTTAAAAAAGGAGTATAACAAGCCTTTAAAAATTAAAATCGGATGACTGGGTAGGGAGATACGCTTAAACAAAAAATCTATCAATTTGGTGGCCATTTTCAACGAAACAACCATAAGTTCAACCAAACTTTTTGTGTGACCAAACTTTTTTTATACACTTATGGGTGCTTAACAATGCCCCGCAGTCAAACTGAGCACACTTATTAGGTCACACGTGACAGGAGCCAGCGCCTAGACTAACTGGAAAAATGGCAAAAAATTGATAAAATTTCGAGAAGAGGATCAGCTAGGATTTATATGAATATCGCTCTGAAGTCAGGAAAGAGTCCATATTCAAAATGTGGAATTAGTTTTTGGAACCATTTTTATGTAAGCGTCGTTCAGGCAGACTGTGGCTATGGCTAGCTTAAGGCGGTTTTTTCAAAATTGAAGACATTTCGATAAAATCCAAAATGACGTAAGATTTTAAAATTTAGCCATTTTTCAGATCCCCCGCCAAATTTTTTTATGTGCTACTAAACTTAATTTTAAACGTTGACCAAAAAGCCACGTCTTTGCCATGCACAAAAAGGTATTAACTGAAAAAACTGGTTAAGAATTAATAAAGTTATTCCTTAACGAATGAGTTGCTGATTTAACCCTTTGTTTAACGTAGGTTAAATAAACAGTTGTTTGTATTCCACTTTGGATTTATCAAAGACCATTCAATTTCTACGGTATTAAACTTTACAAAAACTTGTAATAGTCCTACATATGCCGTATCGTAAATTTGTAATTTTGGTAAAATCAAAGATGGCGATATTTTAACCCACTTGCCAAAAGTTTATGTACGCTAATGACATGAGTTTAAATATTAACAAGAAAACTACGTCTTTGCAGTTTGGGACATATCACTTGTAAAAACTGGGTAAGAAGTAAAAATGTTTAACCATATTCATAGGCTTTCCTATTTCCTATTTTTTGAGCGGGTATAAAATGTAATTTGCAACCTCTTCATTCAGATCGAATATCTTGTGCTAGTGGACTTTGTTTCAGACTCCTTCAGTCGATAGGTTAAGGGGCAAAAGGACCGGATAAAAAATACTTATTCTGGAGGTCTAAAGATGGCCTAGCATCCGTGCGATTAAGATGTCCGTAGTGTCGGCGAAAGAACCACACACAGGACAGCAAATTAAAAACAAACCAAAATGTAGCAAATTCTCAAAATAATAATCTGTTGCGTGTTATTATATAACATCCATATGTTCAAGGGATTTCAGAAAACAAGACGAATTGCTTAACACTATATTATAAAAACAGGGAAATACGAAAGGAGTTTTGTAACTAAAACAAAACCAGAAAATCACTAATATAATAAGAAATGTATTTACGAAATCCCGTGTGAGTGTGGTAAATCATATGTAGGTGAAACGAAACGACCTCTTCAGGTTAGAGTAAATGAACATCTTAAAAGTACTCAATTAGGGATATTAAAAAATCCGGTTTTGCAGATTATGTATTATGCATGGTCAAATGATCACAGGATTCAATGATCTGAAGCTAAAGTTTTGCATAAGGAGTCGCATTGGTGACAACGAAAGTTTATTGAAGCCATATTTATAATGCAGGATAAAGAAGTTTTTGGTCAACCAAGCAGAGATATACCAAACAAATGGAAACCACTCCTTACGGAAAACAAGCGCCTTAGGACTAAAAAAGAGAGCGGGCCGTTACTCCTCACTGCATACCAAGTAGTATAAGTAGTAGCCTATAGACGGTTAGAGATACTTACTAACCGAAACGTCGTGTTTAAAATAAATAAAGTCCGAAATTTTGTTTCTACTCCAATAGTTTGTTGTATAAAACTGATAATACCTTATAAAGTTCGTTTAGCAGTGCTATCTCGGTATTTTTGACAGTTTAATGTTCATATCATTATTTTAGAGACAACTTTTTACAACTTTTTTTTCGTTGGCTTATGCTATTTGTTATGATAAACAGATGATTTCAAAAAGTTATCTCAAAAATTATGATATAGGGTTTAGCTTATCATGTTTTAGCTCACACTACTACTATACTATAGTAGTGTGAGCTATGGTGATCTTAATTTTTTCGAGAAAAAAAAAGTTGCTCCGATTTCAAAATTTTTTATATATCTTTGCGTTTCAGATGATTTTGAAACTTTTTTGTTGCGCCGTCTGTCTGTCTGTCTGTCTGTATGTCTGTATGTCTGTATGTCTGTATGTCTGTATGTCTGTCTGTCTGTCTGTCTGTCTGTCTGTATGTCTGTCTGTAACGACCAACGCGCATAACTCAAAAACGGCTTGCTCGATTTTAATGAAATTTGGTGCCTAGGCTGGGTTTTGGGTCGAGATGGTCCCATTTAAAAATGAAGAAAATCCACCGAACACAAGCCAAATAAAAGGGTGGGGGTAGATTTCAAAAATTAGAGTTTATGTAAAAATATAGCGTGTGTGATATCAAACGAAAGGTAATTGAGTCTGGAGTTAAACAAAATACATTTTAGTTTATTTAAAAAAAAAGGGTGGGGGTAAATTTCAAAAATTAGTGTTTAAGTGGAAATATGGCGTGTGTGATATCAAACGAAAGGTAATTGAGTCTGGAGTTAAACAAAATACATTTTAGTTTTTAAAAAAAGGGTGGGGGTAGATTTGAAAAATTAGAGTTTAAGTCAAAACATGGCTTGTGTGGTATCAAACGAAAGGTAATTGAGTCTGGATTCAATAAAATATACTTCAGTTTTTAGTTATATTAGCTTTCACGTAGATACACTATAACTATAGTATCCAGTGTGAGCTTAGGTGTCCATAGATTGGCAGAGTATTTTGTTGAATTCGCTGTATAATATGTTCGATGATAATACCCAAGGCAGAGTCCATTTTTCAGGAATTTTCTCTTGTGTCCAGATTTTTGATTTCTGTTATAAATTCATATATCTAATATCTAAAATTAGTGTGGTTTCAAAAGTGGCCATTTTCCAGAATTCTAAACTTTCATGACTAATAAAAATAACACTCCAGCAAGCCATCTGGCGTTTTCCTGCGCCAGAAGTCACGAATTATTTATTTATTTTTGCAGAGTCAAGACCTAGACTTGTAATTATTTAAAAGTAGCATCACGTGATTTTATACCGTGGGTTTTTTTACCCAAATACAGCACAACAAAAGGTAATTTTTTCGATTGTTGTATGTATGTAAGTAAATATGTTTGTGTCACGCTACAGGCGAAACGGCTGAACCGATTTTAACAAAAAAGGTGTCGTTGAATTGGTTAATTTGATCCCGAAAGTTCTATAGGCTATCTTTTTTTAAACAGGAATCAACATGGCGGTCTTCAGACGTCATTTTTTCACATGATGTAGGCTTTAGGGCATACAAAATTATCTAAATTTCAGGCGATTTTATTGAAATTCCTTTGATTACCCATTGCAAATGTCCTCTAATTTGCTGTAGTTACTTTGTAGTCCTCCCTGCTCCCACCCATCTCCCCTTCTGTCATTCGCCTCACCCTATTCAAAAACCATATTCGCATAATTTTATCAAATATAGAGCGATTTAAAAAATTCTTTCTGCATACGCTTTCAGATTTTTTTCCAACAACATTTTACTGATTGAATTTTATCTGTCAGTTTTAGTTTTTAAGATATTACCTACGTAAAATTTAGTTTTATTATTTTACTCGATTTTTGGAATCAGTAAACTTTCCCATAAAATAATGTATCACAATATTTTATTTCTTATTTTTTTTAATTACCCCTATATTTGTTATTAATCTTTTAAATTGAAATATACAATAAAATTAAACAAAATAAAGAAACAAGAGTATAAAGACATACAATTGTATGTATCTCAAAAACTAAAAGAGTTAGAATTTCTTAATAAAAAAAAATTATAAATAAAATTTCGGACTTCCATTGTCTTTATTTATTTTAAAACACGACGTTTTGGTTAGTAAGTATCTCTAACCGTGATCAAGTGTAAACTAAACAATCTAGTCTCTAGGCTACTACTTATACTACTTGGTGTGCAGTCAGGTGTGACGGCCCGCCCCCTTTTTAATCCTAAAACGCCTGTTTTCCTTAAGGAGTGGTTTCCATATGTTTGGTATGTCCGTGCTTGGTTGACTGAAAACTTCTTTATTCTGCATTATAAACGCAGCTTCAATTAACTTTCGGTTTCGCCAATGCGACTCCTTATGTAAAACTTTAGCTTCTGACCACTAAATCCTCTGATCATCAATATCCCCTAATTGGGTACTTTTTAGATGTTCATTTACTCTAACCTGAAGAGGGCGTTTTATTTCACCTACATATGATTTACCACACTCACACGGGATTTGGTAAATACATTCCTTATTATTTGAGGGATTGTCTAGTTTTGTTTTAGTTACAAAACTTCTTATCGTATTTCCCGAAAAAAATACTGTTTTTATATTATAGTGTTTAGCTATTCGTCTTATGTTTTCTGAAATCCCTTAAATATATGGAATGTTAATAACACCTAACGGATTATTATTTTGAGAATTTGGTACATTTAGTTTGTTCTTAATTTTAAATATCGTTGAGTTTATTGATTTCTCGGAATAACCATTCTGTTGTAAGTCCTTTTTAATGTTGTTAATTTCTGTGGTTAATTCTTCATTATTACTACAAATATTTACCACTCTTAAATACAAACTTCTTATAATTCCTTGTTTTGTTGCAACAGAATGATTAGACTTAAAATTTTAGGTATTGTCCCGTGTGTTTGTGTGTTGTGTTTACACTTGATAACAGTTAGAGATACTTACTAACCGAAACGTCGTGTTTTAAAATAAATAAAGACAATGTAAGTCCGAAATTTTATTTCTACACAATCATTGTCTACGAGTTTCAAACAAAGAGTTAAAAAAAAATTATAAATAAAAAAGTTATAGCCCCCTCAATAAATAAAGACATTTCTAAAAACCCCCCTGAGCTCAAAAAACAACTTCCTATAATATCAAGATGCGGTTTTCACCTTTAATCATTTCTTGAAAATCGAGCTTCATAAGTGATCATTTTTTTTCGATCCCCTCTAAAAATATTTGAAACCCCCCAAAAACGTTAAATTCAGGACACCTTGTATATTGTGATGTTTATGAAATGTAAACCAAACTTATGCCCAATATAATATGTGTGCGTATCGTTTTGTTTATATGGTGTAAAACGTATTTATAGAAATTCTATTTTTGAGGTTTAATGTTTCTTGCTACTATACTAAATGCCTGGAGAGAAATTTTAAGACAAATAATTAATCTCTGTTTGTGGAAAATATCAAATTTTCTTAACATGTTATGAAAATTATTTGTCAAGATTTAATTTGCTATTTTGGTAAATAAGGTTACCAGACCAAAAGTTCTTCCTGTTCTAGTGACCTTAGTGGTAGCGGAAAGCTTTTTTAATTAGCAGCTTTTAAGTACTGAAAGTATGCCGATATAAATTCATAAATTGTCACCTGCAAAACTGCTATTAAAAAGCTGCTTTTTAGAAAAAGCAGTTACTGCTTCACTGCTTTTTGAAAAAAGCAGCTTTGCTCATCACTTATTTTTTAAGCCTGATTAAAATTTTTGCTGCTAGTATGTATTTTAGCCCCAGCAGCAAAAAAATTGTAAATTACGTGTGCTCCATAGATTTTTGTGAAATAAAAATATTTCTTACCGTCAAAATCGACCGTCCCCGAACCGTCTGTGTCGATCTCCTCAATCATCATATCCAATTCTCTTTCTGTCAATTGGTCATCTAGTTCCCTCAAGATTTCTTTTAGACTTGTGGTGGGGATGTATCCGTTACCTGCGTACACAAAAACAACATCAATACACTGAAAAAAGGCAATTATGCGAAGAAGAAAAAAAAATATATATATATATATATATATATATATATATATATGATAATATATATATATATATATATTTGGATTTTCTTTTTTCTTGAACCATATATTTAATATTTTTTAGGTTTGTAGGTTTCTTGGGAATGGGAATTTTCATTTATTAACGTTTCGGTCTAAAGACCTTCAGAACATTCATACATTCACAATTTCACATTACATTAATCAACACGACATACAATATATATATATATATATATATATATATATATATATATATATATATATATATATATATATATATATATAATGTATATGTATATATACAGTATGTCCCCCTAAGTTGGATTCATATGGAAAACTTTTTTAATATTAATTTTAGGAAAAAAAGTTTTTTTTCATAAAAAGTTCTGGATTATCTAAAACCACAGTCATCAAATATCAAATTTTTTTAGTGGCATACGAGGTTTTTTAAAAAATATGAGTTTTGCTCAAGAGTTAAGTAAAGAGGTACAATTGTTTGGAAATCCAAAATTTTTGTCTGGTCGCTTAATTTATTTAAAAAAAGTAGCGATTCTAAGCTTTTTGATGGATACTGCTTGCTACAAAATTAAATCTAGTTTTTCTCAAACCAAACCCACCTTCTTTGTCATATAATCTGAAAGCTTCTTTGAGTTCTTTTTGCATTGCTTCATCGTCTTCTTCCACAATGAATTTGGCAGCCAGTGTGACGAATTCCTCGAACTCTAACCTTCCAGATTCTGTAAAAAATAAGCATAATTTAGAAATTTATAAAAAATATTCTACTTTAAGTAGGTACTTAAAGCTAAGACTCCCTACACGTTTGCTTACGACTAACTAGCGGCGAATGATTCGTGGAAAGAGTAAGCGACCGTGGAAAGAATCCTAGCGATTTTTTTTAGCTAAATATACCAACCGCCCACAAAAAACATTGTGGAAATCCTTTTTTTAAAAATTAATTTATGAGAAATTAAATGCAAATAGAATCAGCAAGGCAATCGTGTAAACAATTGCCGTTGAAACAAAAATTATTACTTAGGAACCACTGAACCGATTTCATGATCAACATTTATTTTATTTATTTTTTATTTATATGAATCGAAAAAGAAGAAAAATTATGATATGGAGTATATAGTTTTAAAGTTATAGCGCTCCGGTTTTTTTGGCCCACCCAGTATACTTAAGGTCACTCATCGCAAAGCAAGCTTTACGACTTGCCTTTACGATAAGTGTCCTTAGGTATACTCACAAACACAAATACCTATCTTCATAACACACATGCAGTTTTCGACTTTTGTAATTTTAACTGTTCTATGTTGTGCCCCCACCCCTCTATTCCAAAATGCTGCGCACGCATGTGAGTGAGATTAGGCCTTACTGTCAGCGTCAACCTCCTCAATGAGTTCCTCCAGGATCTTCTTATCGAAAGGTTGGCCCATGAGTCTAAGGATGTCGGCGACAATGTCACAGTGAATGCTTCCGGATTTCTGGCTGTCGAAAGCCTCGAAAGCTTTACGAAGAACTGTAAAATTAAAAAAGAAAATATGCAATTTTACTGCAGATTAAAGAGGAATTGGCGACGGACGGACACAGTAGGGAGGATGCCCAGAGTTTGGGAATGAGGGCGCATCATGTGCCTAGTCGGCAGGCCTATAGTCAGAGCATATTATTTGAAAAGGCTTTCCGTTTTCGGTCTAGAAGCAAATTATATTACTTTTTGGCAACAGACCATTTCCCCCTAATTTGACCCCGCTGAATCCGAATATCTCTGTTGCCAACTCGAAAAATCGACAGGGACGGAGAAAATCCCCCCAAACCCCCAAAAACCTGTTTTTTTTCAGTTTTATGCAATTTTCTCGAAAACTAACCTTTTTGTCAAAAATTGCAAGGAACAGTTTTTTGTGGAGAATAAAATTCCCTTACCAACGATGTATTGGTCAATAAGGTTAGGAAAAGCAAGCAGCTCTTCAGTGGCGTACGTAAATTGGGATTATTTAGAAATAACATGTTTACTATAGGTTTTTTAAAATTTTCTCAAAAACTACACTTTTTAGGAAAAAATCTGTAGTTTACTTTATTGTAGAACATAACATTTTCTTTTAAAAACTTTTTTAAAATGTCGGGTTGTTGCCATATTTAAGGCTTCAGGGGCGTACTAATATAAACTTATTTTCAAAAATAACTGAAATAATCAGTTTCTCTTGCATATTTAAATATCTTTTCTAACTAAGATTTTCAGATAAAAATGTGCCTTTATTCTTGATTGAGGATAAGACAATTTCTTTTTAAATGATATATTACAAAGTGAGGTTAATGTTATGATAAATACTTCAAAAAGGTTCGTAATTTATACCTTCTAAAATAAAATGTTTCCAAATTAAAATAAACTGTTTTTTGATAAGATTAGATATTTTGATTTATCTAAATAAGTTCTTTAAAGCAAAAAAACACCGGTAGTTATAAGGAAAGGGGACATAGGGGCCATGGCCCCCCTAAGCAATATTTTTGTGCAGAAAGTAACAGTAGTAACTTTTGAAAAAACAAAAAAAAAATCGACAAAACAAAATATTAAAAATACAAATTTACCGTATCAAGTCGAATTGACCTGTTCAGTCGATGTGGACCCGCGGCCGTACTTTCGATCTTTTGTACTTTCGATCTTTTGTACGTTCGACCTTTTGTACTTTCGACCTTTTGAACTTTCGACCTTTTGCTTTTTGATCTTTTGTACTTTCGACCTTTTGTACATTCGACCTTTTGTATTTTCGACCTTTTGTATTTTCGACCTTATTTTTTCGACCTTTTGTACTTTCGACCTTTTATCCGCCGCTCTTTATTATCCACCGAAAAGCCAATAAGACACAAAATTGATTCGTTTGGATTGATCTTAAATAATTTCTTTAAATTAAGAACACCACTGGAGCGGTAAATATAAAATAACTTCCACTTTGTTATACATCGTTTGAAAGGAAATTTTATTGGCTATGAGGTATAGAACACATTTTTTGATAAAGAGCTTGGTTTTTAAGAAAATTGAATAAAATGTATGAAAAACATGTTTTTTTAATGATTTGTTGAAATCACCCCCATTGACGGACGTCGCTGGAGAGTTTGCTATAAGTCAAACCCCACCGAGTTTCACATTTTTAAAAAGGGAATTTCCCTGTCTACAAAAAAGTGTAGAACAAGTTTTTTTATGTTAAGCTTAGTTTTTGAGAAAATTAGATAAAATGTGTAACAAAAATGGTTTATTTTCTGTTTTTTCAAAATTAATTTAATTTACGGATGCCCTGAAGTTTTATTTATAAAACCGATTTAATCATGTTATACGTCATTTTGAAGGAAATTTTATTCAGTATACCAAAGTGTAATACATGGTTTTCTGTAGATATTAGTTTTTTTAAAAATTAAATAAATCTTGGAAGAAGCATAGGTATTTTTTCAACTTTTTTTAATTACTTCAATTAACGGACGCCGCTGGAGAGCTTGTTATTAGTCTAACTTTATTAAGTTATACCATGTTGAAAAGGGAATTTTATTGTCTACAATAAAGTATATTATACATTTTTTCCCTTAGAAGCTTAGTTTTCAAGAAAATTTGAAAAAACATCAAACTTTCAGATTTTGGGGGGTCTGAAGCAGTTTTTGGAGGTTTTTGCAGCCATTAAAAAAAAAAAAAATGTTATTATTTTTTAATTATACAAATATATATTTTGAATGTACACCTGTGACAATTTGGGCTTTCCAGCGGCAAAATTCCGCCGCCATCTTGAATATATCAACCCCTGTCAATATTTCGAGTTGGCAACAGGGATATTCGGATTCAGCGGGGTCAAAATAGGGGGAATTGCCCATTTGCCGAAAAGTAATATAAAGTGCTTCTAGAAAGTGGATTTTCCCGAATCTTGACTGAACTACTAGAGTCTATCCCAAAATACTACTACTACCAAAGGAAGCAAGGAAAAACTAGGGAGAATTTGGGTTAAGGTATATTCAGATTGTTTGTCCTTTTGAAAACGTCAGTTATCTATATTTGGTTAAAATCGAATGAATTGTTTATTAAAAATAACGAGATGAAAAAAGTAACAGTAAAGAGTTGGCAACCGGCAATTTTTTTTTCTGGTTTAAAAAATTGTTTTCAAAAATTTTCGCAGAGGAAAAAGAGTCTCGCTGGAAGTTGTTTAAAAAAATTGAGCCTGACACACATCGCTTAAAAATTAAAGTTGGTGCTGTCAAGAGATCAAATATTTTTTCAATTCAGTTATTAAAATGCGTCATTTGTTTTTGGCTTGGACATTACTCCACTTTTAAAGAAAATTATTCGGTTAAGCGCACCTATAAACAAAATCGTATTTTCTGGAGAAAAACAAATGAAACAGCTGCACTTGGCAAAGGGGATATGTGCCAAAATTCTAATATCAAATAGCAGTCACCCACAATTTACATTATTTTTGGTTGATTTGCCAAAAAAAAAGAAAACATTTTCTTCTTTAAAAATAAAGAAATCTAGCAGGGATTAAACAAAAAAGCGCAGATTGAGTTTAAAGAACACAGAACCCGTTGACACAGGTTATATGGGAATTTTTCGTCTGGGTGGAATCGGCTATAATTTTAGTATGCTATAGGATATTCCACAAAAAAATGTTTGAGATATAAATGGTCAAAGTTCTTTAAATGGTCGTTTTTGTGTATGTTCTAATAATAAAAGCTCTTACATCTTGACCGAAAAAAATTAAGTTAACATAAAAATGACTTAGTAAAGGCCTAAAGACAGTCACTTATAATGGCATTCTTGTCAATAATTAAAATTTACCGAGCCGTTTTCCAAAAATAAGTTAAAAATTATTTAAGAGCAAAAAAAAAGATTTTTTTTTTTGAAAAGACCCTTTGATTTAACTAAAAGCTACAGTATTTTTTTAATATATTAACAAATTAATTTTTGCCATACGGAAAATAGCTTAAAAGAGCTGAAGTCAATTTTATTTATTAAGAAAGAAAATCTGCAATAGAAAATTTAATACTTATTAAATTGAGGGCAATCAAAAAAACAAAAATATCGTATAAACCTATTTATTCATACCAAAATACAATTTGCTAGTTTTAAAATTCGGTAATAGTGCAGATATAGAAAAATAGTTTCTTGACTACCCCACGTATATTATGTAATAAAGTGACAAGAATGCCATTATAAGGCCATTACTAAGTAATTTTTTTGCTAACTTAGTTTTTTTCGGCCAAGATCTAAGCGTTTTTATTATAAGAACATACACCAAAACGAACAATTAACGAATTTCAACCGCTGATACACACACAGGCACATATCCTACTATAGCATACTAAAATTAGAGCCAATTCCACCGATACAAAAAATTCCCATTAAACGGGTGCGGTATTCTTTATAAAAAAACTTTTATGGATTTATCTTAGAAATCTGTTAATAAACCCTGTTTTTTTTTGTAAGAAGTGTTTAATGTATTCTTTTATTTTGAAATTTGATAAAAGTGGGTTTTAGGAATCTACATTTAACTGCTTAAAAAACGTGACAGTATTTATTTCTATTTTCTTAAATGCTTAATACTATGTGGATTGGACTGTTTACTAATTTTTCAAAAATTGGTCGTCCCATTAATAATACGGAAAAACAGAAATAGGTGTGAAAAATGCTGGTGTTGAAACTGCCATAGTCAATTAATTTCTAGGTCGCTAACCCCAGATTTCTGGAAGATTATCAAAAATTTATATTTATTTGAAATTGGGCTATTACCCACAGAGCATTTTCTTTGATCTACTTATTTGCATTGGGTCTACCTCAAAATTTCAGCTGGCAAAATCCCTATACTTAGCTTCAAATCCTTAAATGTTTCTACAATGCTACCTAGCTATACTTAGAGTCCCTGTATGTTGACATATTTGGATATAGAGTCCTTGTATGTTGACATATTTGGATAAATATGTCAACATACAGGGACTCTAGCTATACTTAAAAAAAAAATCCAATCCAAAATCACACCATTGTTAAAATTTATTTTAAAAAATACTTAAACTTACCAGCAATTTGTTCGGCAGGAAGTTCATCCTAAAAAAAACAAGAAATACAGTTAAATAGGTAATTATTTTTATCCTTTTTTAACTTAACAATTACCCATAAGACCCAAGCGCGGATCTGGGACACAATCTAGAGGGGGGGGGGGTAATGGTCGAGAGAGAAACAAATTTATGTAATTATTTTTTTTTTAGGAGGGGGGCGGAATTATGCGGTTAGTCCGATATTTATTAACTAAAAGTCCATATATTTATTTTCTGGGGGGGGGGTAATTACCACGTTACCCTCCCCTCAAATCCGCGCTTGATAAGACCTAGTCGTTCTGGGTAGCTTTAATTTTAGCTATTTTTCTCTTGTAGAACTTAAAGTGTTTACAGCCTGTTCAAATTCTATACGAGAGAAAATAGAACAGACGGATTTCAGGTTTTGTGGCTGAAATCCGTCATTGATTATCTTATCACTAAACAAAAGACAAAACTAAAAATTCAAGATGTCAGAACAAAGCGTGGATCAACATGCGGAAGTGATCACTATTTTCTGGAGACCAAAATTCTCTTTCCTTATCAAGGCCGAAGCCTCCATCAACAAAATCTTGATGATACAGTGAATGAGGAAATTGATCACTGTCAATATAATCTACTAAGCCTAGAACATGACAGCGTAAAAAACTTATACAAAAAGAGACTGAACGAAAAACTTAATTCAAGTTCAGGTGAAACCCCAGATGAGGAATACGAATGTATCACATTAAGCATCCATCAAGCTGCAAAAGAAGCACTAGGATTAGTGGAAGAAACTCCTAAAAGAACAAAACCATACTGGTGGGATGCTGAGATTGAAAGTGAAATAGAGGAAAAAAGGAAATTATATCACACGTACTTATCCCAAAAGACAGATAGAAGCAGAGAAGAATACAAAATCGCGCAATCAAAGGTGAGAAGAATGATCAGCGATAAGAAGAATCAATCATGGATGCAAAAGTGCCAGAAAATAGATTCTTACTTAGGAGGTAGGAGAAGTACCGAAAGCTGGAAAACTATAAGATCGATCAAAAAAGAAACATGCAGAGATATTATTTCACCAATACCAGACAAAGAATGGGATGAGCATTTTAAAAAACTTTTAACTGAAGATAGAGCAGAATTCAAGGAAGACGAAAGAGACAATATCATTAGAACGATGGGATCTCCAGTACCCCTCACAATATCTGAGGTCAAAAACGTGTGCAAAACCTTAAAAAGCGGTAAATCTGCCGGACCCGGAAATATCCCAGCTGAACTTATTAAATATGGCACTGAAGAATTGTTTTGTAGATTACGGAATCTTTTCCAAAGATATTTAAATGGAGCTGTAGTACCGACTGAGTGGAAAACGTCATATATATCCACAATACACAAAAAAGGAAGGAAAGATATATGTGACAATTATAGAGGTGTATCTGTGACTAATGCGCTAAGCAGAATATATGGCAGAATAATAAGAAATAAAGTGGAGAGCGAATATAAAGATATGGAGGCAGAAGAACAAGCTGGTTTCAGGGCGGGTAGATCGACTTCAGATCATCTCTTTTGTATAACCCAAGTTATTGAAAAGAAAATGGCATACGGACAAGAGCTCCATTTGCTTTACGTAGATTTGCAGAAGGCATATGATAGTATACCACTAAATCTACTTTGGAAAGCGTTGGAAAAGACAAACATAAGCGTACAACTAATTAAGGCCATTAAAGAGTTATACCGCATTAGTAAGGCAAAAGTTAAAATAAAAGCAAAACTAACCAAAGGCTTTCAAGTAAATAAAGGTCTTAAACAAGGTTGCTGTATCTCGCCTACGCTCTTCAAGATATATTTGGAACAGTTTCTTAAAGTCTGGAAGAGAAAATGCCAAAACATGGGAATTCCGTTGAATGAAACCACCTTGTATACTTATGTTTCGCCGATGATCAGATAGTGGTGGCTCAGGATTATGACGACCTCGAATATATGACACGAAAACTAATAGAAGAGTACAATAAGTGGGGACTAGAGGTTAATATCAATAAGACAGAGTATATGTGTATTGGTGGAACGAAACAGGATCTAATCTTAAATACTGGGCAGCGAATTCAGTCCTGTGATGAGTATAAATACTTGGGTCTAAAAATTAAAGCTGACGGAACACTAGACAAAGCTATAAAAGATAGAAACGTACAAGGAAGAAAAGCAATAACTTTATTAAATGGAATAATTTGGGACCAAAGTATATCAAAACATAACAAAAAGCTTATATATAACACCATTGTAAAAAGTATTATTACATACGGCTCAGAAGTATGGACAATCAAAGATAGAACAGAAAAAATGCTTTCCGCTACGGAGATGGACTATTGGAGAAGAGCAGCAGGGAAATCAAAAAGAGAAAGAGTTACCAATCAAAGAATAAGAGACATTATGACAGTGGGTGAACGTACTCTACTGGATGATATAAGAACAAAACAACTGGTGTGGTACGGACATGTACAAAGAATGGATGATGGAAGACTACCTAAACAAATATTACAATGGAAACCAACTGGCCGAAGAAAACGAGGAAGACCAAGGAGAAGCTGGAGAGAAGGAATAGATAGTGAAATAAGAATGAGAGGCCTAGATGATGAATTATGGGCAAACAGAAACGAGTGGAGATTGGGTATCGGAAGACGTAGAACGTTGTGAAACCGATAAATATATATATATAGAAAATAGAACAGACATTCGTCGATCTCAATGGAAATTCTGCGCACTCTATCTATCCAGCTATTCACAGAAAATTTATGAGAATTATTCAAAATTGTATTAATAATCAAGGAGGCTATGTGGAGAATTACCAATGACGTATTAGATATGTATTTTTTTCTAAAAAAAGTTGTATTACTTCTTGTTTTTACTGGCTTGCGGCGCCAATCATTACTGCACAGAATCACCAAAAGCAAAAGCAGCATCACTTTTTGTGTCAATGCGATTGTCTTTTTCATGGCTGCCTTGATGTTTTAAAGAGTACTTATCAATTTAAAAGCTTTTAAACGCATATATAGCCAAAACTAATAATCCCAACATATATATTTTTGAAAATAAGATCTATAAAAATCTAAAATAAATAGGGTGTTCAATTTAAAAAAACTTAACTGTCAAATTTTGACATATAGTTTTTTTTTTACATTTTGGCCCTAAGATTCTTAAACTTCATAAAAAATTATGAAAGTTTAGTATTTATCATACTTTCATATCTATATTTTCATATAGATATGGTTTAAAAATATACGGGAAAACCCTGTACAGCCTTAAACATAAATTTAACCTCGAAATTAATTACCATTTTTATTTTAAATTAAAAAAAAAACTGTATAAAATACTTGTAACAATTAGTCTTAATCAACTTTATGACGTCACACTTGCACACTCTGGAAAGTCTTAACTCAACTGAGAGGATTCGGATGGAACTTGATATCACTCAAAGTTTTTGAGGAGAAAAACACTTTGCGAAAATAATGTCTGCGAGATATGCGAGTGAGTGTGTTTAATCGTTATTTGCCTCCTACAATACACAGGGTTGAGTTTTAAACAAATTTTTTTTTTTACTTAAAAGTTTGGAACCCAAGGATAAGAAATTCAAGACTCCGAAACCTAAGAAGCAAGAATATGTATATGCATATTATGTTGTTCACATTGGAGTCCTAAAAACAAGATGAGTTTGCGACTTGTTTAAGGACCGTTCCCCCCGCCATCTTGAATTTAGTGTGCACATTTTTTTTTAAATTACTTGATCCCTGTACTCTGTACATTCTAGAAAAAAAGTTTTAGACAAAAGTTAAAGGCAATAAAATTTGCTACAAAAACGGTATTATACGTGTTTTTTTTTCAGACGAATGGCTTTCGAGTTATGACGCAAATTTTGGATTTTGACCAATTTTTTTATTTAATGGCCTTTACCTTCGAAATAGCTTATTTTTAAAAAACTCTGTATTAACATAAAATAAAGACTAACTAATAGCCTATTAAACGAGATATCACTGAGTTATCTGGGTAGTACCCTTGCTGAGATACGAACCCTGAAGTGTTAGCAGTACATTCGTTTCCTATGTATTTCCATAGTATATGCAAAATAAACCGAAATTATTTATTTTTATGTCATTTTCTCGAAAGGTAAGCATTTTACAAAAATTGTGTAATCAACTTTATTATAGAAAATTAAATAATCTTTTAAATGATGTATCACCGAAGTGGGTGAAGTCCACGGTTCGCACTTGATTGACATCCATAACGTGGGCTTATTTTTTAAGGTCACGAAAAAAATTGTTTTTATAAGTTTTATTTTGTTTTCAAAAATGTTGAAACACTCTTTTTAGAGAAAATAAAATGTTCTTTCAAACATCGTATCAGAAAGTTGTGTTAAAGCTATTATTGACACTCCAGGGGCGTCCGCATATTGAGGTTATATTTTTGAATTAATTTTTTTTAAATTTGTTTTATTCAATTTTCTTAAAATTTCAGCTTTTTTTTGTTTAACTCTATATTGTCGAAAATAAAATTATCTTTAAAACGATATGTATTTAGTGGGTTTTTGTTATTTTCGAATACACTTTTGCTCTAGGTACTAAACTTTTCTTAAATACGATCCTGTATTTTTGCTTGATGCAAAGAAGTGTTATTTTTTATGAAAACAGATTTTCAAGCTGGACCACACGCCGTGAATAACTCCACAGTATTTTTAGAATGTAGGTAAAACAAACCAAATGTTTATGTTCCCTGGGAGCTCTGGTGAAAAGTCTGGAGAACAATATTGTTTTCGTCAAAGATATTTGGAAAATATTAAATTTTTGACTTTTTTAGGATCTACATTAAGTAAACTTTAGTGTGATACCCACAATCAAATTTGATGTTTTTTGGGGTTTCAGCTATTAATATGTATGGAATGACCTTCTTTTTATTCAGTTTTTGAACCAGCGCATAAAATTTCTTTTCAAATAACATATCACACTCAATATTGTAGTTTTTTTTAAATTTTTTATTGTTTCTAATATTAAAAATGTTTTAATTACCTCTGTATTTTTAAATAATTTATTAATTTGATCAATTTAAAGTATTTAAAACAGTAAATAATTTAAAATAAATATAAAATAAAAACCAACAATACAAAACAAATACAAAGAATATAAAGGTGTCATTGCATCGAGAAAAACCGCGACGTCAAAATTAGCCTCAAAACCGAGGCAACCCTGACCGAAGCTGCAAATTGACAGTTGGTCTCTCCTCAGTAAACACCATATTTCATATTTCTTTTTCAGTTACCCACATCATCATTTCATCTCCTTCCATTTTATGGTTATGCTCGGGCTGAATGAAGCCTAATGAGGCAGAAACGCGTCCCCGAGCTACCTTTACCTCTGAGGTCTTGCCCGTGAAACTTTTTTGTTAAGACTTTATACCTCGTGAACTTCCTTCAAATTTATAAAATCCAGGGCTCAGGCTGTTTTCTGGGAGCAGATTATATCTGTCTCCGTCGCGACGTCAAAATTAGCCTCAAAACCGAGGCAACCCTGACCGAAGCTGCAAATTGACAGTTGGTCTCTCCTCAGTAAACACCATATTTCATATTTCTTTTTCAGTTACCCACATCATCATTTCATCTCCTTCCATTTTATGGTTATGCTCGGGCTGAATGAAGCCTAATGAGGCAGAAACGCGTCCCCGAGCTACCTTTACCTCTGAGGTATTGCCCGTGAAACTTTTTTGTTAAGACTTTATACCTCGTGAACTTCCTTCAAATTTATAAAATCCAGGGCTCAGGCTGTTTTCTGGGAGCCGATTATATCTGTCTCCGTCGCGACGTCAAAATTAGCCTCAAAACCGAGGCAACCCTGACCGAAGCTGCAAATTGACAGTTGGTCTCTCCTCAGTAAACACCATATTTCATATTTCTTTTTCAGTTACCCACATCATCATTTCATCTCCTTCCATTTTATGGTTATGCTCGGGCTGAATGAAGCCTAATGAGGCAGAAACGCGTCCCCGAGCTACCTTTACCTCTGAGGTATTGCCCGTGAAACTTTTTTGTTAAGACTTTATACCTCGTGAACTTCCTTCAAAAACCATTTTATGACATATCTTAAAAATCAAAAGTAACAGGCTAAATTCAATTTAACCTTTATAAAAAATTATACAAAAAAGTAATAATAAGAAAGTTTCGAACATTGGTAATTTTCTATGTAAAAAAGTTATATGAAAATGCCTATTTTTTTCTCTTGAAGAAGGAACCTCAAAAGCGGGGGTCAGTTTTTTGCTCTCTTCCCTAAGATTTTTATTAAATATTTTGCACGTATTTTATGAATACTAAATTAAAACGGCATAAAATTCAGCATTATGGGGTCTCTCACCCTTCTGCCCCCCAAAGACATATACCTGTGTGCACCACTGCTAAAAACCCTTCAAAAACATCGAATTTGGGGTTGGGACACCCCGTTAAAGTCATGATTATTGGTAATGAAAGCATATTTTTATCGAAAAAACTTTCCCCCTATTTTTTGATTTTGATCGCCTCAAAAATAGCAGATCATTTTTTCCAAATACCAGTATCTACCTATCGGTCAGTCCGTTCCTCATAAAATTAATATGAGTTTTGCTATTAAATGAAGTCCCCCAATTATATTTTTTGTTTTATGGACGAATAACAAATTTGTAATATGAATCATAAATTTTAATGAGGACCAAAATTTGAATTTATCATAATTAGGATTTACATTATTATTAATGTGGTAAGTATAAATTATTATGTTTACCTACCTATGTAGTCTAATTTGTAAGTAGTTTTTCAATTTGGTAACCCACGCAAATTTCAAGATTATAAACCAAAAAAAAATTATTTTTTAACAAAAATCTTTTTTTTTAATATCAAAGGAATTTTTTAAGGCATAGTCACGAGCCAGAAAATGAATTTATTTTTTTTGCTCATTAAATTACATTTTTCAGAAGCTTTGTAGGGGCAAGGCGAAAGCAAAGACCAGAATATAACTTTTATTTGTTGATTTTGTTAAGTCTTAGATCTAAAATGAAAATTGACAAGGATGGAAAATACGCCGCAGGCGAAAATTTTTGGAATTAAAGTATCTTTTATCAAAAAAAATATGATGCAGGTAAATTTTTTTTAAAATTCCGGTTAATGCAACGGCATTTTTTCCTCAAACTAAAAAAATGTCAGGGAGAGGGAGGCGAGGGGTGACTTGGTATTTCTTTTTGGTGTACAGACAGGCTAGGGGAAATACCGGAAATACTAGGAAATACGTGGAAGCACTTGGGAAATACCAGGAAATACCTTGGAAATTTGGGCAAATACTGGGAAATATACCGGGAATTATCGTAGGTATTCTCTTTTGGTGTACAAAAATTGACGATCGAGCCACCCCTCGGGGGGGGGGGGGGTGCCCGGGCCCCTCTGTCTCCTCTCCCCTGGTTCCGCCACTGTCTGTACAGACCTTAAAAAAAGTTTAAGTCGAGGAGTGTTATGTCCCAATCCCAAAAAAAAATATTTTTACATAATAATTTTGTTAATAGGTACCTACGGGTTCTTTCAAGCTCACAAAAGGTGAAATTGCATACTTTAAAGGGCCAACAATGATTAACTGAACATTTTGTAAACAATGCGATCCATTATTCTCTGGAGGCATTTTTTTACACTCTATAAGTTTTTTAAAATTTAAAATAGTTTAAACAAAATTTATAAATTATCACACATTTTTCACATAATATATAATTATAAAATATTTTTTTAAGCTTTGGTTCTATAAAATAAACATCGTAGACTAAATTAATTTTAAGGGATAATTATGCTTAAATATGATTTTTTCATTAATTAAGATTGAAATAGAAACTTCACACATGCCTAAAAAATGCTACAAAACCATGTTTTAATCTAAATTGGATTTGACAATGTTGGAACACATACCTGCCTGCTAGCTTAATATATAAGCTGTGCCAAAAAATATTTGTTTCTGCTGTTTTTACCGAGAGGCTCTATTGCTTGGTGGGCAAAAACTAAGCAAAAAACAACCAGGGACAAACTGGCACGCGTGCAAGGCATGGCGTGTAGAGTCATAACATCAGCAATGAAATCGACACCTGTGGAGGCAATGGAGGTGATGCTAAACCTTCCCCCCCTACACATTTGGGTAGAGAAGGAGGCCAGGGCAGCAATGGCAAGGTTTAAGAGCCTAAACCAAGAGCAACCTGGACAAGCTAAGGGTAACTTTGCGGGTCTGGCTGAGGTATTCCGGAATAACCGAATACTTAGCATGCCAACAGACTACATGTTACCCAAATACAGCTTCGATGTACCTTTTAAGGTTCTTATAACAACGAGGGAGGAATGGCGGGAGAGACCCTGCTCAACTGCTAAACGCCGACCACGTATGGTATACAGACGGATCGAAAACAAAAAATGGGGTGGGTGCGGGTGTGATGGGACCACGGACTGAAATATCTGTGGGACTCGGAAACTTAGCAACCATATTCCAAGCAGAACTACATGCAATAGAAGTATGCTGTAGAGAGATTACCCGCAGGGACCTCTCAAACAAAAGCATCAAAATCATCTCAGATAGCTTATCAGCTCTAAAAGCATTAAGCTCACACAAAATTCAATCCAGACTAGTCTGGAATTGCCTTGAAACCCTAAGACAGGCCAGCAGAACCAACACGATCAGTCCTGTCTGGGTGCCAAGCCACACGGGAGTTGAGGGAAATGAAAAAGCAGACGCACTAGCCAGGGCGGGAGCAGAATCCGCGCTGGTTGGACCGGAGCCTTACTTCGGCTTACCTAAGGCCATAGTCAGAAAAGAAATAGGAGAGTGGGCTGTTAGAAAGGGGACTCAAAACTGCCGGGCAACCCCGAGACAACAACACTCCAAAACCTTTCTAAGCAAGCCAGACAAACACAGAACGAACCAACTCCTGGAATTAAACAGGAATAGCCTAAGAATAATCACAGGGCTATACACAGGCCAATGCCGACTCAAAAAACACATGAACAGACTGGGAGTAAGCAACACACCACCGTGTAGGTTCTGTGGTGTTGAGGAGAAAACGCCACTTCATCTAATCTGCCACTGCGTAGCAAGACAAAGAACTAGGGCGAAAATATTCGGACCTGGACAGCTAGAGCCTCAAGATCTTGAGGAAATATCACCAAACAAACTGATCTGCTTCATAAAGGAGATAGGTATTGGTGATATTTAAGTTGGGATGAGCCACAATAGACCACTTGAGTCGCAGTGGAGGGGCGACAGTCGCACCACTCATAGTCAAACCTAACCTACCGACGGGTGGCTCGATCCCCGATTTTTGTACACCAAAAGGAAATACCTACGGTATAATACCTAGGGTATTTCCTGGTATTTCCCCAAATTTCAAGGGTATAAGCCAGTATTTCCCAAGCACTTCCCGGTATTTCCTAGCATATTTCCCAGTACTTCCCAAGTATTTCCTGGTATTTCCCCTAACCGGACACCAAAAGGAAACACCGAGCCACCCCTCGGTTTTTACCATTTGCTAGATTTTTGTGATTTTAATGTCTATCGAAAGATGACGCATGATTTTAAAATCTAGCCATTTTTCAAACCCCCCGTCACTGTACTTGATTTTAAACATTGACTAAAAAACCACGTCTTTTCCGTACACAAAAAGGTATCAACTGAAAAAATTGGTTAAGAATTAATAAGTTAACATTTTACACAACGATCGCACCAACCAGAAAACGATCCCTCCTACGTGTTGCCGGTCCTATCCTTAGTGATGACGTATGAGTTTGTTTTGATCTGGGGTAGGTCAGTAGTTAAAAGTCTTGCCGGTCGCGTGACCATTGTTTGTTTTTGTTTGTTTTCAAAATGGAAATAAATATCGTCGATTATATAATTAACTCTGCAAATTTAAATACGTTGACATATGAACTTCGATTACAAATAAAATCTTTAGGGCCACATAGACCGGACCAAAGAATCCTAAAAATTAACCAAAATTTTAGTGCAAGTAATAAAAAATTATACGATGCTGGAAACTGGTTGTGCGGTTGTGAAAAACGAAATGCTTTTTTTACTTTATTTGTCTTGTTATGAACAATCCACGAAGTGATCCTGCGTGGGGGCAAAGGGAATGTGTGCTATCAAGCACTTTAGTGAAAAGTTAAAGACACAAAGTAAGTGGTACTTATTTAAATAACCACATAGAATTTATCGGGCTAGGCAAGACTGATATTAGGTGCCAATTGAATAGTGCCTATAGGCAAAACATTACCGAACATAATGAAAATGTGGCAAAAAATAGACATATACTTAGTAGGTTAATAGACTGTTTAAAATTCTGTGGGATTTTTGAGGTTGCTCTACGGGGCCATGAAGAGTCTGAAACTGGTGCTAATCCGAGTACTTTGCGCATGTAAAAGAAGGGCGAATAGACTTTATCTATAAACAAATAAACTAAAAACTACGTAGTAGTAGCTGCTTGTTTGTAAAATGCTAAAATAAAATTGTTTAGGTAAGTTTTTTTATCTCCCTTTCCATGCAATATAAATTTTTACCCCCCCCCCCCCCCAATTTATAACGTCACCAGTCGCTTACACAAATAAACCGATTTTCATCTACTTTTCAGAAATAATAATATTTCATCCTGCAATGAACAAACCAAAAACACTTTGAAACTTTAACTGGTTAAAGTAGTGTATGATTTTTAACCAAAATTTATAATTTGTAAGGTTAAAAAATGTCTCCTTTTATTTACAATGTTATCAAAAATAACATCTCAAGTATTTCCTCGTGAGACAATCAATGCAATTTGTCTCAAAATATTTTGGCATGGATTTTTTCATTGCCATTGAAAAATTATCGGGTCTAGTTCATTAATATGTCCTGTGAGAAAATTATTTTAAATGTTTGCACATATTTTTTACTATTAGTTTAACATTTTTTTTACTTTTCAATTTTTAGCTCACACTACTACTATAAGTAGTGTGAGCTATGGTGATCGTAATTTTTTCGAGAAAAAAAAAGTTGCTCCGATTTCAAATTTTTTTATATATCTTTGCGTTTCAGATGATTTTGAAACTTTTTTGTTTTGCTGTCTGTCTGTCTGTCTGTCTGTCTGTCTGTCTGTATGTCTGTCTGTATGTCTGTCTGTAACGACCAACCCGCATAACTCAAAAACCGCTTGTCCGATTTTAATGAAATTTGGTACCTAAGTTGGGTCTTGGGCCGTGATGGTCCCATTTAATAATGAACAAAATCCACCGAACGCAAGCCAAATAAAAGGGTGGGGGTAGATTCCAAAAATTAGAGTTTATGTGGAAATATGGCGTGTGTGATATCAAATGAAAGGTAATTAAGTCTGGAGTTAAAAAAAATTAATTTTAGTTTATTTAAAAAAAAAGGGTGGGGGTAGATGTCAAAAATTAGAGTTTAAGTGAAAATATGGCGTGTGTGATATCAAACGAAAGGTAATTGAGTCTGGAGTTAAACAAAATACATTTTAGTTTTTTTTAAAAGGGTGGGGGGTAGATTGAAAAAAATTGAGTTTAAGTCAAAACATGGCTTGTGTGGTATCAAACGAAAGGTAATTGAGTCTGGAGTTGAATAAAATATATTTCAGTTTTTGATTATATTAGCTCACACTATAACTATAGTACCTAGTGTGAGCTTAGGTGCCCATAGATTGGCAGAGTATTTTTGTGATGTTCTTACATTAATCCCGCAGTCCGGGTATCAAAATTGACGCCAGAAGGCACGTAAAGCCATCCATATTAGCTAGTCGTTCAATATGACACCTCTTCTTATGACGATTGGCTTGGTTTCTTCGTGGATTTTGATTGATGTTGTGTCTTCGGTATATAATATTAGCTATTAAGTCTGTGTATTTGTGATCTATTCGGCTATTAATTTAAGATGCTTTTACTGCCCAGTGCTCAATGTTATCGACAGCTTTTTCAAAGTCTATAAACGCAATATATCATGGGCGCAACTAGGGGGGGGTCCCGAGGCCCGGGCCTTAGATTTTTGTACATATTTTTAACGTATTTCAGAGAAAAACATAAAAAATAGCTTAAAATTCGACATGATGAGGCTTTGGGCCCCCCCCCCCCCCCCCCCAAAGAGACCTCGCCCCCCCCCCCCCCCCCCCAAGACATATTCCTGGGTACGCCACTGATATATAGTGAAATTTTGTATCCGTTGGCTCGTTCTATTAGAATTTTCATGGTTAATAGGTGGCCAACTGGACTGAAACCTTTTCTAAAGCCTGCTTATACTTTACATTGAGGAGTGTTATAGGTCGATAGATTTTTAGGTCTGCCAAAAATTGATGGATTTCCATCTGTTCCTGGGTCTGCTCTATCGCCTTTCTTGTGTAGAATAATTAAATTCTTTGCCGTTGTTTGGGATTATAGTTTTTCTTAAATTAATTTATTCAAGAGAATATGGAGGGTATTACTAGAGCTTTACCACTGTGTTTTAGCATTTCTGCCGTTACACCGTCTTTCCAGGTGATTTGTGTTTGATTTTTCATTTTCTTTAATGCTCTCTGTATTTTTGTTTGGAGTTTCTTTATGGTTTCTCGTGATGGTTCCCTTTTTGTTTGGTCATTCATATTTCTGTTATTTTCTATAACTCTCAACTTTTATTTCTTTTATTTCTTTTATCGTTTTTCTTATAGTTTTATTTATTTCTATATATTCTATCGATATTCTTTTTCCTTCTTTTTCCAGGTTCCGCCTGGCTGAACATTATTTTAAATATTATTTGTTAATTAATTTGATTTAAATAATAAGCAAATGACAAATGACACATTCCTATGATATAACGAATGGAATCAAGCATATATAAATAAATTAATTAATGCAATCAATAGACAGACCGAGACAAGATTAAAAACAGCTACAGTATGGATGTGCGTTAAATTTTTAAGGTTGTTTTTTTTTTAATTTATGAAAACTGACCTCTTCCAAGGAAAGAAAAGGTGAAACTGTCCACTTCTTGGATGTATAGCGAATTAACTGTAATTCCGAGGTAGTTTTTACGCGATCACTGGCAGGCATCTTTTTAAATATTTTATATAAACAGATTTTTTTTTATACTGAAGATTAAAAAAATACTCCTCGAATTTTATATCGTGCGAAAAAATTCCCCTGACGCCACAACTGTTAAATTAATGTCCTTCAGACATTAATAAATTTTATCAAAAAACTGTCAAAAAAATGGTTTTTTTTTAAATAAAATTTTAAAATAACCAGCAAAAGTGATTCATCTTAATACAATATTATTTATATTATGGGAAAAAGCTATACTGTCCGTAAAGAAGCATGCTTAGAAAATGAAAAACTAAATTAGCAGGTGTTTTGATAAGAATAGAAACATAAGGGCTGACCCCGATCTCATCAAATCCCGCCGGCAAGTAAACTAAAAGGTAAAAAAAGGTGAAGAACACCGGAGGATAAATTGTACACCAGAGTTGACGGGAGAACAAACGAAGACAAGGGGATGAAAAGAAGAATTTGCTTTTATTCATATATCTAAACACCTGCTTAACTAGTTTTTCTCTTTCTAAGGAAAATTCCCCATTGCCCTTAAAGCAAGCGCGGACTTGAGGGGGAATAACGTGATAATAACACCCCCTAAAAAAATATAGGGGAAAGTCGGGTAGCCAAAGACAGCGGGTAGCGTGAGACACTACATCAAGTCAAGAAAGACAAGCGCGGGTCGCCACAGGTGTTTCAGTTCGGTTGCTCTAGTTATAGGGAAATATCGTCGTTTTTTTATTATTAGCTCACACTACTACTATAAGTAGTGTGAGCTATGGTGATCCTAATTTTTTCGAGAAAAAAAAAGTTACTCCGATTTCAAAATTTTTTATATATCTTTGCGTTTCAGATGATTTTGAAACTTTTTTTGTTTTGCTGTCTGTCTGTCTGTCTGTCTGTCTGTCTGTATGTCTGTCTGTCTGTCTGTATGTCTGTCTGTAACGACCAACCCGCATAACTCAAAAACCGCTTGTCCGATTTTAATGAAATTTGGTACCTAAGTTGGGTCTTGGGCCGTGATGGTCCCATTTAAAAATGAACAAAATCCACCGAACGCAAGCCAAATAAAAGGGTGGGGGTAGATTCCAAAAATTAGAGTTTATGTGAAAATATGGCGTGTGTGATATCAAAAAAAAGCGACTTTATTTTTAGTGAGTCTGGAGTTAAACAAAATACATTTTAGTTTTTTTCAAAAGGGTGGGGGGTAGATTAAAAAAATTTGAGTTTAAGTCAAAACATGGCTTGTGTGGTATCAAACGAAAGGTAATTGAGTCTGGAGTTGAATAAAATATATTTCAGTTTTTGATTGTATTAGCTCACACTATAACTATAGTACCTAGTGTGAGCTTAGGTGCCCATAGATTGGCAGAGTATTTTTTCTTGCATCTTCTAAGGTTTGAAGGGTTATATCTCAGAAGTTAGGTAAGTATTGACAATTTATTTTTAACCATATCATACCTTGCATTTTCTAGATTACATTAATGTACAAGAATCCTATTGTGTTTTTAAAGTAAAAGAGTCTCAATTTTTTTGATATTTTTTGTAATTCGGGTAACATGGGACAACCAAAATTCGGGTAAAATGGGACAGTGTGCATTGGTTTTGAATATGCTAATTTTGTTTCAGAATGCTTAAATTTAAGGGCAGAAAAACGAAGAAAGGCTCTTGGAATGAGAAAAATCTCATTTTGGCCTTAAAATACGTGAATGAAGAGGGCCATAGTATAAGAGAGTAAAACAGAATGGAGAAAAGAAAAACCGAAAAAAGCGAAATATGAACCGACCCCTTACAAAGATATTCTGGAGGAAAGCAGAATCAGCAAAACAATAAAGTAAAAAAGTGACCAAATTTGACTCTATGGGGTCAATTCTTTACATTTCAAAAAATCTGGCGAAATTTGACAAAATGTGACATGATAACTCAAAAGGGAAAAAGAAGAGGAAAATCAAATATCACAAGGAAAGAAGGAATTAAAAAACAATGAGGAAAATAATGCAGAATCAGATAGTGAGGAAAATAGGAACACAGAATGTTTAATATGCAATGAGACCTTTGAGGAGGATTGGATCCAATGCAATGTATGCAAGAAGTGGGCTCACGAGGACTGCGCAGATATCCCTGTGTTATCTCTGTACTATACATGCGAGTTTTGTAATACACAGGACTGAATAAATTATTATTTTTTGTAACAAAACCTTAAAATATTTTATTTTACTTGAGTTTAAACAGTGTCCCAGGCTACCCGCCATGTTTTTAATTTGCAAAAAATGTATGTTAAGTTTACAGTTAGGTTTCGAATTAATGTGGACGGATTTTCTTTTAGCCATTTAAGTATTATATTGATTTAAGGCAATATATTTCTTGCACCAAATCCGCTTTGTTAAAAAAAAATGCAAAAAAAGCTTACCTACCCGAATCTCCCCTATGGTTTTTTAGATTTCAAATATCGGGCTAACACATTTTTAAATAAAAATCTTTTATTGTTCGAATGTCAATGAATTTTCAGCAGGACCCTAATTTTTAAAAAAATTGAATAAAAGCGACTCTATTTTTAAATTTTACTTTGGTATGTCAATTTTGAGAGGTCAGCTGTCCGTTTTCTTTGTAAATCTGTCAGAATAAAGTCAACTCTAAAATAAAGTAAGGTTTTCCCCAAAGTTCCTATTATCAATTCAGACTGCGTTGAATAGTTCAGATTATACCCATTTGTAATGACGTCGTTTTTGTTTATCTTTGTTTAGTATATTATAAACAGCGGTGACAATAAATTTATATATGTAGGTTACCTGTCTTAAACTTAGAAATGGCGATATTATCCATTTATTTGGACTTAAGTGAGTTAACTCCAAATCTAGAGTGCTATTTCTTCTACCAGTGTCGAGAATATTTTCGTCTGTCATCCTTTAAAACTTTAAATTAAAACTCTAACCTCACACTACAACTCAAACTGTAGTCTTTAGAAAAAACACTGCACAACTAATTAAATTTTAATAAAGTCTTCAGCTTTTATGTTAAAGCAAAATTTAAATATAAACAAAAGAAATGCTGTTTAAATGCGTTATTAATAAACATTTTTGATTAATGAATAAAGTCTTGTAGATATGCTTTATTTTTTTAGAGCAATTTGAACATCTTGTTTATCTAATTAAATTGATAAACTGTCAAATTTTGATTCAATTAAACTCAATTAAATTGTATTTTGTATGCCATCTCACGTACAGCTTTTTACTGATTTTATGAACATATTCATGTACCTACATAATAAAATTAATACCTAGAATTTTTTTGGTTTGGCACACCATATAAACATGGCAAAACACTACAACGATTGTAACACTTACATTTTTCTTAAATGCAGGAACAAAGGGTGATATGGAAAACTTTCTAGAAGTAAATAAAATTAATTGTACATCAGCAACGCTATTTCTTCTGCTAGAGTTATTTTGCATAAATCCATCAAGCTTTACACCGTTTTTTTCAAACATTTAAAGCACTACTATAGTTTTTTATTAATATTATATTATCACAAGTAACCAAAAATTTTTTTTATATGAACAAAGTACAAAAACTTATTTTTAAAGTTTTTTCAAACATTTGCATAAAATAGTGATGTGATGTTGCTGAATCCAGACTAAAAAAAATATAAAATAATGTGATACAATCCCGGAAAAAGACAATCTAAAGAATACAAGTGCACTGTGGCAAAAATGTCACCTTAAGCTTTTTATATGGGGCCAAAATAGCTATGAAGGTCTGGGTCTTGGTATGTAGAAAAATTTGGCAGTGACATACTGGAACATTTTTCAAAGGAGGGCTTTCAAAAATTCATTATAACATTCTGATTGCATTCGCAAACTGAATCCATACACAAATCTAGAGTGGCATAATAATGTGGATTTTTTATTAAAGTTTTAGTAGCTAGATCGTAAAATAATTAATATTTTTTCGAATGCTTTATACCCACGAAATTTCAAAACGAAAAATTATTAAGAGATAGGCATAGATAAAGCTTATACATTTTATCTAATGTTACCCGTGAGAGAAATACATGCCAAGCTAGAACGTGTAACTTTCCCACCGATTTGTTTACGACACTAGAGGGCAACGGAACTTTTGAGCTTATGTCACGTTTTAACAAGGATATAATCGTAAAAGTTCCATTGCTTCCTAGTGTTGTAAACAAACCGATGGGAAAAAAACACTATTAGAATAAGAAGACGATTTAGTTTTGCAAAATTGCAGAGAACTAAAATCAAATAGCAAGCAATAACTGCAATCAAAAGAAAGGTAGATATTAGACTAAGGAAAGTTGTTTAGTACGAACTAGTGCTGAAAGTCTATTATAGAATAAAATTGTTCCTACTACACTGCCCAGGTTGTTTTTCTTTTCCAAATGACATTTAAAAAATATGGCCAACACCAGCTAGAAACACATTCTTGACCCATAGTGTGATTAGTAAAGTACACAATTTATTAATTCAATTATTAAGCGTCTTGCTTCAACTTGATATTATTACATCGGTTTGTGTGCCAATTTTTTTATAAAAGCCTTAGATCTATTTATGTACCTACCTAATACAATAATAATAAAGCTTTTTATGCACTTTTGGGATTAAAAGTGTACTTTTGATCCCTTTTTTTAGGGACTAAAGTGAAAAAAATAATTTTAATCCCTAATTTAATACTTTTAAACCATAATAAATTAGCTAAGGTCAGAGTTGTCAGGTACTTCAAGTAAAATATTTGAAATTATACTTTAGGTACTTTACTTGAAGTACAGCTGCAATCCAGTACCTACTTGTACTTGTTACTTGAAGTATATTTAAAATGTAGTTGATTTTTTCAAGTAAAGTACTTGTGAACACTAAAATGTACTTTAAGTACACTAAAATGACTTTGAGTACAGGACGTAGTATTTTTATATAAACTTGATAATTGAAGTACATTTAAAAAGAAATTGTACTTAAAACTTGAAATACTTTTACAAATCTTAATGTTCTTTGTCCTTGTACTTCAAGTACTGTTACAATGTAGTTGTGACAGCTCTGGCTAAGATGACATTAGAATTCGTTAAATGCAATAGGGTATTTGATAAATTTTAGAAAAGAGTTTAGAATGATATGTAGATCCCTAATTTGCTACGCAAAATTATTAAAATAGTACATTTTATCATGACTACATTTAAAATCAAGTTTTCTAATTTCCGATTTGAATTTGCCGCTAAAACGCTCACTTTGCAATGACGTCACAGCGCAGTAAACTCGCGGACAGATACACAGCATTCAAGTGTTTATTTGTTTTTGGTCTGTGTTTTTACTGTTTTTTATGTAAAAAAATGTCCTATAAGTGGTGTGTAGTGCCTCAGTGTTTGAATACTAGCATAAAAACACCTGAAAAACTATTTATTCATGTGCCTACAGCAGTAAAAGAATGGAAAAAGTGGCTAGAACTTGCTCGAAGAGACCCAAGGGCCTTATCTAATACATCTTTCCTTTACATTTGTGAAGATCACTTTGATGTGAGTATAACTAAATTGTTTCTATTAATTTTTCTTACGTTGTCTATAATATATATAACTATTTCGTAAATGACGATGAAATTTTTGAGGTTGTGTTTATTACAAGGGGTGAACATAATAGGCAGAAAGGTGTACAAATTTTTAGGCGGTGCTAGGCAGTTATTAGGCAGGACTAGGGAGTACCTCTAATGCTTAAAATAATAATGATTGGGTATTTAATTGAATCTATTGTAAGTGGCATATTAAACAAAAGAGCAAAACATATAACCTAACCTCAAAATCTAAATGAGTAAAAGTAGGCGAAGAATGTCGTAAAAAAAACTTTCAGTTATATACAAAACAACTCATCGAATACTTACATCAAAATTTTAACGTTTCTAAATTCCGCAGAACAAAAATCACTGTTGTTGGCAAAGAAGCCTGCCACTATAAAGGAATTCAGCATTGACAAGTTAGAGCTATCGGCTCTGGAGTATCCGTTTTCCATTGAAAATGTTTTTTATAAGCAAAACACAAAATAAAATCTAATTTAGGACGATAATTCGCACTTTAAACCAAAGCAAACATTACCATCCATAAGAAAATAATACAGAAAATAGGATCGTTCGAGGCGTTTACTGTTTTGTGACGTCACTCGCAGCTGATTGGTAGACCGCCTGTTTTGAATCACGTGGCTAATTGTTTTAATTCAATGAATTTATTTAATTAAAAGAACTGTGAATATGAGAAAGAATTAAACAAAAAAGTTTGTTTTTAGGATTTCCAAGACCTAAAGAGATATCTAAAAATAAATATACATTTATTTTTGACTACTATCAAACACCCTATTGATACGGGATGTAAATAGCGTCAAATTAGTTTTCGTTTGAAATTTTTTTTATATACTAAAGTGAATCAAAGTATATACTAGGTCCTTTTAATCCCTCGGCGACAAACTTTACGCCTCAAGATTAAAATTATGTACTACTTTAGTCCCTACGTTTATAATGTACAAGTTAAATATTTATTTGTTTAAGTAAGTAATTTTGCCTTCCATTTTTCCACTTTACGCCTATGACTCTGGATGCCTAGACTACCCTGACTAATTAGATAAAAAGTGCTAAGTAAATAATAGATTATTAATAGTCAAAATGTTTATTTATGGCCTGGCTGCTGGATCTTAATTTGTATTTCGAAAACAAAAGCATAAAAACTTATCAAAATGCTATTTTTTACTTAACTTTTTTTAAAACTGATTTCTAAACCACTAACGAATATTTATGGTGATGAAGATTCAAGTGTATATCAAATTTGACCATTTTTGGTGCGTCTATGCCAGATCTACCGCTGCCTTAAGGGGGGAGCGATATAATTCGTTGGAAAGGAAATTTCTTCAGCTTTAAAAAAAAGTTTTAAAACCAGACATGTGGGACAGTAAAATTCAAGAAAATTAAAAGAAACTAGTTTTTTTCCACACCTTTCATTTATTTAAATGCCTATAAAAGGTGCGCCACTGAAGTAAGGGGGGCGTGTTATACATCGTTAGAGAGGACTTTTCATCTGCCTCAATAATTGTTACTTAATTATTTTTGCCAAGTTAAAAGTTTGCAAATAATACCACATAATAATAATACCACAAAAAATAGATAAAAAAATATTTTAAAAATTTTCACCTTTTGTTGTACGCTAATGGAATATGCACCACTGCCGTTAAAGGGTACTAAGGTACATCGTTGAAAAGGAAATTGTATCCGCTTGAAAAATGATTTCCGAATATTTTTGAAAAAGTTGACTGTTTTCGAGTTATTAGCAAAAAACTATCAAAAAGCACGTTTAAGGGGGTTCCCTTTCGTAAAATGTTCGGGCGAGTATGGCCTACTCAGCCGGTAAGAGTAACGTGATTAGATCCCGAAAAGAAAACCATTTTCTTGAATTGCTAACTTGACAACAGCGCTAAATTACTTATCTCTCTTAGTGCCATTTATTTAAATAGCGATCTTACTTCAATTCACATATTTTCAATGGCCAAACGATCGTTGACGAACCCTGTATAATATGTTGAATTTCACGTCACTGGTGGTTCAACTGATTTTTGTAAATAATAGTTAGAAGCATAAACTAATAATATAATTAGAAGTTTTGTAAATGGCATGCCGTTAATAAAAAAATAAAAATAAAAATACATAAATAGTATATTTCGTTAATGAACAACTAATATTTTTGGAATTTTTTGAAAACCAATACAATTTTGCAACTGTTTTTAGTACATCCGTATGAAATAAAATTTTTTAGACGTATTGTCGTTATTTTTTTAGCCCGCTTTTTTTTATTACACAAAACTTAAAATACAAGTCAAAATGAATGAATCGTTTAGTATCAAAGGTAAACATAGGACTTGGAAAGTAAACAAAGAAGTAGGTTTATGGATTACTTTTGAAGCTGAAACGAACACATTATTTTCTTCGAATTGTAATTTTTGTGTTAAGAAAAATGAAGCGAGCTAAAAAAAGTAACCACTAGTGTGTCTCAAAAATATTATTTTATACAATATACTAAATAACAGTAGGAAAATTGCCTTAGTTTTCAAAAAATTCAAAAATTATTAGTTGTTCATTGTTTCTTCTCTTGTTATGTGATATACTATTTCTATAGCAACCACAATAAACACAGGAACAACTAAAAATGTCGTTTATACATTTATTAAGGGTGCGAAAAGCTAGGTTTTATAAGAAAATTGTTTGTGGGGTAGTAAATAAATAGTACCTAATTAAACTTAGATTAGGAAAGTATGATAGTCTTAAATGTGTAATAACTTAAGTTTCTTTACCGCAAATTTTTAGCATTCCTCGGTTGTTTGCAAATCTCCACGGTTGTTAATTATACAGTTGAGTGTTATTAATGGACTGTGGTAGGTTAATAAAAAAATCAGTAAAATATTCTGACCTTTTTGCCAAGTTTATATAGCAAATAGAACAAATTTTCCACTTATTAATTCGCTTCAAAGGTGCATTTCGACAGGTTAACTGATTGTGTTTGTTTTACGGAAAATGAAAACAATACATTTACAATACACGAGATGGGATATATAGATACTACTTTATTAATAAATTGGCAAAAAAAATTTTTAAGTCACAACTTTTATAAAATGCACTAAAAATTAAAAAATTATTTTCTAACATTCTAATATTTTCATAATAATAAAAGCGATGGCCGACTGATGGAAATTTTGACGATGTTAGCACGATAAGATATCTGTATCAATTAAATTTTACTATTTGCAAGAATCAATCTAGCAGAAAAATGCAGAGGTACCAAACCCACCTAACCCGACCCAAGATACTCCAGCATTTCTCTGACATAGGTATGGCAATGGCATAACATTGCGGCACATCAAACATATCTTTGATGACCGGCTATGTTGAATATTCTTTAAGTGTTTAGATCACAAATTTAGATTAACTTATGCTTTGATTTGCGGCCAACGCTTTTATTATTATGATAATATTAGAATGTTAGAAAATTATTTTTAAATTTTTAGTGCATTTTATAAAAGCTTGTGACTTAAATATTTTTTTTTACCAATTTATTTTCTACTTTTTAGTCTCAGCTATCTACTCTATTAAATGAAAATATTTGTTCAATAACAGAACAGAAGAGTTTATTCTAGATTATAATGAACATCGCTGATCGTGAGTTGTTTGGAAACTCATTTTTCTATTGTGGGAAGGAGAGGGTGGGGGTAGAGGTAGAAATATATTTTTTGTTTGGGCTGTATTGCCATCGGACCTTTATGCATATACCAACTTTTATAAAAGTCATTTGAAGTGAAGTGTGTCAAAAACGCATTTTTTATGGAAGTGGGTTCATTTTTTCATTATTGTTGTATTGTCATCGGACCACTATATGTATACCAAATTTCATCCGAATCGGATAATGGGAAGTGTGTCAAAAATGCATTTTTCTATAGATGGGGGTGGGCGTAGGAGTGGTAGGATTTTTTTATTGGATATTTTTTTCTTAATGTTGTATTGGCATGGGACCACTATGTGTGTACCAAATTTCATCCAAATCGGATAATGGGAAGTGTATCAAAAACGCTTCACAAGATTTGATAGATAGTTAGTTAGTTAGACAGAACATCTGAAGCTAAATAAAAAGCTTGTAAAAATAAAGAACTTGCTTTATATAAAATTTTGTCCTTAAAATAAAAACAAAATAATTATTAAGCTACGAATGAAAACATTTTTGAAGGAACAAGAAAGTTACGGATTTATTGTTAACCATAAATAATTCTTATTATATTTATTTATAAAAGAATAATAAGTGCAAAAAGAAAATTAAAAACATTTTATTGAACTTTAACTTTTCGTATTAAAAGTTTTTTTAAAGGGCAGTTTAGCCTAATAAACTTGTATTTTTTAAATTTCATTGGTTTAGTTAGCCTTCACAAAGTACCTTACATTATCTTCATTTAACTTTATCTGCCAACTTAGATTAAGCTAAGAGAATTTTTTGTGCAAAACGTTTTGTTTTTTTTACTTGGGAATGTTCTTAAAAGCATAAAATAAAATAACATTTTCATTATATACATTGTGGTTTTTTCGCATCTCTTGCAACCATATACGTAAATATTACGTATATGACTGCAACTCGGTGCTTTTGTTGATAAACTGTATAGTTTTTGAAATATGAATTTTCAAAATTTGGCCATTTTGGTCTATGGCATTCCCTACACTAAAATTCACTAAATGACGTTTTTTCGAATCTTAACTCAGGGTGTGGTTTTATTTGCATCTCTATGGCCCCACCATACTGCAACTCGGTGCTTTTGTTAATGAACTGTATAGTTTTTGAAATATGAATTTTCAAAGTTTCGCCATTTTGGTCTTATGGGATTCCCTACCCAAAAATTCGCTAAATGACGTTTTTTCGAATCTTAACTCAGTGCATGGTTTTTTCGCATCTCTATGGCTCCACCATACTGCAACTCGGTGCTTTTGTTGATAAACTGTACAGTTTTTGAAATATGAATTTTCAAAATTTCGCCATTTCGGTCTTATGGGATTCCCTACCCAAAAATTCGCTAAATGACGTTTTTTCGAATCTTAACTCAGTGCATGGTTTTTTCGCATCTCTATGGCTCCACCATACTGCAACTCGGTGCTTTTGTTGATAAACTGTATAGTTTTTGAAATATGAATTTTCAAAATTTGGCCATTTTGGTCTATGGCATTCCCTACACTAAAATTCACTAAATGACGTTTTTTCGAATCTTAACTCAGGGTGTGGTTTTATTTGCATCTCTATGGTCCCACCATACTGCAACTCGGTGCTTTTGTTAATGAACTGTATAGTTTTTGAAATATGAATTTTCAAAGTTTAGTCATTTTGGTCTTATGGGATGTCCTACCTAAGAATTCGCTAAATGACGTTTTATGGTCCCAACATACTGCATTTCGGTGCTTTTGTCGATAAATTGTATAGTTTTTAAAATATGAATTTTCAAAATTTCGCCATTTTGGTCTTATGGGATTTTCTATCCCAAAATTCGCTAAATGACGTTTTTTCGAATCTTAACTCAGGATGTGGTTTTTTCGCATCTTTATGGTCCCAACATACTGAATCTCTGTGCTTTTGTCAATAAACTGTATAGTTTTTGAAATATAAATTTTTAAAATTTCGCCATTTTGGTCTTATGGGATTCCCTACCCAAAAATTCGCTAAATGACGTTTTTTCGAATCTTAACTCAGTGCATGGTTTTTTCGCATCTCTATGGCTCCACCATACTGCAACTCGGTGCTTTTGTTGATAAACTGTACAGTTTTTGAAATATGAATTTTCAAAATTTCGCCATTTCGGTCTTATGGGATTCCCTACCCTAAAATTCGCTAAATGACGTTTTTTCGAATCTTAACACAGTGTGTGGTTTTCTCGTATCTCTGTGGCCCCACCATACTGTAACTCGGTGCTTTTGTTAATATTCTGTATAGTTTTTGAAATATGAATTTTCAAAATTTGGCCATTTTGGTCTATGGCATTCCCTACACTAAAATTCACTAAATGACGTTTTTTCGAATCTTAACTCAGGGTGTGGTTTTATTTGCATCTCTATGGTCCCACCATACTGCAACTCGGTGCTTTTGTTAATGAACTGTATAGTTTTTGAAATATGAATTTTCAAAGTTTAGTCATTTTGGTCTTATGGGATGTCCTACCTAAGAATTCGCTAAATGACGTTTTATGGTCCCAACATACTGCATTTCGGTGCTTTTGTCGATAAATTGTATAGTTTTTAAAATATGAATTTTCAAAATTTCGCCATTTTGGTCTTATGGGATTTTCTACCCCAATATTCGCTAAATGACGTTTTTTCGAATCTTAACTCAGGATGTGGTTTTTTCGCATCTTTATGGTCCCAACATACTGAATCTCTGTGCTTTTGTCAATAAACTGTATAGTTTTTGAAATATAAATTTTTAAAATTTCGCCATTTTGGTCTTATGGGATTTCCTACCCAAAAATTCGCTAAATGACGTTTTTTCGAATCTTAACTCAGTGCATGGTTTTTTCGCATCTCTATGGCTCCACCATACTGCAACTCGGTGCTTTTGTTGATAAACTGTACAGTTTTTGAAATACGAATTTTCAAAATTTCGCCATTTCGGTCTTATGGGATTCCCTACTCAAAAATTCGCTAAATGACGTTTTTTCGAATCTTAACTCAGTACATGTTTTTTTTGCATCTCTATGGCTCCGCCATACTACAACTCGGTGCTTTTGTTGATAAACTGTACAGTTTTTGAAATATGAATTTTCAAAATTTCGGTCTTATGGGATTCCCTACCCTAAAATTCGCTAAACTGTACAGTTTTATAAATATGAATTTTCAAAATTTCGCCATTTTGGTCTTATGGGATTCCCTACCCAAAAATTCGCTAAATGACGTATTTTCGAATCTTAACTCAGTGCATGGTTTTTTCGCATCTCTATAGCTCCACCATACTGCAACTCGGTGCTTTTGTTGATAAATTGTACAGTTTCTGAATTATGAATTTTCAAAATTTCGCCATTTCGGTCTTATGGGATTCCCTACCCTAAAATTCGCTAAATGACGTTTTTTCGAATCTTAACACAGTGTGTGGTTTTCTCGTATCTCTGTGGCCCCACCATACTGTAACTCGGTGCTTTTGTTAATATACTGTATAGTTTTTAAAATATGAATTTTCAAAATTTCGCCATTTTGGTGTTATGGGATTCCCTACCCAAAAATTCGCTAAATGACGTTTTTTCGAATCTTAACTCAGTACATGGTTTTTTTGCATCTCATATGGCTCCACCATACTGCAACTCGGTGCTTTTGTTGATAAACTGTACAGTTTTTGAAATATGAATTTTCAAAATTTCGGTCTTGTGGGATTCCCTATCCTAAAATTCGCTAAATGACGTTTTTTTGCATCTTAACTCAATGCATAGTTTTTTCGCATCTCCATGGCTCCACCATACTGCAACTCGGTGCTTTTGTTGATAAACTGTACAGTTTTTGAAATATGAATTTTCAAAATTTGGCCATTTCGGTCATATGGGATTCCCTACCCCAAAATTCGCTAAATCACGTTTTTTTCGAATCTTAACTCTGGATGTGGTTTTTTCGCATGTCTAGTACTCCACCATACTGCAACTCGGTGCCTTTGGTGATAACCTGTATGGTTTTTGAAATATGAATTATCAAAACTTCGCCATTTTGGACTTATGGGATTCCTTACCCCAAAATTCGCTAAATGACGTTTTTTTCGAATCTTAACTCAGGGTTTGGTTTTTTCGCATCTCTAATGCTGCAATTTCGCAATTTTGGTCTTATGGGATTCTCAGAAAAAATTAAAATTGGATATGAATTAAAAAAATGTAAACTGATGAAAATAAAAAAAATGTACTTACTGCAGACATGTTGAATGGTAATTCCAAAAATCAACTTTTCGCGACAAAAAATCAAAAAGATGTTTTTTTTAAATTAGTCGATGTTGGATTAGGATGTGTTAAATAAAGTAAATGTAAGGCAATTCAAGAGGCTGCTGCACTGACCTTAACTTAGACACAGTTACCTACACTGTGACTAAGGTAATTAAAAAAAAAATTGATAAAAATAAAAAGAAATACTTATTGCAGACATGTTGACTCCTAAGTCCAAAAATCAACCTTTGGTTCCAAAAAATCAAAAATATGTTTTTTTTAAGTTGGTCCAAGTTGGATTAAGGTAATTAGTTAAATTAAGTAAATGTAAGGTAATTCGTCAGGCTGCTGAATTGACCCTAACTTAGGTCAAGTTACTACACTGTGACTTAATTTAAAAAAATAAAAAAAATTCATGAAAATAAAAAAAAATGTACTTACTGCAGACATGTTGACTGTTAATTCCAAGAATCAAACTTTCGCGCCAAAAAAACGAAAGATGTTATTTTTAGCAGAAAATCTTCAAAGCTCGATGTTTCCGAAAGAAGTCGATAGCGGAAAAGCGCGTATGTGTACAAAAAGAACGAAACTGGAGTAAAACTTTGAGTTCCTGTGGCTTATATATCACCGCCAAAATAAATTTGATAGGCCTGTGGGCTTTTATACAGTTTATTGCAAAATCTACTGTTGTTTTAATGGTCATTTCTTGGCCGCTACCGGGACAGTCCAAAAACTTCAGAAAAAATTCATTACTTAAAAAATAAACGATTTTTAAGTAATGAGTAAGAAGCTGAATTTTCGTTATCAGATATGAAATAAAAAAGCTTTTAAATAAAACAAACTGCTAAATCTACTTGTACCTACTAGTCGCGGTTAAGTCCAAAATTACCCAATAACCTGATTCACGAAAATACAAAACTGTATAATTTCGTAAGTGAGCTTTGGCTTAAAAGTTGAAGCATGTTGTACAGCGTGTCCCATTTTCGATGGGATTAAATGGGAAACTCGGTTATTATTAAGGATATCGATT
Organism: Aspidapion aeneum; assembly: GCA_963576565.1. NCBI lineage: Eukaryota > Metazoa > Arthropoda > Insecta > Coleoptera > Brentidae > Aspidapion > Aspidapion aeneum. Next base: position 113,446,127 of record OY755042.1, read on the forward strand.
TTCTGATTGCACCTTACCGTGCTCTTTTTTGGAGCCCTTAAAAATGGTGTAATCAGATTTTTGCTATATCCCGTGGTTTTTGAAAAATTAATATATAAAAAAAAATTATCAAAAAAAAAAACCACTAGTAAATCTACTTTTACCTACTTGTCGCATTTGGGTACAAAATTGATAGGTATACAATGTACAGCGTGTCCCATTTTCGATGGGATTAAATGGGAAACTCGGTTATTATTAAAGATATTGATTTTCTGATTGCACCTTACCATGTTCTTTTTTTGAGCCCTTAAAAATGGCGTAATCAGATTTTTGCTATACCCCTTAGTTTCGCTAATACAGGGAGTTTTTGAAAAAATTGTATTTTTAATAATCCCTTGTATCTCGCTTATTTTGCAAGATATTTTTATTCTGTAAAAACCTTTCTATGGCAACTTTTTTAGAGCAAAATAATGACGTTGTCAATTTTTTAAAATATTATTTAGTTTTTGAGATATGGTATTTATCCTAAAAAAATTAAATACGGACCTGGATTTTTTTTATTACTAATTTGATTGGTTCCATGCTATTATTACCTTAAAATGATAAAACTTTAATATTTTTTTGATTTAAGGTTAAAAAAGCTATTTAATATTTGAAAAAAAAATATAGTCCGAACCTGGAAATTTCCAACGTAATTATAAATTAAAAACCGCAAGACACACTAGCTGAACGATTTTTAGTTTATCTGTTTTGAAATGATAATTAAAAGATTTATAAATAAAGTCAAAAACGTTAAAAAGTTACAAAAATAATATCATACTAATTATTTGATGGTAGCACAGCAGGTCGTGAAATTTACAAAACAAAAGCGTGGAATTGACATTGTAATTTTGCTTGTCATTTTTGTGAATGGCTTACAATTATTTTAAACTGACTAGAAATCGACCATATCCAGATTTTGAAAAATGTGATATGTTTGACTGCTTCATTGGAGCAACAAAATCCCAATATTTAATGGCAGAAATATTTTTATGCAAAATGCGTTAAGAAAAATTACTCAAAAATGCCAACAATGTCTTACACATAATGGTAATCAGAAAAATTAGTTATTTTGTGTAATTTGTTTTTTTTTAGTATTTTTCGTAGACTTTGTTTCAAATAAATCTGTAAATTAACGTAAAACCATTTTAATATGCTAAGTATCAAAACAGCTAAGCTAAAAATTGTTTAACTAGCAATTTTTAAAATATATTTATGTTGGAAATTTCCAGGTTCGGACTATTTTTTTTTTAAATATTAAATATTTTTTTTTACCTTAAAACAACATTTTTTTTAATTTTTATTATTTTATGAAAATACTGAACCAATCAAAATAGTAATAAAAAAAATCCAGGTCCGTATTTAATTTTTTTATGATAAATACCATATCTCAAAAACTAAACAATATTTTAAAAAGTTGATAACGTCATTATTTTCTTCTAAAAAAGTTGCCATAAAAAGGTTTTTACAGAATAAAAATGTCTCGCAAAATAAGCGAGATACAAGGGATTATTAAAAATACAATTTTTTCAAAAACTCCCTGTATTAGCGAAACTAAGGGGTATAGCAAAAATCTGATTACGCCATTTTTAAGGGCTCAAAAAAAGAACACGGTAAGGTGCAATCAGAAAATCAATATCTTTAATAATAACCGAGTTTCCCATTTAATCCCATCGAAAATGGGACACGCTGTACATTGTATACCTATCAATTTTGTACCCAAATGCGACAAGTAGGTAAAAGTAGATTTACTAGTGGTTTTTTTTTTGATAATTTTTTTTTTATTTATTAATATAGTATGTGGAGTATTGGTACACGCTTTCTATTCATCTAGTGTTGTTCCTGAGGAAATTGCCCTCGTTTTTTTGAAAGAAAATAATGGGAAAGATGGGAACAAAAAAGGAATAAAGCTAAAAATGATTTTATGAAGTTTTCACTTTAGATTCTGAATTATTAAATAAAAATAGCAATAAAAATGTTTAATTCCTATTCAGCCTTATTACCTGTAAAGTAAGTGTAGATTTTCTAGGGACACGAACAGTGTTCCCTTATTTTTTGTTTTTTTTTGTCTTTCTTTTGTTTCTCTTTTTTTTTTGTTTCTCTTTTGTGTATTTTTTTCTTTTTTTGTTTTTTTTTGTGTCAAACATTAAACTATACCTAAAGGGTAGTGCGTCTCTACAAACATTGAGTGAAGGTGGGGGAGGGGAGAGTTAAGGGGGAACTAGTAGAATGTGCCCTAAATTTGTGAAAGTTATAGCTACAGTTATAGCTTAGAGATCTAATAGAGAATGATTTTCATGAACAAGAAGAAGAAGACCAAAGTGGGTTTCGTGCAGGCAGATCTTGTAGTGATAATGTTTTTTGTCTTAAACAAATAATTAAGAAAAGGAGCGCCAGAAATATAGAGACTCATGTTACCTTTGTGGACCTACAAAAAGCATATGATACCGTTCCAGTAGAAAAATTATGGACAGTGTTAGAGCACACTAATATCAATCATACATACATAAAAGCGATAAAAAAACTATACAAAGGGTTAAAATCTAAAATTAAAATTGGAAATCAACTTTCAAAAGAATTCCTGGTAACAAAAGGCTTAAGACAGGGATGTTGTATCTTTCCAACTCTTTAAAATATATATCGCACTAGCTCTAAAAAATTGGAACGTAAAGTGCACGGCATGGGAATACAACTTAACGACGATTTACCATATACACACTACAGTTTGCTGACGACCAAGTAATTGTGGCTAATGATAAAGAAGACATGGAGTATATGATGAGAAAGTTAACAGAAGAATACCAAAAGTGGGATTAAAAGTGAACGTGGACAAGACACAGTACTTATGTATTGGAAACGAATCCAGTGAGTTAGTACTAGAAAATGGACAAACAATATCTCCATGCAATGAGTATGTATACTTGGGTGTCACATTTGATAAGACAGGTACAGACTGTAAAGAATTGGAAAAAAGAATAGTAAAAGCAAAAAAAGTTATGGAGTATTTTATGGAGCAGAGAGATAAAAAGGATGTAAATGGTCAAAAGCACGCTGTTGTATGGAATAGAGACTTGTCGCATAACAGAAAAATACAAATCAAAAATGGAAAGTGTCGAAATGGATGCAATAAGAAGATCAATGAGATCATAAAAGAAAGAATGGGAATCGAGGGAATCATAACGGATGACATCACTAGAAGGCAACTGATATGGTACGGCCATGTACAACGGATGGACGACGAAAGATTACCAAAGCAGGTTCTAGAATGGCAACCAGTAGGGCGCAGAAAAAGAGGGCGTCCTAAACGAGAATGGCAACAGTCAATCCAAAGATCAATGAGTCAAAAAAATCTGACAGAGGATGATTGTCAGGATCGAAGGAGGTGGAGAATAGGCGTCGGACAACCTAGAAAAACGTTCTAAACCGACATGGTAGTAGTAGTATAGCTACAAATAATACTACTAAGGAGGGTGACGAGGAGTGAGAAAGCGAGAGGGAGGAACTAGTAAAGTGGTATTGAAAAAAAAATCTTAAAGAGTTCGCAGACAGAATTTTTGAAATCGCCCTATATTTAATAAAATTATGCTAATATGGTTTTTGAAGAGAGGAATGACAGGAGATCTGTCGGAGCAGGGAGAATTACAAAGTAACTACAGCAAATTAGAATCTATGCAAGGGGTGATCACATTTCATTAAAATCGACTGAAATTTAGGTAATTTCAATGAATACACAAGTTGTGTATTCATTGGTAATTTGTATTCCTAAAAGCGTACATCATGTGACAAAAGGGCGTCTGACGACCGCAATCTTGATTCGTGTTCAAAAAATAAAGACGATAGCACTTTCGGGATCAGTAGCAATTCAAAGACCCCTTTTTTGTCAAAATCGGTTCAGCCGTTTAACCTCTATCGCGACACCAACATAAATATATACATGCATACATATCCCAAGCGCAAAACATTACCCTTCCTTCAACATGATGTTGAAGGATATATTTTTTTTCTAGACAAATATAAAAATTATAAATGCAAGTAAACATTATTTTTAGAGATTTTTGATAGATTTTTATTATAAAAATCATTGGCTAACAAAAAAAAAGTTTTATAAAAAAATTAATTGTTTTATTAAAGTTACTTAGTTAAAAATCGTAATACAAATGAAAAAGTTTTGAAAATGTGTCTGTGTATCAGGTTTAAACAATAAACTTGTAAATATACAATTTCATTGGGTTTAAACCGTCGTCCTACCTTTTATTTGGTTTTAGTTAGTTTATTTGAATGTCTAGTATTGGCCCTTGTATTTGTACGGATTTCTTTGCAGTATACGCATCAGTGCGTAATTAACATTTTTTCCTTGTCTTCAAATAAATATAACAATATTGTATGTTTATGTTATGTTGCCAAAAGTTGAAAATGAAAACATAAACACCCAACTTACACCCAACAATGACAAAATTACGATTTCCAGAGGTATTTACTGTTAAAATGCTTTTTATTGGAGTTATATGAAGTTTTGGCTCGCGGGATATATTTATTTATTTTTACCTTTCTATGGCTAGAGAAGGTATTATTTTGGACGAAAATAATGACCTATCATCCTTGCAATATCGCCGTGATGGCTCCTAAACCGCTGAACCGATTTTCAAAAAATTTTCAGGTAAAATAGTGTTTGACACTCTGACACTCTTAGGAGCTGATTAGATTTTGGTCAAAATCCATTAATGCTATTGATGTAAACATTTAAAAAAATGCTAACTTTTTTAACGGAGCATCGTATCAATACACTGTTTTCGGAATATAGTTGACTATATTTTGCTCAATAATGCGTGTTATAACCAAAAAACTTCGTAGGAACTTTAGTTTCTGAGATATTTACAAGAAACTGTTTTCAAGGCTAATATATTATCATGGCTTTACTTGAAGTGTGATAACAGGCTAGCTATGAAGGTGTCAGATCCGTCATGGATCCATTTATTTTCTATTAAAATATCCTTTTTTTAGAAATTTTTGTCTAATATTTTTGTGGCATATGTGAACAATTTTTCTTCCAACTTTCGCGGTATGGAATACCAAGATGACCACGCATCTAGCATAGGAATCTTGTCGCACAATTTACAATCGATTGATAAACACACGGAGAACTATTTTATGGCTAGCGAGATTGCCCGATGTTGCTCCAAGTAATGCCCTTAAATAGTAAAGGGTTCGGAAAACTTATTCTAAAGAAAATTTTATATTTTACAAACATATTATGGGTTTTGACAGAGTATTATGGGGTTTGAAAAAGTGGGGGGACCAGGGCCCTTGTTGCCCCACCCAATCTCCCCAACGCACTGCCGCTGATAGGGGCAATAACTTCTAAAAACTTCGAAATAAAATTACAGAACTATTTCAAACTACAGTCAAACCCCTATAACTCGAAACTGAAGGGACAACCAAAACAGTTTGAGTTATGGAGTGTTCGAGTTATAGAAACTCAAGCTACAAAGCTTAAAATACATGTAAAAAGTGCAGGGACCGCTGAAAAGGTTCGAGTTATAGAGGGGTTCGAGTTATAGAGGTTCGACTGTATTACCTCCAACATGCTCCTAAATGCAAGAGTTGGTTTTTATAATAGGCTCGGAGATTGTTTAACCGAAGAAGGAGGACTTTTTGAGCATTTGCTTTAATATTTTGAAACGATGTAAACAAACAACCAGATTTATTGGCGACAAAAATCAAAAGATAACTAAAAATCAAAGATCCACCAGCCACTAACCCGCTGCAAAACAGAGACATAAAAAGAGTTTTGCTTTCGTTTGCTGCTGTCTCGAGAATACATGGCACCAGTAAATTGCGCATATTTCATCGTATGTTCTCCTATAATATAGGTGGACCAGTGAGTGTGATATTTTGATTGACTAGAAATATTAAAAATTAAAGAAATCCAACCTAGTCTATTTTTAAAGATCAAATAATTCATTAGCCAGAAGTTAAATGACCCAAAATTAATTTTTCTCTGTTTTTTGTTTATGCGATCTCTGTGTCAGTTTTATGACCCGTTTTAAAATTAGAAAATTTCGAAACATCGCTAATTCACCACAGGAAAAACTCAATTTAAGAGATAGTAGATGTATGCAGAGAAAGTAAAGTCAATTTTTACCTTCCTAGTCCGCGTAGCAATGTCTACAGAAGGTATTGTTTTCGACGATAAAAATTTTTTTCCAGACAACGACGAAAACCCATTGGCGTAGCTAGCCTTGCTTTTCAGGGGGGGCCGTGGCCCCGGTCTATCTTGAACAAAAAGCAAACATAGGTTTTAAAGAGTCGTGCAAAGTGTGCAATGAAAAAAAAAAATACGCGCATTAAATGTTCTAATATTTTAATATAACAAATTTAATAATACATTTACCAACTTATTTATATGTATACACAGGAAGTATGTAATTCAGCAATTCTACAAAGAAAGTTTTCTACGTCGTTGACTGAAAGCGTCTACCACACTGTCTAAGTCGACCTCAACATCTTTTTCTATGAATAACAATGACAAACCTGAGTGTCTGTCTCTCTTGTTCATCATAGCTAAGCCAATTAAAAACCACAGAAGACCACGGTTCGGTCCGCTTTACGAGTCAATATGTTATGTTAAAAACTCTCCTCGTGGCAGAGAAAGACCTCTCGCAAGTTGCACTTGAAATTGGAAGAATACTCGCAACTTTAAAAAGTTGGTAGAGGTTTGCTGTTTCTGCTATATGTTGTTTGATAGAATCATGACTAACAGTTTGATTTAACCGAAAAATACAATTCTTTAAAACGGTCATTTTTGCTCTTAGAGTAGAAGTATTAATATTAAAAATTTCCCGGTATTGCTCGACGAATTTATTCCATTTAACGACGTGGGAAAACTTAATATGAAAATGGTTATGAAATTGTCACCAAAATCGGAAAATTTTCTACACTACACTAGACACTAAACGCTAACCTCAAAAAAACTAAAAAGATTATTATATTTATTTTAGAAAAACAGTTTAAAAAGGTCTTTTATAACCTTACGACATCTACAACCCGATTTCGGAAACAGAGGGGCAAAGGTCGCTGTCTTTATTAAATGCGAAATTTAACTTACACTTATTTTACAAGATGTCGCCAATATGTATGAAATTTTCAATATGCATAATTATGTTTAAATTTAAAAAATATTTTCGGGAAATTGCATAAGTGCAGAAAAGTTACCGATAATTTAAAGAGAAAAAGCCTAATTCCGCAAGACAAGGGCTTTTTCCTGAAATGTAAACATTATCTGAATGATTTTAAACTTTAGTGCACCTATTTTATTTGAATATTTCCCGAATAATAATAGAAAAGTATGTATTTTCAGCGTCATGTTCTTTTACTAGTAGTCGGTAGGGGAGGCCTAAAATATCTTAGGGGGGGCCTGAGGGGCTTCAGGGGGGGCCAGGCCCCCCCTGGCCCCCCCTAGCTACGCCAATGTCTAAACCGCTAAACCGATTTTTATGAAAATTTCAGGTAAAATAGTGTACAGTCGGGGACTTTTTAAATTGCCGTTTTATTTTTTTTCTGTTAAAATTAATTAATTAAAGAAATCAAAAAAAATTAATTTTTAAATATGTTTATATACAGACAGAGATAAGGTTAACAATTTTTTTGTTTTGGTTCAAACTTCTTTTTCGAATTTGAAATAAGATTTTCTTTAGATATCTCTTTAGGTCTTGAGAATGCTAAAAACAAACTTTTGTGTTTAATTTTTTCTCAAATTCATAGTTCTTTTAATTAAATAAATTCATTGAATTAGAACAATTAGCCACGTGATTCAAAACAGGCTGTCTACCAATCAGCTGCGAGTCAAGGGCGGATCCAGAGGTGCTTCTCGGGGGGGGGGGGGGGGCACTTTAGGTGACATTCTCTGTTGGTAAAAAACGGTATATATTTTTTTAAGCAGCATTTTATTGAATTTGTCAGTGGTTGTAATTTCGATGATAATAACGTGTCTACACTTTCATGCGCCGCAGGCAAAAATTTTGAATTTTTATTAACAAAAACATTACTTTTTACTCATTTTTTGTATGTTCAAAAAATTCTCGGGGGGGGGGGGGGGGCAAGTGCCCCTAGTGCCCCCCCCTGGATCCGCCACTGCTGCGAGTGACGGCACAAAACAGTAAACGCCTTGAACGAACCTATTTTCTGTGTTATTTTCTTATGGATGGTAATGTTTGCTTTGGTTTAACGTGCGAATTATCGTCCTAAATTAGATTTTATTTTGTGTTTTACTTATAAGAAACTTTTTCAATGGAAAACGGATTCTCCAAAGCCGATAGCTCCAACTTGGCAGGCTTCTTTGCCAACAACAGTGATTTTTGTTCTGCGGAATTTAGAAACGTTAAAATGTTGATGTAAGTTCGATGAGTTGTTTTTGTGTATAACTGAAAGTTTTTTACGATATTCTTCGCCTATTTTTACTCATTTAGATTTTGAGGTTGGGTTATATGTTTTGCTTTTTTGTTTAATATGCCACTTACAATAGATTCAATTAAATACCCAATCATTATTATGTTAAGCATTAAGAAACATTCAAAAATTGCAGGACATGTAGGCAAAAAGTATACAACGACCAGCAATACTTGAAGTACTGCATAGTCCTGTGTAGGTTTTGCCTATGCACTGCCTAGTCTTGCATATGCACTGCTCAGTCCAAGATTTAGCTTGCATTATTATGTATTATTATTATCAGAGGTAATCCCTAGTCCTGCTTAATAACTGCCTAGCACCGCCTAAAATATGTACCCCTTTCTGCCTATTATAGTTGTTCACCCCTTGTAATAAACATAACCTTAAAAATTTCATCGCCATTTACGAGATAGTTATATATATTATAGACAATGTGAGAAAAATTAATAGAAACAATTTAGTTATACTCACATCAAAGTGATCTTCACAAATGTAAAGTGAAGATGTATTAGATAAGGCCCTTGGGTCTCTTCGAGCAAGTTCTAGCCACTTTTTCATCCTTTTATTGCTGTAGGTACATGAATAAATAGTTTTTCAGCTGTTTTTATGCTAGTATTCGAACACTGAGGCACCACATGCCACTTATAGGACATTTTTTTACATAAAAAACAGTAAAAACACAGACCAAAAACAAATAAACACTTGAATGCCGTGTATCTATCCGCGAGTTTACTGCGCTGTGACGTCATTGCAACGCCATGCTAGAAATGAGCGGCAAATTCAAATCGGAAATTAGAAAACTTGATTTTAAATGTAGTCATGATAAAATATACTATTTTAATAATTTTGCGTAGCAAATTAGGGATCTATGTATCATCTAAACACTTTTCTAAAATTTGTCAAATACCCTATTAATCAACGATTCAATTATTTTCAGTTTTTAAAGAATGCTAAAATTCCTGTCTTTTCAGTTGACTTCAAGCAATTTTTAAGTGACATTAAAAAGTTGGCAACTCTACCTAGTATACTCTGATAGTATTTTAAACTATTAATTATGGTTTGGTCCTATTAGATTAGATTAGATGAAAAAATATATTTTCTTTAAAAAAAAATATATTTCTTTACTGAATGTATAATATTTTTTAAATATTTTTACTGTGAGCCAGACTGTTTTTAAATTTTGTTCCTGGAAAGACCATCAAATTTAATTTAATATTATACTTAGGATTTTAAAAATATTTGCCAAATTGAATCGCTGAAAGCTTAACAGCTGGTTGTCATTTCTGTAATTGTTTTTTTTTTAATTAAAGATGTTAAAAGGTGTCAGAAATAAAGTGCAGTTATTAATTTTTATTTTATATCAGGCATGAAAAAAGTTTTTAAAAAATTTGATGTACCTATTTACAAATTTATTAGTTTAAATTGGTCTTTTTTATTTTTTTTAATACATACAGAATGTCGTTTTTATTTAGTTTGGTGGTAATAGTTTATATTTTTCTTATAAAATGGTTATTTATTATATATGTATAAATGAATATATAAAATGTTCAAATGATTGAAGAGATATTCAGTAAAATAATATTATATTAGATATATAAATCGTAATATTTAAACAGACTAATATTTTATCGATAGAGCAAAGTAATAAAGTGTTAAAATTAGCAAACATCTGTTTTTACTCGACCTTTGAAACTTATAGAAAATTTGTTTCCAAACAATCCTGAAGAAAAATATGTTTTTGTTCAAAAATAATGCCATTTTGTTTAAAAAAATCTTAAGTTTTTGCGAAATACAAAAACTATTTCATTTTTTATCTAGCCAAAAAAGATTTGATGAATTAAACCAATTCTAGACACCAAAATAACAATTTTATATTTTTTATTTTAATTTATTTTCATCAAGGAATATTTTTCTAATATACTTCTAATAAAACATAAAAAAACTAAATTTTATTTTAGAAAAAAATATATTTGTATAAATAAAGAAGTAGGCATATCTAAAGTAGCTTATTTTAAAAAACAATCAGAAACAGTAATAAAAAAACTAGATAATATTCGTAAAATATCTGAATAGGCACATTTTTTGACACATCACATGAAAACTAGGCTAAATTCAATAAAAATGAGATTTCTAAATTTCTAAACATTTAAATAAAAACTTAAAAACTATAAAATGGTAAAACGTTGTACCTATAATAGTGCGACATCTTCAATTTGTGACCTAAGCTGTGTTTTAAGCCTCGCCAATAAGATGCAGAAGACATTTTTTGTAGTCTCCAGAACAGTCGCCCTAAAAAACAGAGTTATAAGTTTAAAGAATAAATAAAGTAAGATAAGGTTGTCAAATTTTAAAAACATTGAAAATGTTTTATTTGGGTGTATGTTGCCCAGTCTTAGCAATATCGTCGTGACGTCTTTCCGTGTGTGTGTATGTGTCTGCCCGTTACACGATAGCTCCTAAACTGCTGAACCGATTTTCAGTAAATTTTCACTAGTAATACCACTAGAGGTTAAATTATTTCCGGAAATTTTGTCGAGCTAATGAATATTTTGAAAATTATCCCGAGTCGAAGACAAGGGATAATTTTCTAAAAATATTCATTAGCAAGAAAAAATTTCCGGATTTAATTTAACCTCGCGTTGTATTCGGTAAGAAAATTCCACAACCAAATTATGTTTAAAAATTGAACAAATTAATTTTTTTCCCGCAATTTCGTCACCAATGGATTGTCAGCCTATAAATTGTTATTTTCTACTTATTGTAGTAGCACAAAAATACCATTTTAGGATGCAAAACATTAAATCTTCCATTCTATAGTTATTTGGGGCTACTACAAGTGGTACGATTTTTTATAAAGGTACATGAACAAATATAGTTTATGTCAAAGTTTCAGCAATAATTTTAGCCATATAAATTGTTGATTTCTACTTGATGTAGTTCCACGGAACTAACATTTTAAGGGCTTAACACAGTACATTCTTCAATTTTACATAAGTTTGTGTAACTACAAATAGTGTAAAATTGTTTTTTTTGCGTTTTTATAAATTTTTATACAGGCTTTATGAGTATATCATTCATAACCATGCAGCGTTTATGCAGCGTCAGAAAATCGAAAGTCTCTAACATTATATATTCCATTCAGTCCAGCTTTTTCGCCTTTAGAAATACTCTGCCAATATATGGGCCCCTAAGCTCACACTAGGTACTATAGTTATAGTGTATGTGTGAGCTAATATAACTAAAAACTGAAATATATTTTATTTAACTCCAGACTAAATTACCTTTTGTTTGATACCACACAAGCCATGTTTTGACTTAAACTCAATTTTTGAAATCTACCCCCACCCTTAAAAAAAAACAAAAAACTAAAAATGTATTTTGTTAAACTCCGGACTCAATTACCTTTCGTTTGATATCACCCACGCCATATGCTACTTAAACTCTAATTTTTAAAATATATCCCCACCCTTTTTTTTAAATAAATTAAAATGTATTTTGTTTAACTGCAAGACTCAATTACCTTTCGTTTGATATCACACACGCCATATTTTCACATAAACTCTAATTTTTGAAATATACCCCCACCCTTTTATTTGGTTTCTGTTCGGTGGATTTTGTTCATTTTTAAATGGGACCATCTCGACCCAAGACCCAGCCCAGGTACCAAATTTCATTAAAATCGGCCAAGCGGTTTTTGAGTTATGCGCGTTGGTCGTTACAGACATACAGACAGACAGACATACAGACAGACAGACAGACAGACAGACAGACAGACGGCGCAACAAAAAAGTTTCAAAATCATCTGAAACGCAAAGATATATAAAAATTTTTGAAATCGGAGCAACTTTTTTTTTCTCGCAAAAATTAGGATCACCATAGCTCACACTACTATAGTATAGTATATGTGTGAGCTAAAATGGTGGTGTCCGAAGAATACAGAAAACAGATTAACTATGTAATTGAAATGTATAAAAATTAAATAGATAAATTAAAACCAGTATCTACTGTCAAAAATGTTATACTGTCACCAAAACGTCAACATTTTTTTGATTTAATTGGCTGTTGGGTACCCACAAGGAAAAAATTTCCACTAAAATACGTGCGTTGCTATGGTGATATTTGATAAAATAAATTGATTGTGGTCAAAATCCATTAATGCTGCATGGTATTAATTTGCAGTTTTTAAAATATAGTAACGCAAATTTTTCTTAATAATTTACGTAATTATCATAAACTTTGTAGGACTTTCGTTTCTGAGATATTTACAAAAACTGTTCTCATGGCTGCTATAGCGTGGAGTTTACTTAGAGTGCGCTAGTGGGCTAGGAAAATGTGTTATTTGGGTTTATTTCAACCTATCTTAGCAATATCGTCGTAATGCCTGTCTGTGTGTGTGTGTATGTCTGTCCGTAACACGATAGCTTTTAAACCGCTGAACCGATTTTCATAAAATTTTCCGGTAAAATATTGTTTGACACTGTAACGAGCTGATTAGATTTTGGTCAAAATCCATTAATGCTAATAACAGTTTTTTACCAATTCAAAAATGCAAACTTTTTAACGGAGCTTTGTAATATAGTAGACTATATTTTGCTCAATAATTTGTGTAACCAAAAACTTCGTCGAAGCTTTAGTTTCTGAGATATTAAAAAAAAACTTTTTTCAAGGCCGATATACCATGGCTTCACTTGTAGTGTGCTAATAGGCTCCGTTTATTTTTTAACTTAAGTTCTGCAAAGTCAATTTTTAGATTTTTTTATTATTTTGCACTCCATTAAACCGTTTTTAAGAGTTGTCCTATCGGTTACCTTAATAGCCTCTGCCAAGGATTCTCCATATTTGGCCTGATATTCCTGCTTGATCTCAACCATGTCAATTTCACATCTGGTCACCACCAATCTGATCAAATCTTTGTCGTTTGTTCCCATACCTTTCATACTGTGATGGAGGCATCTAAAACAAGACGTCTGTTGCTTAGACTTATTTAAATAATGTTTTTATATTCAGGGTGTAATTTTTAGGTCAACTTTGGAAAAGAACCTAACATGAACATGTCCTTAATGTCACACACGATAGCTTCTAATCCACTGAATCGATTTTCAGATAAAATTGTATACAACACTGTAAAGAGATGATTAGATTTTCGTCAAGATCAATTAATGCTAATGACAGGTTTATGACAGTTTAAAAACTGAAAATATGCTAACTTCTTAACGGAGCTCTGCATCAATAAGCGGTTTTCGAAATATAGTAGAACGCGTTTCTCTCAATAATTTAAATATTTCGTAGGAACTTCCGTTTCTGAGATATTTACAAAAACTGTTTTCATGACTGATATAGCGTGGAGTTCACTTGGAGTGTATAATGAGCTAGGAAGGTATCAGATGAATGATGATGAGAGAGAATGAACCGAACCGAACCCCCCCCCCCCCCCGAATCTAAGGTTTTTTTGAATATTTTCCACATATTTCATGAATGCAAACATAAAATAGCATAAAATACGGACTCATGGTTTCTCGCCCCCACCCCCCCGAAACCGTTCGCCCCCCCCCCCGAAACATTTTTCTATATACGCCACTGCCTTCTCCAGCCATTGCTGCGCGGGCTAGAAAGGTAAAAAATTAAAAGACGACATTGATTTAGCAAAGAATGATAAGTTCTAAAATAATGTGTATAATTCAAAAACTGGGGCCTTACTTGATTAAAAAATACTGAGGGTAATTCTCGCAAAAACATCACTGGTCGAAATAAAAAAAACATCTTGTACCTTAGCCAACCAATACCAAGTGTCTCAAAAATATCTTCAAAGTTAAGACGTTTAGAACATATTTCATATAAAGTTTTTTTTCTAAAAATGTGCAAGAATTTGTAAATGTATTGCTCGTTTTTTACTACGATGAGATTGGAGAATAAACTGATAGCAAAACAAAGTTACCTGGCGAAGAATTGGGCAGTGTTTTTAATGGCTCTGACGACAGCTAAAAGTCCTTCCTCTGCATCTCCAGAAAATTCGTTTTTTATAGCTTTTTCGATGTCATGGCCTAAAAGAAATATATACCTAACGATTCACATACGCTATTAGGATACGCCGATATATGTTGAGGGTACCAATACCCATGAACTGACATACATTGGCGCACCCAGGGCGCACCCGGGCCCCTCCCAAGCCTTAGATTTTTTTACATATTTTCGACATATTTCAGAAAAAAAAACACAAAAAATAGCTTAATATTCGACATCATGAGGCTTCGCCCCCCCCCCCAAAACATATTCCTGGGTGCGCCACTGTGACATATTATAGCTGTGATAAAAAAGACTGGAAAGTGAGCTAAGGGCAATAGTTCAAATTTCTTGCTCTACATAAACATATTTTGTAAACTAGCTGAGCTGTTCCAATAGCCAGTTTAAAAGTATTTGCTTTGCAGTGGACAAATATTTGTTATCAGGCAAGAAAAAGTAATTTTTTTATATTATTATATTAAAAAAAAAATGTTTTGTTTGATGCGTTTGTACTGGTTATAAAATATTTCTGTATTAAATTTCAGTACAACACAGTAAAAATGACAACAATCATATATGTTTTTTAATAGCAAATAATTAAATTAATTAATTTTTCTTTACATAGTGTTTAGCGCATTAGATATCTGCATAACAGAAAAAAATTTCAGATGCTTTACATTTGTAGGCTACGATCAGTATCAAAAAATTTATTTTTTGTTTCAGCCTGCCCCACTTTACCCTACAATTGACTCGCTTGTGTCCGCAATGGAAATCTAATCTTGGTAACTTATTTTCACATAAATTAACCATTAAACCGTGATATTTCAATTTCTTTTCCTATTATTTACTTTTTTACTTACCTGTGAGTCTTTCGTATTCCATAAAAATCAACTGCAGTTGAGCATAGTTTCTTTGGCACAGTATCATGTTGAAAATGGATTCGTCTGTACCCATTCTTAGTTCACCAGCTCTGTAAAATAAAAATCTTATTTTTATTTATAAATTTTTTTACATGTTTTCAGAAAATATAGCAAAAGAAATCTCTGTTTATCTATTATTTATTATCTTATAAAAATTGTGAAAATTTGTAATTTTTTAACACTAACTAATTCTTTTTGCGACAAAATTTACAGTTACTGTTAGTAAAATTGTCAAATCAGTAATTTTATTAATATTTCAGGAGTTTGCAAGAACTATAATAGTATTTTTTTGAAATGAACTTTCTAAAACCTTGAGAAATTGTCTTGTCCCATAGCAGTGTGTTAATCAGGCACAACCTAGTCAATACCTGAAACGAATTATTTTCCTTTACTATTATACTATATGACCCAATCTCTTGTCTGTTTAAGCGCTTTAAAGGCTTAAATATTGGATTCTATCAAATGTCTTTTTAATATCATTGAATCCTATACAAATGTCTTAATTTCTTCGATTCCTGTATACCTTATTATATACGTTCAGTTCTAGATGAATGTAGGAGAAATAGAAACTTCTAAGCTTACCTAAGCAACTGCTGAGCATCATTTTTGGCTGCATCTGGATTAGTAACCATACTTTCATCCTTTGCGGCATTACATAGCGATCGCATTAACCTTTTAAAAGTTCCAGCCGTGTCACTGACTAAATCTTCTTCTAAGGCCCTGAAGTACACTAAAAAAAATATAAAAAATTCAATACCACGAAAAAAAGGACCGGAAGTACATAAGATCAGCTTTAAAGAAAATGGATATTTAAGAGAGGGCTCAGTTTGGTAGATATTTTTCGCATACTTCATGAATAAAAACATAAATAAGTATAAAATACGCAATTATGAAGTCTCGCTCCCCCCAAGACATATTCCTTGGTGCGCCACTGCTTTAGGAGGTACAGGAGGCATATGGACCAATGTGCAATTTAAAAGTATGGTCAAGGAAACTCTCAGATTCTACACAGAAGTTAAAAAAAGTACCCACCATGAGGAGGAACAAATCGCCCTCTTTAGGTTAAGCGCCCTCGAGACGACCAATTAAAATGATAATCGTGGGGCTTCAATGAACACTTCAATTAGTTTTATAAATCGTCAGTTCAGTGAATCTCTCGAGTCGTTTATTGTTTGCCAACGGTATGGTTTCCAATGTCGATTTGGGCTTTTTGGCCTTAACTTTGGCGGTATATAGCCAAAAAAAAAGCCAAGATAAAAGAAAGGATGAGGAGATGGTGGTCAAAAGAGTGGTATAAACTGAGACACTGCTTTACCCATGAACATTTACTAAAAGTTCTGCGAGATACTAAACCAGATGATTACAAAAATTTTGTGGATAATAAAGTGCCCCCGAGACGATCAATTAAATTGACAATCGCGATTGACAATCGGTTCCATTGATGCATTGATTGATCGTGTCAGAAACGATTGATCAAAGGATTGACGATGATTGAAAGATTTTTGATTGAAGCACATTGATTGACGCTCGCAATTGATCTTCTAGTCAAGCGATTGACATTCGTTCGGCCAATTGCTTGATAGCCACGATAATGGATACCTCGTGGAGACCCGTGGACTCCGAAAACATCGCGGATAAAGACTTTGTTGTGCTTTTAATAGCGCTGTATCGCGATCGTCCAGAGTTGTGAAAAGTAAAATCGCAGAACTTTTAGTAAATTTTAATGGGTAAAGCGGCTTCTTAGTTTATACCACTCGTTCGACCAACGTCTCCTCCTCTTTTCTTTTGTGTTGGCTTTTTTTTGGCGGTATAACGCCAAAGTTAAAGCCAAAACGACTCGAGAGATTCACTGAACTGACGATTGATAAAACATTGAAGTGTTCATTGAAGCCCATTAACGTAATACGTTAATGTTGAAGCCCCATCAATCGCGATTCTCATTTTAATTGTCAATTTAATTGATCGTCTCGGGGGCGCTTAACAGTTTTGATACATTATTGTTATTCCACGGGGCTCAACGAGGTATCCATTATCGTGGTTGTCAAGCAACTGGCCGAATGATTGTCAACCGCTCGAGTAAACGATCAATGGCAAGCGCTAATCAGACTCCTCAAAGTGTTTCAATCAAAAGTTCTTCAATCGTAGTCAATCCATTGATCAATCATATCAGTCGTTTTCGACACGATCAAACATTGCATCAATGAGATCGATTGTCAAGTTAATTGATCGTCTCGGGGGCACTTTAGAGTATAAAGGAATATCAAAAAAGTACCCATTAATGGGATATGTTTGGTTAAATGACTGCACACCAAGTAGTATAAGTAGAGTGGATTGTTTAGTTTACACTTGAAAATGGTAAGAGGTACTTACCAACCGAAACGTCTTGTTTAAATAATAATTAAGGCAATAGTCCGAAATTTTCTTTCAACTATCCTCTTTTATAATTAATAGAAGGAAAATGAAGGTTTGACGACTCTCTGGTGGTAACTTAGTACTGCCATTACTAAATAGTGAGATAGGTACTTACTGGCATGGTACGCCTGGCAGATGGTCATGATTTCAGCATTGGATTTCGTGCACATAATTTCGATGAGTACATCTTCATCTGTGCCCAAACCAACCATGGCGTCATGCAGTTCTTTGGCGTAGAATTCGGGAAGAGGAGTCATTAGAGCTACCAAAAGATCTTCGAATTTTCCCGTAGTTTCACTTTTAAGGTCGCTTATGAGATCCTAAAACATAAAATAAAATTTCTTACTATCTTGTACCGGGTCAACCAAATTCGTTTGTTTTGGGAAGTCAGGTAATTTTAGACGAGATAGAAAAAACTGACCTCCACTTTAGAGCTTTGATTTTCAAGCAATAATTAAAGGTAAAAGAGCGATTTTTAAGCTGCAAGGGTGTTTTTGAAAAGTCTGCTTTTAGGGAGAGCGTCTATCACTTTTTTATTTATAAAAATTTCATATTGGTGTAAATTTCCTTTTTATAGTTTTTCCTATGAAAAATCAAACTGTCAAGTTAAATTAAATGTTTACTCACTCACTTAATTTTTGAGATAATACATAAAGTTCATGTTTTTCTAATAATTGAATATTAATTTTTTTTATTATTTTCAATTTGATCATTTTGAAGCATTTTGAAAATAGTAAACAAGTTAGTATATAAAATAAAAATAAATAATATAAAGAAATACAAAGAATATAAAGAAATAAAGGGGTTATTCAAAAATTAAAAGTAGCAGACGAAATTTAATTTGACAGTGGGATTGTCTACAAAAAAAAATCATAAAAAAGCCATATTTACCTAAATCAAGATGACATTTTCATAAATAGAAAGTTATAATATGCCGCCTGCCAAAATGCAGAATTTTAAAAACCCAACGTAGCCAAAGATGCATAAATTCAACAACAATTAAAACCCCTCGAAAGCATCGAATTTGGGACACCCTGTATTCATGGGCGCAACCGAACCGAATCGAACCCCCGCAAACACAAGAAATAGCTTAAAATTTGACATCATGAGGCTTACACCCCCCCCCCCCCCCACCCCAAGAGGCCACGGTCTTCCCCCAAGACATATTCCTGGGTGCGCCACTGCTGTACTGTATATTTAAAAGCCCAAATCAGATATTTACATACATGTAGTGTTAAAATGAGTCATAACCTAAATATAAAAAAATAAATGTAGGTTGGTAGTACGCTCAAGAAGTACCTACGTCAAAATGTGTTTTTATTAACTACGTAATGAATAATTTAAATGACGTACGATATGTTGTTTTATTAAAAAAGGATTAGTGGTTTTTGCCGTTGTGAATCAGAAATCTTGTTTATGTTTATCACCCAACAAAGCCCAACTGCAGATAAAAAAAATTGGGTTTAGGTCGCAGCTTCTTTAGAAGAACACCGGTCTTTACTAAAATTCAAATAGAACTTAAAAATAGCCCAAGATTTTTCTAAATGTTGTTTACATATTTCATGAATAAAAAAACATCATGGGGCTCGCCCCCCCTCTCAGGACATATTCCTGGGTGCGCCACTGAATGCAGTCATAGAATTCTGTATTAAATAGTCTTTAATTTTAGTGCCAACCCTGAGAGGTGGTTTATAGTTTGTAAAACTATAAAAATAATCAATGTTCGATTCAAAAATTTTTAGACAAAAGTTTTTAAAGCCAAATAAATTCATAAATACCTCTCTGTAAATGCATTACTGTATTAAATGAACAAGGACTAATAATGAAGGTGCCATGCATCCTTAATAAGAACCAATATTTAAATATTAAAAAATCCCAACCTATATTGGAATCTAACATTGAAAAATGGTTCTGTCAACGTTAACCTATCCCAATAATTAACATATAAAATAAAACAATCTACTATGACTTATTAAGATTTTATTTGACATCTTGTAGTTATGTTTGGAGGTTTAAATTAAGCTGCCATTTTTAAACAAAAATATTTCCTTTTCTTAATTTATTTGTGTGGATATAATGATAAAATAATATGGCCTTTATTGCTTGATATTTATAAAAGATTTTATAAATATTAAAACCATATTCAATAGAAAAAAATTGATACCTTCGACTAAAATTTTGACCTAGTCCATAAGCTTAGCACTTATCACTCTTTAGTTAGAGTCCCTTTATGTTGACATATTTGTCAACATACAGGGACTCTACCTGAGTTTAAATGAACTTACTTTTCCAAACAAAGTTTTAAATTGTCCAGCGATCTGCAGACGCTGTGCATTTGTTCTATGCGCCACGACATTGATAATAGCTTTTTCATCAGTTCCAAATCCCTTCATTGCCTTCCTAAGAACCTCAGCATCTTGTCTAGGGTCAAAGGGCTGTGCGGGACGTAGAGTTGGTGTTTTCTAAAAAAAAAATTGAATATATTATTTAAATTTAACACACCTTGATTAATTTATTAAGCAGTTATTAACAGTAGAAAAATTATGGACAGAGTTAGAGCAACTAATATCAATCATACATACATAAAAGCCATAAAAGAACTATACAAAGGGTTAAAATCTAAACTTAAAATTGGAAATCGACTTTCAAAAGAATTATTGGTAACGAAAGGCTTAACAGGGATGTTGTATCCCACCAACTCATTTTAAAATATATATCGCAGTAGCTCTAAAAAACTGGAAACGTAAAGTGCACGGCATGGAAATACAACTTAACGACCGATTTACCATATACACACTACAGTTTGCTGACGACCAAGTAATTGTAGCTATTGATAAAGAAGACATGGAGTATATGATGAGAAAGTTAACGGAAGAATACAAAAAGTGGGGATTAACAGTGAACGTGGACAAAACACAGTACTTATGTATTGGAAACAAATCCAGTGAGTTGGAACCACAGTAAACTAATTATTTATAGTAAGGAAAGCACCCCGGTATTTTCATAATAGTGTTATACATACCCCCTGTATACATTAGTTGGGAATACGAAGTTCGAGAGGCGCTGATTACAGACCGTCACCCCTTGTATAAAAATATTATGGACAGAGTTCTCCGCTGTCGCAATATATATTAACCGCTACTCTTGGTATATTTTGACAATTTGTTTTTGATTCTGACTGACATTGACTTTAGCAAAATAGATAAAAATATGTAATTTCATTTTACATTTTTCGTTTGTGGATGCAATTTTTCGTTATTTTTCGACTTTTTACCTTAATTTTTATGGTGTGTTTTGCTAAATTATGACCAATCGGTATTTTGTGCGTTTTGATGGGGGCGATCCATCGCTTAAGAAATTGAAAAGAAAACAATGTTGTGTTGGTGGGTGCGAAGACTATGTTAGCAAGCGCCATTGCCTTCCCAAACGAAGCAATTGGATGAGTGGCTAAAAATATTTCGCCCTAAAAACTGGCTAACTTTGAAGAAAGACGAAATTTAAGTTAAATATATAGTGTGTGATTTGAACCAGGACAGAGTTTAAAATGTTTAGTTTTAAATTTTAATATTTAGAAAACAAGCGCGGATCTAGGTCAAGGGGGGGTTAAAATCGACGATATTTTTTTATTACACTTTTTTTCAAGGGGGGAGGCGGTCATTTTCCTGTTTTCCCTTTAATTATTAACAAAAAGTGCATATTTTTTATTCTAGGGGAGTAATTACCACGTTACCCCACCTCGAATCCGCGCTTGGAAAAACATAGTTTATTTCACTATATTTATATACAGGTCCGGCATAATGATCTCCCACATTAAAAACGCCATTGTAAATGCTATTTAGATTTTTTTTTCTACTGAAACTCTATTCTATACCAGTGGTTTTTATTAAGTTTTGAAATTTACAGAGTCCATGTGTGGCGGCCATTTTTTTCGATACACATTTAAAGCTGATTTCTGAAAGTTTCACTCGTACAGTAGCTTAAAAGCGATATACTTTACTTTAATTTAAAAAGCTTACGTAACATTTTTTTAACACCCAAATATAATATAATAATGTTTAATTTAAATACATTTGTACACAGTGGCGTATATACGGGGTGGGGGCGGGGGACCCGGGCCCCCCACGAAGCTAAGATTTTTTTTAGATATTTTCCACCTATTTCATGAATACAAACATAAAATAGCATAAAATACGACCTTATGAGGTCTCGGCCCCCCTAGAAACTGTCTCGGGCCCCCCCGAAACTTGTTCCTATATACGCCACTGTTTGTACATCACATAGCTAATCAGGCACACCTCTAATGGGATTTCTGTAATCCGTCAAACTCCATGAAGTTTTGGTATGTTGTAGATTGTACCTTTCTTATAAAAAGTTCTCAGGGGCCCAACTCAAATTAATGACCAGTTTTTGAAATACAGGGTGTTAAAAGTGATAATGTCCAAGAAGCATAATGGCTCTTTAGACGGCTTTTCCAAACATATGCGCAATGTTACTATTACATGTATTTACGATTTATTTATTATTTTTAATCTGTACCTTTAAAACATTCTCTACAGGGTGTTTAAGTAAATATTATTCGAAAGTGATAATGAGAAACAAGCGTTAGTGTGTTTTAGATTGAATCTTTCGTATAAAAAGTTTTATGGGCCCAACTTAAATTAGTGTCCAGTTTATAAAATAGAGGGTGTTAAAAGTAATAATGTCCAAGACGAATTAATTATCTTTAGACGGATTTTCCAAACACTTATGCAATTTTACTGTTTCATATATTTACGATTTATTTATTATTTTTAATCTGTACCAATAAAACATTCTCCACAGGGTGTTTTAATAAATATTAGTCAAAATTTTTACTGAGAAACAAGCATTATAGCTTTTTACAGGGCACGGTACAGATGTACAAAACGCTTAAATATTTTTTAATATTATTTAAATTACATTTGCCGAAACACCCTGTATTAAATACATAATAAGTCAAGAACCATTAAAAAACTAATAACTACTATCTCTATATGTAATAGTAACATTTCGTATATGTTTGGAAACTCCGTCTAAAGAGCTATTATGCTTTTTGAACATTATTACTCAACACTCTGTATTTCAAAAACTGGAAATTAATTTACGTGGGCCCATCATAAGAACATCTGACCATCAAGTTTCAGTCTACAACATACTAAAGCTTGTTTCTCAATAAAACCTTCGAGTAATATTTACTTAAACACCCTGTATATAATGTTTTATGGGTACAGATAAAAATAAAGAATAAATCGTAAATGTGTGTAATAGTAACATTGCGTATATATTTGCAAAACACTTCTAAAAAGCTATAATGCTTCTTGGACATTATCACTTTCAACACCTTGTATTTTAAAAACTGGTAATTAATTTAGGTTGGGCCCATAAGAACTTTTGATACAAAAGGTTCAACCTAAAACACAATAAAGCTTGTTTCTCATTAACACTTTCGAATAATATTTACTTAAACACCCTATACGGTTTTAAAGATATAGATTAAAAGAAATTAATAAATCGTAAATACATGAAATAGTAACATTGCCCATATGTTTGGCAAAGCCGTCTAAAGAGCCATTATGCTTCTTGGACATTATCACTTTCAACACCCTGTATTTCAAAAACTGGTCATTAATTTGAGTTGGGCCCCTGAGAACTTTTGATAAGAAAGGTCCAGTCTACAACAAACCAAAATTTCGTGAAGTTTGACGGAGTACGGAAATCATAAGTGCATTGCATAAGTTTATATTTTTCATTAAAAAACAATTAAAAAAGTTTCCGTTGATAGAAAAATACTATATTTGCATTATATTATGTGTAAAGCATTGTAATAATTAAGTTAATGTATTCTATGCACTAATAAAAAGGAATTTTCTGCAGAATATTCGTCAAAGAGCCTTTTTTTACTAGAAAATTATCCTCTCAATGAAATTTATGTACCTATATCAATGGAAAACAAACTTCTAAAGCTTAGATTTAATTTTAAAAAATTCAACCTTCCTTTTTATTGTTGCTAGTAGCCATTAATAAAAAAAATTCTTTGATTGAGCATCCTTACTAATTGGTGTTTATAGAGTGTTTTTAGGCACATTGAGCGTTGACACAAAATAACTCATTCTTATCAGCGCGCAAAGTTTAAATTTAACACTATGTATTTAATTGACGAGTAGAATGGATTTTTTGGTGTTAAAATTCAATTTGATAAAAACTTTTCAAAACACCATATTATAAGATGTAGCTTGATTGGAGAACGATTGCATTGATGGCTATGAGCATCCGGTATACAATAAATTGAAAAGCCACCCTGTAGCTTAGAGACAATCTGCGCAAGCGTTATATTGTTTCAAATCCCCCTGTAAATGTTTAGTACGGAATACGAAGTTAGAGAGGCACTGGTTTTTCCACGGCACCCCGGTATACTGCGCCAATTGAGTAATAAAACTCCCACCATGTAAGTGTCTGGTCTATCTCTGTCATTCGTCTATGGTTGGAACTACATAATGGACAAACAATATCTCCATGCAATGAGTATGTATACTTGGGTGTCACATTTGATTAGACAGGAACAGACTGTAAAGAACTGGAAAAAAGAATAGTAAAAGCAAAAAAGGTTATTGGATGTCTTAACAGTATTTTATGGAGCAGAGAGATAAAAAAGAATTTAAAATTTAACATATATGAAACAATGGTGAAAAGCACGTTGTATGGAAAAAAAACTTGTCGCGTTACAGAGAAATCCAAAACAAAAATGGAAAGTGTCGAAATGGATGCAATAAGAGGAATAATGAGAATGAGATCATAAAAGGAAGAATGGGAATCGAGGGAAGCATAAGGGATGACATCACTAAAAGACTACTGATATGTTATGGCCATGTACAACAGATGAACAACGAAAGATTACCAAAGCAGATTCTAGAATGGCAACCAATAGGGCGCAGAAAAAGAGGACGTCCTAAACTGGAATGGCAACAGTCAATCCAAAGATCAATGAGTCAAAAAAACCTGACAGAAGATAATTGTCAGGATCGAAGGAGGTGGAGAATAGGCGTCGGACAACGTAGAAAAACGTTCTAAACCGACATAGTGGTGGTAGTTATTAACTACAAACAGAAACGATACCAACCTAACTAAAAAAAAACTTTAAAAAAATATACTTGTTTTGTGTCTTGTAAGGCTAATCAAAGGAACTTGGAGAAGGAAAAATATTTTAATTCCAAAACCTACCTTTAGTTTAACGCCGCTCTGCAAAGGGGCACTGTAAGAAACCCCTCCATAAGGCCCTCTCGCTCCTTCATATCCATGTCCTTGTCCACTGGGAGGAGCACCAGGAGCAGGAGCATAGCCTCCACTCGAAGGCGGGTATCCTCCACCACTACTTGGAGGATAACCTCCAGAGGAAGGGGGATAACCCCCAGAAGAAGGAGGATAACCTCCAGAGGATGGAGGATAACCTCCAGAAGAAGGGGGATAACCTCCGCCAGAGGAAGGGGGATAACCTCCAGAAGAAGGGGGATATCCTTGATTACTTGGAGCTGGAGGGTATGTATTTGGAGGATTGTAGTGCCCTTGAGGATTTGATGGATACCCACTAGGAGGGGCGGAAGGGTAACTTGGCATATTCATAGGTTGGGGCATTTGCATTGGAGCATTGCTATTATATCCAAAACTGTTAGGATTGGGTGGGGGATAAGAGGGGTTAGTGTGACCGGGATATGGTGCTCCCCCTCCGCTGTTCGGGTATGGGGCTTGGTTGTGTTGTGGGGGGTAAGGAGCTCCTGGGTGACCCTGCAGTGAACAAGGGTTAAGTGTTAAACAGTGGCGGAGTTGTACAGGGTGTTCCGAATTCGATGTTTTCGGGGGTTTTAGGTTCGCTTCGGTTCGGTTTGGTTTTAAAGGAAAATTGTTGTTTCTTTATGGAATGACGCCTTTATATCTTTATATTTTTTGTATTATTTGTTTGTATTTTATATTTTATTTATTTTCCTGGGTTTAAAATCAAATTAAAAAATTAATTAAGAATAAATATAGGTAGTTAAAAAAGAAAAAAAATTGTGACACATCATTTTAAAAGATATTTTTACGCTAATTCCAAAAACAAATATAAAGAAGATCATTCCATTTAAGTAAAATGCCAACAATATAAAATATCTCAGAAACTAAAATTAACAGATAAAAAATTCAATTTGACAATTGGATTCTTTAAAAAAAGTGTTGAAAAAAAAAATTGTACCAAAATGAAATTTTTATGATTAAAAAGTTATTAGCCCCACTCCCAAAATGCAAAATTTTAAAAAAATTCAGCCTGAGGTAAAAATTTTTTGTTATTTTATTTTTCTTATTTTAAAGCACGCTGTTGTATGGAATAAAGACTTGTTGCGGAACAGAAAAATACAAAACAAAAATAAAAAGTGTCGTAATGGATGCAATAAGAAGATCAATGAGAATATCTAGAACAGATCATATAAGAAATGAGATCAGAAAAGAAAGCATGGGAATCGAGGGAAGCATAACGGATGACATCACTAAAAGACAACTGATATGGTACGGCCATGTACAACGGATGAACGGCGAAAGATTACCAAAGCAGTCCTGGAATGGCAACCAATAGGGCGCAGAAAAACAGGGCGTCCGAAACTAAAATGGCAACAGTCAATCCAAAGTTCAATGAGTCAAAAAAAAACCAGACAGAAGATGATTGTCAGGATCGAAGGAGGTGGAGAATAGACGTCGGACAACGTAGAACATTCTTAACCGACATAATTGTATTTTCTTATTTTATTCCTTGCCCTTATGCCACTAAATTCTCTCAGTTATATAAAAAAATATTATATATTCTATGAACTTTTTGTCTTAAAATCACTCAAGGAATTTAACATTAAAATTATGTTATTGAATTTTAAAACACCCTTTTATCATTTCTTTAATCGAGGCTTGGAAGTGGGAGTGTTTTTTTACCTGCAACATCGAATTTGGAACACCCTGTAAAATATCATGCAGGAGTTTATTTTAAGTACCCAATTTATTTTGAAAGGGAGAAACAGCAGGTTTAGTGTAAATTAAAAGAAAATTTGCACATCGAGGTACTACTTATTTACAAGTTGTAGCAGAAATGGTTGATGCTACGCTATTTAAAGGAGGTAATTCTATGGCCCATTTTGAGACAACATACGCCGAATAATTTTGTTTGTGACTGTATATTTCTTTTTTTGTATTTTGAATAATAAATTGTTTTTCTTGTAAGAAGTCTAGTTAGATGCAGATGAGTTAATAGAATTTTTTCATACAAAATCTGTACGCCGAACAAAAAAAAATCAAGATGAGACATTTTCTCAGCAAACAATAAAAATAAAAAGTGTATAGGTGCTAAATTTCACGAAAATGCTGACGCTATCGCCTTAATAACAGATAAGAAAGAAGAACTGAAAAAAGTGATGGAAGAACTGGATACAGCAGCTAAAAATATAGGCTTGAGTATGAACTACACTCAAACTAAAATC
Organism: Aspidapion aeneum; assembly: GCA_963576565.1. Taxonomy (NCBI): domain Eukaryota; kingdom Metazoa; phylum Arthropoda; class Insecta; order Coleoptera; family Brentidae; genus Aspidapion; species Aspidapion aeneum. The sequence continues at coordinate 113,473,431 of OY755042.1, forward strand.
ATAACAAACACAGATGAAGATATCAAAATCAGAATAAACCAAGGAAAAATAGAACAAATAGAGGAATATTTTGGGACAAATTATTAAACTAAAAAAAGAAAACCAAACAGCTGAAATCATGATTGACCTGGGCAGCATTCGATAAATTAAGCTATACATATTAAAAAATAAAATATATCCTTAGTACCTTAAAACGAAAGTATATAACCAATATATCCTTCCTGTACTCACCTATAAAGACCAGACCTGGATACTTACAAAATCAAACATGGATAAGGTAACAAAAGTCCAAAGATTAGTGGAAAGGCAAATGTTACATGTAAAGCTAACACATAGAAAAAGAAATGAATGGATAAGGAATAAAATAAAAATAAGAGATGTCAAAGAACAAGTAGCAAAACTAAAATGGAAATTTGCCGGTTATAATATCAGATAGAAAGACGATCGATGGAAAAAATGTATTTCAAACTGGAGACCTTGGAAAAATAAAAGAAGTAGGGGAAGACCCTAAATAAGATGAGCGAACGATTTAAATAAACATATGTTGGAACTAGATTGATGAACACGGCGACAGACAGAGAAGAGTGGAAGATATTGTTTAAAAATGAATCGAAAAAGACTAAATAGATAGATTATTTACAAAAATATCATAAGCAATAAAACAGATATTAATAAAGAAAGAGACTTAAAAAATCTAAAACACTCTGTGTCTCAAAAGTTAAAACGTTTAGAAAATATGTTTATATAAAGTTTATTTCTCAAAATGGACCCAATAATTACCTCCTTTATTATTAGAATCTTATTCAAAAACACCCCCTCCTCTTTGTAGTGAGAAAATTCAGACTCACCTGTTGATAGGGATAGCTCATTTTCCTGAGTTTTTCTGGCTTCTTTTATAGATAATTAATACTGGGACAACGGATCTACAATAAAAATATATTATTACTTATATTATTCACTTATTGAAATGGTTTATTTTGCAACTAATACATTACTAACACAAAAAATAATGAGAAGCGAATCACCTGACTACTGTACAGGACTGTTCTAATTTTAGAAAAACAACAGAAAAACAAGAACGTTTACATGCAATCTACTTAATTAAAAAAGATTAAAAAATAATTTATTAACCATTTCGCTACTTACTTTCAAAATAATTTCCCCAAATGACAATTCAAATCGTTTATACACCTTAATCACAAAATAAAAGTTTTATAACAAAACAAATATAAAAATAAATATGTGTATTATAATAAATTTTAGTGAACTGAATCACGATAACCGAGAAAAAAATTCTCGCCGGTTGTTTCACTGCAAGATTGTGTTCGCGATAAAATGGGGGGAAATGTATGACGTGGAGAATTACAAACTGTGAATGGAGGTCAAATTGCTATATACATAAGTGAAACAGTAGAAGCAACAAGTAAAGGCTTTACTTGATACACCATATACCTATCATAACAAAAACATTTCATGTAAAAAAAAGCCAAGTACGCGAACGTGGTATTCCGTAAAAAGAATTGAGATAAAAGTAAAGCCAAGTTCTCCAATACAAATTTCAAAATTAAAGGTTTTTACTAGTTTGGAAATGTATTTTTTCTATAAGCGTGCGGAAAAGTGGACTTTTCCGCACGCATTTTAGTGTGGAAAGTGTCACTTTTCCGCACTAGTGCGGAAAAATATTTTTTCCGCACTAGTGCGGAAAAGTAAATTTGTTACGATTTTGAGGTGTTCTATAACATTTAGACCGTTCAAAATACATTTGTATCTTTCCTAGCACACGAAATATCCTAAAAATATTCAAATTGACTAAAATTCTGTTATATTTTCAATATTTTCGATAAAATAAAGTTTTCAGTAAAATAGGTTCAAATTATAAGTTTTAAACCTCCCCGGTAAAAATATCGTCATTGTCAATGTCAAAAACAATGAACACTAGTGGTTTTAGATTTGGCCAAGGCCAACACAAAAATAGAGGCCACGACCCTGAAAAAATCAGCTGTTTTCCCGGGGCTGAATTTTACATTGGGTCTTATGGAAGGTCAGACGTTTTTTTATGATATTTTCAAAATGGCACTACATCTGTGTCCGCAAAATTTCAGTGAAATATTCTCAGACACCATCCCGATATTCCACCAAAGGTTTGTAAGGAAGCAACATGATTAAAAGGTTAAAATCTTCAAGATTTAGCATTCCTTATTTTGAATTCAAATTACCCGCCATGTACCACATGCCAACTGTTATATTTGACATGTATTTGACTTTGTCATATGTGATTGTCACATTGGCTTCTGCTTTAAACTTAATTTTTGTGTGAGCTATTGAAGCGGCTATAAAAAATTAGGGCTTACTATACATTTAAAAAAAATTGTTCTGCCAGAATAAAGTAAAAACAATCTCAAAAAAGGCTTTATTTAAAAAAAAATCAAATATTCATGAATCGTTATTCCAACTTCAATATTTTAAAGACAATCAGCTGTGTCGTAACGTGACCATCAAAAAAAAATCAGCCCCGGATGTGACGTCAACAAAGTGGAGGATCGTGGCCCGTCCATTTTGATAGCCCTGATTTGGCATCTTAAATCACCATAGCAACAAAGTACAAACAAACTGTCAAAACAAAGCCAATTTTGCAGATACAAGCGTCTTTTGAATTTTTCAAACAAAAAAATCAGATTTTCAATGGATTCTTCGGACGAAGATCTACCCCAGTCAGTTCTAGAAGCCGCTAGAATGTGAATAATAATAATTGATTTGATTAAAACGTTTTGAATATAAATAATTTTCTGATTAATTTTTAGTTTTTTCCTCACGCTTATAGAAAAAATAGTGTACCTAACTCGTGCGTAAAGTGTCTTTTCCGCACTTGATTGCTGGCCAAACTCCGCTATCGCGTCGTTTGGCCATCTGCAATCGCGTGCGGAAAAGAGGCACTTTCCGCACTAGTTAGGTAAACTACTATTATTTGCTATTCCAGCCAAACTTCCTCATGTTCAATTTAGCACTGTGCTTAAGAGTCATTTGTAGCCGTAATAGCCAAGTTTAGAAAAACATTTCCAAACTAGTAAGAACCTTTCATTTTGAAATTTGTATTGGAGAACTTTTACTTTTATCTCAATTCTTTTTACAGAATGCGACTTTCGCATACTTGGCTTTTTTTACATGAAATGTACTTGTTATGATTTCACTTCTTTTTAAAGGATTTGGATAATATTTAAGTTTTAAAGTAGTAAAATATGCGGAATATTGTTCAAAACTTTTGCAATGCCTTATTAAAAATTTTGAGGTTTTTTTATATTTTTTATTATAGTTCCTATCAGCCTTCTAAAGCTCGGCTCGCTATTGTTCCTGGGAGTAGGCAATGTTAATTTTACATAATTTTACATTTATAGAGTAGAAAAGTAAATCAAAATTTTGGTGTTTTTAAATTTTTTCCTTTAGTTGTGTCATAGTTCCTATCAGTCTTCCAAAGCTCAGCTCACTAGCGTTTCTGGAAGTGGAGAATGTTATTTTTATAGGACAGGGAAGTTAATTAACGTTTGAGGTTTTTGAATTGCCTTTTATAGTTTTATCATATTTCCTATCAGTCTGCCAAAGCTCAGCTTTCTAACGAACGCCTCTGGAAGTCGACAATGTTACTTTTACTTAAATTTACATGTAAGGAGGTGGGGAGTCAATTAGAATTTTAGGGTTTTTTATTTTTTCAAGAGTTTGGATACAATTTCTATAGTGTGCCAAATTTCAGCATTGTAGCATGTCTGGAAGTACAGTAGAATTTTGATGATCTATACATGAGTAAGTAAGTGTCGTGCCCCCAGATTTAAAAATATTATTTTGTAACAAAAAAAAAACAATAAATTAAAAGGGTTAAATTGCTCATTATTTTTATCTGACTCACTTATCTTTTGTTGATTCTTAAACCTTTCAAAATTTTTCATACAGAATGCCATATCAAGAATTTATTTTTGTAAATAAGTACCTAACCTACTTAGATTTTAATATTGCATGAAAAAAAAATCAGCCAAAACAACGTTTGGAAGTAGTAGTTTTTCTAATCAGTGCGCAATGTTAAATTTTTCCGCAAGCAAAAGGTGTTAGACCAACGGAAGTGCGGGGAAACTACTTTAAACACGTGTCGGGAACAATATTTTTTTTTTAATTTTTCAAGAAAAATAAACCAAAACCTACACACACATACACCACATTAGCTGGCCATACACACAGAGGTTAATCCGTCGGTTTAGAACGTTACAGATAAGTCTGACCGTTTTGTCCGCAACGGTTTAAAACTGCTGCAGTCCACTAACACAAAAAAAATCTTTCGAATCGATCCTTCATATCGATCTGTGGCAGATATAACCGCGCGTTAGTGGGCGAAAACTCAAGATTTATCTGCCGGTTAAACCAAAACTGTGGAATTTCGTCAAGTCGAAAGTTTTATGCGGCACGGTATTTTAAGCATAGTGTATGTAAAATGTTTCCTGCTAAAAAGAAGCAGGCTCTGTGTATGGGAATGATTATTAATATGGAAATAATGCATAGTGGTGTAAAAAAGAGACGTTCCAAGTGGGTTAAAAGTTATTTGCTTAAGAGGAAACTATTTAGCCATGACCTTCTATTAAAAGAGATAAGAGAAAATGATCCAGACGATTTTAAAAAATATTTAAGAATGGATATTAACACGTATGACCTTTTACTAAATTTGGTAAGAGAGCCATTGGACCAGAACAGCGATTAAATGATGCCCTTTGTCTCCTTGCCACGGGAAAATCATATGAAGATCTGAAATTTTCAGTGGGAATTTCTGCACAGGCTCTTGGTTATATCATTCCGGAAACATGTGCCGTAATATTCAACTAATAAATTAAAATATGAACGATATGTTATTCCTGGCACAGTGCAAACCGACAGACAAGTCTGCGCCAGTTAAAATATCGAGCGCGACACCCACAAGTTTAGCCCGCCGGTCTGAACTCACAGATAAATCTATACCGGCTATAACTGGCGCGTGGAATGTCCACTAATTGAAAAACAAATCCGCCAGTTTGAACCGCGCCGTTCCAAACCGGCGGATCAACCTCTGTGTGTATGGCCACCGATTGAAATCTAAGTTGATATGAAAGCGTTGTATGACCATGTATTTTAGTTGCTAAGGAAACAATCCGCATTTGAGATAAAAAATCGCGTCTTATAATATGGCAATAGTTTCTTTGCACAGTGTACAGGGAACTGCTACTTTGTGTATACCATTGACTTCTATACCCTACCTTTCAGGGCCTTATACAACTCAATGGTGTATACTCAAAATTCTACGCAAATAAGTAGCTTCTTTGCACTATAGCTATTTTCCTAACAAGTGCAGAAAATTTATTGATCAATCTATACCGTTTTTTTTTTAATTTGACATTTCGTTGCGGAAATTTTTTTCCACAAAGTGCGGAAAATCACATTTTTTACAAAAATTATTTTTGTTTAAAAATTAAAAATACGCCTTACTGTGCAGTAATTTGTCATATCCCTACTTTGGTATTGATTTTTGTCTGACTACGAATTCCCGAGTTGTCTCTGGATGCAACATTCTGGATGGCTAGACGTGTAACCTTAAATAGTAATAAAACATACATACATATCTAAGCAGGAACGTAACTGGGCCAATTTTTGATAAAAAGAGATATATCTCTCTCTACTAGAGCTTTGATCATTTCTAAATCTAGTGTCAAAGGTTATTAGTTGCTGACATCTCCATTCTTTGTAGCTTGCGAGGAAGTCGTTTGCTTTTTGGCAAGGTTTGCTTAGTTTTAAGGAGTTCCAACATATTTCTGGATAGTAGTAGTAATTTTTTTGTCATAGCTTCCATATGAATTAGAATTTTGTGGAGCCATGTATCATGATCACTAATTGTGAGTTTGCTCCTAAGGGAACATTTCTAAATTACGTAACGCAGAATTTCAGGATTTTTGACCCCCCTTCCCCCTTTGTAACCCATTTTCAAGTAAAGCCACATTAAAAAACATTGAGTATAATGCAAAACCCCTCCTTGAGCGTCACCTAATTTAAGAATGACCCCTTATATGACCCAAAAGAGGGGGGCCTAATTAAAGTTTTTTTGTTACGTGGCTTGTTTATCAATTTTTAATACTTTATTTATTTTCAATTTATTTTAGGGGCTATTTTAGATTTTAGTGAAGGTAAGCCCCCTTAAACCCGCCCCTTCTAGTAACGTCCCTGGATCTAAGCTACAATCAAAGAGAATTATAAATTCTCTTTGCTACAATAGTATAAACTGCTGCTAAAATATATTTTTTTTAATCTTAATTTGATTCTTTTAATATCATTTATCTTTTAACCCATAAGTACAAGATATGGATGCGAAAAACCATAGTTAAAGTTAACATTTCGAAAAAAAAATGTTTTTTTGCGATTTCCAAGGTAGTAAAATCCAAAAGCCAAAACTAAATTCATATTTTTCAGTTAAAAAGACCAGGCGGGAATTTGAGATTAGGATGTCGAAAAAAAAAATATTTGTTACTTAAATATCTCGTATATTTATTAATTAAAAAACACATTAAATTTATAATAATAAAATATTATTCTTAAAAATACATGTTTTGTCTTCTTGTATAAAAAATTACTTAGCTACATAATGTACCTATATAGGTACAATTTTACAAGTAAAAAACTTACATATCTAAAATATCTATACTTACATAATATGTGACGTGAGATTCTTATAAAATATTTTTTTTATTAAAAAAATGTTACGATGCAGGTCCTTCCCCAATAAGAGCTAGCAGACATTTTTTGTAGTTTCCAGATGTGTCACCCTGTAAAAAAACGTTTATTTAAGGGTATTAAATTTTCCCATATAGATTATTTTTACCACCTTATTTAGACAATATCAAAATTAAAATATCAATTGTCTGAATAATATAATTTAAGCTGGCCAATAATGAAGATATATACTTTATATATAGGTGCGAACAATTACCTTGAGCAAAAAGGAGTTTTTTGTTTCCCTTATATTTTTCCGTGGGTAGCTTGAAAGCTTAACCTCACGGGGGTCCAAGATCTAATGGACACCTAATAAGTGTTGACAGTTAACCGTTTCGTCCTTATGGGACTCCTCAGAACACTGCTGGTCAAGTGACAAATCTTGCGAAGTTAATCAGACGGTTTTGTCTTTAATTAAATGTAATTAGTGAGCGAACTATAGCAAGAGGCGCCATCTACCGAGATACGAGAGAAACAAAAAACCAAAAGCAGGGAAAAACACTGCTATACAATATCGATCAATGAAAAGATCGAATGCAAATAAAAGAAAACAACTATAGTCCGTGACCTACGACAGCTCTTTGTCTTTTCAGGCCGGATCAACGCATTTTGCATTTTTACCCGGCATCCAGACAGTGAGCGTCAATCAACGGAATTTTTAAGCCAAATAATACTAACAAACGTGAAATTTCGTACCCGTGAATTTAAAAATCAAACAAGTTTCATGGCTAATCGGGCAAAAAGGAGTTTTTTGTTTCCCCTATATTTTTCCGTGGGTAGCTTGAATAATAAGTGTTGACAGTTAACCGTTTCGTCCTTATGGGACTCCTCAGAACACTGCTGGTCAAGTGACAAATCTTGCATCATCTTGACCAGCAGTGTTCTGAGGAGTCCCATAAGGACGAAACGGTTAACTGTCAACACTTATTAGGTGTCCATTAGATCTTGGACCCCCGTGAGGTTAGCTTTCAAGCTACCCACGGAAAAATATAACGGAAACAAAAAACTCCTTTTTGCCCGATTAGCCATGAAACTTGTTTGATTTTTAAATTCACGGGTACGAAATATCACGTTAATTACCTTGATTGCCTCAGCCAAAGTCTCTCTATATCTAGCCATATATTCCTTCTTAATTTCCACCATATCAATCTCGGACCTGGTGACCACCAGTCTGATTAAACTGCGGTCCCTGGTGCCCAGACCTTTCATGCTTTCATTAAGGCATTTGGCGAAGAAACCAGCTTGAATTTTTATCGATCTGATAACAGCCAAAAGTCCCCTTTCGATGTCCCCGGAGAATTCTTTTTTAATTGCTTCTTCAATATCGTGTCCTAAAAAATTTAAGCCTAATAATTTCGGGCTTATGTTCTTAATGTGTTTCCTGTATCTTTGAATCATGTATACTCCAAAGGCTTTGCTACTTTCATATGATTTTAGTTTTGACTAATATCTAGTATCTAAACTACTTCTTAGTAGCTCAGAACTGTGTGCGCGATAACTACGATATAACTTTAACATTTATTTTAAAACTTTACTTAGGGCATTACCACGTCGCTGCATATGGTATGACACTGAGACGTGGCAGGTGTATGTTACTTTTAAGAAATTCCTACTGGTAAAGGTGTCGTCGTGACAACTTTAAATGTTAGTTTGGATAGTAACCATTTATTTCATACCTGCAACTTTCTGGTATTCCTGAAAGACCAACTGCAACTGCGCCCAGTTTCTCTGACATAATACCATATTAAACGTGGACTCGTCTGTTCCCCAACAATCGACTCCAGCTTTCTTCAGGCTTTCAGCATCCTAAATTAACAAAAATCATTTAAAAGTTATAAGTACTTCCATGTTTAGCCAATGTTTAATTATTAAAAGCCATTGCTCAAAACGTGCAGAAAGATTACCTACCTGTCTTGCAGCTTCATAATTGGTCCTCATGCTTTCATCCCGGTTGGCGTTGCACAGAGCAACCATCAGTCGTTTGAAATGTCCACCAGTGTCGTCCTTAAGATCTTCTTCCAGAGAGGTTTTGTACACTATTCAATACATACAAAAAAATTGAGATACCTATAGGCTTCTATACAATTCTATTACTATAGTTTCTATATACTGAAGAATGTTGCATGGATTTATTCACGAAGGAGCTCCAAAACGTTTTTCTCTATCTATCAAACCTAAAGTTGATCATGTTTGATCTTGTGACCTTCTGGTGATTTTATTTTACAATCTTTTGCTATCCTGATCTTTTCGTGTTCTTTCATCAACCTTTGAATAAATCTTACTATACTTACAACCATGATATGCACTCCTGATAGTCATAATTTCTGCGTTGGATTTGGTGCACATAATTTCAATCAACACGCTTTCATCTGTCCCCAAACCTGCCATTGCGTGGTGAAGTTCCTTGGCGTAGTACTGAGGCAAAGGAGTCATCATGGCGACCAAAAGGGTTTCTAGGTTGCCCTTTGTCTCGCTTTTTAGGTTTTCAATTAGGTCCTATAAAGAAACAATGAAATATTTTTCCACTTCACTTCACCACACTTCTTAGAGAAATAAGCAACTGACCTGAATGTGAGACGAGGAAAATCACATTGAGTAAGCTCAATCTTTCTAGCAATCAAGACTATCTAAAGAAGCAAGAAGAACAATCTTTTAGGGCAGACGATCAGTCAAAAAATGAAAACATGGATATATCAGCAGAAGCAAATTCTTTAGCTCAGAATGATACTCTTTAGACCCTAGTGGATTTTTAATGAACTGAACCGAACCGTATGCTCTTTATATGATGTCAGAGCCTTAAGTTAGTAACTAAATAAGCTTAAACAATCAAAAATTTTGTTTTGCTTACCCTTCCAAACAAGACTTTGTACTCTTTGGCGATTTGTTGTCGTTGGGCATTGGTCCTGAAGGCGAGTATATTAATCAATGCTTTGTCATCGCACCCAAATCCCTTCATGGCGGCTCTGAGGATCTCGGCATCCTGTTTGGGGTTGAACGGTTGCGCGAGGCGAACTGTGGGGGTTTTCTGGAAAAGATAAATTTATCACAGTCATTGGAAACGGAAACCAAAAGAAAATATTATGGAATTCTTTAGAATTAATCTTTGTGTCCTCAAAGGTCATTAAATTGGAAAATATTCTGTGAAAAAATTGTTAAGTAAATGTCTATGAAGAAATAAAAAATGAAGTAACTACGTGTCAACAAACAAGACCTTCTACAAATAGAATAAATGTTGAAGCGTAAAGCATTACCTGTGGAGGTTGATATACTGGTGGCTGTTGATGGTATCCATGACCGCCAAGGGGAACACCAGGAGCAGGTCGAAAAGGAGTTGAATTAGAAAACGCATCATAAGATGGAGGGTGCTTTTTTGAAGGATGTGATGGGGGGTAACCAGTAGTTGGAGGAGAATTATAATTTGAATTAGAAGATGGTGGATAACCACCAGGTTTATTAAGGGGAGGATAACACTCAGTAGAGGGAGGTGCCGATGGTTGATATGTTGGAATATTTAAAGGAGGGGGCATTTGATTGGGAAGGAAAGAATTCTCACTTGTATAAGTACTTCGGGGAGGTGAATAAACACCATATGGGCTTGGAGATGTTGAATAATTACTTGGTGCAGGAGGATAAACCCCACCAGACACGTTTGAAGGAGGATAAACGCCACCTCTTGTAGGTGTTGAATTCATTGGGGGATAAACAGGAATATTCAAAGGTTGTGGCATCTGGGTGGGAAGATTGGTACTGAAACCTATAGGACTGTAAGGTGGGTGGGAAGTAGGAGGATATGGTGCTCCCCCATGTTGCTGGGGCGGATGCGGGTGGTATTGTTGTTTAGGATAAGAACCTGCTCCTGGAGTCTTCTTACCCTGGTGAAAATTTAGATTAGATTCGGTTTTGTTTATCGCGTTAAGGAATGTGAACAGTATTTTATTATAATTTTTTTATTAGGTATTATAGAGGCGACAGAGGGTGTGGACCACAATTATTGTTAATTATATTTGGAATAGTACATAACATAATAATTAAGTAACTATAGGTCAACATGCAAGTCATTAAAAAATATAATTAATATATTATATTAGAGAATTATTGAAATACAGTCAGGCTATAATTGTGCCAGGCACTATTTTGACACATTCACATTGAAAACTGATAGTTGATCCTTCAAAATTGACATACCAAAGTCGAATTTAAAACTTTTGTCGTTTATTGTCAAGTAATAAAAGAAGGCACTATTTATTCCGGTTCATATAGTAAACAAAGGCCGTGTGTTGGAAGATCACAGCTGATATTACAATGCGAAGGTGTCAAAATTGTGCCTGGCACTATTATAGCCAGGCTTTATTTCAATAATTCTCTATTAACTTAATTAAATTATGAAAATTATTTTTTTAAAAGGAAACTTAGCTTTTTACAAGCTTTTATTTAACTTGAGATGTTCTGTCTAACTAACTAACTATCAAATCTTGTGAAGCGTTTTTGACACACTTCCCATTATCCGATTTGGATGAAATTTGGTTCACACATAGTGGTCCCATGACAATACAACATTAAGAAAAAAATATCCTCCCACCCCCCCCCCCCCTTCTATAGAAAAATGTGTTTTTGACACACTTCCCGTTATCCGATTTGGATAAAATTTGGTATACAGATAGTGGTCCGATGATAATACAACAATAAGAAAAAAATATCCTCCCACCCCTACCCCCACCCCCTTCCATAGAAAAATTTGTTTTTGACACACATCCCGTTATCCGATTTGGATGAAATTTGGTATACGTGTAGTGATCCGATGACAATACAATATTAAGAAAAAAATATCCTCTCAATCCCTACCCCCACCCCCTTTCATAGAAAAATGAGTTTTTGACACACTTCCCATTATCCGATTTGGATGCAATTTGGTATTCACACAGTGATCCGATGACAATACAACAATAATGAAAAAATATCCTCCCACCCCTACCCCCACCCCCTTCCATAGAAAATGCATTTTTGACACCCTTCCCATTATCCGATTTGGATGAAATTTGGTATACATATAGTGGTCAGATGACAATACAACATTGAAAAAAAAATCCTACCACTCCTACCCCCACCCCCATGTATAGCAAAATGCGTTTTTGACACACTTCCCATTATCCGATTTGGATGAAATTTGGTATACATATAGTGGTCCGATGACAATACAGCAATAATGAAAAAATGTCCTCCCACCCCTAGCCCCCACCCCCTTCCATAAAAAATGCGTTTTTGACACACTTCACTTCAAATGACTTTTATAAAATTTGGTATATGCATAAAGGTCCGATGGCAATACCGCCCAAACAAAAAATATATTTCTACCTCTACCCCCACCCTCTACTTCCCCCAATAGAAAAATGAGTTTTCAAACAACTCACGATCAGCGATTTCATTATAATCTAGAATAAACTCTTCTGTTCTGTTATTGAACAAATATTTTCATTTAACAGAGTAGATAGCTGAGACTAAAAAGTAGAAAATAAATTTGTCAAAAATTTTTTTTAAGTCACAAGCTTTTATAAAATGCACTAAACTCAAAGCATAAGTTAATCTAAAGTTGTGATCTAAACACTTAAAGAATATTCACCATAGCAGGTCATCAAAGATATGTTTGATGTGCCGCAATGTTATGCCATTGCCATACCTATGTCAGAGAAATGCTGGGGTTCTTAGGTCGGGTTGGGTGGGTTTGGTACCTCTGCATTTTTCTGCTAGATTGATTCTTGCAAATAGTGATATTTAATTGATACGGATATCTTATCGTGCTAACATCGTCAAGATTTCCATCAGTCGGCCATCGCTTTTATTATTATGATAATATTAGAATGTTAGAAAATTAGTTTTTAATTTTTAGTGCATTTTATAAAAGCTTGTGACTTAATTTTTTTTTTAACCAATTTATTAACTATTACCACCTACGTTAAAACCTTACCTGCTGATAACTCATCTGGCTAAGGGTTAATCAGAATCTTTCCTGCAAAAAAAAAAAAAATTTCATATAGCACTTAACCATTTGTATGCACTAACTGAGGTAACAATAACGAAACTAGTAATTTTAAAAATAAAGTTTAATATTTAAATTATCCTGTTATCTTGTTCATACAATTTAAAAAACAACTTTTATTGCAAATTAATGTCGCATTGTGGCTACTGCTATTCCACTATCTAGAATTAGGTCTGCTAATAGTCCACAGCACACCGGTCTATTTTTTAAGTGATGAGTAACAGTAACAGGCTAAATTTGTATACATAGCTTTTCTTTACCGAGACTTTCACGTCTATGAAAATTTTAAACAGAGTGCGCGGACGCACAAAATTTCCAAGCTTTGGCGTGTGTTTGTCTGTCCGTAACACAATAGCTCCTAAACCGCTAAACCGATTTTCATAAAATTTTCAGGTAAAATAGTGCTCGACACTCTAACCACGTATCATTTGTTTGGTGATCCGTGCTTTAACGAGCTGGTTAGATTTTGGTCAAAATCCATTAAGGCTAAAAACAGTTTTATGATAATTAAAAAATTTTAAAAATGCTTTTTAACGAAGCATTGCATCAATATGCGGGTTTCGGAATATAGTAGACTGTATTTTGTGAATAATTTGTGTTACAAATAACAACTTCATAGGAGCTTTAGTTTCTAAGATATTTATAAAAAACTGTTTTTAGTGCTGATATATTATGGCTTCACTTGAAGTGTGCTAATATGCTAGCTCGGAAGGTATCAGATCCTTCAGGGATCCATTTATTTCATTTGATAGATTAGGAGATGAAAAATATAAGGTTAAAGAATTTGTAACCGACAATTTTTTTTTCTGTGGCCTAATAAATGTGTTTGAAAGTAAATGGTAGCATTTTCCCCAAAATCGCCTGCTTCCTTTAGTCAGGTCAAAGCTTCAAATTTTTCTACTACTACTATGTCGGTTTAGAACGTTTTTCTACGTCGTCCGACGCCTATTCTCCACCTCCTTCGATCCTGACAGTCATCTTCTGTTAGATTTTTTTGACTCATTGATCTTTGGATTGACTGTTGCCATTCTAGTTTAGGTATCACCTTTGAAAAAAGTTTGGCGTCTCCACCAAACCTCAAGGAAATAGAAAGTTTTAAAAATCTAAACTGACAAAACCTAATCAAATCTAGCCGAAACGAACCGAACCGAACTGAACCGAATCAAAGCAAACTGAACCAACAATTTTTTTCAAAAAAAAAACTTTCCTGACTTCTTTCCCGGGATCCTAGAGGGTGTGAATCCAAACCGAACCGAACCGAACAAAACCGAACCGAACCAAACCGAACCGAACCGAACCTAACTGAACCGAACCAAACCTAACCTAACCAAACTAAACTACAACACTGCTAATTAGGATTGGTTGGGTATGGTTAGATTTGGATAGGTTCGGTTCGGTTCGGTTCAGTTTGGTCCGGTTCGGTCCGGTTCGGTTCGGTTCGAATTCACACCTTCTAGGATCCCGGGAAAAAGTCAGGAAATTTTTTTTATTGAAAAAAAATTGTTGGTTCAGTTTGCTTTGGTCTGGTTTGATTCGGTTCGGTTCGGTTCGGTTAATTTGATTAGGTTTCGTTAGGTTTGGTTTTTGAAACTATCTATTTTCGTGTGGTTATATCAGATTAGGTTAAGTTAGATTAGGTCAGGTGAAGGTTCCGAAATTTTCTATTTTTGATTTTGTTGTTTCGATATATTGTATTTTCGATATTTTGTTATTCTATTACTAATCACTTAGTAAGAACTCTTCTGAGGTACTGTAGATGTTTGTTTGTTTAATTTCGTTTTGACGATAATGAAGAATAAATTATTAAATTAAATTTTTGTATCCAATCAACTGATTGAGTTTAAAGTGAAAAAATTTAAATAGCACCTAATGGCAATAAGTGAAAGTAAAGAATACCAAAACCCTGATTTTGGAAAGTGTCATACATATTTTTAACCTACTCCAAGCGCGCATTTGAGGGGGGGGGTATAACGGGGTAATTACCCCCCCCCCCTAGAAAAAAATGTACTTTTTCCTAATAATTAAAGGGAAAACAAAAGAATTAACCCCTAGAAAAAAAAGTTATATTGCAAAAAAAAATTCCTCAACTATTACCCCCCCCCCTAGATTTTGATCCAGATCCGCGCTTGACCTACTCTGGTAACTACCTACTGTAAAAATGTATGAGGCATTTTACCATACTTACCTAAAACCGCTATTAAAATTCTTGGTTGAATAGAATTTCACAAACTTCTCTATATGTAAAGTTCAATTTTAAAAAAAATAACTATTTTTACTAATATAACTGTTAAAACCGGAGGTCACAACACCACTAAAATTTTGTTTTGAAGAATAACTAAAAAATAATTGGCTGTAGCAACTTTCTGACGTCACTGAATATATTCAACTTTCGAAGGAAGTATGAGTGTGTTTTTTTTTGTCCAACGAATCAGGTTACCAAACCAAACTTAAAAATTGTATTAAATTTGTCATCATACCTTGGTTTGTTTTCCCAATGAAACATTTTCAATTCTGAAGGTAAATATACAAACCTCAAGTATAGTAGGATAATTTCGCCAATGGTTATTGTCTCAGTCTTGTAGATACTGCCAGCATCCAACTGGTGTTTTCCAAACCTGCCCTGCGTCGTGGGATAAAAATAAACTTTGTCGACCTTTTTCTTTTTTTTTGTGGTGGGTTTTAGGATTTTTGAAGGTTTTTTCAGGCATATAAAATTTACTTTTTTCGCCAGCAATAGCGACAGAAATATAAAGGATTTTTTCCTTGTAAAGGTTTACATTATGTAAGTATAGCCTATGGCGGATTTAGTATGGTGGCTTTTATTTTATTTAAAAAAATGTTGTAGCGATCTTATTGAAGCACGTGACCAAACAATTTATTGTTGCGAAAACAGTTCAGGTCGATTTATTTTTAGATATGACTCGGTTAAAACTAACAAGAATTAGTAGGTTTATATGATGCCTCAGTTCGACTTAAATCGTCATTGCCTTTTACTCTTTCGTAGAGCCTTTCTCTCATCACAAAGAACATGCTATGGCAATTTTAATTAAACTCAGTCGTACTAAAAACTTACGAATAATTATTACAAGTATGTCTCGACAATTGTCGCAAAGTGGATTTAAATAAAAAGAACGTATAACCGGCACGGTTAAGCTATAAAAATAAATATATTGCTCGCCAAAAAAATTTGCACACATGAAAATTAATACTCTGCCAATATATGGGCCCCTAAGCTTACACTAGGTACTATAGTTATAGTGTACGTGTGAGCTAATATAACTAAAAACTGAAATATATTTTATTCAACTCCAGACTAAATTACCTTTTGTTTGATACCACACAAGCCATGTTTTGACTTAAACTCAAATTTTTGAAATCTACCCCCACCCTTAAAAAAAACAAAAACTAAAATGTATTTTGTTAAACTCCGGACTCAATTAATTACCTTTCGTTTGATATCACACACGCCATATTTTCACTTGAACTCTAATTTTTAAAATATACCCCCACCCATTTTTTTTAAATAAATTAAAATGTATTTTGTTTAACTGCAGACTCAATTACCTTTCGTTTAATATCACACACGCCATATTTTCACATAAACTCTAATTTTTGAAATATACCCCCACCCTTTTATTTGGTTTGTGTTCAGTGGATTTTGTTCATTTTTAAATGGGACCATCTCAACCCAAGACCCATCCTAGGTACCAAATTTCATTAAAATCGGCCAAGCGGTTTTAGAGTTATGCGCGTTGGTCGTTACAGACAGACATACAGACATACAGACATACAGACATACAGACATACAGACATACAGACATACAGACATACAGACATACAGACATACAGACATACAGACATACAGACATACAGACATACAGACATACAGACATACAGACATACAGACATACAGACATACAGACATACAGACATACAGACATACAGACATACAGACATACAGACATACAGACATACAGACATACAGACATACAGACATACAGACATACAGACATACAGACATACAGACATACAGACATACAGACATACAGACATACAGACATACAGACATACAGACATACAGACAGACAGACATACAGACAGACAGACGGCGCAATAAAAAAGTTTCAAAATCATCTGAAACGCAAAGATATATAAAAAATTTTGAAATCGGAGCAACTTTTTTTTTCGCGAAAAAATTAGGATCACCATAGCTCACACTATTATAGTATAGTATATGTGTGAGCTAATACACAGTACACCTACCTCAATGAAATAATATATCATAACAAAAACATTTCATGTAAAAAAGAGCCAAGTATGCGAAATGGCATTTCGTAAAAAGAATTGAGATAAAAGTAAAGCCAAGTTCTCCAATACAAATTTCAAAATGAGGTTCTGACTAGTTTGGAAATGTTTTTTTAAAACTTTGTTCTAGCTCTAGGGGAGGTTATTACGACGTTACTCCCCTTAATTCCGCGCTTAGGCCCCACCATACTGTAACTCGGTGCTTTTAGTGATAAAAAAAGTGTATAGTTTTTAAAATATGAATTCTTAAAGATTGGCCATTGGCCATTCTCTACCCTAAAATTCCCTATAAATGACGTTTTTCCGAATCTTAACTCAGGGTGTGATGTTTTCGCATCACTGGCCCCACCAAACTGCAACTCGGTGCTATTGTTGATAACGTCTAGAGTTTTTGAAATATGAATTTTCAAAGTTTGACCATTTTGGTCTTATAGGATTCCCTACCCTAACATTCGCTAAATGACGTTTTTTCCAATCTTATCGCAGCATTTGGTTCTTTTGCATCTCTATAGCCCTACTATACTACAACTCGGTGCTTTTGTTGATAAACTCTATAGTTTTTAAAATATAATGTTTGAAAGTTTGTCCATTTTGGTCTTATTGGATTCCCTAACCTAAAATTCGCTAAACAACGTTTTTCCGAATCTTAACTCAGGGTGTCGTTTTTTTTCATCTCTATGGCCCCACCATTCTGCAACTCGGTGCTGTTGTTATTAAATTGTATATTTTTTAAAATATAAGTTTTCAAAGTTTGGCCATTTTGGTCTTACGTGATTCCCTACCCTGAAATTCGCTTAATGACCTTTTTCCATATCTTAACTTAGGGTATGGTTTTTTCTCATCTATAATAGGGGCGGAGATAAAAAATATTTGTGCATTTTTTTAGTGTATGTAATTATCTCTTTATTCTCAATAGGCAAAGTGGCTCGAGAGAAACCTTGTTCCAAGATAAACTATTTTTTTTAAATAAATTAAATATCTATCTATATATTTATTTAAGTTTGTATAAAATTGTAATTAAAAAAAAACAAAAAAAACTTAAGATAAATCCTAGTTCCTGATTTGTTGAAGATCGTTTTTCAACCGACAATGGCCAGCAAAGTCTTTTTGTAGTCACCAGAGGCATCCTGCTAAAAAATATAAAATTTGTATACTTAAATAAACTTTTTATTTAAGTTTGATTTTTTCATTTTTGCCTTCCATTAATGAGAGAAGGTATTGTTTTTGACAAAACATTTTTTTAGATAAAGCCGAATGGGGGTGTATTTTGATCTATTTTAGATAGATGTGTGTATGTCTGTCCGGCCCACGATAAAATAATGTAAAGGGCTGACTAGATTTTGGTCAAAATCCGTTAATTGCTAATGAGAGTTTTTTGACAGTTTAACATTTTCAAAAATGCTTTCTTTTTTCGGAATATAGTAGAACACATTTTTCTCAATAATTTCGTAGGAGCTTTCGTTTTTGAGATATTTACAAAAAAACTGTTTTCAAGGCAGATATAGCATGGAGGAAACTATTATTGCTAAATGGACTAGGAGGATATCAGATCCGTCATGGATCCTTTTATTTAATTACCTTTTGTAAATTTCCACAGGTAAGATGCAGAAAAAAGAAAACAATTAGGTATTCCAGTATTCATTATTATTAGTATTACTAATACTTTTATTGATTAAGACCATTGTTTGATTATAAGTACATAATATGTGTAGGAATGTAACATTTTTTCTATAGAAATCATTTCTAAAAGGCCTTGAATTTTTTAAAGAATTATTTCTAACTAATTTTTTACCTCTATCCTTTCAGCCAAACTTTTTCCATATTTGGCTTCATAAACTTCTTTGATCTCGCCTAAATCTTTTTCGGATCTTCCTACAACTATTCTGATCAGCGTTTTATCATCAGTTCCAATACCAGCCATGGCATCATGCAACCTTAAAAAATACTCTGCCAATCTATGGGCACCTAAGCTCACACTAGGTACTATAGTTATAGTGTTAGCTAATATAATCAAAAACTGAAATATATTTTATTCAACTCCAGACTCAATTACCTTTCGTTTGATACCACACAAGCCATGTTTTGACTTAAACTCAAATTTTTTAAATCTACCCCCCACCCTTTAAAAAAAACTAAAATGTATTTTGTTTAACTCCAGACTCAATTACCTTTCGTTTGATATCACACACGCCATATTTTCACTTAAACTCTAATTTTTGACATCTACCCCCACCCTTTTTTTAAAAATAAACTAAAATTCATTTTTTTTTAACTCCAGACTTAATTACCTTTCGTTTGATATCACACACGCCATATTTTCACATAAACTCTAATTTTTGGAATCTACCCCCACCCTTTTATTTGGCTTGCGTTCGGTGGATTTTGTTCATTTTTAAATGGGACCATCACGGCCCAAGACCCAACTTAAGTACCAAATTTCATTAATATCGGACAAGTGGTTTTTGAGTTATGCGGGTTGGTCGTTACAGACAGACATACAGACAGACATACAGACAGACAGACAGACAGACAGACAGACAGACAGACAGCAAAACAAAAAAGTTTCAAAATCATCTGAAACGCAAAGATATATAAAAATTTTTGAAATCGGAGCAACTTTTTTTTTCCAGAAAAAATTACGATCACCATAGCTCACACTACTTATAGTAGTAGTGTGAGCTAATAGAAATCCGCCTTGGTAGCAAATTTTTAAAAAAGCGTAAAATGTAGGAAAATTTTTGTGTTAATAGAGTCTTATTGTGTTAACGCCAGACAGTAATAGTGTCAGGCATTATTTTGACAGATTGGCCTTTCAAAATTGACGTAACAATGTCGAATTTAAATTAAAAAATAGGTCGTTTATTTATGTTTAATTAAACACGATATTTTACGAGTATTTACTCCGATTCTTATAGTAAACAAAGGCCTTATATTAAAAGGTCAGTTGTCGTTTTCCAATGTAAAACTAATAAGATACTGCTTGGCACGATTCCTGCCGGGTTTTATTCCAATAAGTCCCTAATAAAATACATATAAAAATATGCAGGGACCACTTTAAAGGTTCGAGTTATAGTGAGGTTCGAGTTAGAGAGGTTCGACTGTATTTGTGAATCTGAGTGCAGTTTCGTCTTTAAGTTTCTTGGAAGAAAAGAAACCAAACATTACCTGGTGGCCAAAAAATCTTCAGGATCTCTTACAGCATGAACAAGTTCCAACATGGAATCCTTTAAGGTACCGGAAAACTCATTTTCTATGGCTTTCTCTAAGGAATGTCCGGTAATATTTTCGTATTCGTGGAATATTTGTCTAAGTTGAGGTCGGCTACGTTGGCATAAAATAGCGTTAAATACAGATTCATCGGTTCCTAAAAAAAACAGTAAACTATTATTTTTGATTCTTTCTAGATTTATTATCTTAGTAGTAGTAGTAGTAGTAGTGTGAGGTAGGCTCTGAACCTGGCGACTAGACAAATGAAGCGCCTTTTTTGCCAACCCCCGGGCCCTCCCACTGCAGCAGTTGAAAAGTATTTGTACTAATATTACTCAAGATTTTGAAATTCTTTGAAGTTTGAAGAACACTCTTCCATTAACTATACCTGCAAAGTTCAGTGTTCATTGTCTTACACCGGCAACTACGACGACAGATGTTGTTCTGTTATTAATAAATTTTAATAATTTAAATGATTTTCACTTGATTACTAACCATATGAAAAAAGTTTCAAAAACCTAACCTAACGAAAGCTAATCAATCAAATCTAACCGAACCGAACCAAAACAAACCGAACCAATAATTTTTTTCAAAAAAAAAACTTTCCTGAGTTTCTACCCAGGATCCTAGAGGATGTGAATCCAAACCGAACCGATCCTAACTAAACCTAACCTAACCAAAACTAAACTACAACACTATTCACACCCTCTAGGATCCCGGGAAACAAAGTCAGGATTTTTTTTTAATTGTTGGTTTAGCTTGCTTTTGGTTCGGTTTGGTTCAATTCGGTTCGTTTCGGTTCAGATTCACATCCTCTAGGATCCCGTGTAGGAAGTCAGGAAAGTTTTTTTTTTTGAAAAAAAATGATTGGTTTAGTTTGCCTTTGGTTCGGTTCGGTTAGATTTGATTGATTAGCTTTCGTTATGTTAGCGTTTTAACCTGACAGTTGAATAGGCTTTTGTAATAGTTTAATGAGCGATGTTCTCTTACAGATCCGTGCTCATTTCGAGATCAAAACTCTTAAAATCAACACGTATTTGAACCCAAATATATTGTAACATTTCAGTGTCTATTTCAAAACCGCGCCGACGTGAAATGAGCACGGAAACGTAAATACACTGTCTGGCCACCTCAGATTCAGAAGGTTCCTCCGTCTCCTAATACCTGTCTTCTTGCCTCCTCGTATGCTTCACATGATCAGAGGAAATGCGCCGAGGTCCCGTCCTCCGCAATCAATATCGCTCGCATGTCGCGTCCTTCTTCACTCTCATCTTCGCCAAGTGTCCTTGTAGGACGCAGTGTCTCTTGAAGACTCCCACTATAACTCCCAACTCTCTTCGTGGTCTTACGGAGCAGCCAGTCCCTACAGGACAGCTGTCTCCTGTCACACAATCCTTCGCGTGTCTGGCATTTCCTGTGTTGATTCATTCCTTTTGTATATCCTTTTGGGCCTACTCTGTTAGGGGCAGACTTCATCTGCCCTCTTGTGAGCCCCCAGGAAAGGCTCTGTCCCGACGCATTTGTGCCGGAATCCAAGCCTTAGATTTCTTTACATATTTTTCCACATATTTCATGATAAAAACACAAAAAAATAGCTTAAAATTTGACATCATGAGGCTTCGGCCCCCCCCCCCCCCCCCAAGAGGCCCTTGGGCCCCCCCACCCCCCCAAGACACATTCCTGGGTGCGCCACTGCTCCCATGTGGCCCGGGATCCATACGAGGTCTCTTTTATTCCGGGCAAGTCCTGTAGTGCATCCGGGCAACTCCTGTAGTGCATCCGCGTACTCCTGCACCAAAACCCGCGGATATGGTTGGTTTGCATAGTACTTTCACCGCAACTTGAGTGTCTGAGCAAATGCAGAGGCGCTTTCCTGTTTCATTCCTAATTTCTCTTCCGCCTGGAAGACTGGTGCATTGGAACCCAGCGAGTAGTTTTTTCCAATACCCTTGCTTTCCACGTAATGCATACGTATATCTTCGTAAACTTCAAAAATTTGTTTGGGGTTTGCAGCGAAACTAGGTTTATTAGCGTCCCCATACTTGGGGAAAATATTAACAAATAATTTTTTTATTTGAAGAAATACCTGCAAACAAGAGTTCTCCAGCTTGTAACAAATTTTGAGCATCATGTCTGGCTGATTCTGGATCTACGTCATCTGATTCGTTTCTGCCGCCCTTAAAGCAAATTCCAAATTATTAGATACTATATTTTTTATTATTCTTCTTATACCAGCTTATACTTTCATATCGTGCATCAGTTATTGTTCCTGATATCAGTAATATCTATATGGTGTAAAATTCGTAGTAGATAATAGCGTTGTTTGAGTCTCCTCAAACAACGGTAATAGTTAAACAATGATGATAGTAAAAATGGTGATTGATAATGTTTAAAAAAACTGCCTCTTAAGGCCGTTTGACATGAATCAATACACTTGCAGTTGCAGGTAAGATTAGTGTCCCTGAGTGAGACATATTTGTTTGTTTATATAATAGATGTCATATCAGGCACCCTAATTTTGCCTGCAACTGCAAGTCTATTGCTCTATGTCAAGCAGCCTTTATAGTTAGCACCAACATTTTTTAAACGACACTACAGACTGCCAATACTGCAGATCTCAGAACACTAAACTAGACTGCAGATGCTTGTGGAAAGGTGGGTGTAAAATGTAAAGATCTATTTGACTTACTGTTGACAAGGAAATGAACAGTCTTTTCAAATGTCCAGATGTGTCTCCTTTTAGATCAGCTTCCAAAGAGGTTTGGTATACTGAAAAATATAAACTTAATAAAATACTGAATAAACGAAAAAGAAAATTTTGAAAATAACGAAACAAAATAACAGCATTTCAAGATAAAGGTTTTAAGTAGTCCGAGTTGTGTTAAATACAAAACGGTTTTCAATAAATGAAATATTTTATAATTTACGATTACTTCTTTGTGTTCTTGTTTCTGGTTTTCTCTAGAATGTTTTATTTTTGTTAATGTAATAAAACCAAAAATGTCTGAATATTCATGCTTTTTTGATCAAACCAAAGACTGATGAAGGTTTTCGTCAGTCTTTGATTAAACTAAAAAATTATTAACTAGTGATTTCTCCTTACGTCCTTCATATTCATTAGCTATAGCAACTATTTCTTCATTATTATGTACCGCCAAAATTTCTACGATGGTGCTTTCTTCAGTTCCTAACCCAGTGACTGCGTTATGGAGTTCTTTAGCTTGAAATTCTACAGGGTTCGTCATAAGAGCCAATACGACGTCTTCAAAATTACCACGAAGTTCGCTTTTCAGTTCTTTGATTAAATCCTATTAAGAAAATTAACTATTAAAATAATAATTATTTAAAAAAAATAAGTACCTACTTAAGTCATTGAGGCCTAATAAGGCCGAAACGCGTCCCTGAGCTACCTTTACCTCTAAGAACTTGCCCGTGTAACTTTAAGGTTGTTCAAACCAAAAAAAGTCAAAAATGGACTTAACATAGTCTGGCTCTGGGGTACAGATATACTTATAGAACTTGTAAATAATAGAATTAAATTATCGTAAGAGCCTTGTGGTTGCAGTTATATTTATGTTCTTTGTCTCAGAGTAATAACATATTATTACTCTAAGTTCTTTGTCATGGCCATATCGAAAAACCACTTGAAACAGATTAAAATGACATTTTCCCATCCTTGAATTTATAATAACAATGTTTGGGTTTGTTTGTAATTTACAACGTGTTTTTCTGTTAAAGAGGTAAAAAATACGTATGTTATAAAGTAGGTAACTATTTTTAGTCAAGTTCACTTAATTACTTTCTTTTTCAGAAAATTTTACTCATTGATTTTATAATAATATAATGCACTGACCTTTCCAAACATAGTTTTAAACTGAGAAGCGATTTCTCGCCTTTGCTCATTGGTCCTTCTGGCAATTATGTCAATTACGGCGTCCTCATCAGTACCAAACCCTTTGAAAGCCTCCCTAAGGGTCTGCGCATCCTCTTCGGGAATAAACGGATCAGCAGGAAAAACTGTTGGCTAAAAAAAATATTACTATATTAATACTCCATTTTCAGGACATTTCGTGACGTTTAAGATGGCCAGTTTTTAAAAAAATTAAATGCATGAGTTTCTTTTAATAAAAATAATCTAAAACAGTTAGAGAAACGCTTATGACTTAAGGAGCCATTTTCTCGATTTTTACAGTTTTTTCGACGTTTTTTACTTGCTAAGTAGAAAAAAAAACACTTTTATATTAAAATAAAAATAGGTTGATCAACTTTTAACTTTCAACTTTTATTTTTATTTTATCTGAAAACGGATGCACGCAGGTGCAAGGTTGCGTCACATGACCACTGTTGTTGTTTTGGGGGAAAATTTGGATTAAAAAAAAATTGTTTTTTAGCAATTCAACTTTAAAAAGCCATTGTTTAATCTAAAAATACTTCTACAGTAATTTTGTTTTACAAAAACAGTGAAAAAAATTTATTTTAATTTTTATTTTTATTTGGATGTATAAACAGCCCACACGGTAAAAAAAACTGTCTACAATGAAATCATGTTTTTTTACCTTAAAACAATTTGTTTTGAATTAAAATATTTCTTATTAGTTCAACGCAGCGTTTAGTCTTGAAATGAGACTTTATGTTTCTTCTTTAATTGTTTTGTTTTAGTATACTTCATTTTGTAACAAAGCAATTGTGTTCATATAAGTAATATTTTGCTTCCAGAGAAAACGTGGCCTTAGATTAATTCAGTTCCAATTTATAATAAAACAATTTCTGTTTTATTATAAAATAAAGAGCAAGACATTTTTTGTGCTAAATAAATAAAGAAAATATTCTCTTGGTGTTGGTGAATAGGAAAGCACACATTATTTTACTTCAAAGCAATTTGCTTTAATCTAAGACAATTTTTTTACCGTGCCCATATTTTTATTTTTATCTGTATAAATCCAGCAAGTTAGTCTTTGGCATAGGGTAAGTTAATTCAAACTGAAATGACCTTAACTCTGGATTTTTGAACGCAGTTCGCGTCCGCAGTTCAGAGATAAATTATATCTTGGGTTTTTAATTTGCCATACAAGGCTTTGAATAGACCAAAAAAGTGTTTTCGATTGTCGCGAACACCCAACTGCGGACGCGAACTGCGTTTATAAATCCGGTGTAAGTAAACAACTTTGAAAGTAGAGTGGACAAACTAAGTAAATTTGGGCTACATTAAATTAAATTTAATTTACTAAATGTTAAGGTAATGTAACATTGTGATGATGAATTGATGAATCAAACGTAACAATTGCCAAAGAGTATTAGGTAATGGATCGTTCATACTCGTCTTTTGTCTAGTCTTTTGTCTTGGTTTAGTCATATGTCTTGTCATAAGAAAGTTAAAACCACTGTTTCTTATGGGAGTGTTCATACAATGCTTTTGCTTTTGTTTTTGATTAGTCTTTGTCTTAAGAGTTGCCAGCTTTCAATCCTTAGGACAACGACTAAGACGAGTGACAGACATCAGCTGATATTTGTTGTTTTTTTTTACAGGGCGTCCGAAAAGCGCAAGCGCGCGGCCGGAATTTAGAATTTACCGCCATTAATCATGTTTTTAACAGAAAATCTCAACATAACCTCAAAATTTTATTTGTTTTTTTTTCTTTTTCGCTTTTGTTCTTTCGTGTCTGTGTTTCGTGCACAGATTAGGTTAAATAAGATTGTTTTGTGTAGAAAATGACGTTTGAAGAGGGCCTTTTTATTGAAATTGATTTTTTTTTCAGTGGGTTATGACGTAGACTAATCAAAAACAAAAGACGAGTATGAACAGCCGATTTTGTTTAAGACAGCTAAGATTAATCAAAGGACAAAGACTAATCAAAAACAAAAGACTAAGACGAGTATGAACAATACTTAACTTACCGACTTTCCCATGATCGTAGCTATTCCAAAACAAGTTTTCCCGTTAAAAATCAATCGATCACTGCCCTTTTAACGCTTTCCCGGAAAATTCCGTCCCTCCAAAGATACAAACAAAGCGATAAAACTCCGAATATCGACGCCCAACAATAAAATATTAGGTATAAAAAAATTGCGGTCGAACTATTTGCTTCGCGAAACTAACCGGCAAGAAAGCAGGACAATGATGTGTACAACGATGAAATAAAAATGTTTTGAAATGCCAGCGCAGGCGCTGGTATTCTGAGTCATTTTATTAATAAAATAATGAGAGAATGCTGCTAGCAGGATTTCATTGAAATCAATTTTTGGTAGGTACACATGACACAATAAGATTTAAAAAAATGTTTCGTTTTCTTGTTTTTATTTTTATCTGATAACTACATGGTTTGAAGCTTTGTAAACTACGAGTCTTAAAGGCATTTTAATTTTGTATTTGATAACCCAAATGAAATAGACTTCGACAAGGACAGATCAATTCTTATACATTTGTTCTGACACTATTTTACCTGATAATTTAATGAAAATCTGTTCAGCCATTTAGGAGCTATTATGGGCCGGACAGACATACACACGGACAGACGTC
The DNA here is from genome assembly GCA_963576565.1 of Aspidapion aeneum. Lineage (NCBI taxonomy): Eukaryota > Metazoa > Arthropoda > Insecta > Coleoptera > Brentidae > Aspidapion > Aspidapion aeneum. The sequence continues at coordinate 113,500,265 of OY755042.1, forward strand.
ATGACGATATTGCTAAGATAGCCCTCCCTAAATGCAGACTTTTGAAAAACAGCTTGTTATATCAAAATGCGGGTTGCACATTAATCTTTTCTTGAAAATTGTGCTGGCAAGTATTGCCAGTTTTTTTGCTATCTCTCTGCAAAATTTTAAATCACGTTTTAATGCTTTGATCACAGCCCTCTATATCCAAGGAGGCTGTGCTTGGATCTGTTATTTTGTTTTTCTTGCTATTTTAATATCAATGTGTTCTTGTTTTATTTGTAAATCAAGCTTAACTAAGTCTTAATGTTGTTTTTTGTTAAAATGATTTAGGTGTGCTCAGTAAATCAGTTACTGTTCATAAAGCAAATGGTTCTACTTTATTAAAGTACCTCATTTGCCTAGGTAAATTGGTTTTAGCAGACTTAGCCTTGCTTGGCTTTAGTTAAATTCATTTATTTAAACTTTATTATAAGTCTTTTTATTAAATTAAAAATTAAAATCTAAAAACTTTTTTAGTTCTACTGATTTTGGCTTATTAATTTTGTTAAAAATATTAAGAATTTTTTTCAAATTTAAAATGTTAATAGACAGCTTCAGGCTTGTTTTTTTTTTAAATATAATAATATAACATGTAAAAGTTAAAATTAGAAGTCGGATTTTCTTATCGTTTTTATCTTAATTTATAATCCTATGCTTTTATTTAGGTATTTTATTTATTTACAACGATATTATCTTGTCAACATCAAGGACTGCTGAATGAATACATCCTTATAAACATGTCTTTGTTTATTGCATTGCAAGCCATTTTTATGTTATAATTAGGGTTGCCAGGTTTAAATATTTAAAATTTCAGACTGTTTTATTATGAAAACAAAATGTTATCAAAGTTTTTTTTAGGTCTGGACATTACAAGGATTTAAAGGTTTTATATCGTCGTTAACAAAACGAAGAGGCCTATCGGAAATTAACAAGTTTTAAGTAATTCCATTGTAAACATTTTTATAAACAACAAGTGAAATTAAAGAAAGAAAAATAAGAAAAAAGTTTTCGGCTTCGGCCGGGACTCGAATCCGGGATCTGTTGCTCTCTAGGCAAACATTCTCAGCATTGAACTACCGAAGCCATAAATAAATTTTCGGAAAACTTCTATCTATGCAGGCTGCGATGTCTCAATACAAGAACGAGAAATTCTCAGGGTATTAACTCGACCAAGTCATCCAACTGATCTCTTTTAATTCTTCTTTCCCACTGTCAAAGGTATGATAACTCAAATTAGACATAAAGAATCAACGTCTGAAAGCATGAGATCACCTTTTCGTGTGTTAAAATTTCTGATCGCAAATGGGCGATTGCCATTTCAAATAAAACTCTTTTCTTATTTTTCTTTCTTTAATTTCACTTGTTGTTGTTTATAGTTTTAGGTCCTTGTATTATTTTGCAATTTGGTAAAGATTTTTATTATTCTATTCGTCGTGTTTTGCTATTTTAAATTTGAGTTACGCCCGTTAACATGGTAGCAATAGAGCCGTATCAAAACTAGCAATTATGGTGGGCGCCCCTTCGTCATGTAAACGACGATATTACATACGCGCGTTCTGGCCTACAAACATAGGCGCACCAGGGAACTTGGGCTACCCCAGGGCTAAGATTTGTTTAGATATTTTCCACATATTTAATGAATATAAAACCAGAATTGCATAAAATCATTATGGGGTCTCGCCTTATCCAAGACATATTCTCCATAAAGACGGGTATAGTTTTTGCTCGATCGATTTCATGAAATTTTGCTTCATTCTGCCCTTTAAAAGTTATCCAAATTCACATAAAATCTTCCTGGTATAATTTCAACCCTACCGACACAGAAGAGGCGCAGCTCTTTGCGGTCCGACGAGAAAGTATTTGCTTTCCGACCGACCGAACCCAGGTGGTTAGACGGCACCTGATTGGCAGATTTTTTTGAGATGCGCTTTTAATTGCTTGTGGGTGTGCTTTTCGGGACCCCTTTAGTCGGCAGTATCCAGAGTTAGAAAATAAGTCAGTGTCGTTTCTATAGGTGTAGGAATAGAAAGTTATCTATTTTTATTTCTTTAGTTTATGCCATAATTAAATGAAATAATTTTCATGAGTATATCGATGGTCGGCTTTTATCTTTGTTCAACTGACTTTGCAAAAACTATACCAAATAAATGGATCCATGACGGATCTGATACCTTCCTAGGTAGCCTATTAGCACACTTCACGTGAACTTCATGATATATCAGCCTTGAAAACATTTTTTTATAAATATCTTTAAAACGAAGTTTTGTACGTAGTTTTTGGTTATAACACAAATTATTTGGAATAATGTGGTCTACTATATTCCGAAAACGGCATATTGATGCGATGCTCTGTTAAAAAGTTAGTATTTTAACACATTTTCGGCATTATCTCAATAAAAAAATTTTCGTCGAAAATAATACCTTCTCTAGCCATTGCTGCGCGGGCTAGGAAGGTAAAAAGGAAAGGAACAAAAGGAACTTAAGCAAACTATTTTTTAATAAAGTTTTCACTTCAGATTCTGATCTATTTGAGGGAACATAGCGAAAATCGGGACATCTGGCGTTCTGAAGAGGGTCTTTCCAAGACTCGGAACACAGAGGTCCGAATGCAGGCAAATCCCGAAAAATCGGGGCGCCTGGCAACCCTAGTTTTTTTTTATCGCTCAGTCTGTTTAGCCAAATTTTTTTCCGGGATATGCTTTGTTGGGACGTTAGTAGTGATATAAATGGAAATATTTCCAACGGATTGGAAATGGAAATATTGGAAATTTCCGAAGGTGTCTCGGAAATATTGGAAATATTAAAAAAATATTATCTTTCCAATTTTGCAACCTTAGGGAGCGTTCTTAAATTAAGCAACGCAAAAACTCAGGATTTTTAAACCCCACAGGAAAAAACACATTAAAATAACATTGAGTGTAACGCAAGGCCAAAAACCTCCCCCTTCCCCCCTTGAGCGTTACGTAATTTAAGGATAGGCCTTTATAAGCATTAAACTTACTATAGAACAATTTTTATTTCCGACACTATTGAAGATTCTGAGGAAGTAGACTGACAAGAAGATGTTATTGAGTGTGATGCTGATGACAGCCATAAAGATATGCCTCTTGCTCAACTAGTAAATAGTGTTGTACAAATTTGACCTTATTTATGTATATTTGTTTGAAGAATAACTCCTGATTTGTGTTCATGTATAATAAGCCTTCTGCGTTTTCCGGTGTTTTGTTATGATTTTAAAAATAAATATATAATACCTTTTTTAATTTTTTTTAAATATTTCATATATTTCCAATATTTCCATATATTTCCAATGTTTCAGGAAATATTTCCGAAAATATATTTCTGGAAATTTTACAAAACCAACAATATGCCGAGGTGGGACTCGAACACACAAGATACGCAGCACAACCAGCCCACGCGCGGTCGGTTCAGTCATAAAGCAAGCACTGCAGCCATATCGTCGTTCATCTTACAAACTGACGTAACTCATTTATTGTAGTTTTACAAGAGTATCTCGAATTACGTCTATTTGTGATAGCGAAAATATGAATGTTTTGAGATACGACAAAGGGATAGCATCGTACTGCTTTAAAACCTATAGTATTTGAGTTACGACACTTTGCACACTGCATTTTTTTGAGATACGTCAGTTTGTAAGACCAACGCGCTAAGCCGATTGGCCACATATCCCATGGCAACCCTAGTTATAATTTAGTGGAGAAAAAAAAATCAAAAAAAATAATTGTAAAATGTTTTTTATTAAAAATTCTAGAATAATTTACAATACAAACTCGTTTGTTTCTAAGTAATTTACTAAGTCGCAAATTGCCTAATTTTATATGTTTTTCCAAATTAGTTGAGAGGCTTATAGTCAAAAATCGTGTCATTTGGGATAGTTGTGGAAGTTTTTTTAAAACTGCCTTAGACCAATAGGTAATAGATCACATAATTTTAAGTCACCTCCACTGTGAGTTGGAGGGCCTGTGTGACGTCATAAATCTTAGGGCGGAGTTTTGTAATGTTCCTTTACAAAATTTGGTTTATAACTTTCGCTAAGTTAGTTTCACCCAAAAACTGCTAGTACGTTTTTTTATTTGCAAGAGAACGCCAATTAATAAAGTAAAAAAATTAGTTTTTGATCTTCAGAACTAACAAAGGTATTACAGCTGACCAAAATACTTTTGAATATATAGTTTTTGCAAAGTCACTTTAATAACTCCTAATACGGGGTTCTATCGATTTCATGAAATTTTGCTTCATTCTGCCCTTCAAAAGTTATCCAAATTCATATAAAATCTTCCTGGTATAATTTCAACCCTACCGACATAGAAGAGGTGCGGCTTTTTGCGGTCCGACCACAAAGTATTTGTTTTCCGACCGACCGAGCCCAGGTGGATAAACGGCCCCTGATTGGCAGATTTTTTAAATTGCTTTCGGGTGTGCTTTTCGGGACCTCTTTAGTCGGCAGTATGCAAAGTTAGAAAATAAATCAGTGTCGTTTCTGTAGATGTAGGAATATAAAGTTTTATTATCTATTTTTATTTCTTTAGTTTACGCCATAATTAAATTAAATAATTTTCATGAATATATCTACCGCCGCCCATGTCATTTTCTATAAAGTATATGACGATGGTCGGCTTTTATCTTTATTCAACTGACTTTGCAAAAACTATACCTATATCATACTCGTTTAAAAATAACATGGTTTAAACAATTATTATAAAACAAATCATAAAGTTTACAAAAATAAAACTAAGGAAAACAAAAGGAAGTTTAAATCGATTAGTTATTTTAAGTCGCCAGGTGTTTGCACCAGAGGGCCTGTGTGACGTCATAAATCGCAGATTGCGATTTTTTCCATTTTTTTTCACAAACTTTTGCTTATATTTTTTGCCACATTAACTTTAGCGAAAAATTGTATAATTTATGATTTGTTCGCAACAGAACAGCAATTTATTTATCGTTTCGACAAGCTTTATATCTCAAAAACTTAAAAAGATATTGTTATTTTTTTTATATATTAAAAAAATTATAAAAATTTCCCCTTGATCGATTACTGATGTATTACTAAATATTAAAAAAGGGCTTGTCTGACGTCATAAATTCAAGATGTCGGCTTTTTTCATATTTTTTCACAAAGTTTGGCTTATAAACTTCGCTAAATTAGTTTTACAGAAACATGAGAACATTTTTTTTGCTTAAAAATATATGTATATATTTTTTATTATTAAAAAAAAAATCTATTTTTGTTTCTATCTCTTACAAAAAAAACTTTATTTACACTTTTTTTGTTTGCTTGAACAATTTTCTAAGGACACCAATCGATCGAGGGTAGTCTTAAATTTTATTGCTCAACCTGGAATTTTGATATTTTTTTTTATGTTTAAAAAAATAACAATATCTTTTTGAGTTCTTAAGATAAAAAGCATACTAAAACGACAATTCAATTTTTGTTGGATTGCAAACAAATTTTCTGTAAAGTTGCTATGACAAGCCGCCATCCTCGATTTATGACGTCATACCGGCCCTCCTACTAAAATTGGAGGCAAACACCCGGTGACTTAAAATTGTGTTATCTACTACTAATCGATCTAGGGTATTTTAAAAAAGTCTTCCACAACTATCCCCCACATGGGCCACTCAACTAAATGCTATTATGTATTATGATTTTTTTTAAAATGTTTTTTGGTGACAATTTATTCAAATGGAGCGAGCCTCAGTAACTAAAATGAATAATAGTATTTACTGCGCAAACCAGTTTAATGCTAATAAGGTTGGGATTATACATAAAATAAAACAAGACAACATAACAGAGATAATAACCACAATAGAAATAAGGTAAAATAATTAATAAAATTTAGATATTTTGTTATTTTATAGTTTTTTTTTGTAGATGTTTAAATAAACTTTTTAATTTCCTATCTCTTTTGTTATTATTTTCAATATTAAATACCACCTTAGTTTTTTGTTAAATCATATTTCATATTTTACTCCATTTCTTATAGATAGGTATATTATCCATTTTCCAATCTAAACATGGCATTAAAAAGAACTAATTGTTTATTGTCAGTTCACCTGACTTCTAAATTAGATGTATTGTTATTTACAAAAGTTGATAATATAAATATTCAATCATACATTTTTAACGAGATTTAATTAATATTTTGCTACTAGAATAAGGCATATAATACCGCGGTTCTATATTTTTACATGTTTGCATGGAACATATTATACATAGTATACTTAAAAACAATCAAATAATTTTATTTATCCAGGACCATACTTTTTTTGTTAAGAGCCCACATATCACAATCACGTGTTTAACACGTAAAAAAGGCATGAGAAAAAAAAACGTTGATTTTAAAAGCTGCTAGAAAAAAACGTTTATTTCATATATGAAAACAAGCTTAATAGGTCATTCATTAACGTTATAAAAAATAACGTTGCTTAAAATTGCGTTTTAATAACGCCTTTATCAAATTAAAACAGCAATGTTTTTACGTTAGTTTCAAGTGATTTTTATCAACGTTAAAATCACATTAGATTCACGCCTTTTCTATACGAATTTTAAAACGCGACTTGTTTGGCTTTTCTACCGAATATTTTTGAGATTTTACTAGCAGCATCGCCACCTATAGTCGGGATTTTTCACTTTGACGAAATCTATCAGGCAATCCTTGGCCTCTAAACTCCAAAAACCTGTAGGGACTGATTCCTGATCCACGATCACGACGCGTCTGTTATTAACCTAATAAAGACACACTAATATTCTGTGAAAGTGTTTATTGTTCATAAATCTTGTTTAGCTTTAAAAAAAAACTACAGTCGAACCTCTCTAACTCGAACCTCTATAACTCGAACCTTTCTATAACTCGAACCTTTTAAGTGGTCCCTGCACTTTTTACATGTATTTTAACCTATGTAACTCGAGTTTCTATAACTCGAACTCTCCATAACTCGAACTGTTTTGGTCGTCCCTTCAGGTTCGAGTTATAGAGGTTCGACTATATATATATATATATATATATATATACATAGATATTTTGTGTTGCCTTGAGCGCCATCTTTAAAATTGTCTTGAAGCGTTGTAGTCTTAAACTAGTGAACTTTTATAACTTCCTTTCGCGTCTCTTTTAAGTTAAAAAAATGTTATTAAAAAAACGTGACCAAAAAAGACGCAGAAAGGTAGTGGGTTTGAGAAGTCTTAAACTAGTGGCGTTTTAGAACATGTTTGTGGACTTTTCAAGTGTGAATTTAGTACATGAAAATAACGAGGGTAAAAAACACGTTATATACACAGCACCAGAAACTTCAGCAAAAAGTGCATTTTTATAGCTTGATTTCTCCTTGTTTTTAAGTTATCTTTATTCTTTAAGCATGTAGATTTAACAAAATAAATATTACATGGTATGAGGTTGTTTTCAAGTAAAAAAAAACTTTGTTATTTTTGTTCACGTGAATTTAACGTTGATGTGATTTTTGTGCTATGTGAGAGTATGGTCAAAGATAAAATTTTTAAAAAACAGGCAGTGAGATATTTTTATTGCGATGGTTAGTGCGATGATATGCATAATATTTCTATACATACACTATTATTTTCTAAATAAAGTAATATATAAATTATATAATCGTTACTAACTGAAATTGATTAAAAGTATGATAAAATTATTTTTTTTTAAATGTAGAAGGTACCCTGAAAATTTTAAAGCGCTATTAATTTGAGACTTACCGTACTCAACCCGAATTCCGTCACCCACCTGAATTCCGTCACTTTTTAGAAATGTTTTGAATTATTAAGCTAATCCTACAATGGAATTCCAAAAAAATACTTTGTCAGTTTACTTATACTGCCGTGCATAAGCTATAATGCCGTTAACCAACATTTGGACAATTTTCATGTTTTGGTGCCGTCTTAATCACATTATTCCACATCAATTTTTATAAGCAATCTTTATCATTTGTGGTTTTCAAGAAACAAATAACTTACATTTGTCAAGGAGAATCGTTTGTATATTATTTTTCGGGTTTTATGATCAAAAATAGGTAAATTGTATAGGTAGTTAACGGCATTTTAGCTTAAGGACGGCAGTATATATCTTGCAACACTGTGCGCAAACTTCAGCTGTACTGTTTAAAAAGAAGCTGCGCGTGAAAATTTCTTTGAGTCGTGCGTCAAGTGTCGAAGCGGAACGTCGCATTTTATTATACGGTAAGCCACTTGCACGTACTCATTTATTCTAAGATTTCAGGTACTTCATTATTACCTAATATATTTGAATTTTTTACTAAACGAATGCCCGTAGCTAACTTTTTAACCAAAATTTTCTTCCTTTTTTCGATTATTTTCAATAAAAAGGGGGTTCAAGGCCGGAAATCCGAGAGGAGTGACGGAATTCTCAACAAAAACAATGTCTATTCAAATTAGTTTTTTTCATACCTACATTTATCAAAAAGCGAAAAATACATCTAAATCAGATTCACATTTGATAATATTTTCTAAATACCAAATTCCGTCACAGGCTTTTTGAGCTATTGTTTCTGAAAATGTATTTTAAATTAAAGGTGTCGGAATTCAGGCTGTGGGGTTATGACGGATTTCCGATTATGTTATTTTTGTAAACAATAATGGTGACGGAGTTCGGGTGGACAACAATTTTTTATAAGTTCAGTTTTTTCCATATCAACAACCATCTAAAGACGAAAAATCTAAGATGTAAAACCTACAATAAATCAAATTTTTTAAATTTCAAATTCCGTCATGCTTTTTATACTCTACTCATTTAAAATCTGTAATGAATTTGGGTGTTGGAATTCAGGTTACGACAATGACGGCTTTCAGGTTGTCATTTTCACGTCTGCTGGATTATGAAGGAGGCTGTTTGTTCCCTTTTAATATTTTACGAAAAATACCTACCTATCCAGAATTTTTGCTCCAAATATTCTGTTTATTGTAAGAAATAAATACCTTACAAAGCTCCACCCCACTAAAAACTATTAATTATCATTTTGAATACCATAGTTATAGGTTAAGCGAATTTTTATTTATGTTACATTCAGACAGATAGACCGACAGATAATCCTAGAACAGTTATACTGACACACAGACATACTACCACAAAATTTGGTAGTTTTTTTGGGTTTTTAAACAACTCATTTGAAGTGGTAATAAAAATATTTTATTGACGAACCCATTAGGCTTTCACGTCTAATGGTATGCATGAAAAACTAAAAATTCTATATTTTTCGCGTTCGTTCTGAGGTCCTCCTAAAAATATTTGATGAATTTATATAAGTAAAGTTAATTAGTACAATAACTTTGTCTAGCTTTGTTATTGTTATTGTTATTGTACTAATAGACAAAGCTGTAAAAGATCGAAACGTAAAAGCAAGAAAAGCAATAAGTTTATTAAATGGAATAATTTGGGACCAAAGTATATCAAAACATAACAAAAAGCTTATATATAACACCATTGTAAAAAGTATTATTACATACGGCTCAGAAGTATGGCCAATCAAGGATAGAACAGAAAAAATGCTTTCCGCTACGGAGATGGACTATTGGAGAAGAGCAGCAGGGAAATCAAAAAGAAAAAGAGTTACAAATCAAAGAATAAGAGAAATTATGACAGTGGGGGAACGCACTTTAGTGGAAGATATAAGAACAAAGCAACTGCTGTGGTACGGACATGTACAAAGAATGAATGATGAAAGACTACCTAAACAAATATTACAATGGAAACCAACTGGCCGAAGGAAACGAGGACGGCCAAGGAGAAGTTGGAGAGAAGAAATGGACAGTGAAATAAGAATAACAGGCCTAGATGATGAATTATGGGCAAACAGAAACGAGTGGAGATTGGGTATCGGAAGACGTTGTGAAACCGATAAATATATATATATATATATATATATATATATATATATATATATAATTAGTACAATAAAAGTTAGTTGTATTTGTTATAGATTATTTTTAGCATCCATTTTATCATATGACGGAATTCAGGTCAAAGCTATGTCGGAGTTCAGGTAAGCACCTTGACAAAATTAGAAATTTGGGATCTCTAACTTTATATTTACTAAAAAAATCGCTGTTAGATTTAAATTCTCAAAATAGAATACAATGTTTAATCAAATGTCCAAAGTTTCAGCACAAGTAAAAATAATTCAATATATCAACACATAGAACATTGTATATCATCTCGGGTCGACTACGGTATTAAATTATTTACAAAAAAATCACGAAATTTTGATTCTAGGGAGTGGAAAATATCTTTACATTTGAAATTGTATATTATCATTTAATTAAAATTATATGCAAAGAATTTTATTTAAATTTTTTCTTTTCCAGGGGACCTGATGTAAGACCTATGAATAATAAATTTACAATGTGTTTTCAGTCCTTGTACATTTTTGTACAGTGATAACATACAGATGAGTAATTTTTTTTTGTAATCTGATAACATGTTTTTTTTTATTTTTTTATTTAACAAAAGACGAATTGCAAATTTTTATTTAGTGCCAAATATTGTTTTAGTAAATAAAAATTATCTACAAATAAAGTACGCACAACTTGTGCACTTCTAAAAACTAAGTTCATTATAAAATACCTAAATACCTATCCTATATTACAATTCTAAGAGGTATTTTAATTTGTTTAGAAGCCTTTTAAATAGACTAAATACTCTAGATTATTTACTAAATACTCTAAAAAAATTATTTACTTATTTATTTATTATAATATACTCGTATTAAATAGGTATTTTACACCCTGCACCTGAATAACAACCTTTTGTACACATTTTTTTTTCTATGCACCTTTTTTAGTGATGGATACAGAAAAAAACTGTATGTTAAATATTTAAATTAAATTTCGTTTAGATAAATATTTGCATAAAAAATTCCTTCAATGCGTCAAAAAAAATCGCGAAAAACTATAATAAACAGTCTAGAAACGTAAATATAAAATAAACCTATAGAAATTTCGTTTTGCCAGAGACACAATCATTGTAAAAATTAAAAAAAAAAAAACTTGAACATAATACCTACTTAATGATGACCTAATAAATAAAAAATTCTTTAAAAGAAATTGTAAAAAAATACTAGTATCAGGTAAAGATGAGTTAATTTCATCTAGAAAAATTTTAAACAATAAAAATAATGTTTGTTTTTATTTTTAAATTTCTAAATTTTATTTATTTAACACCCTACATTAAAATGGTCAATTCGGTTTATATTGGGATGGACACTCTCAAACTAAACTGAATTTATCATACTTAAACGATTTTTCTATAAAGCAAATACTATATACAGGGTAATTTTCTATAAGCGGTGTATAAAAAATCACCCTGTAAGTACCTAAGTGGGTATTTACAAGTTACTTTTTTTGGTTGATAGGATACAGTATTTTTTGGTCAACTTACTGGGAACAGGGTCACACATAATATGTATATTTTTTCTCTTTTTAACACCGATACGTTTATTTTTATACATCACTCTTTAGATCTGGTGGCAGTGAAGATTTTCAAAATGAACTTATTCGGTTTTTTTCCACAAATATATTAACAATGATAACCTAACTTTTACCCTTCTGCTTAACAAAATTTCGGTACCACCAATGCTTAAAGATGGGCACTATTGGAGGGTTGGAGATCATACATACGTACTCCAAGAGAAGATAGAAAAAATTAACCACCCTGTGAATGTGACTAATCGTTTCCAAGGAAATTTTGGGATAATTTTTCTCTTATGGTTCTATAAAAAATACCAACTATATACTTTATGTAGTTAGTATCTCAAAATACTTATGGGTACATATTAATGTATACCTAATGAAAAATTTAAGGATGGCAAAGGGGGTCAGATTTTTATCTCCTTTGGAAGTACTTATCTTAAAACTCCCAAAAGTGTCTAATTTTGATCACCCTGTACATTTATGCATTCCAAGATATTACTTTTCAACACAAATTTTAGTTTCAAACGTCATTATTTTGGTTTTCTTAAATTGAACCATATACGTCATGGAACCTGCAAATTGGATTTAAGATAAAATAACAACCGGCTGATTTAACCTGTTCTAAGCGAACCTTGACCTAAGGTCTTGACATTGCCTTGACCCAAGACTTTTCAACTCAAATTCGATTGATATTAAGTTTTTTATATTTTAAGAAGAATTTTATCAGTTCTGCACACTTCAAAGATCTTTTCAATACGTCACACCGTGGTAACTCTGTCGATTTCTTCGTAGCGTACAGAATTGTCGCTGTGTCAGCTAATCACTCCTTTTTCTTCGATGATCGCTGTGTCCGACGACAAGCTTTGCAATCTTGTTTGCAATATTGATCGAGGTCTTCGTCTGCAGGATCGCCATAGGATGAAGACTATTCCTGTACTGCAACAATAAAATACTAAATCACAAAAAGTAAACTGAGAACTGAGTGAAAGAAATCAAAAATCAAAAATCAAAAATCAAAAATCAAAAATCAAAAATCAAAAATCAAAAATCAAAAATCAAAAATCAAAAATCAAAAATCAAAAATCAAAAATCAAAAATCAAAAATCAAAAATCAAAAATCAAAAATCAAAAATCAAAAATCAAAAATCAAAAATCAAAAATCAAAAATCAAAAATCAAAAATCAAAAATCAAAAATCAAAAATCAAAAATCAAAAATCAAAAATCAAAAATCAAAAATCAAAAATCAAAAATCAAAAATCAAAAATCAAAAATCAAAAATCAAAAATCAAAAATCAAAAATCAAAAATCAAAAATCAAAAATCAAAAATCAAAAATCAAAAATCAAAAATCAAAAATCAAAAATCAAAAATCAAAAATCAAAAATCAAAAATCAAAAATCAAAAATCAAAAATCAAAAATCAAAAATCAAAAATCAAAAATCAAAAATCAAAAATCAAAAATCAAAAATCAAAAATCAAAAATCAAAAATCAAAAATCAAAAATCAAAAATCAAAAATCAAAAATCAAAAATCAAAAATCAAAAATCAAAAATCAAAAATCAAAAATCAAAAATCAAAAATCAAAAATCAAAAATCAAAAATCAAAAATCAAAAATCAAAAATCAAAAATCAAAAATCAAAAATCAAAAATCAAAAATCAAAAATCAAAAATCAAAAATCAAAAATCAAAAATCAAAAATCAAAAATCAAAAATCAAAAATCAAAAATCAAAAATATCAAAAATATCAAAAATATCAAAAATATCAAAAATATCAAAAATATCAAAAATATCAAAAATATCAAAAATATCAAAAATATCAAAAATATCAAAAATATCAAAAATATCAAAAATATCAAAAATACGTATACGTACATACGTACTCCAAGAGAAGATAGAAAAAATTAACCACCCTCTGAATGTGACTAATCGTTTCCAAGGAAATTTTGGGATAATTTTTCTCTTATGGTTCTATAAAAAATACCAACTATATACTTTATGTAGTTAGTATCTCAAAATACTTATGGGAACATATTAATGTATACCTAATGAAAAATTTAAGGATGGCAAAGGGGGTCAGATTTTTATCTCCTTTGGAAGTACTTATCTTAAAACTCCCAAAAGTGTCTAATTTTGATAACCCTGTACATTTATGCATTCCAAGATATTACTTTTGAACACAAATTTTAGTTTCAAACGTCATTATTTTGGTTTTCTTAAATTGAACCATATACGTCATGGAACCTGCAAATTGGATTTAAGATAAAATAACAACCGGCTGATTTAACCTGTTCTAAGCGAACCTTGACTTAAGGTCTTGTAAACATTGCCTTGACCCAAGACTTTTCAACTCAAATTCGATCGATATTAAGTTTTTTATATTTTAAGAAGAATTTTATCAGTTCTGCACACTTCAAAGACCTTTTCAATACGTCACACCGTGGTAACTCTGTCGATTTCTTCGTAGCGTACAGAATTGTCGCTGTGTCAGCTAATCACTCCTTTTTCTTCGATGATTGCTGTGTCCGACGACAAGCTTTGCAATCTTGTTTGCAATATTGATCGAGGTCTTCGCCTGCAGGATCGCCATAGGATGAAGACTATTCCTGTACTGCAACAATAAAATACTAAATCACAAAAAGTAAACTGAGAACTGAGTGAAAGAAATCAAAAATCAAAAATCAAAAATCAAAAATCAAAAATCAAAAATCAAAAATCAAAAATCAAAAATCAAAAATCAAAAATCAAAAATCAAAAATCAAAAATCAAAAATCAAAAATCAAAAATCAAAAATCAAAAATCAAAAATCAAAAATCAAAAATCAAAAATCAAAAATCAAAAATCAAAAATCAAAAATCAAAAATCAAAAATCAAAAATCAAAAATCAAAAATCAAAAATCAAAAATCAAAAATCAAAAATCAAAAATCAAAAATCAAAAATCAAAAATCAAAAATCAAAAATCAAAAATCAAAAATCAAAAATCAAAAATCAAAAATCAAAAATCAAAAATCAAAAATCAAAAATCAAAAATCAAAAATCAAAAATCAAAAATCAAAAATCAAAAATCAAAAATCAAAAATCAAAAATCAAAAATCAAAAATCAAAAATCAAAAATCAAAAATCAAAAATCAAAAATCAAAAATCAAAAATCAAAAATCAAAAATCAAAAATCAAAAATCAAAAATCAAAAATCAAAAATCAAAAATCAAAAATCAAAAATCAAAAATCAAAAATCAAAAATCAAAAATCAAAAATCAAAAATCAAAAATCAAAAATCAAAAATCAAAAATCAAAAATCAAAAATCAAAAATATCAAAAATATCAAAAATATCAAAAATATCAAAAATATCAAAAATATCAAAAATATCAAAAATATCAAAAATATCAAAAATATCAAAAATATCAAAAATATCAAAAATATCAAAAATATCAAAAATATCAAAAATATCAAAAATATCAAAAATATCAAAAATATCAAAAATATCAAAAATATCAAAAATATCAAAAATATCAAAAATATCAAAAATATCAAAAATATCAAAAATATCAAAAATATCAAAAATATCAAAAATATCAAAAATATCAAAAATATCAAAAATATCAAAAATATCAAAAATATCAAAAATATCAAAAATATCAAAAATATCAAAAATATCAAAAATATCAAAAATATCAAAAATATCAAAAATATCAAAAATATCAAAAATATCAAAAATATCAAAAATATCAAAAATATCAAAAATATCAAAAATATCAAAAATATCAAAAATATCAAAAATATCAAAAATATCAAAAATATCGAAAATCAAAAATTAAAAAGATAAAAAAAAATCATAACAATGTAAAAAATAATAAGTGTGTATTTTGAACTCTACCAACTTTTGAGTGAAAAATTACTGCATAAGAGGGAAACTAAAAGTATCTTACCAGGCTATCATAAGGAAAAGAGACGAAAAGAACAAATAAAATGGCGGCAACTGGAAGATGAAGGAGCAATGAAGAATGGCTTCATCGATCCCAGAAGGGCAGTCTTCGATCCCGTCGCACCACACTGAAAATAAAATCAAGTCATTTTTTTCTCATTTAAAATCGGTAGAATTACATTTTTTTTTAAATTAAAAATCTGTTTAAATACTATTAAAAGCAGTGGCGTATATAGAAAAAAAGTTTCGGGGTGGGCCCGAGGCAGTTGGGGGGGGGGGGGGCCGAGACCCCATGAGGCCGTATTTTACGTTTGTATTCAGGAAATATGTAGAAAATATCTAAAAAAATCTTAGATTTGGGGGGGCCCGGGCCCCCCAGCCCCCCAGCCCCCCCCCCCCTTATATACGCCACTAATTAAAAGTATGATATTTTTTGTTATATTATACCTACCAGAAGAGTTTATACAGGCATCTAGTTCTGGACAGCGATATTGACAGTAGGCCGATGTTATCATTAGGAGTCCAAGGCCATTTGGAGGGATGTCTCTCCTGAAAAGGCAGTAAAATTTTTTCAATTATATTTCTGTAATTTCTCAATGGCACGTCTAAAACAAGCGTTTTAATTTATTTTGAAGCTTTTTTTTTATCCAAAATATTAAAAAATTATTAACTAGGTAATTTTTTAGCCTTAAAAATGTTGAAAACTTTTTAAAAATGTTATAGAGAGAATCATTAGGTAAGAGAAAAAAAATAAAAAATTAAGTGAGAACAACAATAAATAACAGCAGGTTTTTTAAAGCAAATTTATTGTGTTTAGGGGTGTACATAAGATTTTGCATTTTGTAGATTCTGCAACCATTGACTTTTATTTATCACGGGTAAAAGTTTTTGAAATGTTTTAACAAATCTTTACATTTTACTGAGAGTAAAAACCAATTGCTCTTTTGCCCTAGACAAATAAATTTCCACATCTAAATTACAAAGTAGACAAAGGGATTCCAATAAATTTAAGTTTGCTTCAACTTCTTACTGTTTGCAGAAATAAATGGGATTTCTTTCTCGATTACTTTAACCACTTTTACCACACAAATAATACTAAAAATAAATTTAATACTAAAACCGAATGTAGCTATAGCACTAACATATAAAAGCTGAATTAAGCTGTAGCCATATAAAAGCTGAATAGGGCATAAAATATATCTTACAGTGTATTTTTCATAAAACGACTTCACCAAGCTCAAATCCCACTTATGTATAAATAAAAGTTCCGGTGTAGTGGTGGCCGCGATCACGCATATACCTCATTGGCACGATAGCCACCATCCCCATTGTGATCGCAGCCAAGACGCCAACAATAAAAAACAAATATTTTTTAAATTTTTAGAAGAAAAAATTATACTCCGGTTATAACGTACCTGGGTTATAACGTACTTTCGGTTATTACGTACATATTTCATTGGTCCGGCCAAAATAATCTTCTTTTTATACCGGATATTACGTACCTACCTTTTATACCTTCTACTTCGGGCATAACGTACCATATTTTAACTAATTCCGTTGTAATATTTCGGTTGTAACATACGACTGTACGTGATTCCCCGAAAAATTCGGTGATTTTTCAATAATCGATTCCGCGGTTTTCTCATTGGAACGCGAGTTGCAGGCGGCAGGCCGTCAGTTTCGACTTTATTCTTAGATGGAAAAATCACACCATTCAAAAAAACTGGGAAAAATGGTCTAGTACGATTTTGTGTGTTTGTTGTTAAAATGGAGAATGGCCGGCGCAAATGTTTGAATGTAAAAGAAAAGATAGAGATTATTAATAGTATTGAGAGAATTATCACTAAAGCGGAAGTTGGTAGGCAAAAGAACTTGCCAAAAACAACCATTTTATTCCAAATAAAAAATGTACATTGTAACATTTTTAATTGTGTTTTTTTGTGTGTGTACAGGGTGTCCCAAATTGGGCACTTTTAGGGGGTTTAGGGTACTTCTAGGGGAGACAGTTGAAGTTTTTCTTATGGAATAGCCTATAATTGAATTAATTTTCGAATTTGTCATTGAATTCTTTTCAAAATGATGTATCATATGTCATAGTTTCATTGAGCGGTTTAGGAGATATTCAGCTTTTTCACTTATTTCCTGCTGAGGCAGGTCAAGGCACTCCAGTATTTTTATTATTTTACACAGTCAAAAATATAATAAGCCTGGTTGGGAAAAATTATAATTTAGCTGACGGAACTCAAAGCCTTGTTATAAAAAGTAACAAAAATGATACATATTCGAGGGGTCATCGGCACCCTAAAATTTTGTACAGCATCCAACAGGACTTGGGTCCTGTTGGGTACTGTTGGGTCCTGTCGAGTACTGTTGAGTACTGTTGGGTCCTGTTGAGTACTGTCGAGTCCTGTTGTGTCCTGTCGTGTACTGTCGAGTACTGTTGGGTCCTGATGGATACTGTTGGGTCCTGTCGGGTCCTGTCGAGTACTGTTGAGTACTGTTGGGTCCTGTCGGGTCCTGTCGCGTACTGTTGGGTCCTGTCGTGGTACTGTCGGGTCCTGTTGTGAAATTTGTACAGTACTGTTGAAAGCTGATGACCCCTCGTACATATTTCAAAATAAAATTAAAATGCTTTTGTGCAAAATAATTTCATATCAAAGTGTAATGTCAAATTGCTTAAACAATTGAAAACAATGACAAAACGCCAAGACGCAAGGCCAACTTGATTTGCATAGTATAAGACAACAAAACTATAGGAGCATTGAAGTAGCATTTGACCGCATGGCTTTCACGTCAATGGCGCATGACGTCATTCAACGCACACTAGACAACAATAAAAAACTTTAATTATCTCCGAAACCGCTCAATCAAACTATGACACATGCTACATCATTTTGAAAAGAACTCAATGGCGAATTCGAAAATTGATTAAAATATAGGCCATTCCATAAGAAAAAATGCAACTTTATGTCTGTCCAAACTAAAAGTGACAGGTAAAATTTAATTTAGCGGGTGAATTCTTTGTGACAAAGTCTATAAAATTGCAATTTACTCTAAATCAATATTTCCAATAATAACGAAGTTATAGACCCTCCTCCAAAATGCAGACTTTTCAAAAAGCCCCCATAGCTCAAAGACGAGACGATATTTCAAAATGCGGTTTTCACTATAAGTCTTCTCTTGAAATTTGAGCCTGCGTGGTCAGTTTTTCTCTGTCTCCCCTAGAAGTACCTTAAACCCCGTAAAAGTGTCCAATTTGGGACACCCTGTACGTTCGCTTATTATACTCCGGTTATAGCGTGTACCTTGAGGGTTACACGTTATAACCGGAGTACACTGTACTAACCTTTTGGTAAGCTCAGTCCACATAACTGGATAGCTTCCTTCTTCCCTTCCATAAAACTCGACGATGACGTTTTTCGGAAGCTCTTTTCCTAACCTATCAATCTCAATTGTGTCCAGTGCCAGTTGACCTACGGTATTTTTAGAAGAACCTAGAAAAAAATATTATCCAAGTATAGTAAAGTCTACAGAGTCTCAGATAAAAGTAACTATAAATATGAATTTCGGAAATGATATCTTAAATGTCCCTGAGTGAACTAGACAACAAACAGTATTTTTAATTGATTTATTTTAAAAAAGTTAAATCTTCCATTACGACATGATTGTCTAGTTCTTTTTATTATCTTTGGTTAACATCAAGCGATTAATTGGGTGAACTTTTTTAGCGTAAATAATTACAAGCCGGCAGCGCCGCGCGGGGCAATGTTTCAATTTCACCCGTTTTTCAGCGGGGTATGGGTGGATGTTTTCGAGTGGGGGCGGGAGGAATGTGTGTTTTAGTTGAAGTCAGCCATCATCATCGTGCGGAAACGTCTGTTGCCCTTCCACACCTTGCCGATTCTATCCTTAGTGAAGCCGTATGAGATTTTGTTTTGGATGTCAGTAGTAAAAAGCATTGCCGGTTGCGTGTCATTGTTTGTTTATAAAATGGAAATAAATACTGTCGATTACATAATTAACACATAGATCGGACCTAAAAATCCGAAAAATTAACCAAAATTTTAGTGCAAGTAATAAAAAATTATACGATGCTGGAAACTGGTTGTGCGGTTGTGAAAAACGAAATGCTTTTTTTGCTTTATTTATGAACAATCCACAAAGTGACCCTGCGTTGGTGGCAAAGGAAATGTGTGATATAAAGCACTTTAGTGAAAAGTTAAAGACACAAAGTAAGTGCTAATAATTTAAATAACCACATAGAATTTTCTATGCTAGGCAAAATTGATATTAGGTGCCAATCCAATAGTGCCTATGGGCAAAACATTACCGAACATAATAAAATGAAATGAAAATGTGGTAGTAGGTTAATAGACTGTTTAAAATTCTGTGGGATTTTTGAGGTTGCTCTACGGGGCAAAACTGGTGCTATTCAAAGCACTTTCCACATGTAAAAGAAGGGCGAATAGAGTTAATCTATAAACAAATAAACTAAAAACTACACCAAGTAACTGCTTGTTTGTAAAATGCTAAAATACATTTTTTTAGGTAAGTTTTTTTATAGAGCAAAATGGGTTTCGTACATGCAGATCTTGTAGTGATAATGTTTTTTGTCTTAAACAAGTAATTGAGAAAAGGAGCGCCAGAAATATAGAGACTCATGTTACCTTTGTGGACCTACAAAAAGCATATGATACCGTTCCAGTAGAAAAATTATGGACAGTGTTAGAGCAGACTAATTTAAATCATACATACATAAAAGCGATAAAAGAACTATACAAAGGGTCAAAATCTAAAATTAAAATTGGAAATCGACTCTCAAAAGAATTCCTGGTAACGAAAGGCTTAACAGGGATGTTGTATCTTTCCAACTCTTTTTAAAATATATATCGCAGTAGCTCTAAAAAACTGGAAACGCAAAGTACACGGCATGGGAATACAACTTAACGACCGATTTACCATATACACACTGCAGTTTGCTGACGACCAAGTAATTGTAGCTAATGATAAAGAGGACATGGAGTATATGACGAGAAAGTTAACGGAAGTATACCAAAAGTGGGGGTTAACAGTGAACGTGGACAAGACACAGTACTTATATATTGGAAACGAATCAAGTGAATTAGAACTAGAAAATGGACAAACAATATCTCCATGTAATGAGTATGTATACTTGGATGTCACATTTGATAAGACAGGAACAGACTGTAAAGAAATGGAAAATACTTATTCAACGAGACAAGTTAATAATCTTACATTACCTATACCACATTCATTTTTATTTAAAAAATCCATAATTTATAACGGTATAAAATTGTATAATAATTTGCCAAACAATATAAAACTTAATAATAACTATAACATATTTAGAAATAAGTGCAAGGATTTCTTATCACTAAAGCTTTTTATTCAATTAACGAATTTCTTGATCAGAGTTACATTTAAGGAATAATTTTAAACTTAAAATTCTCAATTATTATAAAAAAAACAAGTAAATTAAAAAAAAAAAAAATATATATATATATATATATATATATATATGTATATATATATATATATATATATATATATATATATATATATAATCAAACAACATAATTAAACCACTTATTGGATGGATTTATATATTTTATATTTTTTAAATGATTTTTTCTATTATTATTATTAGTTATGTATTTGCTTTGTCTACAAAGTTTTATACTTTATATAAGACAATAAAGCTTGATTTGATTTGATTTGATTTTGATTTGAGAATAGTAAAAGCAAAAAAGGTTATTGGTTGTCTTAACAGTATTTTATGGAGCAGAGATAAAAAATAATGTAAAATTTAACATATATGAAACAATGGTGAAAAGCACGCTGTTGTATGGAATAGAGACTTGTCGCGTAACAGAAAAATACATAACGGATGACATCACTAAAATCATCATCACAGAAAAAGATGACGTCCTAAACTGGAAGGGCAACAGTCGGTCCAAAAATCAATGAGTCAAAAAAACCTGACGGAAGATGACTGTCAGGATCGAAGGAGGTGGAGAATCGGCGTCGGACAACGTAGAAAAACGTTCTAAACCAACATAGTAGTAGGAGTAAGTTTTCTTATCTCCGTTTCTATGCAATATAAATTTCTGCCCCCCCCAATTTATAACGTCATCAGCCGCCACTGGTCCCAAATTAGGCATATGTGGCACCTTCTTATTTAAAATTTTGAACATTATGTCACCTCGTTCAGTTAGTTAGTGGGGTTTATTTTTACGACCGAAATGTATATAAAACACCTCCAATATTGCGGCCATTCCAAGAGTTGCAAACCCTCGTTTGACCTGTCGACCCTCATAAACGTTGATGGCCTGACATTGAACGTTATATTATAAACCCTTAAGATGGCTTTTGCGTTTTAGTGCCCATTTACGAACAGATGCGCTTGAGGTTTGATCCTTAATATTTGACCGGCAATAAACAGTAAGGAGAAGAAGCTTACAAACTTAAGCGAAATGCTCATTAAAATGAAAATGGTCAGCTCTATTTCAGACAAACCACAGTAGGCAACTAGTACTCACGGTTCAGCTAATAGCTTAAACATTTCACATTTTGTTTTTTTTTGTTATATCGAATCTTCATTATAAATGTGATTTAATTATATAGTACCAAATTTTCCATAAAACCTAAACCTCAAAAAGATCTAGCCTGGATCCCTACGAATTTTCAAAATATACGTTCAAATTAACCCGCGAAATCGAAGGAGTCAGAGTGCATTTTTGCCTGTAGCCGCAGTAGAATACTCTTCGGATCATATATATATATATATATATATATATATATATATATATATATGTCGAATCCTTTTACGTCGCTGGTGATCCAGCTGATTTTTGTAAACAAAAGTTAGATATGATATGAGCAACTAATATTTTTGAATTTCTTGAAAACTAAGTTTCCTACTGTTTTTAGTGGGTAGCGGAATAAAGATCGAAAAACAAAAGATCGAAAAGACAAAAGATCGAAATACAAAAGGCAAGGGCGGATCCAGAGCTGCTTCTCGGGGGGGGGGGGGGCACTTTAGGTGACATTCTCTGTTGGTAAAAACGGTATATATTTTTTTAAGTAGCATTTTATTGAATTGAATTTTTATTAGCAAAAACATTACTTTTTACTCATTTTTTGTATATCCAAAAAATTCTCGGGGGGGGGGGGCAAGTGCCCCTAGTGCCCCCCCCCCTGGATCCGCCACTGACAAAAGGTCGAAAAGACAAAAGATCGAAACCACAAAAGATCGAAAAACAAAAGATCGAATCTACAAAAGATCGAAATACAAAAGATCGAAAAACAAAAGATCGAAAATGCAAAAGATCGAAAATACAAAAGATCGAAAAACAAAAGATCGAAAGACAAAAGATCGAAAGTACTGAAGACCGAAAGTACAAAAGATCGAAACACAAAAGATCAAAATAGTGCATATCAAAATAGTGCGTTTCAAAATATCGCTATTACACAGTTTTTAAAAAAAACAACTTCTGGTTTTCTTTTTCGGGATTCTAGGGGTGATTCGGGTGTGTAACTAAACCGAACCGAATCGAACCGGTTCGACCATGGGGTCTCTTTCTAACATATTTTTTAATTCGGTTCGGTTCGGTTCGATTTGGTTCGGGTCAGTTCGGTTCGGCTCGGTTTGGTTCGGTTCAGTTACACACCCTTTAGGATCCCGGGAAAGAAATCAGGAAAGTTTTTTTTTTGCAAAAATAAGATTGAAAAGAGACCCGTTTATCGAACTATATTATTTGTGTTAAGTATGGCAAGCCATTGGTTTATTTAACGGTTAGGTAATTTTACCTTACATATTTCGATCTTATTTACTTGCGATTTTTTTTCGATCTTTTGTCTTCTGATATTTTGTTTTTCGATCTTTTGCCTTTCGATCTTTTGTCTTTCAATCTTTTGTACTTTCGATCTTTTGTATTTTCGATCTTTTGTTTTTCGATCTTTTGTTTTTCGATCTTTTGTATTTTCGATATTTTGCCTTTTCGATCTTTTGTTTTTCGATCTTTTGTATTCGATCTTTTGGCTTTCGATCTTTTGTCTTTCGATCTTTGTTCCGCCACCCGTTTTTAGTACATCCTTATAAAATATAATTTTCTAGACGTACTTTATTATCTTAGCCCGCTTTATTTTTTATTACACAAAACTTAAAATACAAGTCAAACTGAATGTGATCGTTTAGTATCAAAGGTGACCCGAGGTCTTGGGAAATAAACAAGGTGTAGGTTAGCGGATTTCTTTTGAAGCTGAAACGAACACATTATTTTCTACGAATTTTAATTTTTGTGTAAAGAAAAATGAAGCGGGCTAAAAAAACAACGACTGGTATGTCTCAAAAATATTATTTTATAAGAATTAAGTAAAAAACAGTAGGAAAATTGCCAATGACGTGAAAAATTCGACACCTAGTCATCGCTGTTGACTCTCCATCACTGTTGACTCTCCTACACGAATTTTGCGCCCATTTTTTGCAAAGACAAAATAAAATACAACTTTCAGTCATGGTACAAAAAAAAATAAAAAAAAATTTGGGGGAAAATGGGGTATAGGTTGCTAGGTATAACATAGTACCCCGTTTTGCCCCCATGAAAAACTCCGTTTTGCCCCAAACCACCAGTTAAATTCAAAAAAATAAATCATACACAGTAAAAGGCTAATTTTATGGGCAACGCGTTTAACTATAAATAATACATAAACCCGCTAATTGTTCAATGTAAACACAATTTTGAACAGTCTGTAAAATAAGTACTAACCGTCACAAAATGCGCAAGCTATTTTTACAATAAACAGCGCACAACATCGCATGTTGAGCAAAAACCAACTTTAGCTCAGCCGACCGGCACCAATCATATTGCAGAGAGTTGAACCAGTCATGGGGATAAAACAACTGATATTAGGTTTTATTCTTGACTTTACTGCAGTATCCCGTTTTACCCCCTTACCTCATTTTGCCCCCTATTCCCCTCCTGCTTAACATGATATAAAAGTAGATTTAGTAACACCAGAATTTTTCCGAGCCAGCTGTACATCGATGTTTTTGCCTTATTAAAGCTTCTCGCAATATTCCCAGGAAATTCTTTTACTTACTTTGAATATTCCATCCCTCGGAAAAAACTTCTACCATATGGCCACGTGAAATGGACTCCTCAGGACAAATCAGGGCAGTGTAAAGAGCTGTATGGATGACGATCCTGTTTTGAGTGTGACAATTAATACCTGCATAACATTGAAAATAAAATCAAACAAGTTTTCGTCGCTAATCGGGTAAAAATAGGTTTTTGCTTCTCTCATATTTTTCCGTCGATAGCTCGAAAGCTTAACTCATAGACGAATGATACGCTTAACTTCACCGGGGGGTAAGTCCATATCAAATCAACCAATGGTTTGGACCTTGTCACTTTTGATTTTCATAATTTTTGGTCAATTTCTTTACTAAGTAGAAAGAAGTAAAAATGCAAAATTTTAGATTTTTTAGCAGTCTAGTTTTTGAGTTATTAATTTTTTTTTAATATCGTCTTTTTTAGCACTGACTTGATTTCTTTAAACCCTTGTTATTCATAAAGTCCTGGGCATATCGAGGTAAAAGTTGCTGTGCAATTTTATAGGTCTACAAGCTTAATTATGGTATGCCTAGTGGCAACCTCCTTGTAAAAAAAATGCAGGGGTCTCACCACAAAATTTATTTTTTATGCAGTTTAAAAACGGATTTTTTATTTTGTTCAATTTGTTTATATTTTTTTTCTAGACTATTTATTTACATGTAGGCTAAGTTTTATCATGGGATGACAGTGGGTTCCTATTTAAAAATTTATTTTTGTAAATTGATAAATTCTTTTATTTTACCTTAAATATAACTATTTGACAATTCCTCTACTTTAATATTTTACCTATAGATTAGCCGTGACTGGAATTATACTATTTCAAAAGTTTTTAATCATTTTCACTTACTTATTTCGACGCCTAAGTTAAGATTACACATCCACAAATTTCTGGAATTTCTCACTATTGTGGGATGATTTTGGTCATCATAGGGGTTGCACCATTAAGTGGAAAATACCAACCAATTTTGTTTCGATTTTCAGTCTACCATTTCGACTTCGGTAACTACGTAAAATCAAATTAATTTCCAGAACGGATACGTCGCAAAGCCAAACAGACTGAGAAAACACGCTACGAAACGCCATGTTTACGCAACTTTTGTTTTTTACAAAAAGTCATCAGTGAAAATAATACGTTACCTCTGATATTTAATTACCTTACGGCCGATTTTGCCACTATTTTAAGAGCAGTGGCAGTTCCTCCATAAGTGCACATGTGCACGTACACTCCAAATTTTACTTAAAAAATATTAAAATCTGACCAATCTTTAATTAATAACTTTATCATAAAGTATCAATAAACCACAAATTCACCAAAGACTTGAATACTAACAATTAACACCCGGTATGTATGTGTTTGTATTTGAGTTGAAACGAGGATGCGTAGGTCGGCTACCGCCTGCTGCAATAATTTTTTGGTGTGCACCCCTAAAGTTTTACTCCACGCGCAACCACTGTTTAAGAGATAAATAATGTAAAAGGGGGCATTTATGTGCAGGTTCTCAATTATTCTTGTGAGCCCGTTATTATGTAAGTACGTTTTTTAATTAATTGTTTCTTTATTTAAATGTCAACGTAGCTAAACCAGATGCCCATGGTGTCCACGTTTTATAATATACATGCTACATAAATAAGATGCCTCATAACAATATGTGCGCTTTAGATATTAATTTTTATAGTAATAAAAATATTAAACAATCTATGCATCAAGATATAAATAAATTTTTTTAACTATGATCCCATTATCATCCCAAGGTAAAATTTCGCACACATGTAAACAAATAATCTAAGAAAAAAAATTATAAAAATTAAGAAAAACAAAAAATCCGTTTTTGAGATTTCATCAAAAATATAATTTTGGTAGACCCTTTGTCCTTTTTTTAGGAAATAAGGCTATCAACACATCAAAGTTTGGCTTGTGAATCGTTCTCTACAGATAGCGAGTTTCAGCTAATTATCTTAAACGGTTTACAAATTATAGAAGTTTAAAGAAACCGATGCAGGCTAAAAATGGGTCAATATTTTTATTTTTGGAAACGCATAACTCAAAAAATATGCAACCAAAAAATTTAAAAATTTGTATTTTTACTTTTTATTAGGCGGAGAATAACTACACAAAAAATGACCACCATCAAAAAACTCAAGGTTCAAAAATATTTTTAAATTGGTTGAATTAATGTGGACTTACCCCTGGGTCCAAGAGCAAATGGACACCTAGTAAGTGTTCACAGTTAACTGTTTCATCCTTATGGGACTCCTCAGAACACTGCTTGGTCAATGTGACACCCTTGCGAATTTTATCAGACCGTTTTGCCTCTCATTCTACGACTATAGTGAGAAAACCCTCGCAAGAAGTACCATCTACCAAGCTACCAGAGAAATTAGAGTATAAACTGCTATATATATATATATATATATATATATATCGATTAATGAAAAGATCTATTGCATAGAAAAATAAACTATCCGTGACCTACGACAGCATTGCTGTCTATCAGGCCAGATCAACGCTGATTAGCGTTTTTACCCCCCTTCAGACGTGAGCGTCAATCAGCGGAATTTTAAAGCCAAATAATTCTAACAGCTAATCGGGAAAAATAAGTTTTTCTTTCTCTCATATTTTTCAGTGGGTAGCTCGAAAGCTTAACCTCACGGGGGTCCAACAACAAACAAAAAGTAATATATCTTAGTATACCAGTTAAAATCTGCGCACTTCTCTAACCTCCAAAGGTGTTTAACAACTTATTTAGTCCAGTCCGGGCTTAAGAGTAGCTTATTTATACACGGAGTAAAATTGACAGTGTGTAGAGTTCATAGTGCGTTATAACATGTTAAGATCAAAATACCTTTAAATAGATACCCCACAAGCCATTGTTTGTAGCAAAATGTGTTTTTTGTTAAACCCCCGTTTTGTCCGCGCTTGAGGGGTTGTTTAATTTTTTAAATAGGATTAAGAAAAGGTCTTTATCCGATGTCTACTTATACCAAATATAAGATTTATTCGAAATGATTATATTGACATAATCAGTTTTAAGTGTTCTCAAGTTAAAGAAAAAAATACGATTTGGTGCATTTCTCGAAAACAGACACTACCTATACAAGATTTTAATTTTAAATGGAACTATAACTAGTATATCTAAAAAATGTTTGTTTCAAAAGTGTTATTGTGTTTTTTTTGGTTGAAAACCGACTGTAATTTAGAAAAATTTAGCCTGTTACTTATCACTTAAAAAATAGATATAATATTACAGTCACTTTTTTTACAATGATCTCTATATATATAATATATAACTGGATAGGCCTTTACATATATGCAAAGTGAGGCAAAAATATTGGATTAGTTTTATAGAGAGAGTACGCTGCGCAGGAGGTGCTACCTTTTCTTTTTTAATTCTACTCTACGATGGTATTCTGTGGTTTTGAAAGTTCGCGGACGTTTGATTTTTGATTGGATTTTTACTGCGATTAGGTACTATAATAATAATACTCACTTCAAAAAGAAAACCGGCTTTTTACTCCTATAAAACTTGTTTTTACATGCAACGCATCGTGCTCCCATTTTTTTATTTTTGTTCAACAAAAATAATTTTTTAAAAATACTGACACCCACTGAGAAACACTATGACAAATTACAAATTACAATATCTTTGAAGTATTAAGTTTACAGAATATCACCAGTGGATAGAACTAGAGAGAGGAAGGTTGCAATGTATGTTCTCTATAAAAACTATTAAAATTTTTGCCTCAGTGTCCCATATACGTAAGATATCTTACCTGTAATCGTGACAGACTTCAGTGTGTTATTATTACTCCATCGACTTGAATGCTTCAATATTGAACCACCCACTTTGACGTAAAGGTACCTCTTTGGACTAGGGATCAACGCACGTGGCATAGAATCACAGTTTTCCTGAGAAAAAAATATCGTTTTAAAATAAAAAATGGATATTTTAACGCCACATGCCCCACTGCTGATAAAACTTTATATGGAGCATTAGTGGAGAAGAAGAAAGTTTTGTTTTTGTCATGCCGTATTTTTTTACGGAACGAAGTACCGCAATTTTTTACGGAACGAAATTCCATATAATTTTACGACTAGAATAGGAAGAATTTTCTATTTTGTTAATAGTACCAACGAATTTTGTTTAACATAAAATTTTGCATTATAAAATATATATGTTGGCCTGTAATGTGTTAAAGAAAAGGTGCTCTTTTCTGAAAATCTCTGGGACGAATTAAATATTAAATGGGTTCTTTCCATTAAGAGGTGGTAAAGCGACGATGAGGTCTTGCAAACGGTTTCTTAAATGAATGTTTTAATAATGCAGCCATAGTTTATGCTCTTAACCGCTACCTGTTTTATAGGATTCCGTAAACAAAATATTCACGAGAACATTAGAATGATTTCGTAAGGGCTCTAACCAGGAATTGAGTTACATTTACCCACTTCAGCGAAATTCCGTTTTATGTTAAAAAATTACAATATATAACTATATTAGTAACACAAAACATATAATATAATAGAGACTTATTGCAATAAAGGCAGGCAGTATTTGTGCCGGGCACAATTCTAACAGTTTCGCATTATAATGTCACGAGGGGGTTTTATCGTGACGAACACAGTTTAAGTTAGGTGTAATGGTTTTATTATAATACTTATATTTACTACTTACATTGTAATTAAATAAATCTTGTTTACAATCTTCTTGGTACGCTCAACTTCTTATACTCTTACTATCGTACTACTTGTTCACTATTAACTAAGGGGGGGGGCGTCAGGTTCTCAGCGTACAACTAACTGCTAAACTCTTTTGGAGATGCTTTTATTACAAAGCGTTTGCCATTGATAGGATATCGAGATGTGTTTTGTTTCCTGTATAAACATCATCGAAAACCCATTAATCGCTTCTTGTTTATAATAGTTTCTGTACACAATTTATTACTTTTAATACAATTTGAACTATATACAGAAGTTCATTTTCTTAGATTGTTTAGGGTTAATGTGCACTTGCTTATAAACGTAACTTGTGTCATTTACTTAATAGGACATTATTTTCTATCCTGACACATCCCCCTTGCTTTTAAAAAAATCTATCCACACAGATTGTCTACTAAACTATTTTTCACAAAAAAAATATAACAGTCGTCTGTACCTAATAAATTATAAAAACTAATTAACTAAAATAATTGTCTATCCACCACCATGCTACTCGTTCCGATTGTTTTGCATTCTTCATGTAACGCAACCTAGTCCAATGTAGGTTTGTAGAAAAGTATCAACCGCAGTGTTGCCGTGACGAATTTGTGGGTCTTGCACGCTGCCTTGAAAATGTTCAGATCTCGCTTTGCTGCCAACTGTCCTTATCTCGTTTTGCCTTGTGCGGTCCATTCCCTCAGGAAGACCTGGATGGTAGGTCTTTTTTTTCTGTTTGTCGTGTTTGATTTGGCGGTAGAACAGCTGTGTTCTTTCAAAATTAGGCATTTGTGTATTATAAGAGCCGGAATTAATTGTGCCGCCATTATTAATGAAAAATAAACGACTAGATTTATAAATTCGATTTTAGTATGTCAATTTTGAAAGATCAACGGTCAGTTTTTAATGGAAAACTATCACAATAGTGCTCGGCACAAAAACTCTCTTTTATTTGCGACATTAGTTACTTATTGCATTACCGTAGCTAAGAGTAGGCAACGAAGACCTGCCTAGGGCGCTAATGAACATCTAAAATTAGTATAGGTAAATTTAGTGGGAATAAGGACACTGTTGTTCTGGTCCTTATTCCCACTAAATTTACCTATAGTTGCATTGCAAGGACGTGATAAGTTTACCAAATCTAAAATTAGCCCCCCAAGGTAATGAGCAAAATTTATCAGAGGCGAATAAATAATTTAATTTTTCTATTATTAACTTTTTTTTTCGGTTTTACCATAAGGTTTTTCTTTTTCAAACAATACTTAAATTTAAATTGTCTGTGACTTATTAAAGTATGCCGTATTTTACGGCGCAACTGCGAAAGCATAGATGTCAATATACAAAACATAAAATATAATAGAGACTTATTGCAATAAAGCCAGGCAGTAAATGTGCCGGCCACAATTCTGACAGTTTCGTATTTTAAGAACAGCTGTCTTCTTTCAAAATTAGGCATGTGTATATTATAAGAGCCGGAATTAATAGTGCCGCCATTATTATTGAAAAATAAACGACTAGATTTATAAATTGGATTTTACTATGTCAATTTTAAAAGATCAACGGTCAGTTTTCAATGGAAAACTATCACAATAGTGCTCGGCACAAATACTGCCTAGCTTTTTTGCAATAAGTCTCTAATATTCAAATACCAAATTGCAAATAATGCTAAAACTATAAACAACAAGTGAAATTAAAGAAAGAAAATTAAGAAAAAAGATTTTCTGCTTCGGCCGGGACTCGAACCCGGAATCTCTTGCTCTATATGCAAACGCTCTAAACATTGAACCACCGAACCCATACATAAATTTTCGGAAAACTTTCATCTATGCAGGTGTGCGGTGTTTTAATAATCTTTATAATTCTTCCTTCCCACTGTCAAAGGTATAAAAACTCTCGTTCTTCTCTTTTATTTGCGACATTAGATACTTATTGCAGTACCGTAGCTAGGCGTAGGCAACGAAGACCTGCCAAGGGCGCTAATGAACATCTAAAATTAGCCCCCCAAGGAAATGAGCAAAATTTATCAGAGGCGAATAAATAATTTAATTTTTAACTCTTTTTTCGTTTTTACCGTATATTTTTTATACAAAAATACAAACAATACTTATACTCCGGAGCCTAAACCACTTTTGTCTGCATTTTTGCGTACCGTAATGACACTTGGCACGATTAAAATACAACACTATTGTATTATTTTGCGAAGTGTAGCTCATCCCGAACCCAGTGCAGAGCAACGATACAGAGTGTTTTATTTTTAATTGCATCTATCTCATTAAAATTTTGTATAAAATTTAAATGTAAAGCTAAGGCAATGAAACTTGGCACCGATTATAAGGACATACACGTTTTTATTTTAAGCGATAAAAAAATTATATTGTTTCATTTTCTTCCAAGAAATAAATAAATGTATATTTTTTTTTAAATTTCTCACATGGTGTACATTGTTTAACTTTTGTCAATATATAATTTTTATTTTAATACGTAAAACATTGTTTCTGTCTGTTCATCACCTATGGAGTTGTTACTTAGACACTTTAAAACATACAGGGTATTCGAATTTAAGTCGGTAATATTGTTAAATTTCTTATTATCAAAAAGGTCGGTTATGTTATAAGGAAAAATGTTAATAGTTTTTCCGCACTAAATTGGTGGAACAAGAATAAAATTAAACGACGCGTAGGTGAGTTATAGTAAAAAAATGCTTTTTAAAAGATACACATAGTATACAGTACCAGCAATCGAATTTTTTTTTTTATATATAAATAAAAGCTGCCTTATAACTTTTTCTTTTTAAGTAAAAAGTTATTAATGAAAAATACAGTAACTTTAATTTTATAAAAAATATTTTTTACATAATGTGCATTATCATCGTTATTATCACTTCTGACAACCAATCTCAAACAGGATGCAATTATGTCATTTTATTAAAAGTGTATGCTTTGATTGCTTTGGTGCCCAAGATTATGTTAAAAATTCAAAATTCTAGATACTTGACTCCACTTTTACTTAAGTTATCAATTTTGATTAAGGCTTGGTCAGGTATTTTTAATAATCCCTGGCATAAAACCCGAAAATAGTGGGTGGCTCTTCTCGGATAAATCCAGATTAAGGTGGCAGTTTTGACATATCATGTGAACAGTTTGACGTATTGACCCAATTAATATTTATTTTGGTTTAGAATACTAAATTACCTAGAAATTGATACCCCACATGACCACTTTAGACGGAATAAGATTTGAACAATTTGCCTCCTACCATTTGCTGCCTCTCCCCTCAATAAAAACCATATTTCCAATGTTTAATTTTAATAGATTTTTTTCAATTTACAAGCTTCATAGCTATGGGCTTAAATAAACAAAAAGTGTGTAACTAGTTTTATATTTAATTTATCAATTTTTAATTTCCCATCTCAAGTACGCCCCTGTATCTTGGCCCTGCACTGGCTTCCATCGGAGCACCACTTCTAGAACGACATTCCTAGGTGTCTGCTACCTCTGTGCCAAATTTCATCATAGTTCGCGAAAATGCAGACAAGCCCCTAAATTTCCGGCTTAGGCCCCGAACTATTAAATTTAAATTGTCTGTGACGCTTCTTATTAAAGTCTGCCGTATTTTATGGCGCAACTGCGGAAGCGTAGATGTCAATATACTGCTAGCATTATTACTGCTAGACTTTATTTCACTTCAAATAAGTCTCTTTTGAGGCTTTTATTCCTCGCAGGTCACACAATACATTGAAACCCCCTAAAGACTAAGCCAACTCCCGAACGGGATATTCTTTCCATTTAATCTTTCTTGGAGAATATTGCCTGCCGGTGGCCTGCGGTGTCAATACGACTTCATTTTCTTGCCTTTCCTTTCCTCTATTACAGTCTTTTGTCTTTGGAGTCTTTTTTGGAACGTGGCATTTTAAAATTACTGCATGGCAAGAGATTATTTTAAACAAAAAAGTTGATTTTTGAATTTAAAGGGTAAAAACAAAAGATACATTATAACTTAAAGAATTAACAAAACGTTATTGGCTGTCTTTTATATTTTGCATATAGGAATATAGAGGGCGACACTAATCGTTACTAAAACTTAACCTCAATATTTCCTTAACCTAAATTCAAAATATCAGTGCGATACATATAGGGTAAATGCGGGAGAGTTGCCGCGGAGGGAGAGACGCCGCTTTTCACGTATTTCAATGATTACGCTATAACATAGGCAACTAAGTATGCCCACATTCAGAGGTCATCATTTAGTGAACGGTTATAACAACGGACGTGTTTGTTTTCTCAAATATCGCTTGCAATCCTTGAATTTACGACGGTAAGGTAAAATTTTTTTAGCAAAATTTTAAGTACTGTCCTAATAAGTGTGATTCTTTGCAATGTGGTAGTTTTTTTCACATTCGTGTGTTTTAATCAGTATTTTGGGGTTATGTTTACAGGTGCCATGCCGTATTTTGTTGCGTTTTAAATCTGTGACCTTGATAATCAGGTGCGGCATCTCCCCCCAACAAAAAGGACAGTTCAGTTCGGTTCGGTTTGGTTCATTTCGCATTTTCAAGAAGACCGAGAAAAAATTCAATGGAGTGAGAGCGATGATGAACCTCTAGCCAAAAAGAAAAATGAAAACCAGGAACGCTGCGTGGAATGCTTCGAAGTTTACGCAACAACAACTAAAAAAGTGGATTGGCTACAAAGTATTAAATGCTTAACATGGCTACATGTCACATGCACCATGTATGAGGTTTTTTAGAGAAACGTTTACAGCGGCGTATCTTCTATTTTCACGCGGCATCTCCCCCAGCAGTGTGGGAGAGATGCCGACTTTAATTAAAAAATATTTTTCCTTGCTGTTCATGTTTTCTTACATATATTTTTTATTTTTATATTTTAATAAAGTTTAACGCAAGACCTGTGCATTGATTCATTTTGAAGAAAAAAATCTCGAGACTTACAGATGTTACAGCTATTTTTCAAAAAGTGCGGCAACTCTCCCGCATTTACCCTAGGTTTATAGCTACCGTGAATTTTTTTTCACTGTAGCTATAAACTATGTATGCATATAACGTTTTAAATTTAGGTTAGGTGAAGATTGAGGTTAAGCTTAAGTAACGACACTCGATCAGTATCGCCCTCTTTGACTTCACCAATAAAATTTATAAAACAACATTTCGGTTCATATTTGATTTATCCCCGTAATTTAGGATGCACTTGCTTTAAAAGTGGCTTGGAAAAAATTATGGAGAGGACTTGTATATTTAAAATATTTTAAGTATATGTGGAATTAATCCTCTTGCTTATGTGAAATTTGAGCTGAATAGATTAATGAGATATATCGTACTTGTATCTTCCTCAACAATCTCTAATCTGCTTAGACAGTTTTAAGCATTTGATAATTACTTACTCTAAGTACCTATATCTATATACACTTCAACCACGTACGTACCTACTAAACAGAAACTTTAAATATGGCACTGGTATGAAACAAATGCAAAAATATTGATTATTTTAATGCGTCATGGCCTTTTTTTCTACTTGATTCTTACAGTCCCTTACCCCTAAAGAAAAAAAACGGGATCCGTTTTAAATATTCAATATGAAATTTGTGGTATTAAGTATATAAACAAACTAATATGTATTTCTACTATGTATAACGGATGACATCACTAAAAGGCAACTAATATAGTACGGCCATGTACAACGGATGAGCGACGAAAGATTACCAAAACAGGTCCTAGAATGGCAACCAATAGGACGCAGAAAAAGAGAGCGTCCTAAACTGGAATGGCAACAGTCAATCCAAAGATCAATGAGTCAAAAAAACCTGACGGAAGATGACTGTCAGGATCGAAGCAGGTGGAGAATAGGCGTCGGACAACGTAGAAAAATGTTCTAAACCGACATAGTAGTAGTCAGTGGCCCGGGCCCCCCCCCCCCCCCCGAAACTAAGGTTTTTTTGGATATTTTTCCACATATTTCATGATTACAAACATAAAATAGTATAAAATACGGACTCATGGGGCCTCGGCCCCCCCCCCGAAACTGTTCGCCCCCCCCTCCCCGAAATTTTTTTTTATGTACGCCACTGGTAGTAGTAGTATTTCTAACTTAATTTATAAATCTAAAACCAATCTTAGATAAGACGAAAAGTCAAAAACGTTAATTTTACCAAGATTGCAACGTTGAACAGCATTATTTTGTTGTTCCTGTAGGTACGTGATTTTGAGTCAATTTTGCTCCGGAGATTTCGAGCGATAAGCCTCGTTTTTGAGATGCTTTTATAAGATGATATCATTAGTGCGTAAATGGTTTGCCGTTATAGTATTATCAAACTTTAATATTAGCTGAAAAACTTTTCATCAGCTCTTTAATAAATAACAAGAAAGACTAACGATTGGTAGAAAAAGGATCAGTGACGAGTCCAGAATTTATATTATATTATATATATATTATTATATATTACGATTTTTAATAAAGTCTGAGCTGTGAAAATTAGTACCACAATCAGTACAAACACTTAAAATGAGCCGTAGAAGATTTTTTTGTAAAAACTGCATTTATGAAAAAAAGTGCATATATTTTGGGTGTGCAAACTTTTCATTACATTTTTTTCTCCTTAAACCTTTTGTCGTGCGCCGTTGGTTGATATTTTACGAAGTAAAAAATGAATTTTCTGCTAATTAAATTTTTTTATTAACTTGTAGTTTGTGATCATTATCAATCATAACAAAAACATTTCATGTAAAAAAAGGCCAAATACGCGAAAATGGTACTCCGTAAAATGAATTGAGATAAAGGTAAATCCAAATTCTCCAATACAAATTTCAAAATGGCAGGTTCTTACTAGTTTGGGAATGTTTTTACAAGCTTTTATTTAGCTTCAGATGTTCTGTTTAACTATCTAACTATCTAACTATCTAACTATCTATCTAACTATCTAACTATCTAACTATCTAACTATCTAACTATCTAACTATCTAACTATTTAACTATCTAACTATCTAACTATCTAACTATCTAACTATCTAACTATCTAACTATCTAACTATCTAACTATCTAACTATCTAACTATCTAACTATCTAACTATCTAACTATCTAACTATCTAACTATCTAACTATCTAACTATCTAACTATCTAACTATCTAACTATCTAACTATCTAACTATCTAACTATCTAACTATCTAACTATCTAACTATCTAACTATCTAACTATCTAACTATCTAACTATCTAACTATCTAACTATCTAACTATCTAACTATCTAACTATCTAACTATCTAACTATCTAACTATCTAACTATCTAACTATCTAACTATCTAACTATCTAACTATCTAACTATCTAACTATCTAACTATCTAACTATCTAACTATCTAACTATCTAACTATCTAACTATCTAACTATCTAACTATCTAACTATCTAACTATCTAACTATCTAACTATCTAACTATCTAACTATCTAACTATCTAACTATCTAACTATCTAACTATCTAACTATCTAACTATCTAACTATCTAACTATCTAACTATCTAACTATATAACTATCTAACTATCTAACTATCTAACTATCTAACTATCTAACTATCTAACTATCTAACTATCTAACTAACTATCTATCAAATCTTGTGAAGCGTTTTTGACACACTTCCCATTATCCGATTTGGATGAAATTTGGTACACACATAGTGGTCCCATGAGAATACAACATTAAGAAAAAAAATTTGCATTTCCAGAAACGCTAGAGAGCTGAGCTGATTGGAGCTATGATAAAACCATGGTAAAAAATTAAAAAACCTCAACATTTTAAATAAAGCATTGCAAAAGTTTTGAACAATATTCCGCATATTTTATTACTTTACTCGTATATATTATCCAAATCCTTTATAAAAAAAGTAGTGAAATCATAACAAAAACACTTTATGTAAAAAAAATATTTCATGTAAAGAAAACCCCAAGTACGCAAAAATGGTATTTTGTAAAAAGAATTGAGATAAAAGTAAAGCCAAGTTCTTTAATACAAATTTCAAAATAAAACGTTCTTATCAGCTTGGAAATGTTTTTCTAAACTTGGCTAGTACGGCTGCAAATGACTCTTAGGCACAGTGCTAAATTGAACATAAAAAAGTTTGGCTGGAATAGCAAAGTTTAAAAGAAACATTTCTAAACTAGTAACTAGTGTATTAGAGTACTTCGCTTTACTTTTATCTCAATTCTTTTTACGAAATACCATTTTCGCGTACGTGGGTTTTCTTTACATAAAATATTTTTGTTATGATATACCTATATTTGTCGCAGCCCACGAGAAAGACCGACCCGGGCGCGGAAATATCACGTGACCGTAGAAGGGTCACAAAAGAACGCCTCCCGGCGAGCTGTCATTATAAAACATGTGTGTTTTCAGTTTTGGTACGTTTGTTTACGTCGATTTTTTTTAATTCGGCCACGAATTTTATGTTAATTTTATCAAAATTATTATAATAACGCTGCCCACGAAAAAGACTGTCGTGATCTGCGTTAAAATAATTAATGGCTAATAAGTAAATTAAAAAGAAAATACCTATAAGATAAACAATGCCGCGAACGTGTAGTGTTATTGGTTGTCGGTCCAACTATAAAACTGAAACCGAATATGTGTCAACTTTTAATTTGCCAGTGGATAAACAAAATTTGGTTGCGAAAAACTCCTAATGATTCAAGTATCTTAAAACGTCCACAAGTTTGCATCAAACCTTTTCCTAACGAGCAGGTTATTTGGTTTGATAAGTGAAATGAAAGTTGCAAACGGGAAAGAAGTAGTAAAAGATAAGATTGATCAAGAAATAGACATCCTTAGTGACATTTTCGATAGTGAGAGTGAAAAATGTGTTCAATTGTCATTTCTTATTGAACAATTAGGTCTCTTGAAAAGATCACCTGAGAATCGAAGATATTGTGGATACACTTTAATGTTGGCTACATCTTTGTTTATCCAGTCATCCAGTGTATACATGTCAATTTACAAAACTAATGTAATATGTCTTCTG
Organism: Aspidapion aeneum; assembly: GCA_963576565.1. NCBI lineage: Eukaryota > Metazoa > Arthropoda > Insecta > Coleoptera > Brentidae > Aspidapion > Aspidapion aeneum. The sequence continues at coordinate 113,538,513 of OY755042.1, forward strand.
CACCCTCGCAATATTAAAAAACTGATTTGTAAAATATCGTTAACAGATAGTAATCTCTCCGGTAGTGTGCAATATTTAATAAAGAAGATACAGCTTTTAAAAGAACATGAGTTGGTAGTTAACTTACACATTGATGAAATATATATTAAACTTTGTGTCAAGACAAAGAAAAATTTATAGCCCATCGCACCGAGTTTTTTTTTCGTTACTTAGCCTTAAGTGTTCCTTATTACGTCATATTATGATTATATTAAGAAACGCTTTAAGCTAAGTAACGAAAAAAAAGTCGGTGAGATGGACCCTTAAAAACTTAAAGCTTAGGTTTGTTATGTCCAATTTTAAAAGACTTGTATAGATTTGAGGTAACTAACGATATTATGTACCTAATATATGTACCTGACGATATTAGAGTGCAAATTTTATATAATTTCTTATTTTATAGATTCAGTTCTTTTATCCATAATAAACACATACATCAGCAAAATATTTTTTCAATTTTTGCCTATATGAGAACAAAAAATTTGGTCAATTTATTTAAATTGTGTAAAAACAGATAATATATTAAGCAATACAATAAGAATCCTGGAACTCCTAAGATCACGTGACCGCCGACTTGCTTATAACGCGCCATGGCCGGTCTTTATCGTTGGCTTCGTATATTTGTATATACAGGGTCTCTGGCTATGTATAATATGAACAACATGTGGTAGTAAATTATCGATAGAACACATATTCGTAACCCGTATGTAATAAAAGCATGATTTGAACCACATAAACGCCGCTATAAATCAACCTCATAGTCGTCTCGTGTTTCGTGGATAAATACGAGTACATGTTATGGGGAGGTTTGGAGGTAATATGTTCCATTTGGAAATAATGATTCTATACATACCTATATGTATAGATGCTTGCATACATTTGGGGGACGTTTATTGAGCTTGAGTTTTGACACGGAAGATATATTTTCCATTGAATTTACGCGGCGCAATACAGTATAATATAAATGAGGCTATTCTGTAGTTTACTATAAAAGTGGATACGTTCTTTTGCATTTAATTCCATTTTTAAAGGATTTGAATAATATTTAAGTTTTAAAGTAGTAAAATATGCAGAATATTGTTTAAAACTTTTGCAATGCCTTATTTAAAATTTTGAGGTCTCAGTCTGTCAAATTTCAGGTTTGTAGCATGTCTGGAAGTACAGTAGAATTTTGATGATCTATACATGAGTAAGTGAGTGACAATTTCGACGTTTTTTGAAATTTCGTAACTACTTACTACTTTATAAAAGTCCATGAAACTTGGAGGGGTTGTTAACTCTATTAAGATCTACGACTGTGCAAAGTGTGAGTTTTGTAGCTCATTCCGAAGTAGATTTTTAGATAGGTCAAATATGGGCTAAAATGTCTCAAGAAAAGATGGTACAAAGAAGTACTACTACTATGTCGGTTTAGAACGTTTTTCTACGTTGTCCGACACCTATTCTGCACCTCCTTCGATCCTGACAATCATCCTCTGTCAGATTCTTTTGGCTCATTGATCTTTGGATTGACTGTTGCTATTCTAGTTTAGGACGCCCTCTTTTTCTGTGCCCTATTGGTTGCCATTCTAGGACCTGCTTTGGTAATCTTTCATCGTTCATCCGTTGTACATGGCCGTTCCAGATCAGTTGCCTTTTAGTGATGTCATCCGTTATGCTTCCCTCGATTCCCATTCTTTCTTTTATGATCTCATTTCTTATGTGATCTATTCTAGATATTCTCATTGATCTTCTTATTGCATCCATTTCGACACTTTCCATTTTTTGTTTTGTATTTTTCTGTTACGCGACAAGTCTCTATTCCATACAACAGCGTGCTTTTGACCATTGTTTCATATATGTTAAATTTTATATTCTTTTTTATCTCTCTGCTCCATAAAATACTGTTAAGACATCTAATAACTTTTTTTGCTTTTACTATTCTTTTTTCCAATTCTTTACAGTCTGTTCCTGTCTTATCAAATGTGACACCCAAGTATACATACTCGTTGCATGGAGATATTTTTTGTCCATTTTCTAGTACTAACTCACTCACAATTTTAATTTTAGATTTTGACCCTTTGTATAGTTCTTTTATCGCTTTTATGTATGTATGATTGATATTAGTTTGCTCTAAAACTGTCCATAATTTTTCTACTGGAACGGTATCATATGATTTTTGTAGGTCCACAAAGGTAACATGAGTCTCTATATTTCTGGCGCTCCTTTTCTCAATTACTTCTTTAAGACAAAAACATTATCACTACAAGATCTGCCTACGCGAAACCCACTTTGCTCTTCTTCTTCTTGTTCATGAAAATCAGTCTCTATTAGATCTCTAAGAATTCTACCGTACAATCTACTTAGAGTACTGGTTACTGAAATTCCTCTGTAATTGTTGCAATCCAGCTTGTTTCCTTTTTTATGTATTGAGGATATGAATGCAATTTTCCAATCATTAGGTACTGGATGTCCGTTTATGCATTGATTAATAATATATGTGAGATTTTCGAGTAGTTTCTCTGATCCATATTTGAGCATTTCAGCATATATTCCTCCAGGTCCGCTAGCTTTTCCGGATTTAAGTTTTTTAGTATTATTCTTTATCATTTCTTTTTCGATGATTACTTCCTCTCCATGCACTTCTATGTCTCTTCTCGGAGAAGCTGCCAGATATTCGGGTCTCGTCTCCTGCAGCAGTCCCTTGTAGTATTCTCTCCATTGTTCTGGTTTGATTATCTGGATGTTTACTTTTTCTTTTGTGGGGTTTTTAACTGTAGAAATGAATTTCCATACTTCAGAACTCTGCCTACCTCCTACGTGTGTGTTTATGTCGTGGCACTTGCGCTCGAACATTTCATTTTTTTCTGTGCGTATCAAATTTCTTAGCTGTCTTCTGGTTTCCCTGTAGATTTCTAGGTCTCTTTGCTCCTTAGTACTGAGCCATTTAAAGTATGTGCGGTTTTTCTCTTTGACCATTTCCTGTATTTTGTCCGTCCACCACATCTTCCTGTTATTTCTATTATCTTGGTACTCAACAGCTTCGTTGCTTGCTTCCTTTAAGCTTTTTATTATGTTTGTATATATCTCTCCAAATGAGTGATTTGTGTTTATTAATTTTTCATCTAATCGGTTCTGATACAATCTTTGAGTACTTTCGATTTCGAAGAAGTAAAGGGGGTTAAAAATCCTGAATGTTTTGCGTTACATAATTTATAAAGTGTTTAACTGACCCTATATTCACGTGGTTATTTAACTAAGTTTCAGTATAACAATTCGACTTTTTAATTTTCCAAGAGCTATTTTTAGATCGCTTACCTCTCCAGGACTCCCAGGATAAGTGAACACCATCTCTCCATTGGCTCCCCTTTTTCGCATGTTGCCGGTACAACTTGGGGTTTTGATCGACTTCCAGACTCCTTCAAAATAGAGGCTTTCTTGATCGTCCGTAGAGTTCATGTTGGCAACGTCGAAACGAAGTTCCACTACACTCCCTGCTGAGATGTAGGTAAACGGGAGAAAACGGTTTTTGTCGGTACCGCATAAGCAGTCTCTGAAATCAAACAAATTAAATAAAATAAACACAAAAATCTGTCAGGGGGACAGAAAAACTAAGACCAGTTATTACAGCGAAAAAAGACCCCAGCTTGCAAAAGGTGTTTACGACTTTGGGGGGAGGGAGGGACTAATAAGTCGAAAACCACTCGTCCGAAGAAAAAATGTATAAAAGTGCTTTGGTAGGAAATCGTAGTAGTCTTGAACTTTTATTCAAAACTTTTTCTTCTAGAAGTACAGGAAACAAGTAATTAAAACACTAAATCCAAGTTTAGTGACTGTGAACAACATATATTAAAATTTTGACTACACTACCTTTTGAAGCTAAAATTCTATAATCACTGCATTAAAAACAAAGAACCGGGAAAAAAACTGAGAGTTTAAAATTATAGAAAGTTATTCAAAGCACAGGTTAACCCAACAAATGGGTCATCTGTGTTAACAGTGTTGCATTTTGGGATTTACCTTCACTTAATCTTGAATCAATTTCAAAAGTTTGTTCCTACTACCACAGTAAAATAGCGTGTGCTCCTACGCAATAAAAATTCGAAATGGATTCCAGCAGGACAAAAGAATGTCCTAAACTTTTTCAAATTTTTAAACAGTAGCGGATACAGTATTTTTTACTGGAACTAAATTTTAACGTCAACTGGGGCCGCACGGAGGCACGGCTTAGTACAATATTAGAGACATAGACCAAAAAATGTTGTTTATATTTTTTAAATTAAATTCACACAATTCAATTCAATTCAATTTATTTCTAAGATACATACATTTTTTTTTTTGGTTTTAGTACAACTTATCATAACAAACATTATGCTCCTAGAAACATCACAATCCTAAAGACAAACGTCGCGCTAGGCATTTTTGTATAGTTACACAAGCAAATCTAATATGATAAATCAAACTAATTTTATAATTATTTTTTGAACACTTAACACAAAATTTTAGTTCAGTTTATAACCAATATTTTAATTTTTTTACTAATTATAAACCAGTTAATAGTTTACTTTATTGATACATGCACAAAATATTTTTTGTAAAGATTAATTATAATTATTTATTATATCAAAGATTTATTATTTTATTGATTTCTTCACTAGAAAGCATAAAGAGGCTTGTTTTCACTAATGTTTTAAACGATTTTAAATTAACTGTATTTTGTAGTACAGATTTTTTCAACTCTGTTGGAAAGTGATTAAAGACTTTTGGAAATAAATACATGTGATATCTCTCACCTATATTTTTGGAAGCTTTTTGCTCTTCTATGTTGTACTGAGTGGTAGATCTCGTATTTTTTTCATGCGAGTGTAATTTTAAATTACTCCTATTTTTAAAGCAAAATAAGCTCAAGTGATAAATTTATCTAATATCCAATACTTTTGATTCTTGAAATAATCGATTTGTAGGATATAGAAAATGTCTAAAATACATGGTTTTTAAAATAGCTTTTTGTGTAATATTTAGTTTTTTTAGATGTGAATCATATACGCCCCCCCATGCCAAGATGCCGTACTGTAGTCTACTTTCGACTAAGCCATAGTAGAGTGTTTGAAGATGGTTTATGTTTAAAATTTGCCTAAGATATTTAAATCTAAATAGCATTATTCTTATAGTGTTTGTGACTTGTTTTACGTGGATATTCCACTTTAAATGTTTGTCAATGTGGACTCCTAAGTATTTAACAGAATCTGTAGAATTTATTGTTACATTATTTACCAAAAGACAATCATAATTTGGTAAATTCCTTTTATTGCAAGAGAACGGCATAAAATATGTCTTATCAAAATTTATTGTTAGTAATTTGTAATTAAAGATGTCAAAGATTTCATTTAAGTTTCTCTCCGCAATAATTTTTAACTCCTGCCAAGAGTCTGCCTCAAACAAAATAACGGTATCGTCACAGAAACTAAAGATCGTTCCTTGAAGCCGATATTTAGAAAGAAGTACATTCACCCAATTATTTAGAAAGAATTTATTATCATTTTATTGTAATTTTGGGTGATAGATATCTTTATGCATTAAATTTTGGCTACAAGTGTGTCTAATTTTACTACTATTTAAATGAAATTCCAATGAAAAGTAAATATAAAAAAAATCTAGTAAAAAATGTTGACTTTAGTAAATATTTTTGCTACATGATTGCCTAATACTGATTAATGGTTTTTTGAAATTTTTACACAAATAAGTCATCTTTTTTATCAGAAATATAATAATAAAATGAACAAATTAGGTAAAAATATTACATAATATAATAATAATAATATATAATATTTACAAAATTTGATATTCGACAGGATTCGCTTTACCAGTAATCTCAATATAATTGCTGGAGTATTATGATCACGAAAATATAACATTTATCTGCTACGATCTGCTACCAAGATGGCTATGGAATTAATTAAAAGTTGAGCGTATGGGTAACGCGTCATTTTTTCATTATAAAAAGCGCATTTGTCAAAAAGTTTTACTAGTGCTTTTTAATTTCTAAATTATTTAAAATTCTTATTGTGTGGACTCATTTTAAGATTTTTGTGGTAAGTTATTGTTATCATACCAACGGCAATTTTTATTTAGAAAACTGGAAAAAAATTGTAATATTTTTCTTATAAAATAAATCCAAAATATATAAATTTTCAGTCATCTTAATTGTTTATGAAATGTCGGAAGTGACAATTTTTTATGTTGAAATACCTAGTGGCTTTTTAATTAAATTATGGAAATTCTACAAAAATATTTGAGTAAAGAGCAATTGTCAAAGACTCATTTTTGTTGAACACCCTGTCTAGTTTTTTAATGTTTTATAAGAAAATTGAAAGCTTCTTCTTTCCAAAAAATTCAAGACGAAAAATGTAGATGACATTTAAGCAAAGTTATATACATATAAAAAAAATAGGTTTTTGTAAAACGCACTATATTTTTGAGTCGCCTTGTATATTGTAGTATTTAAAAAATGTTGAAAAAATACCTATGTTTTTTCCAAGATTTATTAAATTTTTTTAAAAACTAATATCTACAGAAAACCATATATTACATTTTTTGTTACATCTTTTATCTAATTTTCTCAAAAACTAAGCTTAACGTGAAAAAACTTGTTCTACACTTTTTTGGATACAGGGAAATTCCCTTTTTAAAAATGTGAAACTCGGTGGGGTTTGACTTATAGCAAACTCTCCAGCGACGTCCGTCAATGGGGGTGATTTCAACAAATCATTTAAAAAAAACATGTTTTTCATACGTTTTATTCAATTTTCTTAAAAACCAAGCTCTTTATCAAAAAATGTGTTTTATACTTCGTCATAGCCAATAAAATTTCCTTTCAAACGATGTATAACAAAGTAAACCTTATTTTATATTTACCGCTCCAGTGGTGTTCTTATGCATATGCTTAAAAAAATAACCAAAAACACCTGTGTCAAAGTTACTACACTGTTACTTTCTGCACAAAAATATTGCTTAGGGGGGCCATGGCCCCTATGCCCCCTCCCCTTATAAGCACCGGTGTTTTTTTGCTTTAAAGAACTTATTTAGATAAATCAAAATATCTAATCTAATCAAAAGACAGTTTATTTTAATTTGGAAACATTTTATTTTAGTAGGTATAAAATACGAACCTTTTTGAAGTATTTATCATAACATTAACCTCACTTTGTAATATATCATTTAAAAAGAAATTGTCTTATCCTCAACAAAGAATAAAGGCACATTTTTTTTTTTGAAAATTTTAGAAAAGATATTTAAATATGCAAGAGAAACTGATTATTTCAGTTATTTTTGAAAATAAGTTTATATTAGTACGCCCCTGAAGCCTTAAATATGGCAACAACCCGACATTTTAATAGAGTTTTTAAAAGAAAATGTTATGTTCTACAATAAAGTATACTGCATATTTTTTCCTAAAAAGTGTAGTTTTTGAGAAAATTTTGAAAAACCTATAAGAAACATGTTTTTTCTAAATAATCCCAATTTATGTACGCCACTGAAGAGCTACTTGCTTTTCTTAACCTTATTGACCAATACATCGGGAAGGGAAGGGAATTTTATTCTCCACAAAAAACTGTTCGTTGCAATTTTTGATAAAAAGGTTAGTTTTCGAGAAAATTGCATAAAAATGAAAAAAAACAGGTTTTTGGGGGTTTGGGGGGGATTTTCTCCGTTCCTGTCAATTTTTCGAGTTGGCAACAGAGATATTCGGATTCAGCGGGGTCAAATTAGGGGGAAATGGTCTGTTGCCAAAAAGTAATATGATTTGCTTCTAGACCGAAAACGGAAAGCCTTTTAAAATAATATGCTCTGACTAGTACAAAAGAATGTCCTAAACTTTTTCAAATTTTTAAACAGTAGCGGATACAGTATTTTTTACTGGAACTAAATTTTAACGTCCCCTGGGGCCCTCTCTGTACCTAAAGCTATGCTAAAACACAATGCACAGACATACTGATAAACAAAACAAGCTACGTGTTCCATTCTACTCCTAATCAAAAGTCATGTTCTTTTAATAAAACATTCTTTGAAACCTGGTGTTTCAAGTCACGTCCCTACTTTAGAAAATCCAATTGAACCTTGGCTATATATGAAGAAAATATAATAGAATATACATATACCTAGCCAGAAACTGTACTCTAGGGTATACATACATATCGATCAATGGAAAGATCAAACAATCCGTGACCTACGACAGCTCGTCTGTCTTTCAGGCCAGAGCAACGCTGATTAGCGTTTTTACCCGCCATCAGACGCGAGCCTCAATCAGCGGAATTTTTAAGCCAAATAATACTAACAAACGAGAAATTTTCTAACTATATACATAGGATTAGAGACAAAACCGTTTAATTAAATTAGCAAGGGTGTCACATTGACCAAGCAGTGTTCTGAGGAGTCCCATAAGTATAAAACAGTTAACTGTCAACACTTATTAGGTGTCCATTAGATCTTGGACCCCCATGAGGTTAAGCTTTCACGCTACCCACGAAAAAATATCAGAGAAACAAAAACTTCTTTTTACCCGATTAGCCACGAAAACTTGTTTAATTTTTAAATTCACGGGTACTAAATTTCAGGTTTGTTTGTATTATTTGGCTTAAAAATTCGGCTGATTGACGCTCGCGTCTGAGGGCGGGTAAAACCGCTAATCAGCGTTGCTCTGGCCTGAAAGACAAAAGAGCTGTCGTACGTCACGGATTGTTTCTTATACTCTAGGGTTAAACTATTTTTGTGAGGTTATTAATTTTAGCAGATTATTAAAAAAATTAATTTTTCTTTAAACAAATAGTCTTTAACAAATTGTGGAAGGCTTCCGCGGCCATCGTCCAATGGTGCTTTCGGGCTGTTCGGCCGTCGTCGATGAAAATTCGTTCTCGAGTGGATGGCATCTTCAGGAGATGTTGACTGTTGGTCGGCTTTTCCAAGACTGGTAATTAGTGTGTCGCGGGCGCAGGTTATATACGCTCTGGTGGGCGGGGCGTATTTCAGAACTGGTCGGTGATTGGTCACTTTCCCGAGATTCAGTTTTTTAGTTGTAAGCGCGCCGTTTAGTGTTTTTAAGAACCGGTACCCATATTCTGTTAATTTTAAGGGTTTCTTCAGATCTGTGCTTCTCTATAGAGTCTTGGATAGTATGAAGAGGTGGAGCAGAGAACTTGTGTGTCTTCAAATTTTATTCGGTGGTCTTCATAGTTTAGTGTGTGGTTTGCAACTGCGGATTTTTTCGTGTGACCGAGTCGACAGTTGGCTTTGTGTTCATTGATTCTTGTTTTTACGGACCGTTTGGTTGTTCCGATGTAGACACTTCCACAGGTACAGGGAATGGGGTATACCCCTCAAGATGACTTGAAAATCGTTTTTATGTTGTGTTTTCCCAGAATACGTCGGATCCTATCCGTCACTCTAGGGATGTAGCGCAGAAAGACTCTTGAAGTAACTTTGCGGCTGCTCAGTCCACTGCTACTGTTACTTCCAGTATTTTAGTTTAGGAGGTAAATATACCCAGTTTGCACTGCTATAGACACTCAATAAAGGTGTAAATTCCCCAGATTACTTAAAATGTATCCTTGGTAGTCCTTTTAGATTACCAATTAAGCTCTAATAAAATTCCCCGATATGCAAGATAAATAAAGGAATCAGTGTCAGATACCTTAGTGATACTGTTTATGTTTTTATAAAAATGTAAAAATCTAAACTTTTCGCTGAAGTCACATTGAGCACCTAATAAGATTTATTTATTTTTTTGCCGTAGACATGAAACATACAAAAACAATAATTATAAACTTTTTGTTTCCGAGATAGATAATTATTTGGTAATAGACAACTATATCACAAAATTTGCTCAAAGGAAACGTAGATTACGTTTTAAATTTATTTTGCAATGAGCCAAAAATTCTCGATTGTGTGGGCGGAAACTGTTTTGCTTAGTAACCCTAGTCGCTGAGGCTTAAATTTTTTGTTTAAAAGATCTCCTACATATTGTAAATGTAGACCCAAAATAGTTACCAAGTTTCTTAAGCGGGGTCTACACATAACGTTTTGCCTGACGTTTTACTTGATCAGGTAAAACGGATCAGGCAAAACCATTCGTGTAGACAATAAAACGTACGTTTTGTCTGAACTGAACAGGACTGAAGTCGGACCTGTTGAACTGGTCGGTAGAGGCTTTGTTTCCTGTAAAACGTCAGCTTTAGCGGCATTTCTGGTGGTAGTGCATACAATTTTAATTCCTTTCGAATGCAACTTAGAAGTTGGTATACGAAACGTCCGACATTAGATAAGATAATTTTTTAGGAAATCAAACAGGTTATTGTCTTCCTCCACTAATTTTTAATTTGCTTTAAACAAATAGTCCCGACATGTTTCGTAAGCAGAAACCTACATCTTCAGGGAACATTACCAAACTAAATCAGCACAACATTTAGAAAAACTGGTTAAAAAACTATGTCTAGCTACTGAAACGGTTAAGTCATAGACATTTAAAACAAAAAATATTATTGACAAAAGCAGTGCTTCCTCCATGGTGTACCAAAAACTGATCTAAAAACGTACGTTAAAACTATCAAGTGTGTACGCTAGTCTTTCAACCGTCATACTTGACCCTTTTGACTGACAGGCAAGACGTAAGGTAAAATGTTATGTCTAGACCGGGCTTTAGAACAAACATATCCTAAAAATCATTGTAAAATAAATGGATCCATAACGAATCTGATACCACAAAGCAGTGGCGGATCCAGGGGAGGCCAGAGGGGCCCGGGCACCCCCCCCCCTTCCTGACATGAAACATTTTTTAGCTCTAGGGAAAAAATTCCACTGCATTAACCGCAATTTTTAACAAAATTTACCCGCAACATAACTTTTTAAATTTTTTTTAATCAAAAAACTTAGTATTCCAAAAATTTTCTATATATATATATATATTTATTGGTTTCACAACGTTCTACGTCTTCCGATACCCAATCTCCACTCGTTTCTGTTTACCCATAACTCATCATCTAGGCCTTTTATTCTTATTTCACTATCTATTCCTTCTCTCCAGCTTCTCCTCGGTCTTTCTCGTTTTCTTCGGCCAGTTGGTTTCCATTGTAATATTTGTTTAGGTAGTCTTCCATCATCCATTCTTTGTACATGTCCGTACCACACCAGTTGTTTTGTTCTTATATCATCCACTAGAGTACGTTCACCCACTCTCATAATTTCTCTTATTCTTTGATTGGTAACTCTTTCTCTTTTTGATTTCCCTGGTGCTCTTCTCCAATAGTCCATCTCCGTAGTGGAAAGCATTTTTTCTGTTCTATCTTTGATTGGCCATACTTCTGAGCCGTATGTAATAATACTTTTTACAATGGTGTTATATATAAGCTTTTTGTTATGTTTTGATATACTTTGGTCCCAAATTATTCCATTTAATAAAGTTATTGCTTTTCTTCCTTGTACGTTTCTATCTTTTATAGCTTTGTCTAGTGTTCCGTCAGCTGTAATTTTTAGACCCAAGTATTTATACTCATCACAGGACTGAATTCGCTGCCCCGTATTTAAGATTAGATCCTGTTTCGTTTCACCAATACACATATACTCTGTCTTATTGATATTAACCTCTAGTCCCCACATATTGTACTCTTCTATTAGTTTTCGTGTCATATATTCGAGGTCGTCATAATCCTGAGCCACCACTATCTGATCATCGGCGAAACATAAAGTATACAAGGTTGTTTCATCCAACGAAATTCCCATGTTTTGGCATTTTCTCTTCCAGACTTTAAGGACCTGTTCCAAATATATCTTGAAGAGCGTAGGCGAGATACAGCAACCTTGTTTAAGACCTTTATTTACTTGAAAGCCTTTGGTTAGTTTTGCTTTTATTTTAACTTTTGCCTTACTATTGCGGTATAACTCTTTGATGGCCTTAATTAGTTGTACGCTTATGTTTGTCTTTTCCAACGCTTTCCAAAGTAGATTTATTGGTATACTATCATATGCCTTCTGCAAATCTACGTAAAGCAGATGGAGCTCTTGTCCGTATGCCATTTTCTTTTTAATAACTTGGGTTATACAAAAGAGATGATCTACCCGCCCTGAAACCAGCTTGTTCTTCTGCCTCCATATCTTTATATACGCTCTCCACTTTATTTCTTATTATTTTGCCATATATTCTGCTTAGTGTACTAGTTAGAGAGTTATTTTCTATACCTATCAATATCTCAAGAGCTCCTCCTTGGCCCCGCCCCCCTCGAAGTCCTGGATCCGCCACTGCCACAAAGTATATAGCCTATATACTTTGTGCTGATACCTTCCTAGCTAGCTAGCCCATTAGCACACTTTAAATGAACTTCATCATCCTGGAAAACAGTTTTTTGTAAATATCATGAAAACGAAAGCTCCTACAAAGTCCTCCGTCAACCTCGAAAACAGTTTTCTGTAAATATCTTAAAAACGAAAGCTCCTACGAAGTCCAAATTATTAAGAATGGGTCCAGATGGCATTCCCGCGATAGTACTCAAAAATTGTGCTAACGAACTCACCCCAACTTTCGCTAAATTATTCAATTTATCTTACAGGCAAGGAGTATATCCATCATCATGGAAGTCTGCCGCAGTACAACCTATTCCAAAGAAAGGAAAAAAGACAGATCCGTTAAACTATAGACCAATTGCTCTACTTCCGGTGATATCAAAAGTAATGGAAAGAGTTGTGAACAATCACCTAACCAAGTACTTGGAAAAGTACAAACTTATCAACGACAAACAATACGGATTTCGAAAATATAGGTCAACTGGCGATTTACTTACATACGTCACTCATTTATGGCAAAAAGCGATTGAGTTACGGGGCGAAACAAGAACAATTGCCTTAGATATATCAAAAGCATTCGATAAAGCCTGGCATGAAAATCTGCTCAACAAGCTTAAAGCAATGGGATTGTCGCCGAAACTTTGCACTTGGTTTGAAAGTTACCTTAAGGATAGATCCATTTATGTTGCACTGGATGGCCGGAACTCCAACTCTTACCAAATAAATGCTGGTGTGCCACAGGGAGCAATCCTTTCGCCAACACTTTTTCTGATTTACATAAATGACCTCATAGATAAAACAGTAAATCCACTTTATTGCTTTGCAGATGATGGCAATGTAGTCTCCTCAGTCATACCACCCACTCAGTGTCTATCCGCACGTGAATTCCATCATCTTAGACAAACTCAAATATCGCAGATAAATAACGACCTGGAGATAATAGAGGACTGGGGCAACAAAAACCTTGTACAGTTCAACGCGCAGAAAACCCAAGTAGCCCTGTTTTCAAAAAAGACCAGCACCGGTGATCCAAACATCATGCTATCTGGAAGTGCTGTCACATTGCAGAGCCAGTTGAACATCTTAGGAGTCACTGCAGAGACCAACATGTCTTGGCACAGTCACGTGGCAGATATAGCTAAAAGGGCGTCCCAAAAGCTTGGGGTGCTATTTCGTACAAGACATCTGTATACACCAAGCCAACTGCTGACACTCTACAAAGCCCAGATTCGACCAACTATGGAGTACTGCTCACATATATGGAGTGCGGCACCCAAACATACCTTAATGCTTTTGAACACCGTGCAAAAACGAGCTATCAAGCTGATCAATGACCCCGCACTTACCCGTAGTTTGGATAGTCTCGAACATCGAAGAACTGTGGGCGATCTATCTCTCTTCTACAGGTATTATCACGGAAATTGCTCTGAAGAGTTGGCACGTATGATCCCCCCGGGAGTAGCACCTACTAGGCGAACACGCCAAACAGACGGTAACCATCAATTTACTGTCAAAATAGAGGCACCAAGAACCTCATTATATCAGAATTCATATCTCTGGAGAACAGCATCGCTGTGGAATAAACTTCCTGCGACAGTTTTCCCTGCAGGTTACAACCTGAACCGTTTCAAAACCAACACACACCGGCATTTCCGCGCACTGGCCGCTTCTCGAGCGTGATAGGGGTCTCCTTGCGAGTGCGCTTGACCGTGAAAAAAAAAAAAAGAAAAATGTGATCTATTATATTCCGAAAACCGCATTTTGATGAAATGCTCCGTTAAAAAATTAGCATTTTTTAATTTTTTTTAATGGATTTTGGCCAAAATCTAATCAGCTCATAGCAGTGTCAAACACTATTTTACCTAAAAATTTTATGAAAATCGGTTTAGCGGATCAGGAGTTATCGTGTTACGGACAGACAAACACACCCACAGCACACTCTGTATATTCACGGCCGATATCAAGACCGCTAGTGATTTTTTTGGACAGGTTTTCTATTTGCTTCGGGAAAATAACCCCATTATTCGCTGTGGGGTGCTACGTATTGGCTTTCGAGAAATAAAAGCAAGCTGGTGTAAAACATAAAAATAATTATTTCTTTATTTTATTTTTGAATCATAATTTTATTTATGGGAAAATATATTTGAAACAGCCTAATTTTGCAAATTTACAGCTGCAACTCAGCAACTAATATCGTTATAACTAGTTGTTTTTTAGCTAGTACGCATGTTTAGAAAATGAAATAGCCACAGAATTCATCAGTTAGACGCGATAATTGGTTCAAAATGATTTGATATCGCATTAACATTGAAGGAAATCAGTGTGGTTTTGTCAAAGTCACCTGAAATGCTCCTAATACGGGGTTCTATCGATTTCATGAAATTTTGCTTCAATTTGCCCTTAAAAAGTTTTCCAAATTCATATAAAATCTTCCTGGTATAATTTCAACCCTACCGACAGAGAAAAAGCGCGGCTCTTTGCGGTCCGAGTACAAAGTATTTGTTTTCTGACCGATCCAGCACAGGTGGATAGACGGCACCTGATTGGCAGATTTTTTTGAGATGCTCCTTTAATTGCTTTCAGGTGTTCTTTTCGGGACTCCTTTAGTCGGCAGTATGCCGAGTTAGAAAATAAATCAGTGTCGTTTCTGTAGGTGTAGGAATAGAAAGTTTTATTATCTATTTTTATTTCTTTAGTTTACGCCATAATTAAATGAAATAATTTTTATGAGTATATCTACCGCCGCCCATGTCACTTTCTTTAAAGGATATGCCGATGGTCGGCTTTGACCTTTGTTCAACTGACTTTGCAAAAACTATACATTAAATATCGCTTATAACTAAGGACACTCATCGTATCGGCAAGATTTATATACTTATAACGATATCGGATATTATGACATACCTATCGGCTATAGCGACGACATATTAAGGTCCCGACCGAGTTCTATATATAACCCATTTTGTTACCTTTTTTCTCTATGTTGAAGGAAATTTCATGAGTTACTGTGCTACCATGAAATAATTACTATGATAATAATTTTTTAACGTTTTTTTCTTTATTTATAAATCTTTTAATTAACGTTTCAAAACAGATAAACTAAAAATCTTTTAACTAGTGTGTCTTGCAATTTTTAATATACATTTACGTTGGAAACTTCCAGGTTCGGCCTAATTTTTTTTTAATTAAATACTTCTTTTTAACCTTAAATCAAAAAAATATTAAAGTTTTACCATTTTAAGATAATAATAGCATAAAATCAATCAAAATTGTAATAAAAAAATTCTGGTCCGTTTTTAATTTAACAAAAACAAATATTTTAAAAAATTGACAACGTCATTATTTTGCTCTAAAAAAGTTGCCATAAAAATGTTTTCACAGAATAAAAATATCTTGCAAAATAAGCGAGATACAGGGAATTATAAAAAATGCAATTTTTTCAAAAACTCCCTGTATTCGCGAATCCACGGGGTATAGCAAAAATCTGATTACACCATTTCTAAGGGCTCAAAAAAAGAGGTTCAATCAAAAAATCGATATCTGTAATAACCACCGAGTTTCCCAATTAATCCCATCGAAAATGGGACACGCTGTACAGATCTCACCTTGGTATTCCAGGAACATCATTCCATGGCACCTCGAAAAACCTCAAGTTGGCGCTGATGTCTCCGTGACACTCCAATCGATCGGTGTCGGTGCTGAGTCGTGTTTCGCATTTTCTTCTCTTTATTTTCACGTCCGTCAACGTTATCTTGATCCTTTCGCCTTTTTGTGCCTCGAATCTGTATACACAACTGAAAGAAATATATATTACACCTCTGTTACGACTCCTATATATTTTGACAGCTATTGAATGGGTGTACGTTTATTAAAGGGAATAAGGACCCATGCTCCTTTTCAGAAAATTTGAGACAACATATACAACAAGTGTGATAATATTTGAATTATAACTGTAATGTGACGTTTGTCAAGCACTTAAAAGAAATAGAATTGAAAAGAACAAAAATTAAGTTAAATTGACCATTTATTTATTTGTTTAAGGAAATAATATATATAATAATAATAATAACTCTTAATTGTTGTTTTTAGGGATCCTAATACAACAGAATCTAAGACTACACAAGTACAAATTATGCTCCACTTGAGTGACATTAATAAAGACCCATGCTCTATTCCAGAAAATTTGAGACAACGTTTATAACGAGTGTAATATTTAAATAATAACTCTAATGTCACATTTGTCAAATACTTATTGAAAAGTGTGCATATTTAAAAAACATTAAAGAAATAGAGTTGGAAAGGACATATTTAAAATTAAGTTAACTTGACCATAGAGGTAAATCCGGCCATCTGCATGCACAAGAAAAGGAAGTATGGCTGTTATACGACTTCTTGTAGATGTTTCGACAGCTATTCAATACGTGCATGTTTATTTAAGGAAATAAGGACCTATGATCTATTTCAGAATTTGAGTCAAGATTTATAATGAGTGTGATATTTAAATAATAACTCTAATGTCACAATTGAAAAACACTTAATGAAAAGTGTGTATATTTAAAAAACATAAAAGAAGTAGAATTGGAAAGGACATATTTAAAATTAAGTTAAATTGACCATAGAGGTAAATCCGGCCATCTGCATGCACAACATAAGGAAGTATGACTGTGATACGACTGCTTCTAGATGTTTCGACAGTTATTGAAACAAACAACATTGATAATAATATTTTATAATAACTTTATATAATATTTAAATAATAACTATAAAGTCACATTTGTCAAACACTTAATAAAAAGTATGCCTATTTAAAAAATATAAAAGAAATACAATTGGAAAGAATATATTTAATATTAAGTTAAATTGATCATAGAGGTAAATCCGGCCATCTGCATGTACAACAGAAGGAAGTATGACTGTGACACGACTGCTTCTAGATGTCTCGACAGCTATTGAATAAGTGTATGTTTATTAGAGGAAATAAGGTTCTATTCCCCATTTTAAAAAATTTGAGACAACATTTATAACAAGTGTAATATTAAAATAATAACTCTAATGTCACATTTGTCAAACACTTAATGAAAAGTGTGCATATTTAAAAAATATAAAAGAAATACAATTGGAAAGAACCATTGAGTTGTATAACGCCCTAAAAGGGCGTTAGAGACGGAAAGACAAGGCATTTTTTATTGACCCTATCCAATTTGGTTCCTATGGTCGGGTATTTCTTTTACAATAAAAACAGAGATAGACATTATTGAACATGTGAAACGGACAAAGATAGGGTGATTTTGCATGCTAATAATACCCTAGATAATATAAGGGTACTTTTATCTCTTTCACACTGACGGCATAAGTGCGACAGAAAAGCAGCTGGCTACCTTTAATCTACCTGCCGTATTTTGAGTGATTCTACCTGTTAGTCCGTGTATACAGGGAAAACTGATAGACAATGTTGTATAAGTACGGAAATGATTTTTTTTTGAATTTTGTGCGGGAATATTACAAAAAGAAATCTTAAAACGTTTAAAAACAAGTTTAGAAGTAACTATTTGAGTTTAAACATGGTCCAAAATTGTTTTTTGTGCAAAAGAAAAAAAAAATCCATAAAAAAACAACATTTCATGGGTAAGTCGTCTTGACGGATAGTTTTTCCTAAAATACGAGAAAGTTCAGTAGCGTCACGATAGATAGTTTTTTCTGCGACCGTGCGATTTTACCCTCACACATTTTGATTCAGAAAGTGTCACTTCCCCGCACTTTTTTTTGCATTGCATGAAAATTAACAAAAAGTATTTGATTTTCTTAAAAATGATTTCTTTTTAAATGCTTACATACCGATTTTTATCCAGTTGTTTTTGTTTTTTCGAACCAAACTTTTGACATGTCACGGTCGAGTTTCATACATCTTGATGAATTGTTACACACACTGATCTATGTTTTTATAAATTTCGATAAATTTAATGTTTTTTGCGGACTTTACAGTAATTTTAAGTTAAATTTTGGTCTTTCATGGCGAAAGTATATATTTATTATTATATGACCACCGCGACCGGTCTACAGGCCGGTATCATATGTTTATGTCCTTCTAATGTCATTTGACTATCATGCTGTCTTACTTAATAAGGTCACTTAGTTTAATTAATAATTTTGTCCTACATAATATAAAAGAAGAATAGAAACCAACAAAAAATTTGTGACACTTCGATTACCCATTTTCTTTGATTGCGATGGATTAGGGTGACCAGATTACGGTTTATTAGGGTGCCCAGAGTGCGCAAAAAAAGATTTTGAAAAATTTCCCTAAAAAAATTGAAGACCAAACACTCACTCGCCACTCAATGTTTATGGTCGCATACACTAATCCTAACTCGATTTCCGACGATTATGGACAATGGTTACCCCCTGGACATAAACCTAACAACTTTTACTATATTTATTAACAATAGGTAGGTTAGGTTTGGTTAGGTTGGGTAAGGTTGGGTTAGGTTGGGTTAGGTTGGGTTAGGTTGGGTTAGGTTGGGTTAGGTTGGGTTAGGTTGGGCTGGGTTGGGTTAGGTTGGGTTAGGTTGGGTTAGGTTGGGTTAGGTTGGGTTAGGTTGGGTTAGGTTGGGTTAGGTTGGGTTAGGTTGGGTTAGGTTGGGTTAGGTTGGGTTAGGTTGGGTTAGGTTGGGTTAGGTTGGGTTAGGTTGGGTTAGGTTGGGTTAGGTTGGGTTAGGTTGGGTTAGGTTGGGTTAGGTTGGGTTAGGTTGGGTTAGGTTGGGTTAGGTTGGGTTAGGTTGGGTTAGGTTGGGTTAGGTTGGGTTAGGTTGGGTTAGGTTGGGTTAGGTTGGGTTAGGTTGGGTTAGGTTGGGTTAGGTTGGGTTAGGTTGGGTTAGGTTGGGTTAGGTTGGGTTAGGTTGGGTTAGGTTGGGTTAGGTTGGGTTAGGTTGGGTTAGGTTGGGTTAGGTTGGGTTAGGTTGGGTTAGGTTGGGTTAGGTTGGGTTAGGTTGGGTTAGGTTGGGTTAGGTTGGGTTAGGTTGGGTTAGGTTGGGTTAGGTTGGGTTAGGTTGGGTTAGGTTGGGTTAGGTTGGGTTAGGTTGGGTTAGGTTGGTTTAGGTTGGGTTAGGTTGGGTTAGGTTGGTTCAGTTTGAGTATGTTCGGTTAGGTTCCGCTAGGATTGTTTAGGTTAGGTTTAGCTATATTCGGTTAGGTTCGGTTCAGTTTAAGCAAATCGAACCGAACCAAACCGAACCGTTAGATTCGGTTTGATTTGGTTCATTTCGATACGGATGGGTTCAGTTTGCTTTTGTTCAGTTAGACCTTCGATAAATTTTAAAAAAGTAAATAATTATTAATTTTTAGTGTTTTAAGGAATAAAAATTGATAATGTTCAATTAAACTAATTTTTATTTGTAAAAATGTAGGAATCATAATTTTCTTGATTTTGTTTTGAATTTCATGCTTTTTTAAAAATTGCGCATTTTCATAAAAGGACCAAAAAACTGACCCGATTTCGATCAGTGACCTTAGTTATTTCAAGTTTTTGTTGACAGCTGATAGACGTCAGGGACCGTTTTGTTTCAGTTTGAAATGAGAAAATGCTAAGTTTTAAGAATGTTTCAATTTCAATTTTTTTAACAAAATCAACGATAGTCCGCAATTTTTTTTTTAGAAATCACTATAAAATGGTCTAAAATTATCATTTTTCAAAAAACTTCGTAGTTTTAAGAAAGGTGGTAAAACGTACCAGACTCCTGAAATGTGTTGCAGTCTAGGACAACTGGGCGCCGCCAACTCGGCGCCACCAACTGGGCGGCAGGCCAACTGGGCGCCGGGCCAACTTGACGCCGAGCCAACTGGGCGCCGGACTAAAATATTTTTTCTTGATAAAATGTGCAGATGAAAAACAAACTTAAAAAAATTAAAATGGCGCATCCAAAATGGCGGACTTTCTTATTTATGCATCGATATGTATCGAATATGGAACTTGGCGGTGTTTCAAGTCGCAGAACACTACACCTACCAAATTTCAACACTCGACTTAATAGATGTTGAAAGTTTTGTATAAATAACATATTTATTTTGTTTTTATCTGCACATTTTATCGAAAAAAAAATAGTCCGGCGCTGAGTTGGCCCGGCGCCCATTAGGCCCGGCGTGGCGCCCTGTTGGCGGCGCCGAGTTGGCACGGCGCCCGGTTGTCCCATTCCGAATTGAAATTTTTAGTTCCGAAATTTCATCTGACTCGAGCATAACTTGTAGTCCACCCAAGAAAAGAAGAGTTGAAGAAGACCCTTGTTCAAAGAAAGAAAATATTTTACCTGGAAGGTACAACATTTGTAAAGTTCTAAGATGAAAACAATAATTTTAATACATCCACTGCACTTAGCATGCTTAGAAATTCTTTTTACTCTTTTTTTTTCTGAAGAGAATTTTGTAAACACACACAAGTAAGTATTCATGAATTATTTATTATTCAAACAGAAAATTGTTGATAAAAAAATTCTAGTGGAATTCAAAATTTTTATTTTGCGCCGCCACTGCCCTTTTTTATCCAAGACAAGCAAATAGAATATTTTTGCGATGTTGCATGTTTCCGGACTCACCAAACCGAAATTCTATTTTTATCCCTATTTTGCTCATTAAATTCTTACTTGTATTTGGTCAATTGCGATAAAAGCTTGATATAATGGCAATTTTGGCCCATGCCGGGTCTACCCGTAGGGTATAGAAGTCAATGGAAAGAACATATTTAAATATAAATTAATTTCACCATGGAGGTAAATCCGGCCATCTGCATGCACAACAGAAGGAATTATGACTGTGATACGACTTCTTGTAGATGCTTCTACGGCTATTGAATAAGTGTACGTTTATGAAATGAAATAAGGATTTATGTTCCATTTCAGAAAGTTTGAGATAACTTTTTCTGTTAGGTTTGGTTGGAGTTTGTTTAAATAAGAGTGGTAGTGTTACATTTGTCAATCACTTAATGAAAAGTGTGCCTGTTTAAAAAATATAAAAGAAATAGAACTAGATAGAATATATTTAAAGTTAAATTGACCATAGAGGTAAATCCGGCCATCGGTATGCACCGCAGAAAGAAATTTGACTGCTATACGACTTCTTTTAAATATTTTAACAGCTATTGAAAATCTTTACGTTTATTAAGGGAAATAAGGACTTATACAAATACCCCTCCCAAAAAAATATTAACAAAATAATTGTATCTAAAAATGAATAAAATTTAAAAAAATTTTATTTGCCATAGGGGTAATTTAGGCCATACATATATCTGTATACATCTTTTACATGTCTGTTACCACTTCCTTTAGATGTTTCGATAACTCTTAAATAATGGTAGGTATGAAGAAAACTTTTGAAAGAACATTTTAATGTTTTAAATGACCATAGAGGTAATTCTGGCCACCTATATCTTAAATTAGCAAGATATGGAGACTTTTTATTTAAATAGCAAGTATCTAACCACTTTTTGATTAAGTTGTGTACCGGGTAAGCCAAAAAAGTCTGCAGTGAATCTACTGGTTAATAACTCTTGTGACTCTACTTCCATTAAAAAAAAAATATTGCAGGTAATGGTGGGTGTGCTTTCGGGCTGTTCGGCCGTCGTCGTTGGAAATTCGTTCTCGACGTTTCGCCATCTCGAGTGGATGGCATCTTCAGGAGATGTTGACTGTTTGTCGGCTTCTCGAAGACTGGTGGTTAGTCTGTCGCGGGCGCAGGTTATATACGCTATGGTGGGCGGGGCGTATATCAGAGCTGGTCGGTGATTGGTCACTTTCCCGAGATTCAGTTTTGTTGTTGTAAGCGAGCCGTTTAGTGTTTTTAAGAACCGGTACCCATGTTCTGTTAATTTTAAGAGTTTCTTCAGATCTGTAGAAGTTCTGCTGGTGTTTATGAATTTCGATTGCTTCTCTAAAGAGTCTTGGATAGTATGAAGAGGAGGCGCAGAGAACTTGTGTGTATTGCAGGTATTTTTTTACCCATAAATAAACAAAAAATAACTTTTTAGTATTAGTATAGAAAACTTATTTTTTTCTTAGTTGATAAAAAAGCAAGAATAATAATATAAATTAGTATCTTTACTAGAGCTAGAGTAAGTTTTATGATCAGAAACAGAGACATTTTTATCGATACCCACATACATGTGAAAATGATCACACCTTACGAGAAAAATCGGACCGCAGGCTATAAACAATGCTCTGGATAGGTATGTGACTTGCACACAAATTTTCCAGAACCTTGTACACCGAGCACATAAAAGTCATTTACAGGAAAACACCAGGGCCGGATTTAGGAGTGTGGAAGACCGAGGCAATGATACGATACAAATTTAAATTTAAAAAAAAATCAGTATTAAGATAAACATCTACTATATTTTTTAATCCACTAAATATCTTTATTGCAATTTTTAGCTTTCTATATTTAAATAAAAGAAACTTTGACTTGACTTTGACTGCTTTTTTAAAGGTAAAATCACAGATAGTTTCAATTTTTACAAGCCTTTATTTAGCTTCAGATGTTCTGTCTAACTAAGTATCTAACTATCTAACTATCTATCAAATCTTGTGAAGCGTTTTTGACACACTTCCCATTATCCGATTTGGATGAAATTTGGTACACACATAGTGGTCCCATGACAATACAACATTAAGAAAAAAAATATCCTCCCACTTCTACCCCCACCCCTTCTATAGAAAAATGTGTTTTTGACACACTTCCCGTTATCCGATTTGGATAAAATTTAGTATACACATAGTGGTCCGATGATAATACAACAATAAGAAAAAAATATCCTCTTCTCTACCCCCACCCACTTCCATAGAAAAATTTGTTTTTGACACACATCCCGTTATCCGATTTGGATGAAATTTGGTATACGTATAGTGATCCGATGACAATATAATATAAGCACAATACAACATTGAAAAAAAAATCCTACCACTCCTACCCCCACCCCCATCTATAGAAAAATGCGTTTTTGACACACTTCCCATTATCCGATTTGGATGAAATTTGGTATACATATAGTGGTCTGATAACAATACAACAATAATGAAAAAATGTCCTCCCACCCCTACCCCCCACCCCTTTCCATAAAAAATGCGTTTTTGACACACTTCACTTTAAATGACTTTTATAAAAGTTGGTATATGCATAAAGGTCCGATGGCAATACAGCCCAAACAAAAAATATATTTCTTCCTCTACCCCCACCCCTTCCTACCCCCAATAGAAAAATGAGTTTCCAAACAACTCACGATCAGCGATTTCATTATAATCTAGAATAAACTCTTCTGTTCTGTTATTGAACAAATATTTTTATTTAATAGAGTAGATAGCTGAGACTAAAAAGTAGAAAATAAATTGGTAAATTTTTTTTTTAAGTCACATGCTTTTATAAAATGCACTAAAAATTAAAAAATAATTTTCTAACATTCTAATATTATCATAATAATAAAAGCGATGGCCGCAAATCAAAGCATAAGTTAATCTAAAGTTGTGATCTAAACACTTAAAGAATATTTAACATAGCATGTCATCAAAGATATGTTTGATGTGCCGCAATGTTATGCCATTGCCATACCTATGCCAGAGAAATGCTGGGGTATCTTAGGTCGGGTTGGGTGGGTTTGGTACCTCTGCATTTTTCTGCTAGATTGATTCTTGCAAATAGTGATATTTAATTGATACGGATATCTTATCGTGCTAACATCGTCAAAATTTCCATCAGTCGGACATCGCTTTTATTATTATGATAATATTAGAATGTTAGAAAATTATTTTTTAATTTTTAGTGCATTTTATAAAAGCTTGTGACTTAAAAAAAAATTTTTACCAATTTTTAAATCTATAGTTTGTGGAGACCCTCAATAATTTGGAGGTGTAGGAACTACAGCCCGGGAAGAGCGATCACACTATCGCCCCGGTTGTTTCGGACGTAAATCAGGGACTAGCCATCGCATAAAAGTCAAAGGAAAACAGGCAGCAACACACGTTTTCGGAAATTCAGGGTGATGTTTTCCGAATAAGAGGCGTGTATAAATAACCAACGTTAGAAGAGGTCCTAAATAAAAGAAACAACAAATAACAGAGGAGATCACGTCTCTTGGTCAAAAACCGTCGTAAGATATAAAATGGGGTGTCGATAAAACTAGAGACTGATGTAACTTCTATTTGTCCCTGGTAAATTCTAGTTTACACAAGGCTGTCTTTTTTTCTTCGACTTGCAAGACGACAAATAATAGTAATTTACCTAACTGAACAAGTTCGTCAAGATTACCGACTATACGGCACTTATACTTTTGAAAGTAACCAAAACTTTTACTCCTTGGGCTGTTCTGAATCATAGATGAGTTTGCAAATATATTTCTTAAAATTCTCGTCCTTAAATTATACACTGTGTTTCACGAACGTCGAAACAGAGCCCTTTTTGGGTGTTTAGAGTGCGAATTTGGAGAAACGCCAGGACATGTCGATTTTGTTTGCGAGGGGGATATTATTTGGCTATCTTGAAATTTTTGTAGCACACACAACCTTCGAGGGGTATTCTTTACCCCTATATTTTGAATAGGAAAAGTGGGTCTAGTGATACCTTGTTTTAAAGCTCTCTTGAATATCTTTACAACCGTGTAAAAAATTTCGAAAAACCATCGATTAGTTTTTGAGATATTTGCTTTCAAATTTTCAAGTTTCACATGGAATGATAAAATAAAAATTATATCCTAAAAATATAAAATTTTAATTAAATTTTTATTTTATCAGTCCATGTTAAATTTGAAAGTTTGAAGGCAATTATATATATTAAATATCTTTTACACGATTGTAAGGACATTCAAAAGGCCTTCAAAACAAGGTATCATTAGACCCACTTTCCTTATTTAAAATATAGGGGTAAGGTATACCCCTCGAAGGGGGTTCGCGCTACAACAATTTCAAGATGGCCAATAAGTATCCCCCTCGCAAACAAAATCGACGTATCCAAGCGTTTCTCCAAATTCGCACTTTAAATACCCAAAAAGGCCTCTGTTTTGATGTTCCTGAAACACCCTGTATATAAAAATGAGGTTAAAATTGACTTAGTGGTAAAGTCGCCATATTTAAAATGTTAAAATCGCTATTCAAACCGATTTACTTGCCCGATTTTAATGAAATTTGGTACCTAGGTTGGATTTTGGTTATAGATGGTTCCATTAACAAATTCGATATGGGTACAACCCATTCCAAAGAAAGGAAAAAAGACAGATCCGTTAAACTATAGACCAATTGCTCTACTTCCGGTGATATCAAAAGTAATGGAAAGAGTTGTGAACAATCACCTAACCAAGTACTTGGAAAAGTACAAAATTATCAACGACAAGCAATACGGATTTCGAAAATATAGGTCAACTGGCGATTTACTTACATACGTCACTTACTTATGGCAAAAAGCGATTGAGTTGCGAGGTGAAACAAGAACAATTGCCTTAGATATATCTAAAGCATTCGATAAAGTCTGGCATGAAAATCTGCTCAACAAGCTCAAAGCAACGGGATTGTCGCCGAGACTTTGCACTTGGTTTGAAAGTTACCTTAAGGATAGATCCATTTATGTTGCACTGGATGGCCGGAACTCCAACTCTTACCAAATAAATGCTGGTGTGCCACAGGGAGCAATCCTTTCGCCAACACTTTTTCTGATTTACATAAATGACCTCATAGATAAAACAGTAAATCCACTTTATTGGTTTGCAGATGATGGCAATGTAGTCTCCTCAGTCATACCACCCACATGTCTCTCCGCACGTGAATTCCATTACCTTAGACTAACTGAAATATGACAGATAAATAACGACTTGGAGATAATAGAGGACTGGGGCAACAAAAACCTTGTACAGTTCAACGCGCAGAAAACCCAAGCAGCCCTGTTTTCGAAAAAGACCAGCACCGGTGAGCCAAACATCATGCTATCTGGAAGTGCTGTCGCATTGCAGAGCCAGTTGAATATCTTAGGAGTCACTGCAGAGACCAACATGTCTTGGCACAGTCACGTGGCAGATATAGCTAAAAGGGCGTCCCAAAAGCTTGGGGTGCTATTTCGTACAAGACATCTGTATACACCAAGCCAACTGTTGACACTCTACAAAGCCCAGATTCGACCAACTATGGAGTACTGCTCACATATATGGAGTGCGGCACCCAAACATACCTTAATGCTTTTGAACACCGTGCAAAAATGAGCTATCAAGCTGATCAATGACCCCGCACTAACCCGTAGCTTGGATAGTCTCGAACATCGAAGAACTGTGGGCGATCTATCTCTCTTCTACAGGTATTATCACGGAAAATGCTCTGAAGAGTTGGCACGTATGATCCCCCCGGGAGTAGCACCTACTAGGCGAACACGTCAAACAGACGGTAACCATCAATTTATTGTCAAAATAGAGGCACCAAGAACCTCATTATATCAGTATTCATATCTCTGGAGAACAGCATCGCTGTGGAATAAACTCCCTGCGACAGTTTTCCCTGCAGGTTACAACCTGAACCGTTTCAAAACCAACACGCACCAACATTTCCGCGCACTTGCCGCTTCTCGAGCGTGATAGGGATCTCCTTGCGAGTGCGCATACCCGTAAAAAAAAAATTAAATTCACTGAACATAAGCCGAAAATAAGGATGGGTTGCGGCGCCCTCTTTTTTTAATGTTCTCTTACGGCGCTGCACATTTTTTGTTTTTATAAAATATTTATTTTTTCCGGCTTTTTTTTCCAAAAAGGATCCAATCCAAAATGTATCCTAAATTTACCTAATTTTTTAATATATTGCCTGCGGCGAATTTTTTTTCAAATTTTCGAGTTTAGTTTCTTTACGTTTCACAAATTTTTTATTCATCTCTTTTTCCTCCAAAACGTAGCTCAGGTTCCTAAAATTTTCGCCTGTAGTTCCATTTTTTTATTAACTTTATCTAAAAACACTTTCTGCGCTACGATTTATTGCGATAAGTACTTAATTTTTCTAAAATTTTTGCCGACAGAGCAAGTTTGACCAATTTTTTAGTAGTTTATTTATATTGCAATTCTTGCTTGAGGTGTGTTAAGCCATCTTAACCCCTTCTCCCCCTACTATAATAGTATTTTTTCTTTTCGCATCTAGGTTAAGTTCTGGGATCAAGACCTTCACCCCAGCAGCGTAGCGTGCCCGAAAGGGCGGGGGGGGGGCGACAGCTAACAAGGGCGCCTCTGAAAACTGAAAAAAAATCTTGCGACTAAAAAAAACAGGTCATCATGTGTGAGGGGGCGGCCGACAGCTAACAAGGGCGCCTCTGAAAACTGAAAAAAAATCTTGCGACTAAAAAAAAAAGGTCATCATGTGTGAGGGGGCGGCCGACAGGTCACAAGGGCGCCTCTCACAAATCTGGCGACCAAAAAAAAAACAAAAAGGTCTTCATGTCGTTAGTTTCCTTTAGCGCCCACTCAATTGGCCGTTGCCGGCCCGACTTCATAACTTAATAAAGCTGGGGGCGCTTCGGCCACCAATGGGGCGCCACTACCCTCGGGGCGGGGGGGGGGGCGACGAACCCCCCGCGCCCCCCTCCACGCTACGCCGCTGCTTCACCCTCCCCAAATTAGAAAATATGAAGCAAAAATGTTGTTGTAACTAAAACATTCCCATAATATAATCAACTTTTAAGCAAAATATCTCGGTAGTTATCACTTAAAAGCACAATTTATTTATTAAGGACAGAAGAAAATACAAAAAAAAAGTAAAATCAAATAAAAATTGTTAAATTACCTGATATTCGTGGATCCACCTCTGCCGTATAGAAATGTATCTCCAGGCGCTCGAAACTTTTGCTGCCCTTCACCTTGCAAGACGCTAAACCTTCTTGAACATGGCCCTTCACCATATGGCTCTCCATCCAAGTGAATGTCAACAAATTCATAGAGTGCTTTGAAACTAACTGGCCTTAAAAATAATAATATTTTGTAAATTTAAAAAATGATATTTTTAAATTTTATTGAAAAAAAGCCACGAAGTTGTTTCTTGGTATAAAAGAGCTTTATTTTGCGAAGGAGTCCAAGTTTTTCTTCAGCGAAAATTCTTGGAAGTGATTCCTAACACAGGCTGCAGCAGTGTTGCCAGACTTTTCTGATGACTTTTCTTCAACTAAGTGACAAAAACCCTTCATATCCTTTAAAACAGTATAAGGAATTAGTGGTCGACACCAAACTAATAGATATTTTATACCATAAACAATTTTTTTTTCAAAAATGAAAGAAAAGAACAAACACATTAAAGATTAATAACTTAAATCATAAGCTATAAAAACCAAAATTAAAAATTAAATTTGACTACATAAGTTAAGTTTGGCAAAATTATTGGAATATTTGCGAAATATATTATCAACTATGAAAAAAAAAATATATATCATATATAAAACCTACAATCCTTCAAGAGTCAAAATTTTTGTTCAAAACCCTTGAATTGAAGGAAAAGCTTCAAATCTGGCAACACTGTTGGGCAGATGCTAAATGTCAATTTAGTGGCTGTAAAAACATCATTTAGTAGACACATCATTCCCGCCATGTTTATGTAAATTGCTGTACCATCTTTTCTTGAAACATTTCAGCCCATATTTGACCTATCCAAAACTCTACTACTCTACATGTAAAGTTATGTAAAGGTAACATTGCCCACTTCCAGAAATGCTAGAGAGCTGAGCTTTGGAAGACTGATAAGAACTATGATGAAACTTTAAGAAAAAATTTAAAAACACCTAAATTTTAATTTACTTCCTTCCCCTATAAATGTAGAGTTATATAAAATATAACATGTACATATTTCCTACTTTCAGGATTGCTAGAGAGTCAAACTTTAGAAGGCTGATAGGAACTATGATAAAACCATAGGAAAAAATTTAAGAACCTCAAAATTTTTATTAAGGGATTGCAAAAGTTTTGAATAATATTCCGCATATTTTACTATTTTAAAACTTAAATATTATCCAAATCCTTTAAAAAAGGATGAAATCATAACAAAAACATTTCATGTAAAAAAAAGCCAAGTACGTGAAAAGAGTTTTTCGTAAAATAATTAAGATAATATGTAAGTGCTCCAATACAAATTTCAAAATAAAAGGTTCTTATGTTTAAGTAACTTTCAACTTGTTTTATGTAAATAAGACAAGAAAGTTTTAATCCTTTATTTTAGAGTTTTGATCCTGCAAAATATACTTCACTCTTTCAACATCAAACTCAAAGTTTTAAGTTAAAATTTCATTAAGACAGAGTTCCTAAATAGAGACCCTTTAAACTTACCTTAAAGCTGTCGAGTCACCCAACTTGAATTCTAAAGTTAAGGTATCTCCGGAAGTTAGGTAACTTTCCGTGAAACTGCACGGCCTTGGAAACCTATTAAAAACAAATAAATCTATAAAAAATCAAACAAATTTAAGTCTTCCTGTAACTGTAACTCAAGCTGTAAGGGTAACAGTCACTGTAACTATCACTGCAACTATAAATGTAATTGTAACTTTAAAGGTAAAGAGAACTAACTTTGATTGTAACTGTAACCTTAAGTCTGGGACAGATAGAATTGATCTGTCCCTGCTTAAATGCAACTGCGTCTGTACTTGTAACTGTACTGTATCTGTAGGTATCTCTTAGAGTAACGAAAACGATAACTGTTAACTACTGTAACTATAAATGCAACTGTAATTATTGTAAGTATATATCTGTAACGCTAAGAATAACTGTAACTGATACATGCCTGGTAGCGTTAGCCAACAAAGAGTGATCACAGCTCCTGGGGACGTATTCTCTGCAGTATCTTCCCAGCAGTGTAATGTTTTTGCCTGCTTTAGCAACCGCGTTCATTTTTGAAAGACTGTGTGACTTCATTGTGTACTTTTCTATTGTGCCACTGAAAAATTAAATATTTCAGCCTGCTATCGATTATGTCGTGGTTAGCTATAAACTCAAAATATGTTGTTAACAACATTTTATCACCTGCTACAGAAATATTGGCCATAATCCCTACATACCCATTAAATTTTACGACTGTATTTTTCTATTAAAGACATAAGGAATTGAGATTTTAGCTCTAATCTCTAATATACAGGGTGTTCGGCACATGAACCGTCAAAATTTTTTGGGATATTGTTGGGGTCGTTTGCTACCTTTTCAACCTTGGAACTTGGGTCCTTAGAATCACGGCTAAAGAGATATGAATTTTTTAATTTTTTTTCTTAAATTACCCAAAATCGCACCTTTAAACCCTCGTAAGCTTTTTATTAATGTCTGGAAAAGCACCATTTTTTTATATATATCTGTAATCTTATGCTACTTCAACTAATTAATAGATTTTGTCACAGAAAATCAATTTCAAAATTAAAAATTAAAAAAAGGATCGACACTTGAGAACCTCATTTTCTTTTAAAAACTTCTCTAGTTGATTATCTTTCTAACGGTATGCTACACTTTGATTTAAAAAAACAATTCTGCTTTAAAATACGGATATTCCGTGAGACGGGCAATAATCGTTCGGACTTGATAATAAAAAGATTTTGATGTTTATGATCACTTCGAACAAAATCTATAAATAAAGAACACAATACATTATTGTTAAAAATATAACTTTTGTTTAAGTAGGTAAACGATCATAAACATCAAATTGGTTTTCTTACCAATTCCGAACGAGTCTTTCCCTTCTGACGGAATATCCGTATTTTAAAGCAAAAATGTTTTTTTTATCAATGTGTAGCATACCAGAATAGCAGAAAATGAAGTTCTCAATTGTCGATACTTTTTTTGATTTTTAATTTTGAAATTGATTGTCTTTCACAAAGTCACTAATGTTCTTCAATAAAAAACCTCGTATGTCCCTTTGGTACATCAATTTTAACAAATCTATTAATTAGTTGAAGAAGCATAAGATTACAGAATTATAAAAAAATGGTGCTTTTCCAGACATTAACAAAAAGCTTACGAGGGTTTAAAAGTGGGATTTTGGATAATTCGAGAAAAAAAAATTCATATCTCTTTCGCCGTGACTCTTAGGACCCAAGTTCCAAGGTTGAAAAGGTAACAAATGACCCCAACAATATCCCAAAAAATTTTGACGGTTCATGTGCCGGACACCCTGTATATACAGGGTGGCACGGCGAAAACTTAACAGAGGCTACTTTGAGTATCTAGAGTAAGCTTTTAAGAAAATCCTAGGATACGACGATTTTGTTTACGAGGGGTACAATTATCTGTGAAAATTTTGTAGGTCTCCAGGATGAAGAGAATTCAACATCTATCTATCTATCCATTTAGCCTTCGTCGATCCATTTTTGGACATAGGCCCCCTCCAATATCTTCCACTCTTCTCGGTCCGTCACCGTTTTCATCTATCCAGTTCCCGTATGTTTCTTCAAATCATCCGTCTATCTCATTTGGGGTCTTCTCTTACTTCTTTAATTTTCCCAAGATCTCCAGTTTACAATACATTTGTTCCATCGATCGCTTTTCTGTATTACATTATGACCGGCAAATTTCCATTTTAATTTTGCTACTTGTCCTCTGACATCCCTTACTTTAGTTTTATTTCTTATCCAATCATTCCTTTGTCTTTCCATTGATCTTTGGGCCTTTGTTACCTTATGAATGATTCATTTTGTAAGTGTCCAGGTCTGGGATCCATAGGTAAGTGTTGGAAAGATACATTGGTTATACACTTTTGTTTTGAGAGACAAGTGCGAATCATGGACACTGACAAAAGCGAATGAAAAACAACTAAAAATATTTTAAAGAAGAATTCTTTGTACGATCTTTGGACGAGTGCAAACATGCAGAAGATGGTTATTGATGGATCTGGAAACGGTTAACCAGGGTAAAACCCACCAGGAAGGGGTTGTTATGTCACGGTGGATAGAATAGACCGGTGTTCGGATCTTATATGTATATATATGTCGAATTTTTCACGTCACTGGTGCCGCCATCATCGAAATAACTTGTATTTTCTTCCATAAAAGCGTCACATTTATGTTTCGACAATTCACCGCGAAATGGCGATGTGACTCTTTTATTTTGTCCAGTTTAGCTGAGGATGCGTTCCTTTACAGTGTCACTTTTGACTTTATAACAGCGTGAACGTGGAGTTTCATCCTGAAAAGAGTCACATTTGGAGTTGTGAAGGTTTTCGTGTGAACTATTGGTTAAATCTGACCCATATATCAAGTAAAATACTGTTCTTTTTTGTGTTGTGACTGTTTTTTCGAATTGTTCAGTGTACTTAAAATTAAAGAATAATCACATTCCCAGTTGTTATTCAGCATTTTATTGTAAAAATAAATACTCGTTGTAAAAATAAATACAAAGTTTCTACAAGACGCTAGCCTACCAAGTCCACTTTCAATCCCTGGCTTCGCAAGCGCAGATCTACCACTATTATTTACCTCATGTCTGAGAATAGATGCATACAGGGTGATTTTCACTTGAATGATTCTAACCACATGAAAATAGAAAGTTTCAAAAACCTAACCTAACAAAACCTAATCAAATCTAACCGAACCGAAGGAAACTGAACCAATAATTTTTTTCAAAAAAAAAACTTTCCTGACTTCCTGTCCGGGATCCTAGAGGATGTGAATCCGAACCGAACCAAACCAAACCGAACCTAACTAAACTGAACCAAACCTAACCTAACCAAACTAAACTACAACACGTACTGCTAATTAGGTTTAGTTGGGTAGGGTTAGGTTTGGATAGGTTCGGTTCGGTACGGTCCGGTTCGGATTCACATCCTCTGGCATCCCAGGTAGGAAGTCAGGAAAGTTTTTTTTTTTGAAAAAAAATATTGGTTTAGTTTGCTTTGGTTCGGTTCGGTTAGATCTGATTAGGTTTCCTTAGGTTAGGTTTTTGAAACTTTCTATTTTCATGTGGTTAGAATCATTCAAGTGAAAATCACCCTGTACATCGATTCTAATACATGAGGTAAATAATATTGGTAGATCTACGCATGCGAAGCCAGGGATTGGAAGTGGACTTGGTAGCGCTAGCGTCTTGTCAAAGTTTCTTCTTTATTTGTTTTCTTTTTTTATATTATTTATTATTTTTTAACTAAAATCGACAAAAATCATTTTTTCTGAGAAACGTACTGCACCAATTACATTGAGTTAATAGGTTCCAGTTGATATAAAATAACATGTTAACTCGTAATTTGTCATCTAAGTGAAAAATGAATCTCTCTAATGAACTAAATTATTTAACAGCGAGTTTCTCAAAACAATGTTTTTTGAGTTGTGACTATTTTTTAGCGAGGGTGCGATATGTTCTTAGGTTCAAGGGAATTAATTTAGACAACATCCTAGTCTATCCAGTACATCTTACCAGTAAAGTCCTTCGCAATTACTAGGGTTCCAAAGTTGGCCATCCCAGACGTTAAGGTAACTTTGACAGATTTTATCAGTCTTTTCCGGATCCCAAGAACCCCCCGCATGGAATTTTATTACTGATAACCATACACTGAAACAAAATAAAAAAATTCAGACCAACTTGATTTAAAATCTGGGCGCACGGCAATGCCCCGTCAAGTTCGCGAAAACTGCTGTACCATCTTTTCTTGAAACATTTCAGCCCATATTTGACCTATATAAAACTCTACTTCGGAATGAGTTACGGCACAATCGTAGATCCATATAGAGTTAACAACCCCTCCGAGTTTCATGGACTTCCATAAAATAGTAAAGTAGTTACGAAATTTCAAAAAGGTCGAAATTGACACTTACTCACTCACTCATGTAAACATCATTAAAATTCTACTGTTCTTCCAGACATGCTACAAAGTTGAAATTTGGCAGATTGATAGAAGTTATGACCAAACCCTTGGAAAAAATTGAAAAACCCCAAAATTTTAATTTCCTTATGCCCACTAAAAATGTAAAGTTATGCAAAAGTAACATTACCCACTTGCAGAAGCACTAGAGAGCTCAGCTTTGGAGGACTGATCGGAACTATGATAAAACTATAATAAAAAATTAGTAGTAGTATTCTGCATATTTTACTTCTATATTATCCAAATACTTTAAAAAAGGAGTGAACTCATAACAAAAACATTTCATGTAAGAAAAGTCAAGTACGGGAAAATTGTATTAAGTAGAAAGAATTGAGACAAAAGTAAAGCCAAGTTCTCCAATACAAATTTCAAAATGAAAGGTTCTTACTAGTTTGGAAATGTTTTTCTAAACACAGTGCTAAATTGAACATAAAGAAGTTTGGCTGCAATAGCAAACTTAAAAAAAAAACATTTCCGAACTAGTGAGAACCTTTCATTTTGCAATTTATACTTTTATCTCAATTCTGTTTACGGAATACCAAATTTTTTAAACCAAATGTTGGTTAATACAATTTTATACCCTTGGTTGCACTACTTATTTTATGGTTACCCCTCTTGGCAGAGCAGCTTTTAGTGATATTTTACTGCGTATCCAAATACCTCAAAAGGCCCCTCGCCGTTTTATGTTCCTCCCGATTTACCCCAAAAATAGTTAAAAATTAATCTTGAAAAAGTTTTTGGAGTATTATAGGATGTGTTTGTATATAACTAATCAAAATGAAAAAAAAACTGTAATTAAACCCGGTACTCATATCTACCGGGTGAACTATACTACCAATGGTAATGGAAGACACAGAACTATGCAGAAAATTGATTATAAAATCTAAGGTGGCTGACAGAATCAATCTTGCCCTTTTCAAAGAGGCTTATTTATTCTTGTATTCTGGATATTTTTTGGAATTCTTAAAACCGCTCTGTTTTCGCCACCCTCATGCAACTAGTTACGAATCACTAAAATCCGTTTAGTGGATCACGAAACATTAATTTTAACTACGAATCATTAAAATCGGTTTATTGGTTCCCGAAAAATGAATCCTTATCAATTCTGTTTCATTTATTTCCTCATAAATTCATTGATAATGAACGGATTATATAAAATCTATAAAATCGGTTTAGTGGTTCTTTAACTCATAATTGTTATAGTAACTGTTGTTTCAATTTCTGTCTGCAATAATTTCTATATAAATTCTCTGAACCGATTTCAATAAAATAAACAGAATTATGGTGATACTCGATTGCTCTTTGAACAAAACTATTGACATTTTTAAATCCAAGATATTGGAAAAAAAGTCAAATTTGTCCTTCTATGAAGGCTCGCTTCTTTTTATGTTGGAATGATTTATTTTTTTATGATTGGTACCTCGTTGTCTGTGATGTACCTATACTTTTTAAATAAATTCAAAAAAAGGTCGAAAAATTTCTTGCAACATAAGAAAAAAACTTTCCTTTATGGAGGGTCAAATTCAATTTAGTAAGCTATATTATATTTACAGATGGCGGAAAATTTAAATAGTGATCTTTAATGAACTTGATCTTCGCCATGATGCTTTTTTATTTATTTTCGGTTTAGTAGTAATAATTAAATGGTAAAATTATTTGAAAACAAATAGAAATACTCAAAATTATTACCAAAAATCTGTTTCTTTTTTCAACAAATTTTACAAAATCTTTACAATGTGGTGCTAATATAACTATTTTATATCTTATTATCAATTTCTTTTGTGTAAATTTAATAGCTCATATAAATATTAATTTTTAAAAGAATTGACAAGTTTATACCTATTCCAAAAATTATTCGACCACACTGTATCCTTAACCTATCTATATTTTCTTGGAAAAAAAGCAATAGAATATTTTTGAATCATATTAAAATTATTTAACGTTGTTCAATTTGTCATTTCAAAAATGCATGGTTTTTCCCTAGTCTCCAAACTTAACAAATGCTATAACTTGGCCAAACGTTATTTGAACTTTTTGTCTACTTTGAACATTCCGCAACATCTCTTACAGATTGGTGCATCATTTAAATTACACCCTGTATTTTAGGTATTATATTTTATTTTATTTTATAAAAGGCCAAGGCCCAAAAGTGGGTATCCATTTTATGTTTACTGGGTATCCACTCTGAAGGCCTGCATATCCAAATGGATACACAATATAGTCTAAAAAGATGCCTTGCCTCCTGGTTGTTTTATTTCGCACAAAACCTTTTTTTTGCTAAGTATTTCCTATCTACTTACTCCGAAAGTGAGTTAGTTTAACTTACCGAAATCTGGGAGGTGGAGTAATCATCCCCACACTCCTCCAATCGGGGTAACGGGGGTTGATGGGGCGAAAGGGAGCAGGTGAAGTGGAGGCGATGGGGTCCATACCCTATAGAAAAAATTGCAATATAAGATAATTTTTATCACAATAAGATGTGAGTGTTAAGTTTTTATTAGAACAAGACAATCATTTATCTGTCTGTTTATCTCTTATAGTGTCTTTTTCGCGTCTTATATATTTCTGATAGAGTTTCTAATATATTTTCTCCAATTTTATTTTACACCCAATTTTCTATCGAAAACACTAGTTTTCTCCAGTTTTCAAGTCCTTTCGGCAATTCCATTAAAACCTCGGAAAACTATTTAAAATTGAAGATCGATTTGAACGAAATTCGAAAAACTTTATCAATTTAAAGATTATAAAATAGTACGGTACGAAAGGAAAAATTGCAAATCGGTTAAAACTTTAGACATTTAGGACTGATTTTATTATAGATACTATACGTACATTCATTAGAACATTGTAATTTTTGCAGACATGGGCCAAAGGAAAGGGTTAAGTTAAGTCAGGTCAAAATTAGTTTTGATATTTTGAACTATATTTTATCATTTCAATTTTTTAAATTAAAAGTTTAGTGGTTTTACCATTATTTTGGCAACCCATTCCTTGATATAAACATCATCGGTAAAACTATTCGTTTAAAAAGAAAACTTATTTTGAACAGTTTTCTAAATGGACTTTAAGTGAGAAAACTTTACGCCTGACTACAATGAATGATTGCCCGTTCTTAAACAAGAAAATATATGTACGGTCGTCCACTTTTTAAATGTCATTGCTCAAACTCGTCTGGACAGCCTAGAATAGGTTATTTGACAAATTTTAGAAAAGTGTTTAGAATGATACATAGGTCCCTGATTTGCTACGCAAAATTATTAAAATAATATATTTTATCATGACTACATTTAAAATCAAGTTTTCTAATTTCCGATTTGAATTTGCCTCTAAAACGCTCATTTCTAGCATGGCGTTGCAATGACGTCACAGCTCACAGATACACGGCATTCAAGTGTTTATTTGTTTTTGATCTGTGTTTTTACTGTTTTTTATGTAAACAATGTACTATAAGTGGTGAGTAGTGCCTCAGTGTTCGAATACTAGCATAAAAACACCTGAAAAACTATTTATTCATGTGTCTAATGCAGTAAAGGAACGGAAAGTGGCTAGAACTTGCTCGAAGAGACACAAGGTCCTTATTTAATACATCTTCACTTTACATTTGTGAAGATCACTTTGATGTGAGTATAATTAAATTGTTTCTATTAATTTTTCTCACGTTGTCTATAATATATATATATATATAACTAGTTCGTAAATGACGATGAAATTTTTGAGGTTATGTTTATTACAAGGGGTAAGCAATTATAATAGGCAGGTGTACAAATTTTTAGGCGGTGCTAGGCAGTACGCAGGACTATGCAGTGTAACCTATGCAGTACTTCAAGTATTGCTGGTCGTTGTATACTTTTTGCCTCCCTGTCCTGCAATTTTTGATTGTTTCTTAATGCTTAAAATAATAATGATTAGGTATTTAATTGAATCTATTGTAAGTGGCATATTTACCAAAAAAGCAAAACATATAACCTAACCTCAAAATCTAAATGAGTAAAAGTAGGCGAAGAATATCATAAAAGAACTTTCAGTTATATACAAAACAAGTCATCGAATACTTACATCAACATTTTAACGTTTCTAAATTCCGCAGAACAAAAATCACTGTTGTTGGCAAAGAAGCCTGCCAGTTAGAACTATCGGCTTTGAAAAATCCGTTTTCCATTGAAAATATTTTTTATATGCAAAACACAAAATAAAATCTAATTTAGGACGATAATTCGCACTTTAAACCAAAGCAACCATTACCATCCATAAGAAAATAACACAGAAAATAGGTTCGTTCGAGGCGTTTACTGTTTTGTGACGTCACTCGCAGCTGATTGGTAGACCGCCTGTTTTGAATCACGTGGCTAATTGTTTTAACTCAATGAATTTATTTAAATACAAGAACTATGAATTTGAGAAAAAATTAAACAAAAAAGTTTGTTTTTAGCATTACCAAGACCTAAAGAGATATCTAAAAATAAATATATATTTATTTTTTACTACTGTCAAACACTCTTTTTCAGCGGGCCTTAAAAACTGCTTAAAAATTTGTTTATTACATCATGATACCATTGAAACCAAGCGGCGTGCCAAGAAGTGCACTGTTTCGTTTTATTCAACAAATGTGGAAAAAATAAATGAAATTTAAAAAGTGGGTGAATGTACATACAAATTAATCCACATTTTTAAGAATAAAAATTAACTTTTAAATATTAAAAATCACACAAGTTTCGTGGCTAATCGAGCAAAAAGGAGTTTTTGTTTCTCTCATATTTTTCCGTGGGTAGCTTGAAAGCTTAACCTCACGGGGGTTCAAGATCTAATGGACACCTAATAAGTGTTGACAGTTGACTGTTTCGTCCTTATGGGACTCCTCAGAACAATGCTAGGTCAATGTGACAATTCTTGCGAAGTTAATCAGACGGTTTTGTCTCAAATCATAAGTAAATAGCGAGAAAACTATCGCAAGAAGCGTCATCTACCGAAATACGAGAGAAACAAAAAACAAAAGCCCGATTAGCCACGAAACTTGTTTGATTTTTAAATTCACGGGTACGAAATTCCACACTTTTAAATATTGTTTTAATATTCAAGCGAATATGTATACATTTTTTTCTAAATTTTGGAAATTACTTGATTTTTTGACTCACCTGTAAATGATATAGGCACGTGGTATTGGCCGGTAGAGAGTGTATAGGGCTCTCCAAAATGCCTCGGTTGGTACCCCTCAACCAAAATTCACAGTTGCGCTTTTGTTTTACAAACGTTGGTGTTTGTTGGTCCACAAATGTTACCTATAAAAAGTATTCATAGTATTTATTTTAATATGCGGGTGGGGATGGCGCGGGGCGTGTCAAAAGTTCAAGTAACTTTTTGTCAAAATCAATTTTAACGAGTGGGTCAAACTGTGAATTTTAAAAGTGACAAATTTGACAATGTCAAAAAATTTTGGGATTTTTTATGATAAAAAAATGTTGTATTACTTTTTTTTTAAATTATTGGCAGTGAAAGTAAATCCAGTGTTACAAATTTTTTGAAGAATTAATTTTTTATAACATAATAATTCTACAAAAAAAATTGAGACAGATTTTTGTACATATTTAAAGGTGCCTTAATAGAAACTAGTTTAATTATTAACGTTTTTTTTTTATTTTTTTCAAAAAAAAAACAGATTTTTGGTCATAATTTTGAGCATTTTATTTTGGTTTTTTATATTTTTAACAATAATTAATTATTACCTTTATTGTGATGCATAATTCCACAGAATTAAGTTTTGTTAATTAATTAATTAAAAAAAGTTAGGGAACGTCCTTAAATTATGTAACGCAAAAATTCAGGATTTTTAAGCCCCTCTCCCCCCCCTCGTAACGCATTTTCAAGAAAAAACACATTTAAAAAAACATTGAGTGTAAAGCAAGGCCAAACCCCCCCCCCCTAGAGTGTTACGTAATTTAAGGACAGGCCCTTATAACAAAAAATTAAAATAAAAAATCCCTGTTTTAACCTAAATCTACCACCCCTAAAATTTTGGTGCATTATTAAAATAACACCCTGTATATTAAAGCAGTAAAACCTCGCGCACACCAACCTACAGAAATATTATTTTTCCCCTTGACTCCAAAATGAAAAAAAATCATCTAATCTAAATTGCCTAAACGATTTGAAACAACGAAAACGTTTTGTGCAAACTCGACAAGGCTTCTTTGATTTATTAGTTCTTTCTGTAGCGCTGAAAATATTTTAAAGTGCCTCTAAAAAAACCTTAAAAATTATTGTATGACTTTATGGTTGTACTTATTTTATGAAAAACCATTGAAAAACAAAAGGCAGTGGTAGCAACAAAGAGAATCACGTATACAGCATGGTGAAAGAGATCATTAATAAATTGGTAAAAAAAATTTTTAAGTCACAAGCTATCATAATAATAAAAGCGATGGCCGACTGATCGAAATTTTGACGATGTTAGCATGATAAGATATCCGTTTCAATTAAATTTGCAAGAATCAATCTAGCAGAAAAATGCAGAGGTACCAAACCCACCCAACCCGACCCAAGATACCCCAGAATTTCTCTGACATAGGTATGGCAATGGCATAACATTGCGGCACATCAAACATATCTTTGATGACCTGCTATGTTGAATATTCTTTAAGTGTTTAGAT
The DNA here is from genome assembly GCA_963576565.1 of Aspidapion aeneum. Taxonomy (NCBI): domain Eukaryota; kingdom Metazoa; phylum Arthropoda; class Insecta; order Coleoptera; family Brentidae; genus Aspidapion; species Aspidapion aeneum. The sequence goes on from OY755042.1 coordinate 113,579,305, forward strand.
CACAAATTTAGATTAACTTATACTTTGATTTGCGGCCATCGCTTTTATTATTATCATAATATTAGAATGTTAGAAAATTATTTTTTAATTTTTAGTGCATTTTATAAAAGCTTGTGACTTAAAAAATTTTTTTACCAATTTATTTTCTACTTTTTAGTCTCAGCTATCTATTAAATGAAAATATTTGTTCAATAACAGAACAGAAGAGTTTATTCTAGATTATAATGAAATCGCTGATCGTAAGTTGTTTGGAAACTCATTTTTCTATTGGGGGAAGGAGAGGGTGGCGGTAGAGGTAGAAATATAATTTGTTTGGGCTCTATTGCCATCGGACCTTTATGCATATACCAAATTTTATAAAAGTCATTTGAAGTGAAGTTTGTCAAAAACGCATTTTTTATGGAAGGGGGTGGGGGGTAGCGGTGGTTGGACATTTTTTCATTATTGTTGTATTGTCATCGGACCACTATATGTATACCAAATTTCATCCAAATCGGATAATGGGAAGTGTGTCAAAAACGCATTTTTCTATAGATGGGGGTGGGGGTAGGAGTGGTAGGATTTTTTTTTTCAATATTGTATTGTTATCGGACCACTATGTGTATACCAAATTTCATCCAAATCGGATACCGGGATGTGTGTCAAAAACAAATTTTTCTTTGGGAGGGGGTGGGGGTAGGGGTGGATTATCGGACCACTATGTGTGTACCAAATTTCATCCAAATCGGATAATGGGAAGTGTGTCAAAAACGCTTCACCAGATTTGATAGAAAGTTAGTTAGACAGAACATCTGAAGCTAAATAAAAGCTTGTAAAAATGATATGTAGTATGTAAGAAAAGAAGACAGAAGTTTACACATGGTTACGCCCATTGTTTCAACATAACTACACGGCCAATACCTGTCTTCTGTGCGCTCCGATAAAGTAGAGGGAGGAAGTTTCATGGCTAGAATTTGCGCGAAAAACAAATACCCACTTCTCACCTGTTTCACTACACACGACGGAATGACGAAAAACTTCGTGAAGAAAAGGACACGATATTTCCCTACTTTCCCACTACCAACCGAATACGGATCTAAAACAGCTAAAAATATTTTTAGACGCCGCCCAAAATATGGTTTTATCTCTTTTATTTCTCTTTTACATACATTAAGCAAAGAGTCGATGATCTCTATAGCATTAACTCTACCTGTATAATACTCTTTGGTGGCAAGAAGGAAGAAAAATAAATAGTTTAGCAACTTACCTCTACTTCAAGTTGAAACCCATGCAACGATTGTGCAGGTGCAGGCTGCAAAAATGTCCCGTACGGTGATGTAGAGAACTCTACCAAGAGCTCGTGGCCACTTGATACCGCCTCGGGTACCGCCTCTCCTCCACCGCAGAATTTCAGGATTACTGGGTCTCTTGTTGTGTACCTGGATTAATAAACCACAACTCTGATATAAAATATCTTCTGTTTTATAGCGAATTCTTTTGAGAAAGTTACTACGCCACTGACGTTGGCTTCTTGCCGTCAAAAAATTACCTTAGTGCAGTTTTAATACAAGACGACAGTACACTAGGGCAACGCGAGCTTGGAGAGCCCGTGCCGAAAAATGTGCACTAAACATGCAACATTGGATTTTTCAGTTGCTCTGTGTTCAATCGAATACAAAAAGTTGCATTTGTTTTCCCAAAAGCATATGAAAATTGCAGTAGTGATACTCCAGTACTGCATTCGGACTACCTTCGACGCCATTTTTGACGTTTTTGAAAGGTGTTACCAGTGGCGTATATATGGGGGGGCCTGGGGGCCCGGGCCCCACCCGAAGCTAAGATTTTTGCTAGATATATTCCACACATTTTATGAATACAAACATAAAATAACATAAAATACGGCCTCATGGGGACACCCTGTATAAGGAGGGTGGCGAAATTTTCCGAGTTGGAGAATGCTTCATGGCAATAAGTTTTTAGGAAATGGAATTCACTAAAAGTTAATAATAGCTACTTACCCATCGTATACACTAACATAATCCTGAACGTCATCACAGTCGTTCCAAACCTTGAGTCCTCTAGGCGCAGACGTACCGTAGAGCTCTAGCTCTGATTGGCTACGAATCGAGATCAAATGACCTTTGGGTTGTTTGACTGTTATCAATGCATGTTTACCTATTGAAAACAAATGAGACGTTGTTCTTTTTTATTTATATTTTATAACAAAAATGTCAGTCAGCATAATGCCAGATAGCCAGTTATCTAAAATAAACTGGAACTGTGTACCACGAAACTTAGTGATATCAAAAAATTAGATAAGTCTGGATAAAAGATTTAAATAAAGTTTTTGTGAGAGAATCATCTCTGGACTGGACCCTTTCTTCTCTACTATCCCCTGAGACAAAAATAGAAATATCCAGAAGAGATGTAATGCTTAATGTCTTCCTTACATCAAAGATCTGGAAGAACTGAGGAACATAGAGCTCGATGCACTTTTCAGATTTATAGACAGCTGTGGTTCGTTTATTTGAGCACCCAACCTCTATCCAATCTATTTTATCTATATCAAATTATTTTTATGCACATGTGATATTACTAAGGGGGAATATTCGCTGAAATTCTTAAATATAGATCAGAGAAACTATTGGAAAATCTCAGATATATTATCAATCAATGCATTAATCGACATCGAGTACCTGATGATTGGAGAATTGCATTTATATCCTCAATAGATAAAAAAGGAAACAAGCTAGATTGCAACAATTAGAGAGGAATTTCCTTAACCAGTACACTAAGTAGATTATAATGTAGGATTTTTAGAGATTTAATAGAAAATGATTTTCATGAACAAGAAGAAGAAGAGCAAAGTGGGTCTCGTGCAGGCAGATCTTGTAGTGATAATTTTTTTTCTCTTAAACCAGTAATTGAGAAAAAGAGTGCCAGAAATATAGAGACTGATGTTACCTTTGTGGACCTAGAAAAAACATGTGATACCGTTCCAGTAGAAAACCTATAGACAGTGTTAGAGCAAACTAATATCTAATAAAAGAACTATACAAAGGGTTAAAATCTAAAATTAAAATTGGAAATCCACTTTCAAAAGGGTGTCCTGGTAAAGAAAGGTTTAAGACAGGAATGTTGTATCTCTCAAATGAGAATATCTAGAATCATATAGGAAATGAGACCATAAAAGTAAAAATGGGAATCGAGGGTAGCATAACGGATGACATCACTAAAAGTCAACTGATATGGTACGGCCATGTACAATGGATGAACGACAAAAGATTACCAAAGCAGGTCCTAGAATGGCAAATAATAGGGCGCTGAAAACAGGGCGTCCTAAACATGTTTTACAGACATATAAATAATTAGGTACAATTTTAATTTATTTTGACTTAAACATGCTCATTCGTATTTTATTAAAATTGCGCATAACTTCGGAATGACCTAAAAGGGTGCTACTCTTAAATATAGATTGTGTGTGTGATTGTGCGACTAGACAATGTTGTTTTATTGGTACTGCTGTATTACTATTTACTTTAGTCTTAAGTTCTTGCTTTGTCAATAAGAAAAAATTCTTTAGACAATAAATCTTTTTTTAATTGAAAAATTGAATTGAACTGGAATGGCAACAGTCAATCCAAAGACGAGTCAAACATCCTGACAGAAGATGATTGTCAGGATCGAAGGAGGTGGAGAACAGGCGTCGGACAACGCAGAAAAACGTTTTAAACTGATATAGTAGTTGTAGCAGATATTACTATGGATTGTCACTTAGTGATCTGTAACCTTTGATTACAACGATCCGAGGGCACCTTAGCAGGCAATTAAGGCGGTTATTGGGGAGATAGTACCTTATTTTCAAGAACCTATAAGAAAGGCGTAGTTCTGAAAGCCTGTGATAAAGATTACCTTTAATGTTAATACCAATCACTAAGGGCCGGTTTCTCAATATAGGGTTAGCCCTGACCCGTGGGTTATCTTTGATAGCTGTCTTTTTTTAGCATGTGGTAAATATGTTCAGTAATTCAGGGCTAATCCTCTATTGAGAAACCGGCCTTAAGAAGAAAATAAAGCATACTAACCTGGAGGTATTTCATGCTGCCTAACCGCATAGTAACACGTCAAATTTCTGGGGTAAATCCCAGGGAAGTTGGGGGATTGTAATCGGCAGTGCTTTTTATCACAGTCGCTGAATATTCGGGAACAGTACGTGCCCGCGATTAGTTCGCCCAAATAGTACTCGGGTTCCGGTACCCGAGTGGCGACAGTTGGAAGATACGACGGGTGCTGGTTGTGGGAAGTACTTGCGTTTGGAAAGGGCAGAGGCAGACCTATAGAAATTAGAGATTTATTGGACATAATAGACACTTATTGGAATTAAACCTGACCTTATTGTAAAAACGACCATATTGGGACAGATTTACATATAAAAAGCAACTGCTTTCTTTCAAAATTTGGCCTTTGTGTATTTAAGAACCGGATTTATTAGTGTCTGTATTTATTAAATGAAAGTTAGCGACTTTATTTTTAAATTTAACTTTGGTATGTCAATTTTGAGAAGTCAGGTGTCAGTTTTCTTTGTAAATCTGTCAGAATAAAGTCGAATCTAAAATAAAGTCAGGTTATATTCCAATAATTCCCTAATACAAAATAAGGCCAGCAGTAATAAGACTAATACGGCAACAACCTTATTTAAATTAAGAGGTAGCTCTATGTATGACATATAATAAGCTTGTAAAGGTTTTGAAATAACACTTTTATGGGAAAAGTATTTAATTATTTTTTGAGAGGACTCTTGATAATTACTGAAGAAAATAATTCTTTAGCGTGCATTTAAATGCTTAATAAAAAAAATCACCTAAAGGAAGGGTAATGTTTTTCGATTGTTGTATGTATGTAAGTAAATATGTATGTTTGTGTCCCGCTAGAGGCTAAATGGCTGAACCGATTTTGACTGAAACTATTCTTGACTACTGATCCCGAAGGTGCTATAAGCTATATTTTTTTAAACAGGAAATAACATGGCGGTCTTCAGACGCCATTTTGTCACATGATATAGACTTTAAGGCATACAATTTATCTAAATTTCAGGCGATTTTATTGAAATTCCTTTGATTACCCATTGCAAATGTCCTCTAATTTGCTGTAGTTACTTTGTAGTCCTTCTTACTCCCACCCATCGCCCCTCCTGTCATTCTCCCCACCCTATTCAAAAACCATATTCGCATAATTTTATCAAATATAGGGCGATTTCAAAAATTCTTTCTGCATACGCTTTCAGATTTTTTTTCCAACACCATTTTACTAGTCCCCCCTGCCTCTCCCTCTCTCGTCCCCGCCATCCTTATTAGTAATAGTTGTAGCTATAACTTCCACAAATATAAAGCGATTTTTAAAAATCTTTCTGCACACGCTGTAAGACTTTTTTTTCAACATCATTTTACTAGTTTTCCCCTTCCTTTTCCTCTCTTTTCCCCACCCTCCTTATTAGTAATAGTTATAGCTATACCTTTCACAAATTTAGAGCGATTTCAAAAATTCTTTCGGCACACGCTTTAAGCTTATTTTCGACACCATTTTACTAGTGCCCTCCTCCCTCTCTCCTCCCTCACCTTCACCAAATGGAAGATAACACTGTTCGCGTCCGTAAAAAATCTACACGAACTTTTTGGGTAAAGCTAAATGAATTGTAAATGCATAGTGCTTTTTATAAGGCTAAATAAGAATTAAACCTAAAAGTTGGAAATAAAAAAAAAATTAATAAAATGTAACTACTAGCAGTTGGGTACAAAAATGTACAAAATGACCCAATAACCTGATTCATGAAAATACAAAACTGTATAATTTCGTAAGTGCGCTTTGGGCATCAAAACTAAAAGTTGAAGCATGTCGTACTTTATTGTCAATTTTGTACTCAACTGCGACTAGTACTTACAAGTAAATTTAGCAGTTGGGTCTTTTTTTTATTTAATTTTTTTTTATTAAGCTTATTTTTTTAACCTTGTTGAGAAGGGTGAAGCAAACTTAGCAGGTTATTAATTAATAAATTAAACCGCTACTTAAAAATAGTTTAAGTTGTGCTACGTATTTTTACGTAAGCATGAAATTTGACAGTTACGCAAGCGCACTTCGTCACACCGTCGCTTACGTATTTACGTTAGCTTACGGCAGTCTGCGGGCATCTTAACGTTACTAAAGAATAGAATTGGTTGATTGACCGATCGAAAAATGAGGTCTAGACGATAATTTCCGCTTCCAGTACAAACGATTCTTTGCAAATATACTCCTACTGTAGTTGAAATAGTTATTTACCTAACAAGTGCGGAAAGTGACCCTTTTCCGCACGAACGGCAGTTACACGAACGACGCGAAGCGGAGTTCGGAAAGGCCGTTAAGGGCGGAAAAGACACTTTTCGCGCGTGTTAGGTACAATATTTTTCCTACTTGCGTAAAAAACTTCTTCCTACATAATGTATTTTGTATTTTTATTGACAAATTATGTTTTCGTTTTAGTTTTAAAATTCAAGTTCATTACTATAATTATTTTATTTTTATTTGCTTTCATAAAATCACCAAAAAAGGTAGCGTGCGTAAAAAAAAAATTTACGCAAGCTACCTTTTTTAAAAATTTTGTAAAATAATTCCAAATTGATATTCAGGCACTCTATTATTTTGGTGTCATTTTGTCATTTCAGCGTTATTTTCGGTTTATCTACAAACTTTTCTTTAAAATGGATTTCGACGACAGCGATATTGAACTTCCAGACAGTATTTTGAATGACGCAGCATCGGCGAGGGAGGAATTAGTTCCAGAAAAGTCCCGTCCGAGATACGAAAAAGAGTACCACGCTTTTGAAGATTGGTTAAAAGCAAAGAACACTTCATCGCTAAAAGAAGAGGTATTTTTGGCCTATTTTTCTTATTTGTCAAAGAGTTTCGTGCCTAGCACGTTATGGTCAAAATTTTCAATGCTTAAAATGTGTATAAGACTACGAAAAAATATAGATATTGGGCGATATTATAACTTAATAACATTTATTAAACGAAAAAATGTCGGTTTTAAACCAAAAAAGTCTCAAGTACTGCAAAAATATGAGACCGATAAATTTTTGAAAGACGCTCCCGATGAGATTTATTTAATGAACAAGGTTGCCACAATATTCGGCATTGCAGGAGCCTGCCGAAGAGCGGAGTTAGCGAATTTACAAGTATCCGACATCAAAGAGAAAGGCGACATCCTGGTGGTAACAATTTCAAACACTAAGAACCATACTTCAAGGAGTTTTGTGGTCTGCGATCCCAACAAAGACGATATAAGCTATATCAACATCTACAAAAAATAGAAAAATTTGCGACCACCTGACACACCGCACCAACGGTTCTTTGTTTCCTACCATACCGGTAAATGCTCGAAGCAAGTGGTTGGTATAAACACATTTGGCAAGATCCCCGTAACATCGCCGGGTTTCTTAAGCTGCCAAATCCGGAAACTTATACGGGCCATTGTTTCCGACGATCTTCTGCCACAATGTTGGCCAATGCCGGAGCAAATATAACCAATTTGAGGCGACATGGTGGGTGGAAGAGTGCGTCAGTAGCCTAATCCTATGTGGAAGAATCCGAGGAAAACAAGAAAAAAATTGCAACGCAAATTTTGCAGAAAAAAAGTGACACAAATTAGGAGACAGGAGAACGCCAACCATCCACCTCAGTACTACCCTCCACCTCAGAACTACCATCCACCATAGTACTTCGATCCACATCAGTGCAAAGAAGCACGAATGCAGAAGCAACGACAGTGTTTCCATCAATGACGACGACTAATACATCGATACAATCTGAAAACCTAACAAAAGTGGCGGCGTCAGCATTAACATTACAAAATGCGACGCATTGCACGTTTAATTTTCACATTATGCGTTAAACTTTTTTAATTTTTCGAGTAGTTTTTAGTTTTTTTCACTGTTTCCGTTACAAATAAAAATATAAAACAAAAAAAAGTCTAAATTTACTTTAATATGCAAAGCGTGCGTAAAAGTATTTTTTACGCACAGCGTGCGAAAGTTCAACTTTCCGCACGCAAATGCGTGCGTAAAAGTGTACTTTTACGCACGCAAGTAGGAAAAGACAAAAACAAAATTGTAACATCAAAAAAACACAGTGCCGAATTCCATATTCTCTGCTATTTTAAAGTTTGGCCATGTAGACTTGTTATGGTAACGTAAAAACATTCAACTTAAACTCAAATTTGGAACAACACGTAGAGTGCTTAACGTGCAGTTTTTCGTAAAAATACGTAGCACAACTTAAACTATCTAAAGAGGTATATTTGTGACCTTAATTTGGAATACAAATTTAAATTGTAAAAAAACACCGAAGCATATCCAAAACCAAAATATCCAGTCTCATGTCAATTACACTCGTTAGGGTCAAATAATTCAAACAGAAAAACCGCGCAAATAAAATTCTTTGGGGACAAAATTCACGGAAGGATTTATAAATAAAACATGGATTCCAAATAGGGTTGACTGGTTTAAAAAACAAAATTTCGGGACAACAGAACCAAATTTTCGGGATATTTGTTTTCTAGTATTTTATAGTAGGTAACATGTACACATTAGAGGGATTTAAGGGTTTTATATAACCCACGCGTATTCTGGCTGACGGAACAAAACATAAAATAGCGGCTTAGGAAAAAGACATATACTTTCCAAAAAAAATAAAATACGAAAAGGAAGCTCAACCTAGGCCAACACAAAAATAGAGGCCACGACCCTGAAAAAATCAGCTGTTCTCCCGGGGCTGAATTTTACATTGGGTCTTATGGGAGGTCAGACGTTTTTTTATGATATTTTCAAAATGGCACTACAGATTTCCGAAAAATTTCAATGAAATATTCTCAGACACCATCCCGATATTCCACCAAAGGTTTGTAAGGAAGCAACATGATTAAAAGGTTAAAATCTTCAAGATTTAGCATTCCTTATTTTGAATTCAAATTACCCGCCATGTACCACATGCCAACTGTTATATTTAACATGTATTTGTCTTTGTGATATGTGATTGTCACATTCGCTTCTCCTTTAAACTTAATTTTTGTGTGAGCTAATGAAGCGGCTATGAAAAATTAGAGCTTACTATACATTTTAAAAAAATTGTTCTGCCAGAATAAAGTAAAAACAATCTCAAAAACAGCTTTATTTAAAAAAAATCAAATATCCATGAACCGTCATTCCAACTTCAATATTTTAAAGACAATCAGCTGTGTCGTAACGTGACCATCAAAAAAAAATCAGCCCCGGATGTGACGTCAACAAAGTGGAGGATCGTGGCCCGTCCATTTTGATAGCCCTGGCTCAACATTTCTTTATTATGAAATTTTTACCTTCCTAGCCCGCACAGCAATGATTAGAAAAGGTATTACAGTCGAACCTCTCTAACTCGAACCTCTATAAATCGAACCCCTCTATAACTCGAACCTTTTAAGCGGTCCCTGCACTTTTTACATGTATTTTAACCTATGTAACTCGAATTTCTATAACTCGAACTCTCCATAACTCGAACTGTTTTGGTTATCCCTTCAGGTTCGAATTATAAAGGTTCAACTGTATTTTTGAAGAAAAAAAATGTTTGAGATAACGCCGAAAATGTGTTATTTGGGTGTATTTTGATCTATTTTAGCAATATCGTCATAACAACTGTCTCTTTGTGTGTATGTGTATGTAAACCGCTGAACCGATTTTCATGAGATTTTAGGGTAAAATAGTGTTCGACACTGTAACGAGCTGCGGTTTTGGTCAAAATCTATTAATGCTAATGACAGTTTTTTTGACAACAGCAAACTTTTTAACAGAGCATCGCATTAACACGAGAGTTTCGGAAAATTGTATAACACGCTTTTTTCAACAATTTGCGTTATAACTCAAAATTTCGTAGACGCTTTCGTTTCTGAGATATTTACAAAAAACTGTTTTTAATGCTAATAAGAGGTGTGAAAATTAAATTTTAAGACTGGCCCCCGTACTAACAGGTTTTAAATCTCCACGCCTCGAGCGCTTGGAGATATTCAACTTGATGTGCGTTCTACTATCGTGCTCAATCTTGTCGCCTTTCCTCTACTAGTTTGGCTTACGCAGTGGTTTGAAGCGGACCGTGCATAGCTCATTGGCCGGAACTATGTATTAATTTAAAGTAAAACTCAAAAAATCGGCTACTGAATACTTTCAAATGGTAAAAGATGTCTACGGAAAGCAGTTTATGTCTCGTGCAATGATTTTTATGTGGCATAAAAGCTTTTTCGAGGGTCTTGAAGAAGTTAAAGATGATGAACGAGAAGGGCGCTCCAGCACATCCATAACAGCGATGCTCATTTTTTTTAGATATTTGGGTTGTTATTCTTATTGAATGGGTGTGTAAGGGTCAAACAGTGAACCACCATTTGTATTTGGAAGTATTTAAGTAGCCAAGGCAACGTGTAAGGAAAAAAGTCCAGATTTGTAGAAGAACAACGCGTGGCTGCTCTTCCAGGACAATACACCGGTTCACAATTCCCTATCTATTAAGCAGTTTTTAGCTAATAAGAAGATCTCCGTCGTTAAACACCCACCATATTCAACAGACTTGGCCCCTTGCGACCTCAACCTGTTCCCGAAAGTGAAAAAATCGCTAAAAGGAACCCGTTTTGAGATACTAGAACACGTCAAGAAAAAACGGCAAGACTTCTTAACAGCCTCTCTTCTGATGATTTCTAAAATTGCTTCCAACATTGGAAAAAAACGCATGCAACGCTGCGTCGATAGAGAAGGGGACAACATTGATGGGAAACATCATTAAGTTGTATTAGTATTTAAATATAGCAGTGGCGGTTTCTCCACAAGTGCACATGTGCACGTGCACTCCAAATTTTACTTAAAAAAATACTAAAATTTAATTAATAATTACCCCAAACGGAATTCACTAAAGACTGGAATATTACCTACAATTAATACCCGGTATGTATGTGTTTGTATTCGTGTTCAAACCACTTGCGGTGGATGCTGGCGGATGCGCTATATAGATAGTTCGAATCTAATTATTCACTTTTATTTGCTCCGTAGATGTTGTGTCGCATTCTAATTACGAAATATAGAAAGAGAGGACGACATGTCCCATTAGAATTTTACAGTACATAGAATCTGAACCTTCCTGCGGCAGTGCCTAGGACAGAATCTGTGCAAAAACTAGCCTCGATGCCGCCCGCACCCATGGTTCGCGTTGCATGTTAGAGGAGCTCAAGGGCACTATTAATTAGTGCACTTAGACAATTTGGCATAGTGATGTGTAACGATTACTTTTGCAAGTATTGAGTAGATACTGATACTTCCTATTCGAGTATTAGATTTTATTATTATTTATAATATATTATCGGTAAATCCAATATAAAAATATCGGTCCAAATGATTACAAGTACTGCAAACTAGTTACTCATAGTTCTGCCGATACGATTGATACGACAGTAACACTTCGGCTTCGGTCCCATTCGGGATTCGAGTAACGAGTATTTGGTGTCGAAGGATATTCGGTTACTTCGAATCCGCCCATGTATCAGATATTAAAGTATCGAGTAGATAGTATTTGCACACCACTAATTTGGCATTATCGGTCGGGCGCTGGCGGTTTGTTTTGATTTCAACGATTTTGTATTTACGACAATAGCGGAAGTTTATAATTCTGATAGCATTAGCGTGCAATATTTAAAAACAATTAAATTTTCATCTTTGCCATTAGAAGAGAAAATATGTAAACTAGGTATGACACATTTATTATTTATTTATAATTTCAATAATAATAGGTAGGTAACTAATATCTAACTAAATATCTCATTTTTTAATTATTTGCAAAAAAAAAATCCGCCTGCGCCGCAATTTTTTCTTTTTTTTTTTGGTGTGCACTCCGAAAGCTTCTTACCACGCGCCGCCACTGAAATAAAGTACATTTTTTACAACAGTCTTATAATTTTATTGCCACACCTCGTATAGCGTGGAGCTTAAGGACACTCGTCGTAAAGGCAAGCTTTAAAGCTTGCTTGACGATGAGTGACCTTAATGGAGCTCACTTCAAGAATGCCCATGGGCTGGAGTGTATCAGATCCGTCATGGATTCTTTCTAACCGACGCGGTAATAGTTATCCTGAAATTGAGTTTGTTTATTTTCATGATGGTTTTATTTTTGTGTTTGTTTTAATATCTAAAGTTTTAGAATGAGAGGCACTTTAACTGGCTTTTCAAGACACTGGTTACCCTACTTGAAACCAGGAGAAAGTATTTTGTTTAAGGCTTTAGTTAGGGTGTACTTTCTCCTTTTTTAGTTTTCTTTACAAGCATTGTTCGTTAGCTTAACATGGCTACGAACCAAGCACTTCTTAAGGGGCCACTCAGCTTCAAAATCCTGCGATAAAAGCTTGACGTGCGGAATAAAGCTGTAGGAAAAACAAATTCAAATTCCTTGGAAAAACTTCGTTATAAACAAAAAATACATTTTTTGAGGGTGAATGTAAAAATAGTATTTTTAGGTAACCAATCGCAAGCAAGCAAATTCATGATCTACCAATCGCGTGCTGGTGGGCGGGCTCTAGATATAAATGTACAGTAGATATAGACCAGTTTACCTTTAAAAAAAGCAAAAAAGGAAAACTATTGGATTTAAAATTAAATATGTTGCAGTCAAAAAGACAAAATAATACACTCTATCTTGATTTTTAGAGTAAAATTAAGTGAATTATTAGAGCTGGATAATTGTTTTTCACGACGGTTTTTACTGAAACTAAATCTCTTATCAAATTTAAACAAAAAAGTTAAATACAAGAGTTATAGGTAATAAAATTAGTTTTTATCTTCCAATTCCTAAAAAAGTCCTACTTTTTATGTTTTTAACAAGTCTTAATTTTTTTCAAAGAAGGTTAAAAAATTAATGTCACTATGGAAAAGTTTGTAAGGAAAAGTAACACGGTGAAAATCAGTAATAGCACAAACAAGATGAAATTTAACGATGTATCATATTGAGATCCATTTATAGCAAAATAAACAATAATTAATTAATAAATAACACTATACATAATAAATAATAAAAATCCTAAACATATAAATTGTCTAAAGTCTAGTTTTTCGTCTACCAGGTTCTTCTTTCATTGTGCCTAAAATCGATGTTGCATTTCCCCGTTGTACTGCCAAGCTTATTCTTTGGATGATATAATTTTGTGATTCTTTTACTGGTAATTTTGCACTTATTTCTAAAATATTTTTTTTTGCCTCATCACCTAAGGGCCGTAAAGTTTCTACAGCAAATGGTATAAAAATAAATCTGTTTATTAGTTCCGAATATTTTCTGATTTTATTTTGTTCCGATAATAATAATAATTCTATCTTTCTATTTAGCCTTCTTCGATCCATCTTTGGACATAGCCCTCCCCCAACATCTTCCACTCTTTTCTGTCTATCGCCGTATTCATTCATCTAGTTCTCGCATTTTTCTTCAATTCTTCCACCCATTTCATGTGGGATCTTCCCGTACTTCTTTTATTTTCCCAAGGTTTCCAGTTTACAATACATTTGTTCCATCCATCGTCTTTCTGTCTGATATTATGACCGGCAAATTTCCATTTTAATTTTGCTACTTCTCCTCTGATATCACCTACTTTTGTTTGCCATTCGTTCCTTTTTCTATCTGTTAACTTTTCATGTTACATTTATCTTTCTATTGATCTTTGGGCTTTTGTTACATTATCCATGTTTGATTTGTATTGTCCGCTTACTTTGATGCCTATTTCTTTCCAATATAAGATTTTTAAAACATCTTCTTGGACCTGGTTAAATAGTTTAGGGCATATTGTGGCACCCTTACTGACACCTAGTTTTATGTGGATTGGCTTGGCTCTTTCGTGGATTTTGATTAATGTTGTTGCATTAGTTCTGTATATCTGTGCGAATAGATCGGCTATTAATTAAAGATGGTTTTTACTGCCTAGTGCCCAATGCTATCGAAAGCTGTTTCAAAGTCTATAAACGCAATATAAAGTGGAATGTTGTATTCGTGGGTCGTTCAATTAGGATTTTCATGGATAATAGGTAGTCAACTGTACTGAAACCTCTTCTGAAGCCTGCTTGTTCTTTTGATTGATACTGTCAAATTTTGTTGTTCAACTCAAATTAAACGAAAAAAAAAGTCCAAAAAGAAAGTGCTTCCAGAACTTGGGAATTTTCGGATAAAAATGGGGCTCTTTTTAAGTTAAATATTAAAATAAAATCTAAAAATACATATTTTGTTTTAAAATTATTACATAATTAGTTTGTTTTGGACATAAAAGGATATGCTTTCACCAAAATTAGTGAAAACATAGATAAAAATATAAAATTTTATATTATGTATCTAATTAAAAACAAAAAAAAATAAATCAAAAACAAAAAACCGGTCTTTTATTATTTTGCGGATATGTTTTTATTATCTATAATTTTTATATTTATTTTGATATTTATTTTTAGCTGAAAACCATGAAAAACGATTATTCATTTCTAAAAGTTTATTCCTGTTGGCTGCGATATATTTTCTGTTATGTCCAGTGGTTTTTATACTGTTATTAATGTTTTACTTTACCTTTTAAAAGGTATTTTCACTGGTCTGGTAAATATTTGAAATCTACTTACTTCCGCCGTATCTTACAATGGCGCTTTTTTTTCTCAAAAACTTGTACTCCATGCGATAGTCAAAGTTGTACCCGTTCTCGACTTTGGACAGTTTCAACAGGTTCACGTGAATAGAGATGGATTTTGTTTCGCTGTAGTAGATCACAGGGCCCCACGATGTCCCGCACCATGAGCCTCCTACCTAAATATAGGGTTTTTCATGAATAAGTGCCTGATATTAGGGAGATTTTGGAACCTTTAAAACGTTAATAGATTTTGTAATTAACAACCACTACCGTTTTTTTCAAAGTTTTTGGCACACATTTATGATACTTTTTTTTGGAATAAAACCAAAATTTTTTATGAAAAATTATTTCATTTTATTATAATAAAAAGTAGCAAAATTTTTCCTAAAAAATAATTTTTACAGACTAGTTGGGTATTTCTGGTATTTTTTTCTTCACAAATGATTGAAATATACATTATCTGAATTTCTTTTATCGTTTTACTTAAGTTGTATCTATAAAGAACAATTTAAAATTTTTAAAAATGATTTAAAATAACATTGGCCTTGCAAATATAAAATTATAATAAAATATTAAAATATTAGGTAATATTTTAAATACAACCATAAAGGAAACAGTACCTTCTGATAACTATTATCCAACTAAATTCCAAAGAAAAAATATAATGTCCCGATCTGTAACACAGGGACAATTTAAACATAAAAAATAGCGTTACCGAACGGGACAAATCCTAGAAATACTACACCTACACCTACACCTACACCATTTAAACGGTATTCGACGAACAATCAAGTGCACCATGGAAATTGAAAAAGATTCGGCCTTACCTTTTTTGGACGTTCTTGTCAAACGATTAGACAGAAACATTCAAACCACTGTATATAGGAAACCTACACACACGGGACAGTACCTAAATTTTAAGTCTAATCATTCTGTTGCAACAAAACAAAGAGTTATAAGAAGTTTGCATTTAAGAGCCGTAAATATTTGTAGTAATAATGAAGAATTAACCACAGAAATTAACAACATTAAAAAGGACTTACAACAGAATGGTTATTCCGAGAAATTAATAAACTCAACGATATTTAAAATTAAAAACAAACTAAATGTACCAAATTCTCAAAATAATAATCCGTTAGGTGTCATTAACATTTCATATGTTCAAGGGATTTCAGAAAACATAAGACCAATAGCTAAACACTATAATATAAAAACAGTATTTTCTTCGGGAAATACGATAAGAAGTTTTGTAACTAAAACAAAACCAGACAATCCCTCAAATAATAAGGAATGTATTTACCAAATCCCGTGTGAGTGTGGTAAATCGTATATAGGTGAAACGAAACGCCCTCTTCAGGTTAGAGTAAATGAACATCTAAAAAACACCCAATTAGGGGATATTGAAAAATCCGGTTTAGCAGATCATGAATGGTCAAATGATCACAGGATTCAGTGATCAGAAGCTAAAGTTTTACATAAGGAGTTGCATTGGCGAAAACGAAAGTTTATTGAAGCTGCGTTTGTAATGCAGAATGAAGAAGTTTTCACTCAACCAAGCACGGACATACCAAACATATGGAAACCACTCCTTAAGGAAAACAGGCGTCTTAGGATTAAAAAGGGGGCGGGCCGTCACACCTGACTGCACACCAAGTAATATAAGTAGTAGACTAGAGACTAGATTGTTTAGTTTACACTTGATAACCGAAACGTCGTGTTAAAAAAAAATAATAAAAGAAAAAATAATAAATAAATAAAGACAATGGAAGTCCGAAATTTTATTTCTACACAATCATTGTCTACGAGTTTCAAACAAAAAGGAACAAATCCTGTTACGGAGGGGACATTTTCTTTACATTTTCTACATTACTTCTCCTTACTGCCGTGACATTTTTATCTTATTTGTCCCTAGTGTTTGACAAATTTACTTTCGCTTTAAAATGCTTCAAATATGATTCTAAAATAAAATCGAAAGAAGAGGAATTAGGTACCTGAGGTCTATTTGACTCTGTGATTTGTAAGGCACCATCGGGACAGCCATCCGAAGAAAACGAGACAAATCGGCCCAAAGTAAAGCTGTCAAATGTCACCTAGAAATTAAAATAAATTATTAAAGTACGTCCAGAATATGCAGTCGGGCTTTCGTAATTTATCATCAGTGTAAAAATAGGGACTTATTGGAATAAAGCCATGGAATAATAGTGTCACGCAGTATTTTGAGAGATTTACATTGCAGGATGACATTTGATCTTTCAAAATTGACATACTAAAGTCGAATTTAAAACTAAGTCGTTTATTTGGCTATAATTAAAGTCGACAGTATTTCTTTCGGTTCGTATAGTATACAAAATTCTTATGTTGAAAGATTAGCTGTCATATTCCAATACAAAACTGTCAAAATACGGTCTGATACTATTATTGCATGGTTTTATTCCAATAAGTTCCTATCATAAAGCATAAATTACTTTATAATTTTTTTAAATAAATGAATCTCTTAGATGGGTAAATAGTTTTTTTTCTAAGACATTTTTTGACAGATGAAAGTGTCGAACTTTCAAACTGTCATAGTACTTTTGTTCAGTATTATTTATATTTTATCAAACCTAACTAAAATAAACTATTGAGGTTCCAAAATAGCTTCATTTTGCCGTGTTGCCCAACTTCTCCTCCGCAAAAACTCTTAAAAGTGATTGTGAACAGAGTGCGCAGACGTAGATATCATTGGAGCGTTGGACTGACTAAACGAAGCAGACGTTCAAACACATCTTTTAAGCTGCAGAAAATATTTTTAGCAGTTGCTCATTCTTTAATAATTTGGTAGATGTCGCCACTTATGTTTAAATCATACGGTATCGCAGGAATTATTTTTAATTTCTCTTACCAATATCGTAAGATGAGATTTATATACCGTCCCTCTAGCTTTACAAGGGTGTGACATTGACCATGCAGTGTTCTGAAGAGTCCCTTAAGGACAGTGTTGCCAGATTACACAACTAATCGTGTAATTACACGATTTCAGTTCTTTTTACACTATTACACAAATTCTGCTAAAGAAATCGTCACTTTTAATAAAAATCTGAGGAGATTGTTAAAAAATTATCCACTAGATGATACTGAAAATGATGTACCATTTTGAAAAGAAATTGCCAATGTGAATATAGGAGATTCGCTAAAATTTCCAAATTTAACTAATTTTGTTTTTCAAGTTTATTTGTTCGCCTCCTTCTAACGCGGCTGTAGAGAGGATATTCCCCCAAATCAATCTGATTAAAACACAGTTTCTCAATAAATTAAAAACAAAAACAATAGAAGGTCTAAAAGTCTAGAAAACAAAACATGTTACGAATTTACTTTGAATAAAAATGTTACCAAAAAACTCGGTAATAGTAGGCTACTATATTTAGGTGAAACAGAAAGTAAAGACTCCAGCGATTCTGAGTCGTCTTCATAAGATAGTTTTAAAATATAGGTACTTAGTTATGTTCGTATGTCTCTCTGTATTTATTTTATTTCTTGTTTTCAAAATTATATCGATGTATTAGCATTTCTAAAAATAAAAAAATGATGTATTATGTTATCTGTCAATTTGATATCTCAATAAAGTTTTTTTTCGATAAATAATCCGTATTTTATTATTTGTATTTTTGAAAATTAAAATGTTCAACATTTTCACGAATTTACACAATTTTAGGCAGCCGAATTACACAATTCTTTCCGCACTTTATCTGGCAACACGGCTTAAGGACGAAACAGTTAATTGTCAACACTTAATAGGTTTCCATTTTAGATATTGGACCCCCGTGGGCAGTGGCGCACCCAGGAATATGTCTTGGGGGGGCCGAGGCCTCTTGGGGGGGGGGGGCCTGAAGCCTCATGATGTCGAATTTCAAACTATTTTTTGTGTTTTTTTCTGAAGTATGTCGAAAATATGTAAAAAAAGACTTGGGGGGGAGGCCCGGGCCCCGGGGGCCCCCCCCTGGGTGCCCCCATGCCCCTGGGTGTGTAGCTTTCGAGCTGCCCACTGAAAAATACAATTGAAACAAAATCTTTTAATACCGGCTTAGCCACGAAAAATTTTTATTTTCTTTATTCACGGGTCTAAACTTTACGTTTGTTATCTTGAACTAAAACTAAAACTAAACTTGTCTTGAAAGCCCGGATTTTTCGCAGGCTTTAAGAACTGCTAAAAACAACCGTTTAATAGATCATAATACTTATTTTATATCATGCGATTTGCCAAATAACGCACAGTTTCTATGTATTCTACAAATGTAGAAAAAGTAAACGGACATTAAAAAAGTGTGCGAGTGTACCGTATAGGAATGATGAGAAACGATTTTATGCAAAAATTTTATAATTTTTTTTTTAGGATAAAGAGATGTGCGCCCATTCATTTCCAAATTACAAATTCAACCGGCTTAGTGCATAAATTTTGAAAATCCTCGTGGCCTATAATGCCGTTGAACGCACGATCGTTAAACGTATGATATATCACGCAAAATTCCGTGCCGGCCTGCATTAATGCCCGATGACAGCTCGCCATGTAAAGCAAGCAATTAACTCCTTTGTCTGGAAAAAAATAACTTCAGGAGCCGTACTTTTCAAAGTTTGTGCAGGGAGTGATCCCGGAAACGTTCCCGGGAAATCAAATACACTGAAAATGTCGTATTCGTGAACGGTCGAAGCTGTTTGTGAGTGCAAGGCTTATACCCTGTTTCCACCAATGCATGCCCACCACGATTCAAAAAACGCATCACGTGATGGCCCATGGATTTGCACCGGTTTTAAATGCAGCGTCACCTGATGCGTTTTTTTAATCGGGGTGGGCATGCATTGGTGGAAACCAACGATTATAAACACACAGGATTGCTTATTTCCATTTAACTCTATGTTAGCGTCGCTCAGCGAGATGAACAGTGTCTTCTTACGTCACCAGCGGACCAGTTGCTTTGTTTGTATTGAGAGTTCGTGTGATTTTAAGGTGTTTTTGACGTTTTTACCTCCGTTTTTTTGCATTTTTTCATTTATTTGACAGTGTGGTTGACTATTTACGAGGTAAATCTGAGGGCACGGCAGTGCCTCGCCAAGTTCACGCACCGTACCATATTTTCTTGAAACATTTCAGCTGATATTTGACCTATCTAAAACTCTACTTCGGAATGAGCTACGAATCTCAAACTTTGCACAGTCGTAGATCTCCATGGAGTTAACAATCCCTCCAATTCCAAAAAGTACTAAAGTAGTTTCAAAATTTCAAAAAACGTCGAAATTGTCACTCACTCATGTATAGATCATCAAAATTCTACTGTACTTCCAGACATGCTACAAAGCTGAAATTTGGCAGACTGATAGAAATTATGACCAAACCCCTGAAAATTCTAATTTACTTCCCTCCCCTATACATGTAAAGTTATGTAAAAGTAACATTGCCCACTTCCAGATATGGCAGACTGATAGAAACTATGATAAAACTATAGAAAAAAATTTAAAAACCCCAAAATTATAATTTTCTTTTCTCCCCTATAAATGTAAAGTAATGTAAAAGTAACATTGCCTACTTCCGGACACGCTAGAGACCTGAGCTTTAGAAGGCCGATAGTAACTATGATAAAACTATAGAAAAAAACCCCAGAATTCTAATTTACTTCCCTCCCCTATAAATGTAAAGTTGTGTAAAAGTAACATTGTCCACTTCCAGAAACGCTCGAGAGCTGAGATTTGGAAGGCCGATAGGAACTATGATAAAACTATAAAAGAAAATTAAAAAACCCCAAAGTTTATTTAACTTCCCTTCCAAGTACGCGAAAGTGGTATTCCGTAAAAAGAATTGAGATAAAAGTAAAGCCAAGTTCCACAATACAAATTTCAAAATGAATGGTTCTTACTAGTTTGGAAATGTTTTTCTCATTAAATTAATCACGTTAAAGAAAATTGGTAATTATGCCGCAAACGTACTTCTTTTATTAAACTGATTATTGGAAAGTTTATTTTGTAGACAGTTTCTCCAAGTTTAGTTTCAGTTTTTTTCTTAAGTTTTTTTAGTCTCCTTATAGAAGTTTTCAGAAACATGTTATAGGAGAAGGAGTGAAAACGGGCGCTGGGTGGGATAAAAACAACTCATAACACAAACAATGTCATTTGAAAAAAAAACTTATGAAAATCTATTGATTTAAAGCATAAAAAATTGAAAAACACATCTTATTTGGCTGTTTTCTCCAAAAACTGACTGGTTTTTGATATAATAACATAATAAATATTGCAATTTTAGATCTGAAATATCAAATAAATACATTTTTGTTACTACATAATATAAGTGTATTTTATTATATCCGCAACAAAAACAATAAATTATACATCTAATGATTTAAATTGATTAAACTTTTAGAAAAAATCCTACTTCTATTCTAAAACTTTCAACTATTTAAAAAAGAAACTCCAACATATTGTTTGGTAGGAAAATTCAGCTCTCAGAGCAAACTCTTGATTTATCAAATCATTTGTTTTGAATGAATGAAATTATTAATTATATTTACTATCACGAGCAAAAAATTTGTTTGCAAATCAGCAAGAAAAAAGCGGGAAAAACTCACGATTGCAATGTGTATTAAATGAAGCGCGCTGAGCAGAGGTCCACTAGTGACGTAAGCAAGGCGCCGCCTACCGCTGAAAGATTCGAGCTAATAAACAATCCTGTGTGTTTATAATCGTTGGGTGGAAACAGGCCCAAGTAACATTATTACCACTCAAGGTTTTATTAATTTGGTGCCTAGGTTATTTAGAGGGTGCTATTATGGGTTTTAGGATCAATTTGGCTACATAAAGGTAATTTATATTGCCAATTACCTAAAGAGGTGTTATACAACCAAAAAGTGATTTATAAAGGGAGTATAATAAAACTGATATTCCTTCTGTTCCTTTTAGATACTTTTGGTTTTATTAATTTCTGATTTATAAAGATGGTCTTATAAAACCCTTTTTCCTAAAGTTTTTAAAAAGAAATAAATATAATCTTTGGTCATTTAGTTTTTTTCATTACTTTAGGTCATCAAAAAAGTGTTTTATAATAGAGCTAAAAGGGGACCTTATATCCTTTTGTTTTTATAGTTACCAGTAGTTCAAAAGTAAATCTGATTAGATAGGCGGCCATATAGAACCTAGTTTCCTTAAGGTTTTTAAGAGTGGTAAATATAAACTTTAGACTTTTGGTTTTTGCCATTACTTTTAGGCATTTTAAAAAGGTTTTATAGGAAGGCTTAAAGGTAAACTTAAATCTTCTGAATTTATAGTTACCTATAGCTGTATATTAAATATTATTTAAATAGGCGGCCATATAAAACCTTGTTTCCTTAAGGGTTCTAACAGAAGTAAATACTTTCGTGTTTTATTTTTTTTAGGTATTTCTGGTAAAAATAATAGATATACCTAGGTACAGATTGGTACCTACCTATTGCAAGATTGATTATTTAAAGCCCAATAATTAATAATTGTTGAGTTTCCGTCCTCCTGGGTAGGACACCCAGGCCTAGATAAGGCCTGTTTAGACTGCCAATATAAGAGGTTGCTCTCCAACCTGCAGGCACAACGAATATCATTGCACTGGCCCTCTCAATTGTGTCGAAATTGCGCGATAAAAAACATTTAACAGTGTTAAATTATACGCTTTTAAACACTTTAAAAACTAATACAAAAAATTTAAGTGAGGTTATGTTGATTATGTTTACATTGTTCTTTTTTGTTGGTTTCATAAGGGCACTCAAAAATCCTTGTTGCGATACAGTAACAAATAAAACCAAGTGACCACTATAAAACCATAATGGCGTATATAAATTAAGTTAAAAAATATTCTAAAGAGAAAATATTTATCTAGTCGTTTTAGCAGTGTTTTTTAACAATAATTTTACTTTAATTTTGATTTATGTAAACCAAACAGCCTTTTTTAATGGTGAATAGTGTAAATTATTTTATTTTTATTTTAAATATTTGTTATTTTGTTATTAAAAAACTATTAAAAAGCATTTTTGAGATGGCGCGCTTGTTTTGAGAGCTTTTCAGATACGATTTTATCAGAAAAATAAATCTGGCAGGCAATTTGATCATCAACATAACGACAAATTTGGTATATTTTTATATGATAAAATAATTTTGGGGACATTTTTGGCAATTTTGTGACCTAAATTATTTTATATAGCCATTGTGAATCTAAAATATCGCCTTAGCTTTTATAGGAAAACTTCTTTACTCTAAAGGTATTATGGTATTCAACAGAATCGCCAGGACACCAAATTACCAAATCTAGTTTTATAATAGGATAGAGGACGTTTCTGAGTTGCTTTTAGAACCTGGCATAATACCTTTAGGCTCTAAAAGGTTCTATACTGGTGGAACCGCTAGAGGGCGAAGCTGGAGTTTATTTCTTATGGTTTTATAGTGAGTTTAATACAAAGGTTGCCACCACCAATTGGGGAGTCCCATTTAGGAGGTCTAAGGGGTATATAAGGGTAATGGGAACGTGCTAGCGACCAAACATTGAAACTAATGGTTTTAAGGAAATGCGCTAGCAACCTTTTAGCTTCTGCTATAAATAAAGAAATGTTACTTGGGGGGTATTAGAATCACGCCGTGCAACTCCAGTGCACAGCGTTGCCGCGTATCTCGCAACTAACCAAAGTGCGTTTTAACGTTATTAAACCTATATCTTTTCATACCTACATCAGTGGCACACCCCGGAATATTTCTAGGGGGGGACCCCATAATGCTGTATTTAACAGATTGTTTATACACTAAAACCGATTTTATTTTAAACCGCCTTTAGGCTCAGATAAACGTTTCTCTGTAGTGTCAAATTGATAAACACACGGCTTTTCTCACATCTAAGATGTAACATAATGTGTTGTATAGGTACACATTTATATTATGCATTAAATTAAACACTCTCACTCAATTGGGTCTGAAAGTGGAGATATTGCTTTTAACCTAGGCACCGCAATATAGCAATTACCCACATAGCACAAATCAAAACAACGTTAAAAACATGCGCTTTTTTCAGTTTAATAGGTCGCTTTTTAACGTTATTTTCAAAACCACGTTATTTCGGTGTGATTTTAACGTGGTTTTAAAAATAACGTTAAAAAGCGACCTATTAAACTTAAAAAGTGTGTGTTTTTAACGTTGATTTGATTTGTGCTATTTGGGTAACTTGCAATGCTATATCTATATCTAAATAGGGCTTTACCTAAAAACTCTATTTTTAGTTCAGCAAAAAAAAAACAAATCACTTTGACAATATACAGAAAAACAAAAAAGTGAGGTTAGAAACTTTCCCGGTAACTCGTTTTCTCCTGGGTAAGAGGTGGTAAACTTGAATTCACGGGAGCGCTCTTTCGAGAATAGAGCATTCATCTTTTTACGGTGGGGATTAATCACATTCGTTAAATTGATTGTATGTAACGAATGTGAATGAATGAATGAATGAACAACTTAACGACCGATTTACCATATACAGGGTGTCCCAGAACTAATGGTACATGGTTAAACTGTAGATTCCTTGGGTCAAAATATTACGATTTAGCCATACTTACCTTAGTCCAAAAGTTCAAATTAACCGAGATACAGGGTGTCAAACTTTATTTTTTTAATTCGATTTTCTTTAATAACTTTTTTACTAATTAATATTTTTGAACAAACTAACCAGCGAGTAAGTTTTTTAAAAATTGGCAAGACGATTCCGTTGACAAATTTGATGCATAGTGTACAGGGTGTCCCTTGGACCACTACCATTGCATAAAAATCAGTATATTTTTTTTGTGCCTCAGTGTATACCAGTTTTTATGTAAAATAATGGTTTTCTCATCCTTTTTATGTAAAAAAGTTATACTTTTTTAAAGTCGCTCAGAGCAACGGTTTTTGAGTTTTTTGCATAAAAATTTTTTATTGCAGTGCGTGATCTGCCTAATTTATGTACGATACTTTCTTCAATTCTTTCTACTAATTAATAATTTTGCACAAAAATTGGGTTTGGTGATTTTTGGGAATGGACAATTTAATTTTGGTTAAAAAAAATAAAAATATTATACAGGGTGTTCTCTGGCTCGGTACCGTTACATTAAAATAGGTCTAACTTTTTTGTTCCTCGGTGTATACAAGATTCTATAAAAAACATTAATTTTTTATTTTTTTTTAAGTGAAAAAGTTATGGTGTTTAGATGTCGCTTAGAGCAACGGTTTTTAAGATATTTAAATTATAAGTTTTTATTGTATGCGTAAAAGATTTTTGATTAAATTCTTACCCACTTCATACATATTATCTATAATCAATAATTTTTTATAACATTTTAAGATTGGATGTTTTCTTAGGAAATATTAAGTTAAAAAATATACAGGAAGGTTCTTGAATTATCATAAGTGTGTTAAAACAATTGTAAATTATTGTCCGTTATGGCAACTGTGTAGGGCGATGTTTTTAATGAGGAACAAAAACTTCTTCGTATTAATGTTTTTAAAAATGGTAAGTACGTATACTTTATTAATGCAACTATTTTTTTATTGTTTTGAAAGAAAATTATAATTATTAATAAAATTGATATTTTATTATTTATAAAAAAAAATATAAAACAGCAACAAAGTTAAAATTTTAAAATTGACAAATAGTAAATTAAACTTAAAATTGTTTATTATAGTAGGATTTGAAAATAAAAAACAATAAAATTCAATAAAGTTGCTGTCTGCGTCTATTCTGTCAAACTTTCTTAAAACTACAGAACTATTTGTAAAATTACTTAATAATTAAAATCATATTCTGTTTAAAAACCTGCTTAAGTATACACCGAGGCACAAAAAAAATACACTGATGATTTTAATACAATGGTAGTGGTCCAAAGAGCACCCTGTACATTGTACATCAACTTTTTCAACGGAATCGTCTTGCAAATTTCAGAAAAACCTACTTGCTGGTTAGTTTTTGCAAAAATATTAATTAGTAGAAAGAATTGAAGAAAGTATCATACATAAATTTGGCATTTCACTCACATGCAATAAAAACTTTAAATGCAAAAATCTCAAAACCCGGTGCTCTGAGCGACTTTAAAACAGTATAACTTTTTTACATAAAAAGGATGGGAAAACCATTATTTTATATAAAAACTGGTATTCACCGAGGCACAAAAAAAATACAGTGATTTTAATGCAATAGTAGTAGTCCAAGGAACACCCTGTTTATTGTACATCAAAATTTTCAACGGATTCGTCTTGCCAGTTACAAAAAAATTTCCACGCTCGTTATTTTTTGCAAAAATATTAATTAGTAAAAAAGTTATTAAAGAAAATCAAATTGAAAAAATAAAGTTTAACACCCTGTATCTCGGTTAGTACAAACTTTTGGACTAAGGTAAGTGTGGCTAAATCGTAATATTTTGACCCAGGGAATCTACAGCTTAACTATGTACCATTAGTTCTGGGACACCCTGTACATACTAGAGTTTGCTGACGACCAAGTAATTGTAGCTAATGATAAAGAAGACATGGAGAATATGATGAGAAAGTTAACGGAAGAATACCAAAAGTGAGGGTTAACAGTGAACGTGGACAAGACACAGTACTTATGTATTGGAAGCGAATCAAGTGAGTTGGAACTAGACAATGGACAAACAATATCTCCATGCAATGAGTATGTATACCTGGGTGTCACATTTGATAAGACAGGAACAGACTGTAAAGAACTAGAAAAAAGAATAGTAAAAGCAAAAAAGGTAATTGGTTGTCTTAACAATATTTTATGGAGCAGGAGAGATAAAAAAGAATGTAAAATTTAACATATATGAAACAATGGTGAAAAGCACGCTGCTGTATGGAATAAAGACTTGACGCGTAACAAAAAAATACAAAGCAAAAATGCAAAGTGTCGAAATGGATACAATAAGAAGATCAATGAGAATATCTAGAACAGATCATATAAGAAATGAGATCATCAAAGAAAGAATGGGAATCGAGGGATGTCATCGGTAAAAGACAACTGATATTGTACGGCCATGTACAACGGATGAACGACGAAAGATTATCAAAGCAGGTCCTAGAATGGCAACAAATAGGGCGCAAAAAAAGAGGGCGTCCTAAACTGGAATAGCAACAGATGACGGAAGATGATTAATTTCGTGATGCTATGTTGTTCGCTAGATTAAATATTTTTGGTAGTTTTTTTTTGTATTTTCAATAGTATATATCAATATCAGCTAAGATTTACATAAATATGGTTTTGAAGTCAGGAAAGATTCCACATTCAAAAATTGCAATTAGTTTTTGGAACCATTTTCATGTAACCTATACCTACTTCGTGCACACCGTGAGGAGTTGATTTGTTACACAAAGTTATTCTTCCGTGGCTCAACAAAAGAGCCAGTTGAAATGTTAAAATCGATTAGATGGAGAAACGCCATATGTTGGCCCATTTTAAGGTTGCATTTGCGTGTGTAATCAAAGTTGAAACTTTTTTAATTTTTTATTTCGTTTCAGTGCAGAGTCATTTAAAATTAACCGCAACGGGAAAAACGATTTTAAATTGGGTTAATTTAATTAATTATAATTAGAGTAATAGGGTTACGAGAAATATTTTTGAACTTATTTTTTGATATAGGTATTATATCCTTTAACTTTCTTTATGTCATCTTAAAATTGTCTTGTCTGAAAAGCCGTGAATTTAATTGAGCAGGCTTTAAAAACTGCTAAAGAAAACTCGTTCTTATTGTAATCCATGCGACGACGAAATATTTATTTGGTTCTTTAAATGTGTGGAAAAATTGTCAAAGAAAAATCAAAAAAACGGTTTTTTTCGTTTTAATTTTTGCGAAATTTGGTAAAGTCACTTTTTAGTGTTTTTATCACGCCTTAATTTTTTTTAAAGATGGTTAAAATAATAGACATCACTATGGAACAATTTGCCAGGGAATGCGAAAAGTGACACAGTGAAAATCAGTAATAACACAAACAAGATGAAATTTGATTTATATTCTATCTATTTAGACTTCTTCGATCCATGTTTGGACATAAGCCTCCTACAATATCTTCCACTCTTCTATGTCTGCTGCCTTGTTCATCTCATTTGGCGTCTTCCCCTACTTCTCTTATTTTCCCAAGGTCTCCAGTTTACAATACATTTGTTCCATCCATCGTCTTATTGTCTAATAATAAAATTTTTATTTGTTCCATCGATCGCCTTTTTACTATATTATTGCTACCTCTCCTCTGACGTCCCTTACTTTTGTTTTATTTCTTCTCCATTTATTAATTTTTCTATCTGTTAGCTTCGCATCAATGAATACACAAGTCGTGTATTCTTTGTTCGCATGTAACATTTGTCTTTCCATTGTTCTGTGGGCTTTTTTTTACCTTATCCATGTTTGATTTTGTGCAGCGGCGTAGCGTGCCCGAAAGGGCGGGGGGGGGGGGGGGGGCGACAGCTAAAAAGGGCGCCTCTGAAAACTGATGAAAAATCTTGTGACAAAAAAAAACAAAAGGTCAAAGGGGCGCCTCTCACAAATCTTGCGACCACAAAAAAAAAACAAAAAGGTCTTCATGTCGTTAGTTTCCTTTGGCACCCACTCAATTGGCCGATACCGGCCCGACTTAATAAAGCTGAGGGCGCTTCGGCCACCTATGGGGCGCCACAACCCTCGGGGCGGGGGGGGGGGGGGTTCACGGGGGGCGACGAACCCCCGCCCCCCCCCCCCACGCTGCGCCGCTGACTTTGTGTCTGTCCAGTGTCTGAGATTTATAGGTGGGTACGCGAAGGATACATTGGTTAAATGTGGGAAAACTAGAGCACATTAAAAAGTAAGAGATTTTACATACATGGAGTGTATATTGAACTTTAAATTAGGTATTGTATGAAGAAGAATACAACTCAACGACCGATTTACCATATACAAACTACAGTTTGCTGGCGCCCAAGTAATTGTGCCTAATGATAAAAAAGATATGGATTATATGATGAGAAAGTTAACGAAGGAATGGGGGTTAAAAGTGAACGTGGACAAGACACAGTAGAGTCTAAATTATACGCATTTGTAATGACGTCACCAGGTGAGAAAAAAACGTATGGCGTAGATATTTTTGCCAATCAATGTTTTTTGATTGACAGTGACGGATACTTCATATACCCAATTACCTACCTATTTAAATCATAGACACTACTTTTTTTTAAAAGCTTATTGTCACCGCTGTTTATAATATACGAAACAAAGATAAACAAAAATGACGTCATTACAAATGGGTATAATTTGAACTATACTTATGTATGGAAACGAATCAAGTGAGTGAGAACTAGGCAATGGACAAACAATATATCCACGCAATGACTATGTATACTTGGGGGTCACATTTGATAAGACCGGAACGGACTGTAAAGAACTGGAAAAAAGAATAGTACAAGCAAAAAAGGTTATTGAATATTTAACAGTATTTTATTGAGCAAAGATATAAAAATTAATGTAAAATTTAACATATATGAAACAATAGTGAAAAGCACACTGTTGTGTTGAACAGAGACTTGTCGCGTAATAGAAAAAGACAAAACAAAAATGGAAAGTGTCGAAATGGATGCAATAAGAAGAGTACCAAAGCAGGTCCTAGAATGGTAACCAATAGAGCGCAGAAAAAGAGGGCGCCCTAAACTACAATGGCAACAGTCAATCAATGAGTCAAAAATACCTGACAAAAGATGATTGTCAGGATCACAGGAGGTTGAGAATAGGCGTCGGACAACGTAGAAAAACGTTCTAAACCGACATAGTAGTAGTATGAGTAAGAATAGATATACAGGGTGTCTCTAAAAGGTCTGTACAACATCTTAGCACATATTCCTTGGCTATGAACAGGGTTAGTTGTTTACCGGTGTAGCAGGCTGCCCCATATTATTATTAATATTATTAAATGTAATATTAATAACTAGATTTTAAAACAACTGGTTTTTAAAATTTTGCGTTTTTGTTTAACGAATTAAAATACAAAAATCAAATCAAGCATAAATACAGGGTTCAAAAAGGTCTGTACAAAATCTTAGCACAGATTTCTGAGGTCAAAATAAGTCGATTTAATGGATATATATACCTTAGTCCAAAATTGCTCCGTTTCAGAGATACAGGGTGTTAAATTTAAAAATTAATTTTTTAAATTAAAAATTTCATGAGCGAAATTTCCGAAAAGCAACAAACTTGAATAAAGCTTTGAGAACAGTAGAAAACTGGCCGTTGCTATAACATTTTGGCAGTGTAAAACACACAGTGAAATAATCATTCAAAATAATTTCAGTATTTCGTTGCGGCATCGAACATTAAAAACATTAAGAAGTATCTCGAAAACGACTTACTTTAGCGCATGTTAACAGGAGTACCTTTTTGGCTTAAAAAGATTCAGGAAAATATTTTCTTAACAAAAAAGTTAAAAGTTACACTGAGAAAAAAGTTACAGGCATTTTAAACTATAAAAGAGCATTGTGAAACGCCCTCTAACGGCCACAGTGAAAAGGTATCCATCTTTAGGTAATGCATCTCAAAAAAACCCCGAGTACCAATTTTTAAAGTAATGCGTTGAGAAATGTTCATAAATTTTAAGACAATCGATTTTCAATTTTTAAATTTACCACCCTGTATCTCTGAAACGGAACAATTCGGGACTAAGGTAAGTTGCTTTAAATCGACTTATTTTGACCTCAGGAATCTGTGCTAAGATTTTGTACAAACGTTTTAGGCACCCTGTATTTATGCTTGATTTGATTTTTGTATTTTAATTTGTTAAACAAAAACGCAAAATTTTAAAAACCAGTTGTTTTAAAATCTAGTTATTAATATTACATTTAATAATATTATTAATAATATGGGGCAGCCTGCTACACCGGTAAACAACTAACCCTGTTCATAGCCAATAATATGCCTCGGTGGCCATGTCGCACAATATGGTGCTTATTGTATAATAATAATTATAATTAGCAGGCACATTAGGTTTGAACGGTAATATACATACATTACCTAACAATGTGCTTACTTAATATTGTCATGTACCACAACAGTTTTTACCTTCGTAGAGAAGGCATTATCTCCGATAAAAAAAAATTGAAGTTACACCGAAAATTTGGGCGGCGGATAAAAGGTCGAAAGTACAAAAGGTCGAAAGTACAAAAGGTCGAAAGTACAAAAGGTCGAAAAAATAAGGTCGAAAATACAAAAGGTCGAAAGTACAAAAGGTCGAAAATACAAAAGGTTGAAAATACAAAAGGTCGAAAATACAAAAGGTCGAAAATACAAAAGGTCGAAAATACAAAAGGTCGAAAGTACAACAGGTCGAAAATAAATCGACAATACAAAATATTAAAAATACCAAGTTACCGTATCAAGTCGAATTGACCTGACAAGTCGAGGTGGACCCGGAGCCGAGAATAGGTTAGGGGACTATCCCAACCTGAGCCGGTTAGGTTAGTATATCAAAAAAAAAACTTTCCTAACGAGATCAGGGTAGTTTTTTTTAGTAAACAAACCTAACCAGGTTGGGGTAGTAACCTAACCGGGTTTACTATTAACAATCCTTGACCCCTGGACCACCTCGGCTGGGCAGGGCAATTTGACTTAATTAGGTTTTAATCTTTTATTTTTCGACCTTTTGTACTTTCGACCTTTTGTACTTTCGATCTTTTGTGCTTTCGACCTTTTGTATTTTCGATTTTTTGTATTTTTGACCTTTTGATTTTCGACCTTTTGTACTTTCGACCTTTTGTACTTTCGACTTTTTGTACTTTCGACCTTTTGTATTTTCGAGCTTATTTTTTTGACCTTTTGTACTTTCGACCTTTTGTACTTTCCACCTTTTATCCGCCGCCCCGAAAATTTGGGTGTATTTTTAATCTCCTCGTGCGTATACTCTTATTTTTTAATGCAGTCGTATAAAAAAGGGTTTTAGTATTTTAAAAATTTTGCAATTGGAAATATTTTAAAAAATCAATAAATTCTGATTGTTTTTATTTTGAATTGCATTTCTAACTTCTTTAACGAATAGGAAATATTGTTTAAAATACAGAAATGTATTTTTTCGTGATCTCTTTAGAAACGTTTAAATTTAGTTTAAACCGGGTGAAAAGTACTCGTTCTGTTACAACTTAACCGTTAGATAATACCCTGAAAACTAGAAAAAAGTAAAAAAATTGATAAAATTTCGAAAAGATCATCTAGGATTTATATGAATATGGTTTTAAAGTCAGAGTCCATATTCAAAGAGTGCAATTAGTTCTTGAAACCATTTTCATGTAACCTATTCCTCATTCACAGTGTGTATGAGTCCATTTATTTTCTTACTTCCAGTTACGCAATCATTAATGATAATAATTGTTAGTTACCTGTATAAGGTCGCCAAATTCTCCACCTCCAGCAATAAAAGTGAGATGACAGATAAAAGGAATTTTTTCCTCTTTGGGGCGATGAAGTTCCAAATCGTAAGTCGTACCCACCACGCCGTAGTATGTTCTATTGCATCCTAAAAAAGATAAAAAGTAGCAGCATTTTGGGTCCGTTAAAATAACAGAAAATTTGGCAGCTGTTATTGTTATTGTTACATACCACTACTATTCAGGGCAAAAAAGATTTTGGAATATTAAACAAACATTTATTTAATAGTTTCACCATGTCAAGCGGCCTTTACGGTCTATGCGCAAGATAAAACTTGCACCTATGCCTACAAGATATTTTGTGCCCACGTTAACTGCAAAGTTATTAAGAATGGTAATCAAAGCACATACCAGTGGCGTATATAGGGAAACTGGGGCGAAACTAAGAATTATTTTATATTTTTTACATATTTCATGAATACAAACATAAAATTGCAAAAAATACGGCCTCATGGGGTCTCGGGCCCCTCCAAAGATGTCTCGAGCTCCCCTAAAACTTTTTTCTAAATACACCATTGTGGCAGCAAACATCAAAAGAAATTTTTTTTGTGGTTTTTGATAGAAATTAAGATGTGAAATTTAGTAGCTTAAGGAGATTAATAGCGCCGCAGGCGAAATTTTTTAAAAAATTAAGTCGAATTTGTGACAAATTTGAAATAAGTGATGCTGCTAAACTAAAAAATAAGTTATATTTTTGGGAGGGGGGGGCAGGCCCCTCTGACCCCCCATGGATCCGTCATTGAAAGGAGGACGTGCGAAAGGTCCCTATTAATACCCGACATGCATATGCATAATATGTATTTGATTTGATTTGTTCCATAGGTTTTGCCTTATAACTAAATGCAAATTGAAATTTTAATTTACATAAAGGCATTGGTCAGTAATTAGTTGCATATCCAATTGCAATTAATAAACAATTAATGTTCATTTATTTGTTACAAAATAATTCAAATATAGACTATACAGAATATTGTTGGACTATATTATATAGTCCAAGACCGGTCTATTTTTGAAGTGATAATAAATCATTTTCCTGAGACCCCCAACGATCCCCAACTTCTTCCTTCTACTTCTTGAAAGTGATTCCAAACCGATAACGCATACGTTAAATAACAAAAACATTTCATGTAAAAAAAGCCAAATACGCAAAAATCGTATTCCGTAAAAACAATTGAGATAAAAGTGAAGTCAAGTTCTTCAATACAAATTTCAAAATGAAAGGTTCTTTAGTTTGGAAATGTGTTTTTAAACTTTCTTCGTGAACAAGAAGATAGTGGGTTTCGTGCAGGCAGATCTTGAAGTGATATTTTTTATTTTACTTAAACAAGGAATTGAGAAAAGGAGTGCCAGAAATATTGAGACTCATTTTACCTTTGTGGACTTACAAAAAGCATATGATTCCGTTCCAGTAAAAAAATTATGGACAGTGTTAGAGCAAACTAATATCCATCATACATACATAAAAGCAATAAAAGAACTCTACGAAGGGTCAACATCTAAAATTAAAATTGGAAATCGACTTTCAAAAGAATTTCTGGTAACGAAAGGCTTAAGATAGAGATGCTGTATCTCTTTAGTTCTTTTTAAAATATATATCGCAGTAGCTCTAAAAACTGGAAACGTAAAGTACACGGCATGGGAATACAACTTAACGACCGATTTACCATATACAAACTATAGTTGCTGACGACCAAGTAATTGTAGCTAATAATAAAGAAGACATAGAGTTTATGATGAGAAAGTTAACGGAAGAATACCAAAAGTAGGGCTTAACAGTGAACGTGAACAAGACACAGTACTTATGTGTTGGAAACGAATCAAGTGAGTTAGAACTAGACAATGAACAAACAATATCTCCATGCAATGAGTATGTATAATTGGGTGTCACATTTGATAAGGCAGGAACAGACTGTAAAGAACTGGCAAAAAGAATAGTAAAAGCAAAAAAGGTTATTGGACATCTTAATAGTATTTTATGAAGCAGAGAGATAAAAAAGAAAGTAAAATTTAACATATCTGAAACAAAGGTAAAAAGCTCGCTGTTGTATGGAATACAGATTTGTCTCGTAACAGAAAAATACAAAACAAAAAAGAAAGTGTCGAAATGGATGCAATAGGAAGATCAATGAGAATATCTAGAACAGATCATATAAGAAATGATAACATAAAAGAAAGATTGGGAATCGAGGGAAGCATAACGGATGACATCACTAAAAGACAACTGATATGGTACGGCCATGTACAACGGATGAACGATGAAATATTACCAAAGCAGGTCCTAGAATGGCAACCAATAGGGCGCAGAAAAAAAGGGCGTTCTAAACTAGAATGGCAACAGTCAATCCAAAGATCAATAAGTCAACAAAACCTGACAGAAGATGATTTTAAGGATCGAAGGAGGTCGAGAATAGGAGTCGGACATTGTAGAAAAACGTTCTAATCCGACGTAGTAGTAGTTAGACTAGTTTTTGGTTTTACTATACTAAAAATCATCGATCGATATAAAATAACAAGTTAAAACTAAATAAATTTAAAATTCGAAGACGAGACCGAAAGGAAATTTTTCTCCATTTCCGATTCGCGCGAAGTTCTTTCGCCTTTCCCATTATGTCAGCCAGCTTGGAGCGATTTTTAAAATCGAAATCGCCGAGAAACTTAATAAAAATGCTCTGATCGAATTTGTTTACATTTATCGCGAATCGAATAAAATTTAAATAATATTCTTGCAGCCACAACGCTGCCATCTATTATCACATTAAGACCGTTAGAAACAAACTTATAGATTAGGTACTTTATTAAAAAGGAAGGAAAGATATATGTGACAATTATAGAGGTATATCTGTGACTAGTACGCTAAGCAGAATATACGGTAAAATAATAAGAAATAAAATGGAGAGCGAATATTAAGACATGGAGGCAGAAGAACAAGCCGGTTTCAGGGCGGGTAGATCGACTTCAGATCATCTCTTTTGTATAACCCACGTTCTTGAAAAGCCAATGGCATACGGACAAGAGCTGCATCTGCTTTACGTCGATTTGCAGAAGGCATATGATAGTATACCACTAAATTTACTTTGGAAAGCGTTGGAAAACACAAACATAGCCGTACAACTAATTAAGGCCATCAAAGAGTTATACCGCAATAGTAAGGCAAAAGTTAAAATAAAGGCAAAACTAACCAAAGGCTTTCAAGTAAATAAAGGTCTTAAACAAGGTTGCTGTATCTCGCCTACGCTCTTCAAGATATACTTGGAACAAGTCCTTAAAGTATGAAAGAGAAAATGTCAGGACATGGAAATTCTGTTGGACGAAACCACCATGTATACTTTATGTTTCGCCGATGATCAGATAGTAGTGGCTCAGGATTATGACGACCTCGAAGATATGACACGAAAACTAATAGAAGAGTACAATAAGTGGGGACTAGAGGTTAATCTCAATAAGACAGAGTATATGTGTATCGGTGGAACGAAACAGGATCTAATCTTAAATACCGGGCAGCGAATTCAGTCCTGTGATGAGTATAAATACTTAGGTCTAAAAATTACAGCTGACGGAACACTAGACAGAGCTAGAAAAGATCGAAACGTACAAGGAAGAAAAGCAATAACTTAATTACTCAGAAGTATGGCCAATCAAGGATAGAACAGAAAAAATGCTTTCCGCTACGGAGATGGACTATTGGAGAAGGGCAGCAGGGAAATCAAAAAGAGAAAGAGTTACAAATTAAAGAATAAGAGAAATTATGACAGTGGGTGAACGTACTTTAGTGGATGATATAAGAACAAAACAACTGGTGTGGTACGGACATGTACAAAGAATGAATGATGAAAGACTACCTAAACAAATACTACAATGGAAACCAACTGGCCGAAGAAAACGAGGACGGCCAAGGAGAAGCTGGAGAGAAGGAATAGACAGTGAAATAAGAATAAGAGGCTTAGATGATGAATTATGGGCAAACAAAAACGAGTGGAGATTGGGTATCGGAAGACGTAGAACGTTGTGAAACCGATAAATATATATACTTTATTTTCTTAATAAAGCTACTCATAAAAAAATAATTTCTAATTGTTTTTTTTAATAGTGTTTTATTTTTATTTTTATGTATTCTTCATAACCAGAAACAAACTACTTATAAGCGAAAAGTTCAAAAGCAGTCGTAGAAAATTTGTTGACGGTTTTCCAGAAAGTTTTCAGGACTCGTTAATGAAAAAAATCTACATAATATTATCACAACGCAAACAAAATACAGGAGAGAAAAGTAAAGTTTTTTGTTTTTGTTTTTCAGTTTTAATTTGGCGAAAGAAAATTACTTTCAGCCACGTTTGCATTGTAATATAAAGTTTTGGCTACAAAAAGTAGGTATAAAGGAATTAATTTTATTTAATAATCATCATTTTTATTAATCATAATTATAAAATTAGATTTTACTATAAGCGCCCCATACACACACATCCATTCACGTGGTTTATCCTGGCAAATGATACGCGGCGGTTAGTAACCGCGAAAAAAGGACAAGAAAAGCGGTATGTTTCATACATCATAGGCGCACCCAGGTGGGGGGCGGGGCCCGGGCCACCCCCAAGCCTTAGATTTTTGTACATATTTTCGACATATTTCAGAAAAAAAAACACAAAAAATAGCTTAAAATTTGACATCATGAGGCTTCGCCCCCCACCCCCAAGAGGCCTCGGGCCCCCCCCAAGACATATTCCTGGGTGCGCGACTGCATACACTTGTAAAATATCCGTGGTTTTTCGTCTATGTATGACTTCACAATACTGCAACTTGGTTCTTTTTTTGATAAACTGTATAGTTTGTAAAATATGAATTTTCAAAGTTTTGCCATTTTGGTCTTATGGGTTTCCCTATACTAAAAATCGCTAAATGACGTTTTTTGGAATCTCAACTCAATCAGTGGTTTTTTCGTATCTGTATGACGCAACAATACTGCAACTCGGTGCTTTTTTTGATAAACTGTATAGTTTGTAAAATATAAATTTTTAAAGTTTTGCCATTTTGGTCTTATGGGTTTCTCTATACTAAAAATCGCTAAATGACGTTTTTTGGAATCTCAACTCACTCAGTGGTTTTTTGTATCTGTATGACGCAACAATACTGCAACTCGGTGCTTTTTTTGATAAACTGTATAGTTTGTAAAATATAAATTTTTAAAGTTTTGCCATTTTCGTCTTATGGGTTTCTCTATACTAAAAATCGCTAAATGACGTTTTTTGCAATCTCAACTCAATCAGTGGTTTTTTTGTATCTGTATGACGCCACAATACTGCAACTCGGTGCTGTTTTTGATAAACTCTATAGTTTGTAAAATATAAATTTTCAAAGTTTTGCCATTTTGGTCTTATGGATTCTCCTATACTAAAAATCGCTAAATGACGTTTTTTGGAATCGCAACTCACTCAGTGGTTTTTTCGTATCTCTATGACGCCACTATAATGCAAATCGGTGCTTTTTTTGACATACTGTATAGTTTGTAAAATATGAATATTCAAAGTTTTGCCATTTTGGTCTTATGGGTTTCCCTATACTAAAAATCGCTAAATGACGTTTTTTGGAATCTCAACTCACTCAGTGTTTTTTTCGTATCTCTATGACGCCACAATACTGCAACTTGGTGCTTTTCTTGATAAACTGTATAGTTTGTAAAATATGAATTTTCAAAATTTTGCCATTTTGGTCTTATGGGTTTCCCTATACTTTTTTTTGAGCGGAAAAACAAATATCTTAGAATCTTCAACATTTTTTTGTTTGTTATGTTACTTTTTTCTCCAACGTCAACTTTCGACGTAAATCGCAATATTACGATTCCTTGTCCCTTTTACCCCCCCAAAACCTAACCCTGCAACGCCCATGCTCACGCATTTATTTTTTTTAACTTCGTTTTTCACCGCTCTATAATTTCCAATGCTTTAAGTCCTGTTAGTAAATATATTTTTTTTACCTTAAAATATGGTTATTCTACTGGCCTATTTGTAATTTTTCATTAATGTGTCTGTCAGTATATTATTGAAATTGTTTTTGTTGAATAAAAATAAAAAATGGGAACACGATGTGTTGCTTGTCAAAAAGAGTTTTATAGGAGTGAAAAGCCGTTTTCTTTTTTGAAGTAAGTAGCTTTGATTATTTAAAAAACTTTGTTTGGTTTGTACCTAATCGCAGTATATATCCAGTTATAAATTAAAAATTAATCGTCCGCGAATTTTCAAAGCCACAGAATATCATCGGAGAGTAACATTGAAAAAGGAAAGGTAGAAGCTCCTGCGCAGCGTGCTCTCTCTACAAAAAACATCAATATTTTTGCCTCACTTTGCATATATGTAAAGGCCTATCCAGTTATATACAGGGTGTTACAGACCACCCGCACAGGCCGATT
Source organism: Aspidapion aeneum (assembly GCA_963576565.1). Taxonomy (NCBI): domain Eukaryota; kingdom Metazoa; phylum Arthropoda; class Insecta; order Coleoptera; family Brentidae; genus Aspidapion; species Aspidapion aeneum. Next base: position 113,617,786 of record OY755042.1, read on the forward strand.
ATTTTAAAAGGGATAATTATTTTTAAACATTTTTACATCACTATCAAGGTAGTGAAATGGGCTCTTTCTGATGACGTAGGTTTTAAGGTCCTAGCCTCACAGGAAGTGTCAAAATTTCGCTCGACGTTGATTTTTTTAAATGAAACATGATATTTCTGATTGCGGATTTCAATTCTACGCGAAAAGATTAAAACGTTTTATTCGAAAACTTTTTCTCAAAAATGCTTTTTTAAACCTCAAAACTGATATTAAATTATATCGCAGTTATAACCAGGAAAAAACCCAATTAGATTTTGGTCAAGATCCATTAATGCTAATGACAGTTTTTTGAGAATTAAAATTTTAAAAAATGCTTACTTTTTAACGGAGTATCACATCAATATGCAGTTTTCGGAATAAAGTAGACTGCATTTTGCTCAATAATTTGTGTTATAACCAAAAACTTCGTAGGAGCTTTAGTTTCTGAAATATTTACAAAAAACTGTTTTCAAAGCTGATATATCATGGCTTCACTTGAAATGTGCTAATAGGCTAGCTAGGAAGGTATCAGATCCGTCATGAATCCATTTATTTTTTTCAAACTTTGACTTCTTTAAGTGAGTCATTTCCTGTGTTTTAAAACATTTTATTTCCTTTGGTGCAATTTATTTTTCAAATCCATCCCCAATATTTAAATGGAAAACCGATATTTGCCGATATGTATAAAACTTTTTTGTGCCCTCTCCTACAACGGAAAAGATATTTCTTCCAATTCTGGCGAAAATAAAATAAGTATAAATTTGGGCTGACGTTTCTGCGAATTGAATGGGAATCGCTTGAATAAAAGAAATATGATCGAGGCCCACACAGTCCAAAGCAGGATATTTTATAGTACTCAAACCTGTACGAAAAGGGTATTTTCAAACCACAGATTTATATATTCAAACTCGCAGCCCACGATAAAGACCGGCCCGGGCGCGGAAATATCACGTGACCTTAGGAGTCCCTCAAAAAAACGCCTCACGGCCCGCTGTCATTATAAAACATGTGTGTGTTCAGTTTTGGTATGTTTGTTTACGTCGATTTTTTTTTAATGCGGGCACGAATTTTATGTGAATTTTATCAAAGTTATTAAAATAACGCAGGCCACGAAAAATACTGTAGTGGGCTGCGTTAAAATAATTAATGGCTAATGAGTAAATTATATAGAAAATACCTATAAGATAAACAATACCGCGAACGTGTAACTAGTGTTGTTCCTTGTCGGTCCAACTATAAAACTGAAACCTAATATGTTGCAAACGGGAAAGAAGTGGTAAAAGATAAGATCTTGGATAAGATTGATCAAGTAATAGACATCCTTAGTGACATTTTCGATAGTGAGAGTGAAAAATGTGTTCAGTTGTCATATCTTATTGAACAATTAGGTCTCTTGAAAAGGTAACCTGAGAATCGAAGATATGGTGGATACAATTTAATGTTGGCTTCATCTTTGTTTATCCAGTTATCCAGTGCACGTCAATTTACAATTCTAAGGTAATATGTCTTCCGCACCCTCGCAATATTAAAAAACTGATTTGTAAAATATTGTTAACAGATAGTAATCTCTCTGGTAGTGTGAAATATTTAAAAAGTAAGATACAGCTTTTAAAAGAACATGAGTTGGTAGTTAACTTACACTTTATTGAAATAGAAATTAAACTTTGTGCTGGGTAATTTTTCAAAAAATTATTGACGACCACTACATTCAGTTCATTGAATGTGAAAAACATCTCACTTATGCACAAAATCACTTGTTTCTTTTTAGTAAATTATTGTGAAATGTTTTATATTGAAAATTTTTCTTCAGATAACTCTAGCGAGTGTTTTTGTGGAGAAAAACTATTGTCAAAGCTTGAAAAAATTAGTTTAAGGGCATGTAAAGTTTTTTAAAATAATTTTATTTAAAAGCACAATGATTTAGTGTCTGCTAATAAATCTTTGAATAAGAACTCATACATCATGACAGTCAAATAAAAATTAAAAAACTAAAAGCTTAGGTTTGATATGTCCAATTTTGAAAGACTTGTATAGATTTGAAGTTACTAACGATATTATGTAATATGTACCTAAAGATATTAGAGTGCAAATTTTGTATATTTTTTTATTTTATAGATTCAGTTCTTTTATCCATAATAAACACATATATATTTTTTTCAATTTTTGCCTATAAAAGAACAAAAATGTTTTGTTAATTTATTTAAATTGTGTAAAAACATATAATATATTAAGCAATACAATAAGAATCCTGGGACTCCTAAGATCACGTGACCGCCAACTTGCTTATAACGCGCCATGGCCGGTCTTTATCGTTGGCTGCGATTCAAACTATGTATAAGATGGTACAAAACAGTGGCGTATACAGGATGTCCCAGATAAATGCAACTAAATGGGGATTTCGGAAACGGTAAGAGATACAAGTTTGTTTAAATAAGAAAAAAGTTGCGCTATTATAAGCCCAATCAGGTGCTGTATCAATATTAAAGATATCTACAAGATTTACTAAAATATCGAGCAAAAACTAAAAATTGTGTTTTTTGAAAAATTGAAATATTGCCGCTATCTTGCAAACTAATTTAATGAAATTTAGTAGTTTTTTATAAGCATCTACGGCCAATCGAATGACGTTAACAAATTTTTTCTAGGCCTTCTAGTTTTTGTGAACCCATAGCCAACTTTGTTATTTCTTATGACCGCCATATTGAATTTATACGTCAATAAATAGAGCATTAAAAGAACTTTTCAACCATGTATAATAAGCCTGTCTTTGAATGACGGATTATTTAAAAAACTCTTTTTTACTTGGTTGGCTGTGAAACAAAGGCCGTAGTTGCATTTGTTGTCATACCTACGTAACTATCTGTCAAAACTTTGCCATTTATTTGATTTATCTGGAGTTTTAAAGTTTCTAAATTACTTAAAATATTTTTGAGTCAAATTATCAATCAAATTTGACATGGAAAGGTTTCCAAATTGGGAGAAAGTGGATATGTATGAATGTGATATTTTGTGTAATAAGAATGCTGGAAGAACTCGAGATGTACTTTCAGAGATATCCAGAAAGACGACAACCAGGTTTGTCAATCTTCAGAATACTTAGAAATAATTTAATTGAATATGGTTCTTTAAAAAACAAAATCGTAATCGACAACTTAATGAAAATATTGAAGCTCAGGTTTTACAAAGTGTTTTGCGCCACTAAAAAAATTGATCAAGGCATGTTTTTTAACGACTCTTGGGCAAAAATTTGACGCAGCACCCCAAATTTTTGATACGATGATACTTCTTATTTCTGTGAAATTGGTTCAGTAACAATGAATTTGTGAGAAAATTTAAAAAAAAGACAAAACTAGCGAGGCAATTGTTTAGTCTGTAAAATAACGGTTAAAACTAAAATGATTATTTCGATCACCTCTATACCGATTTCAATTGTTCGTACCTTGTCGTATCCAAGACGGATATAGCTTTTCTATAGATTTAGAAAGTTGGAATGTTTCTCGAAGCCCAAGAATTTTAAATGGCCAAGTTTAATTCTGTACACTATCTTGGATTTCAAGAGCGTGGTAAATGTTAGTAATGTTATTTAAAGACCAATCGATCTCATAATGTTTTCTATTCCATTGAAATTGGTTCAGTAATATTTAATTTATAAAAAAATGAATGCAGGCAGAATTGAGAAGACAATCTTATAATCTGTAAAACAATGATTGCAACACAACAGATTTTTTAGGAAATTACTGAACCGATTTTAATTATTTTTACCTTGTTATGCGTGGCTGAAATAGAGCTTTTGGATACACAAAAGAGATGAGCCAATTTGAAGGGTCAAGTTCTGTCCGACTAATAGAAGAGTACAATAAGTGGGGACTAGAGGTTAATCTCAATAAGACAGAGTATATGTGTATCGGTGGAATGAAACAGGATCTAATTTTAAATACCGGGCAGCGAATTCAGTCCTGTGATGAGTATAAATACTTGGGTCTAAAAATTACAGCTGACGGAACACTAGACAAAGCTATAAAAGATCGAAACGTACAAGGAAGAAAAGCCATAACTTTATTAAATGGAATAATTTGGGACCAAAGTATATCAAAACATAACAAAAAGCTTATATATAACACCATTGTAAAAAGTATTATTACATACGGCTCAGAAATATGGCCAATCAAGGATAGAACAGAAAAAATGCTTTCCACTACGGAGATGGACTATTGGAGAAGAGCAGCAGGGAAATCCAAAAGAGAAAGAGTTACAAATCAAAGAATAAGAGAAATTATGACAGTGGGGGAACGTACTTTAGTGGATGATATAAGAACAAAGCAACTGGAGTGGTACGGACATGTACAAAGAATGAATGATGAAAGACTACCTAAACAAATACTACAATGGAAACCAACTGACCGAAGAAAACGAGGACGGCCAAGGAGAAGCTGGAGAGAAGGAATAGACAGTGAAATAAGAATAAGAGGCCCAGATGATGAATTATGGGCAAACAGAAACGAGTGGAGATTGGGTATCGGAAGACGTAGAACGTTGTGAAACCGATAAATATATCAGTTCTGTCCGATTAATCCCCTGCAAAGTACGCCTTGCTTCATTAAAATCGGTGGTATAGTTCGAAATTTATAACGAAAAACATTTTGTCCGGAATTTTTCAGCCTGTACCCAAATTCACCAAATTTGCAAAAAAGTTTTATTTTTGGGCCCCTCCAATCGTTTGGGCCTAGATCCGCCACTGGTTCTGTGTATCACAGATCGACATATTTAGAAGGTTCCCAACCATAGATAAAGGATTTGTGGCGCGGTTTAGTGAGTTTTTATTAGATAGGCAACTCCGGCTGTTTGACAGGTCGTTAGCTCTGTGGCGCCCACTGCAGAGCTTAGTGACGAACTAAAAGTTAAGGCGGGAAATTTGAATCGCCTTTTATAATAAATATTTTTTTAATTTAAAAGTTTTTTTTTAAATTTTTAATCAGTCAATATTTTATAAAGACATACACTGTCTTTATAAGATATAAACAGATTGAAAATGATATATAAAGTTCAATAAATAAAACATTTTTTAAATGAGTTTTTATTATTATAAAAAAAGCTACAAATTAACGACTAACTATTGATGAAATAATACATAGTCTATTTGATTGGTAAAATAAAATATAATGAAAAACCAAACACTATCTAGCATATTTAAATTTGCTTTTAACATTTCTGGTGAGTGATGAGTGAATAAATAATGAAACAGTTGCTCGTGAAGAGAATCATTCTTAAATGTCTACTTCTTAACAGCTTGACGAAAATCTGACATAATTTAAAAGTACCTCCTCGCCTTGGTTGTAAGTTGTGTAGGGTATGTTTCAAAGTAGTATATACATAGCTTATCAGTGGTCGCACTAATCATCCAAAAGCTGAAAACAATAAAAAAAATCAACTTATAACCACATTAATCATATGTACTAGATTATGGAAAGATAAACATTTAAAATTAGGGAATAAATTTATTCAAAGTACATTACGCTGCTGGGTTTACCCATCAATTAAGCACAAATTTAGTGTTAATTTTGTGTGTGTCTCCCTTTTACCTAATATCAAAAGAAAGGGATAGACATAAAATTAACACTAAATTTGTGCTTAATTTTGATAGGCAAATAAGGCACCTATCAGGCATTGGAAACCGGTATTCATAGTTCCGTAAAGTAAGCGATAAAAAGTTAAAAACACACTACCAATACAAATTTTATCAAATGCCAATCTAACCTCAAATGAGAACATAAGAAAACTTACCTTAAAATGTCTCGGAAAACTATGCATTTTATACTCGTCTGAACTTTAGACACTTCACCCAGAAAAGCAACTAGAAATTCTTATTCTTTTATATTTAAAATTGCAAAAGTTACAAATTTAACAAAATTTAATTTTAATGCGTCACAGCAGCAAAGATTACCTACATAAGCCAAAAAGATAGATTTAAAATGAACCCGAAATAAAATGCGGTGGAAGAGGTTTTTCTACCTGAAAAAAAGGGGGACGAAAAATCCAAACCACAGATAATTCTCAAAAAAAAATAGAATAAGGAACAAACGCGCGACCGCAGCGCCTCGTTTGAGCTTAGTGAGAACTTTAACCTAACGACCTGTCAAATTGCATTGAGTTTCCTAGGCATGGTTCCCAACATTTATACTTACTCGAACAATACCTCGGCTCGTCGGAACCATCCCCACAATCATTTTTAACGTCACAAAAATAATTTTGGGAGATGCACTTGCCGTTGGCGCATGCGAACTCTGATAGCTTGCACTTGGGTAGCACTTTGGCAGAGAGAGTGCCCTCTGTCGATGGTGGAAGGTTCGAGAAAACGACGACGAGAATCAGGAAGGCTGTGACCGTGGCAGTGTGAACGTGATTAAAGCGATTACGGTGCTGGTGTGTTGACCCGGGTGGCATGTCTTTGAGGTGGTGACGTCGTGGACCCTATGTTGGACGACTGAAACAAATAAAAACATATAAACAAACGTGAAATTTGGTACCCGTGAATTTAAAAATCAAACAAGTTTCGTGGCTAATCGAGTTTTTGTTTCTCTCATATTTTTCTGTGACCTACGACAGCTCTTCTGCCTTTCAGGCCAGATCAACGCTTATTGCGTTTTTACCCGCCATCAGACACGTGAGCGCCAGTCAGCGGAATTTTTAAGCCAGATAAATTAATGAACCACTAAATTTACTAAATTTCACGTTTGTTAGTATCATTTGGCTTAAAAACTCCGCTGACTCACGCTCACATGTTCACTCACATGTTCATGTTTTAGGGGTCAATATTTAATGGGTCTGGGGGTGGGGACTTCAGCCCCAAGCCCCCCTTGCATACGCCATTTCTGGTCGACAAATGGCTAATTGGGAAGTAAACTTTAATAAGGATTCTGCTAGACTTTATTCCTATCTGAATAAAGTCATACAGTTTTGCCCTTATTTTAACGGTTTTTTAAATTTATCAACTGATATGTCAGGTTTTTTAACTAACCATTTTACATTCTACAGTGTCCCCCATAATGTTCGCAACATATGGGAAAAATTTTTATTTGTGAGATATGGGAAAAAATTTTATATACGATCAATCCTGCTTGTTGAATATCCTAAAAAGACATTTTGACATTTGTCACATGCTCACTGTCATGGCGGCAAATTCAAAAAATTAGGTATGAAAACCCAAAAAGTCAGGTTAAATCGCAAAATATCGAAAAAAGTTATTTGACAAAAGTGTTTAGAATGTCATTTTAGGGTCGTCTATGAAATTTGGAGCCATAATATTACAAAATAAGAAATACCCTATTTTTGACCCTAGCCTTATTATGAATTAATTTTATACAGATTTTATTATTGAAATAGTTTAAGTAACGCAATATTGAATGGATAAAGGTAAAATGATTCTAAATTCTTAATTGAAGTCGTTCATAAAAAAATAAATAAAAATATCCGATTAGCACATGTACCTTTCTTGTTGCAATGGCCTTTTTTTTAACAGTTTGTAAGGTTTCCGTGAACTTAGTATTAATACCATAATAGAAAAAAGCCTCATCATTGATATTATTTAATAAATAATATCAATGGACGTTGTTCTTTTCCATTGTGGTATTAATACTAAATTTACGGAAACCTACAAACTGTCAAAACAAAAAGCGAGACAAGAAAAGTACATGTGCCAATCGGATATTTTTATTTAATTTTTTATGAATGACTTTAATAAAGAATTTGGAATTATTTTACCTTTGCCCATTAAATATTGCGTTACTTGAACTATTTCAATAATAAAATCTGTATAAAATTAATTCAGAATAAGGCTAGGGCCAAAAATAGGGTATTTCTTATTTTTTATTATTATTGCTCCAAATTTCATAGGAGACCCTAAAATAACATTCTAAACACTTTTTTCAAATAACTTTTTTCGATATTTTGCCATCTAACCTCACTTTGTGGGTTTTCATGACTAATTTTTTGAATTTGCCACCATGACAGTGACCACGTGACTAATGTCAAAATGTCTTTCTAGGTTATTCAACAAGCAGGATTGATCGTATATAAATTTTTTCCCATATCTCACAAATAAAAATTTTTCCCATATGTTGCGAACGTTATGGGGGACACTGTATGTATTTTTTTGGGGAGATCGTTTATCACAAAAATACTCTGCCAATATATGGGCCCCTAAGCTCACACTAGGTACTATAGTTACAGTGTACGTGTGAGCTAATATAACTAAAAACTGAAATATATTTTATTCAACTCCACACTAAATTACCTTTTGTTTGATACCACACAAGCCATGTTTTGACTTAAACTCAAATTTTTGAAATCCACCCCTACCCTTAAAAAAACAAAAACTAAAATGTATTTTGTTAAACTCCGGACTCAATTACCTTTCGTTTGATATCACACACGCCATATTTTCACTTAAACTCTAATTTTTGAAATATACCCCCAACCTTTTTTTAAAGTAAATTAAAATGTATTTTGTTTAACTCCAGACTCAATTACCTTTCGTTTGATATCACACACGCCATATTTTCACATAAACTCTAATTTTTGAAATCTATCCCCACCCTTTTTTTGGTTTGTGCTTGGTGGATTTTGTTCATTTTTAAATGGGACCATCTTGACCCAAGACCCAGCCTAGGTACCAAATTTCATTAAAATCGACCAAGCCGTTTTTGAGTTATGCGCGTTGGTCGTTACAGACAGACAGACAGACAACAGACAGACAGACAGACAGACGGCGCAACAAAAAAGTTTCAAAATCATCTGAAACGCAAAGATATATAAAAATTTTTGAAATCGGAGCAACTTTTTTTTTCTCGAAAAAATTAGGATCACCATAGCTCACACTACTATAGTATAGTATATGTGTGAGCTAAAAAAGAATGAGTCGAAATGTCCGGCAAAGTTTTTTGTACAATGATGACATATTGATCCGTCACCCCTGTCTACCGGCAAATGGTCTGCTCAGCCAAAATAGCACTTCACAATTCTTCAATTTTTTTTAATGAATTTTTTTAAATAAAAATCCGTAAACAAAAAGATCTTTGAAAGTAAGTTTAAAATAAGTGACAAGCCGTGTTATGGTGAATCACTAATTAATTAAGTTTGTTGGCTTATTACTGCTAGCAGTACTAGCCTTATCTTGGAATTTCCAATATGTCTTTAATATTATTATGATTATGTCTCTGATTGAGCTTGACACAAAGCGTTTATCCTAATAGCCAAGACAATTGCCTAATCTATCCTCAATTGAACAGGTCTGGGCAATTGCGAAAATTTACAGGACATTTATTCGTGACTTGAATTATTAAACGTTTTTTATTCAACTACTTAAAGTTTTAGCTCACACTACTACTATACTATAGTAGTGTGAGCTATAGTGATCCTAATTTTTTCGAGAAAAAAAAAGTTGCTCCGATTTCAAAAATTTTTATATATCTTTGCGTTTCAGATGATTTTGAAACTTTTTTGTTGCGCCGTCTGTCTGTCTGTCTGTCTGTCTGTCTGTCTGTCTGTAACGACCAACGCGCATAACTCAAAAACCGCTTGTCCGATTTTAATGAAATTTGGTACCTTGGCTGGATCTTGCGTCGAGATGGTCCCATTTAAAAATGAACAAAATCCACGGAGCGCAAGCCAAATAAGAGGGTGGGGGTAGATCTCAAAAATTAGAGTTTATGTGAAAATATGGCGTGTGTGATATCTAACGAAAGGTAACTGAGTCTGGAGTTAAACAAAATTAATTTTAGTTTAAAAAAAAGGGTGGGGGTAGATTAAAAAAATTAGAGATTAAGTGAAAATATGGCGTGTGTGATATTAAACGAAAGGTAATTGGGTCTGGACTTAAACAAAGGGTGCGGGTAGATTTCAAAAATTAGAGTTTAACTTAAAACATGGCTTGTGTGGTATCAAACGATAGGTAATTGAGTTTGGAGTTGAATAAACTATATTAAATTTTTTAGTTATATTAGCTCACCCGTACTCTACATCTATAGAACCTAGTGTGAGCTTAGGTGCCCATATATTGGCAGAGTATTTTTGATAGTTACTTTACGATCAACATCAAAATTGTTGTGGACTTATAGTTATTATAAGTTACAGTGCCAATACAATACAATATTATAATGCTTTAAAGTTGGCAACCCCCCACCCCTTTGAAGAGGATGGAAGGTGACCATCTAAGTATGTCCGATTTCATTCAAAATTGGTATGTAGGGACTTTTGGGGATAGGGATCACGAATTTTTAATTATATTTTTAAAATTGTGAAATTGACGCCGCCCTTGTCCCTTTTGTAAGTCAATTTTGACCAACTTGTACATATCCGATCAACATCAAATTTGGTATGGGCTTCTAGTTACAGCGACAATGCAATATTATACAGTTCTAAAGTTGGGAACTCTCCATCTTTAAGGATAGTTGAGGGGTTTTCGTGGTTTAGGATCACGCACCATATTTTTTCTTATTTAATAAGCTTTCAAACAAGTTTTCACAAGTTGGGTCTACCAGCTGCAAAAGAGGTTGGATGTTACTAACTTTTTACTTAAGTTTTTGAATTAAATTATAAATTTTACTTAAAAGGATATTTTTTGTCTAAAAATGGCAAAAAAGTAAAGGGTAGCTTTTTTTAATATTTGAGAGGTGTCAAAAAAAGGTAGTTTATCGTTTTTCTTTTTTGATAAGCTTTCGAGCAAGGTGCCACAAGTGGGGTTATCTAATTTGAAAAAAAAAGTTTTATGCGAGTAGACACCTTTGCAGATTGTCTATACAAGAAAAATTTCGAACAGAAATATTGCTCGTTAAAAATCTTAGTCGAAGTACTTTTGGATTTTTCAGAATAATCTAAATTCAATCCATTTGGCTGATACACTGATTTTATAAAGACCACGTACATGGCAGTGTTTAGGGCTACCCCCAAAAAAAGAAGGGCAGCTAGGGGCAGCAAATTTATATTGTTTTTTTTTAGTCAATTAGACCCCTCTCTCTAATATTCTGGTGGAGATTTTACTAAGCCTTGCTAAGCTTGTTTCTGCAGGCTTTACAAAGAAAAATAGAGACGAAAATAAACGTAATATATTTTAAAAAATTTTAACCATAAAAAGGGTTTTGGAATTAGGAAATTACTAGTAGTTTTTAAAAGTGCAGTTCGGTTCGGTTCGGTTCGGTTTGTATTCTCATTTTTTTTATTTAAAAATACTGTAAATACATAAATTTTTCTCCCAAAATATTTTTCAACTTTAGGGCTCTGTTACAGAGAAATAGAATAAGACTTTTTTTTATCAGTTGCATTTTTTTTATCAACTGGACTATCTGCAATACATTTGGGTGGGTTTGGTTATCATAATTTAAAAAACATATACAGGGCTAATGCCGCTAGCTTCGCCATATAACCCATTGTGCGACGGTTACTCCTTTAAATTTTTTCATTTGCAAGAAATACTGTCAAGAGCAATTATAAGGGTATTTCTCTCAAATGGCCAGGCACCCTAAAGTTAATTTAGGAACGAGAAAATCCAAAATAAACAGTTTATTTTTAATCTGTAAGAATATTTAAAAATAACAAATTTGATGTTTTATCCCATAAAGGTCAAACGGGATTAAAGGAAAACACCGTGAGGAAGTCAGGAAAATCTGGTAAATGGAGTGACCTAAATTTTTAAGGGGTTTACGCTTGCAGCTCCGGTAATTTTAGCTTTTCACATCAGTCGATCGACAAGATATCGCTTTATAGCCACTTTGAACTTTCTAATTTGGGGTCAGGATTGATACCAATACGTTAAAAGCAGGAAATATTAGTTATAGAAGGTTATACGAGGTATTACAATTACATTTTAAAACTGGCCTTCGAGCTAACGAATTTTAAATCTCCACGCTTCGGGCGGTCGGAGTGATTCACCAGCAGTGTATGTCTTGTGCAATGATTTTTATGTGGCATAAAAGCTTTTTTGAGGGTCGTGAAGAAGTTAAAGATGATGAACAAGAAGGGCGCTCCAGCACATCCAAAATGTTGTTGTTATTCTTCTTGAATGGGCGTGTGAGCGTCAAACAGTCAACAAACAATTATATTTGGAAGTATTAATGTAGCTAAGGAACGTGTAAGGAAAAAACGGCCAGATTTGTGGAAGAACAACGCGTGGCTGCTCTACCAGGACAATTCACCAGCCCACAATGCCCTTTCCATTAAGTAGTTTTTAGCTAATAAGATGACCCCCGTCGTTAACTACCCACCAAATTCACCAGACTTGGCCCGTTGCGACTTCTACCTGTTTCCAAAAGTGTGGAAATCGTTAAAAGGAACCCGTTTTGAAATATTAGAACATGTCAAGGAAAAAACGGCAAGACTTCTTAACAGCCTCTCTTCTGATGATTTTTAAAATTGCTTCCAACATTGGAAAAAAAAACACATGCAACCCTGCGTCGATACAGAGGGGACTACACTGATGGGGAACATCACTAAGTTTTATTAGTATTTGAATAAAGTAGATTTTTTACATCAGTCTTATAATTTTATTGTCATACCTCGAATGATCGTTTTTTTAATACAACTTAGGTAAAATGAGGTATTACTTATTAACCCTTATTCTGTTTAAAATTAATGTACCTATCTCGAGGTACTGACAGACTTTGATAAAGATTGGACAAAATCCAACGTGGCGTTTTAAAACTTTCGAAACATTTTTCCAACTAGTATTTTTTAGGTGTGCAAGTTGTGAAAATGTAAAAACCTAAATTATACCAAATATAAATGTTGATGTATATGATAATTATGATGATGATGAGGAGATATCATCATCATGATGATGACGATAATAATTATGATAATTTGGATGTGAGTGCTTAAGAAAGTCTGAAAAGGGTGACCCGTCGCTTCGGCGTCGTAGTGGTAGTAGTTGTTAAACACTACCAGAAGATATGTACAGTCGGGGACTTTTTAAATTGCCGTTGTATTTTTTTTCTTTCAAAATTAATCATTTAAAAAAATAAAAAAAAACAAATTTTTAAATATGTATGTATACAGACAGAGAAAAGGTTTACAATCTTTTTGTTTTGGTTTAAAATACTTTGCCAAATTTTAAATAAGAACATTTTTTATTTTCGAGGGCGGCCATTTAAAAAGTCCCCGACTGTACATATGGCCCGAAACTAAACAGGCCGCATCAGAATAAAACGCAACTATAACTGTAATTTTAGCTTCGCACATCAAGTGATCGACAAGATATCGGATACACTTTGACGACACGAAGCGACGTAACCAGCTAACCGTTTTTAAGTTGAATTAGTTCATTAAACCTTATATTGGTTTTGTAATGGGCACTTAATCTGCGGAATAAGCTTATAGACGACACTTAATGCTAATTTGGTCTTGCAATGTACAATCGCATTAATCGACATTAGTTAGTTAGAGTTCTGTAGTGTTGATGATAATAATGATGATAATAAGGATGATGTATATGATAATTATGATGACGATGATGATGATAAGGAGAATGATGATGATGAGAATGATGATGATAATGAGGACGATAATAATGACGATTATTTGGATGTGAGTGCTTCAGAAACTCTGAAAACTCGTCGCATCGGCGTCGTAGTGGTAGTAGTTGTTAAACACTACCACAAGATATGTACATATGACCCGAAACTAAACAGGCCGATTCAGAATAAAACGCAGCAATAATCGTAATTTTAGCTTCGCACATCAAGCGATCGACAAGATATCGGATACACTTTGACGACACGAAGCGACGTAACCAGCTAACCATCTCTAAGTTGAATTAGGTCATTAAACCTTATATTGGTTTTTTTAATGGGTACTTCATCTGTAGATTAAGCTTATAGACGACACTTAATGCTAATTTGGTCTTACAATGTATGTACAATCGTATTAACCGACATTAGTCACACTCCGTTGGAGTTCTGTGATGTTGATGATAATGATAATGATAATAACGATGATGTATATAATAATTATGATGACGATAATCATGAGGAGGAGAATGAAGATGATGATGACAATAATAATGATGATTATTTGGATGTGAGTGCTTAAGAAACTCTAACAAAAGAGTGACCCGTCGCGTCGGCGTCGTAGTGGTAGTAGTTGTTTAACACCACCACAAGATATATACAACTGGCCCGAAACTAAACAGGCCGAATCAGAATAAAACGCAGCTATAATCGTAATTTTAGCTTCGCACATCAAGCGATCGACAAGATATCGGATACACATCGGATGGTTTTGCAATGTATGTACAATCGACATTAGTCACACTCCGCTGGAGTTCTGTGATGTTCATAATAATGATAATGATAACAACGATGATGTATATGATAATTATGATGACGATGATGATGATGAGGAGAATGATGATGATGATGAGAATTATGATGATGATGATGGCAATAATGATGATGATTATTTGGATGTGAGTGTTTAAGAAACTCTGATAATGGTGATCCGTCGCATCGGCGTCGTAGTGGTAGTACTACTACTACTACCACAAGATATGAACATATGGCCCGAAACTAAACAGGCCGAATCAGAATAAAACGCAGCTATAATCGTAATTTTAGCTTCGCACATCAAGCGATCGACAAGATATCGGATACACTTTGACGACACGAAGCGACGTAACCAGCTAACCGTCTCTAAGTTGAATTAGGTCATCAAACCTTATATTGGTTTTTCTAATGGTCACTTAATCTGTAGAATAAGCTTTTAGACGACACTTAATGCTAATTTGGTCTTAAAATGTATGTACAATCGCATTAACCGACATTAGTCACACTCCGTTGGACTTCTGTGTTGATGTTAATGATGATGAGGATGATGATGATTAAATGCTTATGAAACTCTAAGAAGAGTGACTTATAACGTCATGTCGTAGTGGTGGTAGTTGTTAAACACTACCACAACTGCGTCAAAAGTAATCAAAATTCTAAGCGTTACAAAAACTTGCTAATAATTTAATGTTTCGGTGTTGGCCTGTTATTAATCACCTAATTAAATAACGAATTAAGAGGGAGCCCTGCGTATCGCATTTAATAAGCGTCTACGGGTTTGAAATAACTATTTTATGGGAAAAGTATTTAAAATAAAGGGAACTATTAAATAATAGGCGGTGCAGAGTTATATCGAAATAAACATATTAAATATTCATCAAACAAGTTTCGTGGCTAATCGGGTTAAAAGGAATTTTTGTTTCTTTCATATATTTCCGTGGGTAGCTTGAAAGCTTAACCTCACGGGGGTCTAAGATCTAATGGACACCTAATAAGTGTTGACAGTTAACTGTTTCGTCCTTATAGGACTCCTCAGAACACTGCTTGGTCAATGTGACACCATTGCAAAGTTAATTACACGGTTTTGTCTCTAATCCTTTAAATTCACGGGTACTAGATTTCACGTTATATTAAATATTTTAGGCAAAAATCTATTTGTAAGGGTTTTGAAAAAACACTTTTTTGGACAATTTTTCAAAATTTTAAGGAATCTTTTTTGAACTTTTAAGAAGAGACTCTAATGCACCGCGCACTTAAAACCCTATTGCGATAAGTGAAGCGGTTTTAGTACGATTTAAAGTGTTGCGATTTATTTTTTTTGAGGATTTAAAGCGCGCTAAAAAATTATTTTATTATTAATTGTCAAAAGTTTTATCAAAAAATATTAAAAACTTTTCCCATAAAAGTGTTATTTCAAAACCCCCAAGCTCCCTGATAAATCGTGTTACTACTATACCCAATGAACTCTTGAAAAGGACAACACAGCGATTAGTGCAAACAGTACAAAACTAAAAGTTAAGATTACCAGACACGCGAAGAGGCATTTGAGGATGGCCATTAAGTTACAGCTATATTAGCTGAGTCCTATTACGAAAATTAAGAATTAAGCTAGGTCACGCAAATCTTTTAAATTAAATGAACTATTGAAAAAATAGCATTAGGTATTTATCAGTCTCTAACATTTTTGAAATCGAATTTTTTCGAATACTAGGGACCTTTTTTCTCTTATCTTCTATTTGAGGCATGCGCAGTTACCTGGTTTGAACCTTATCCTTTGCTAAAGGATAGTGTTTGACCTTACTTAAATAAATAAATAAATAATAAATAAAAAAGCCTTTATTTTAATCTCGGCGAAGGGCAGCATTGCTGTATACTTAACCGAGAAAGAGAAAAAAAAATGTACAGTAAAAGAATATTACAAAATATTACAAGTAACTAATAATTAATAAGTATGATTATTAAATTCTAATTTCGTAATTGTTAAAGAAAAAAAAATAACAATTTTATTATTATTATTATAGAGAAAAAAAAATAAAACAACCTAAACTTGCCATAATAGTATTTATTGCTAGTTTCATTCCAAATTTTGGCTTTCCAATAGTTGTCTTTTTAATGCAGATTTAAAACATGGTGATGATATGTCTTTTTTATCAAATATTTTTAAGCTATTTATTATTTTTGGTGCACGATACGAAAAACTTCGCTGAAAAGTTGCCGTACGATGCCGTGGTGTGTCATATCCTCCCACAGTGCGAGTATTGCGACTATGTCTAGTGGTTCCAATATTAAGTTTTTTAATAAGATAAAATGGTTTCTCTCGCTGTAAAAGCTTATGTAAAAAACAACTAAAATGCAACTTTTCCCTATTTTGCATATTGAGCCATTTTAGGTCCTTTAGTTTTTGACGAACGTGATCACGCCTCCTCAGCTCATACACGAATCGTACAAGAGTTTTGAACTTTTTGTAACCTATATTTACTTGATCCATCAAGACAGGGGCCGTAAACAAAGTTGCAGTAGTTGCAATGTGACAACACAAGGGTTTCGCATAAATTTTGTTTGAGTTTTTTGTTTAATACATCTTTACTTTTGTATAAATTCCTCAGATAAATATACGCTTTTTGAACCACGTTGGCAACCTGTGTCCTAAATCTTAATTGGGTATCAAAAACTACACCCAAATTTTTTTGCTCTAGCACATTATTTACCCTTACATTATTTATCAAAACATTAAAATTTTGTCTGGACCATGCTGCCAAAGGGCCAACATATATAACAGCTGATTTATTTGGATTTAATTTAAGACTATTTTCTGTGGAATACTGATGGATCAGGTTTAGGTTTTTAATTAAGATAGTGATTGACATTTGAGCACTAGTTCGATTAAAAGGCTTATATACTTGTGTATCATCGCAATATTGGGCTAAGCTGCAGTCTTCTACACACTTGTTCATGTCATTAATATAAATAATGAAGAGGAGAGGGCCCAAAATGGATCCCTGTGGTACGCCACGATTAAGCTTCACAGGTCTGGAGTATCTACCGTCCACCCTAGTTCTTTGGAATCTTTTGCCCAAATAGTTACTAAAAAATCTGACACTTTTTGATTGGAAACCATAATAAAAAAGTTTGGCGAAGAGCAAATTATGATGGATAGTATCAAAAGCTTTACTATAATCCAATAGCACAAGTGCCGTAGTTTCTCCTTTGTCGATAGCAGCCAAAATATCATCCAAAACTTTAACAAGAGTTGAAGCTGTGCTAAAACCTGGACGAAAACCTGATTGGGTGTCAGATAAAAATTTATTGTCAAGAAAATATTTAAAAATTTGTTTATAAATAAGTTTTTCAAAGACTTTTGACAAAACTGATAATAAACTGATGGGTCTCAAGCATTGAGTTGTATAACGCCCTAAAAGGGCGTTAGAGACGGAAAGACAAGGCATTTTTTATTGACCCTATCCAATTTGGTTCCTATGGTCGGGTATTTCTTTTACAATAAAAACAGAGATAGACATTATTGAACATGTGAAACGGACAAAGATAGGGTGATTTTGCATGCTAATAATACCCTAGATAATATAAGGGTACTTTTATCTCTTTCACACTGACGGCATAAGTGCGACAGAAAAGCAGCTGGCTACCTTTAATCCACCTGCCGTATTTTGAGTGATTCTACCTGTTAGTCCGTGTATACAGGGAAAACTGATAGACAATGTTGTCTAAGTACGGAAATGATTTTTTTTGAATTTTGTGCGGGAATATTACAAAAAGAAATCTTAAAACGTTTAAAAACAAGTTTAGAAGTAACTATTTGAGTTTAAACATGGTCCAAAATTGTTTTTTGTGCAAAAGAAGAAAAAAAATCCATAAAAAAACAACATTTCATGGGTAAGTCGTCTTGACGGATAGTTTTTCCTAAAACACGAGAAAGTTCAGTAGCGTCACGATAGATAGTTTTTTCTGCGACCGTGCGATTTTACCCTCACACATTTTGATTCAGAAAGTGTCACTTCCCCGCGCTTTTTTTTGCATTGCATGAAAATTAACAAAAAGTATTTGATTTTCTTAAAAATGATTTCTTTTTAAATGCTTACATACCGATTTTTATCCAGTTGTTTTTGTTTTTTCGAACCAAACTTTTGACATGTCACGGTCGAGTTTCATACATCTTGATGAATTGTTACACACACTGATCTATGTTTTTATAAATTTCGATAAATTTAATGTTTTTTGCGGACTTTACAGTAATTTTAAGTTAAATTTTGGTCTTTCATCGCGAAAGTATATATTTATTATTATATGACCACCGCGACCGGTCTACAGGCCGGTATCATATGTTTATGTCCTTCTAATGTCATTTGACTATCATGCTGTCTTACTTAATAAGGTCACTTAGTTTAATTAATAATTTTGTCCTACATAATATAAAAGAAGAATAGAAACCAACAAAAAATTTGTGACACTTCGATTACCCATTTTCTTTGATTGCGATGGATTAGGGTGACTAGATTACGGTTTATTAGGGTGCCCAGAGTGCGCAAAAAAAGATTTTGAAAAATTTCCCTAAAAAAATTGAAGACCAAACACTCACTCGCCACTCAATGTTTATGGTCGCATACACTAATCCTAACTCGATTTCCGACGATTATGGACAATGGTTACCCCCTGGACATAAACCTAACAACTTTTACTATATTTATTAACAATAGGTAGGTTAGGTTTGGTTAGGTTGGGTTAGGTTGGGTTAGGTTGGGTTAGGTTGGGTTAGGTTGGGTTAGGTTGGGTTAGGTTGGGTTAGGTTGGGTTAGGTTGGGCTGGGTTGGGTTAGGTTGGGTTATGTTGGGTTAGGTTGGGTTAGGTTGGGTTAGGTTGGGTTAGGTTGGGTTAGGTTGGGTTAGGTTGGGTTAGGTTGGGTTAGGTTGGGTTAGGTTGGGTTAGGTTGGGTTAGGTTGGGTTAGGTTGGGTTAGGTTGGGTTAGGTTGGGTTAGGTTGGGTTCGGTTGGGTTAGGTTGGGTTAGGTTGGGTTAGGTTGGGTTAGGTTGGGTTAGGTTGGGTTAGGTTGGGTTAGGTTGGGTTAGGTTGGGTTAGGTTGGGTTAGGTTGGGTTAGGTTGGGTTAGGTTGGGTTAGGTTGGGTTAGGTTGGGTTAGGTTGGGTTAGGTTGGGTTAGGTTGGGTTAGGTTGGGTTAGGTTGGGTTAGGTTGGGTTGGGTTGGGATAGGTTGGTTCAGTTTGAGTATGTTCGGTTAGGTTCCACTAGGATTGTTTAGGTTAGGTTTAGCTATATTCGGTTAGGTTCGGTTCAGTTTAAGCAAATCGAACCGAACCAAACCGAACCGTTAGATTCGGTTTGATTTGGTTCATTTCGATACGGATGGGTTCAGTTTGCTTTTGTTCAGTTAGACCTTCGATAAATTTTAAAAAAGTAAATAATTATTAATTTTTAGTGTTTTAAGGAATAAAAATTGATATAATGTTCAATTAAACTAATTTTTATTTGTAAAAATGTAGGAATCATAGTTTTCTTGATTTTGTTTTGAATTTCATGCTTTTTTAAAAATTGTGCATTTTCATAAAAGGACCAAAAAAACTGACCCGATTTCGATCAGTGACCTTAGTTATTTCAAGTTTTTGTTGACAGCTGATAGACGTCAGGGACCGTTTTGTTTCAGTTTGA
Organism: Aspidapion aeneum; assembly: GCA_963576565.1. NCBI lineage: Eukaryota > Metazoa > Arthropoda > Insecta > Coleoptera > Brentidae > Aspidapion > Aspidapion aeneum. The sequence goes on from OY755042.1 coordinate 113,637,790, forward strand.
AATGAGAAAATGCTTCTTTTGTAGCAATTTGTATGGGTTTTAATGGGGTTTTAAGAATGTTTCAATTTCAATTTTTTTAACAAAATCAACGATAGTCCGCAATTTTTTTTTTAGAAATCACTATAAAATGGTCTAAAATTATCATTTTTCAAAAAACTTCGTAGTTTTAAGAAAGGTGGTAAAACGTACCAGACCCCTGAAATGTGTTGCAGTCTAGGACAACTGGGCGCCGCCAACTCGGCGCCACCAACTGGGCGGCAGGCCAACTGGGCGCCGGGCCAACTTGACGCCGAGCCAACTGGGCGCCGGACTAAAATATTTTTTCTTGATAAAATGTGCAGATGAAAAACAAACTTAAAAAAATTAAAATGGCGCATCCAAAATGGCGGACTTTCTTATTTATGCATCGATATGTATCGAATATGGAACTTGGCGGTGTTTCAAGTCGCAGAACACTACACCTACCAAATTTCAACACTCGACTTAATAGATGTTGAAAGTTTTGTATAAATAACATATTTATTTTGTTTTTATCTGCACATTTTATCGAAAAAAAATAGTCCGGCGCTGAGTTGGCCCGGCGCCCATAAGGCCCGGCGTGGCGCCCTGTTGGCGTCGCCGAGTTGGCCCGGCGCCCGGTTGTCCCATTCCGAATTGAAATTTTTAGTTCCGAAATTTCATCTGACTCGAGCATAACTTGTAGTCCACCCAAGAAAAGAAGAGTTGAAGAAGACCCTTGTTCAAAGAAAGAAAATATTTTACCTGGAAGGTACAACATTTGTAAAGTTCTAAGATGAAAACAATAATTTTAATACATCCACTGCACTTAGCATGCTTAGAAATTCTTTTTACTCTTGTTTTTTACTGAAGAGAATTTTGTAAACACACACAAGTAAGTATTCATGAATTATTTATTATTCAAACAGAAAATTGTTGATAAAAAAATTCTAGTGGAATTCAAAATTTTTATTTTGCGCCGCCACTGCCCTTTTTTATCCAAGACAAGCAAATAGAATATTTTTGCGATGTTGCATGTTTCCGGACTCACCAAACCGAAATTCTATTTTCATCCCTATTTTGCTCATTAAATTCTTACTTGTATTTGGTCAATTGCGATAAAAGCTTGATATAATGGCAATTTTGGCCCATGCCGGGTCTACCCGTAGGGTATAGAAGTCAATGGTCTCAAGTCAGATAGTTGACTTGGATTTGGAACCTTAGGCAATGGCAATAAATTACTTAACCTTAATTAATTGTTACTTAATTAAACACCGTACTTTAAAAAGTAGTGAAGTACATGGTTTAAACTACTTTTAGTAATTTAGCTACTTCTGAGGAATTGGATTACTTTTAAAAATATTTAACTACTAGTAGTTAATGGTAGTAAATATATTTTTAAAAGTAATCAAACTTCGCAAAGTAGTTAAGACTACTAGTAGTTAATTATTTTTAAAAGTAGTTGAAACCAAGTTGTTAACTACCTACTTTTTGCGATTATTTTATGCAGAATAGAAATAATCGAGTATACCTACTAGGAGAAAAAATAATCAGAGTACAACTACTTGTTAACTAATTTTGCTGTTAACTGTGCACATTTTAGGAACAGGCTCTCCATGCTCGTGTTGAACATTGTTGAACATGAGTGGCATGCACTTTCTCAAAAGAATTCGCTATAACATGATTGTGATTAGCACGAACATCGAAATAAAGACCTTTTTGGGTATTTGGAGTGTGAATTTCGAGAAACGCTCGGACACGTCGATTTTGTTTGCGATGGGGACACTTTTTGACTATCTTGAAATCTTTGTAGCACTATTTTAAATAGGGAAAGTGGGTCTAGTGAAACACCGTGTATATCTGATCCAAAGCAAAAAAGCAATAGCACAACGGCAAGGCATTTTAAATATCTTTTATTGTGTCAAAAGATCTGGTCTAGCACTTCTCTCAATTTATCTTGCTCAGCACAATCAATAGCCTATAAAACATCTAATTAGGCTAACCTAAAAAAATTATTGGAACTTGACATGACAAAATCACTCTTGAATGTATATTCTTGAATATAAATGGCGCATAATGGCGTTTCAATACGTTAGGCATAAAAAGCTACCTTTTATACGCAAAAAACGGATACCTATAGGCACCTACCTACAATATTTTTCATTTCTTTAAAAACTTTTTGCCGCTTCGATAAGCTATGCCGCATTACAGTTCTTTGACACTTTTTAATGGAATTTTCAATCAAAAAGAATGTCCATTAACGCTTTCCATTCGTTTGAGGGGTGAGTTTAATGCGAGGCACTTTTCCATTTGGAAAATCGAATTTAGAACTTACCGCTTTTAAAAAATGTGCTTTTTTTTGCTCAAATGTAAGTTAGGGTACGTGTTATACGCATTTTAACCTATTTTTAATTAAAAAATTACATTTTTAGGAAAAAAAAATACTTGGGATAAAATGAGTTATTAATAACAATCATTCATAAGTTTGGTCTTAAAATGAATAAAAATATTTACAACTAGCCTAAAAATATCTGGCTTAGCCACCCAACCCACTTGCAAGAGTCGTACCATAAAATCTTGTTCTAGTTTCTCTTGTATTTCGGTAGATGGCGCTTCTTGCAATAGTTTTCTCACTATTTACATAGGATTAGAAACATTGACCAAGCAGTGTTCTAAGGAGTCCATTAAGGACGAAACAGTTAACTGTCAACACTTATTAGGTGTCCATTAGATCTTGGAACCCACGTGAGGTTAAGCTTTCAAGCTACCCTCGGAAAAATATGAGAGAAACAAAAACCTATTTTTACCCGATTAGTCACGAAACTTGTTTGATTTTTTAAATTCACGGGTACTAAATTTCACGTTTGTTAGTAAAAAGATTGCCTTAACAGAATAGTGAACATGTATGCCAAATATCATTAAAATCGCTTAAGTAGTGTTTGAGATTCCCTGTTAAAAAAAACCCTCTTTATACGTATATGTACTCGTATATGATATAATTGTATTGTATGTACAATAAAATGCTCTATATATTTAATAATAATCATTCATAAGTTTGAGCTTAAAATTAATTACTTTTTTACAATAAACGCCAATAACTAAAATCTGAAAAAAAAAACGCTCTGTAAATATATTTCATATTTATGGATCTGTTTTTAAAAACTCGAAGAAAAATGCAGAGTGATACAACAAAACACATCCGCAGATATAAAACACAAAATTAAAAAAATATATAATTTTAAAACTATTTGACGGATTTTGAAAATAATTACAAGTTTCTTAAACCAATTTAGAGACCATCAAAACGTAGTGCCGCCATTTGGCTCCACTTTTTCGATTTGAATAATGAATGTCATTGAACGTATCCCAAAAGGAAGTGTCTGTCACAAACAATAAAATCGTGCCAAAAGGTGCCCCGTTTAATTAAAAATCGTCATGCCTCAGTATATTTTAAAAAATTTACGTTTTATATATAAAACTGGTTCTACTTCACTGGATCACTCTGTATATTTAAATATAAATTCATCATATTTCAGTATAAAATCTTTAATCCACTAAATGATTTGTCTTTTGTTGCAGGTGGGGCACTACAGCAAATTATATATTTGGAGATAAATAAATATCAATAAATACATGAGGAAGCAGACATTAAACTACCAGAGTCTTTTGAGTAAAAAGAAGCTGTGGTTAATAATAAAAATTAAGACAACGCTTGCTTTGCTTGGGCCATTACATCGGCCCCATATTCAGCTGAGCAATATTCATAAAGAACGTCATCTAACCCCTACTACTCGACTGTGTTTGATTTGGCAGGTATTGATTTTCCTTTTAAGTTAAACGACATTGCGAAATTTGAAAATTGAAACAATAATGTTTATAAGTGTGACTGAGAGTCACACTTTGAGAATCATAAATAACAGAGTAAAGTACGAAGTAGTGGGACCGCTTTATTATTCAATTCGTAAGCTTTTGTATCATCTCAATTTACTATTACTATTTAAAGGATATAAAAATTCTGACTCATATTGTCCACTATTTCTAGAACAAAGATTTGTCGTGTCTGGTTCGAAATTAATGTAGCTTAGTTCGCTTTAGCTGCCCAAAAAACTTACCACATTATCAACAATATGACCTTTCCACAGGTTTATGTGAGCACACCTTCCACTGATTTTATAATTGACAAAGTTGGATGAGCTGTCATGGGGAACATTTTAAAATTTGAAACCTATGAGAAACTACTTAAAGCCACATTTGTAGTGTACGCTGATTTTGAGTCCGATTTGCAACCAATAGAAAGGTGTGAGCCAGATCCCAATACACCATATATAATAAAAAACATAATTTACAAGCCGTATGAATTTTCGTACATAAGTAAATGTACAATTGACGATTTTTATTTGGGAAACCCTTATATTAGAACAAGACCCTAATGACACCCAAACAGTGCTATCTAAAGACCTGTTAACTTGGAAAACCAGGGCAAAGGATAGGGCAAAATCGAAGCTGATGTACTTCACATTATATTTTTGAACTAGACCCTTAAGCTGTACATTTTTATCCATTTAAAACATTTCTTTTGTTGCGTTTGTGAAGTAAAAAATGCTTGGCCATTTCTGGCCGTTTTATCAAAAGCTAGACGACAAAGCATTTTTTCGGTTGAAACTTCGGAAAAGGCAATTTTTTGATGGATTAGGCTGTGTAAGCTTTGGGCTTTGTCATTTTTTGTGAATAAAATTAGCTGTACATACCTTAACTTTAGTGTTTTGCCTATTAAAATTTAAAAACTTAGAAATAGCCAACTAAACACAGAGGTCATCAACATTACACTGCATGCGTATATAATGTGTCATCTATGTTGAAACCATGTTCAAACAACAACAAACAAACAACCAGTTTAAATAACCAGGTCGAAGCCCCGCCTTCTGAACCTCACACCAGATATTTACCACAGCACCCCTCTTTTCATAATTTAAAACAAAATGACCCTTCTTGGTGGAAAACCGTTTAAAGTGCCTTAGATCTAGGGAATTTTATACGATATGATTAATGAAAGCAGAATATACGGTAAAATAATAAGAAATAAAGTGGAGAGCGAATATAAAGGCATGGAGGCAGAAGAACAAGCTGGTTTCAGGGCCGGTAGATCGACTTCAGATCATCTCTTTTGTATAACCCAAGTTATTGAAAAGAAAATGGCATACGGACAAAAGCTTCATCTGCTTTACGTCGATTTGCAGAAGGCATATGATAGTATACCACTAAATCTACTTTGGAAAGCGTTGGAAAACACAAACATAAGCGTACAACTAATTAAGGCCATCAAAGAGTTATACCGCAATAGTAAGGCAAAAGTTAAAATAAAAGCAAAACTAACCAAAGGCTTTCAAGTAAATAAAGGTCTTAAACAAGGTTGCCGTATCTCGCCTACGCTCTTCAAGATATACTTGGAACAAGTCCTTAAAGTATGGAAGAGAAAATGCCAAAACATGGGAATTCCGTTGGACGAAACCACCTTGTATACTTTATATTTCGCCGATGATCAGATAGTAGTGGCTCAGGATTATGACGACCTCGAGTATATGACACGAAAACTAATAGAAGAGTACAATAAGTGGGGACTAGAGGTTAATCTCAATAAGACAGAGTATATGTGTATCAGTGGAATGAAACAGGATATAATCTTAAATACCAGACAGCGAATTCAGTCCTGTGATGAGTATAAATACTTAGGTCTAAAAATAACAGCTGACGGAACACTAGACAAAGCTATAAAAGATCGAAACGTACAAGGAAGAAAAGCAATAACTTTATTAAATGGAATAATTTGGGTCCAAAGTATATCAAAACATAACAAAAAGCTTATATATAACACCATTGTAAAAAGTATTATTACATACGGCTCAGAAGTTTGGCCAATCAAGGATAGAACAGAAAAAATGCTTTCCGCTACGGAGATGGACTATTGGAGAAGAGCAGCAGGGAAATCAAAAAGAGAAAGTGTTACAAATCAAAGAATAAGAGAAATTATGACAGTGGGTGAACGTACTTTAGTGGATGATATAAGAACAAAACAACTAGTGTGGTACGGACATGTACAAAGAATGAATGATGAAAGTCTACCTAAACAAATACTACAATGGAAACCAACTGGTCGAAGAAAACGAGGACGGCCAAGGAGAAGCTGGAGAGAAGGAATAGACAGTGAAATAAGAATAAGAGGCCTAGATGATGAATTATGGGCAAACAGAAACGAGTGGAGATTGGGTATCGGAAGACGTAGAACGTTGTGAAACCGATAAATATATATATGATTAATGAAACCCAGCATAACTTCTACCATTACTTTTCCTGTTCTTCTTGTTGCTGGTAGATTCTATTTTAAAAGTTGTGAGTTTACAAAAAAACACATTTATATTCCCAAAAAACATCAATTTGGGATCCTCACCCATTAATATACCCAAATTGAAAAAGCCTCAAAGCTTTAACGTTTTTCTCCCGTTATTTCCTGACACGTTTTTTAGCGCGATACCCTTGATTTCGGTGATATAACACTTTACAGACGAGGGGATCCATTTATGATAATGGAATAAAAATCGCATAGCGTCTATAAACGTTTATAAACGCTCCATGTAAATATATATATAAAAAAAGGTAAAAGATAAAAAAATATGCACGAAAGCAAAAATGTGTAAAAGGTAAAAAATATTCATGGAATTTTGTTTGTCCTCTGCCATAGGTTAAGTTATAAAAAAGCGATAAAAACAAACTTTTTCTATAAGCAGTCATTTTTTAATATTTTATGGTTTCCAAAAATGGGAGTAAAGTGATGCTTTTGCATCCCTCAAATATGTCAATTAAATATCGACATATTCGACGGACTACGCAGGGGGGTTTATGGGCAGAAGCCCTCCCCAGAGTCCCACAGCCACCAAAAATTAATATCAAGCCCCCCTCCCCATCCATATCCAGATTTTGAAAAATGTGATATGTTTGTATCATTGGATAACAACTACTACTATTACTGCTTTATTCAAGCAACAAAATCCCAATATTTAAACGGCAAAAATATTTTTATGCAGAATGCATTAAAAAATCAGTTTGAACATTTACATCATTAAAGAAAAATTAGTTATTATTTTTTGTAATTGGCTATTTTTTGCCTCAAATAAATCTTTAAATTAACGTAAAACCATTTTAATTTGCTAAGTATCAAAACTGTTAAACTAAAAATCGTTCAACTAGCAATTTTTAATTTATATGTCTGTTGGAAATTTCCAGGTTCGGACTATTTTTTTTTAAATATTAAATAGTTTTTTAACCTTAAAACAAAAAAAAAATAATTTTAATTATTTTATGATAATAATAGTATGAAACGAATCAAAATAGTAATTAAAAAAATCCAGGTCCGTATTAAATTTTTTAATGATAAATATTATATCTCAAAAACGAAAGAACATTTAAAAAAATTGACAACGTCATTATTTTCTTTTAAAAAAGTTTCCTTTAGAAGGTTTTTACAGAATAAAAATATCTCGCAAAATAAGCGAGATATAAGGGATTATTAAAAATGCAATTTTTTCAAAAACTCCCTGTATTAGCGAAATTAAGGGGCATAGCAAAAATCTGACAATTTTTAAGGGCTCAAAAAAAAGAGCACGGTAAGGTGCAATAAGAAAATCAATATCTTAATAATAAACGAGTTTTCTGTTTAATCCCATCGAAAATGGGACACGCTGTACTGTAAAATTCTATAGGGACATGTCGTCCTTTCTTTCTATATTTCGTAATTAGAATGCGACATAACATCTACGGTGCACAGAATTTGGGTCGAGTTAAGAGCGCATCCACTGTATCCTTGTTTGAACACGAATACAAACACATACATACCGGGTATTAATGTCTAGTTAGAATTCAGGTCTTTAATGGAATTCCCTTTGGGGTTTATTGATACTTTTTGATGAAATTATTAATTAAAGAATGATCAAATTTTAATATTAGTAAGTAAAATTTGGAACTGCACATGCTCATGTGCACTTATGAAGGAACCGTCACTGGGTTTATCCATATATTCCACCAGACTTCACATTGTTCTAAGGAAAGAAATAAAAAGAAACCTCAAAAGAAAATCTTTTATATATTCCCTTAAAATCCTCTATTCTCTACGTATCTAAAGCTGCTCTAGAATACTGCGTATAAGCAAGGGCGCACCTAATGGGGGGCCTCGGGTTAAACGCCCCCCCCCCCAAGCCTAAATTTTTAGGTTATTTTCTACATATTTCATGAATAAAAGCAGTAAATAGCATGATATGCGATATCATGAGTTCTCAGCTCCCCCCCCCACCAAGACAAATTTCTAGGTGCGCTACTGCTATAAGGGTAAAAATGTATTCCGTGCAGAGCTTATTTTTGATGAAAGATATGTAACTTTTTTATACATGAAAGAATTTCTAGATAGGTATTATTTATCTATACAATCAGTTGACATTATCTTCAAATTCAAACTCAAATTCACTACAGTTTTTAGCAGGTGTTACTAAATCCAAAGCTAATCTTTTTAGCTTTTTGGTCTTATTTTAGCTGCGTCAGCTCGGCACATAAGCTTACTTCCAGTAGCGTAGTAAATATATAGGTAACGTAGAGGCAAAGTGAGTTTTTAATGGAATGTTTCAGTAATCAAAGTAAGCAGGGAAGTGACTATTCTTATACAGGGTGTTTTAAAAAATGTAACTATTTATAGGGATTTCGAAACCGGTTGCAAACAAAAGTAGAAAGAAATTCGTTAACTTCATTTGATTCGCCGTAGTTACTTATACTTACATAGAAAATTATCTTTTTTTTAACTTGTTTACAAGTTTACATGTTTCAGTTTTTAGCTTTTACTTAATATTTTGCCCTATAGTTTTTTTTTATTTCAAAATAGCTTTACTCGTTAGTTTTTCAGATTTGCCAAAATTTTATGTCTTACCGTTTCCGAAATCCCTATAAAGCTCCTGTAGTTTTATCTGGGACACATTTCCGAAACGTTAGAAGATACAGTTTTGGTTAAATCATTGAGTAAATAATCCATATAGAGGAGACACTGGCGCTGAAATAAATGCCTCTGGTACGCAATATTCAGGGACTGCTAGTACGATTTAGTTACATGTGCGAGTTCCGAGGCTCATAAATGGAACATCATAAAATTATAAGGTTTTCTCTCTCACCATATATCTCAAAATTTGTGAAGAATTAAAAAATCGTTATTATACGTCAAACTGTGTAGGGTTAGCAAGTAGGTAAATAAATTCATATTAAATAAGGAGAACAGAGTAAAGAAAGTTTTTGCGAGGTACCAGGGTAAGTGCGAAAATCACACAGGTGTAATAAAGTATCTTTCTAAAGAGTTAAGTACTATATTTTTTCCACGACTACAAGATACATATTTACCCAAATTTCTTTTCCAATCAACTTTTATTAGTTTTGTCCCTAGATAAGAAAGTATTTTCTTCTCTATAGAGAAAAATGTGTGTGTCAAAACATTGACTTTTGACTTAACAGGCTACAGAACTCGAAGAAGAACTTTTCATTTTTTGAGATGAAAATATTTTCGTGTCTAGAAACGAAATTGTCCAACTATCTCAAAAAAATCTTTTTCGTCGCGGACTAAGAAGGTAAAAAAAAGTTTCTAAGCAAGAGGGGGTTTCCATCAAATATTATTATGTTTGGTATTTTCTAGTCACGACACTGACTCTCATACTTTTGTTCATTTAGAAATAGAGGCAGATTTTCCATTTTGTGACTAGTTAGCGCTTTTGTGCATGCGAGATATTTCTATCCGGTGTGTGCCAGCTGAATTATTCTGATTTTAAGCGGATTAGAATTTATAAAGAAAATTTGCATCATTGTTTTAATAAAATACAGCCAAATTGGACGCAGCGAATGCAATGCATCAATGAGGGCTCCAGAATGTCCTGGGGGGAGAGGTTAAAGAGGCAGAAAAAACAAAAAAACAATATTCTCTCCGGAGGATAACTCCTAAACCGCTGAACCGATTCTCATGAAATTTTCAGGTAAAATTGTGTACAACACTGTAAAGAACTGATTAGACTTTGGTCAAAATCCAGTAATGCTACTGACAGTTTTTTGACAGTTTAAACACGTTTCTGAAATATTTACAAAAACTAATTTCAATGCTGATATAGCATGGTGTTCACTTGTGTGTGTTAAGGTCACTATATAACGAAGTCTTTCTAAAAAACTTCGTTATACAGTGACCTTAGTGTGTGTGGGCTAGGAAGGTTGATCCATCATGGATCCATTTATTTATATTTACTTGCCTCTATTAACAAGTCAGTCTATCCATGTTTATCTCATAGTTTTGGATTCACTTCGACTTTTTGCAGTTTGGCCATTAAATATCAAATTGCTTTATATTTGTCAAATACACACAAACAGTCCAAACATTTTGTGGATCTTTATGGACTTTTAGGGGACAAAGACTAGCTTAACTGACCAAATTTATCTTTTCCCTAAAAGGGGAAAGGAAAATAAAGTTTAGTATTTAAATAGAAACTAAATTTGGACCATTATTCCAGTGTATGAATTCTTGAATGAGTGAGAAGGAGTACTCCTTCAAAATCGAGTAAAAGTCAAACTGCGCAGGCGATCTTTAAGCCATCTAAGAAGATCGAGAACCACCTCAGATCTGCAAAGGATATAAGGGACCCACTAAATTCTTCAGGGATATACCGCATTCCCTGTACCAGTGGCGTATATAGAAAAAAGTTTCGGGGTGGGCCCGAGGCAGTTTGGGGGGGGGGGGGGGGGGCGAGACCCCATAAGGCCGTATTTTATGCTATTTTATGTTTGTATTCAGGAAATTTGTATAAAATATCTAAAAAAATCTTAGCTTCGGGGGGGGGGGGGGGGCGGGCCCCCCAGGCCCCCCCTTATATACGCCACTGCCCTGTACCTGTGGAAGTTTCTACATCGGAACAACCAAACCGTCTGTAAATACAAGAATCAAAGAACACAAAGCCAACTGTCGACTTGGACACACGGAAAAATCCGCACACACTAAACAATGAAGACCACCGAATAAAATTCAAGGACACACAGGTTCTCTGCTCCACCTCTTCATACTATCCAAGACTCTATAAAGAAGCAATCGAAATTCATAAACACCAGCAGAAGTTCAACAGATTTGCAGAAACCATTGGGTACCGGTTCTTAAAAACAGTAAACGGCTCGCTTACAACTACAAAACTGAATCTCGGGAAAATGACCAATCACCGACCAGCTCTGAAATACTGATTTCAACATTTTTTAAAAGGGTCAATAAGTACCTATTCTAAAAAGTTTCAAATATGTATTTCCAATAATTGAAACAAAAATTTTTTCAAAACTTTTAAAATTTTTTGAAAAAAGCTTTTGGAATAATTTTGAAACTTTTTAAAATTTTCAGAAATTGTTAATGCCTATTTCTAAAAAGTTTCAAATAGTTTCAAAAATTTAAAACATCTTTTTTCCAAAATTTGTATTTTTAAACTTTTAAAGTTTTTGATATTTTTAAATATCTTTTTAAAAATTTTTTTTTTACAATTTTCCCAAATTCTTAATACCTATTCCAAAAAATTTTAACGTTTCTTATGTTTGTAATAATCTGAGATGTTTTTGTTTATAAACAATTTAATTTTTTTTTAATTAAAAAAAAATTAAATTAGGTTTTTAATATTCTCAAAGTTTAAATATTTTTTCAAATATCTAAAACATGTTTTTTTGATTTTGAATATTTTTAGTTAAACCATGGAGTCAAATTTTGTTTTTGTGACCGCGTTTCTAGAGATAAAAGGACTTTATTTCCCCCAAGAAGCCCAAGAAACTTTTTTTATGCAAACATATCGGCAGCAACCGCTTTCTACATTTCCACAAAAGAGTGTTAAATCGCTTGAGCTACTCTGAAATGCTTTCTTCAACCTTTCAAAATTGAATTTACCCGTCGTCGAAGGTTTTAGGCTCAAGATATTTTTTGCCTTTTAAAGGACTCTTTAAAGGAATTTCAAGAACTGAAAAGATCCTCTTTACGTCAATACTGTATTACAAAATTTTTAGTAAAGAAACCCTTTTTCGGGTTAAGTTTTGTTATGGACAAAGTTACGCGTACTTTCAGAAATTAACTTCTTTTGTGAAACTCCATGTTTTTGAGGGGAATCAGGTATTTCTAAGGAAGATACTGACTCCCACTTGCCATCCTTAATTTTCAAAAGATCATCAAAAGGTAAAACAGTCTTTTAAAATAGCAAGCCATTTTTAATCTACGGGGTGTTTTGGAAGAGTTTTTTATGCATGTTTTTTTTTATATGAAAGTTATTTTAGCGTACATGGTAAAAAATTTTGTCTACAATAAATACACGTTATTTTCTTGAATAAATTGTTTTGCCTTAAAACAATTTGTTTTGAATTAAAATATTTCTTTTTAGTTCAACGCAGACTAAACAGTCTTGAAATGAGACTTTATTTTTCTTTTTTAATTGTTTTGTTTCAGTATACTCTATTTTATAACAAAGCAAATTGTCTTGATATAAGTAATATTTTGCTTCCAGAGAAAACGGTGCCAATTCAGTTCTAATTTATAATAAAACCATTTCTGTTTCACATTAAAATAAAGAGGCAAGACATTATTTGTGCTAAATCAAGAAAATATTCTTTTGGTGAATAGGAAAGCACAAATTATTTTACTTCAAAGCTATTTGCTTTGATCTAAGACAATTTTTTTTACCGTGTAGGATTTATAGACTGCTTCCTGTGCTTAATGTGTGTAAGAGAGAAGTAAAAGAGAGACAAATATATTTTGGGCGGTGTCTTGAAATATTTTTCGAGGTTATAAACCCTTATTCGGGCTGTTATTGGGAAAGTGGGGTCCTGTACAGCGAAACAGGTGAAAAGTAGGTATTTTATTTTCACGCAAATTGTAACTTTCAGCGTAGCGTTCAGGAAAAAGTACAGATTGTTTAATGGTATTTTGAAATAGCTGTCAAAATGCAAATTAATTTGTTGTCGCGTTTCAGGGAAGGGATATTCCAAGCAGTAGCTCTAAAAAATAGTAACCCATTTCCAACGAACAATATCTTAATTTAATTATTTTACAGTATTTTAAGGTCAGTTAAAAAATAACAGAGAAAATTCAATTTAACAGATGGATGCTTCTTTTTAAATGTACGTTTAAAAAAATAAAATTTTGAATTACCTTTCTTTCAAACTACATTTTTTAAAAACGCGTTTTTCGAGCACATTTTTTTAAATAAATATTTTTGAGGGCATATCCTTAAATTACCTTATGTGATCAACTAACAAAGGTTAGCAGAACACTGATTTTGAGCTGTCAAAAGTAAGATAGGAAAGCTAGTTTAGAAAAACAATTTTTCAAAAATAAGGCATTTGCAAAAATTTTATAAAAATCCACTTTTTGAAAAAAACTTTTTCGAAAACATTTTTGTGTCCAGTCATAAAGTTTTCTAATGTGGTGTGCATACAAATCCTATGAATTTAATAAACGTTATTTTATAATTTTTGTTTTTTTATGTTTTCCGGATGCTCGAAGAAAAAATAGTCTTTCTAACCCTTCCAGAAAATTTCTTTTCCGCACTTGATTGCTGGACGAACTCTATGCATCGGTCGGCAAACTGCAACAACAATTGCGTCCGAAAAAATTACTTTTTCCACACTTGTTAGGTAATACAGTGAAACCTCCCCTTGCGGACCCCTCTATTAAGCGGACACTCCCTTTAGGCGGACACATTTTTTAGAACCACGCTTTTTTCTATTTCTTTACATGTAAAATTCACTCCTATAACCGGACACTCTAATAACCGGACGCGGACAAGTTTTTTTCGTTAAAAAGTTTTGAAACCTCCCTTAACCGGACGCGAACTTTTGACAACGGGACGGAGCGCTGCACAACATGGGCACAAATATTATGTAGTATGTTGGCAACAACGCACTCTGCAGCCGGGTAATTACCTCTGTCCGTTTTAATGCGGAGACTGAATACTTCTGTCATATTTACAACATATTTTATTCGGCGGAGGCGGTTCTGCTGTCTGTTATTTTTATTGTTCAATTGGATAGTAATAGATTTCTTTGAAATAGTACATAGTAAAAATACTCTGCCAATATATGGGTCCCTAAGTTCACACTAGGTACTATAGTTATAGTGTACGTGTGAGCTAATATAACTAAAAACTGAAATATATTTTATTTAACTCCAGACTAAATTACCTTTTGTTTGATACCACACAAGCCATGTTTTGACTTAAACTCAAATTTTTGAAATCTACCCCCACCCTTAAAAAAAACAAAAAACTAAAATGTATTTTGTTAAACTCCGGACTCAATTACCTTTCGTTTGATATCACACACGCCATATTTTCACTTAAACTCTAATTTTTGAAATCTACCCCCACCCTTTTATTTGGTTTCTGTTCGGTGGATTTTGTTCATTTTTAAATGGGACCATCTCGACCCAAGGCCCAGCCTAGGTACCAAATTTCATTAAAATCGGCCAAGCGGTTTTTGAGTTATGCGCGTTGGTCGTTACAGACATACAGACAGACATACAGACAGACATACAGACATACAGACAGACAGACAGACGGCGCAACAAAAAAGTTTCAAAATCATCTGAAACGCAAAGATATATAAAAATTTTTGAAATCGGAGCAACTTTTTTTTTCTCGAAAAAATTAGGACCACCAAAGCTCACACTACTATAGTATAGTATATGTGTGAGCTAAAATTATTGTGTGTGTAAGACCACACGGCAGAAGTGTAAACTTCAACAAGGCGAAATTAATAATATTGGCCCATAACATATTCTGCAAAGCGGACCGAACCGAACCCTTCTGTGTACTAGCCTTCATCTGCATCATCATATCGCTCGCTGAATGTTTCTCACAGTTAGTCGACTCGAGCCGGTTTCACCCGAATGAGCATTACATAGCCGAGTCTGACGGCTCAGTTCAATTCACTACCCACAAAAACTGCTAAACGCGCCTAAAGAAGTTTACACTTCAAAAACTTTTTAGTTTACATGAAAAAATGGAAGTTGTTAACGTTTCGGAGAAGGAACATCTATCAGCACGAAAGATCGCTGAAAAATTTAATATCGGAAAAATCAACCTGCGGAAATTGTTAATAAATTATATTGAAATTTCGCAGTTCCCTCTTATAAGCGGACACCTCCAATAAGCGGACAAAATCGACGGAACCGTGAGTGTCCGCTTATGGGAGGTTTCACTGTATACTATTTCCACACTTACAGCTTTCACGAAGGACGATGCATGCAGAAAATTATTACTTCCCGTACTGGTTTGGTAAAAAAATAATCAGTCCTGCATACTGCAAATTACAGATATGACCTTATTTTTCTGTTCTGCAAATGTTACAATATTGTGAATCACAAACTAAAATGAACTTTTCCTTGATCAACAAATAAGATAAATTTTACAATAATTAATTTACTTAAAATTGATTACCAACGATTAATCTACTTAGCAGAAAGAAATTTGTATGTGTGTAACCAAAAATAATGTGATTCCCAATTTACAAGACACAATGAAAAAAACCTTAAGAAAAAGAAAATAAAGAACTAAAGAAAAAAGTCCCGTGTTTATCTCAGATACTACTATAAAATGCAAGAAATAATCACAGAGAAGCATCAGTAAGCAATCTGCAACAGAAGAAGCATTTAAACCCAAAAAAAGTTTAAAAATAAAATTTTAAAAAAAATGAATTCCTTCACAGTATTCTTGGTGCTTTCCAGTGTTCTCTGCGGTGTGTTTTCTTTTGAAAATCAGCGAGCCGATTTCGATGAAGACTCCAACTATTATTTGATGCCTTTGCCTCTTGTTCGAGTAAGAAGAGCAGGTCCAGAGTTGAAATACGCTTTGAAATGTCCTGGATCAGACTGCTGGGCATCCGTAGGCGGCCAAGGTACGTTAATATTATTGTGTATATACAGTGTGTTCCCGGATGGAGTTGACGAGAGGAAAAAATCCTTTATTTTTGATTTTACCCACAAAACTCACTCTTAATAAAATACTCTGCCAATATATGGGCCCCTAAGCTCACACTAGGTACTATAGTTATAGTGTACGTGTGAGCTAATATAACTAAAAACTGAAATATATTTTATTCAACTCCAGACTAAATTACCTTTTGTTTGATACCACACAAGCCATGTTTTGACTTAAACTCAAATTTTTGAAATCTGCCCCCACCCTTAAAAAAAAACAAAAACTATAATGTATTTTGTGAAACTCCGGAGTCAATTACCTTTCGTTGGATATCACGCACGCCATATTTTCACTTAAACTCTAATTTTTGAAATATACCCCCACCCTTTTTTTTAAATAAATTAAAATGTATTTTGTTTAACTCCAGACTCAATTACCTTTCGTTTGATATCACACACGCCATATTTTCACACAAACTCTAATTTTTGAAATCTACTCCCACCCTTTTATTTGGTTTGTGTTCAGTAGATTTTGTTCATTTTTAAATGGGACCATCTCGACCCAAGACCCAGCCTAGGTACCATATTTCATTAAAATCGGCCAAGCGGTTTTTGAGTTATGTGCGTTGGTCGTTACAGACAGACATACAGGCATACAGACATACAGACATACAGACATACAGACATACAGACATACAGACATACAGACATACAGACATACAGACATACAGACATACAGACATACAGACATACAGACATACAGACATACAGACATACAGACATACAGACATACAGACATACAGACATACAGACATACAGACATACAGACATACAGACATACAGACATACAGACATACAGACATACAGACATACAGACATACAGACATACAGACATACAGACATACAGACATACAGACATACAGACATACAGACATACAGACATACAGACATACAGACATACAGACATACAGACATACAGACATACAGACATACAGACATACAGACATACAGACATACAGACATACAGACATACAGACATACAGACATACAGACATACAGACATACAGACATACAGACATACAGACATACAGACATACAGACATACAGACATACAGACATACAGACATACAGACATACAGACATACAGACATACAGACATACAGACATACAGACATACAGACATACAGACATACAGACATACAGACATACAGACATACAGACATACAGACATACAGACATACAGACATACAGACATACAGACATACAGACATACAGACATACAGACATACAGACATACAGACATACAGACATACAGACATACAGACATACAGACATACAGACATACAGACATACAGACATACAGACATACAGACATACAGACATACAGACATACAGACATACAGACATACAGACATACAGACATACAGACATACAGACATACAGACATACAGACATACAGACATACAGGCAGACAGACAGACAAACAGACAGACAGACAGACAGACAGACGGCGCAACAAAAAAGTTTCAAAATCATCTGAAACGCAAAGGTATATAAAAATTTTTGAAATCGGAGCAAGTTTTTTTTTCTCGAAAAAATTAGGATCACCATAGCTCACACTACTATAGTATAGTATATGTGTAAGCTAAAATTCTGCTTGTTGAAAAATTAAGATTAACATAATAAAATCTTTGATTAGATGTACAGGGTGTTATCAAATTAGGAAACATGTAATTAATAAAAGTAGAAAAATCTTTATTTTTAATTTTACGAAAAACATCACCCTTTAGCCATTGCAGGGCGAGCTAGGAAGGGAAAAATTCTCTTTTAAATTATATATCAAGTAAATTACGTCATTATAAATGGATCTTTATATATTTTTAGGAACCTTATTCCAAGACAACAACCATAAAGTTGATGCTTCCGCATACGCTGCAAAGGACGTTTCCACAAACCTCAACTTCTTCAAACCAGAAAGAAATGGAGCAGCTGTGGACTATTCCTATAAACCTTCTCAATCCAACTTTAGGGTGGAAGCTGACCACACAAAAGGCTTCGGAACTGATGTATCAGCTGCGGGCCGATACAATTTTGTGCAACAGAAAGATTTCAAAGCAGGAATTGAAGCTTCAGTCAATAAACATTATGGGGGACCCATGGGTAATGGACCTTCTGATAAGGCTGTGTTTTTAAAAGCTGAAGCAAAAATATAAATATTTTTGTCAAGATCTGTAAAAAATGAAACTGTTTAAAAGTCTGATAATATATTGATTTGTAAATATTTTATTTATTAATAAAATCCTATTTATAATATAAGACTTTGTTCAATTTTTTTTACTTTATTATTTTGTTCTGTCATATTTAACCAATCAGAAGAATGCGGTTAAAATTTTTGATGGGGCCTGTCAGAAATGGGCAGATTCCTTAAAAAAAGTAGTGTAGTATACCTGCTGACCACTAAATACTTAAATCAAAAAAGTAGATTAACTACTTTTTCCAAAAAGTGGTTAAATTACTAACTACTAGTAGTTAGTAGTTAAAAATGTAACTACTTTTTTGATTGCAAGCAATAATATGTAAGTAGCGAATTCGTTTGTCAGTCCACGGCAGTATTTGACTTTTATTTTTATTCTGCATAAAATAAGTACTTTTGTATTTTAAAAAATAATCAAATTCCGCAAATGTAGTTAAGACTACTATTAGTTAAATATTTTTAAAAGTAATCAAACTCCACAAAAGTAGTTAAATTACTAAAAGTAGTTAAAACCAAGTAGTTAACTACTTTTTGAAGTAGTTTTTGCAAATATTTTAAGCAGAATGAAAATAATCAAGTAAAACTACTAGAAGAAAAAAGGTAATCAGAGTACAGCGTGTCCTATTTTCGATGGGATTAAATGGGAACTCGGTTATTATTAAAGATATTGATTTTCTGATTGCACCTTACCGTGCTCTTTTTTTGAGCCCTTAAAAATGGTGTAATCAGATTTTTGCTATACCCCGTGGTTTCGCTAATACAGGGAGTTTTTGAAAAAATTGTATTTTAATTAATTCCTTGTATCTGGCTTATTTTGCGAGATATTTTTATTCTGTAAAAACCTTTTCATGGCAACTATTTTAGAAGAAAATAATGACGTTGTCAACTTTTTGAAATATTGTTTAGTTTTTGAGATATGGTATTTATCATAAAAAAATTAAATACGGACCTGGATTTTTTTTATTACTATTTTGATTGGTTTTATGCTAGTATTATCATAAAACAATAAAAATTTAAAAAATTTTTGTTTTAAGGTAAAAAAAAAAATATTTAATATTTAAAAAAAAAAATAATCCGAGCCTGGATATTTTCAACATAAATATAAATTAAAAATTGCTAGTTAAACAATTTTTAGTTTAACTGTTTTGATACTTAGCATATTAAAATAGTTTTACGTTAATTTACAGATTTATTTGAAACAAAGTCTACGAAAAATACAAAAAATACAAATTACAAAAAAAAACTAATTTTTCTGATTGCCATTATGTTTAAGACATTGTTGGCATTTTTGAGTAATTTTTCTTAATGCATTTTGCATAAAAATATTTCTGCCATTTAAATATTGGGATTTTGTTGCTTGAATGAAGCAGTCAAACATATCACATTTTCCAAAATCTGGATATGGTCGATTTCTAGCCAGTTTAAAATAATTGTAAGCCATGCATTTGTTTTGTAAATTTCACAACCTGCTGTGCTACCATCAAGTAATTAGTATGATATTATTTTTGTAACTTTTTAACGTTTTTTACTTTATTTATAAATCTTTTAATTATCATTTCAAAACAGATATACTAAAAATCGTTCAACTTTGTTGCAATTTTTGCAATTTTTAATTTGTTTTGCAATTTTTAATTTATAATTACGTTGGAAATTTCCAGATTCGGACTATAATTTCTTTTTCAAATATTAAATAGTTATTTTTAACCTTAAATCAAAAAAATATTAAAGTTTTATCATTTTAAGGTAATAATAGCACGGAACCAATCAAAACAGTAATAAAAAAATCCAGGTCGGTATTTAATATTTTTATTTATTTATCCCATCGAAAATGGGACACGCTGTACAACGACTTTAAAATAAGTTTTATTTTTTTTAATACATTCTTTTCAAAAGGAAAATTTTGCGAGAATTTTTTTTTCGAACACTTTTTTAGATTTTTTTTTTTTAAACATTAAAATTTTTGTTCATAAAATTTTTTTACGAATTCATGCCATTTTTTTCGACAAAAATTTCTCGCAAAATTTTCCGTTTGAAAAGATTGTTTTTCAAAAAATTGCTTTTTAAAAACCAATGTTTAAAAAAAAATTTATGCGACCTCAAAATTTTGCATTTAAAATAGATTCGATTACTTTTCTTAAATGTTCGTTCTCTCGGTTCCTGAATAGGGCTTCAGAGGTTAGTATTCATTTTCTTTGCATAATAATATCAATTAACTTTTCTAGCTACACCTAGCTATTAAAACGCCTGTTTTCAGTTAAGCTAATAGTTGCTTTAACCGCCTCTCCTTTAGGAATTTACCTTAAAATTAAATGCATATGCTCTTGGCGGCACCAACCCAGGGCCCTTAATGCAGGCACTCGTGTGGAAGTTAAAAAGGTTATGGAGGTTTAAAAAGGCCGACAAAGATAAGAATAAAAGAGATTTTAAAGCTTAGCTGAAGTACCTTTTACATACATTTAATTTTATATTTATACGTTTATCTTATTTTACCCTTCACCCTTTACATATATGACATTCTGGTAAATGGAATGACTCACAAAATTTTAACAAGAGGTAGAAAAGGTCAAAATAAAAAAAAGTTTATATAACATGGGAGTCAAAACTCTGGTGCTGTAGATGACGCTAGAAAATACTCTGCCAATATATGGGCCCCTAAGCTCACACTAGGTACTATAGTTATAGTGTACGTGTGAGCTAATATAACTAAAAACTGAAATATATTTTATTCAACTCCAGACTAAATTACCTTTTGTTTGATACCACACAAGCCATGTTTTGACTTAAACACAAATTTTTGAAATCTACCCCCACCCTTACAAAAAAAACAAAAACTAAAATGTATTTTGTTAAAGTCCGGACTCAATTACCTTTCGTTTGATATCACACACGCCATATTTTCACTTAAACTCTAATTTTTAAAATATACCCCCACCCTTTTTTTTTAAATAAATTAAAATGTATTTTGTTTAACTGCAGACTCAATTACCTTTCGTTTAATATCACACACGCCATATTTTCACATAAACTCTAATTTTTGAAATCTACCCCCACCCTTTTATTTGGTTTGTGTTCGGTGGCTTTTGTTCATTTTTAAATGGGACCATCTCGACCCAAGACCCAGCCTAGGTACCAAATTTCATTAAAATCGGCCAAGCGGTTTTTGAGTTATGCGCGTTGGTCGTTACAGACAGACATACAGACACACAGACAGACAGACATACAGACAGACAGCCAGACAGACAGACAGACAGACGGCGCAACAAAAAAGTTTCAAAATCATCTGAAACGCAAAGATATATAAAAATTTTTGAAATCGGAGCAACTTTTTTTTTCTCGAAAAAATTAGGATCACCATAGCTCACACTACTATAGTATAGTATATGTGTGAGCTAAAACTACGTATAGGGATTTGGATCTGGTTACAGGTGGGTCTACTTCCCACATTAATTTACAGGTAGTAAGTTACGATCTCCGGTTTTAACATTATACTTAATTTTATTATTATACAATTATAAGTCACTTCCAAGTAAGAGCGAAATTTGTTTTTCCAGTAAATATAATTTTAAACCTTTTAGCAACAAGGCGTTTGTACCTGCTCTTAACTCCTATGAATGTGCTGATATAGCAGTTTTATCTGCAGGGTTTTTCCGTACATTTTTACCAACCAACCTAAGAGTTTTTCGAATAGATACTAAAAGATGACTAATACGTTTTGTCATCTTTTTTTAAAGAATTTACTGGCCAAAATATTATCTAACCCTTTTTGAATAATTGTTAAAGGAGAAGAATAGATACTAAAAGATGAATAATACGTTTTTTGTCTTTATCTGTCACTTTTAGGTTATTGGCCTACGCATCAGAGGCTATCTGGCCACAGACATTACTTAATTTGATTTTTTCTTGTAATATCTGTCTCATAATCAGTTTTATAATCTGTTTGCTAGGGTTTTTTGGAACTCAGACAATTTTTTAATTTTTTTCCTGCAGCTCTGCAGCTCTTGTGCACTAGCCGCCCCTGACGGTATATTCTTCTTGTCATGTTGGCCAATCGGTCCGCTTTGTCATTCCCCTGTATCTCAGTGTGGCTGGGGCTCCAGGCAAGTTTAATTTCTTTTCCCTCCTCCATTAGTTCCACTATAGTCTCTCTTACTTTCAGTGATTGCCATTCTGATCTTTTTTTAAAGAATTTGCTGGCCAAAATATCTAAACCTTTTGATTAATCTCAAATTTTGATAGAAGGGTTCTTTTTTAATAACGAAACACCCTAGATTTTTAGATTTTTGTTTCATTCTTATTTTAAAAATATTTACAGCATTTTCCGATTTAACTCATTAATAACAAAAATAATGAATTCATCGGAGCATAGATGTTGTCAAGGAAGAAATATATGACAATTTTTGCATACCTTTTATTTAAAAAAAAAACAGTACCCAAGTATCAGTTTAACTCTATAATAGGTTAATACGAACAAATGGTAAATTATAAACATTTATAAAACCAATTTTTTTGCTCAATAGAAATGAGAATCTCTCGACGAGAGGGTCTTTCTCTCTCGTCTCGAGCTTTCATTCGAGAGAAAATATCTCTCTCTCTCAGCAGCAATATTAGTCGGTACGGGGTAGGAGAACAGATTTCACTTAAAAGAGTAATTAACTCTAAAGAGCTGGCGACTATGCCATTGGTCGAGCCAAGTACATTTCGCACAACACGCGACCGCTCAGAGTTTGCTATTGGTCAGAGCGTGCGATGTGGATTCGATACCGTGATTACTTTAAAAAATATTTAACTACTAGTAGTCTTAACTACTTACTACTTTTGCGGAATTTGTTTATTTTTAAAAATATTTAACTACTAGTGACTTGTAATAAAAAAAGTAGTTAACTTTTTAACTATACTGACTACTAGTAATTAGTAATTTAAGTACTTTTTGATGAAGTAGTTAGTAGTTATGCTCCACTACTTTTTTCAAGGAATCTGCCCAACTCTGACAAGACCTATCAAAAATTTTAACCGCATTTTTCTGATTGGTTAAATATGGAAAAATAATAAAATAAAAAAAGTTGAACAAAAGCTTATATTACAAATAGGATTTTATTAATAAATAAAATATTTACAAATCAATACATTATCAGACTTTTAAACACAGTTTAATTTTTTACAAACCTTGACAAAAACATTTATATTTTTGCTTCAGCTTTTAAAAACACAGCCTTATCAGAAGGTCCATTACCCATGGGTCCTCCATAATGTTTATTGACTGAAGCTTCAATTCCTGCTTTGAAATCTTTCTGTTGCACAAAATTGTATCGGCCCGCAGCTGATACATCAGTTCCGAAGCCTTTTGTGTGGTCAGCTTCCACCCTAAAGTTGGATTGAGAAGGTTTGTAGGAATAGTCCACAGATGCTCCATTTCTTTCTGGTCTGAAGAAGTTGAGGTTTGTGGAAACGTCCTTTGCAGCGTATGCGGAAGCATCAACTCTATGATTGTTGTTTTGGAATAAGGTACCTGAAAAAATATAAAGATCCATTTATTAAAACATTTTTTGAGATAACGCCGAAAATGTTTTATTGCTTAGGTTTTCAGAAAACCGAATAAAACCTAAAGAACATTTTTTTCATAATCTTTAGAAATAACCCCATACCAATGGGACGCCAATTAAGTGCTAACCATTAACTTGGCCTATAAAACCTAATAAATTTTCAGTTTCATGATATAGAAATACAAGGAAATAGTATCTCAGCAAGGATACAACCTAGGCAACAAATTAATATCTGGATTTGTAGTCTTTGTTATATGGCTACAAAAAAACTACATTTACAATTAGGCAATATTTAAATTAACGGCAAAATTGTAGTAAAAAAAAAGTAGTCTGACAAAAAAAACACATAAAAACATTTTTGTGGGAAATCTTTTTGTCTATAATTTTTGTTAATTTTTTTTCTTAAATCGGAAGAATTTAAATTATTTTAGAAAAACTGAATCTGAAATATTAAGGGCCAGAACGACCAGGACGATTAAAAATGTGAGATATACATATACACAATAATATTAACGTACCTTGGCCGCCTACGGATGCCCAACAGTCTTTTCCAGGACATTTCAAAGCATATTTCAACTCTGGACCTGCTCTTCTTACTCGAACAAGCGGCAAAGGCATCAAATAATAGTTGGACTCTTCATCGAAATCGGATCGTTGATTTTCAAAAGCGAACACACCACAGAGAACACTGGAAAGCACGAAGAATACTGTGCAAGAATTCATTTTATTTTAATTTTTTTTTATTTTGAAACTTTTTATGGGTTTAAATATTTCTTCTAATGCAGATTGCTAACTGATGCTTCTCTGTGATTATTTCTTGCATTTTATAGTAGTATCTGAGATAAACACGGGACTTTTTTCTTTAGTTCTTTATTTTCGTTTTCTTAAGGTTTTTTACATTGTGTCTTGTAAATTGGGAATCACATTATTTTCGGCTACACACATACGATTTCTTGCTGCTAAGTAGATTAATCGTTCGTAATCAATTTTATGTAAATTAATTATTCTAAAATTTATCTTATTTGTTGACCAAGGACAAGTTCATTTTAGTTTGATGTTATTGTTTTGGTTTGAAGTAATTCCCATTGATTTGTGATTCACAGTATTCTGACATTTGCAATATGACTGAATACTTTTCCGCACGCATCGGCCTTCGGGAAAACTGTAAGTGTGAAAATAGTATATTTCCTAACAAGTGTGGAAAATTTAACTTTTCGTACCGGTTCAAGAATAATAAACGTTTATTAAATTCATAGGTTTTGTATGCACACTACATTACGAGAATTTATGGACTAGGCACAATATTCCAGATCATTAAAAAACTGGAACAGTAAAGTACACGGCATGAGAATATAATTTAACGACCGATTTACCATATACACACACTACAGTTTGCTGACGACCAAGTTATTGTAAATAATAATAGGGGTCTACTACGATATACCTCGATGCTGGAAAATGCGTGTTTTTTTTTTAAATAATAAGTTTAGGTCTTTTTATACCGTTTTCAAGAAAAAAAAATGCGGATTTTTCACATTTTTTTTAGAAATTTCAAAATTAAAAAATTAGTAAAAAATTACACAAATTGCTATAGAAAGAGGTTATTTGACGTTTGTGATGTCGAGATAAAAACGGGCGGCTCACAATCCACTGAACTTGATCTACATGGTCAATTAGCCAAAATAAGGTGACCAACTGTCTGGCAAGGGACGAAAAAAGGTAATTGTGTTTTTAGAAATGTATTTACGCATAGAAATATGGGTACACCATATTTTTTAAATCTAACGTTCTACCTGACATCTGGCTCCAACCATTTAATTGGTCGCGCATTTTCGACTCTGTAAAATCGTCCAAAATCGTCTATTGAGTATTTATAATGGAAAAAATGATGCAGAAAGCTTTATAGTTTGTGATTTATCATAAAAATGATGTAAAAATCAGCACAACCGAACATTCTAATCAGCCTAACCTGACCTTACATAAAGTAAACCACAAAAACGGTAATTCAGCAGTTCGGTTTGGTTTGGTTCGGGTCGGGCTTAGGTAAGGTTTGTTGTGTCTTAAAGTAATTCAGCAGGAGTCGGCTGCGCCGACTCCTGCTGAATTACTTTAAGACACAACAAACCTTACCTAAGAACAAGTCAAACCGAACTTAACTGAGGCAAACCGAACCTAACCGAACCGAACCGAACCGAACTGAACCAAACCAAACCGTACCGAACTGAACCGAACCGAACCGAACTGAACGAAACCGAACCGAACCGTACCGCACAAGCAATAAGCAAGAATCGGCTGCGCCGATTCTTGGTGAATAGTTCTAAATAAATAATTTCCTATAATTTGGGCCATTAACCCTCAGATGCCCCGTAACAAGGCTTTGCTAATCCATTCTCAATCTTTGTTGTTTTGTATGTGAGCAACAAGGACTTAATCGCGATTAAACCCATGATCGCGCTTAAGTGCTTACGGTGCATCTGAGGGTAAGTCAGCGTAAGCAAATCGATTTGGGAAATTTGATATGGCCGAATGACCTGCAAAAAGTCGGCCCAGCAAAAAATTTCTCTCAATGTGTCAAAACATCTGTGGGAAGGTCAACTGTACAAATTTTCAAAGTTATGTGAAAAAACCGCGAAAAAACACGAAAAACTAGGTATGTAAGGAATTTAAAATTGTTAAATTATTAATCCTAAGCTAATTTACAAATTTATGTCGAAAATTTGACGACGCAGTGATAGAAATTGATTTTTTTCAACCAAAACAAGTCAAAGAAAATCACTATGTAACGTTTTTTTAAAAAATTATTTTTCAAAAAAACCATACTTTTTTTTTTAATTTCCCGTATCTAAATCGACTAAAAATAGTCCAAAGAATCATTTCCATACAAAAAAATCGTTATATAGGGCGTTTTGACGAGCGAGGTATAACGTAGTAGAACCAATAAGGGTAAACATGGAATATGATAAGAAAGTTAACGGAAGAATACCAAAAGTAGGGATTAGCAGTGAAGTGGACAAGACACAGTACTTCTATATTGGAAAGGAATCAAGTGAATTTGAACTAGACAATGGACAAACAATATATGCAATGAGTATGTATACTTGGGTGTCAGATTTGATAAGCACAGGAACCGACTATAAACAACTAGAAAAAAGAATAGTAACAGCAAAAAATGTTATTGGATTTCTTAACAGTATATTATGGAGCAAAGAGATAAAAAAGACTGTAAAATTTAACATACATGAAACAATGGTGAAAAGCCCGCTGTTGTATGCAATAGAGACTTGTCGCATAACAAAAAAATACAAACAAAAATGGAAAGTCTCGAAATGGATGCAATAAGAAGATCAATAAGAATACCTAGAACAGGTCACATAAGAAATGAGATCATAAAAGAAAGAATGGGAATCGAGGGAAGTATAACTGATGACATCACTAAAAGACAACTGATATGGTACGGCCATTTAAAACGAATGAACAACGAAAGATTACCAAACCATGTTCTAGAATGGTCCAAAATTAGAATGGCAACAGTCCATCCAAAGATCAATGAATTAAAAAAACCTGACAAGATGATTGTCAGGATCGAAGGAGGTGGAGAATAGGCGTCGGACAACGTAGAAAAACGTTCTAAACCGACATAGTAGTAGTGTTAAGAATATCGAAAAAAATAAATATTAAGGTACCAAATCTTAAATTTTTGAAAGCGTGCGGAAAGTTGTGCAGCAAATTGGCATTTTCAAAACCAAAATGCGTGCGGAAATGTGACACGCACGCTCGAAAAAAAAAAGAAAATTTTCGGCTGAGTTATGTACTAGGTAATTCCTTACAAACAAAAATGTATGTAAATGTTTAAAATATTTTTTTCTCTGTTTAATTTTTGAGCTACTTTATTTATATTGGATTCGCCTTTAGATACGGTTACTATGATGGGCAAAAATTGATTTTTAATTTTTATCCCTGATTTGTCACTTTTTCTCATGGGAATAAGATGTTAGTGACACTTTTATACCTAAAATGCGGAATAAAAATTTCACTTTTTATAAGGGTCCATTGTTTCTTAAAAAATCTTATTATTATATTTGAGAAACCTGAATTATTCACAAAGGACAAATTATACTGATCTACCATCATTTATTAACGTCACATCCTCAAACCAGATCCCTCAAATGCGGTTGTTAGCTCGCCTCAAAACGACGCAGTTTAGTAGGAGACCCTATTAGTACACCACGTACTTTTCCAAATCAAATAACATGTTAACGTAAAATAATCACGTACGACCTAAATATTAGTAAAAAAGAAAAAGAAAACTTATTAAAATCATTTTTAAAAAGTATAAGGTACCAGACCCAATTAGGGGCATACACAGGCGCGTGTCAAACGGCCCCCCGGTCCCCCAATCTACTCTAAGAAAACGTAATACTTCGCTAAAAAAATTCGCTGTGTTTTTGAACTATTAGATAATGATATTGTGTATAAATATTTACTATAACGGGTTATTTTTGGAAAATATAACAGTACCTCAAAAAAAAGTTCGCGGGGGGCCCCCTAAAAATTTGACACGCTACTGGCTATACACTTAATAAGGCCAGTGCCCCTCTGGGCTAAAATTCAAACCTACAGCGAATTTTAAAAAATTGTAGTTCTTATGAGCGCCTTACGGTGGCAATACACCCACATTTATTTTTTGGCCTGTCACATTCTACTCTATACAGGGTGTCCCAGAATTAATGGTACATTGTTAAACTGTAGATTCCTTGGGTCAAAATATCACGATTTAGCCATACTTACCTTAGTCCAAAAGTTCGTATTAACCGAGATACAGGGGATACTTTATTTTTTCAATTTGATTTTTACTAATTAATATTTTTGCAAAAACTAACCATCCTGTGAGTTTTTCTAAAATTGGCAAGACGACTTCGTTGAAAAATTTGATGTACAATGTACAGGGTGTTCTTTGGACCACTGCAATTGCATAAAAATCAGTGTATTTTTCTTGTGCATCGGTATATACCAGTTTTTATCAAAAATAATGGTTTTCCCATCCTTTTTATGTAAACAAGTTATGCTGTTTTAAAGTCGCTCAGAGCAACGGTTTTTGAGATTTTTGCATTTAAAGTTTTTATTACATGTGAGTGATATGCCTAATTTATGTATGATACTTTCATCAATTCTTTCTACTTATTAATATTTTTGCACAAACTAACCAGCATGTAGGTCTTTCTGAAATTTGCAAGACGATTCCGTTAAATGTTAAATGTTAATGTACAGGGTGTTCTTTGGACCACTACCATTGCATTAAAATCATTAGTGTATTTTTTTGTGCCTCGGTGTATACTTAAGCAGGTTTTTAAACATTAATTATTAAATAATTATTATTAACAAACCTACTATAATAAACAATTTTAAGTTTGATTTACTATTTGTGAATTTTAAAATTTTAACTTATAGTTGCTGAGAGCGCCATAAAATTTTATATTTTTTTAAATAAATATTAAAATAAAATTTTTTTTAATAATTAAATTTTTTTTTAAAACAGTTAAACAAATACTTGCACTAATAAAGTATACGTACTTATCATTTAAAAAAACTAATACGAAGAGGTTTTTTTCCTCATTAAAAACATAGCCCTACACAGTTGCAATAACGGACAATAACTTACATGTGTTTTAATAATATTTTTGAAAAAAACGTGAATTCTTAGCAAGCTATAAAAAAGTATTGATATGTATGAAGGAAGTAAGAATTTAATCAAAAATCTTTTACGCATACAATAAAAACTTTTAATTTAAATATCTTGAAAACCGTTGCTCTAAGCGACATCTAAAAACTATAACTTTTTTACTTAAAAAAATTAATTTTTTCAATAGAATCTTGTATACACCGCGAAACAAAAACGTTAGACCTATTTTAATGTAACGGTACCGACCTAGAGAACACCCTGTATAATATATATTTTTTTTAACCAAAATTAAATTGTCCATTCCCAAAAACCACTAAACCCAATTTTTTGTGCAAAATTATTAATAAGTGGAAATAATTGAAGAAAGTATCATACATAAATTAGGCATATCACTCACATGTAATAAAAATTTAAATGCAAAAATCTCAAAAACCGTTGCTCTAAGCGACTTTAAAACAGTATAATTTTTTTACATAAAAAGGATGGGAAAACCATTATTTTATATAAAAACTGGTATACACCGAGGCACAAAAAAAATACACTAATTTTAATGCAATGGTAGTGGCCCAAGGAACACCCTATACATTGTACATCAAAATTTTCAAGGGAATCGTTTAGCCAATTTCAAAAAATCTTACACGCTGGTTATTTCTTGCAAAAATATTAATTAGTGAAAAAGTTATTAAAGAAAATCGAATTGAAAAAATAAAGTTTAACACCCTGTATCTCGGTTAGTACGAACTTTTGGACTAAGGTAAGTATGGCTAAATCGTAAAATTTTGACTCAGGGAATCTACAGTTTAACTATGTACTATTAGTTCTGGGACACCCTGTATATTTAAACTTCTTGGATCTATCTTTAAATATAGGCCTCCTCCGATATCTTCCACTCTTCTCTGTCTGTCGCCGTGTTCATCCATCTAGTTGCCGCATGTTTCTACAAATCGCGCGCCCATCTCATTTTGGGTCTTCCCTTACTTCTTTTATTTTCCCAAGGTCTCCAGCTTACAATACATTTTTGTTTCATTGATCGTCATTCGGTGTGAATTATGACCGACAAATTTCCAGTTTATTTTTGCTACCTCTCCAGAGGAGAAAACACACATTAATTATCCGTAAAAGGACTATTGTGTGTTCTGTAGGCAAAATTAATAAACAAGTTTCCGATAACAACAGGGAGAAACTGAAAAACCAATACCAGTGAAAAACCACCGGGAAAATATAGGATAAAGTCTCTGTACTGTGTACTTCTTATTCTTTTTTTTACACACTTCAAAGAACATTGATGACTTTTGGTTAGTTGGTGAACACTGTTGCCAAACAACACATATCTACCGGATTTTATAAAAAATAAGTTTCAATAATTGGCATTAAAATAATTGTCTGGTATCAAAAATATTTTATATTTAGATTCTATTTTGTCAAAACGTTATATGCGCGGCAACACTGTCTCTAAATAAAGGAACTTAAGTATGCGTTATTCGGCCACAAGTAAGGACAAACATTATCCTTTAGTGGGGGATAAAGTTCAAACCAAGAAAATGTAAAAATGTGCAGAAGGTCCCTATTATTAATTAGGGTAAATGCGGGAGAGTTGCCGCGGAGGGAGAGACGCCGCTTTTCACGTATACCAAGTATGCCCACATTCAGAGGTCATCATTTAGTGAACGGTTATACATCGGACTTGTTTGTTTTTTAAAATTTCGCTTGCAATCCTTGAATTTACGACGGTAAGGTAAAATTTTTTTAGCAAAATTTTAAGTACTGTCCAAATAAGTGTAATTCAGTATTTTGGGGTTATGTTTACAGGTGCCATGCCATATTTTGTTGCGTTTTAATAATAAAGCCCTAGGGTATAGAAGTCAATGTCTGTGACCTTGATAATCAGGTGCGGCATCTCCCCCAACAAAAAGGACAGTTCGGTTCGGTTCGGTTCGGTTCATTTCGCATTTTCAAGAAGACCGAGAAAAAATTCAATGGAGTGACAGCGATGAAGAACCTCTAGCCAAAAAGACAAATGAAAATCAGGAACGCTGCGTGGAATGCTTCGAAGTTTACGCAACAACAACTAAAAAAGTGGATTGGCTACAATGTATTAAATGATTAAAATGGCTACATGTCACTTGCACTATGTATGGTGAAGTTTGTAACATCCGTTCCAGACTCGAATTAAATTAAAATTAGAGGTTTTTTAGAGACACGGTTACAGCGGCGTATCTTCTATTTTCACGCGGCATCTCCCCCAGCAGTGTGGGAGAGATGCCGACTTTAAATAAAAAATATTTTTTTTGCTATGTTTTCTTACATATATATTTTATTTTTATATTTTAATAAAGTTTAACGCAGAACCTGTGCATTGATTCATTTTGAAGAAAAAAATCTCGAGACTTACAGATGTTACAGCTATTTTTCAAAAAGTGCGGCAACTCTCCCGCATTTACCCTATATGCTTAAAGTAGATTAAAAAATAAAAATGATTTTTACACTCTGAGTTTTCCTTAGTTTATTTTTATTTTTATTTTGAAAGACATTTTAATTTTCTTTAAAGCCCCCCAGCGCAACGACTGGAAGCTTCACAGACACAAATTTCTGATATAAAAATAAAAAAGTTTTCTTAGGCCGTGGCCGCGTCGTTTATTACACTATGGAACGCCTGCAGTCTCGAGCACCTGGCTACATTTTACTGCTTCTATTTTATAAGGGCACTAAATTTTGATAGCCACTCAAAAAAAAATCGAAATGCTGCGTCAAATTTTTGCTCAAAATTCGTTAAAAAACATGCCTGGATCAATTTTTTAGTGGCGCAAAAACAAGAACACATAGCTTTTACCCAACTGCAGCACTGCGAAAGGAAGGGTAATGTTTTTCGATTGTTGTATGTATGTAAGTAAATATGTTTGTGTCACGCTAGAGGCTAAACGGCTGAACCGATTTTGACAAAAAAGGTGTCGTTGAATTGCCACTGATCCCGAAGGTGCTATAGGCTATATTTTTTTAAACAGGAATCAACATAGCGGCCTTCAAACGCCATTTTGTCACATGATGTAGGCTTTAAGGCATACAAATTATCTAAATTTCGGGCGATTTTATTAAGATTCCTTTAATTACCCATTGCAAATGTCCTCTAGTTTGCTGAAGTTACTTTGTAGTCCATCCTGCTCCCACCCATTTCCCGTCCTGGCATTCCCCCCATCCATCCTATTAAAAAACCATATTCGCATAATTTTATCAAATATAGAGCGATTTCAAAAATTCTTTCTGCATACGCTTTCAGATTTTTTACATTTACATTTTATTAGTTTTTTCCCCCCTCCCGCCTCTCCCTCGTTCCACCATAACAAACATTATTAGTAATAATTAAAACTATAACTTTCACAAATATAAAGCGATTTTAAAAATTACTTCTGGACACGCTTTAAGACTTTTTTTCCAAGATCATTTTACTAGTTTTCCCCTTCCTCTCCCTCTCTCTCTTCTCCCAACCATCCTTATTAGTAATAGTTGTAGCTATACCTTTCACAAATTTAGAGCGATTTCAAAAATTCTTTCGGCACACATTTTAAGATTTTTTTTAACACCATTTTACTAGTTCCCTCCTCCCTTTCTCCTTCCCCACCTTCACTCATTGGAAGGTAACACTGTTTGCGTCCGTAGAAAATCTACACGTACTTTTTGGGTAAGGCTAAATAAATTGTAAATGCATAGTGCTTTTTATAAAGTATTGTTCATACTCGTCTTAGTCTTTTGTTTTTGATTAGTCTTTGTCCTTTGATTAGTCTTAGCTGTCATAAACAAAATTGGCTGTTCATACTCGTCTTTTGTTTTTGATTAGTCTTAGTCATAACCCACTGAAAAAAAAATCAATTTCAATAAAAAGGCCCATTTTCAAAAGTCATTTTCTACACAAAACAATCTTATTTAACCTAATCTGTGCACGAAACACAGACACGAAAGAACAAAAGCGAAAAAGAAAAAAAAAACAAATAAAATTTTAAGGTTATGTTGAGATTTTCTGTTAAAAACATGATTAATGGCGGTAAATTCAAAATTTCGTCCGCGCGCTTGCGCTCTTCGGACGCCCTGTAAAAAAAACAACAAATATCAGCTGATGTCTGTCACTCGTCTTAGTCGTTGTCCTAAGGATTGAAAGTTGGCAACTCTTAAAACAAAGACTATTCAAAAACAAAAGCAAAAGCATTGTATGAACACTCCCATAAGAAACAGTGGTTTTAACTTTCTTATGACAAGACATATGACTAAACCAAGACAAAAGACTAGACAAAAGACGAGTATGAACGATCCATAAGACTGAATAAGAATTAAACCTAAAAGTTGGAAATAAAAAAATGTTTAAATAAAAAACACCCAACTGCTAACTTTACTTCTAGTAGTCGCAGTTGGGTAGAAAATTACCCCATAACCTGATTCATGAAAATACAAAACTGCAGTGGCGCACCCAGGAATATGTCTTGGGGGGGACCCGAGGCCTCTTGGGGGGGGGGGCCGAGGCCTCATGATGTCGAATATTAAGCTATTTTTTGTGTTTTTTTCTGAAATATGTCAAAAATATGTTAAAAAATCTAAGGCTTGGGGGGGGGCGGGCCCCCCCTGGGTGCGCCCATGAAAACTGTATAATTTCGTAAGTGCGCTTTGGGCATCAAAACTAAAAGTCAAAGCATGTCGTATATTATAGGTATACCTATCAATTTTGTACTCAACTACGACTAGTACTTACAAGTAAATTTAGCAGTTGTGTGTTTTTTTGTTTATTTAATTTTTTTTTGTATTGTATGTTTACTATTTTTAGGGTTTCTAACCCTACTTTTTTAAAGAAACTAACCCAGACCTACCCAAATTACACCATGGAATGACTCAAAATTTATCAAAAATTCTGCTGAATTAATTTAAATAATAACTTAGCTGACCCTTAGTTTTTCACCCCCATTTTTACTCAAAAAATAAAACAATATGCAGAGTATACGGATATCTTTTTATAGCGTAATTAAGAGGGCGTAAGTTAAAGCACATATGCTCGACACACAAACAAGACGACTAACTGCACACTAACTGGCTGGCGTGCTGTGCTCAAATTTAAGTTGATTCGTTTCATTAAACAATGTAAAGATTGTCCAACTCTGTCGCTCGTATAGGCCACTGGTAAAATCTCTCTCTGTTCGACGGCGCCATACATTCTTCCATCCCCACTTACTCTGCGTTTCCACGGCAGGCAGCGGGACAGCCAGGCGTCGCGCATTATCGATTCGGAGTGTGATCCACTGCATTGCACAGGGTTTACCATATTATATAAATTAAAATGCAATTTATAAAATAACAAACATATTAAAAGGTTTTAAAGATAAAAAAACGTGTTTTTGTAAAAAAATAAGGTAGTGCCATGGCTAATTAAAAAAGCCCTTTTTATCCAAAAAAAGTAAAAATCGTTTTTCTTTGATAGTGGATGGATAAAAAAGACATAAAAGGAAAGATATATCATTAATCTTCGCGACAATCATTTTTATTTGGTTTAAAACCTTCAAGAGGGAAACGACTACTATAAATATCTATCTATCTATCTATATTAAATAGAGATAAACTGCCGCCCACTGCGGTTTTTTCCAAAAAATATTAAAGCTGTGAAAAGACTGTTACCCAAAGACCGTCGAGAATGACCAAAAAAAAGTTTTTGAGATATTACACACTTGTGATAATGTTTTTTGTCTTAAACAAGTAACTGAGAAAAGGAGTGCCAGAAATATAGAGACTCATGTTACCTTTGAGGACCTACAAAAAGCATATGATACCATTCCAGTAGAAAAATTATGGACATTGTTAGAACAAACTAATATCAATTATATAAAAACGATAAAAGAACTTTACAAAGGGTCAAAATCTAAAATTAAAATTAGAAATCGACTTTCAAAAGAATTCCAGGTAACGAAAGGCTTAAGACAGGGATGTTGTATCTCTCCAACTCTTTTTAAAATATATATCGCAGTAGCTCTAAAAAACAGGAAAGGCAAAGTACACGGCATGGGAATACAACTTAACCACCGATTTAACACACTACAGTTTGCTGACAACCAAGTAATTGTTGCTAATGATAAAAAAGACATGGAGTATATGATGAGAAAGTTAACGGAAGAATACCAAAAGTGGGGGTTATTATAATAATAGTAAAGTATTTTATGGAGCAGAGAGATAAAAAAGAATGTAAAATTTAACATATATGAAACAATGGTAAAAAGCACGCTGTTGTATGGAATAGTGATTTGTCGTGTAACAGAAAAATACAAAGCAAAAATGGAAAGTGTTGAAATGGATGCAATCAATGAGAATATCTAGAACAGATCATAAAAAAAATGAGATCATAAAAGAAAGAATGGGCATCGAGGGAAGCAAAACGGATGACATCACTTAAAGACAACTGATATGGTACGGCCATGTACAACGGATGAACGACGATGAAAGATTACAAAGCAGGTCCTAGAATGGCAACCAATAGGCCGCAGAAAAAGAGGGCGTCCTAAACTGGAATGGCAACAGGCAACCCAAAGATCAATGAGTCAAAAAAACCTGACGGAAGATGATTGTTTGGATCGAAGGAGGTGGAGAATAGGCGTCGGACAACGTAGAACAACGTTCTAAACCGACATAGCAGTAATAGTAGATATTACCCAAAGTTGGTCCTTTTCTTATTATAAATATGCACCTATAATTTCCAGGTTGAAACTTTAGCTAGATAGTTTTTGCCTAGTGAGCTGATTTTTCAAAAAGGGTTTATGGAGAAACTTCTGTCTCTTGCAGGGATAATGTCGGGATATAAATCGATTGCCTAAAAATTTATAGAGGTCTTTCAAATAAAAGGAACCTCTGCAGATGATGGAGGAGAGGAACTCAAATGACACGTAAATCAGAGAAAGGTCTCTGGGGATGAAAAAGCGCCAGATTATGAGCACACCAAACAAGTTTTGGCTTTTTATTATGTCAGTCAAGTCCACCCACAAAATACGGTTTTTAGGTTTGCAGACGTATAGAAAATCTTTCAATATGTGATTAGTTTAGGACCCTTTTCCATTTTTTATAGGAAATAAGGTAAATATACACGCGGTAAGCTAATAGGGCGCAGTGACGGCTGGTGACGTTATAAATTGGGGGGGGGGCAGAAATTTATATTGCATGGAAAACGAGATAAAAAAAATTACCTAAACAATTTTAGTTAGGATAGGACAACCGACGTTTCCGCACAATGCTGATGGCCGACTTCAACTAAAACACACATTCCTCCCGCCCCCGCTCGAGAACATCCACCCATACCCCGCTAAAAAACGGGTGAAATTGAAACCTTGCCCCGCGCGGCGCTGCCGGCTTGTAATTATTTACGCTAAAAAAGTTCACCCAATTAATCACTTGATGTTAACCACAGATAATAAAAAGAACAAGACAATCATGTTGTAAGGAAAGATTTAACTTTTTTTAAATAAATGAATCAAAGATACTGTTTGTTGTCTAGTTTTGGGAGGGCACTGCCCCGTTGTCTGCCCTGTAGCAGCCGCCAATGGCAAAATGGACGTGCCTCGGTATTTTTTAAAATTCTCAGCAGTTGGGACATCCTGTATTGTCTTGCAAATTTCGTTGTTTCATTGTGTGGACATGCAAATTTCCTGCGAAGCGAAGCGTCATCGTCAGATTAGCCTGCTCACTTTTGTGTTGAAATTCAATTGGCACGATTGGACATCGATTAACCGGAATTAAATTTCGACAAAATTTGGCAGAGCGGTCGACGACAGATAGATGAATCCTATTATCTTTGAAGAGTATTGATGATGGTTTATTCAGTAATAACGAAATTTTTCCCCTCTCCCTGACATATATATTTAGAATTTTTCGTTATTTTTTTCTTTTGTTAATTTCGCATTTACATTATTTTGTTTAATTTAAAATTTCTAATTACTACTACTACTATGTCGGTTTAGAACGTTTTTCGACATTGTCCGACGCCTATTCTGCACCTCCTTCGATCTTTACAATCATCTTCTGTCAGGTTCTTTTGACTCATTGATCTTTGTTTAGGACGTCCTCTTTTTCTGCGCCCTATTGGTTGCCATTCTAGGACCTGCTTTTGTAATATTTCGTCGTTCATCCGTTGTACATGGCCGTACCATATCAGTTGTCTTTTGGTGATGTCATCCGTTATGCTTTCCTCGATTCCCATTCTTTCTTTTATGATCTCATTTCTTATGTGATCTTTTCTAGATATTCTCATTGATCTTCTTATTGCATCCATTTCGACACTTTCCATTTTTGTTTTGTATTTTTCTGTTACGCGACAAATCTCTATTCCATACAACAGCGTGCTTTTCACCATTGTTTTATATATGTTAAATTTAAATTTATTTTTTATTTCTCTGCTCCATAAAATACTGTTAAGACATCCAATAACCTTTTTTGCTTTTACTATTCTTTTTTCTAGTTCTTTACAGTCTGTTCCTATCTTTTCAAATGTGACACCCAAGTATACATACTCATTGCATGCAGATATTGTTTGCCCATTGTCTAGTTCCAGTTCTCACTGGATTCGTTTCCAATACATAAGTACTGTGTCTTGTCCACGTTCACTGTTAATTCCCACTTTTGGTATTCTCCCGTTAATTTTCTCATCATATAGTTCATGTCTTCTTTATCATTAGCTACAATTACTTGGTCGCCAGCAAACTGTAGTATGTATATTGTAAATCGGTCGTTAAGTTGTATTCCTATGCCGTACACTTTACGTTTCCAGTTTCTTAGAGCTACTGCGATATACACTTTAAATAGAGTTGGGGAGATACAACATCCCTGTCTTAAGCCTTTCGTTACCAGGAATTCTTTGGAAAGTCAATTTCCAATTTTAATTTTAGATTTTGACCTTTTGTATAGTTCTTTTATCGCTTTTATGATTGATATTAGTTTGCTCTAACACTGTCCATAATTTTTCCACTGGAACGGTATAATATGCTTTTTGTAGGTCCACAAAGGTAACATGAGTCTCTAAATTTCTGGCGCTCCATTTCTTAATTACTTGTTTAAGACAAAAAACATTATCACTACAAGATCTGCCTGCACGAAACCCACTTTGCTCTTCTTCTTCTTGTTCATGAAAATCATTCTCTATTAGATCTATAAG
Source organism: Aspidapion aeneum (assembly GCA_963576565.1). Lineage (NCBI taxonomy): Eukaryota > Metazoa > Arthropoda > Insecta > Coleoptera > Brentidae > Aspidapion > Aspidapion aeneum. The sequence continues at coordinate 113,676,415 of OY755042.1, forward strand.
AATCCTACCGTACAATCTACTTAGAGTACTGGTTACTGAAATTCCTCTGTAATTGTTGCAACCCAGCTTGTTTCTATGTATTGAGGATATGAATGCAATTTTCCAATCATCAAGTACTAGATGTCCGTTTATGCATTGAGTGATAATAATATATGTGAGATTTTTGACTAGTTTCTCTGATCCATATTTGAGCATTTCAGCATATATTCCCCCAGATCCGCTAAATTTCTAATTATACGACAAGTATAATAATCAAAATTAATGTTAAGTTCATAAGGCACTTGACAAGCTGTATTATGTATTATTAAATTAAGAAAGTAAACAAAAGTAAGGCATGCCAGAGGAGAGGTAGCAAAATTATAATGCAAAATTTGCCGGTCATAATATCAGACAAAAGAACGATTCAAACCGAACAAATATATTGTAAAGTGGAGACCTTGGAAAAATAAAAGAAGTAGGACAAGTCCCCGAAGCAAATAAGGTGAGAAGAATGATTAGTGATAAGAAAATATCTTCCGTGGACGCAAAAGTGCCAGAAAATAGATTCTTACTTAGGAGGTAGGAGAAGTACCGAAAGCTGGAAAACTATAAGATCGATTAAAAAAGAAACATGCAGAGATATCATTTCACCAATGCCAGACAAAGAATGGGATGAACATTTTAAAAAACGTTTAACTGAAGATAGAGCAGAATTCAAGAAAGAAGAAAGAGACAATATAATTAGAACGATGGGATCTCCAGTACCCCTCACATTCTCTGAGGTCAAAAACGTGTGCACAACCTTAAAAAGCGGTAAATCTGCCGGACCCGGAAATATCCCAGTTGAACTTATTAAATATGGCACTGAAGAACTGTTTTGGAGACTACGGAGTATTTTTCAAACATATTTAAATGGAACTGTAGTACCAACTGAGTGGAAAACGTCATGTATATCCACAATACACAAAAAAGGAAAGAAAGATATATGAGACAATTATAGACGTATATCTGTGACTAGTACGCTAAGCAGAATATACGGTAAAATAATAAGAAATAAAGTGGAGAGCGAATATAAAGACATGGAGGCAGAAGAACAAGCCGGTTTCAGGGCGGGTAGATCGACTTCAGATCATCTCTTTTGTATAACCCAAGTTATTGAAAAGAAAATGGCATACGGACAAGAGCTGCATCTGCTTTACTTCGATTTGCAGAAGGCATATAATAGTATACCACTAAATCTACTTTGGAAAGCGTTGGCAAACACAAACATAGGCGTACAACCATAGAGTAAGATATATGTATTACTCTATGGTACAAATAATTAAGGCCATCAAAGAGTTTTACCGCAATAGTAAGGCAAAAGTTAAAATAAAGGCAAAACTAACCAAAGCCTTTCAAGTAAATAAAGTTACGCTCTTCAGATATACTTGGAAAAAGTCCTTACAGTATGGAAGAGAAAATGCCAAAACATGGGAATTCCGTTGGACGAAACCACCTTGTATACCTTATGTTTCGCCGATGATCAGATAGTAGTGGCTCAGGATTATGACGACCTCGAATATATGACACGAAAACTAATAGAAGAGTACAATAAGTGGGGACTAGAGGATAATCTCAATAAGACAGAGTATATGTGTATCGGTGGAATGAAACAGGATCTAATCTTAAATACCGGGCAGCGAATTCAGTCCTGTGATGAGTATAAATACTAGGTCTAAAAATTACAGCTGACGGAACACTAGACAAAGCTATAAAAGATCGAAACGTACAAGGAAGAAAAGCAATAACTTTATTAAATGGAATAATTTGGAACCACAGTATATCAAAACATAACAAAAAGCTTATATATAACACCATTGTAAAAAGTATTATTACATACGGCTCAGAAATATGGCCAATCAAGGATAGAACAGAAAAAATGCTTTCCGCTACGGAGATGGACTATTGGAGAAGACCAGCAGGGAAATCAAAAAGAGACATAGTTACAAATCAAAGAATAAGAGAAATTATGACAGTGGGTGAACGTACTTTAGTGGATGATATCAGAACAAAACAACTGGTGTGGTACGGACATGTACAAAGAATGAATGATGAAAGACTACCTAAACAAATACTACAATGGAAACCAACTGGCCGAAGAAAACGAGGACAGCCAAAGAGAAGCTGGAGAGAAGGAATAGACTGTGAAATAAGAAGAAGAGGCCTAGATGATGAATTATGGGCAAACAGAAATGAGTGGAGATTGGGTATCGGAAGAAGTAGAACGTTGTAAACCGATAAATATATATATATATATATATATATATATATATATATATATATATATGTCCAAAGATGGATCGAAGAACGCTATAGATGCATTGGAGCTAATTATAATTGAATAAAGTTAGCCTTGAACTTAAAGGAAACTTTCCGAATCAAAATTTCGGGAAAGCCACGTCCTATCCTGTCCGACGGCGCCGTACCCGCCGTCAGCGGTCGAGTGTGTCAAGCCGAGATAATTCGGATCCAGGGCCCTGGAAAGTAATCCCATTTAGGTTTGATTAGTTACACAAACTCTATTCACTCCATATTTTAATGAAAAGAAAGATAATGAAAAACCAGTTTGGTTGTGACAAAAACTTTATGCGAAATGCCAAAAACTGGAGAAGTTCCAACTAATCTCGAGAGTCATGGCAACATACATTTTTGAAGACTAACGCTATAATTAATAGTTATTTTTGTACCAAGGGTTCCACAGCACTTATTGCAAGTAAAAAAATTATGGAAAATAAAACAAAGAAAGAACTCAATGCCTTCTTCACTAAAGTCTTTATTGTTTCGGGTTTTATTTAGGACATGTTTCGAGTCTAAAGAGACCCATCATTAGCTGAAACAATGTAAATAAAGAAGTGTAACTACATCCGAAGCAATTTTCAGTGCCTCTTATATAGATTCAAACTGGAATCATAACAATATATTGAAAGGGATCAAATAATCACTTTCAGGTTCACCCATGTACTCTGAAACTGACTATTTCACCTCTCATTTTTAACCAATACCCCAAACTGCATTACTCATAAAACACCCTTAAAATGGAACGTATCTTTCAAAAACCTTCAAAAGACTCTCAAGCTAATGTAGGGTGACCATATGGGTTTCGCGTAAAAGAAGAACGTCAGAGACAAAAAAGCCGGATTTTCGATAAAAAAGCCGGACAAAACGGGTCATTTTAAAAAACCTTCCTTAAAAAATTTGAAGACCAAGAAAAAGTCTCTTGGGACCGAAAGGCCTGAAAAAATGGCTAAACACACAAAATAAATAAAAAGTTGCAATCTAGAAATAATCTATGTAGGTACTAGAAAAACGAATCAAAATAAGTAGGTACCTTTCGGGAAAAATGGCGCTAGACCAAAGGTTTTTAGAATAAAAAATGGCACCGCAGGCGAAAATTAAAAAATATTAGCACTAAAACCCCAAAAAGTGCCGCTGTAGAAGACAGTTTCTGCAAAATTAAAAGAAAATACTGAAGAAGTGAAAATAATTGCGCCACGGATGCAGGCAAAACTTTCGGAAAAAATTTACACTTTTCGGATTAAATCACGCTTAAAAGCAATTTGTAGGAAAAAAATTGCAATCTCAAAACTACTAAAAATTTTTTTAAAAATGCGCCGGGCGCAAAAAAATTACTCCGCAGAAAAATGAATTAACTGTCGCAAAAAAATTTTTGGTTAAAACCTTCAAACATCAATTTCCTAAGGTTAAAACAAAAAAAAATTATGCAGCAAGTGAAAATTTAAAAACAAAATAATTTAAAAAATAAATGGTGCCAAAAATTTGGGGAAAAATGTTACGAAAAGCAAAAGTTTTGGTTAGTTTCAAAAGTATAAGCGCCGCGCCGGAAATTTTTAAGTGACTTGAATAGTTTGTTCCTGAGGTTCCTGATAAATTGTGCTCATTTCTTTTGGAGGGAACTAATTTTAATCTTGGAGCTCTAACCTCCCTAGATTCCTCCCTCCTAAGGTCTCTTGGATCGCCAAAAAGCCGGACGAAGAAAAAAGCCGGCCGGACATTTTCATTGAGCCCAAAAAGCCGGACTTGTCCTGCTTTATCCGGACTTATGGTCACCCTAGCTAATGCGAGGGTTCAAAAAGTTGCTAATACGAGTTGAAAATCCAGCGAAAAAGAGGTTTCCTGTGCAGGAGTGGGACGTGGAGAATTATGTAATTCAAAGGAGATAGAATTGTGTTCAAGATTAAAGGAATTTTAAATATTTTTTTATTTTAATATTGTCTTTTTAGAGTAATCAAATATATCTTACCATACCATTGATTACGGTGAAAAGACAAAATATTAAAATAAAAAATAATTAAAATTCTTTTAATCTTTAACACAATTCTATCTCTTTTGCATTACAGAATTCTTCACTTCCCACTCCTGCTCAAAAAACCTCATTTTCGCTGGATTTTCAACTAGTATTAGCAACTTTTTGAACCCTCGCATTAGCATGAGAGTCTTTTGAAGGTTTTTGAAAGATACGTTACATTTTAAGGGTGTTTTATGAGTAATGCAGTTTGGCGTATTGGTTAAAAATGATGAAGGTGAAACTATTTCAGAGTACCTACATGAGTGAACCTGAAAGTGATTATTTGATCCCTTTCAATATGTTTTTACGTTTCCAGTTTGAATATACAGGGTGTCCCGGAACTAATGGTACATAGTTAAACTGTAGATTCCCTGTGTCAAAATATTACGATATAGCCATACTTACTTTAGTCCAAAAGTTCGTACTAACCGAGATACAGGGTGTTAAACTTTATTTTTTCAATTCGATTTTCTTTAATAACTTTTTTACTAATTATTATTTTTGCAAAAAATGACCACGTGTAAGTTTTTTTGAAGTTGGCAAGACGATTCCGTTAAAAATTTTAATGTACAGTGTACAGGGTGTTCCCTGGACCACTAGCATTGCATTAAAATCAGTGACTTTTTTTGTGCCTCAGTGTATACCAGTTTTTGTGTAAAATAATAGTTTTTCCATCGTTTTTATGTAAAAAAGCTATACTGTTTTAAAGTCGCTCAGAGCAACGGTTTTTGAAATTTTTGCATTTAAAGTTTTTATTGCATGTGAGTGATATGCCTAATTTATGTATGATACTTTCTTCAATTCATTCTCCTAATTAATATTTTTACAAAAACTAACCTAAAAAATTCGCAAGATGATTCCGTTAAAAATTTGATGTACCATGTACAGGGTGTTCTTTGGACCACTACCATTGCATTAAAATCATCAGTGTATTTTTTTGTGCCTCGGTGTATACTTAAGCAGGTTTTTAAACAGAATATTATTTTAATTATTAAATAATTATTAATAACAAAAAAAATAAAAACCAATTATAAAAATTATACATATTTTATTGCAACAACAAATTTTTAGATAGAAACGTTAACCTGAATACATTTGTTTATTCGCTTATTATACGAACGTCTGATTTTAAAATTAAGATTTGCATTTCTGAACGCCTTTCCAGCATTTTGATTTTTTTTAAATAGTTTTTCTCGGCTATTTATCTAGCCTACAATAATAAACAGATTTAAGTTTGATTTACTATTTGTCAATTTTAAAATTTTAACTTAGTTGCTGAGAGCGCCACGCTTAAGAACTTTTATATTTTATATTAATTTTATTGATAATTAAAATTTTCTTTCAAAACAATAAAAAAATACTTGCATTAATAAAGTATACGTACTTACCATTTAAAAAAAACTAATACGAAGAGGTTTTTGTTCCTCATTAAAAACAAAGTTGCAATAACGAACAATGATAATTCAAGAACCACCGTGTATATTTTTTAACTTAATATTTCTTATGAAAACATCCAATCTTAGAATACTATAAAAAAGTATTGATTATAGCTAATATGTATGAAGTAGGTAAGAATTTACTCAAAAATCTTTTACGCATACAATAAAAACTTCTAGTTTAAATATCTTGAAAACCGTTGCTCTAAGCGACATCTAAACGCTATAACTTTTTTACTTAAATAAATTTATGTTTTTAATAGAATCTTGTATACACCGAGGATCAAAAAAGTTAGACCTATTTTAATGTAACGGTACCGACCCAGTGAACACCCTGTATAATATTAATTTTTTTTACCAAAATTAAGTTGTCCATACCCAAAAACCACCAAACCGATTTTTTTGTGCAAAATTATTAATTAGTAGAAAGAATTGAAGAAAGTATCATACATAAATTAGGCATATCACTCACATGCAATAAAAACTTTAAATGCAAAAATCTCAAAAGCTGTTGCTCTGAGCGACTTTAAAACAGTATAATTTTTTTACATAAAAAGGATGGGAAAACCATTATTTCACATAAAAACTGGTATATACCGACGCACAACAAAAATACACTGATTTTTATGCAATAGTAGTGGTCTAAGGAACACCCTGTACATTGAACATCAAATTTTTCAACGGAATCGTCTTGCCAATTTTAAAAAAACTTACACGCCGGTTAGTTTTTGCAAAAATAATAACTATTAAAAAAGTTATTAAAGAAAATCAAATTGAAAAAAAAGAGTTTAACACCCTGTATCTCGGTTAGTACGAACTTTTGGACTAAGGTGAGTATGGCTAAATCCTAATATTTTGACCCAGAAAATCTACAGTTTAACTATGTACCATAAGTTCTGGGACATCCTGTATATAATACCCACTGAAAATTGATTCGGATATAGTTACACTTCTTTGTTTACCTTGTTTCAGCTAATGATGGGTCTCTTTAGACCCGAAACATGTCTTAAATTAAACTCGAAACAGGGGAAGACTTTGAGGTTTTCATGTGTAATTTGCAAACTCCACTTTGAGAAATTTAAAAAATAAAAGAATTTTTGTGTCGAAATTTTAAAAAATCTTAATATTGAGAGTTTTTGTACGAACAGAAAATAACAATAAGTATTTTAATATAATGAAGGCTGGTTCGGTTCGGTTCGGTACTGTGGACTAATAAGCTTAAACTCTCTAATATTCTATTTGCACAAATCAAATCAGGGCAGTGAAAAGTAATCCTAAATGAGAATTTATTAGTTGTGCAAACTTTACTCTTCCTTTCATATTTTAATAAAAGGGAGATGACATTCAAAGGGTCATTCAAAATTCCCAAAAGGCGCTAAATTAATAAGGGAAATTTTGAATGAATCTAAAAAGCTGGTTTTAGTCATCTGAAAAAGTTTTAATGTACAGGATGTTATTAAGTAAGAGAAAGAGAAAATACTTCTGTCCTTTGGTCCATTTTGAAAAAAAACTTTACATAAACAACTCCTAATTTTGCACCACCATAATCCGATACGGAGGTGTGGTTTTTTCGCATCTCTATGGCCCCAACATACTGCAACTTGGTGCTTTTGTAAATAAACTACAGTCGAATCTCTATAACTCGAATTTAAAGGGACAACCAAAACAGTTCGAGTTATGGAGAGTTCGAGTTATAGAAATTCGAGTTAAAGAGGTTAAAATACATATAAAAAGTGCAGGGACCACTTAAAAGGTTCGAGTTATAGAGAGGTTTGAGTTATAGAGGTTTCAGTTAAAAAGGTATATAGTTTTTGAAATATGAATTTTTAATCAAGTCCCTGGGACTTTAAAATGCATACAAAATATATTTATTTACTGCAAAATGGTGCGAAAAGAAAAATTGTTAATTATACAAAAATAAGCTGTAAATAAATAAATTGAATTGAACTGAAAAAAAAAGTTTGGTCATTTTGGTCCTATATGATTCCCTACCCTAAAATTCGCTAAATGATGTTTTTTTGAATCTTGAGTCAGGGTGTGGTTTTTTCGCATCCCTCTGGCCCCATCATACTGCAACTTGGTGCTTTTGTTGATAAACTGTAGAGTTTTTGAAATATGAATTTTCATCTATTCGTCATTTTGGTCTTATGGTATTCCCTACCTTAAAATTCGCTAAATGACGTTTTTTCGAATCTTAACTCAGGGTGTCGTTTGTTCGCATCTATATGGCCCATCATACTGCAACTCGGTGCTTTTGTTGATAAACTGTAGTTTTTAAAATATAAATTTTCAAAATTTCGCCATTTTGGTCTTATGGAATTCCCTACCTTAAAATTCGCTAAATGACGTTTTTTCGAATCTTAACTCAGGGTATGGTTTTTTCGCATCTCTATGGCCCCATCATACTGCAACTCGATGCTTTTGTTGATAAACTGTAGAGTTTTTGAAATATGAATTTTCAACTATTCGCCATTTTGTTCTTATGGTATTCCCTTCCTTAAAATTCGCTAAATGACGTTTTTTCGAATCTTAACTCAGGGTGTCGTTTGTTCGCATCTATATGGCCCATCATACTGCAACTCGGTGCTTTTGTTGATAAACTGTAGTTTTTAAAATATGAATTTTCAAAATTTCACCATTTTGGTCTTATGGAATTCCCTACCTTAAAATTCGCTAAATGCCGTTTTTTCGAATCTTAACTCATGGTTTTTTCGCATCTCTATGACCCCATTATACTGCAACTCGGTGCTTTTGTTGATAAACTGTAGAGTTTTTGAAATATGAATTTTCAACTATTCGTCATTTTGGTCTTATGGTATTCCCTACCTTAAAATTCGCTAAATGACGTTTTTTCGAATCTTAACTCAGGGTGTCGTTTGTTCGCATCTATATGGCCCATCATACTGCAACTCGGTGCTTTTGTTGATAAACTGTATAGATTTTGAAATAAGAATTTTCAAAATTACGCCATTTTGGTCTTATGGAATTCCCTAGCTTAAAATTAGCTAAATGACGTTTTGTCGAATCTTAACTCAGAGTGTGGTTTTTTGCATCTGTATGGCGCTACCATACTGTAACTGGATAGTTTTTAAAATATGAGTTTTTAAACTTTCGCCATTTTGTTCTTGTGGGATTCCCTACCCCAAAATTTGATGTGGGTGTGTTTTTGACATAAATAAGCCATCTTGTGGTGACGACTGCCTGTGTTTGTTTGTCCATACCACTCACAGACAGAAATTATTAGGAAAAATAATGCTGAGATACTCCATTGAGACACAATAAGTTTTTTGAAATGATTTTTTTTCTAAAGGTAGCTTTTTGAAGTTAAAAATTTAACCAAGGCCAACAAAAATATAGGCCACGACCCTTAATAAATCAGCTGTTCTCAGGGGTTGACTTTTACATAAGGTCTTATGGTCTTATGGGAGTTCAGATGTTTTTTTATGATATTTTCAAAATAGCACTACAGATTTTCGCGAAACTTCAGTGCAATACCTTCATATACCATCCCGATATTCCACCAAACTTTTATAAGGATGCAAGATGATTAAAGAGTTAAAATCTTAAAGATTTAACATTCCTTATTTTGAATTCAAATTACCCGCCATGTACCGCATGCCAATTGTTATATTTGACATATTTAATTTTTGGTATGAGCTAATGAAGATGCTCTAAAAAATTAAGGATTACAATACATTAACAAAAAATTATTCTGCAAGAATATAGTGAAAACAATCTCAAAACCAGCTTTATTTTAAAACAAATCAAATATTCATGAACTGTCATCCCAACTTCAATATTTTAAAGACAATCAGCTGTGTCGTGATGTGACCATCAAAAAAAATCAGTCCCCGATGTGACGTCAACAAAGTGGAGGGTCGTGGCCCGTCCGTTTTGATAGCCCTGGTTTATCATATGAAGATTTTTTTCTTAAAATTTGCCCTCGAATATCTTCCATCAATATTAACATCTCATTCAATAATAACCTGTTTTATCCTTCATTTTTCTATTTTTTTAAGCGTTATATTTGGTGTGTTTTTGACATAAATAAGCTATCTTATGATGACGTCTTCCTGTGTTTATCTGTCCATACCACTCAGAAAGAGAAAAAGCTTTTTGAAGTTAGAACTTTAACGAAACTTCTGAACTAAAAGCTTAAAATCATCTACTAGCAGTGGCGGCTGCTGACGTTATTGGGGGGGGGGGGGGGTTCGGTTCGGTTCGGGGGCAGAAATTTAAATTGCATGAAAAATTAGAAACTTATTGAAACAACTTAATTTTTGTTTTTTCGAAACAGGCAGCTACTTGGTGTAGTATTTAGTTTATTTGTTTATAGATAAAGTCCATTTGCCTTTCTTGTTTATGACCTCGTATAGCAACCTCAAAAATCCCACAGAATTTTAAACAGTCTATTAACCTACCAAGTATATGTCTATTTTTTGTCACATTTTCATTATGTTCGGTAATGTTTTCCCAATAGGCACTATTCAATTGGCACCTAATATCAGTCTTGTCTAGCATAGAAAATTCTATGTGGTTATTTAAATGAGTAGCACTTACTTTGTGTCTTTTTAACTTTTCATTTCACAAGTGCTTAATATCACACATTCCCTTTGTCACCCATGCAGGAACGATTCGTGGATTGTTCCTAACAAGACAAATAAAGCGAAAAAAGCAGTTCTTTTTTCACAACCGCACAACCAGTTTTCAGCATCGTATAATTTTTTGTTAAATTTTCTATTATAAGTTTTTTTGAAACAACCCTCGGCATTAGTTGCACTAAAATTTTGGTTAATTTTTAGGTCCGTTTTATGTGGCTCTAAAGATTTTATTTGTAATCGGAGTTCATATGTCAACGTATTTAAATTTGCACAGTTAAGTATGTAATCAACGGTATTTATTTCCATTTTATAAACAAACGATAACAAAAACAAACAATGACACGCGATCAAAACAAAGTCATACGTCTTCACAAAGGATAGAACCGGCTTCATAGCAAGGGCAACGGACGTTTTCGCACGATGATGATGGCCGACTTCAACTAAAACAAACGTTCCTCCCGCCCCCGCTCGAGTGCATCCACCCATACTCCGCTGAAAAACAGGTAAAATTAAAACTTTGTCCCGCGCGGCGCTGCCGGCTTGTAATTTACGCTAAAGAAGTTCAATTAATCGCTTGCTGTTAACCATAGATCTTAAAAAGAACTAGACAATCATGTCGTAAGGGAAGATTTAACTTTTTTTAAATAAATCAATTAAACATACTGTTTGTTGTCTAGTTTTGGGAGGGCACTGCCCCGTTTCCCTCCCTATAGCAGCCACCACTGCTGCAGAGTCTGAAAACAGATTTTGAGTATTCCACAGCCTTCTAAGTTGACAAAAACCACTTGAAAGCAAGATCCTACAAAGCGGCCATACAGCATAATATGTCGGATTTATTACTTCTTGGAGTTGCCCAAGTTGAACTGAACTCTGGCACGCTCGAAACTTTGCCCACAAATCGAAAAGTTTCGTTTTAAAAGTGCGACGACAACGACTATTCCGTTACCTACTTTTGAAAAATGGCCAACGGATAAATCAGAATAGAAAAGGCGTATTTTTGTAAGTTCACCATGGTAACTATGTAATTCTGTAAGACCAATAAAGCTAGTTCTTTGTTTTTATTTTTGAGAGTTATATTTATATTTGTTGGACTCAATAACTGAGTCCAGGGCCCTAACAAACCCCTAGGAAATAGGAACAGGTTTCAGAAAAACCCGATAATTCGTAAAAAAAATAATATTTTTTAAAGAAATTGGTCCTACAGTTTAAAAAATTTTTCGTAAAAAGGAACAAAATTGGCGTATACGAAAATTTGCGAAACAATTTATTTTTTCGAGACAAATGATATTAAATTAAAAAGTTTTGTCTAGAGGCCCTCGATACATTTGACAATTGTTTTACACCAAAACAATTGTCAAATGTATCGAGGGTCTCTAGTTTTGTCTAGTTTCAAAAGAGCTAAGTCGGAATTTTTTACCGACTTACATGTATAGTCAGTTCGCCCCCGATAAATTATGCTCATTTCGTTTGTGGAGGCAACAAACCTCCAAACGGTTTAAATCAATACATAAGAACTATCTGCTCACAAAAACACTTGTGAAGTATCAACTCACTAATTCAAATACAAATGCAATAAACACCCCATACCTTAGTTTCTTTTGCACCACATTATTTACTTTTTTTAATTACAGATTATTTCTGTTTTGAGAAAGAGGCCAAATTTTGAAAATTTGGTTGCTCTTTTTGGGTGTTTGTCGAAAAAGGGGTCTTCACATAACGTTTTACCTTACGTCTTGCCTGTTCAGTCAAAACGTATCAAATAAAACTTTGTGTGTAGACGGAAAAACGGACGTTTTACTTGAACTGATTTAAGACGAAAGACCGCCTAGAGAACTGACCAGATCACGCATTGTTTTCCAATAAAACCATCGTTTTGTATCAAAAACTGATCTAAAAACGTACGTTAAAACTATCAAGTGTCTACGCTAGTCTTTCAACCGTCATACTTGACCCTTTTGACTGACAGGCAAGACGTAAGGTAAAACGTTATGTTATGTGCCTTAGTCCTCACCCTTTGGCACGCCCCTGCTACTCTGGCCTACTTGCCCCAAATATCCTAAAAATCAGTAATTTGAAATTTTTAAGACGACAAAAGAGATTTGTTCATTATATTTTTAGTAAAAATTGTGTATGACTAAACTAAAGTGTAACAAAAAAGTTAAGAAATGAAGGTTGGAATATATAGCAATGGATAGCAGTTTGACTAGACTTTAAATATACAAAAAGTGTGATTTACGTAAATTTTTATGCTGGTTGTGATTTGGGGCCTTATATATTCTAGCGAAGCTCAAGGAGGATTTTTTAGGGAGAATATATGGGGATGTGTCTTAAATACTAAGGAATAAGCAGGGCTATCAAAACGGACGGGCCACGATCCTCCACTTTCTTGACGTCACATCGAGGGCTGATTTTTATTGATGGTCACGTCACGACACAGCTGATTGTCTTTAAAATATTGAAGTTGGAATAACGGTTCATGAATATTTGATTTTTTTTTAAATAAAGCCAGTTTTGAGATTGGTTTTACTATATTCTTGCAGAACAATTTCTTTTAACTGTATAGTAATCCTTAATTTTTCAGAGTCGCTTCATTTAAGGTCACTGAATAACGAAGTTTCTTCTATACCGTGACCTTAGCTTCATTAGCTCAAACAAGGCCAACACAAAAATAGAGGCCATGACCCTGAAAAAATCAGCTGTTCTCCGGGGGCTGAATTTTACATTGGCTCTTATGGGAGGTCAGAGGTTTTTTTATGATATTTTCAAAATGGCACTACAGATTTCCGCAAAATTTCAGTGAAATATTCACAGACACTATCCCGATATTCCACCAAAGTTTTGCAAGGAAGCAACATGATTGAAAGGTTAAAATCTTTAAGATTTAGCATTTCTTATTTTGAATTCAAATTACCCGCCATGTACCACATGCTAACTGTTATATTTAACCAGGGCTATCAAAACGGACGGGCCACGATCCTCCACTTTGTTGACGTCACATCCGGGGCTGATTTTTTTTTGATGGCCACGTTACACACATGATTGTCATTAAAATATTGAAGTTGGAATGACGGATCATGAATATTTGATTTTTTTTAAATTATAAAATTTGTCATCTGTGATTGTCACATTCGCTTCTGCTTTAAACTTAATTTTTGTGTGAGCTAATGAAGCGGCTCTGAAAAATTAGGGATTACTATAGATGAAAAAAAAATTGTCCTAAAAGAATATAGTAAAAACAATCTGAAAACCGGCTTTATTAAAAAAAAGATCAAATATTCATGAACCGTCATTCTAACTTCAATATTTTAAAGACAATCAGCTGTGTCGTAACGTGACCATCAAAAAAAAATCAGCCCCGGATGTGACGTCAACAAAGTGGAGGATCGTGGCGCGTCCTTTTTGATAACTCCGGCTCAAACAAAAACCAGAAGCGAATGTGACAAACAGTGATGACAAAGTCAAATAAATGTCAAATATTACAGTGGCATGCGGTACATGGCGGTAATTTGAATTCAAAATAAGGAAGGTTAAATCTTGAAGATTTTAACCTTTTAATCATCTCGCATCCTTATAAAAGTTTGGTGGAATATCGGGATGGTGTCTAAGAATATTTCACTGAAATTTCGCGGAAATTTGTAGTGCCATTTTCAAAATATCATAAAAAAACCTCTGACCTCCCATAAGACCCAATGTAAAAGTCAGCCCCCCGAGAACAGATGATTTTTTCAGAGCCGTGGTCTGTATTTTTATGTTGCCCTTGGAATAATTATACAAAAATTCAGCCAGCAGCAATTTTTTAGACGTTTCAAGTTTTTTAAAAAAATTATATTACAAGTATTTTGGTTTAAAAAAAGGCACAAAAAATGTATATAATGTTACGGTGTAATGACCCAATAACCCCCGCGGCTTTACGAAAATATCAAAGTATATATCGGCATAATATTATGACGGCATGGAGTCCGAACCCGATCCAGACATTAATCCAGATTATCCCTTATCAAAATTGGGAAAGCTCAAAACCTATAAATTTTGTTGCCTCTGTCGGGTAGTCCGGCTGGAGAGAAATTGTGTATCAATATCAAGCTGTGTGAAAGCAAGTAGATAGCAACTTATTACGGGAATTCGAACAGGAACAAATACAGTGGCTTAGAGCGAAAGATGTTCAGTTGTTTACTTAACAGCTATCTTCGTTAATATTGTAGCCCAGTCATATTAGGTCAAAAAACCTTGAAACTTGGAAAAAGCTGGATTTTTGTATAATTATTTCTTAGCATCTGGGAAATATTCTCACATATTCTTCTCCAAAATTACCGTTGAGCTTCGCTAGATATAAGGCCCCAAAGGTCCTAAAAATCAGTAATTTGCGATTTTCTCGAAAACTAATACCTTTAAAAAAAGTAAAGTGTTTGATTACAAAATTAAACAGATTTTCTTTTTTTACCATTTTTCATAAATCTTCAATTTTACTTAAATTTATTATTTAAACATAGGTGATCTTGAGAAATTAGGTTTTAATAACATAAACTAACCTTCTCAAGTTTACCTATTTAAATTGTATAAATTATTTAGTTTATAAAACAACACATTATATGGAATTTTATATTTTATAATTTATCACGAACCATAACAATTTTTGAATATAAAAAGAGAGGATTTATCTCAATAAAGCAGATTCAACATTTGATAGTTGTTCTCACTATACCTACTTAGTTTACTGTACCATAAGCCTTCTTGGTCATTGCAGGGAGTGAGGCTGCTCCCTGGCAGTAAACTTTTTACTTTAGTCCCGCTGCTTAACCAAGCCGAGTTAAGCAAGTGTAATTGTCAAGCACAGCTTGCACATTGGTCCTTCGAGCCGGATTCTGGAGAGAGGGGAAAATGTTTAATTACAAAATTAAACAGATTTTCTTTTTTTACCAATTTTCATAAATCTTCAATTTTAATTAAATTTATTATTTAAACATAGGTGATCTTGAGAAATTAGGTTTTAATAACATAAACTAACCTTCTCAAGTTTACCTATTTAAATTATATAAATTATTTAGTTTATAAAACAACACATTATATGGAATTTTATATTTTATAATTTATCACGAACCATAACAATTTTTGAATATAAAAAGAGAAGATTTATCTCAATAAAGCAGATTCAACATTTGATAGTTGTTCTCACTATACCTACTTAGTTTACTGTACCATAAGCCTTCTTGGTCATTGCAGGGAGTGAGGCTACTCCCTGGCAGTAAACTTTTACTTTAATCCGGCTGCTTAACCAAGCCGAGTTAAGCAAGTGTAATTGTCAAGCAAAGCTTGCACATAAAGAGAGAAGAAATACGCAAAATTATTTGTTCTAAATGTAAAATTAAGAAAAAACCTAACCTAACATTTTAAAAAATATTTTAAAAAAATATATTTTTTTCTGACCCTGTAGTTAACTTGTTTTAAAATTTTAATACTTTATCACATTAGGCTTGATCCCCACTTGTACAAAACAACATGCACTTAACATTAGTTTCTATTTCTTAAAAGTTAAACAATTTTAAGTAAGGCTTAGGCCAATGATCAATAATATCCGGACCTTTAATGGGACATCGAAAAAAATATTATTATATAATTAAGCATTGTATGAGAAAAAAAAGCGTACCTAAAAAAAGTTGAACTTTTGGGTAGAAACAGCTTTAAAATATGCACAAATGTGCACACTTTTATTATATTTGAAATTCCAGCCAAACTGCTATTGATAGCCAAAATAGTGTTTCACTAAACTTTAATGAAACAAAGTCTAAACCAAATAAATGTTACTTAAGGGGGATTTTTTAAGGGTTTAAAATTATAAACATGACTACAAAAAGTTTTACCGAATAGTCGTTGTATCATAATTTTTCCCCAAATATATATGTATACTAAAAGCTTTAGTTTCTAAAATATCTACCAAAACTAATTTATCCATATACATATAGCCTGATTTTTGACAGCCTTGGTGAAAATTCTTGACAAAAAACTGAAAATTTCATATTAATACGAGTATTTCTTAAAACGTTATATAAGTATCTCTGTTTAAAATTTTCAACCCTGAATAATCCACCCTTATGATAGAGATTATTGCCCTTATGTCCCATTGATTTTGTCTAAACACCTTTTACACACATTTAAGTTTAGTAAAACACTATTTTTTCTAAAATTTTATCAAAATCACTGTAATATCTGTTAAACTGGAATTTCAAATAAAATAAAATTGTGCGCATTTGCGCGTATTTTAACAGTGTTTCTAACCAGAAGTTTAATATTTTTAATATTACAATTTTTTGTGTCGTACAGTTCCTAACTGTATAAAAATTAAATTTTCAAAATCCCAATGGTTGTCCGGCTAGTATTAACTACTTACCTAACCTTTACTTAAAGTTATCAAACTTTAAAAAAAACTAAACTTTATGGTGTTTATTTTTTAAATTTATTTATTAAAATGTTAGCTTAGGTTTTTATCTTAATTTTAAGTATAGACCGAATAATTCTGCGTATTTTTTCACTTTTTACTTTTTTTCAAGATTAGTTTTCGAAAAAATCACAAAAAAAGCTGATTTTTAGAACATTTGCGGCCTTATATCTAACGAAGCTCAATGAGGAGTTTGGCGAAGAGTATGTGGGAACGTGTCCTGGAGCTAAGGAATAATATAATTATAAAAAAATCCAGCTTGCACCTATTTTTTTCCAGGTGAATTCTGGGCCATTCCTCAATAATAGTGGGCGGTTTGGGCCCATCAGACTAAGAGCAAATTTAAATGGTTGACATTTTAGAAAATGTTTATTATATCCAGTGGCGGTTTCTCCATAAGTGCACATGTGCATATGCACTCCCAAATTTTACTTAAAAAAATACTAAAATTTAATTAATAATTACCCCAAACAGAATTCACTAAAGACTGGAATATTACCAACAAAGTAATACCCGGTATGTATGTCTTTGTATTCGTGTTCAAACCACCTGCATGGCATGCTGGCGGATGCGCTATATAGTTAGTTCGAATCTAATTAATCACTTTTATTTGCTCCGTAGATGTTGTGTCGCATTTTAATTACGAAATATAGAAAGAGAGGACGACATGTCCCAATAGAATTTTACAGTACATAGAATCTGAACCTTCCTGCGGCAGTGCCTAGGACAAAATCTGTGCAAAAACTACCCTCGATGCCGCCCGCACCCCCGTGACGCCCACCGCACCCATTGTTTGCGTTGCATGTTAGAGGAGCTCAAGGGCACTTTTAATTAGTGCACTTAGACAATTTGGCATAGTGATGTGCAACGATTACTTTGCCAAGTATTGAATAGATACTGATACTTCCTATTCGAGTATTAGATTTTATTATTATTTATATTATATTATCGGTAAATCCAATATATAAATATCGGTCCAAATGATTACTCCAAACTCGTTATTCATACGGCCGATGCCGATACAATTGATACGAAAGTAACACTTCGACTTCGGTCCCATTCGGGATTCGAGTAACGAGTATTTGGCGTCGAAGGATATTCGATTACTTCGAATCCGCCCATGTATCAGATATTAAAGTATCGAGTAGATAGTATTTGCACACCACTAATTTGGCATTATCGGTCGGGCGCCGGTGGTTTGTTTGCATTTCAACGATTTGGTATTTACGACAATGGCGGAATTTCTAATTCTGATAGCATTAGCGTGCAATATTTAAAAACAATTAAATTTTCATCTTTGCCATTAGAAGAGAAAATATGTATACTAATTTCAATAATAATAGGTAGGTAACTAATATCTAACTAAATATCTCATTTTTTAATTATTTGCAAAAAAATTCCGCCTGCGCCGTAATTTTTTAAATTTTTTTGGTGTGCACTCCGAAAGCTTTTTACCACGCGCCGCCACTGATTATATCACAGACCATCACAGACAGAATAAACCATTAACGTATTAATACGTTAATGGAATAAAGATTTTTGAAATAAGAAACAAAAGGCACATAAAAACCTAAAAATACGGGGTTTTCATAAAAAAAATAAAAATATTTTAATAATTTAACAATCAAAACAATGTCATGTTTGGTATCAAATACTGACCAGTCCCGAGAGGCGTTGGAACTTTGCCAATTTAACTTTAATGTGTAAACAATTTCTACTAACAGCTTCGGGATAGCTATTAAGTGAAATATAATTAATCATCCTATACATATGGAAAAATTAATAATATGTAACAAAAATACTTAATTGTTCTAGAAACTCGTGATTAAACTGTAGTTCTTAAAACGGACTTGTAAAAAAATATGCCCCGGGATAAAAAGTGCCATTTTTCTCGCTTATGTTGTATGATATCCCATTATCTCTCACCAAATTTTTTGCTCCTGAACATAAAAAGGCACTTGCTTTTGTTTTTAGAGGCCCTACATTTGACTAATGTATTTCCCCAGGCAGAACGTATCTAGGGCCTCTAGTTGATACTGGCTAGAGACCCTGTAGGTATGACATATTTTAGGGACGCGACAAAGTTATCTAAGTCTTTATTTAAGGCAAAGGATGGAAATATCGGTCTTCTATGCTCTAGCATTGTTTAGAGAGAATCCTTGTTAATTTGTAAGCCTTGGGTTAGAAGATAAAAATATACGTTTTTTGACAAAACATATACCGAGGCTGACGGACAAACGTGTCTTTTTTAATTATGCTTAATTTATTTCAGTGAAACGCCAATGAACTTAACAAGAAAATCACACAGGGGCGGCTAGTGCATAAGGGCTGCAGAACCCCCAAAATTTTCACATTATTTGACTATTTTTCAGCCGCTGCTATTTTTCTAATATAATTATTTTATTTCTAAAATTATTGGATAGCAGTATATTTTCGGTCCGGTGTTGGTATAGTAGGCCTTCAAATCGCGTACGTGTGTTAAGGATGACGCCGCGCGCCGTCGTCGAAGGACGCATTTCACAGTCGGTCAAATGAAGTTATTGGCATTGTTGCGCAGCTAAATTGCAACACAACGTAGCTGGGCGGCCAACGAGATCTGTGCTCGGCTAGGAACCCCTTCCTTCGCCCCGCACCGCACTTGCTCATGGGTTTATATAGCGAAATCTAGGCAAAAATAGAGCTGCAAAACTTGCAGTTCCAGTACAATTCCGGGCGGGCGGGCTCAGCGTTGCGTGTTTGCGGGTGCATTTATTTATTTAGAAGACCCAAACGCATGAGCGGGAGGTTATGGTCGCGTTTGTTGTTTGTTTTTGAATAATTGTGTCGAACTCACAAACTTTACTGTCACGAGCCGGCACTGAAATCACATAACCTAAAAATATGAATTTTACTGGCTTCACTGATAGGATTGTCCAGGGATTATAGAACAGATAGAAATTGAATTTCACAACTAACCAAAATAGAATGACAATACCATTGAAAAAGCTGAAAATTTGGCTAAAATTAATAAAACAATGCGCCCAACATAAATAAAACAACTCTTTCAAGCCAGAGGTAACTACCGTTCGATTTTAACAAACTAGGCCATGTAGTGTGATTATAATAAACAACAATGATTGGATTGAATATTTTAGATTAAAAAAAAACGGATTGTGTTATGAATATTCTTCTAATACTTTTAATAACTAAAAATTGAAGTATTTGTCCGTTTGTAATATTGTAGTATGCAAAAAAGTAAATGATTTTGCCTTTTTTTTATCGTGGCTAGTTTATTTAGTAACCTGAAATAGAAGAATTTACAGGAAGATAACAACATAAAGGCCGACTGATAGATCCTATGGTGTCCCCATCATATCTTCCCCCATATCTCTGGTTTGTTGCGTATTTATTTCTTTAAAATTTGTCTTAAACCGCTAGGTCCACCTTCTATCTAGAGGTAGGATTTTTGTATGGGCCATAAGGATTGCGACGCTAGCGCTACCAAGTCCACTTTCAATCCGTGACTTCGCATGCGCAGATCTACCAATATTATTTACCTCATGTATTAGAATAGATGAATACAGGATGATTTTCACTTGAATGATTCTAACCACATGAAAATAGAAAGTTTCAAAAACCTAACCTAACAAAACCTAATCAAATCTAACCGAACCGAACCAAAGGAAACTGAACCAATAATTTTTTTCAAAAAAAAACTTTCCTGACTTCCTGCCCTGGATCCTAGAGGATGTGAATCCGAACCGAACCAAACCGAACCTAACTAAACTGAACCAAACCTAACCTAACCAAACTAAACTACAACACGTACTGCTAATTAGGTTTAGTTGGGTAAGGTTAGGTTTGGATAGGTTTGGTTCGGTACGGTCCGGTTCGGATTCACATCCTCTAGGATCCCGGGTAGGAAGTCAGGAAAGTTTTTTTTTTGAAAAAAAATATTGGTTTAGTTTGCTTTGATTCGGTTCGGTTAGATCTGATTAGGTTTCGTTAGGTTAGGTTTTTGAAACTTTCTATTTTCATGTGGTTAGAATCATTCAAGTGAAAATCACCCTGTACATCTATTCTAATACATGAGGTAAATAATATTGGTAGATCTACGCATGCGAAGTCAGGGATTGAAAATGGTCTTGGTAGCGCTAGCGTCTTGTATTGCATGGGAGAACAGACCAACGTTGCCAGTTTAGCGAAATTATGAGTATAATCCACTACTTAGTTCGCGAAAGGTCAATTTTTCAGTTTTATGTAAGTGCATTCATCAAACGGGGTGATAAACAACCAGAATAATACCTTAAAATTCTGCTTGTTCCTAATTGGAAATTATTCACTTACTTTTACAAACAGAATTTTAAAGTGTTATTCTTGTTATTAATTTTTGTTTCACATTCACTAAAGTCAATTTTTTTACACCACAATTTACCAATCTATTGGTAAGCTAACTATTATTTAATTTATTGTTTTTTTAAATGCATTTTTAGTCTAACCCTAACAAAGTTAATGGTAGACCACAGTGAACGCAGCGTGGTTATAGGATGCGGGAGAGTGGTCGAGATCTTAGGGGTGCGGTAGAGGTGGTATTGAGCCTCAAAAGTAGTTCCGCGGAGCTCATTTAGTACTTTTTCAAGACAAATATTATGAGTAGTAATGCCTCATGCCTCAGGCAAAAAAGAAACATTTTTAAACCAACATGAAACATTTATAGTAAATTTGATAGTTTTAAGGCAAAATTGGTTAAATAATACTTATAACTAACCCTTTCTTTAACCAAAATCTAATGGCGACAAAGAACTTGTGTATCATATTGGCTTAAAATCGTTTGAGGTGTTCGTGAGTTATCGTGTATTGAGACAGACAAGTGATTATTATCCGATCTAGGATTTAGTCTAAATAACTCACATTTAATAAAATTTTAAAAATCAAATGTTCACGTTTTTAATAGTCTACTTCTTGTATGGTAACAAGTCAAGTAATAATTCTCGCATTAAAAATATGTTTCAGATTGTCCGCCCCTTAATGAGTGCGACCGCATGCGCCTGTAGTAATATATCAATGTTACCTTTGACAACGCTGCAAAGCTTTCTACGGGACTCGGGCGAATCGGGGTCTCTTTTTAATAAATGCTATACTCTATCTGTTTTTTGTATCCTCTTATGGAAATTTATACCCCTACATGCAGTGTTGCCAGACTTTTCTGCAGTAGCGTGTCGTGGATAAAAGGGCGGGGGGGGGGGGCGAAGACATTAAGGGGCGCAAATATCGGTATGGGAGTCAAAAGAATTACAAACCTTTTTTTAAATAATAACACTATTAATTCTATTTTGTTCTCAAAGGACGCCAAGGGCGCCAAGCGCAGAGGGGCGGGGGCGTTCGCCCCCCCTGGCCCCCTATACGACACGCCACTGCTTTTCTGACAGTTTTCCTTCATTTAAGTAACAAAAAACCTTCATATTGTTACAAATTTAAGTTATTTAAATTTTATAGTTAGAATTTATTTAGGTTTAGTGTAGTATTAGGTTGACGTATTTTATGGTTGTATTCTTAATCTAGGTTTTAGTTGCGTTATCTGTGACAAACTGGTATGCGAACGGTCCGGTTCTAGAAAAGGTTGGAATAATTCCGAATCGAACAAGGATGGAAAATTCTCGAATAGTAGGCAGCCCGTTATATATAGGGCCGGACGTCGTGCATCGGGCAGTCAGAGATAACCAATGGTAGTGATCGCTAGATGTTAACGCGAAGTTAATAGGCGTATTAAAGTAGTGAATTATTAGCAAGTTATTAGTAAGTTTAAGTGCGTGTTTTTGTACATAATTTGTCGAAATAAATTGACGTATCGTTTTCAAGAATTGCGAGTTTTAATTTGTCGTTGTGAACCCGTAACAATATCCTTCAAAACAGTAACGGGTGGGTGGTTGACACCAAACCCGAGACCAAACCAAAAAAAACTTTATACCATGAACAATTTTTTTTAAATAAAAATGGAAGAAAAAAACCAAACAAATAAAAGATTTATAATTTAAATTATAAATTATAAAAACCAAAGTTCAAAATAAAAAATTCAAATTATTTACCTATAGATATAAGTTAAGTTTGGTTAAATTATTTGAATATTTTCAAAATATACACTTGCGTGCATAGAAATCGGCCCACCGTAAATTGCAGCCCAGATCGTGCAGGAACCACCTCCATAAGCACTCCGCTCTTCAAAGCAGCAATCTGCAAATCGCTCTCTTGGTCTTCGGTACACTTTCCTTCTTCGATCGCTAACATGGAGGCATATTCTGGACTCATCTTAGAACAGAACAGATCCCCATTGTTCCAACGTCCAATTCAGATGACCCCGTGCAAAACGCAGGCGTGCTTGCCGATGAGCTGGAGTAAGTTTTGGACCAATCGCAGGTGTTTTAGGGGTCAGATTATTTTCTTGCAGTCTTCGTCTTACTGTCCACTGACTAATAGCCACTACTCGTACCTCACGGAGCTGTCATTGCACTTGAACGGCATTAAGGTGACGGTTTCTTAATGTTGTTGACACAATAAAGCGGTCATCACGAGCGGTTGTAAATCGCCTTCTGCCTGTTCCAGGTCGTCTATGAAAGTCTCCAGTCTCCTTATAATGCTGGTACACTCTTCGAACCGCTGCGCGGGTCATATTCAATTGTCTGGCAACAGCTCGCTGACTAAGTCCATTTTCGATTAAAGCAATAACTTGGGCGGTTTTTTGTGGTGTAGTATGCATTAAACTTACACACTTGAACACTATTGACATTTAAAAAACGAATAATATGCAAATTTCAGTTGCAAAGGCAATTTGACAAATCTGTTATTTTCGTTACAATCACTACATAAACACGTTTCATGTGTTTACCGGTTGCTACGCATATAAACGATAAGCCTTCTTAAAAAATTTATACTTATATTAAAGTATATTAAATTGTCATTCAAACAGCATATTTCTTTTTTTGATCTGATAAATAATTCTTTAAAAAAATATAGTTAAAGTAAGAAGATTTACAGTGGGCCGATTTCTATGCACTCAAGTTTATAACTTTGCCTTAAAATAGTAAAAAACTTCAAATTCGGATAAAAACCTTCAAACGTTCAATAGTCAAATTTCTTGTTCAAAAACCTTCATATTGAAAGAAATCCTTCAAATCTGGCAACACTGCCTAGATGTGAACTTGTTCACGCGGTATACATACAGGGTCTCTAATACTGGCAAAGCAAATCCCCTCACGTAAACTTCTGAATGAGGCTTCGGCCCAATAATTGCCTCGTAAATAGGTGGAAAATACTTATCTCGCAGAAGTTATATCGGGAAATCCTAAATTTCGATAACACGGCAGGAAAATCGATAAAGCAGGTTTCGAGTTTCCGATAGAGGAGGAAATTGAAAGAAATCGCAGTTAATAATAGATGCTGATGATGGCCGGGTTTATAAAGATAAATCATCTTGATTTAGTACTTTTTTCTTTATAAAAAATTAAATTCAAGCAAAGATGTATAAAAGCCGGACGGTCTAGGACAACTGGGCGCCGCCAACTCGGCGCCGCCAACTGGGCGCCGCCAACTCGGCGCCGCCAACTGGGCGCCGGGCCAACTGGGCGCCGGGCCAACTCGGCGCCGCCAACTGGGCGCCGGCCAACTCGGCGCCGGACTAAAAATTTTTTTTTTGATAAAATGTGTAGATGAAAACTAAAATATATTATTTATATAAAAACATCTTTAAAAAATCCTTTACTAACTAACTATCTATCAAATCTTGTGAAGCGTTTTTAACACACTTTCCATTATCCGATTTGGATGAAATTTGGTACACACGTAGTGGTCCCATGACAATACAACATTAAGAAAAAAATATCCTACCACCCCCCAACTAACATTTATAGTAGCGGCTACATGTTCTAAAGGCTTTGCTACTTTCTTATAGTAGAAATGTGGTTATCCCAACCAAAATTTGTTACTTTTTAGTTCTAACTACTATTTAGTATCAGGAAATAGTAGATGTTTCGTAAAAACGACCCTCTAAACTACTTCATAGGATTGTTTCTTGATAGTCGATTCTGATAGTCTTCTCTACCACAATAGGACGTTGCTAAAGTTTTACTTTCTTTTTAGTCGTTATTTCGTAGTCGCCCTGACTTTTATATCCTACTTAATTACCACTAGAAAGTTAAGCTTCATTGGAGTCCCAAACAAGTGTATCCGACAACTACATTATAACTTTAATTTTTACCACAAAAGTTTGTGTCATCATAGTAACATCTGATGTAACAATGTAGACAAAATAACTTTTTGGATCAACTTTAAAGCCGCAACTACTTTCAAGTAACCTTTTCGACTATCAGGGAATATAGTTTGGGACGCCATGTTTTTATGTAAGAAAGAAAATTTAATATTTTTGTTGTCGTTTTATGAGCTCATATTAAAGAGCCATACTATTTTATAAACAAATTAGTTGAAGCTTACCAAAAATGCTCTTCTTAAGCACCATTTGTTGGAGTTAACTGTCGATTATGAAAACATAACCTCCAAAATCACAACACAAAAATTCCATCAGCTACCAGAAAACGGCTCAATTTTACGGGCGCACCGGTTTTTTGCAATATATATATATAATGCATGTTATACAAAAAACTTTGCGTCGCACTCGAATTTTGATCCTCTGCTCGTAAATTCTCACACTTTTGGATAACATAGTTCATATTATAACCATAACCAAACAAAAAAACTAAGCGAGTCTGTTTACTGTTGTGTCCACCATATTGTGTAACAATTCTACCAAAAAGAAACGATTATATTATTTGCAACTACATCGCAACTTTTATGCCATTACGGAAAAAAAACAGCCTCTACGACGTAGTAGATACCTGGCTACGACGTAGTAGTGTAGTTGTTACTACAGTGACTTTAAACACTTGGCCAAGTAGTTATAACCAGAAATTGGTTCCCCACTTAGGGAATTATAACGTCGCTGTATGGTATACTGAGACGTAGCGGGAGTACGTTGCGGTTACTTTTAAGAAATTCTTTCTAGTTGGGGTTTCGTCGTTACAACTTTAATTGTTTGTTGGGCCCTACCCCCACCCCTTCTATAGAAAAATGTGTTTTTGACACACTTCCCGTTATCCGATTTGGATAAAATTTGGTATACACATAGTGGTCCGATGATAATACAACAATAAGAAAAAATATCCTCCCACCCCTACCCCCACCCCCTTCCATAGAAAAATTTGTTTTTGACACACAGCCCGTTTTCCGATTTAGATGAAATTTGGTATACATATAGTGATCCGATGACAATACAATATTAAGAAAAAAATATCCTCCCACCTCTACTCCCACCCCCTTTAATAGAAAAATGAGTTTTTGACACACTTCCCATTATCCGATTTGGATGAAATTTGGTATTTACATAGCGGTCCGATGACAATACAACATTTAAAAAAATATCCTCCCACCCCTACCCCCACCCCCTTCCATAGAAAATGCGTTTTTGACACCCTTTCCATTATCCGATTTGGATGAAATTTGGTATACATATAGTGGTCCGATGACAATACAACATTGAAAAAAAAAATCCTACCACTCCTACCCCCACCCTCATCTATAGAAAAATGCGTTTTTGACACACTTCCCATTATCATACAGTATACATATAGTGATCCGATGACAATACAATATTAAGAAAAAAATATCCTCCCACCTCTACCCTCACCTCCTTTCATAGATAAATGAGTTTTTGACACACTTCCCATTATCCGATTTAGATGATTTTTTAAAAAAGAGTAACATATCATGTTCAGCGACGTTAAACACCACAAAGTTCTAAATTTATTATAAATCGATCCCTAAGCACTGCAATATTTCAAGTTTGAGACAAGTCGGTTAGTAAATAAAAAATCTGCCATTTTTGATCCGCCATTTTGATTTTTTAAGTTTGAGTGAAAAATTTTGTTAAATGACCTCAAGCAATGTAATATTTCAAGTTTGAGACAAATCGGTTAGTAAATAAAAAATCTGCCATTTTGGATCCGCCATTTTGATTTTTATGTTTGAGTAAAAATTTTTGTTAAATGACCTCAAGCAATGTAATATTTCAAGTTTGAGACAAATCGGTTGGTAAATAAGAAAATCCGCCATTTTGGATCCGCCATTTTGATTTTTTTAAGTTTGAGTAAAAAATTTTGTTAAATGACCTCAAGCAATGTAATATTCCAAGTTTGAGACAAATCGGTTAGTAAATAAGAAAATCCGCCATTTGGAGAGGGTGGGGGTAGAGGTAGAAATATATTTTTTGTTTGGGCTGTATTGCCATCGGACCTTTATGCATATACCAAATTTTATAAAAGTCATTTGAAGTGAAGTGTAAAAAACGCATTTTTTATGGAAGGGGGTGGGGGGTAGGGGTGGGAGGACATTTTTTCATTATTGTGTATTGTTATCGGAGCACTACATGTATACCAAATTTCATCCAAATCGGATAATGGGAGTGTGTCAAAAACGCATTTTTCTATAGATGAGGGTCGGGGTAGGAGTGGTAGGATTTTTTTTTCAATGTTGTACTGTCATCGGACCACTATATGTATACCAAATTTCATCCAAATCGGATAATGGGAAGGGTATCAAAAACCCATTTTCCATGGAAGGGGGTGGGGGTAGGGGTGGGAGGATATTTTTTTTAAATGTTGTATTGTCATCGGACCACTAAATGTATACCAAATTTCATCCAAATCGGATAACGGGATGTGTGTCAAAAAAAATTATTTCTATGAAAGGGGGTGGGGGTAGAGGTGGGAGGTTATTTTTTTCTTAATATTATATTGTCATCGGATCACTATATGTATACCAAATTTCATCCAAATCGGATAACGGGATGTGTGTCAAAAACAAATTTTTCTATGGAAGGGGGTGGGGGTGGGGTGGGAGGATATTTTTTTCTTATTGTTGTATTTTCATCGGACCACTATGTGTATATCAAATTTTATCCAAATCGGATAACGGGAAATGTGTCAAAAACACATTTTTCTATAGAAGGGGTGGGGGTAGGGGTTGTTTGGATATTTTTTTCTTAATGTTGTATTGTCATGGGACCACTACGTGTGTACCAAATTTCATCCAAATCGGATAATGGGAAGTGTGTCAAAAACGCTTCACAAGATTTGATAGATAGTTAGTTAGTTAGACAGAACTTCTGAAGCTAAATAAAAGCGTGTAAAAAATTGCGTAGGATTTTTTATAAATGTTTTTATATAAATAATATATTTTATTTTTCATCTACACTTTTATCAGAAAAAATTTTTTTAGTCCGGCGCCGAGTTGGCCGGCGCCCAGTTGGCGGCGCCCAGTTGGCCCGGCGCCCAGTTGGCGGCGCCCAGTTGGCGGCGCCGAGTTGGCGGCGCCCAGTTGGCGGCGCCGAGTTGGCGGCGCCGAGTTGGCAGCGCCCAGTTGTCTCATACGATAGCTGAAACTGAACCCTATTACGAGACGATTGAAATTTGAAATAGCAAGCCGATAACTTAACTTTTTTATTTATGGAAATTCATAGACTTTTTAAAAACTCTTGCAATATCAAAATGAAGTTTTAACCTTAAGCTTCTCTTGAAAGTCAAACCTCGCCAGTAGAGGTCAGTTTTTTTATCATATTGTTACAAATTTAAGTTATTTAAATTTTTTTAGTTAGAATTTATTTAGGTTTAGTGTAGTATTAGGTTGACTTATCTTATGGTTGTACTCTTAGTCTAGGTTTTAGTTGCGTTATCTATGACACACTCGTGCTCGGCCGCGCACCTTCTGGAAGAGACGAGAATGCTCGTGAATCGAAGAAGGATGGATGGTTCTCGAATAGTAGGCAGACCCTACATATAGGGCCGGACGTCGCGTCAAAGAAATATGTCGCGTATTGAGTCAGTCAAAGATAACCAACGGTCGTGCTTGCGAGATATTAACACGAAGTTAATAGGCCGATTAAAGTAGTGAATTATTAGCAAGTTATTAGTAAGTTTAAATGCGTGTTTTTGTACATAATTGTCGAAATAAATTGACGTATCATTTTTGACATTTGCGAGTTTTAATTTGTCGTTGTGAACCCGTAACAATATGTCTCCTTCAAATTCCTATAACCCCCCAAAAACCTCGTATTTTTGCCACTCCGAACGGATAATAGGAATGATACGAATTTTGCGTTTAACTAGAAACTAGAGGGACTTTACTAGAAAATAGTAGGTATAGTTCTTATTCCTGAGTCTTAACAGACCTCTGTTTGTTGTTTATAGTTAGGTAAAAAAAAACTGTAGTTAACTGATGGTGCTACTCTCATTATTAGTATACTCAAGGTCACTGTATAATGATGTTCCTCTTCGTTATATAGTGACCTCAAGTATACTGCGGTAATATTCTGATGTGTCACCTGTGTCACCTATGATTTGACAACCGTTTTCATAATTGTCAAGACAGCATATCTAACAGAAAACATTTTAAAAAATAATAATTTAATCAAGAAGAGCTGTTGAATCGAAGGTAAGTTTAGAAACTAAAAGATTTGTAGATAACGATCAATAAAATATAACGAATAAAAATTACTCGGCAATAATAATAAAAATAAATGGGGTCTGATACCTTTCAAGTCCATCAGCACATTCCAAGTGAAGTCTACGCTATATCAGCCTTGAAAACAGTTTTTGTAAATATCTCAGAAACGGAAGCTCTTACGAAGTTTTTCGTAATAGTAGTAGTAGTGGGGGGGGTTGACCCGCAGGTCTGACAAGTAGGCCAGAGTAGGCCCTTTTTGCCATGCCCCAAGTCTGTCCCTTAACCCACTCTCTGCACTTTCCTTTGATGGTCGGGTAACTCATTGGGCCTTCCTGTTCTCTTTACAAAGTCCAGTAAGTCTGCCCATTTGAGCATGTGCAGTTCTTCGTCGCTCAGAGTTGGCGCTTCAAGTGCCTGTTGTCTCATCCTTGCGTAGGCCTCGCATTCTGCCACGAGGTGTCTTGATGTCTCTTCTTCCTGTCCACAGGCTGGGCAGGTAGGGTCATTCTCGACTCCTATACGTGTCATGTGCTTTCTCAAGCGGGTATGTCCGGTTAGAGTACCTATCAGCAGTCCGAGGTCTTTTCGTGTCCGTCCCAGCATCCATCTAATTCTGGTCGCTTTTGGACGGTCTACGAATTCTCTGGTCTGTCTGCAACCCGTTCCTGTTTCCCAGGAGTTTAATAGCGCGTCCTGGGCCCATTTGTTGAGTCCGCTTTGCACTTGTCTTTTTGTCACGCCCAAAAGTGGTCCGGTCCTACATACATTTTCGTAACAACAAACTCTTGAAGAAAACTTGTTCTACTACGAGGGTGGATCAAATATAAACAAGCCTTTGTTTATAAACTAGTTATTTAGAAACATGACACAAAACAGAAATTTTTTCAACTTTTCTACACATCCCCCTTCTCTGTTAATACACTTTTCCCAACGGTTTGACAGTTTCTTAATCCCGTTTTTATAAAAGGAAGCTGGGCGGGTATCTAACCAGTTGCGCATGAATGCCTCCACCTCTTCATTGGTCTGAAATTGCTCGCCTCCCAATGAATCTGTGAGGGGGCCAAACATATGAAAATCGCAATGTGACAAATCTGGACTATATGGAGGGTATTCCAGCAGAGTCCAGTGCATTTAATTGATTTTGGCCTGTGTTAAAACTGCCGTATTAGGTCTAGCGTTGTCATGCAGGACCAACACGTCTTGGATGGGGTGTGCTCTGCTCTTTTGGCGATAATCAAGCTTTACCTGGTCGAGTAAGTTGCAGTAGTAAGACGCGTTTATTGTTATTCGCTCGTGCAAAAAATCGACCAACAAAACTCCTCTCCAGTTCCAGAAAACGGTCGCTAAAACTTTGACTGCAGAAATGATGGTAAGGACGACGTGGTTGACTCACGTCGAAACGCTCACAGCCGCCGTTAATTTCTTTGCACCAAGTTTTTACAGGTACCCACGAAAGCGTCTTATTTCCGAACTGTGCTCGCAATCTGCATCGAATTTCAGCAGGTTTAAGGTTTTCGCGTGTAAGAAATGTAATGATTAATCTTTGCGCAACACTGCTGTGTACCTTCTTCTCGCTCATTGCGATTGCTCCTGTCCAAATGAGCATCGCGGCACTACCAGCCGCCTACTTGCTGCTGAATATCCCTACTTCAAAATTATAACGGCCACGTTCATCTTGAATGACTTTTCCGTTAGTAAGTTTAAAAGGCTTGTTTATATTTGATCCATCCTCGTATATTTTAAAAATGTCGTATTGACCCGAGGCTCCGTTCAGAAGTAGGAATATTTTCGATTTTTAAACTGTCAAAAAACTGTCATTAGCGTTAATGAATTTTGACGAAAATCTAATCAGCTCTTTACAGTATTATACAGAATAGCCAGATAGTTTTTTAAAGTCTTTATTTTCCCACAGTCTGTTTATTAAATTGCTATCCCGAAACCGGTCGCCGCAATTTAATAAACAGACTGTGAGAAAATAAAGACTTTAAAAAACTATCTGGCTATTCTATAACAATCCTACATAATGGATACCCTGGAAAAATCGGTTTAGCGGTTTAGGCGCTATTGTATTTCGGACAGACATACATACACATAAAATACACAGACAGACGTTACGACGATATTGCTAAAAAAGTAGTTCAGGCAAGATTCGGGAAAATCCACTTTCTAGTGCATTTTATATTACTTTTTGGCAAATGGGCAATTCCCCCTATTTTGAACCGCTGAATCCGAATGTCCCTGTTGCCAACTCGAAATATTGACAGGGGCTGAGATATTCAAGATGGCGGCCAAAATGGCGGCGGAATTTTAAATTGCCGCTGAAAAGCCCAAACTGTCACAGGTGTACATTCAAAATATATATTTGTTTGATTACAAAGTAATAAAATATTATTTTTTTTTAATGGCTGCAAAAACCTCCAAAAAACCCCCCAGACCCCCCAAAATCTGAAAGTTTGAGGTTTTTTCAATTTTTCTTAAAAACTAAGCTTCTAAGAGCAAAATGCATAATATACTTTATTGTAGACAATAAAATTCCCTTTTCAACATGGTATAACTTAATAAAGTTAGACTAATAACAAGCTCTCCAGCGGCGTCCGTTAATTGAAGTAATTAAAAAAAGTTGAAAAAATGCCTATGTTTTTTCCAAGATTTATTTGATTTTTTTTAAAACTAATATCTACAGAAAACCATTTATTAGATTTTGGTATATTCAATAAAATTTCCTTTAAAATGACGTATAACATGATTAAATCGGTTTTATAAATAAAACTTCAGGGGCATCCGTAAATTAAATTAATTTTGAAAAAACAGAAAATAAACCATTTTTGTTACAGGTTTTATCTAATTTTCTCAAAAACTAAACTTAACATGAAAAAACTTGTTCTATACTTTTTTGTAGACAGGAAAATTCCCTTTTTAAGAATGTGAAACTAGGTGGGGTTTGACTTATAGCAAACTCTCCAGCGACGTCCGTCAATGGGGGTGATTTCAACAAATCATTAAAAAAAAACATGTTTTTCATACGTTTTATTCAATTTTCTTAAAAACCAAGCTCTTTATCAAAAAATGTGTTTTATACTTCGCCATAGCCAATAAAATTTCCTTTCAAACGATGTATAATAAAGTGGAAGTTCTTTTATATTTACCGCTCCAGTGGTGTTCTTAATTTAAAGAAATTATTTAAGATCAATCCAAACTAATCACTTTTGTGTCTTATTAGCTTTTCGGTGGATAATAAAGAGCGGCGGATAAAAGGTCGGAAGTACAAAAGGTCGGAAGTACATAAGGTCGAAAAAATAAGGTCGAAAGTACAAAAGGGCAAAAATACAAAAGGTCGAAAGTACAAAACGTCGAAAGTACAAAAGATTTAAAAAACAAAAGGTCGAATGTTCAAAAGGTCGAAAGTACAAAAGGTCGAAAGTACAAAAGATCAAAAGTACAAAAGATCGAAAGTACGACCGCGTGTCCACATCGACTGGACACGTCAATTCGACTTGATACGGTAAATTTGTATTTTTAATATTTTGTTTTGTCGATTTTTTTTCGACCTTTTGTACTAATGGGAAGCTAAGTTAGCCGCCTCCAGATGATTACCGCAGTGTGGCTTCGCCGCGCCACACAGTGGATCAATGATTTTTAATACTATGGGGCCTGTTCATAAATTGCATAAGTATAAGGCAAAAAATATCAAACTCTTCCTAACAGATTGACAGGTTGGTTGTTGATCCCAATGAGTACCTAATTATGATTATGACCCCCCCCCCCCCAAACCGTTGCATAAGATTCACCACTTTATTTTTAGTTCCATATGCTTAAAAAACTAACCAAAAACACCTGTGTCAAAGTTACTACTGTTACTCTCTGCACAAAAATATTGCTTAGGGGGGGGCATGGCCCCTATGCCCCCTCCCCTTATAAGCACCGATGTTTTTTTGCTTTAAAGAACTTATTTAGATAAATCAAAATATCTAATCTTATCAAAAAACAGTTTATTTTAATTTGGAAACATTTTATTTTAGTAGGTATAAATTACGAACATTTTTGAAGTATTTATCATAACATTAACCTCACTTTGTAATATATCATTTAAAAAGAAATTATCTTATCCTTAATAAAGAATAAAGGTACATTTTTTTTCTGAAAATCTTAGTTAGAAAAGATATTTAAATATACAAGAGAAACTGATTATTTCAGTTATTTTTGAAAATAAGTTTATATTAGTACGCCCCTGAAGCCTTAAATATGGCAACAACCCGACATTTTAATAAAGTTTTTAAAAGAAAATGTTATGTTCTACAATAAAGTATACTACATATTTTTTCCTAAAAAGAGTAGTTTTTGAGAAAATTTTGAAAAACCTATAATAAACATGTTTTTTCTAAATAATCCCAATTTACGTACGCCACTGAAGAGCTACTTGCTTTTCCTAACCTTATTGACCAATACATCGTTGGAAAGGGAATTTTATTCTGCACAAAAAACTGTTCTTTGCAATTTTTGATAAAAAGGTTCGTTTTCGAGAAAATTGCATAAAACTGAAAAAAAAACAGGTTTTTGGGGGTTTGGGGGGGATTTTCTCCGTCCCTGTCGATTTTTCGAGTTGGCAGCAGAGATATTCGCATTCAGCGGGGTCAAATTCTAGACCGAAAACGGAAAGCCTTTTAAAATAATATGCTCTGACTAAAGGCCAAAATTCACCCAAATATCACACACCACATGACGTTATCTCAAACAAAAAAATCCTGGAAAAGCCATTGCTGCGCGAGCTAAAAAGGTAAAAATGTAAGTATAGGGTACATTTTGTATGTAATTCACAATAGACAAATTTAGTGCTTGATTTTTTATCTCCATCTTTAAAAAGGCGAAAAAAAAAACGAGGTAACAAAATAATGCATTAAGTTTTTCTATTGTGCCTTACATTGCTGAGAAAAGTAGCTCTAAGCAAGGCCAACACAAAAATAGAGGCCACGACCCTGAAAAAATCAGCTGTCCTCCCGGGGCTGAAAACCCAATGTAGGGTCTTATGGGAGGTCAGACGTTTTTTTATGATATTTTCAAAATGGCACTACAGATTTCCGCAAAATTTCAGTGAAATATTCTCAGACACCATCCCGATATTCCAACAAAGATTTGTAAGGAAGCAACAAGATTAAAACGTTAAAATCTTCAAGATTTAGCATTCCTTATTTTGAATTCAAATTACCCGCCATGTACCACATGCCAACTGTTATGTTTGACATGTATTTGACTTTGTCATTCATCTGTGATTGTCACATTCGCTTCTGCTTTAAACTTAATTTTTGTGTGAGTTAATGAAGCGGCTATGAAAAATTAAGGATTACTATACATTAAAAAAAAATTGTTCTGCCAGAATAAAGTAAAAACAATCTCAAAAACGGCTTTATTTAAAAAAAAAATCAAATATTCATGAACCGTCATTTCAACTTCAATATTTTAAAGACAATCAGCTGTGTCGTAACGTGACCATCAAACAAAAAAATCAGCCCCGGATGTGACGTCAACAAAGTGGAGGATCGTGGCCCGTCCGTTTTGAAAGCCCTGCTCTAAGCTAGCGAAGTGTAAATTGGTTCATGAATTATTTTATTGTTTTTAGATCAAATGGGTCACTGGCAAGACGCCAACGTGTTTGCGGGCGTTCCGAAAACCCGAATATCGAAAGGGGCACTATGGGCCCACGGACTTTTCCAGGTGTTTTGTTACATGTCCTTACCCATGGTTGTTATCCACAACATTCCGTATTTGAGGGACCGACAAAAGGCTGAATAGTTTTGTATTTTTTTACATAAACAACGTGTTGCTAATGTAATACCATATTTTTTTAATTTAGAGATTAAATAAAAAATTTACAAAAAACTGTATCTTTCCTTTTCTACTCGCATGCGGGAAAGTACATTTTAACTCACTCATTTTCGTGCCTAGGGAATACTTTGTTGCACTCAGCTCTGTAATAGTATATTACATAACAAGAGAAGAGAGTGACAAATTTCACACCAGCCGAGTGAAATAACACGCGAGTGTATAGTTTTTGCAAAGTCAGTTAAACAAAGATAAAAGCCGACCATCGACATATCCTTTAATGAAAGTGACACGGGCGGCGGGCATATTTGTAAACGACGTCCATGATTGCGATTCGGTTGTAGCCCGAACGCTACCGTAACCGTGTCAATGAAGCCCTATTTTACATTGACACGGTTCGGTTACGTTGGCGATCGATTGACGACGGTTAGGTTTTACATTATCTAGGATCCCGGGAGAGTATGTTTTAAAAAAATATATGTATGTTAGAAATTTACGAATTTTTTCTTAAGAAAGATTGTGGTTCTGAAATCCAGACTGATTTTTAATAAACATTTTTGCGATCACGGGTGTTAAGTATTGTTCATACTCGTCTTAGTCTTTTGTTTTTGATTAGTCTTTGTCCTTTGATTAGTCTTAGCTGTCTTAAACAAAATCGGCTGTTCATACTCGTCTTTTGTTTTTGATTAGTCTTAGTCATAATCCACTGAAAAAAAAAATTCAATTTCAATAAAAAGGCCCCTTTTCAAAAGTCATTTTCTACACAAAACAATCTTATTTAACCTAATCTGTGCACGAAAGACCGACACGAAAGAACAAAAGCGAAAAAGAAAATAAAAACAAATAAAATTTTGAGGTTAGGTTGAGATTTTCTGTTAAAAACATGATTAATGGCGGTAAATTCAAAATTTCGGCCGCGCGCTTGCACTCTTCGAAAGCCCTGTAAAAAAAACAACAAATATCAGCTGATGTCTGTCACTCGTCTTAGTCGTTGTCCTAAGGATTGAAAGTTGGCAACTCGTAAGACAAAGACTAATCAAAAACAAAAGCAAAACATTGTATGAACACTCCCATAAGAAACAGTGGTTTTAACTTTCTTATGACAAGACATATGACTAAACCAAGACAAAAGACTAGATAAAAGACGAGTATGAACGATCCATTAGTTACCCAAGCGATTTACCATATCGTCTGCTATTTACCAGAGATGTTCGGGCGAAAGCCGACTGGCGATCCTGGGTGTTGTATACAAATTTGCGGACGGCGCGGCGGTAGATATACTCATGAAAATTATTTCATTTAATTATGGCGTAAACTAAAGAAATAAAAATAGATAATAAAACTTTCTATTCCTACACCTACAGAAACGACACTGATTTATTTTCTAACTCTGCATACTGCCGACTAAAGGGGTCCCGAAAAGCACACCCGGAAGCAATTAAAAGCGCATCTTAAAAAAATCTGCTAATCAGGTGCCGTCCATCTACCTG
This sequence comes from Aspidapion aeneum, assembly GCA_963576565.1. Lineage (NCBI taxonomy): Eukaryota > Metazoa > Arthropoda > Insecta > Coleoptera > Brentidae > Aspidapion > Aspidapion aeneum. The sequence continues at coordinate 113,713,041 of OY755042.1, forward strand.
GACTCGGTCGGTCGGAAAACAAATACTTTGTGCTCGGACCGCAAAGAGACGCGCCTCTTCTGTGTCGGTAGGGTTGAAATTATACCAGGAAGATTTTATATTAATTTGGATAACTTTTGAAGGGCAGAATAAAGCAAAATTTCATGACATCGATAAAACCACGTATTTGGAGTTATTCAAGTGACTTTGCAAAAACTATAAGAAAGTTACTTTCTATCGAGTTGTGTACGCTATTTTTCCTACGAACACTGTTGAACCAATGAGGTAATTTTATGGTTGAACTATACCAGAGACAGATTCTGTTCCTGACTATACTAATTTTTGTAAAAATTAGTTTTTAATTTTGCACAAATCAAATTAAACTGCTGTTCCGCACATGTATGGAATAGTACTTTGCAACACATGTGCGGAAAAGTATGGTGACAGTTACCGTCATCGTACACTATTCTATACATGTGCGGAAAAGTTTATGCCCAATCCATCATTTTCATATGTGGTCGTAGGAAATAGTTATTTACCTAACAAGTGAGGAAAGTACTTTAATGTACGCGACGACAGTTGTTAAGCTGTCAAGAATGGCAAAGACGTTTTCCGCCTGTGTTAGGTAAAATATTTATCCTGTGAGTACATTTTCTTTCAAAAAATTGAATGTAATTTGTAAAAAAATTCATGTCAAAATATATGAAATTTACACAAATATTCTCTCTTATTGACGCGTTACTAAGAAGCCTAAGCGGTGAGAGGACACCGTAAAAAAACTTAGATCAAAGTAATTGCTTTGAGTTAAAATAACTTGTGCTTTCCTATTCACCAAAAGAATATTTTCTTGATTTAGCACAAAAAACGTCTTGCCTCTTTATTTTAGTGTTAAACGGAAATTGTTTTGTTATTGAACTGAATTCATCTAAGGTACTGTTTTCTCTGGAAGCATAATATTACTTATATGAAGACAACTTGCTCTGTTACAAAATGGAGTATACTGAAACAAAATAATTAAAGAAGAAGAATAAAGTCTCATTTCAAGATTAAACGCTGCGTTAAACTAAAAAGAATTATTTTAATTCAAAACAAATTGTTTTAAGGTACCTAAAACAAATTATTCAAGAAAAGAAAGTGTTCCCATTGTGGACAAAATTTTTTACCGTGTACGATAAAGTAAACTTACTTTTGTCGTGTACGGTAAAGGACCACTTTCCGCTCTTTTAGGTATGGGTAAATAAGTATTAATTTTTTTTTCTAAATGCGGGAAAATCCATTTTTTTGTAATCAAAATATCTGTAATAAAAACAAAGATGTTCAAACCCTTAAAATTTCCATCTGAAGGAATCCATTGGGAAAAAAAGGAAATTGAAATTTGCTTTTTATGGCTTTGCAACGGCTTTCTGTCGAAGAAGATTAAATTTAGAAAATTACTGGAAAACTCAAATTCCTGCTTTTTCCATCAAATTAAGCCAATGGGATATAACGAAAAATACGATCTCATAAACAGAAAAAAACTGATGCTGCGTCTCAAGGTTTTAAATAGCTCGTATTTAATGCCTATAATCCCAAAAACGATTAAGGTTTAGAAAAATAATTATTAAAGGTACAGTTTTTAACATATTTTTCATGTGTTTTTGATACTGGTGCCGACTAGACACCCTGTATGTATGACATATTTTTATTTACAATATGTCATACATACAGGGTCTCTAGTATCGACTGATGTCTTTAAATGAAATATCAAGAGTACACCGGTATATTTTTTAACTGATGGGATACAGGTTGAATTTTTTAAATTTAGTGGCTGTATAAAATGTATTAAACAGTGAAAAATATTTTTTTGCTTAAATTTAAAGATTTTTTGATATCAAACATCAAAAAGCGTTTGTCCTACAAATTTTAAGCATTAGTAGCCGGCTAAAACTGTAATGGAGTTGACTCCATAAGCGTCTTTAACACTTATAGGTTCAACATATCCTTGTAGTCCATGCTGGAGAGAGTGAAAACAACATAGTTTTAACAAGTTCCCAATGAAAGCATCAAACCATCAGTATAATTTAATGCCGGTAGGGGTATTTTCCCTCGGAGTAGTTGTTTCTGTTGGTTTCACACAAAGTAAAGCTATTAACGTAAATTCAGCATATTTCTCATTACTCAGAAAATAGACTAATATACATTTTTATCTTTCTAGCCCGCGTAACAATTTTTTTTTGAGATAACGCCGAAAATGTGTTATTTGGGTGTATTTTGACCTATCTTAGCAATATCGTCGTGATGTCGGCCTGTGTGTGTGTTTGTGTGTATGTATATTATTTCTGTCCGTAACACGATAGCTCCTAAACCGCTGAACCGATTTTCATAAAATTTTCAGGTAAAATAATGTCTGACACTCTAACGAGCTAATTAGATTGTTCAAAATCCATTAATGCTAATGACAGTTTTTTGACAATTAAAATTTTTTTAAAATTCTAACTTTTTAACGGAGCATCGCATCAATATGCAGTTTTCGGAATGTAGTAGACTGCATTTTACTTAATAATTTGTGTTATAACCAAAGACTTCGTAAGAGCTTTAGTTTCCGAGATATTTACAAAAAATGTTTTGAAGGCTGATTATCATAGCCTCACTTGAAGTGTGCTAATAGGCTAGCTAGGAAGGTATCAGATTTGTCATGGTTCCATTTATTTTTTTAAATGTTAAAATTTGAATATTTTCAAATCTGCCAAGCAATCAAAATCTTAAGAGGGCAGAGATAAAATTAACTTTGAAATAATTCGTGCGGAATATAATATTTTGTTCGCAGTGAAGGAAATTTAAATTTTCTTACGATTTATCTTGGAAAAGCCATCAGCATGGCTTGCCGTTTCTGATTTTTGTATAAATATTTCAATTTATATGCTTAAATACTTTGATAGGCGGATTTAATAAATGTTTAAATTAAATAAATTTGGCCTGACAAGCTATAAAATAGTTCAGGCCCTACATCCGAGATTCAAGCGATATGCAAGCGCGGACTTGAGGGGGGGTAACGGGGTAATTACCCCCCCCCTAAAAAAAAAATCTCCTTATAACATAAGGAAAAACAGAAGAATTACCCCCCCCTAGAAAAAAAAGCTATATTAGAAAAAAAAATTCGTCGAATATTACCCCCCCCCTAGATTTTGACCCAGATCCTCGCTTGGCGATATGCTGCGCTTAATGAGAGAAGCAACACACTTGGTATGGATAGACATAAGTCTCGCCCGAACATTTTACGAAAAGAAACCACCCCCCCCCCCAACCCTGGGAGGGGGCTGGTGGAAACGTGCTTTTTGATAGTTTTTTGCTAATAACTCGACAACAATCAACTTTTCGAAAAATCTTCTAGAGATCATTTTTCAAGCGGATACAATTTCATTTTCAACGATGTACCTTAGTACCCTCAGACGGCAGTGGTGCACGTTCTATTAACGTACAAAAAAAAGGAAAAATTTTTAAAATATTTTTTGTGGTATTTTTATTTAAATGCCGATAAAAGGTGCCCCACCGATGTAAGGGCGGCGTGTTATACATCGTTAGAAAGGACTTTTGGCCAGCCTCAATAACTATTACTTAGTTTTTTGGTTAAAAGTTGGCGAATAATTAGAAAAATACTGTAAAAGATCACTATTGAGGGGGGCGAGAGGAGGGATGCCCCCTTCCTCAAATTTAAATGAATTCAACTCAAAAAAATTAAATTTTAAGTTAATACTATACAAAAATATTTTTTTCCTCACCTCAATATTATTTACTGAGTTACAAAAATGAATGTTCAACATTTTTAATTGATTTGTGGATTTCAACAAAAACACTTCTTTTTATTTCAAGGTGGCCACTTTAAAAAGTTGTGTCTTACTTATTAAATATTTAACTGTATACAATGGATTTTTGAACCAAAATACAACATTCTCTGTTTACAGCCCTTAGGCATTACTGTCTTCGAGTACCTTACTATTGGAAATAAGGTGTAGGATATTTTTCGACATCACAAGGTTTCTATTATACAGGATTTTAATTAAAGCCCTTTTTGTGAAACTCAAAGAAATTACCCCATTTGAAATTAGCCAATGCGGAAGCTAGTATAAATTTAATTTATAGTTTCTATGGCTAGTGCTATTCAGAGCAGATACAAATAGAGAGTTTTTGGAACTATTAAAACTTTGACAACTGTGGAAGTCGTTATGGTAGCGGTTAACAATCACTAATACGGGCGGGTCCCCCAGAGTTTAAGACTGTCCATTATTAAAAGTATAGCCACACAAGTTTGACTTAGGTTGGCATACCCAATATTTATTCTTGTAGCATATGCATTTGTTTGTACTTTTTTCTCTTAAATGAATAAATATATTTATTATTATTATTATTATTAAAATAATAAAACATAAGCCATATTTTACAAAATAAATGTTTTAAATGTTGGAAACTGGTATTATATCATTTCTAATTCAAACCGCATTAAAACTCTTTAAAATAAACAATAAAAAATTACCATGGTAATGGTTAATTACCATGGTACCATTAGGTAAATCAAAAAGAATGAAAAAAATAGGTGAATCATATTTTTCATTCTACGAGTGAAACGATAGTGAACGAACAAAACAAAGTCCATGGCGGGACGGAAACATCCACCGGTCTATAAGGAAGAACCAGACCATGCTATCACCGTCTCCACAGAGTCGGTTCGGAACCGAAAACAATGAGTTAACAAAGTATAAAAGGGAACTTCATAGGGGTATAGTCCAACGATCCTAAACACACAGGATTGCTTATTTCCATTTAACTCTATGTTAGCGTCGCTCAAGCGAGTCGAACACTGCCTGCTTACGTCACCAGTGGACCAGTTGCTTTGTTTGTATTGACAGTTCGTGTGATTTTAAGATGTTTTTGACGTTTTTATCTCCGTTTTTTTGCATTTTTTCATTAATTTAAGGGTGTGGTTGACTATTTAGGAGGTAAATAAACCTTTAGAAATGTGAATTAAGTGAATTAATATAAACAAAGCACATTAATTTATTGTTGAAATAAAAGCTTTGTGTTACCTCTTTCAGTGTAGAAATATAAATATATATACTTTTACCATGGGTCACCCAGGGGGGGCCTTGGGGGCCGCCCTCCCCCCAGCCTTGGATTTTTTTTACATATTTTCCACATATTTCATGAAAAAACACAAAAAATAGATTAAAATTCGACATCATGAGGCTTTGCCCCCCCCCAAGAGGCCTCGGCCCCCCCCAAGACCTATACATGGGGGCGCCACTGCTTTTATAATATTATATTTAAATAAACTTTTCATCTTTTTTTGATGTTTGGAAACTCCTTGCTCATTAAATTAATCACATTGAAGAAAATTGGTAATTATGCCGCAAACGTACTGCTTTTATTAAACTGATTTTTGGAAAGTTTATTTTGACAGTTTCTCCAAGTTTAGTTTCAGTTTTTTTCTTAAGTTTTTTTAGTCTCTTTATAGTTTTCAGAAACATGTTACAGGAGAAGGAATGAAAACGGGCGCTGGGTGGGATAAAAACAACTCATAACACAAACAATGTAAATCATTTGAAAAAAAACTTATTAAAATCTATTGATTTAAGCATAAGAAGTTGAAAAACACATCTTATTTGGCTGTTTTCTCAAAAAACTGACTGGTTTTTGACATAATAATATAATAAATATTGCAATTTTAGATCTTTAATATCAAATAAATATCTTTTTGTTGCTACATAATATAAGTGTATTTTATTATATCCGCAACAAAAACAATACATTATACATCTAATGATTTGAATTGATTAAACTTTTTTTAAAAATCCTACTTCTATTCTAAAACTTTCAACTATTTAAAAAAAAACACCAACATATCGTCTGGTAGGAAAATTCAGCTCTCAGAGCAAACTCTTGATTTATCAAATCATTTGTTTTGAATGAATGAAAATATTAATTATATTTACTAACACGAATAAAAAATTTGTTTGCAAATAAGCTAGAAAAAAGCGGAAAAAACTCACGATTGCAATGTGTATTAAAGGAAACGCGCTGAGCAGAGGTCCACTAGTGACGTAAGCAAGGCGCCGCCTACCGCTGAAAGATTCGAGCTAATAGGCAATCCTGTGTGTTTATAATCGTTGGGTATAGTCAACCACGGACACTGGTGTTTCGGAAAAAGGCATTTCCTTCCTCAGCGTGGCTTGCGTGACACAAGGTAGAACAAACTGGCTACAAGATACAAGATAAATGAAAAAGAATGAAAAAATAGGTGAAACCTTTTTTTCCAAGATTTTAACGGTTTGTTTGGGAAGATATTTGCCTTCTTACTTTAATCAAGTTATACGTAAGATACAGAAGGGACAACCTAAAATCTAAAAAAAAATATTTTTAAAACAAAAAACGATTTAGTATCAATAATTCAAAAACTCCCTGACATTGTTTTTGCGGTCCTCTATAACCCACAACTTTTGTTTATACTAAAACACCAAGTTGCCACGTGAAATGAATTTTCTTTGCGGAAAAGTTAGCTGAGACAGATTTCTTCTGACCGAGCAGCAGGGGCGGATCCAGGGGGGGGGCGTCACCCCCCCCCTAGCTTATAATTTTTAGTTCCAGAAAAAAAATAACCAATGCATAGGCCGTAAATTTTTTCAAATTATTTTTTTCAAAAATTTTCGCTAAAATATAATTTTTTCAAATTTAGACGCAAAATTTAACTGATTTTGCTCAAATTTTCGCCTTTGGCACATTTTGTTTGCACGTAGTGACAAACTTTAAAGATAATTCGTATTAAATCACGCAACAAAAAAATGTTTTGTGTTTTTTCCCTCCTTGGCCCCTCCCCCCCGGACATCCTGGATATGACACTGCAGAGCAGCACTTACTGAGTGGTCAAATTAAAGACATGGACTAAGGATTTCTCGTCTACCTATTATTATAGTTAAAGTTCAAGAACTGCTGTGCAGTTCGCACTATATTTCCCAGCTTTTAACAATTTCTGCTATTCTCAGTGAAAAATAGAGCACAAGAGAGCTCTCCAAAGAATAAAACGAGAAATAATGAAGTTTGCGAATGGGATACTTCTGCTTTTCTGTTTCTAATTTTATTTCACGCCCTCTACGAAGTACGAACACCTCGTTATTTTTTTTTCAAGTCTAGGCATTACTTCCGCATTTTTTTACAATTTAAACTTAATGAGTATGAACAAAAATATTCCTCTAGAAAAACAGAAACCTTTACTAATTTTTACCTTCCTAGCCCGCGCAGCAATTTCTAGAGAAGGTATTACTTTCGACGAAAAAAACATTTTTGAGATAACGTTTTTTTAATGAGCATGAAGTTAGCGAAGCACCCATCGCAAATCGAATCGTGACTAGGTGGATGATTTGCCTTTAATTAGTCGTGAATTAGTTGTGGAAAAATTAATTTTGTCGTTCTTATTTTTGACCGTTTTTTAGGCTGCTTCGCTAACTTCATATGAAGTTAACGAAGCACCCTCGTAAAAATGGCTTTAGACATGATGTATCGAAATCGAATATGGTCGATAATTTGCCACTAATTAGTCGTTAATTAGTTGCGGAAAAATTAATTTTGTCGCGTTTAGTTTTAAGTGTTTTTTGGTTGCCTCTCTAAATTAAGCGAAGCATTCAAAAAACGGTCAAAAATAAGAGCAACAAAATTAATTTTTCCACAACTAATTCACGGCTAATTAGCGGCAAATTATACACCATATTCGATTTCGATACGCCATGTCTAAAGCCATTTTTACGAGGGTGCTTCGCTAACTTCATATGAAGATAGCGAAGCACCCAAAAAACAGTAAAAAATAAGAGCGACAAAATTAATTTTTCCATACCTAATTAGCGGCAAATTATCCACCATATTCTATTTCGATAAGTTATGTCTAAAGCCATTTTTGACAAGGATGCTTCGCTAACTTCATATGAAGTTAGCAAAGCACCTAAAAAAACGGTCAAAAATAAGAGCGACAAAATTAATTTTTCCACAACTAATTCACGACTAATTAACGGCAAATTATCCACATAGTCGCGATTCGATTTGAGATGGGTGCTTCGCTAAATTCATGCTCATCGTTAAGGTGTAATTTGACCTATTTTAGCAATATCGTCGTGACGTCTGTCCCTGTTTGTATGTCTGTATCTGTCCGTAACACGATAGCTCCTGAATTGATTTTCATCAAATTTTAAGGTAAAATAGTACTACGTGGGCTAGGAAGATAAAAATCGACGTGTTCATGCGTTTTTCCAAATCCTCACAAAAAATAAGCAAAAAACTGTTACCTACAAGTTGAAACACCCTGTTTAACCATATTGTAATCACTGTTATTAGTTTTCAGCTTATAGCATGTTATCTACGTAGATTCGTAACACTTCTCCTCCTGAAAATCGAGGTAAAAATATTTAAACAACTTTTCTAAATTTAAAATATGTAGAGATAGGTATGCTAATTTTCCCAAAGCAAATGCTTGCTCAAAATTTCCACAACCGAGAGGAGCCATAAGCTACTTGGATAATAGGCAGGAAGCAAGGTACAACCACAGAGTAGGGTCAAAGATAGTGGTCCAACCAAAACCTCCTCAAGTATGATACGTCAGTCGAAAGGGAATTTTCTGTAAAATTTAAATATAATACTATAAAAAATATTTTTACAGAAAATCTAATTATTCAAAAATAAAAAAGTTACTCAATGCCTTTTTATTCAAAGGTAACAGAGAGGAGACCTTTTTGGGTATTCATTATCGTTCGTTTTTGGAAAAAGACGTTGAGATTTGGAAATGAGCATGAGGGGTAGAATTTACATCTATAATTTGAATTGTGGGTCAAATACCTTGTTTTAGAGGTCTTTTGAATACCTTTACAACTTTGTAGTTTTTTTTTAATTTATCGATTTGTTTTTGAGATATTCACCTCGAAATTAACCATGGAGCGATAAGAAAACCATTTTTTAATATATTTCTAAGAAAACATTTATACACCTCGATATACTTGTTATCGAAGCAATATTATGCTTATTTATATTTTTTTAATTTTTCTTATTAAAATCTTATTTTATCCGGCCATGTTAAATTCAGCGGCCAGTGTGCAATAAGAGCGAACACCAGTATCTCAAAAACTAATTATAGATATTACATTTTTGAAATTGTCAAAATCAACGTGTTCCAGGGTTATTCCAAAACGTATAACAAATACCCAAAAAAACATCTGTTACCTTTTTGAATTCTAATTAATTAATATAATAAATCTTTAATATATAATATAACAATAAGAATAAAATTTAACAAGCAAAGAAAAATAAAATCATTGAATATAAAATAGTTCATTTATCTTTTATTTTATCTCTCTGAGACGGAACAGTTCCAAGAATTGATGTCGCGTTGCTTTAAAAAATACTCTGCCAATATATGGCCCCTAAGCTCACACTAAATACTATAGTTATAGTGTACGTTCGACACGAGACAGACAGACAGACAGACAGACAGACAGACAGACAGACAGACAGACAGACAGACAGACAGACAGACAGACAGACAGACAGACAGACAGACAGACAGACAGACAGACAGACAGACAGACAGACAGACAGACAGACAGACAGACAGACAGACAGACAGACAGACAGACAGACAGACAGACAGACAGACAGACAGACAGACAGACAGACAGACAGACAGACAGACAGACAGACAGACAGACAGACAGACAGACAGACAGACAGACAGACAGACAGACAGACAGACAGACAGACAGACAGACAGACAGACAGACAGACAGACAGACAGACAGACAGACAGACAGACAGACAGACAGACAGACAGACAGACAGACAGACAGACAGACAGACAGACAGACAGACAGACAGACAGACAGACAGACAGACAGACAGACAGACAGACAGACAGACAGACAGACAGACAGACAGACAGACAGACAGACAGACAGACAGACAGACAGACAGACAGACAGACAGACAGACAGACAGACAGACAGACAGACAGACAGACAGACAGACAGACAGACAGACAGACAGACAGACAGACAGACAGACAGACAGACAGACAGACAGACAGACAGACAGACAGACAGACAGACAGACAGACAGACAGACAGACAGACAGACAGACAGACAGACAGACAGACAGACAGACAGACAGACAGACAGACAGACAGACAGACAGACAGACAGACAGACAGACAGACAGACAGACAGACAGACAGACAGACAGACAGACAGACAGACAGACAGACAGACAGACAGACAGACAGACAGACAGACAGACAGACAGACAGACAGACAGACAGACAGACAGACAGACAGACAGACAGACAGACAGACAGACAGACAGACAGACAGACAGACAGACAGACAGACAGACAGACAGACAGACAGACAGACAGACAGACAGACAGACAGACAGACAGACAGACAGACAGACAGACAGACAGACAGACAGACAGACAGACAGACAGACAGACAGACAGACAGACAGACAGACAGACAGACAGACAGACAGACAGACAGACAGACAGACAGACAGACAGACAGACAGACAGACAGACAGACAGACAGACAGACAGACAGACAGACAGACAGACAGACAGACAGACAGACAGACAGACAGACAGACAGACAGACAGACAGACAGACAGACAGACAGACAGACAGACAGACAGACAGACAGACAGACAGACAGACAGACAGACAGACAGACAGACAGACAGACAGACAGACAGACAGACAGACAGACAGACAGACAGACAGACAGACAGACAGACAGACAGACAGACAGACAGACAGACAGACAGACAGACAGACAGACAGACAGACAGACAGACAGACAGACAGACAGACAGACAGACAGACAGACAGACAGACAGACAGACAGACAGACAGACAGACAGACAGACAGACAGACAGACAGACAGACAGACAGACAGACAGACAGACAGACAGACAGACAGACAGACAGACAGACAGACAGACAGACAGACAGACAGACAGACAGACAGACAGACAGACAGACAGACAGACAGACAGACAGACAGACAGACAGACAGACAGACAGACAGACAGACAGACAGACAGACAGACAGACAGACAGACAGACAGACAGACAGACAGACAGACAGACAGACAGACAGACAGACAGACAGACAGACAGACAGACAGACAGACAGACAGACAGACAGACAGACAGACAGACAGACAGACAGACAGACAGACAGACAGACAGACAGACAGACAGACAGACAGACAGACAGACAGACAGACAGACAGACAGACAGACAGACAGACAGACAGACAGACAGACAGACAGACAGACAGACAGACAGACAGACAGACAGACAGACAGACAGACAGACAGACAGACAGACAGACAGACAGACAGACAGACAGACAGACAGACAGACAGACAGACAGACAGACAGACAGACAGACAGACAGACAGACAGACAGACAGACAGACAGACAGACAGACAGACAGACAGACAGACAGACAGACAGACAGACAGACAGACAGACAGACAGACAGACAGACAGACAGACAGACAGACAGACAGACAGACAGACAGACAGACAGACAGACAGACAGACAGACAGACAGACAGACAGACAGACAGACAGACAGACAGACAGACAGACAGACAGACAGACAGACAGACAGACAGACAGACAGACAGACAGACAGACAGACAGACAGACAGACAGACAGACAGACAGACAGACAGACAGACAGACAGACAGACAGACAGACAGACAGACAGACAGACAGACAGACAGACAGACAGACAGACAGACAGACAGACAGACAGACAGACAGACAGACAGACAGACAGACAGACAGACAGACAGACAGACAGACAGACAGACAGACAGACAGACAGACAGACAGACAGACAGACAGACAGACAGACAGACAGACAGACAGACAGACAGACAGACAGACAGACAGACAGACAGACAGACAGACAGACAGACAGACAGACAGACAGACAGACAGACAGACAGACAGACAGACAGACAGACAGACAGACAGACAGACAGACAGACAGACAGACAGACAGACAGACAGACAGACAGACAGACAGACAGACAGACAGACAGACAGACAGACGGCGCGACAAAAAAGTTTCAAAATCAATTCTGAAACGCAAAGATATATAAAAACTTTTGAAATCGGAGCAACTTTTTTTTTCTCGAAAAAATTAGGATCACCATAGCTCACACTACTATAGTATAGTATGTGTGAGCTAAAAGACTATGGATTTGTTTAATTATATGTATATATGAAACATCCAAGAACTGTGGGCGATCTATCTCTCTTCTACAGGTATTATCACGGAAAATGCTCTGAAGAGTTGGCACGTATGATCCCCCCGGGAGTAGCACCTACTAGGCGAACACGTCAAACAGACGGTAACCATCAATTTACTGTCAAAATAGAGGCACCAAGAACCTCATTATATCAGAATTCATATCTCTGGAGAACAGCATCGCTGTGGAATAAACTCCCTGCGACAGTTTTCCCTGCAGGTTACAACCTGAACCGTTTCAAAACCAACACACACCAACATTTCCGCGCACTGGCCGCTTCTCGAGCGTGATAGGGATCTCCTTGCGAGTGCGCTAAACCGTAAAAAAAAAAAATTATAAAAAAGTTAAAAACCATTTTAAAAAAACATGTTTACTCCTTAAACCGTCAAATTTGGTCCATTTGTGACTTGATTTTCATAATTTGTAAAATATTTTGAATAAAATTAGACAGAAAGGTTTTTGGATGGGGTAGCTTTTCACCTTCTTAGCCCACGCAGCCATTATGTGTTATTTGGATGTATTTTGACCTATCCTAGCAATATCGTCGTGATGTCGGTCCGTGTGTGTATGTCTGCCCGCTCCACGATAGCTCCTAAACCACTAAACCGATTTTCATAAAACTTTTAAATAGTGTAAAATTTTGTAAAGAGCTAATTAGATTTTGCTCAAAATTCATTAATGCTAACGACAGTTTTTTGACAGTTTAAAAATTGAAAAAATGCCAATTTTTTAACATAGAATCGCATCATTATGCGGTTTTCGGGATATAATCATAAACGTAATTACGTATATAGATATAATAGAACACATTTTTCTCAATAATTCGTGTTATAACCAAAAACTTTGTAAAAGCTTTTGTTTCTGAGATATTAACAAAAAACTGTTTTCAAGGCTGATATAGCATGGAGTTCACTTGGCGTGTGCTAATGGGCTAGAAATTCTATAGGAAGGTATCAGATCCGTCAAACTTCAGCACAAAGTTTTTAGCCCTTGATTCACATCGGCTATAAAATTCAAAGCGTTCATGAATTATGCAAAACTACACGTCGTCAATCCATCTGGAACGTAATTTTTGTTCACAGTGGAATTTTAAACTTTTCAGCAAAACTTGTATATCATAATCTAAAAGTGACGTTTTCATTGTAAACGACGTTGCACCCAATTTTTGAATTTCACATCTGAAAAGGCACATCTTCTTTTTACGATTTTTTTCTAAAATATAGAGCGTAATTGCCCTTTTTACAAGCTTTTATTTAGCTTCAGATTCTTCTCTCTTTCTTCTCTCTTCTGTCTAACTAACTATCAAATCTTGTGAAGCGTTTTTGACACACTTCCCATTATCCGATTTAGATGAAATTTGGTACACACATAGTGGTCCCATGACATTACAACATTAAGAAAAAAATATCCTCCCACCCCTACCCCCACCCCTTCTATAGAAAAATGTGTTTTTGACACACTTCCCGTAATCCGATTTGGATAAAATTTGGTATACACATAGTGGTCCGATGATAATACAACAATAAAAAAAATATATCCTACCACCCCTACCCCCACCCCCTTCCATAGAAAAATTTGTTTTTGACACACTTTCCGTTATCCGATTTGGATGAAATTTGGTATACATATAGTGAGCCGATGACAATACAATAATAAGAAAAAAAATATCCTCCCACCCCTACCCCCACCCCCTTTCATAGAAAAATTAGTTTTTGACACACTTCCCATTATCCGATTTGGATGAAATTTGGTATACATATAGTGATCCGATGGCAATACAATATCAAGAAAAAAATATCCTCCCACCCCTACCCCCACCCCCTTCCATAGAAAATGCGTTTTTGACACCCTTCCCATTATTCGATTTGGATGAAATTTGGTATACATATAGTGGTCCGATGACAATACAACATTGAAAAAAAAACCTTCCACTCCTACCCCCACCCCCATCTATAGAAAAATGCGTTTTTGACACATTTCCCATTATCCGATTTGGATGAAATTTGGTATACATATAGTAGTCCAACGACAATACAACAATAATGAAAAAATGTCCTTTCACCCTACCCCCTACCCCCTTCCATAAAAAATGCGTTTTTGACACACTTCACTTCAAATGACTTTTATAAAATTTGGTATATGCATAAAGGTCCAATGGTAATACAGCCCATACAAAAAATATATTTCTTCCTCTACCCCCACCCTCTCCTCCCCCAATAGAAAAATGAGTTTCCAAACAACTCACGATCAGCGATTTCATTATAATCTAGAATAAACACTTCTGTTCTGTTATTGAACAAATATTTTCATTTATTAGAGTAGATAGCTGAGACTAAAAAGTAGAAAATAAATTGGTAAAAAATATAAATTTTATAAAATGCACTAAAAATTAAAAAAATAATTTTCTAACTTTCTAATATTATCATAATAATAAAAGCGATGGCCGCAAATCAAAGCATAAGTTAATTTAAATTTGTGATCTAAACACTTAAAGAATATTCAACATAGCAGGTCATCAAAGATATGTTTGATGTGCCGCAATGTTATGCCATTGCCAAAATTTTTTTTACCAATTTATTATTTTTAAACTGCAAAAACGCTTTTTATATTGCCAATTAATTCCTGAAAACTGATCCTCAAATCCCTAAACAATATTTAGACCCCATAAAATTAATTCTTTACAGTATCCCTTCTTCGGGATCCCCTTCTCGTTTTTCCTTTCATAATTTTTGCGAATAATCTTTCATCAATTTTAATTAAACTTAATTAAAACTTGTAGCGAAGTAAGACCTTTTCTTATAAATTTTTGAAAAGATATAAGAATTTCTCTGTTCAAAATATCAGAATAAGAGAACAGCAAAGTTTTTGGATTTAAAAAAATATACAGTGTGTTCCTAAATATAAATGTTATAGTGGAACCTAAAATTTAAAAAAATCGTGTTTTATAAAAGACACAAGAGAAACGTCAATACTGGTTCAAAAAATTGAAAAATGAAGCAATCAAAGATTGCTTTGGAAACAATGGCCTATTGAAATTTGCAGATGCAAATTTTCAAGTATGCATGCATATATTTTTGCATGTAGAGACAGAGCTGCTGTGTGGGTGGATGCAATATTTGTTGTTTATTTATATTTTGTGGTGTTTTGCGTTTGTCATGTAAAATTGTGTTTTTTTCTATGAAAAATTGAAAATAATTCACGTGGAGTGCCATTCCATAGGTTAGTAAGTACTTATATTTTTCTTTATAATTTGTTAATAAAGCTAAGAGTGGTTTATAGTGGATATACCTGGAGCAGGGCAAAAAGGAACTAATTTCGCCTACTTGCTGGACCTACGGGTCACCCCCCCCCCCTTAACCATTACTAAACAAGTAGCTGTAAATTTCACTCTGAAATGCTAGCGACGTACGACGTGATAGTATAGGAATGCAGTGGCGTATCTAGAAAAGTTTTCAGGAAGGCCAACTTTTTCTTTCCTAAAATTTCAAGATCTTCAAATAAACGTTTAAAATTTTTGTAGTGGGGGGGCAGGCGGGTAGCCCTCCACCCACCAAATACGGCACTGAGGAATGGAATAAAGGAGATGATTTATATGCGTTTGCTACTGGATGGCATCTCTGGTGCGCTTTTTAGGAAAATGTATATCCTTGCTTTTATTGCATTTCTGCGGTCCAGAAATAAGGGACAATACTGGAAAATGTTCCAGGCATTTCATCGGCGTGTAAAAGGGGGAGCGTAATGGATACAATTAACCCCGCGCTTACAATTGGCAAAATTCACCACATTTAATATATGGATCCATGACGGATCTGATACCTTCTTAACCCATTAGCACACTCCAAGTAAACTCCATGCTATATCAACCTTAAAAACAGTTTTTTGTAAATATCTCCGAAACTAAAGCTCATACCAAGTTTTACTGTCATTAGCATTAATGGATTTCGACCAAAATCAGCTGGTTACAGTATCGAATACTATTTTACCTAAAAATTTCATGAAAATCGGTTCGGCGGTTTAGAGGCTATTGTGTTACGGACAAAGCTATATAAACACACACACACACACACAGACATCACAACGATACTGCTAGGGTAGGGTCAAAATATACCCAAATAACACATTTTCGGCGTTATCTCAAAAAAAAAAAATTCGTCGAAAACAATACCTTCTCTAGCTAGTGCTGTCATTCTTATTGCAATTTGGCTAAATGTTACATTATTGTGACCGAGATTGTGACTAATGAAAAAGGAACTTTTCTTATCTTTGCTTCTTCGGGGGAGATTTATGAACCAGGAGGGTTGTAATTAAGGTAACAAAAGATTTCATTTTCTTGGAAACTGGCGAAAATGTAGCCTTAATGTATGTCATCAAAAATATTTGTCTGTCCTACGGGTGGCACTAATTGTTAGAAAAACATAAAATAATCCACAGTACACCGATTTTTTTAGATATTTTTTATTAATAAAAAGATAAAATTGCTTAAAATACGTCATCATTAAGCTTCCCCCCCCCCCAAGAGGCCTTGGGCGCCACTGATTTATAACAGAGTGCGCAGGCGCTAGATGTCAATTTGGTGGCTGTAAAAAGTTCATTGAGTTTTTAATTTTCATATGCTTTGACTGTCGTGTTCGCCACCTCAAACATATCGAAATAACGAGATAAAAATAGTGATTAGCACACGGCCAATTTTTTTCTGTAGCACTGAAAATTATTAAAAGAGAATGGCAACATTGTTCTACAGCCAAGTTTAGAAAAACATTTCCAAACTAGTAAGAACCTTGCATTTTCAAACTTGTATTGGAGAACTTGGCTTTACTTTTATCTAAATTCTTTTTACGGAAGATCATTTTCGCTTTCTTGGCTTTTTTTACATGAAATGTTTTTGTTATGATTTCACTCCTTTTTTTAAGGATATTTAAGCTTTGATGTAGTAAAATATGCGGAATATTGTTCAAAACTTCTGCAATGCCTTACTTAAAATTTTAAAGCTTTTTTCCCCATAGTTTTATGATAGTTCCAATCAACCTTCCAAAGCTTAGCTCTCTAGCGTTTCTGGAAGTGGGCAATGTTACTTAACAATTAAAGAGGAGGGAAGTAAATTAAAATTTTGTTGTTTTTAAATTTTTTTCTATTGTTTTATCATAGTTCCTATCGACCTTCCAGAGCTCAGCTCTCTAGCGTTTCTGGAAGTGGGCAATGTTACTTTTACATAACTTTACATGTATAGGAGAGCGAAGTAAATTAGAATTTTGGGGTTTTTTTCAAGGATTTGGTCATAATTTATATCAGTCTGCCAAATTTCAGCTTTGTAACATGTCTGAAAGTAAATAATCAAAAATATGTTAAATAATTTATGTCAGTAACAATCTTCTGGATTGTTCATTCATACACAAAATCGCCAATCATTCCAAATTGGGGTGTCAATTCATGAAATGACGTCAACAGAGCAATAAAACACTGACGAACAGTCGCTGTGTCTGGAAACAAACACTAAACTGTGTAATTTTTGTGTAGACAGTGGTGTAATTTAATTTAGCAATACAGTAAACATACCTAAAAATGTTTCTTGCAAAGAAGTAATCAACAATATGTTCAAAACGTCCAAATCCATATCTACCAAATTTAAAAATTCCCCCACAAAATTTATATCAGTAACAATCCTGAGGCCGTACACAAAATCATCAATCATCACAAAATGTGGTGCCGATTCATGAAAAGCGAGTAGTTTTTGATTGAAGACAACGTTCGCATCACGACGTTAATTATCCGTGACCTTCACGATTCACCGCTGCTGTGACGTCAACAGAGCAATAAAACAATGACGAACAGTCGCTGTGTCTAGAAACAAACACTAAACTGTGTAATTTGTGTGTAGACAGTGATGTAATTTAATTTATTAATACATTGAACATACTTTAAAATATTCCTTTCAAAGAAGTAATCAACAATACGTTCAGAACGTCCAAATCCATATCTACCAAATTTAAAAATTTCCCCACAAAATTTATGTAAGTAACAAACCTGAGTCCCTATACAAAATCATCCCAAATTGGGGTGCCGATTCATGAAAAGCGAGTAGTTTTTGATTGAAGACAACATCCGCATCACGAAGTTAATTATCCGTGAGCTTCACGATTCACCGCTGCTGTGACGTCAACAGAGCAAGAAAACACTTACAAACAGTCGCTGTGTCTGGAAACAAACACTAAACTGTGTAATTTGTGTGTAGACAATGGTGTAATTTAATTTGATAATACAGTACACATACCTTAAAATGTTCCTTGCAAAGAAGTAATCAACAATATGTTCAAAACGTCCAAATCCATATCTACCAAATTTAAAAATTCCCCCACAAAATTTATGTCAGTAACAATCCTGAGTCCCTACACAAAATCACCAATCATTCCAAATTGGGGTGCCGATTCATAAAAAGCGAGTAGTTTTTGATTGAAGACAACATCCGCATCACGACTTTAATTATCCGTGACCTTCATGATTTACCGCTGCTGTGACGTCAACAGAGCAAGAAAACACTTACAAACAGTCGCTGTGTCTGGAAACAAACACTAAACTGTGTAATTTGTGTGTAGACAATGGTGTAATTTAATTTGATAATACAGTACACATACCTTAAAATGTTCCTTGCAAAGAAGTAATCAACAATATGTTCAAAACGTCCAAATCCATATCTACCAAATTTAAAAATTCCCCCACAAAATTTATGTCAGTAACAATCCTGTGTCCCTACACAAAATCACCAATCATCCCAAATTGGGGTGCCGATTCATGAAAAGCGAGAAGTTTTTGATTGAAGACAACATCCGCATCACGTCGATTGTCCGCGACCTTCACGATTCACCGCTATTACGTCACACTCAACGAGCCGAATGACGCGTCGATTACGCACGAATTGTCCCGACGGCTCTGTGCTGTTCCAGATCGCGGCTCTATCTGCTTGCTCCTGCGATGAGAGTTTGGTGGCCGGCGCGGCGCTTTGCTGCATGTTGCCGGCGCGAAATTTTCCGGCGGCGTTCCACAGTCGTCGATCATTAGGATGGCAGGAATAAAAATTAGAATAAGAAAAAGATAAAATTGTCGTGGAGGGTTTTTTTTCCTGCTGAATGCCTATTTTTCATAAAATGTTCCTAGCTGTGCCTGGAAAAAATAAGACAAGTAGTTGCAAGGTTATCAGTAGCTGTTGGGGTCCCATTAAATAAAAGTCCCGACCCCCTTTCCCTCAGAAACATAGTCAAAATTATTTCTTCGATGGTTCAACCCTACTATATATACATCGTTACAACAGAAAATTTTGTTCTCTTGACAATATTTTTAATAATTTGTTCTCCTAAAATGCTTAGTTTTTACAAAAATTGCAAAAAAAACATTTAATAAAAATGATTTTTTAAGAAGATTCCCAGTTTGCGGATGCCACTGGAGCTTGACCCACAATACATACCGCGCTGAATATTACATGGTTTAAATGGACATTTTATTTTCTACAAAAAATTATAAACTACACTTTTTCTTAAAAGGGCTTTTTTTAAAACTTGGTTGAACTTAAAAATTTATTTTAAATTAGACGTGCTAGAAATTAGCATATTGTGGATGCATAAGGGTGCGTATGTTTGTAAGGGCAGTACCTACGTAGCTCTTTGTTATCTCGTTTCATAGGTCTTTTACTAGGGTTTAATATTCCTTTCCACATACTTCCTACAAAAATCAGTACTTTTTGAATAGAAGGCTAATTACGGAAAAAATAGTCAAAAATCCAAGATGGCGCCGCCATTTTGACACTGTTCCTTAATGGAGAGGGATCGGGAATTATACGATGTTTAATGGGAACCCAATAGCTATCGTTTGCGCCTAGTCTTGATTTTCTGTTTTTGAAACCTTTTTATTTTTTAATTTTTTTATCTGTCATTCCATATCCAAGTATGTAAATGCGCACTTCAGAAAATCATATCTTTTATAATATAAGGTCAAATGTCACGAATCAAGCATCAGTTTACTTAGAAAACCTTATTCTTATAGAAAAAAAAATATACCAGAATTGTTTGGTAGCCATATTTGCCGCGTTGCAGAGTTTTCATCCCCCCTCTCGAGCGGCAGCCCCCCGAGGTCGCAAACTTAGATGTACTATCAGGGGACATATGTCCACCATCCCACCAAATTTCATTTCTGTTCGACCTTTTGCAAATAGAACTCCATATTTTGTACACAACGCTTGGCCTAGATAGTACTCATGATGTACAAATTTGCTGTTCTCTGTTACCGTTTCTTTCCAAGACATACTTCTAAGCTTTCCTTTTTAAATGTGTGTGTTGTAAATTAAGGAATTGGAACACTGTGTAGAGGAAGAGGAGCCCGTTCGTTCGTTCAATGTGTGGCTCTCGCTTGATTCCATCCCGGAGGATGCGGAGCTGGAATGCGGCTCGTTGTGGAGTTGCGTCTAGGTCACGATGGAAAACGAGGGATTCCCTTTTTTCCAGGAAAAACACATTAAATACCTACGGTGTACATTTCATTGAGCTGAGTAGTCAGAGCGAGACTTAAAACGAAAAGTGAATAATATGGTTTATTACCTACAGTCATTTTTTATTAGGTAGTTCTTAAAATATTGGAAGAAAATTTAAAACTCGTTTCCCTCTTCCGAAAAATAACCTATTTTTATTAAATAAAAAAAATCAATTGGAGCCAATAGGAAAATAAAATTAGACTCGATCCGAGTTATTGGGTTTTTTTAAGGTTTTTAGCGACACTAGATCTTCTCTCAAAAAAAGTTAAATAATAAAAGT
This sequence comes from Aspidapion aeneum, assembly GCA_963576565.1. NCBI lineage: Eukaryota > Metazoa > Arthropoda > Insecta > Coleoptera > Brentidae > Aspidapion > Aspidapion aeneum. The sequence goes on from OY755042.1 coordinate 113,734,151, forward strand.
TATAGGTAATCAAAACGTCTACAACTTTTATACAAATAATTTTTAACACTACCAAAAATTTTCTGAGAAAAAATCGCAAAAAAAACGGTTTTTAATTTTTTCAACAATTTTTTTTTCCCTTGGAAGGTTGTAATTTTCTAAAATCAAAATATTGCTTTTTACATTTGTTTGAAAACCTAAATTGAGACCCTATTTTCACCGGAAAATCCTGGAAGCAGTTGTTTTAATAAAAAAGTCGTGGTCATTGTTTTGCTAATAGGTCCATCTTTAAATGTAAATTTATGAAAAAATTTGGCAGAAATTAAAATTTAAGCAATTGAAGTTACGCAAGCAAATTGAAATTACTGCATGAAATCAATATCCATCTCGCATATGCTGTTTGTAATTTTTTTTAATATTATTAATCACAAACGTGAAATTTAGTACCCGTTAATTAAAAATCAAACAAGTTTCGTGGCTAATCAGGCAAAGAAGAGTTTTTGTTTCTCTCATATTTTTCCGTGGGTAGCTTGATAGCTCCAAGATGTAATAGACACCTAATAAGTGTTGACAGCTAACAGTTACGTCCTTATCCTATGTAAAATAGTGAGAAAACTCTCGCAAGAAGCGCCATCTACCGAGATACGAGAGAAACTAGAACAAGAGCAGGCGAAAATAAACTGATACTACATATCAATCAATGAAAAGAATTCGATTGCAGGCCTTTCAGGCCAGATCAACGCTTATTGCGTTTTTACCCGCCATCAGACACGTGAGTGTCAATCAGCGGAATTTTTAAGCCAAATAATACTAAAAAACGTGAAATTTAGTACCCGTGAATTTAAAAATCAAACAAGTTTTGTGGCTAATCGGGTAAAAAGGAGTTTTTGTATCTCTCATATTTTTCCGTGGGTAGCTTGAAAGCTTAACCTCACGGGGGTCCAAGATTTAATGCACAACTAATGTGTTGACAGTTAACTGTTTCGTCCTTATGGGATTCCTCCGCACACTGCTTGGTCAATGTGACACCCTTGCGAAGTTAATTAAACGGTTTTATTGCAAATTATTTATTTAGACTGTAGAGGTCGCAATAAGACATAAAATACGAAACAAAAATTTTAAGAAATAAAACATACTTGATTGTAAGTTGTTAAGCCATAACCGTATTCTACTAGGCAATTTCTCGGACCCAAACAAAATTCACGCATCGCCCGTGTCCGTCAAACAAGTTTTACAGCTGTTCATCGTTGATGGTGATTCTATATTTATGTGTTTATTTTCGTAAAATTAAATGGTGAACAGATAGGTTTTTAAGTGAGCTTTGCAAAATGGTGAGTTTTTTAACTTAAGTTTTGTAAAATCAAATTGCATTGTCCAGTTTAAGCTCAGGTTTTGTGAGATTCCTTTTTATTAATAATACATTTGTTTACGTTTTCCTAACCTAAAAATTTTTTAGCGGGAACGTAATATAGAATGCCAGTGCCTACTAAAATGCTTACAAGTCGTACAGGGAATTTTATGCCGATGTAAGGAATCCTTTTTAACAAACAATAATGTTATTGAATCTCTTTTCTTGAGGATATTTTTAGCTTAAAATGATGCCAGGCACAAATTGTGCCGGGCACTATATTGACAGTTTCGCATTACAAACTGACAGTTGATCTTTCAAAATTGACATTCTAAAGTCGAATTTATAAATACCGTCGTTTATTTTCCATTAATAGTGGTGTTACTATTAAATCCGGCTTGTATAATACACAAAGGCCTAATTTTGAAAGGACACAGCTGTTCTTATAATGAGAAACTGCACTATTGCAATAGGTCCCTATTACCTTAGAATAATTCAGTAATACCAGCGAAAAATATATGTTATCTGGTAATACTCTAAGGTTCTGAATGTTTAAGAAATAGTGTTCTATATTTAAATGTATTTTTTCGTATTTTCGAACTTTTAGAAAGTGTTCGGGAAGGGAAGACCAATCTTGTCTTATGTGCTACCCAAAACCCTGTCTTGGAGATTTTCGATTATAATTTTTTTTGTTTGTTCTTTTAACTATTTTCCCGCAATATTTTTTTTTTAATTTAATAAAACTAATATTTGGGTCAGCCACTATTTTCTCTAAAAATTTGATCAAAATCGGTTTGATAGACAAAATCATCTCGATTTTTTTTTCTAACTACGACTTTCAAAGCTATTTTAATTTTTGGGGAGGCTAATGACCTGGAATTGTACAAAAACATTACCACGACCACTTTGGCAATTAGGTTTTAGGCCCTTTGAAGCTTCTAGAGTGTAGTTTACACAATTTTTATTTCAGAAACATTTGGAAATGGATATCATCTCTGGTTTGAAATCTACCTTCCCGGCACGTGACCGTCAAATCGAAGAATTATTTAATCTTTTTTCCAAGAAAAATGAACGGTTCGTAAATTCAGTTTTCATCCATGGCGCCACATCTACTGGAAAAACCAAAATTGTTGAAGAAACCCTCTCACGTTTAGATGTCAATTTTTCTCTGGTAAACCTGACTCGAATCTATAACACCAGGAATTTGTTTGAAGATATTTTAAATGACTTAGTGGAATACGAGCCCCAAATTGTAGGAAACACGTATGTTCCTTATGCCAAATGTGAGAACCTAATGGATTTTATTGATGAAGTACAAAAGGCAGCACGCAAAATCGAAAACTCTGTAATAGTTCTTGATCACGCAGAAGAACTAAGGCATATGGATTTTAATTTGCTTCCAGCTTTTTTAAGGCTTGAAGAATTAACTAACGTACCTATCACAGTGATTTTCATATCAGAAATCATTTTTGAAAAGTTCTACTTTAAACTAAACATTGTAGAACCGATTAAAATTTATTTTCCTCAATATTCAAAAGATGAGTTGGCTGAAATACTTGTAAACAACCTTAAACACGCCAATCAAGGGTCAGAATTTAAAGCTGCCTTGGACCTCACAAAACACGATATCGAGTTTTACAAAAACTACTTAAATCTGTTTTTGCCTGTTTTTTATCGGGCTTGTAGAGATTTTCGCGAACTAGAATTTAAAGCACAAGATAATTTCGTTGAATATTGTAAGCCCATAGTTAAAGGAGAATTCTCCACTGAAGACACAATGGCTCTATGGAGAAACATATCCCCTATTTTAGTTCATTCGAAAGAAAATCTTTACCTAAGAGTCTACTCCGATGCTACAACTAAAGCACTTTCCAATTTGGCTCAAAATTTAGAGTTACCATTCTACGCCAAGTATCTGTTAATATCTGCGTATTTAGCTAGCTACAACTCCCCTAAAGATGACAAACGAATGTTTATGAAACATCACGGAAAAAAAATGAAGACAAAAACGGATATCAAGAAAAAAAGTAAAGTTTCTGAGCAGCTTAGTACTCAGATGGGTCCAAAGCCTTTTACTCTTGACAGACTTCTAGCGATATTTTACACGATATTGCAAGATAATAAGATCGGATTTAACAATCATATTTTGGTACAAGTTTCAACTCTAACTGAGTTACAATTGTTAACCTTAGTTTCCGATAATTCGACTTTAGATTCAAGAAAATACAAATGTAATGTCGGATTCGATACCATCCAAACTATTTCGAAAATGGTCAGTTTTAATGTCAGAAAGTATTTAAGTGATTTCAGTCACATGTAAAAGTGCTGTGCAACAAAACTCGAAAATGTGGTTAAAATCTGTTAACTTTGTGACACTGCTAACGATATTTTATGTAATGATGATCGGTTTTAATAAACACATTTATGTTGCCACTTTAATTTAAATAATATGGAGTATAATCTGATCACAGCTTTTTTTAAGGCTTGAAGAATCAACTAACGTGCCAGTGATTTTCATATTAGCAATCATTTTTGAAAAGTTCTATTTTAAACTAAACATTGTAGAACCGTAAAAATTTATTTTCCTCAATATTCAAAAGATGAGTTGGCTGAAATACTTGTAAACAACCTTAAACATGCCAATCAAGGGTCAGAATTTAAAGCTGCCTTGGACCTCACAAAACACGATATCGAGTTTTACAAAAACTACTTAAATCTGTTTTTGCTTGTTTTTTATCGGGCTTGTAGAGATTTTCGCGAACTAGAATTTAAAGCACAAGATAATTTCGTTGAATATTGTAAACCCATAGTTAAAGGTGAATTCTCCACTGAAGACACAATGGCTTTATGGAGAAACATATCCCCTATTTTAGTTCATTCAAAAGAAAATCTTTACCTAAGAGTCTACTCCGATGCTACAACTAAAGCACTTTCCAATTTGGCTCAAAATTTAGAGTTACCATTCTACGCCAAGTATCTGTTAATATCCGCGTATTTAGCTAGCTACAACTCCCCCAAAGATGACAAACGAATGTTTATGAAACATCACGGAAAAAAAATGAAGACAAAAACGGATATCAAGAAAAAGAGTAAAGTTTCTGAGCAGCTCAGTACTCAGATGGGTCCAAAGCCTTTTACTCTTGACAGGCTTCTAGCGATTTTTTACACGATTTTGCAAGATAATAAGATCGGGTTTAACAATCATATTTTGGTACAAGTTTCGACTCTAACTGAGTTACAATTGTTAACCTTAGTTTCCGACAATTCGACTTTAGATTCAAGAAAATACAAGTGTAATGTCGGATTCGATACCATCCAAACCATTTCGAAAATGGTCAGTTTTAATGTCAGAAAGTATTTAAGTGATTTCAGTCACATGTAAAAGTGCTGTACAACAAAACTCGAAAATGTGGTTAAAATCTGTTAACTTTGTGACACGGCTAACGATATTTTATGTAATGATGATCGGTTTTAATAAACACATTTATGTTGCCACTGTAATTTAAATAATATGGAGTATAATCTGATCACAGCTTTTTTTAAGGCTTGAAGAATCAACTAACGTGCCAGTGATTTTCATATTAGCAATCATTTTTGAAAAGTTCTATTTTAAACTAAACATTGTAGAACCGTAAAAATTTATTTTCCTCAATATTCAAAAGATGAGTTGGCTGAAATACTTGTAAACAACCTTAAAGATGCCAATCAAGGGTCAGAATTTAAAGCTGCCTTGGACCTCACAAAACACGATATCGAGTTTTACAAAAACTACTTAAATCTGTTTTTGCTTGTTTTTTATCGGGCTTGTAGAGATTTTCGCGAACTAGAATTTAAAGCACAAGATAATTTCGTTGAATATTGTAAACCCATAGTTAAAGGTGAATTCTCCACTGAAGACACAATGGCTTTATGGAGAAACATATCTCCTATTTTAGTTCATTCGAAAGAAAATCTTTACCTAAGAGTCTACTCCGATGCTACAACTAAAGCTCTTTCCAATTTGGCTCAAAATTTAGAGTTACCATTCTACGCCAAGTATCTGTTAATATCCGCGTATTTAGCTAGCTACAACTCCCCCAAAGATGACAAACGAATGTTTAAGAAACATCACGGAAAAAAAAATGAAGACAAAAACGGATATCAATAAAAAGAGTAAAGTTTCTGAGCAGCTCAGTACTCAGATGGGTCCAAAGCCTTTTACTCTTGACAGACTTCTAGCGATTTTTTACACGATTTTGCAAGATAATAAGATCGGGTTTAACAATCATATTTTGGTACAAGTTTTGACTCTAACCTTAGTTTCCGACAATTCGACGTTAGATTCAAGAAAAATTATTTCGAAAATGAATGAATGAATGAAACGTCTTTTATTGATATAAAAAAAATATACATCAACAAGGCGAGATTTAGCTTTTTTTGTCGGTGGAGAACAATTGCTACTCTTACATGGTCAGTTTTAATATTAGTAAGTATTTAAGTGATTTCAGTCACTTGTAAAGTATTTTAGCACAAAATTCTAAGATGATATCAAAATCTTTTTTCATTCAAAAACTAGCAATATTTTCCATGATATTTGAAGATAATAATGATCAATTTAGTTAGTTAGGAAGTATTTTTTAAGAGATTTAAGCGAAGTCCTATTTAAGCTACTTCAACACTAGATTCTCATTAAATAAGTAGTGTAGTTGCTCTTAAAAAGCACTTTTAGAAATAATGTTTATTAGTTAAGTGTAAGTATATAATAAATTTCGAAACTAAGAAATAAATCAAGAACGTGACAAGAGCACACTGTTAGGATTTTGCACGTTTCGAAGCTTAAGTTATAAAATATTTAGTTCTTAATGTGATTTTATGTACTCCTTATATTCCAAATATAAAAATATGACTTTCTTATACAGACTACAAATTATTATTATTATTTGACTCCTGAGAAAAACCAAGGAAAAAAACTTTAAATATGAACTTTTGTAAATTTTACATCCTTCAAGAAACTTTCAAAAATGGCTTCTTCAAGAAGTTTCCAAGATACTTTCATATTCTCTATTTCTTCTACCCCTCGTGTTATATGGTATCTTCCTGTATGGTATTAAAAAAGGAATATTAAGTAAACACACAAAATTTATTACAAAACTATAATTAAAATTTGTATCGTAAACTAGTATGCCTATACTTTTTATAAAAATATGTTTAGGTATTAAACTTACTAATAATAATAATTCGCTAACAATAGCTTAATTCGTTGGCTAAATAATTATTTCATTTATAAACTCATCAAAACAATAATGTATTGTTAATAATTATACAGAGTTTTCAGTTTGTCAGGTTGCGACAATAGTTGGTTTCGGGAAACAAAAAGCAGTGCAATGATAAAAACCTAAAAATAATTATAAATAATAGATAGTTTAAGTTGTGCTACGTATTTTTACGTAAGCATGAGATTTGACAGTTACGCAAGCGCACTTCGTTACACCGTCGTCAAGGTCACGTTAGAAGCTTACGTATTTACGTTAGCTTACGGCAGTCTGCGGGCACCTTAACGTTACCAAGGAAAAAATGAGGCCTAGACGACAATTTCCGCTTCCAGTACAAACGATTCTTTGAAAATATATTCCTACTGTAGTTGAAAAGACAAAAAACAAAATTGTAACATCAAAAAAACACAGTGCCGAATTCCATATTCTCTGCTATTAGTAGACTTGTTATGGTAACGTAAAAACATTCAACTTAAACTCAAATTTAGAACAAAACGTAGAGCGCTTAACGTGCAGTTTTACGTAAAAATACGTAGCACAACTTAAACTATCTAATAAAGACAAAAATTTAAACAAATTATAATAAATGAAACGGGAAAACTATTACAGATATAGTCAGTCATGGAAGCTTTAAAATAGTTTTTAGGTAATCAAAGGTCGTTTTCCTTAAAGAAACTACAAGTTACCAGGTAATCTGGTTACTCGATTTCGGTTTTTCTTCACTGAGTAACATGAACCATGACGTCACGAGTAACCAGCTTAGCGGAACAAGAGCCGTTTTCAAGCGAATAACTAGTAATTACCTCTGGTTATCCCTTGGTTGACATTTAAAATCAGCTGTTTAGGCCTCGGTTTAGGCCCTAATACTTTGTTTCCACCAATGCATGCCCACCCCGATTCAAAAAACGCATCAGGTGACGCTGCATTTAAAACCGGTGCAAATCCATGGCCCATCACGTGATGCGTTTTTGGAATCGGGGTGGGCATGCATTGGTGGAAACAGGGAATTAGCCTATTACCACCCACCGGTTATTGTTTGTTGTTGCTTTTTGCGATTTTTTAAAGAAGTTTAGTTGGTTTTAGTGCGCTTTTTACAAGATGAATAATAATCTTCGTGCCATTATTGAATTTGAGTTTCTCTCAATCGACTCTTAAATACTGGCGTATTTGATTCGAAATGGGCATAATTTAGAAAAAAACTTAAATATAATAATAAACAGTTGTTAGAGGAGTACAATGATACTGGTTTTTTTTTTTAATTATATTTCGTGTATCAAAGTCTACATTGAAAAAATTAGAGGAAGCCAAGGGTTGATGAAACGGAAAAAATTTTGCCAAGACAATATACAGGAGGTCATCTCTTTGTATCCCAAATGAGATAGGCGGACAATTTTAAGAAACATGCGGGAACTAGATGGATGAACACGGCGACAGACAGAGAGGAGTGGAAGATATTGGGGGAGGCCTATGTCCAAAGATGGATTGAAGTAGGCTAAATAGATACATCTCTTTGTACAATTTTCCCTCATAATTAAGGCACACACGATAAATTCTACTAATTTGAAAAATTCACACAAAAAGAAACAAAACAAATGATTGTGAGGTTAGAAAACCAATAACATTCCTCGAAAGTGTGGAAATTACCGGTAATAAACGATGACGTATAAAGGACTCATTCGTGTCGTCACTCTTCAAGGAGTAGTACTTACCAAGGCCGCTTGAACGCCAATGGTAAATGCCGCAGCCAACGATAAAGACCGACCATGGCGCGTTATAAGCAAGTCGGCGGTCACGTGATCTTAGGAGTCCCAGGATTCTTATTGTATTGCTTAATATATTATATGTTTTTACACAATTTAAATAAATTAACAAAAAATTTTTGTTCTTTTACAGGCAAAAATTGAAAAAAATATTTTGCTGATATATATGTTTATTATGGATAAAAGAACTGAATCTATAAAATAAAAAATTATACAAAATTTGCACTCTAATATCTTCAGGTACATATATTAGGTACATAATATCGTTAGTAACTTCAAATCTATACAAGTCTTTCAAAATTGGACATATCAAACCTAAGCTTTTACTTTTTTAATTTTTCTTTGACTGTCATCATCTTTGAGTTCTTATTCAAAGATTTATTAGCAGACACTAAATCATTGTGCTTTTTAATAAAATTATTTTAAAAAACTTAACATGCCCTTAAACTAATTTTTTCAAGCTTTGACAATAGTTTTTCTCCATAAAAACACTCGCTAGAGTTATCTAAAGAAAAATTTTCAATATAAAACATTTCACAATAATTTATTAAAAAGAAACAAGTGATTTTGTGAATAAGTGAGATGGTTTTCCCATTCAATGAACTGAATGTAGTGGTCGTCAATAATTTTTTGAAAAATTACCCAGCACAAAGTTTAATATCTATTTTAATAAAGTGTAAGTTAACTACCAACTCATGTTATTTTAAAAGCTGTATCTTACTTTTTAAATATTTAACACTACCAGAGAGATTACTATCTGTTAACAATATTTTACAAATTAGTTTTTTAATATTGCGAGGGTGCGGAAGACATATTACCTTAGAATTGTAAATTGACGTGTATGCACTGGATAACTGGATAAACAAAGATGAAGCCAACATTAAAGTGTATCCACCATATCTTCTATTCCCAGGTTACCTTTTCAAGAGACCTAATTGTTCAATAAGAAATGACAACTGAACACATTTTTCACTCTCACTATCGAAAATGTCACTAAGGATGTCTATTACTTGATCAATCTTATCCAAGATCTTATCTTTTACCACTTCTTTCCCGTTTGCAACATATTAGGTTTCAGTTTTATAGTTGGACCGACAAGGAACAACACTAATTACACGTTCGCGGCACTGTTTATCTTATAGGTATTTTCTTTATAATTTACTCATTAGCCATTAATTATTTTAACGCAGCCCACTACAGTCTTTTTCGGTGGCTGCATTATTTTAATAACTTTGATAAAATTCACATAAAATTCGTGCCCGAATTAAAAAAAAATCGACGTAAACAAACATACCAAAACTGAACACACACATGTTTTATAATGACAGCGGGCCGTGAGGCGTTTTTTTGTGGGACTCCTACGGTCACGTGATATTTCCGCGCCCGGGCCGGTCTTTCTCGTGGGCTGCGGGTAAATACTATTAATTACTAGTTATTCGCTTGAAAACGGCATTTTACACAGGTTGCCTATAGAATTTGACAAATCATGTGACCTTAACTGGACGACTGTAGCTGCGTCATCGGGTTTCCAAGGCAACCCGAAATGACAGCATTCGAGAGTAACCCTGGGATGCACCGTAACAAGGCTTAGCTAATCCATTCACCCTCTTTGTTGTTTTGTATGTGATACCCTGTTTCCACCAATGTATGCCCACACCGATTCAAAAAACGCATCACGTGATGGCCCATGGATTTGCACCGGTTTTAAATGCAGCGACACCTGATGCGTTTTTTGAATCGGGGTGGGCATGCATTGGTGGAAACAGGCTGTAAGCAACAAGGACTTAATCGCGATTAGACCCATAATTGCGCTTAAGTGCTTACGGTGCATATGAGGGTAATACAATTCAAAGAAGGATCAGGCTTGTTATTGGGGGGCTGTGTAACAATGAATTTAAAAAGATGTATATCTGTCATAAAGCTCCGAGTAACTGTGACGTCATTTTGATTTAAGGCAATTATTAGCGACGGACCGTTCGGTTATTCGTTCTCTTCGTTTAAATGCGAGAATCTAACAAAGAGCGTTTAACCAAGAAACGTCAAATTATCATGTGTTTTTATTGTTTTATTTTATTTACCAAGAATACATTCTCGCATTTAAACGAAGAGAAGGAAGAACCTGACGGTCCGTTGCTAATAATTGCCTTTAAATAAGCGACTGACTAGTAACTTCAAGGAAAAAGGCTTGAAGATACTTTTTGTTTGGGGGAATTCTTGGTTTTAATAAAAAAAACCACTGTCAATTTTCGCAATGAACCCGCCACAAACAATAAACGCCCCAAAATCCATGTGAAACCCAAAGGCAAATAGAAAAAACCGTCTAAAACCTTCCCTTGTCGATACAGATGTTTTGTGTCGGGGGGATCTCTAACGATAATCGTTTTTTGCGTAAAACTGCTTGGGGCCGGGCTCTTGTTTGCAGGATTATTGGGTTAATTTTGATAAAAAATTAAATGAGAAATAATGACGAAGAGCAGAATGTAGCAGGAGGGTGAGAAATGATGGTGTCAGTAAAAAGTTGCTATAGAATCTTTTTATTGCAAGCATCATTATCTTGCGCAGGGACGCCACGTCAAGGGCTAAAGAGGGGGCGATAGCCCCCCTACCATTTTTTGCCATTACACTGAAACCTCCTATAAGCGGACACTTACCGTGTCGGCGATTTTGTCCGCTTATGAGAGAGAACTGCGAAATTTTTATATATATTTATTAAGGATTTCCGCTGCTTGAGCTTTTCCGATAATATATTTTTTGCGATCATGCGTGCTGATAGATGTTCCTTCTTCGAAATGAAACAGCCGTCCCGCCGAATGAAATATGTTGTGAATACGACAGAAGTATTTAGTCTCCGCATTAAAACGGAAAGAGGTAATTCCCCGGCTGCAGAGTGCGTTGTTGCCAACATACTACGTAATATTTATGCCCATGTCGTGCAGTTTTCCGTCCCGTTGTCAGAGGTTTGCATCCGGTAAAGGGAGATTTCAGAATTTTTTAACAAAAAAAAATTTTCCGCGTCCGGTTACTGGAGTGTCCGGTTATTGGAGTGTCCGGTTATTGGAGTGTCCGGTTATTGGAGTGTCCGGTTATTGGAGTGTCCGGTTATAGGAGTGAATTTTACATGTAAAGAATAGGGAAAAGCTTGGTTCAAACAAATTTGTCCGCCTAAAGGGAGTGTCCGCTTAATAGAGGTGTCCGCAAGGAGAGGTTTTACTGTACTCAGGTTTGTAAGGTTTAAAATGAAAACATATTTATATTAAGAGACTTCGGCCCCTTCTCCCCACTTTTAATGGCCACGTGACGTCGCTGATGATGCGGATACATAGCAGAGGACTGACGTGGGAGATCTCTCCTTTTTTTGTTGTTTTAGAAAAATATTAAATTTATTTGAGAATATAAGACTACATACAGTGTGTTTCAACAGAAATTTAACAAAGGCTACTTCGGGTATTTCTTGATGGAATTTTGTTTGCGGGAAGGTCACTTTTTGGCTAACTCTTGAAATTTTCGTAGCATGCACACCCTATCTTGAATGGGGAAAGTATGTCGAGTGATACCTTATTTTAAAGGTATTTTTCATCCTAAAATTTGAACAGCGTTCAAGAGCACTTGCGTCCTGTGGGGTCCTGTCCAGTCCTGTGACAAGGCCTGTTGTGAAATTTCAACAGTACTGTTGTAAAAAATGACTATTTAACCAAAAAAAATTTTTTATGCACCGAAAAATGTTTGAAATTCCCTGACCAAAAAAAAATCTTTATACACTTTTTTTTATTTCCCCCATAAATAACTTGAATAATATTGGGTCCTGTAATGTCATGTTGGATCCTGTAATGTCCTGTTCGGCCCTGTCGTGTCGGGTCCTGACAAGTGTCCTATTGAGTCCTGTTGGGTCCTGTTCACGTCTTGTCGGGTCCTGTTTTCAAATGTGTACAGTACCTGCTATTGCTAATGACTCCTCGCTTTCATGTCTTTAAAACGGAGCGATATTTTAAAATAAAAAAAAAATAATAAAATGAGAAATAAAAATCGCCTCAAAATAAGTCGATGTGTTTCAAGATTTTTTAAATTTTCTTTCAGGAATGTTCATAAACATTTTTTTATCGCTCTATAGTAATTTCGGAAGCAAATATCTCAGAAAAGAATCGATAAATTTTTAAAATTTTACACTGTTTTACAACATTCAAAAGACTTTTAAAACAAGGTATCACTCGACCTAAGCAGAGAACATATAACTGGGTTCTCTGACCTAAGTCAGTCACAATAGACCCATAGGTGGCCGCAGTGGAAGGTCTGCAAAGCCCACTCACATATCATAACTCGACTTATCCAAAATATAGTTACCCTTATTTATGAATGGATGAAATGTTAGATTACAGTACATAAAATAATAAAATAAAAAAATTGTTTTTTTTTTAAGCCAGTGGTGCACCCACGGAAGCGGCATCGGGCCAGGCCTTAGAAAATTGACACTTTGGGATAAAAAATTATTTAATTTTGATATGAACATTTTTTTTACCCATAAATTTTGTTGCCACCTCCCTCAAACATATTTTCTAAATGCACTACTGTTTAGAACCCAAATGGGCAAAAATTTCTTTTTAAATTATAATTTTTTAAAAGTTTCTTTAATATTTGTTTTTATAGCACTCTGTATAATAGTTACCTGGTTGGATCAGCTGTCAAATTGAACCCTGTGACTTGCACAAAATTTTTGTGACTAAAGCTATAGCTGAATGATATCTGAAAACAATATAGACAAGTCCTCAAATACCAAATATCAAATAATGCAAGGACCTAAAACTATAAACAACAAGTGAAATTAAAGAAAGAAAAATAATAAAAAAGGTTTCTGTCTTCGGCCGGGACTCGAACCCGGAATCTCTTGCTCTGTACGCAAACGTTCTCTACATTAAGCCACCCAAGACGAAAACTGCCATCTATGCATGTCTGCGGTGTCTCAATACAAGAACGAGAAACTCTCAGGGTATTAACTCGACCAAACCATCCAACTGATCTCTATAATTCTTCCTTCCCACTGTCAAAGGTATGAAAATTCAAAATAGATTTAAAGTATCAACGTCTGAAACCATGAGATCACCTTTTCGTGTGTTAAAATTTCTAATCGCAATGGGCGATTGCCAATATAATTCTCAAATACCAAATTGCAAATAATGCAAGGACCTAAAACTATAAACAACAAGTGAAATTAAAGAAAGAAAAATAAGAAAACCGAAAACTTTTTGGTGGGTGTGCTTTCGGGCTGTTCGGCCGTCGTCGTTGGAAATTCGTTCTCGACGTTTCGCCATCTCGAGTGGATGGCATCTTCAGGAGATGTTGACTGTTTGTCGGCTTCTCGAAGACTGGTTCGGTTCGGTTCTCAGTCTTCGAGAAGCCGACAAACAGTCAACATCTCCTGAAGATGCCATCCACTCGAGATGGCGAAACGTCGAGAACGAATTTCCAACGACGACGGCCGAACAGCCCGAAAGCACACCCACCATTGGACGATGGCCGCGAAAGCCTTTCACAATTTGTACGAAAACTTTTTTCTTATTTTTTTTTTAAATTTCTCTTGTTTAATATAGAGAAGTGTTTGATATAAACTATCTAGTTAAAAGTGGAAGAAAAATCCCTAAGACCTAGTCGTTATGAAGGTATCTTTACTTTTGTTAAAAATGAAATTTTTAATTAATTTGTGAAAACTATAGCGGCTACAGCGGCGTAGGGTGGGGGGGCGCGGGGGGCGCGGGGGGTTCGTCGCCCCCCCCCCGCCTTGAGGGTAGTGGCGCCCCATAGGTGGCCGAAGCGCCCTCAGCTTTATTAAGTCGGGCCGGTAATGGCCAATTGAGTGGGTGCCAAAGGAAACTCACATGAAGACCTTTTTTTTTTTTTTTTGTTTTTCGGTCGCAAGATTCGTGAGAAGCGCCCTTGTGACTTATCGGCCGCCCCCTCACACATGATGACCTTTTTTTTTTTTTTTTTGGTCGCAAGATTTGGGAGAGGCGCCTTTTTGACCTTTTTGTTTTTTTTTGCCACAAGATTTTTCATCAGTTTTTTCATCAGTTTTAGCTGTCGCCCCCCCCCCCCCCCCGCCCTTTCGGGCACGCTACGCCGCTGAGCGGCTGTCGTTTTTCATAAATTAATATTGTTGGAAATATAATTACTAATCTAAATTTGAAAACCTCCTTTTTCTAGCTGCTGGGGTTCTCAAATTATGATTTGTTAAAAATATTTGAACCTTCCTTTTACCCCCTTGCAGCCCCGCACAACCTACCACCACGGGTACCGCACAAATTTTGCGCCAAACTTGATTAAAATCGGTTCATCGGTTTTTTAGTTATCGTGTCCCGGAGAGACAGAAACCATCACAAAATATTTTGACCTAAATAACTTATCTTGTGTAAAAATAAAAATACTCTGCCAATCTATGGGCACCTAAGCTCACACTAGGTACTATAGTTATATTGTACGTGTGAGCTAATATAACTAAAAACTGAAATATATTTTATTCAACTCTAGACTAAATTACCTTTCGTTTGAAACCACACAAGCCATGTTTTAACTTAAACACACATTTTTGAATTCTACCACCACCCTTAAAAGAAACAAAAATTAAAATGTATTTTGTTTAACTCCGGAATCAATTACCTTTTGTTTGATATCACACACGCCATATTTTCACGTAAACTTTAATTTTTGAAATCTACCCCCACCCTTTTTTTAAAAACTATTTTTTTTAACTCTAAACTCAATTACCTTTCGTTTGGTATTACACACGCCATATTTTCACATAAACTCTAATTTTTTTAATCTACCCCCACCCTTTTATTTGGCTTGTGTTCGGTGGATTTTGTTCATTTGGGACCATCTCGACCAGGACACAGCCGAGGTACCAAATTTCATTGAAATCGGGCAAGCGGTTTTTGAGTTATGCGCGTTGGTCGTTACAGACAGACAGACAGACAGACAGACAACGCGACAAAAAAGTTTCAAAATCATCTGAAACGCAAAGATATATAAAAATTTTAGAAATCGGAGCAACTTTTTTTTTCTCGAAAAAATTAGGATCACCATAGCTCACACTACTATAGTATAGTACATGTGTGAGCTAAAAATTGACGATCACAATAGCCCTCCATACCTACACCTACGGTATAGATGACTAAAAAGTACAACATTATATAAAGGGTGTCTCTAAAAGGTCTGTACAAAATCTTAGCAAATATTCCCGAGGTCAAAATAAGTCGACTTAAAGCAACTTACCTACGATACAGGGTGTTTTTTATTTTAATTGCACCAAATGAAACTATTTTCCCAGAAATTGACTGAGACCTACCGAAAATAACTAAACGACAAAAAAAAATTAATAACTCATTTACTGACTAAATTTAATCCTTAAAGGTAGCAGCAAAATCTTTTGATCAAAAATAATTTCAATATTCCGTTGCGGCATCGAACACTAAAAACGGAAACATCTCGGAAACGGCTCACCGTAGCAGATTTTATCAAAAGTACCTTTTTTGCTTAAAAAAAGTTCAGGAAATTATTTTATCAACAAAAAAAGTTGAAAAAAACACTGAGAAAAAAGTTATGGTCATTTTAAACCATAAGATGAGCATTGTGAAGCGCCCTCTGACGGCCACAGTGAAAAAGTGTCTATATTTAGGTTTCGCATCCCAAAAAACCCCCGAGTACCAATTTTTAAAGTAATACGTTGAGAAATGTTCATACATTTTAATAAAATCGATTTTTAATTTTTAAATTCCCCACCCTGTGTCTCAGAAACGGAGCAATATGTGCTAATACTTTGTACAGACCTTTTAGAGACACCCTGATGTATTATAATGTATTAAAATAAACTTTCTATAATTAATCACTTACCTGATTTTTTAAATCCTGTTTTCGAATGGCATCCAAAGGCTCCAAATGCGAATGAAATTCATCAGTCAACGTCAGAGGAATTTTCATCAAAACTCCTAAAAACAAAATAATCAATGTCGACTTACACTCGACTTTTTTATTAATTTTTTGTGCTTATAAATTGCAAATAATTTCTACCTTCCTAGCCTGGAAAGCAATGACTAGAGAAGGTATTGTATTCGATGAAAAAAAAAAATAGAAAATGTGTTATTTGGGTGTATTTTGATTTTCATAAAATTGACAGGTAAAATATGTGTTTTTTCCTATTTCTTTACTTGTAAAATTTACTCCTATAAACGGACACTATAATAAACAGACGCGGACAATTTTTTTTAGTAAAAAAATTCTGAAACCTCCCTTAGCCGGACGCGAACCATTGACAACGAGACGGACACGACATGGGCATAAATATTATGTAGTATGTTACGTGAACAGCACGGGTATGTTGGCAACAACGCACTCTGCAGCCGGGGAATTACTTCTCCGTTTTAATGCGGAGACTAAATACTTCTGTCGTATTTACAACATATTTTATTCAGCGGGACTGCTGTGTTATATTTTTGTTGTTCAGTTGGGTAGTAATAGATCTTTTTGAAATGGCGCCTAGTAAGAAACTTCTTAGTTTACGTGAAAAAATTAACTTGTTAACGTTTCGAAGAAGGAACATCTATCAGCACGAAAGATCGCTGTGTATATCAGTCTAGCCTACGATAGCTCAAGAACCGCTGAACCAATTTACATAAGATTTGCATGAAGCATGGTGTTCGACACTGCAACGAGAAGATTAGATTTTGTTTAAAACCCATTATGGCTAATATCAGTTTTTTGACAATTAAAAAATAAAAAAAATGCTAACTTTCATGGAGCATCGCATCAATATTAGGTTTTCGGAATATAGTAGAGACCATATTGTAATCAATAATTTGTCTTACACTCAAAAATTTCGTCGGAGCTTTCGTTTCTCAAATATTGGGGTTTGCCAATGGGCTAGGAAGGCTTGAGATCTGTCATGGATCCGTTTATTAAAAAAACTCACCAATAATGTAACCCATAGTCATATCATCAGCCAAGTGGTTTTTCTGGCATACTCCAACAAATTTTCCATTTCTAAAAATAGAACACAAAATAAGCATATAAAAAAGGGCTTTTCAAGCTCTGAACAACTCCAAAAAGCTTCATTTTATTAAAAGTTGAATTTACTAGTTACCTAACTTTTAAACCGGAGCTAACTGATTTTTGGCAATCTCAGTCGCTGGTTTGTTTTTTACCTTTTTAATTTCGAAATAGTAGTTTATATACCAAATGGCTCAATGGCGGCTCGTCCAATGACGCAAGGGCAGTCAATATTATTTTTCTAAATTGTATTTTCGGTGAAACCTCTTTTAGTGTTTATTTTGCAATTTTTTCACATTTATTGGCTTAATTCTCCCGGACTACTACGGGGGCTGGAGAGTTAAGATATAACATAAACAATAAAGGGCAGTCAATATTATTTTTCTAAATTGTATTTTCGGTGAAATCTCTTTTAGTTTTTTTTTTGCAATTTTTTTACATTTATTGGCTAATTCTTCCGGACTACTACGGGACTAGAGTTAAAATATAGCATAAACAATAAACGGCAGTCAGCATTATTTTTCTAAATTGTATTTGCCGTGAAATCTCTTTTAATTTTTTATTTTTCAATTTTTTTACATTTATTGGCTAATTCTCCCGGACTACTACGGGGGCTGGAGAGTTAAGATATAGCATAAACAATAAAGGGCAGTCAATATTATTTTTCTAAATTGTATTTTCGGTGAAACCTCTTTTAGTTTTTATTTTGCAATTTTTTTACATTTATTGGCTAATTCTCCCGGACTACTACGGGGACTGGAGAGTTAAGATATAGCATAAACAATAAAGGGTAGTCAATATTATTTTTCTAAATTGTATTTTCGGTGAAATCTCTTTTAATTTTTAATTTGCAATTTTTTTACATTTATTGGCTAATTCTCCCGGACTACGACGGGGGCTGGAGAGTTAAGATATAGCATAAACAATAAAGGGCAGTCAATATTATTTTTCTGAATTGTATTTTCGGTGGAACCTCTTTTAGTTTTTATTTTGCAATTTTTTTACATTTATTGGCTAATTCTCCCGGATTACTATGGGGGCTGGAGAGTTAAGATATAACATAAACAATAAAGGGCGGTCAGCATTATTTTTCTAAATTGTATTTTCGGTGAAACCTCTTTTAGTTTTTATTTTGCAATTTTTTTACATTTATTGGCTAATTCGCCCGGACTACTACGGGGGCTGTAGATTTAAGATATAGCATAAACAATAAAGTGCAGTCAATATTATTTTTCTAAATTGTATTTTCGGTGAAACCTGTTTTAGTTTTTATTTTGCAATTTTTTTACATTTATTGGCTAATTCTCCCGGACTACTACGGGGGCTCGAGAGTTAAGATATAGCATAAACAATAAAGGGCAGTCAATATTATTTTTCTAAATTATATTTTCGGTGTAACCTCTTTTAGTTTTTAATTTGCAATTTTTTTACATTTATTGGCTAATTCTCCCAGACTACTACGGGGACTGGAGAGTTAAGATATAGCATAAACAATAAAGGGCAGTCAGAATTATTTTTCTAAATTGTATTTTTGGTGAAACCTCTTTTAGTTTTTATTTTGCAATTTCTTTACATTTATTTGCTAATTCTGCCGGACTACTACGGGGGCTGGAGAGTGAAGATATAGCATAAATAATAAAGGACAGTCAATATTATTTTTCTAAATTATATTTTCGGTGAAACCTCTTTTAGTTTTTATTTTGCAATTTTTTACATTTATTGGCCAATTCTCATATACCACTTTAATTGCGAGTGTTGATTGATTTAAGATTTCTTGTTGGCTGAATCCAGGTATATCGCTGAATATTCTTATGTTTAAAAAAACTATTATTTATTTGTAGGTTATAGGTTTCACACAATTGCATCAGTCTCAAGCCATTGTTTTTTTGTTTCTTCCTCTCCAAATGCTCCTACCACTTTGCTCTGGGTTTGTCTACCAGTTCGGCTATTAAAATCGCCAAGCATAATTATCTCTCTGGTATTACCGATTTTGGTGATAGTCTCATCAAGTTGGTCAAAGAACATTTGTTTTGTATCTACTCTTTTGTCATCTGATGGTGCATAGGCTATTATGCTTATATTATGTTCAAGCCTCTTCATGTTAACTTGAAGTATGTTTTCACTAATGCAATCGTAGTCCGTAATCTTATTTTTTAGGTTTTTCTTTATTATTAAGGATACTACTCTGGCTGCTCTCCTTTCTTTTGGGACTCCAGTGAATATGTGGACAAAATTACCGATACTATTCGTACCTGTTTCAACTTTTGGTTCACTCCCTGTACGTTCCATAACCTTTAAGTACGTGCCTGTAATAGATTTAACTATCCATTATAATTGTCAGTTTGTCTTTTGTTTTATGAAACCTTTTATCAAAAAGTGCAAAAACAGCGTCGGAAACAGATCAATTATTTCACTTCAAAACTAATGGACTAAAAATTCTGCTCGGTCAGCTCGTGCTGCTGCTGGCCTGCGTAGTTGATTAAGCTAGCCGAGCTATAGTTGAATAGCTGAGAGCGATTCTGCTTCTGATTGCGTTTTTGCGTTCGTTGCTTCGCTTATTTGGCTTTTCTTTGTTCTTTTTTGTTACTTTGCCTTTATGAAAATTAATGGCTTCTGCGTTGAGTTTTGACGAATTAAAGTTTTTTAAGGTTTGACTGCTTTATTATACACAAAAAAAATCAAATTAAAGCTAATGGCATACATTAAACCAATTTTTTATGTAAGTAATTCTTAAAAGCTAATTATGCGCAAAACATTTGCGACGCTCATCAAAACGAAAACTGCAAAAAAGAAAAGAGAATTTGACATTTTCTCCTTAATTTCAACTCAGAAGTCTAACATGTAACCGTTACCATTTTTTTCCGCACGTACAATATGCAAGAATCCTCCTGTTCACAATCGTTTCCAAATGAAAACGCGTCCTCCTACACACAAGTTTCATTTTCAAGAAGTGCTGCTGTACCGATGCTACCAAAAGCACCGAAGGAAGAATCCTGTAATGTTTTACAGCCTGTACAGACCAATATATCTTCCTCCATTCACTAAACTACTAATTCTCAGCAGCAACAAACACAAAGTGCACTTTCAATTTCAATATCGTTAACTTTTTCGTTATTGTTAATTAAATATTCTTTACATAAAGTTTCTTATTAATATATCATGATAAAAAAATCCTGTAAAAATCCTGTTTCATTATTCTTGCATGCATAAAAAAATCGTGTGAAAAAATAACTTTTTTGATAAAAAAAAATGGAAAAAAACACTCGTAGGAAAAACATTGAACAAAAATTTATAGATTTAGTTTTAATTGAATTCGAAATTCGAATATAAATTTCCCTTTACTTTAAACTCATTTTTTTATGTAAGTAATCCTTAAAAGCTAATTATGCGAAAAACATTTTTAACCCTTCACTTTTGCGACGGTCATTAAACGAAAACTGCAAAAAAGAAACGAAAATTTGACATTTTCTCCTTAATTTTAACTCAGAGTTCTAAGCTGCTGTAGCCGTTAAGTTAAATTGTATTGCTGGAGCTTTCGTTGAGAAAAAAAATTATACTGTCAAAAATCACGTTTTAATATCTAACATGGGTTGTTAAAAATTAGTTTTGAGAGCTTGGTCGAAGTTTCGTAGCCTTTTTTAGTATTTTTACGGGTTCACAACAACAAATAAAAAACTATGTCAAATTATTTCGACAACTCAATGTATAAAAACGGCACTTAAACTCTAACTAACTAATAACTCACTACTCAAATTGGCTTATTAACTTAGTGTTAACATCTCGCGATTTCTACAGTTCGTTATCTCTGACTAGCCCGTCAGGCAATGTCCAGCTGCTTATATACCCTCTTCGATCTTTCGCGAACTATCTATCCTTTTTCGGAGCTAGAACGTTCGCGCATATGAGCCAGCGTGAGTCATAGATAACGCAACTAAAACCTAGACTAATAACACAACCATAAGAGAAACTAACCTAATACTACACTAAACTTAAATAAATAATTCTAACTAAAAAATTTAAACAACTAAAATTTGTATCAGTATAATAAATCTGGCTCGAAAAATTGATTGATTTGGGAAAAAATAGTAACGTTAATTGTTTTTGACAGATCTATTACGGATGATAATGTCTCCTCCCCCTTCCCCCACCTTGAGCGTTTTTGCAAAACTATAAAACTTTCTGAATTTGATTTTACAACGACATACAGAAAATAAATTGACTTTTGAATTTCATCTTTGCGCTATATACAAACGTACCTAGCTATAGCTTTGTTTTATCCCACCAAGTGATTCATTATTAGTTTACGAGTAGCTGTTTTATGACGAAGCGATATCAATTTATTTTCGTTAAAACTTTGGACGTTACTTGTCGGACATTCAAGTGGGAACAATAGAACCAAAAAGACGGCGGCTCTTAAGGGTAATTTTTCATAATTTCTACTTGCTGGTGCTGGCAAGTAATTTCAAGGTATAGTTAATTTCATAAATTTTTAGACAAATTTTTCTCACGGGCTTATGAGGGTTGTTATGATGAACTGTGAAAAAGTTATCTTAGATGAAAATTTTATGAAATGAACTTTAAGAAGTCTTAATTTTTAAATGTGAAATAATTCCAGGTTTTACTCAAAATCAGAAACAACAATTCCAAGCTAGAAAGGGGCAAATACTGATGAAGACCCTAAATTCAATAAAGTCATACAAAGTCAAACTATATTTAAATCCCATTGGGTCAGACAAGGTCAAGGTCAGAAAAGGTCGAATTATTAAGGTCCTATTGCAAATCATACAATATTTTTATGACCAAGGTCAGACAAGGTCACCCGCATAAGTCTACTACTGGATATAGCACTAATGGTATTATCTATTCCTTTCAAACAAGCATTTATTGTAAATGATATTTTTCTGTGCCTTCTAAGTAAACCAGCAATCAGCTTCAAAGTATTGCCCAAAGAAATTCAAGGAACCTTTAGTTGAATGTTTTTGGTATTGCCCAGTGACCTTGCACACAATTCAAGTTTTGTTTAGTTGCAAATATCAATCTGTGTCTCTCTCAAGTCCAGTGTTGCCAACTATTGGAAAGCGAAAATCCGTAGCGTGAACGCGAAACATCTGTAGAAATCCGTAGGTTCAAAGAAGACTAAAAACAAAAAAAAGGTGCTTTTTTTACAATTAAAAAGTTTATATTGGTTTGATTTTTGTATTTTTTTGACAGTGACAGGAGTGCACAACTTTTTTGGTTCGGAATTGCACGAGAATGGTACGGTACCTACTACTCCGTTCCAACGGATCCAAATAAACTTTTTTGCAGTGCCGTCAATTTTTTAAAAGAATAAACCGTTATAATTAGAAGAAATAAAAAGTACGTACTTTTTTAACTTGTTTTATTTAGTTAAGGTACGTACAAACACTAATATTTTCTAGTGCAACGTGCAACATATATAACGTAAAACATGATTTAACTTTCGTGGCGCGAAGCGTTGTTTGACTCCCCATCAAACAACGCGCGAAGTAATACAATTCGTTATAAATAATGTTGCAACAACCGTCCGCTAGATGTCTAGAAAAATAATGTCACTGATCCAAGCAAAACCTTTTTACAAAATGATTAAAATGTAGGAAAAAAAGTAAAGATAATGGGACCTATTGCAATAGTGCCAGGCACAAATTGTGCCGGACACTATATTGACAGTTTCGAATTACAAACTGACAGTTGATCTTTCAAAATTAACATACCAAAGTCGAATTTATAAATCTCGTCGTTTATTTTCCATTAATAGTGGCGTCACTACTAAATCCGGCTCGTATAATACACAAAGGCCTAATTTTGAAAGGACACAGCTGTTCTTATAATGAAAAACTGTCAATATAGTGCCCGGCACAATTTGTGCCTGGCACTATTGCAATAGGTCCCTACTGAGGACTGATAAGGAGAAATGAGGCGCGGCCGCCGTTGTGTTTCGATGTTTATCGTTTTTTAGTAAAATTGCCAAAAATCTGTAGATTTGGAACCAAAATCGGATATCAGAGATCGAAATCCAAAATCCGTAGATCTACAGATAAATCCGTAGGGTTGGCAACACTGCTCAAGTCTGTTATGGTCATTAAACACAACGGCGTCACAGGGCACTATTGCGTCGACTCGACTACTGACCAAAATAATTATTCTTAAGGCGCTTATTCACCAAAAAAGCGATCATGGGCGAGCATTCGATAAAAAAGTGTCTTCGAAACAAAACAAATAATAGGGACATTTTAGGTCAGTTAAAATAACAGAAAATTTGACATCTGTTACCGTTATTGAATTAACGGTAACATTCAGGGCAAAAAATATAGATTTTGGAACACTAAAGATAAGCTTTACACAAACCTTAAACTTTTTGTTTATTTATTTTTATTAGATTTATGACTTTTTACAAACCAAACTACCGAATTTTAGTAAAAAATTCGATTGCATTAAAAAAAAACAATACAAAACTAACCATAAAAAAATAACGATGCAACATTAAAGGACGTCCACCGTAAGTACCGGGCGCCGTGATCGTAAATACCAAAAAAGGAGCGAGAAGCGCTAATGCGCAGACTCAGTAATAACAATAACGGTAACAAAGGGTAAAATACGCGATCCAAAATGTCCCTAATATTTTTGAACACTCGTTTATGTTTGATGATGATGATGATGATTCATATGTGAGTGGGCCTTGCAGCCCTTCCACTGCGACCACTAGTCGGTCTGTTGTGGCTCACTTTTGAGTGGTTTCTCACCACTGTATGCCTAATCCTCCAAAAAGGCCGGCTATCAGTTTGGGTGAGACACTGTTCAGATCTTCTGAGTCAATCTGAGATTTACCGAAAATATTCTGACGTAAACGTGCAATAGCCGGACATTCGCACAGTACATGTCTGACTGTTTCGTCATCCTCCATACAGAGTCTACATTCCGTCTCTTCTGTTAGTACCATTCTCTGCATGGGTACTCTCAGTCGACAGTGACCCGTAAAAAGACCAATATACGTATCTCCTGTCTGGTAAGTCCAATAATGTTCCTGGCAATGTTTCTACAAGGTCCTTTAATGAACTGTTTAGAGTGAGCCAGTTCTTCTATATTTATCCAGTATTGTTGGAAGCTATTCTCCATCCATTTTAATATGGTTGATTTAGCAGCATTGTATGATGTCCCCAGGGCTGGCTCGGGGCCGAAAAATTCAGCAGATGCCGCTTCCCTCGCTGCTAGGTCTGCGGCCTCATTTCCCTCGTGCCCAGAATGCCCTGGTATCCATACTAATGATACATTGTTAGCGCTACCAAGCGCATTCAGCGAATCCTTACAGCCCCTCACGGTTCTCGATGAGACCGTATAGGAATCAAGCGCTCTTAAGGCTGCTCGACTGTCGGAGAAGATTTTTATT
Source organism: Aspidapion aeneum (assembly GCA_963576565.1). Taxonomy (NCBI): domain Eukaryota; kingdom Metazoa; phylum Arthropoda; class Insecta; order Coleoptera; family Brentidae; genus Aspidapion; species Aspidapion aeneum. The sequence goes on from OY755042.1 coordinate 113,758,925, forward strand.
GTTCTGTTGGTCCATTCGTGGTCAGTACTCCACCGGGCACACAGTTCAATGGCTACGAGTTCGGCCTGAAATATAGTAGCCAATTGGCCGAGACTATGTTTAATCTCGACTTTTTCTTGAATACTAACAACTCCAGAAGGCATTTTGGATCCGTCGGTATACCAGAAGCTATCGTTACTTGAAAAATTGGTCCTGTTCTTTAACCAGTCCTCCCTCTCCGGGAGGATAGTGTTGTATATAGCTTTCTGCTGTACACCGTATTGGGCATGACGTTCGCTTATGTTTGCTCTTGCTCGCTTTTTGGAGAATATGCGTGTAAAGCTGAAACGTTCGTGTGTCTTCGTCGCGTAATGGTGAAATACAAATGTACTTTAGGGGCTACCGTAACAAAGGCAATTTCGGAAATTTCCTTGTCTTGTTGTGAACTCCGTGGTGCTATTCTTAAGCGATCGTAAATGCCAAAAAAGGAGCGAGAAGCGCTAATGCGCAGACTCAGTAATAACAATAACGGTAACAAAGGGTAAAATACGCGACCCAAAATCTCCCTAATATTTTTGAACACTCGTTTATGTTTGCTCTTGCTCGCTTTTTGGAGAATATGCGTTTAAAGCTGAAACGTTCGTGTGTCTTCGTCGCGTAATGGTGAAATACAAATGTACTTTAGGGGCTACCGTAACAAAGGCAATTTCGCAAATTTCCTTGTCTTGTTGTGAAATCCGTGGTACTATTCATAAGCGATCGTAAATACCAAAAAAGGAGCGAGAAGCGCTAATGCGCAGACTCAGTAATAACAATAACGGTAACAAAGGGTAAAATACGCGACCCAAAATCTCCCTAATATTTTTGAACACTCGTTTATGTTTGCTCTTCCTCGCTTTTTGGAGAATATGCGTTTAAAGCTGAAACGTTCGTGTGTCTTCGTCGCGTAATGGTGAAATACAAATGTACTTTAGGGGCTACCGTAACAAAGGCAATTTCGGAAATTTCCTTGTCTTGTTGTGAACTTCGTGGTGCTATTCATAAGCTACGCAACTACAATGCTAAATAGGCAGTTCTATCGTTTTTGTATTGTTAGCCAACTCAACGATTTGAGTTATGACTGATCCTCAAATTTATTATATAGCCTGACAGCAATATTATTATAGTATTATTTTCGCTATAACACCCCTCAATGTAATTTATAAGCTTTTTACAAAAATATTAACAGATAGACTAACCAAATTTGACGGATATCAATCAAAAGAACAGCAGGCTTCAGAAGAGGTTTGAGTACAGTTGACCACCTATTAACCATGAAAATCCTAATAGAACGAGCCAACGAATACAACATTCTACCATATATTGCGTTTATAGACTTTGAAAAATCTTTCGCGCCACATATAAAATACTCTGCCAATATATGGGCCCCTAAGCTCACACTAGGTACTATAGTTATAGTGTACGTGTGAGCTAATATAACTAAAAACTGAAATATATTTTATTTAACTCCAGACTAAATTACCTTTTGTTTGATACCACACAAGCCATGTTTTGACTTAAACTCAAATTTTTGAAATCTACCCCCACCCTTAAAAAAAACAAAAACTAAAATGTGTTTTGTTAAACTCCGGACTCAATTACCTTTCGTTTGATATCACACACGCCATATTTTCACTTAAACTCTAATTTTTAAAATATACCCCCACCCTTTTTTTTAAATAAATTAAAATGTATTTTGTTTAGCTGCAGACTCAATTACCTTTCGATTGATATCACACACGCCATATTTTCACATAAACTCTAATTTTTGAAATCTACCCCCACCCTTTTATTTGGTTTGTGTTCGGTGGATTTTGTTCATTTTTAAATGAGACCATCTCGACCCAAGACTCAGCCTAGGTACCAAATTTCATTAAAATCGGCCAAGGGGTTTTTGAGTTAAGCGCGTTGGTCGTTACAGACAGACATACAGACAGACATACAGACAGACAGACAGACAGACAGACAGACAGACAGACAGACAGACAGACAGACAGACAGACAGACAGACAGACAGACAGACAGACAGACAGACAGACGGCGCAACAAAAAAGTTTCAAAATCATCTGAAACGCAAAGATATATAAAAATTTTTGAAATCGGAGCAACTTTTTTTTTTCTCGAACAAATTAGGATCACCATAGCTCACACTACTATAGTATAGTATATGTGTGAGCTAAAATGTAATTGGTGGTGCCATAGTGAGCAAAGAGACCACTCCCTAAGTTAATAATCGGAAAAACGTCATTTAGCGAATTTTAGGGTAGGGAATCCCATAAGACCAAAATGACAAAATTTAGAAAATTCATATTTCACAAACTATACAGTTTATCAATAAAAGCCACCGAGTTGCAGAATGGTGGGGCGATAGAGATGCGAAAAAACCACACCCTAAGTTACGATTCGAAAAAACGTCATTTAGCGAATTTCAGGGCAGGGAATCCCATAAGACCAAAATGACAAAATTTCGAAAATTCATATTTCACAAACTATACAGTTTATCAATAAAAGCACCGAGTTGCAGTATGGCGGGGCCATAGAGATGCGAAAAAACCACACCCTAAGTTAAGATTCGGAAAAACGTCATTTAGCGAATTTTAGGGTAGGGAATCCCATAAGACCAAAATGACAAAATTTAGAAAATTCATATTTCACAAACTATACAGTTTATCAATAAAAGCCACCGAGTTGCAGTATGGTGGGGCCATAGAGATGCGAAAAACCACACCCTAAGTTAAGATTCGGAAAAATGTCATTTAGCGAATTTTAGAGTAGGGAATCTCATAAGACCAAAATGACAAAATTTTGAAAATTCATATTTTACAAACTATACAGTTTATCAATAAAAGCACCGAGTTGCAGTATTGTGGGGGCATAGAGATGCGAAAAAACCACACCCTAAGTTAAGATTCGGAAAAACGTCATTTAGCGATTTTTAGGGTAGGGAATCCCATAAGACCAAAATTACAGTCGAACCTCTCTAACTCGAACCTCTATAACTCGAACCCCTCTATAACTCGAACCTTTTAAGCGGCCCCTGCACTTTTTACATGTATTTTAATCTGTGTAACTCGAGTTTCTATAACTCGAACTCTCCATAACTCGAACTGTTTTGGTTGTCCTTTCAGGTTCGAGTTATAGAGGTTCGGCTGTACAACATTTAGAAAATTCTTATTTTACAAACTATACAGTTTATCAATAAAAGCACCGAGTTGCAGTATGGTGGGGCCATAGAGATGCCAAAAAACCACACCCCCAAGTTAGGATTCGGAAAAACGTCATTTAGCGCATTTTAGGGTAGGGACTCCCAAAAGACCAAAATGACAAAATTTTGAAAATTCATATTTCACAAACTATACAACCGAACCGACCGGTGCCGAAGAGTGAATGCAACGTTGCCAAGTGCTGTTTAAAGTATAGGTGTTTGATAAAAGCCTGCGCTATCTATGTCCATTTTCAACTGGAGACATTGTACCTACCTATTAAAGTACTTACCCTGCAAGGGAGTGCATCCTCAAAGCTAAAGCCCGACTAATACAGTACCCTGCACCACCCGTCGCGTATTGAAGTGGGTCCTAAAAAAATGGTTCTAGTAAACAAGTGCTATCACACGTAAATTTTAGTTCCCGTGAATTTAAAAATCAAACAAGTTTTTTAGGTAGCTCACAAGGGTTCAAGATCTATGGACACCTAATAAGTGGTGACAGTTAACTGTTTCGTCCTAATGGGACTCCTCAGAACACGCTTGGTCAATGTGACACCCTTGCGAAGTTAATCAGACCGTTTTGTCTCTCATCCTAAGTCAATAGTGAGAAAACCCTCGCAAGAAGCGCCATCTACCGAGGTACGAGATACACTAAAAACAAGAGCAGGCGAGTATAAACTGCTATATATATATATATATATATATATATATATATATCGATCGATGAAAAGATCGATTGCAAACAAAAAGAAATCATCCGTGACCTAAAACACTTTTGCCTTCCGGGCCAGATCAACGCTGATAGCGTTTTTACCCACCTTTCGACGTGAGCGTCAATCAGCGGAATTTTTAAGCCAAATAATAGTAACAAACAGTGTTGCCAGGTCGAATTTTAAGAAAGCAGTAGATTTTGTAAAAAAACAGTAGATTTTTCTTGCAGTCCAAAAAAGCGTTTCATGATTCTTTTAGTGATAAACAAAGAAAAAAAGAGTTGATTCAACCAATTCTCGAACGCAGCGTGACGACAACGACAACCGACGCGGATATCACCATAGATAAAGGATTTGCGGCGCGGTTCAGTGAGTTTTTATTAGATAGGCAACTCCGGCTGTTTGACAGGTCGTTAGCTCTGTGGCGCCCACTGCAGAGCTTAGTGACGAACTAAAAGGCAAGGCGGGAAATTTGAATCGCCTTTTATAATAAATTTTCTTTAATTTTAAAGTTTTTTTGAAATTTTTAATCAGTCAATATTTTATAAAGACATACAATTATAAGATATAAACAGATTGAAAATGATATATAAAATGCAATAAATAAAACATTTTTTAAATGAGTTTTTTATTATTATAAAAAAAGCTACAAATTAACGACTAACTATTGATGAAATAATACATAGTCTAATTGATTATTAAAATAAAATATAATGCAAAACCAAACACTGTCTAGTATATTTAAATTTGCTTTTAACATTTCTGGTGAGTGATGAGTGAATAAATAATGAAACAGTTGTTCGTGAAGAGAATCATTCTTAAGTGTCTACTTTTTAACAGCTCAACGAAAATCTGACATGATTTAAAAGTACCTCCTCGCCTTGGTTGTAAGTTGTGTAGGGTATGTTTCAGAGCAGTATATATATATATATATATATATATATATATATATATATATATTATCAGTGGTCCCACATATCATCGATTAGCTGAAAACAATAAAAAAATCAACTTCATAACCACATTAATCATAGGTACTAGATTATGGTAAGATTTAAAATTAAGGAATAAATTTATTCAAAGTACATTACGCTGCTGGGTAATCCCTCGTTTACCCATCAATTAAGCCCCCCCCCTTTTACTTAATATCAAACGAAAGGGATAGACATAAAATTAACACTAAATTTGTGCATAGTTCATGGGCAAATAAGGCACCTATCAGGCATTGGAAACCTGTATTCATAGTTCCGTAAAGTAAGCGATAAGAAGTTAAAAAGACACTACCAATACAAATTTTATCAAATGCCAATCTAACCTCAAATGAGAAAATAAGAAAACTTACCTTAAAATTTCTCGAAAAACTATGCATTTTATACTCGTCTGAACTTTAGACACTTCACCCAGAAAAGCAACTAGAAATTCTTATTCTTTTATATTTAAATTGCAAAAGTTACAAATTTAACAAAATTTAATTTTAATGCGTCACAGCAGCATAGATTACCTACATAGGCCCAAAAGATAGATTTTAAATGAACCCGAAATAAAATGCGGTGGAAGAGGTTTTTCTACCTGAAAAAAAGTGGGACGGAAAATCCAAACCACAGATAATTCTCAAAAAAAATAGAATAAGGAACAAACCCGCGACCGCAGTGCCTCTTGTGAGCTTAGTGAGAACTTTAACCTAACGACCTGTCAAATTGCATTGAGTTTCCTAGGCATGGATATCACCAGACGCGCATTTATACCCGGTTTCCACCTATGCATGCCCACCCTGATTAAAAAATCCAACAGGTGACGCTGACGTCTTTTGAATCATGGCGGTCACGCATAGGTGGTAACTTTACGAGTCGTTAAATACCGAGATGAATTCCAAGACGTGCGCAAGCGTTGTTGCTGTCACTTCTGCCAACCAATCAACTGAGAGATATTTCAGTATGGTTTTATACAGCAAAACTTTAATAATTTCCAGTTCCTTTTTATGAAAATTCGTCGTTTTTGTGCTGTGAAAATGCCGGTGACGTGCAAGTTGTGTGACAAATTATTTAGTGCCCAATTTAAGTTGAATAAACACTGTCGAAGTAAACATGGCATACAAAAACAAAGGTATTCCTATGCAGAAAGTGTTTTTATGTTTAGATGCCTAGAATGTAAATGCTCCTTCCCAAAAAACTTGGATCTGTGTGATGATTTGAAATACAAACACAATCAAGAAATACTTGAAGAAACATTGGAGTTGAGAGTCAATACTTCCATGGCGAAACAAAATAAACGTGAAATGCATAAGATCATATAGAAGAAATACTGCATATACCTCAAAAAATATTAATCGCAGCACGTAGATATTGTATATTTTTGAAATCAGAAAGAAAAGACGAATCTTAAAATCCAAAAATATACAGGGTGTTCCCTCTCAAAAAATCGACTTCATTGTCACACCCTGTACAGGGTGTCCCAAATTCGTTGTTTTTTTGTGGTGTCGGGTATTTCTAGGGGAGATAGAAAAAAACTGACCCCCCTTTGCGACGCTCAAATTTCAAGAGAAGTCTAAAGGTGAAAACCACATTTAGATATAGCAAGCCGTTTTTAAGCTACGGAGTGTTTTTGTCTGCATTTTGGGAGGGGGTCTATAACTTTTTCATTTATGAAAATTTTGTTTTTGTGTAAATAGCTTTCTTATAGATCTTTTCTTGAAGAATTGACAGATGTAAACGGTTTTTATTTATCTCTTTTGGTTTTTAAAATATTGCATAAAGTTGTTATTTTTCTTACAGAATAACTCTTTTTTTATTCGATTTTTAAAATCAGCTTAAAATTTCCTTTAAAATGATGAATCACACTCTTTATTTTTATTTTTTAATCACCTCTATTATTTTTTTTTTATTATAATTTTATATTAAAATATTTTAAACCCATTAAGCAAACTAAAATATGTGGTAAAAATAAAAAAAATACAAAAATATAAAGAAATAAAGGGATCCTACCATAAAGAAAAATTAATTTTATGTGATATCTCAAAAACTAAACGTGACAAATGAAATTTAATTTAACAGTTGAATTCCTCTTAAAAAAGTGTCTTAAGAATGTTTTCACAGAAATAAAAAATATTAATAAATAAACAATTTATAGACCCCTTCCCAAAATGCAGACTTTTTAAAAACACCCCATAGTTTAAAAACGGCTTGCTATATTAAAATGGGGGTCAGTTTTTTAGCCCCTCTAGAAATACCCGAAACCCCCCAAAAACATTGAATTTGGGACACTATGTACATGGTGACGGATAGAAAAAAATTATGTTTGCTTTTAAAATTGTCATAATTAACCAAAAAAATCTCAATTTATTTTCAATGATAAAGTTGCTGAGTGCTCCGGTTATAAAAAACCACCCGGTACCGACATAAAATCATATCTAAAAATTAGAATTGACCATTATTTTATACCTTGAATTTTTTATTATACCTTAAGCTCTTCGATCTCGCGCCAATCACGGTATTCGCGCCAATAATTTAAATTAGACATTTTGACCTTAATTTTGGCGCATGCTCCTTTGATGGAATTCATCTCGGTATTTAACGACTCGTGTAACTTTGATTATATAACTGTGTAACATTGTTTTTTTTTACATTCCACGAAGAAGCGCGAAATTCAAAATTGACCACAGACATAAAATACATCATGAAGACGTTTTAACGGAAGTGGGCGTACCGAACCGAACCGAACCGAACCGAACTTTTTCACAGGCAAAAATTATAAATACTTTGAATACATAACTATGTAGGTACACTACCTGGTACCTGATAAATTTTCTTGAAAAACAAAAACAGTAGATCTACTACTCATATTTCTTGAAAACATTAGATTCCGCCGTAAAAGCAGTATTCAGTAGACAAACACCCAAAAGCAGTAGATCTACTAAAAAATCAGTAGACCTGGCAACGCTGGTAAAAAATGTAAATTTTAGTACCCGTGAACTTAAAAATCAAACAAGTTTTTGTGTTCAAGTGTGGACGAGGCTTTAGAAATTAAAAACTTTTACTACAATTGGACAGATTTCTTTAAAAAGGTTCGAATATACAGCCTCCTTTATTTTAGCTCACGCATATACTATACTATAGCTATGGTGATCCTAATTTTTTCGAGAAAAAAAAAGTTGCTCCGATTTCAAAAATTTTTATATATCTTTGCGTTTCAGTTGATTTTGAAACATTTTTGTCGCGCCGTCTGTCTGTCTGTCTGTCTGTCTGTCTGTCTGTCTGTCTGTCTGTCTGTCTGTCTGTCTGTCAACGCGCATAACTCAAAAACCGCTTGGCCGATTTTAATGAAATTTGATACCTAGGCTGGGTCTTGGGTCGAGATGGTCCCATTTAAAAATGAACAAAATCCACCGAACACAAGCCAAATAAAAGGGTGGGGGAAGATTTCAAAAATTAGAGTTTATGTGAAAATATGGCGTGTGTGATATCAAACGAAAGGTAATTGAGTATGGAGTTAAATAAAATACATTTTAGTTTATTTTTCTTTAAAAAGGGTGGGGGTAGATTTCAAAAATTAGAGTTTACGTGAAAATAGGGCGTGTGTGATATCAAACGAAAGGTAATTGAGTCCGGAGTTCAACAAAATACATTTTAGTTTTTGTTTTTTTAAGGGTGGGGGTAGATTTCAAAAATTTGAGTTTAAGTCAAAACATGGCTTGTGTGGTATCAAACAAAAGGTAATTTAGTCTGGAGTTGAATAAGATATATTTCAGGTTTTAGTTTTATTATCTCGCACGTACACTACAACTATAGTACCTAGTGTGAGCTTAGGGGCCCATATATTGGCAGAGTATTTTACACGCCATGGAATAAAAATCTAACAAAAAAAAAGACAATAAACAAAGCGCCATAGATATTTGGAAGGGTATTAATAATTTGTTTTGTTTTTGAACAAAAATCCGGGCTGCAATTTTACGTTAAAAACTTCAAACGGCCCGACGGACACACACGCTTTGGCAAAAATAATTTTTCAAAATTAAAACAAATAAAAGTATAAAAAGAGACAATAAAACAGAATTTAAAATTCGACGTGCAGGGATTTTATGGCAGAGTAAGTCCCTATAAAAAAAAGCAAAAATTAAAAAAAACCTGGTCAATCTCCAATAGCTATCATAGTTTTAATATACAGGGTGTTTCAAAATTCAATAACATAATTTTAGTGTTAAATTCCTTAAGTGATTTCAAGACAAAAAGTTTATATAAAGATTGGTCCGCCAAAGCTTGGTTTTCGAGATACAGGGTATTAAAGTTTCGTTTTTTTTTTAAGTTTTTTGTTTATAGCTCATGCAGTTTTTGAGAAATTTAACTTAAATTTGACATGTATATTGAGATATAGGCTACATACATACACTATTAAACATACCAAATGACAGTAAAAATCTACAGGGAGATATATTTTCAGGGGTCATGTCGCTTTTTTCCCAAAACTCAGTATGGTATGGCGAGTATATCAAAATAAAAAAATATATTATCTCGAAAACTAAGCGTTTTGTATTACTCAAGGAATTTAACGTTAAAATTGTTATTGAATTTTGAAACACCCTGTATTGAACTTTGTGTTTTTATTATAACAAACAATTTTATAATATAATTTAATGCACTATAGGCATAATTTTTGCACCATTGGCATAAAAAGTGCACTTTTTATCCGTTATTTTAGGTATAAAAGCACATACCTATCACGTTTTATTCCCGGGCTGAAAAGTGATGGATCAAGGATAAAAAGTAATAATCCGGGATAAAAACTGGCATATCAAAAATATGCTTTTTACAAGCTTTTATTTAGCTTCAGATGTTCTGTCTAACTATCTAATTAACTATCTATCAAATCTTGTGAAGCGTTTTTGACACTTCCCGTTATCCGATTTGGATAAAATTTGGTATACACATAGTGATCCGATGACAATACAACATTATAAAACATATCCTATAATATATTTCTACCTCTACCCCCACCCTCTCCTTCCCCCAATAGAAAAATGAGTTTCCAAACAACTCACGATCAGCGATTTTATTATAATCTAGAATAAACTCTTCTGTTCTGTTATTGAACAAATATTTTCATTTAAAAGAGTATATAGCTGAGACTAAAAAGTAGAAAATAAATTGGTAAATTTTTTTTTAAGTCACAAGCTTTTTTAAAATGCACTAAAAATTTAAAAATAATTTTCTAACATTCTAATATTATCATAATAATAAAAGCGATGGCCGCAAATCAAAGCATAAGTTAATCTAAATTTGTGATCTAAACACTTAAAGAGTATTCAACATAGCAGGTCATCAAAGATATGTTTGATGTGCCGCAATGTTATGCCATTGCCATACCTATGTCAGAGAAATGCTGGGGTCGGGTTGGGTGGGTTTGGTACCTCTGCATTTTTCTGCTAGATTGATTCTTGCAAATAGTGATATTTAATTGATACGGATATCTTATCTTGCTAACATCGTCAAAATTTCCATCAGTCGGCCATCGCTTTTATTATTATGATAATATTAGAATGTTAGAAAATAATTTTTTAATTTTTAGTGCATTTTATAAAAGCTTGTGACTTAAAAAAATTTTTTTGCCAATTTATTTTATGCGTTGCTATATAATATATTATTTATTTTTATCCTTTTTTCTTACCATACAATTCAGGAAAAAAAAGGAAAATGTGATTAAAATCTGCTGTAATTGTTTTAAACTATGCCCTTTTGTATTTTTAAACCAGTTTTAGGCGAAACCTTTCACTCAGCTAATTAGATAAGAATCTCGTCAGCAGAGTAGAAAAAAACTCCCGGACTCGACTTAAAACTTGAAATTACTTCCTAATCTACGGAAGCTTGGTCCGGATAGAAATGCTTCAATTAGCGACAAGGACATTCATTTATCCTTGGTAATGCCCGACAATACTGGATAATTCTTGAACCACCTAAGATATGCTGATGATATCGCCTTAACAGATAAGAAAGAAGAACTAAAAAAAATGCTGGAAGAACTGGATACGGCAGCTAAAAATATAGGCTTGAGTATGAACTACACTAAAACTAAAATCATAACAAACATAGATGAAGATAATTACGATCAAAATAAATCAAGAGAAAATAGAACATGGAGAGGAATATTATATACCTGGAACAAATTATTAAAACCAAACAACTGAAATCAAGGGACGAGTAAGATTGATATAGAGTGATTTCAAAAATTCTTTCGGCACACGCTTTAAGACTTTTTTTCCAACATCATTTTACTAGTTTCTCCCTTCTTTTCCCCACCCTCCTTATTAGTAATAGTTGTTGCTATACCTTTCACAAATTTAGAGCGATTTAAAAAATTCTTTCGGCACACGCTATAAGATTTTTTTCAACACCATTTTACTAGTTCCCTCCTACCTCTCTGCTCACCCACCTTCAATCAATGGAAGGTAACACTGTTGGCGTCCGTAGAAAATCTACACGTACTTTTTGGGTAAAGCTAAATGAATTGTAAATGCATAGTGGCTTTTTATTAGGCTGAATACGAATTAAACCTAAGAGTTGAAAATATTTTTTTTTTTAAATAACTACTAAACTGCGACAAGTAAACAAAAAAAGTGCAGAAACAAGTGTTTTTTTATGCATTGCTATATAATGTACTATCTTTTTTTATTTATATCCTTTTTTCTTAGCATACAATTCAGGTAAAACAGGAAAAATGTGATTAAAATCTGATGTAATTGTTTGAAACCACGCCCTTTTGTATTTTTAAACCAGTTTTAGGCGAAACCTTTCACTCAGCTAATTAGATAAAAATCTCGTCAGCAGAGTAGAAAAAAACTCCCGGACTCGACTTAAAACTTAAAATTACTTCCTAATCTACGGAAGCCTGGTCTGGATAGAAATGCTGCAATTAGCGAGAAGGACATTCATTTATCCTTGGTAAAGCCCGACAATACTGGACAATTCTTGAACCACCTTAAGATATGCTGATGATATCGCCTTAACAGATAAAAAAGAAGAACTAAAAAAAATGCTGGAAAACTGGATACGGCAGCTAAAAATATAGGCTTGAGTATGAACTACACTAAAACTAAAATCATAACAAACATAGATGAAGATAATTACGATCAAAATAAATCAAGAGAAAATAGAACATGGGGAGGAATATTATATACCTGGAACAAATTATTAAAGCCAAACAGCTGAAATCAAGGGACGAGTAAGATTGATATAGAGCGATTTCAAAAATTCTTTCTGCACACGCTTTAAGACTTTTTTTCCAACATCATTTTACTAGTTTCCCCCTTCTTCTCCCCACCCTCCTTATTAGTAATAGTTGTAGCTATACCTTTCACAAATTTAAAGCGATTTAAAAAATTCTTTCGGCACACGCTTTAAGATTTTTTTCGAAACCATTTTACTAGTTCCCTCCTACCTCTCTGCTCACCCACCTTCAATCAATGGAAGGTAACACTGTTGGCATCCGTACAAAATCTACACGTACTTTTTGGGTAAAGCTAAATGAATTGTAAATGCATAGTGCTTTTTATTAGGCTGAATACGAATTAAACCTAAAAGTTGAAAATATTTTTTTTTTAAATAACTACTAAACTGCGACAAGTAAACAAAAAAAGTGCAGAAACAAGTGTTTTTTTATGCATTGCTATATAATGTACTATATTTTTTTATTTATATCCTTTTTTCTTACCATACAATCCAAGAAAAACAGGAAAAATGTGATTAAAGTCTGCTGTAATTGTTTGAAACCATGCCCTTTTGTATTTTTAAACCAGTTTTAGGCGAAACCTTTCACTCAGCTAATTAGATAAAAATCTCGTCAGCAGAGTAGAAAAAAACTCCCGGACTCGACTTAAAACTTGAAATTACTTCCTAATCTACGAAAGCCTGGTCTGAATAGAAATGCTGCAATTAGCGACAAGGACATTCATTTATCCTTGGTAAAGCCCGACAATACTGGACAATTCTTGAACCACCTTAAGATATGCTGATGATATCGCCTTAACAGATAAGAAAGAAGAACTAAAAAAAATGCTGGAAAAACTGGATACGGCAGCTAAAAATATAGGCTGAGTATGAACTACACTAAACCTAAAATCATAACAAACATAGATGAAGATAATTACGATCAAAATAAATCAAGAGAAAATAGAACATGGGGAGGAATATTATATACCTGGAACAAATTATTAAAACCAAACAACTGAAATCAAGGGACGAGTAAGATTGATAGAGAGTGATTTCAAAAATTCTTTCGGCACACGCTTTAAGACTTTTTTTCCAACATCATTTTACTAGTTTCCCCCTTCTTTTCTCCACCCTCCTTATTAGTAATAGTTGTAGCTATATCTTTCACAAATTTAGAGCGATTTAAAAAATTCTTTCGGCACACGCTATAAGATTTTTTTTCGACACCACTTTACTAGTTCCCTCCTACCTCTCTGCTCACCCACCTTCAATCAATGGAAGGTAACACTGTTGGCGTCCGTAGAAAATCTACACGTACTTTTTGGGTAAAGCTAAATGAAGTGTAAATGCATAGTGCTTTTTATTAGGCTGAATACGAATTAAACCTAAAAGTTGAAAATAATTTTTTTTTAAATAACTACTAAACTGCGACAAGTAAACAAAAAAAGTGCAGAAACAAGTGTTTTTTTATGCATTGCTATATAATGTACTATATTTTTTTATTTATATCCTTTTTTCTTACCATACAATCCAGGAAAAACAGGAAAAATGTGATTAAAATCTGCTGTAATTGTTTTAAACCATGCCTTTTGTATTTTTAAACCAGTTTTAGGCGAAACCTTTCACTCAGCTAATTAGATAAGAATCTCGTCAGCAGAGTAGAAAAAAACTCCCGGACTCGATTTAAAACTTGAAATTACTTCCTAATCTACGGAAGCCTGGTCTGAATAGAAATGCTGCAATTAGCGACAAGGACATTCATTTATCATTGGTAAAGCCCGACAATACTGGACAATTCTTGAACCACCTAAGATATGCTGATGATATCGTCTTAACAGGTAAGAAAAAAGAACTAAAAAAAAAGCTGGAAAAACTGGATACGGCAACTAAAAATATAGGCTTGACTATGAACTACACTAAAACTAAAATCATAACAAACATAGATGAAGATAATAACGATCAAAATAAATCAAGAGAAAATAGAACATGGGGAGGAATATTATATACCTGGAACAAATTATTAAAACCAAACAACTGAAATCAAGGGACGAGTAAGATTGATATAGAGTGATTTCAAAAATTCTTTCGGCACACGCTTTAAGACTTTATTTCCAACATCATTTTACTAGTTTCTCCCTTCTTTTCCCCACCCTCCTTATTAGTAATAGTTGTTGCTATACCTTTCACAAATTTAGAGCGATTTAAAAAATTCTTTCGGCACACGCTATAAGATTTTTTTCAACACCATTTTACTAGTTCCCTCCTACCTCTCTGCTCACCCACCTTCAATTAATGGAAGGTAACACTGTTGGCGTCCGTAGAAAATCTACACGTACTTTTTGGGTAAAGCTAAATGAATTGTAAATGCATAGTGTTTTTTAGAAGGCTGAATAAGAATTAAACCTAAAAGTTGGAAATAATTTTTTTTAAAATAACTACTAAACTGCGACTGGTACTTAAAAGTAAATTTAGCAGTTGGATGATTTTACACTCTGACTCTGCTTCCGTATTTTAAACTTGAAGGCTTAACTTATTAAGTCGTGTTGAATTAACATTCTGCCCTGAAAAAGTTCAAAAGAAATCTCGGTTTTCGAGCTTTTTAACTGGAAGATTAACCCTTTTAAAAGTGCTCGCTCCCGGAAAACTCCCTTTTTTTTCGACCAAATCACCGACAATGAGAGGATTAAAAGTTTATTCGAAAAACTTTAAACATTTTTTAGCGGACCCTATCGGAAAACAATTTAAAAAGGAAAAAAATTAAATTATTAGAGACTTGTTGGAAATTTCAAACTAAAGCTAGCAGTAATAAGGCAAAAACTTTATTTAAATATTCCTATACCTTAACTGGGCTTTATTCTGGCAGATTTACAAAGAAAACTGACAGCTGACCTCTCAAAATTGACATACCAAAGCCAAATTACCAATAACCAAAATACAGACACTATATTTGATAAAATTATGCGAATATGGTTCAATGGACTGCAAAGTAACTACAGCAAATTAGAGGACATTTGCAATGGGTAATACATCATTTATTTTTAGCTCACACATATACTATACTATAGTAGTGTGAGCTATGGTGATCCTAATTTTTTCGAGAAAAAAAAAGTTGCTCCGATTTCAAAAATTTTTATATATCTTTGCGTTTCAGATGATTTTGAAACTTTTTTGTTGCGCCGTCTGTCTGTCTGTCTGTGTGTCTGTATGTCTGTCTGTAACGACCAACGCGCATAACTCAAAAACCGCTTGGCCGATTTTAATGAAATTTGGTACCTGGGCTGGGTCTTGGGTCGAGATGGTCCCATTTAAAAATGAACAAAATCCACCGAACACAAACCAAATAAAAGGGTGGGGATAGATTTCAAAAATTAGAGTTTATGTGAAAATATGGCGTGTGTGATATCAAACGAAAGGTAATTGAGTCTGGAGTTAAAGAAAATACATTTTAATTTATTTTAAAAAAGGGTGGGGGTATATTTCAAAAATTAGAGTTTAAGTGAAAATATGGCGTGTGTGATATCAAACGAAAGGTAATTAAGTCCGGAGTTCAACAAAATACATTTTAGTTTTTGTTTTTTTTAAGGGTGGGGGTGGATTTCAAAAATTTGAGTTTAAGTCAAAACATGGCTTGTGTGGTATCAAACAAAAGGTAATTTAGTGTGGAGTTGAATAAAATATATTTCAGTTTTTAGTTATATTAGCTCACATAACTATAGTACCTAGTGTGAGCTTAGGGGCCCATATATTGGCAGAGTATTTTATTTTATTTCCAACGAGTAGCACATATAAGAAAAATTCATAGGCTTAATTTAACTAAAAAAAAAATAACATATGGGCTAGCCCATTTACGAATCTTATAAATATTAATACTTATACTAAACTAGTTTGCATTTAATGAGCTTCTAAAGCCAAAACACATTTTAAAAGAATGAAACGACAAGAAAAACAATTGTGCTTACTAACAACTAAATCACATTGAGTAAAAAATCACGATTAAAAAAAATATATATAATAAAAAATAACAATAAAAATAAAAATTAATAAACACTTTAATAGCTATTTATCAGGTACTAAAGTGAATAAATTGAATAAATTTCCTAGATGTTAAAATATTAATTCAGTTCGAAGTTATGGATTTTTTAAAGCTGCTTTGTTTAGTTTCTGCTAGGAGATACAGTTTTTTAAATCTCTTTTGAATTGAGATCTAGATGCGAAGAAGTCCAAGTCTGGCAGTAGGTTAGATGATCTAGTTATTCTAGATATGAATGAGTTAGCACCATAATTGGTTCTGTGATATGGAGTGAAGAAACTAGGAGCTCTACGGGTAGGCCGAGGTCGACAGTACAGGCCAATGTTTTGTAACAGAGAATAGAATAGAATAGAATAGAATTGTATTTTTCGTTCTCATTTTACATAATATGTATACCTATAAGGTGTAGAACTCGTCATTTAATGTCATGTTTAATTCTGTTTCTAGATGAGAATAGTCATAAGGTCTAGGAAAGTTTAGTTTGTAACCAATGTATCTCAAGAATTTTCGCTGGACACGCTCTATTTGTTCAATATGGGTAGTATAGTGGGGATTCCAGACACTGGATGCATACTCAAGATATGGCCTAACCAAGGCACAATAAAGAATTTTTATTGAGTTTATATTGGTGAATGAATGTGTGTTACGCTTAATAAATCCGAGCATTTGTGTAGCTTTAGATATTATGTGAGAGAAGTGAGTGTTGAAAGTGTGACAAAATGGCGTCTGAAGACCGCCATGTTGATTCCTGTTTAAAAAATTTTAGCCTATAGCACCTTTGGGATCAGTAGCTATTCAACGACACTTTATTTTATCAAAATCGGTTCAGCCGTTTAGCCTCTAGCGTGACACAAACATATTTACTTATATACATACAACAATCGAAAAACATTACCCTTCCTTTCGCCGTGCTGCAGTAGGGTAAAAACGGATTACAAGGTCCACTAAAGATACTTTTAAACTTAAAAAAAAAAGCTGGTGCGAAAATTCCAACGGCGCGGCGGTAAAAAACAAATCTAATAAATAAATAATTAATTTTAATTAAGCCATATCTACCCTTGGAAACTTCAGTGGACTTACCTCTCTTGGTTAAGGGTCGGTTTCGCTAATAGAAGCGAAAAGACTAATCGTCTATTTTGCCCCCTTTGCTTTACCTCAAAGACAATCCAACAGAGGCTTCCAAATTCAGGTCATAGATTTTGAAAAAATATTCTAAAAGGACAATTAGTTCACAATTTTTAATTTAAATATAAAACATATTTACCCAACAAGTGTGTTATGCATGTGTTAGATTAATTAGAAAATATAAAAAAGTATAAAATTTTTATTTGGTTGAATATATCAGCCTTGAAAATAGTTTTTTATGAATATCTCAGAAACTAAAGCTTGATCAATCTTGACCAAAATCTAATCAGCTCGTTACAGTATCGAACACTATTTTTCATGAAAATCTCATATAAATCGGTTTAGCGGTTTAGGAGCTATCGCGTTACGGACAGGCATACACACACACAGACAGACATCACGAATATATTGCTAAGGTAGGTCAAAATACATCCAAATAACACATTTTCGGCATTATCTCAAAAAAAAAATTCGTCGAAAATACAGTTGAACTATCTATAACTCGAACTTAAAGGGACAACCAGAACAGTTCGAGTTGGAGAGTAAAAGAAAAAAAGTCATATTGTATTCCAATAAATTTTTTGATTGCATTAAAACAGTTGAAATTGAATTACAAAACTAGCTTAAAATAAATGTATACATATTTAAACACTTGAAAAATAATTAGCTATTAAAATTTGACAATATTTTTTTTTGCGCAGTTGGACTCAATTTTTTTTTGTATTTCAAAGATAAGAGAAGTCATTATTTGTTTTCGCCTTATGCATTGTAAAAGCGAGCTGAATCGTTTCAATTTCTTTTAAAACTTCAGCGTTAGAGGGTTTTTGGTCTAAGAGTTTCTTCACTCTCATCTTCATTGTTACAGTTTTCTTCAAAGTTATCCTCTGGTTTGCCAACACTTTCCAAGATCTTATCTTCTGTTGGACGTTTAATTTCAGCTTTAATCAATTTCAAAGGTTCGTCTTAGAGAGATCTTTACGTTAGCGAGACTGGCAATACAGTTCGAGGTATAGAGAGGTTCGAGTTATAGAAATTCGAGTTAGAGGTTAAAATACAAATAAAAATTGCAAAATGTGGAGGGACCACTTAAACGGTTCGAGTTGTAGAGAGGTTCGAGTTATAGAGGTTCGAGTATAATACCAACCAATTTATGTTTGCCCGCAGTTAGAAAAACGATAGCTGCAATGGACTGTATATATTTTTATTAAACGAAATCGCAAACAAACATATTAATTGATACGAAATCACGAAAATTAAGAGTCCATAGGTTAATTGCTGTAAATCACAAAACGGAAAGTCGAAAACAAGAGTACTTACCGATGTGTAGCCAATTTCTTCACGTCCCAGGGGCCCCTGTCAGGATCTAATGATGACACCACGTAGCTGAAGGGCTGAAGCTTCTAGTTCTATGGTTTAGTACACACACCGAGCACTTTTAAGTATAGAAAATTTTAATAAATTGGAAAAAGTAATTAACACGTCATTTTTCTCGAGGCGGTCGAAGAGATAATGCTGCGCGGGCTGCGTATTTACGTTTCCGTGCTCATTTCACGTTGGCGCGGTTTTGAAAAAGACACGGAAATGTTACAATATATTTGGGTTCAAATACGTGTTGATTTTAAGAGTGTTGATCTCGAAATGAGCACGGATCTGTAAGAGAACATCGCTCATTAAACTATTACAAAAGCGTATTTAACTGTCAGGTTAAAACGCTAACATAACGAAAGCTAATCAATCAAATCTAACCGAACCGAACCACAGGAAACTGAACCAATAATTTTTTTAAAAAAAAACTTTCCTCACTTCCTACCCGGGATCCAAGAGGATGTGAATCCGAACCGAAACAAACCGAATTGAACCAAACCGAACCGAACCAAAGCAAACTGAACCAACAATTTAAAAAAAACTTTCCTGACTTCTTTCCCGGGATCCTAGAGGGTGTGAATAGTGTTGTAGTTTAGTTTGGTTAGGTTAGGTTTGGTTCGGTTTAGTTAGGATCGGTTCGGTTCGGATTCACATCCTCTAGGATTCCGGGTAGGAACTCAGGAAAGTTTTTTTTTTAATTATTGGTTCAGTTTTCTTTGGTTCGGTTCGGTTAGATTTGATTGATTAGCTTTCGTTAGGTTAGGTTTTTGAAACTTTCTATTTTCATGTGGTTAGAAATCAAGTGAAAGTCATTTAAATCATTAAAATTTATTAATAACAGAACAACATCTGTCGTCGTAGTTGCCGGTATAAGACAATGAACAATGAACTTTGCAGGTATAGTTAATGGAAGAGTGTTCTTCAAACTTCAAAGAATTATAAAATCTTGAGTAATATTAGTACAAATACTTTTAAACTGCTCCATAATTTTCATATTAACAAACATATAACCTCAAAATCAAACTAATAAACAACGTGAATCCAATTTAAGTTTCAAATGTGCACTAATAAGTAAACCCCTGCGCTGCGTAATTCAATAAAAATCCGTGCCTTGTTCGAGCCACGGCGCCTTAAAATCAACACGCATTTGGAACCAAATATGTTGCAACATTTCCGTGTCTATTTCAAAACAGCGCTGCCGTGAAATCAGCACGGAAACGTAAATACGCGCGCGGGCTAGGAAGGTAAAAAGGGCGGGTCTCTATGTTTTAGTAATTTATCAATTCCTATCCGAACAAAACGGCGTCGCGCGTCGGCGTCAGTTCATTCAAGTTTGCAATGTGTCTTTAAGGCTGTCAGGAACTTAGATCAAATATTGCCTTAATGGCCAATTAGGAGAAACGCTGAATTATTTAGGTAGCTTTGTCAAATTAAATGGCAAGACCCCCGTCTCTTTATGTTACCTCTAGGGAAAAAGACTTTTATTTCACATTATTTCTACAAATTGACTTAAGAATTTTCCTTCTGTTATTCCATTCCCTTTATAAACCGCAAATTCTACGAAATTATTTATTATTAACGTACCGTATTTTCGCGTTTTATTTTTTAAAAGTTGTTTATAATTAACCCCCCTATTTTCGTTTCTGGTTGCTTATTTACTTAAAAAATACATTTTAATATCTTTTAAAAATTTTAGTTTTTTTAAGTGCCTGTGCCATTCTTGCTAACCATATCTAAAATATTGTTAATACAAAAAAAACATTTTGACTATTTCCTCAAAAACGTCGATTTTGTTTTCAAAAAAGACACTTTTATGTGATTTTGAAATTCTCATTGATCGCAACCCTTCCAAGGGGTTAATATAACCCTCAGAATGTAAAACAATAAGACCCACTTTCCCTTTTCAAAATATAGGGGTAAAGTATACCCAACAAACAATTAAAGTTGTAACGACGAAACCCCAACTAGAAAGAATTTCTTAAAAGTAACCGCAACGTACTCCCGCTACGTCTCAGTATACCATACAGCGACGTTATAATTCCCTAAGTGGGGAACCAATTTCTGGTTATAACTACTTGGCCAACTGTTTAAAGTCACTGTAGTAACAACTACACTACTACGTCGTAGCCAGGTATCTACTACGTCGTAGAGGCTGTTTTTTTTCCGTAATGGCATAAAAGTTGCGATGTAGTTGCAAATAATATAATCGTTTCTTTTTGGTAGAATTGTTACACAATATGGTGGACACAACAGTAAACACACTCGCTTAGTTTTTTTGTTTGGTTATGGTTATAATATGTACTATGTTATCCAAAAGTGTGAGAATTTACGAGCAGAGGATCAAAATTCGAGTGCGACGCAAAGTTTTCTGTATAACATGCATTATATATATTGCAAAAAACCGGTGCGCCCGTAAAATTGAGCCGTTTTCTGGTAGCTGATGGAATTTTTGTGTTGTGATTTTGGAGGTTATGTTTTCATAATCGACAGTTAACTCCAACAAATGGTGCTTAAGAAGAGCATTTTTGGTAAGCTTCAACTAATTTGTTTATAAAATAGTATGGCTCTTTAATATGAGCTCATAAAACGACAACAAAAATATTAAATTTTCTTTCTTACATAAAAACATGGCGTCCCAAACTATATTCCCTGATAGTCGAAAAGGTTACTTGAAAGTAGTTGCGGCTTTAAAGTTGATCCAAAAAGTTATTTTGTCTACATTGTTACATCAGATGTTACTATGATGACACAAACTTTTGTGGTAAAAATTAAAGTTATAATGTAGTTGTCGGATACACTTGTTTGGGACTCCAATGAAGCTTAATTTTCTAGTGGTAATTAAGTAGGATATAAAAGTCAGGGCGACTACGAAATAACGACTAAAAAGAAAGTAAAACTTTAGCAACGTCCTATTGTGGTAGAGAAGACTATCAGAATCGACTATCAAGAAACAATCCTATGAAGTAGTTTAGAGGGTCGTTTTTACGAAACATCTACTATTTCCTGATACTAAATAGTTGTTAGAACTAAAAAGTAACAAATTTTGGTTGGGATCACCACATTTCTACTATAAGAAAGTAGCAAAGCCTTTAGAACATGTAGCCGCTACTATAAATGTTAGTTGGGATACCCCTCGAAGGTTGTGCGTGCTACAAAAATTTCAAGATAGCCAAAAAGTGTCCCCCTCGCGAACAAAATCGACGTGCCTCGGCATTTTTAAAAATTTGCAGCAGTTCTCGAGAAATCCCGGGTGGAAAGTTTTAAATGAGACAAAAACTGCAATTCTAACGAAATATACTTTTTGTGGTTATGCTGGACTATAAAGGGAAACAAGAGAGAGAGAGAGAGAGAGAGAGAGAGAGAGAGAGAGTGGTTGAATTAAAAAAAAACCATAACACTTTTCAATAGGGTATTTGTCAAATTTTAGAAAAGAGTTTAGAATGATACGTAGATCACTAATTTGCTACGCAAAATTATTAAAATAGCATATTTTGTCATCACTACATTTAAAATCAAGTTTTCTAATTTCCGATTTGAATTTGCCGCTAAAACGCTCATTTCTAGCATGGCGTTGCAATGACGTCACAGCGCAGTAAACTCGCGGACAGATACACGGCATTCAAGTGTTTATTTGTTTTTGGTCTGTGTTTTTACTGTTTTTTATGTAAAAAAATGTCCTATAAGTGGTGTGTAGTGCCTCAGTGTTCGAATACTAGCATAAAAACACCTGAAAAATTATTTATTTATGTGCCTATAGCAGTAAGAGAACGGAAAAAGTGGCTAGAACTTGCTCGAAGAGACCCAAGGACCTTGTCTAATACATCTTCACTTTACATTTGTGAAGATCACTTTGATGTGGTTATAACTAAATTGTTTCTATTAATTTTTCTCACGTTGTTTATAATATATGTAATTATTTCGTAAATGACGATGAAATTTTTAAGGTTATGTTTACTACAAGGGGTGAACAACTATAATAGGCAGAAAGGTGTACAAATTTTTAGGCGGTGCTAGACTAGGGAGTACCTCTAAATGCAGGATTAGGCAGTGCACGCAGGCTAAATGTAGGACTGAGCAGTGCATATGCAAGACTAGGCAGTGCATAGGCAGGACTAGGCAGTACCTACGCAGGACTATGCAATGTCACCTATGCAATTAGAAAATTTTGTTTTAAAAAAGCAATTTTTGATTGTTTCTACTGCTTAAGATAATAATGATTGCGTATTTAATTAAATCTATTGTAAGTGGCATATTAAACAAAAAAGCAAAACATATAACCCACCCTCAAAATCTAAATGAGTAAAAGTAGGTGAAGAATATCGTAAAAAAACTTTATATACAAAACAACTCATCGAATACTTACATCAACATTTTAACGTTTCTAAATTCCGCAGAACAAAAATCACTGTTGTTGGCAAAGAAGCCTGCCACCATAAAGGAATTCAGCATTGGCAAGTTGGAGCTATCGGCTTTGGAGAATCCGTTTTCCATTGAAAATGTTTTTTATAAGCAAAACACAAAATAAAATGTAATTTAGGACGATAATTTGCACTTTAAACCAAAGCAAACATTACCATCCATAAGAAAATAACACAGAAAATACGTTCGTTTGAGGCGTTTACTGTTTTGTGACGTCACTCGCAGCTGATTGGTAGACCGCCTGTTTTGAATCACGTGGCTAATTGTTTTAATTCAAAGAATTTATTTAATTTAAAGGACTATGAATTTGAGAAAAAATTAAACAAAAAAGTTTGTTTTTAGCATTTCCAAGACCTAAAGAGATATCTAAAAATAAATATATATTTATTTTTTACTACTGTCAAACACCCTATTTTGTGCGTATGTTAAAAATAACTGAGTGAGCTCTTTATTGAAGGAGAGTTTGCACCTGTTTGACATAAGAAATATTTACTCCACAACATACCGTGGACCTAATAAAACACTGTCTCGAGAATTTGAAATATTTGCCTCCGGTGCCGGTGGAGTTAGGTGTAGGTATACAAAAGGGGGAGAGATCCGATCCCTCAAATTCTGGAGCAGAATATGTAACAAGCTTCAAACTGTATATCATTGAAATTCCAAGCGAGTCTACCGCTATTTCAAATAGGTAAAACTATTTCACTTTTTTTAAAAGTAAAATAGTGTTTTTTTCTTAAAATAGACTAAAAAATTACCTCCATCGGCATACAGGGGGGGTGAAATCCTGTGTTATTGAAAATAGTACTTATGTCGTACATAACAAGAGATAAACGTGGCATTTTCTATCAAGAAAAGACACTTTTACTTCGAGATTTATACTAGTGCAGGCGCTAGAGTTAGTTGAGTATTGTAACAAAAAGGGATTTTAATATAAAAGGTATTTTTACCAATTAAAAGTTTTTAAATATTTTTAATTAAATGTTGTTTTCGACATCAACAAGCATTAATTAGATGCAAGACTAAGTTAAGAACAAGTAAAATTTATGGAAACGCAGCGACTTCTTTTTAGGTATCGAGTTTCAGGTTCGCTGTATTTTAATAAAAGCTGTATTCGGCTAATCTGTTCTTTGAGCCACTAACATCAAAATAATTCATATTTTGTAACTGAAAATAAATTTAACAAACTATTTTCAATTTTTAAAAAACACACTATGTAATGTAATTTAATATGAGTATGAAGTTATAGCGAAGCACCCATCGCAAATCGAATCGCGACTAGGTGGATAATTTGCCGTTAATTAGTCGTGAATTAGTTGTGGAAAAATTAATTTTGTCGCTCTTATTTTTTACCGTTTTTTGGGTGCTTCGCTAACTTCTGCTTCGCTAACTTCATATGAAGTTAGCGAAGCACCCTTGTCAAAAATGGCTTTAAACATGACCTATCGAAACCGAATATGGTGGATAATTTGCCGCTAATTAGTCGTTAATTAGTTGTGGAAAAATTAATTTTGTCGCTCTTATTTTTGCCCTTTTTTTTGGGTGCTTCGCTAACTTTATATGAATTTAGCGACGCACCCAAAAAACGGTCAAAAATAAGAGCGACAAAATTAATTTTTGCACAACTAATAAACGACTAATTAGCGGCAAATTATCCACAAAAAACGGTCAAAAATAAGAGCGACAAAATTAATTTTTCCACAACTAATTCACGACTAATTAACGGCAAATTATCCACCTAGACGCGATTCGATTTGCGATGGGTGCCAACATATGAAGTTATCGAAGCACCCAAAAAAACGGCCAAAAATAAGAGCGACAAAATTAATTTTTCCACAACTAATTAACGACTAATTAGCGGCAAATTATCCACCATATTCGGTTTTGATAGGTCATGTCTAAAGCCATTCTTGACAAGGGTGCTTCGCTAACTTCATATGAAGTTAGCGAAGCATCCAAAAAAACGGTCAAAAATAAGAGCGACAAAATTAATTTTTCCACAACTAATTCACGACTAATTAACGGTAAATTATCCACCTAGTCGCGATTCGATTTTCGATGGGTGCTTCGCTAACTTCATGCTCATAATTTTAATTTGTAACAATTTTCTAAGTCGATGCATCTCTGATTTGCGCTAGTGTCTTTTCTCTTTGTCTAGAGCGTTTAAAACACAGTCTTTCTCTTTCTTTGTGGAGCGCTTTACTATTAGAGTTTGAACGAATCCACGGCAAGCTATGAGTGCCTAAAGGCCGCTTGACATGAAGCAATAGACTTGCAGTTGCATGCAAGATTAGGGTGCCTGATATAACATCTATTGTATAAACAAACAAATATATATCATTTAGGGACACGAATCTTGCATGCAATTGCAATTGTATTGCTCCATGTCAAGTGGCCTTAAAAAGCAGGGTGATTTTTACTGAGACAAGAAACCGTAACTGCATTTCTTTTCAGGATTTTTGTTGTCTTTCAGGTTATCCAATATTTTTTCATTGTTTTTATTTTGTTTAATAAATTTTTTCATTAAAATTACTTTGTTTTATTAATTATAACTTATTATTTTTTTTTGTTTTTTTTTCAGTTTTTGTTTGTGTTTTATATTAGATAATTTTTATCGACAATGCCGTCCACCTACGTCAAAAGACTGCGAGGTAGACCTTACCTGAACTACAAAAAGTAAAATATGAAGAACTTCGATATCATGCGGAATTAAATACGCTGTCCGTACCCGACATGAAAAAAAAAATTCAATTTATTTTTTGATTTTATAAAGAACCAAGGCTTCAATTGTTCCAATTGCTCATAAGCCAAGTATTACTGAAACCTGTCGAAGTAGACCCGATTTACGGAAGACATTTTAGTCTAATTTTCTTTTATCCCCCCTCCTCTTATGGCCGACAAAAAATTTCTGAAAAATTTAACCTAATTGACGCCTTAAATGCATCCATTTAAAGGATACAGTTTAGTTTCGTCCACCATTTTGGATTTTAAGATAGCGGACAAAAGAATATATCTACTTAGCACTCTGATTAATTATTTGCAAAGTGCAGTTTGTTTTATTTTGTTGTACACTTCAAAAGTAGTAACGAAATACATTTTGTCCGGTTTTTTTGGCCCACCCGGTGTAGTACAAAATATATAATAAAATTAAATATTTGTACCAAAGTGCATAGATAAAGGATTTGCGGCGCGGTTCAGTGAGTTTTTATTAGATAGGCAACTCCGGCTGTTTGACAGGTCGTTAGCTCTGTGGCGCCCACTGCAGAGCTTAGTGACGAACTAAAAGTTAAGGCGGGAAATTTGAATCGCCTTTTATAATAAATTTTCTTTAATTTAAAAGTTTTTTTAAAATCTTTAATCAGTCAATATTTTATAACACTGTCTTTATAAGATATAAACAGATTGAAAATGATATATAAAGTGCAATAAATAAAACATTTTTTAAATGAGTTTTTATTATTTTAAAAAAAGCTACAAATTAACGAATGACTATTGATGAAATAATACATAGTCTATTTGATTGGTAAAATAAAATATAATGAAAAACCAAACACTATCTAGCATATTTAAATTTGCTTTTAACATTTCTGGTGAGTGATGAGTGAATAAATAATGAAACAGTTGTTCGTGAAGAGAATCATTCTTAAATGTCTACTTTTTAACAGCTTGACGAAAATCTGACATGAGTTAAAAGTACCTCCTCGCCTTGGTTTACAACAGTAGGGTATGTTTCAAAGTAGTATATACATAGCTTATCAGTGTTCGCACATATCATCCAAAAGCTGAAAACAATAAAAAAAATCAACTTATAACCACATTAATCATAGGTACTAGATTATGGAAAGATAAAGATTTAAAATTAAGGAATAAATTTATTCAAAGTACATTACGCTGCTGGGTTTACCCATCAATTAAGCACAAATTTAGTGTTAATTTTGTATGTGTCACCCTTTTACTTAATATCAAAAGAAAGGGATAGACATAAAATTAACACTAAATTTGTGCTTAATTGATGGGCAATAAGGCACCTATCAGGCATTGGAAACCTGTATTCATAGTTCCGTAAAGTAAGCGATAAGAAGTTAAAAAGACACTACCAATACAAATTTTATTAAATGCCAATCTAACCTCAAATGAGAAAATAAGAAAACTTACCTTAAAATGTCTCGGAAAACTATGCATTTTATACTCGTCTGAACTTTAGACACTTCACCCAGAAAAGCAACTAGAAACTCTTATTCTTTTATATTTAAAATTGAAAAAGTTACAAATTTAACAAAATTTAATTTTAATGCGTCACAGCAGCAAAGATTACCTACATAAGCCAAAAAGATTTAAAATGAACCCGAAATAAAATGCGGTGGAAGAGGTTTTTCTACCTGAAAAAAAGGGGGACGAAAAATCCAAACCACAGATAATTCTCAAAAAAAATAGAATAAGGAACAAACGCGCGACCGCAGCGCCTCGTTTGAGCTTAGTGAGAACTTTAACCTAACGACCTGTCAAATTGCATTGAGTTTCCTAGGCATGCCAAAGTGCAGTAATGATTTCACACTTCAAATCTCGACCGAAACACTTGTTTAAAATGAAATATATTCCTAATATCAGGATTCGACAACTGCTTCGACACAATTTCATAATGGAATTCGGCGGCCTTATCTCCCTTGACTTGATGTAACGTTACTAGTCATTAGCTTAATCAACAGAAACTGTTAATGAGAGAATCCAAGAACGTGTGTGGGAAAGCTTAGTGTGATCTTGTTGACAGTGCCGTGCAGTGCTAAGACAAAAATTCGCAAAATAAAAATAAGTCTTGAAAAATTACTTACATTCCAAGCTAATAAATAGGCATTGAATTGTGTCTCCGGCAGAATATTGACCACGAATGGACCAACCCACTAAACACAAAAACATTTTAATAACGTCAAAATAATGTATAAGTTAAAAACACGTCATATTTATAGTGAAAAAGAAGATTAATAACCGGTTTTCTGACGTTAGAAAAATAATCTTATGTTTTTATAACGTTTTTTTAAAGGGTTTTTCAAACGTTAAAAAAATATTGATTTTTAACAGAGAAAAAGAAATGTTTTTCTAACATTGAAAAATAAATGTTTTTTTAACAATGAAAAAATATATTTTTTTCAAATATCTCTAAAGATAAGGTAACATATATATATATATTTATCGGTTTCACAACGTTCTACGTCTTCCGATACCCAATCTCCACTCGTTTCTGTTTGCCCATAATTCATCATCTAGGCCTCTTATTCTTATTTCACTGTCTATTCCTTCTCTCCAGCTTCTCCTTGGCCGTCCTCGTTTTCTTCGGCCAGTTGGTTTCCATTGTAGTATTTGTTTAGGTAGTCTTTCATCATTCATTCTTTGTACATGTCCGTACCACACCAGTTGTTTTGTTCTTATATCATCCACTAAAGTACGTTCACCCACTGTCATAATTTCTCTTATTCTTTGATTTGTAACTCTTTCTCTTTTTGATTTCCCTGCTGCTCTTCTCCAATAGTCCATCTCCGTAGCGGAAAGCATTTTTTCTGTTCTATCCTTGATTGGCCATACTTCTGAGCCGTATGTAATAATACTTTTTACAATGGTGTTATATATAAGCTTTTTGTTATGTTTTGATATACTTTGGTCCCAAATTATTCCATTTAATAAAGTTATTGCTTTTCTTCCTTGTACGTTTCGATCTTTTATAGCTTTGTCTAGTGTTCCGTCAGCTGTAATTTTTAGACCTAAGTATTTATACTCATCACAGGAGTGAATTCGCTGCCCGGTATTTAAGATTAGATCCTGTTTCATTCCACCGATACACATATACTCTGTCTTATTGAGATTAACCTCTAGTCCCCACTTATTGTACTCTTCTATTAGTTTTCGCGTCATATATTCGAGGTCGTCATAATCCTGAGCCACTACTATCTGATCATCGGCGAAACATAAAGTATACAAGGTGGTTTCGTCCAACGGAATTCCCATGTTTTGGCATTTTCTCTTCCATACTTTAAGGACTTGTTCCAAGTATATCTTGAAGAGCGTAGGCGAGATACAGCAACCTTGTTTAAGACCTTTATTTACTTGAAAGCCTTTGGTTAGTTTTGCTTTTATTTTAACTTTTGCCTTACTATTGCGGTATAACTCTTTGATGGCCTTAATTAGTTGTACGCTTATGTTTGTGTTTTCCAACGCTTTCCAAAGTAGATTTAGTGGTATACTATCATATGCCTTCTGCAAATCCACGTAAAGCAGATGCAGCTCTTGTCCGTATGCCATTTTCTTTTCAATAACTTGGGTTATACAAAAGAGATGATCTGAAGTCGATCTACCCGCCCTGAAACCAGCTTGTTCTTCTGCCTCCATGTCTTTATATTCGCTCTCTACTTTATTTCTTATTATTTTACCGTATATTCTGCTTAGCGTACTAGTCACAGATATACCTCTATAATTGTCACATATATCTTTCCTTCCTTTTTTGTGTATTGTGGATATATATGACGTTTTCCACTCAGTTGGGACTACAGTTCCATTTAAATATTTTTGGAAAAGATTCCGTAATCTCCAAAACAGTTCTTCAGTGCCATATTTAATAAGTTCGGCTGGGATATTTCCGGGTCCGGCAGATTTACCGCTTTTTAAGGTTGTGCACACGTTTTTGACCTCAGAGATTGTGAGGGGTACTGGAGATCCCATCGTTCTAATTATATTGTCTCTTGCGTCTTCCTTGAATTCTGCTCTATCTTCAGTTAATAGTTTTTTAAAATGCTCATCCCATTCTTTGTCTGGTATTGGTGAAATGATATCTCTGCAAGTTTCTTTTTTAATCGATCTTATAGTTTTCCAGCTTTCGGTACTTCTCCTACCTCCTAAGTAAGAATCTATTTTCTGGCACTTTTGCGTCCACGAATGATTTTTCTTATCACTGATCATTCTTCTCACCTTTGATTGCGCGATTTTGTATTCTTGTCTGCTTCTATCTGTCTTTTGGGATAAGTAGGTGTGATATAATTTCCTTTTTTCCTCTATTTGTCTCTCAATCTCAGCATCCCACCAGTATGGTTTTCTTCTTTTAGAAGTTTCTTCCACTAATCCTAGTGCTTCTTTTGCAGCTTGGTGGATGCTTAATGTAATACATTCGTATTCCTCATCTGGGGTTTCACCTGAACTTGTATTAAGTTTTTCGTTCAGTCTCTTTTTGTATAAGTTTTTTACGCTGTCATGTTCTAGGCTTAGTAGATTATATTTACAGTGATCAATTTCTTCAATCACTGTATCATCAAGATGCTGTTGATGCAGGCTTCGGCCTTGATAAGGAAAGAGAATTTTGGACTCCAGAAAATAGTGATCACTTCCGCATGTTGATCCACGCTTTGTTCTGACATCTTGAATTTTTAGTTTTGTCTTTTGTTTAGTGATAAAATAATCAATGACGGATTTCAGGTTTTGTGAGGGTTTGGTCCAGGTATATTTGTGTATTTCCTTATGTTGAAAAAAACCGTTTTGGATTTTTAGGTCTAATTGCTCACATACTGTAATTAGCCGGTTTCCATTGTCATTAACAACATTTTCTCCATATTGGCCAACTGTCAGATCATTAACTCTGTTACCGGTTCTACTATTTAAATCTCCCAATATGACAATTTCTCTAGATGCACTTACTGCTGATATTTCATTGTGTATTTCTTCAAAAAAATTGTCTTTCACGGCTACATTTGCATCGTCGTTATACGCATAGATTCCAAAAATCGTAAGTCTCATTCCTTTTATTGTTATATTCATTTTAATTAGCCTTTCATTGACTGCTTCCCAGTTGGTGATAAATTTTCTAAATCTTTTGTTGACCAAAATAGATACTCCTTGTTGGGCATGTTTTTCTTTTGCCACTCCGCTATAGAAATGGTCATATTGTCCTAGGTTTTCAGATCCTTTTCCTTTCTTTTTCGTTTCTGTTAGTACAGCAAGGTCTACCTTCATTCTGCTGCACTCATGTACTATTTCATTCAGTTTTCGATTCATTCCTTGTACGTTCCATGTACCAAAAATCATATTCCTGTTTCTTTGCTTGGTTCGTCTTAGGTTTTTCATTTCTTTCCGAGGCGTTTGATTGGGTTTTTTAACAGTGTACGTTTTTTCCGGGTATCAGAGAGTTAGTCTGATGCCCCAACCCCCAACCTGGAGGACCAGGTGATTTTTGATCGAGGTTTTCTTCCCCTAGCCTTTGACGATTCCAACGCCGGTACTACAAGGCAGTAGTCTTTTATACTATCCCTAAAAGAAAGGGTTGCCACCTACGCTATGATCACCGTACCGAGGTCCATTCTCTCCGCCTTTCATATCGATGTGGTCTTCTCCCGTAACCCTGGGAAAGAGACCCTATACAGGTGCTAACTCTCCGGGTCGAAGAGTACCTGGAATCTACGGAGGGCAGGGGTCGATTCATTTCCCCTGATAGACATCTGACGAGGTCTACCCGTACCATTAAGGTAACATAAATAATGTAAATAAAATTCTTCTATTTTGGAAACGCAGGGCAGCAACAGTCCGTTGAGGTTTTCGTAAACTCGAAGGGCAATTCGGCTCGTAGCTTCTGAAAATAAAATTTAAAATTCTATGTAAACAATAATTTTGTAGTAAGTGCCTCGCTACGAGGCCAAACAATTCATGCTCAACTGAATACAAGACAAACAATTTCAAGGTGCGTATTCAGTTTAACATGAATACAAACGAAGCATTCGTTTGGTCCCGCTGCGAGGCTTGCGAAGTAGCAGTTTGCTAAACCTCGCCTATGTAACATTTATTTATCAATAAAGACGATTTACGTAAATCAACCGGCTAAGGTTAAAGACAAACTGTACATTCGACATTTGAAAGAATCTTGGTACAAAAATTTATATAATTCTGCCTCAAATGAATACGCGGCTTAAGGCCCGGCGGCTAATCGTCCGCGGTGAATTGTCGCATTCCCTGTCTGATTACCTATAACGTTAGGTATGCGATATTTCATACAAAACCATTTTTTTTCTTTTGTTTACTTTTTCTTACCTGATTTTGTGGTGCTTCATTTAGCACACACTGCACTGCACACACATTTGTTGCTCTTTAACTATACCATCTTTCACACACAACTGGAGTAGTATTCCTATCCAAATATGTATTCACTATCATTATTAATAATTGTGCTTTTAATTTGCCATGTTTGTTTCTACAAAAGGTAAATATTGTAACCAAAATTGCACAAAGCGTATCTGCTATCGACTCGTATGAACTCGCAGCGAAATGCAACTAAACATGGCGATGGCCCGTTCTGGCAGTGGAACTATGCGGCAGTGCTCTCTATAGTATCATTTTTTTTAATGTTTAAAAAACAAAACATTTATTAGCTTCATATATCTTAAATTCAACGTTAGAAATGAGATCTAGGAAAAATATTATAAAAATAACCATATATTGATGGTATTATTTTTAATGTTAGTGAAATTATGGTTTTTTTAATGCTGGATTCTTAACGTTATTAAGAAATATATTTTTGGTAATGCTTTTACATGAAATTTTCGTTAGGATTTTTTTAATGTCAAAAGTTGACTTAATTTTAACACAAATTTGCGTTAGAAAAAAAACATTTATTTTTAACATTTATTTAACGTTTTTTACAATTTTGTGCTTAGTGGGAACAGGACAATAAAAATCTTCTCTTATATCCAGTTTCCACCCATGTGGCCACCCTGAAAATGCATCAGGTGACGCTGCATTTAAAACCGGTGCAATTCCATATCTCGTCACGTGATGCGTTTTTTCAATCAGGGTGCGCACACATATGTGGAAACTAGGCTTTACAGTCAGGCAGCCTTGAGAGCGCTCGATGCCGGTCTCATTGAGAACCGTAAGCAGCTGCAGGGATTCGCTGAATGCACTTGGTACCGCTAAGAATGTGTCATTAGTATGGATACCAGGGCATTCTGGGCACGAGGGAAATAAGGCCGCATACCAAGCAGCGAGGTATTTGTTGAGTTCTTCGGACCATAATAAAATGGATGAAGAACAGCTTCCAACAATACTGGATAAATATACTATAATATTCAAGGACCTTGTGGAAAGAGAGCCAGGAACATCATTGGACTTACCACACAAGAGATCCGTATAGTGAGTGGACTTTTCACGGGTCATTGTAGACTAAGAGTACCCATGCACAGAATGGGACTAACAGAAGAGACCGAATGTTAGACTCTGTGGAGGATGACGAAACAGTCAGACATGTACTGTGCGAATGTCCAGCTATTGTACATTTACCCTTTCGAGATAAACATCAGATTGATTCAGAAGAACTGAACAGTGTCTCACCCAAACTGATCTAACGTTTTTGAAGGATTAGGTAGACAGTGGTGTGAAACCACTCAAAAGTGAGCCACAAGGCCCACTCACATATGAATCATCATATCATCACCAACTGCTACACAAAAATATTAAAACTTAAGCCTAAAAAACAGACGATAAACTTTGAAATTATTTTTTATTAGTTTAATTCGACGAATTTACATCAATGTTTCTAAGAAAAATAGAATTGTTTTTAAACGTGGCACACAGTTTTTGATTTTACTACTTTGCCACATAAATACAACTGATACAAGTCCTAAAAAAACTACTGCAATACCCTATATCAATCAGCCAAAAAAACAATTATAGGTAGTTTTTAATCGAGATAACTCTGCCCAAATATGGGAAAAAGCGGTATCTAGCAAAAAGTTCGAAATGCTTTTTTTTTGGTAGCAATTAATCTTTTTTTATTTTATTTTTTTTAAATATTCGATAAAACATATACTGCTTTCACAAATATTTGCTAATTTGCAGTTACCATATCTAGTTAGCGAATTTTTTTTTATCAATCAATGCAGCCATGCATGGCACACCACATATGAGCAATCCACGTGATGCCTCCTCGTTCTTTATTTCTCAATCTTACAACGCATGCGGTCTGCAGAAAATAACGTATTTCGAAAATCTAAAAAGACACAGCCTTTAATATCCCATTAGCAATAATAGAAATAAATCATGCCACCTTCACAAAAGTCATATTAGGAAAATATTAGATAAGAAATGCGCGATTATGCAGTATATGCAATTAATCGAAATATGTCTTACGCAATTTGTAGAATTAAAATTAACGCAAAAATGATTATTATGAATATTTTTGTTGAATATGTTATGAGGTACAAGTTATTTAAAATATAAAACAAAAATTGTTTTGAATTTTATCTAGGGTAGGTAACGCTTTTTCGCATACATTATATGCAAGCCACTGCTATTTAGTTTGGCCTGAGCTAGGTTGACATAGATAGAGAAATATCCTGGAATAGGCACAAAAGGTTATGGGGTAGATAACTCCGTAACTCCAAACAAATAATAACTAAGCAAAATAAGAATTTAGTTGGGAAGGGTTCACTTGCTGACTACACAGCTTTAAATTAAGATAAAACTGGATCCACAACTTCATTCTATACGAAAAATCCCATTCGCGTTTATACAGAATAAAATTTATGTAAAACAATATTCCGCAAATTTTTTATTTTTATCGAAAATCGACGTGAACTTGCCTATGTGTGTCATTTGTGTGCTCTTTATACAGGACGTTTATTCTTGACGGCTCGTGAGATAAGGTGAGCGATATTTTTACTTTCACGGGTGAACTTGGAACGCTTTCACCATCTTTTAACACGGGGAAATAAATCACCTCACGGGCCGTCAAGATAAACGTCCAGGATACTTATTCTTGAATTTTTGTGAGGAGAATGTGAGTAATCCTCACCGTAAAATGGTAAATGCTTTATTCTCGAACGAACGCTCCCGTGAATTCAAGTTCAACACCTCTTACCCGGGAGAAAACGAGTTCTTGGGAAAGTTTCTAACCTCAGTTTTTTCTTTTAGAATAGAGTTTTTAGGTAAAGCCATTTAGATATATATAAAAGCAATATTGCCAATTTTAGACCCAATTGAGTGAGAGTGTTAAATTTAATGTATAATATAAATGTGTACCTAGACAGCACATTATATTACGCCTTAGAAGTGAGACAAGCCGCGTGTTTATCAATTTTATTTAATTTTACACTACAGAGAAACGTTTATCTAAGTCTAAAGGCGTGATTATAAACCTTGCATTAACAAACAGCTTCGAGCGTTCAAGAATACGACATTTTCATTCCCGGGAGAAAAAGTGAGTTTGATTTCCCGGGAACGTTCCCGGGATCACTCCCGTCACAAACTTTGAAGAATACAGCTCCTGGTATGTGACGAGCCCCCGTTCCATTCGGCGCGAGCCGATTCGCCGTGGGCAACTCAACAAAATCGGTTCTTTTCAGAACCACAGCTTTCTTAGGAAATAATTCGTGAATTCCCAATTTATAATATGATGTCTGCGAGGAAGCAAGTAATAGCCTCATCCTAACATACTTTTTTAAACATACTCTCCTGACCACTTTCCGGAGTCCTAGAGACTGTAAAACCTAACCGTTGTCAATTGATCGCCAACGTATCCTTACCGTATCAATAGGACAAATAGGACATTTTTTAGGACCCCGGGGAAAAGGTCAGGGCAGTATATTTCTAAAAAAAAGTGGTCTGATAAAGTATACCTACTAACCAAACAAGTTTCGTGGCTAATCGGGTATCTTTCATATTTTTTCGTAAGTAGCTTGAAAGCTTAACCTCACGGGGGTCCAAGATCTAATGAACACCTAATAAGTGTTAACAGTTAACTGTTTCGTTCTTATGGGACACCTTAGAACACTGCTTGGTCAATGTGACACTTTTGCGAAGTTAATTAGACGGTTTTGTCTCTAATCCTATGTAAATAGTAAGAAAACTCTCGCAAGAAGCGCCATCTACCGAGATATGAGAGTAACTTGGCTTAAAAATTCCGCTGATTGACGCTCACGTGTCGAATGACGGGTAAAAACGCAATCAGCGTTGATCTGGCCTGAAAGGCAGAAGAGCTGTCGTAGGTCAGGTTTCTTTTAATTTGTAATCGATCTTTTTTTAGTTTCTATCGTGCCAAATTTGGCTGAAATTCGTTTTTGAGCCAGACCGACAGACAGACACCATCACAAAATTTGTTAACCCTTTTTTGACCCGAATAACATATTTGAGTAAAAATAAAACAAAATTTGACGATCCTCAAAATTTGAAGCAGAGGGAATTTTCTTGCTTTGATGGTGATGTTTGTCGTAATTTCTCAATTCATTGTTATTTCTCAGGTCCTTATAACGTGGCATAAACAAGAAAGTATATGGAGAGAATCGAACCAATTCACAACAAAGCTCTGTACTTCGAGTTTTTATCGTAAAAAGTTAAGCTTTTAACCTCTCGGGGCGTTAAAAAGCATTCGGAAAAGTGCAGAACAGTTGAGCAGATTTATTTTCAACTTTTCCAGCATTAGAAGTTCCAAATGAACGATTTGGCCTTTAATCACACGTTCACGTAACTATTTAAAGGTTTTATAAATCCCCGGTTTCACCAAATATAAGCATATAAATATAGCAGTGGAGTAAGGTTTTCGGGTGAATTGAGTGTTATATCTATACATTACTGTGTAGAATCACCACGGATGAAATATATTCATAAATTATATACCTTACAAAAGCAACAGTATCACTTTTTGTGTCAATGCGTTTGTATTTTTCATGGCTGCCTTGATGTTTTAAAGAGTACCTATTAATTTAAGTTTTTAAAACTTTTAAACGCATATATCTCCAAAACTAATTAACGAAATAATCCCAAAATATATATATATTTGAAATCAGGAAGAAAAGATCTATAAAAATCCAAAATAATATATAGGTTGTTTAATTTTAAAAAATCATCGACATTCTGGCCCTAACATTCCTAAATTTCGTAAAAAATTATTTGTATTTATTATATTTTGATATCTATTCAAACAAACGATTTAGATATGGTGTAAAAATATACGGGAAAACCCCATACCTAGGTGTCTAGGGATGATGATGATGATTCATATCCAATGATCTCTATATATGGATGATTCTACCAAAAGTGGGCTATATGGATATCATTTTTGGTCATTGCCTTTAAATAACAGTACAGCACAGTAAATAATTATCTTTTTTTAAATTTATCTAACTAATTAGGTGTAAGCTAAGAAAAATTTATTTTCCCGAATTTTAGGAATTATTGCATAAAAATTCCAGAGGAATGAGTACCAGAGGAATGAGTTTTTTAATGGTTTTCCAATTTAAATCAAAATCTATTTAGACTACTTAACTTAAGTTTTATATAAACAAAGTTCCTATACTTATAATTTTAAAACAATCAACAAAAAATTATACTATTGATATCAGTCGAATATTTGCTTACCAGAAGAATGATAATTGAAGCGTTCCTTTTTGATTTCTCCGAAAAAAACTAATTTTCTTACGAAAATAAAAAGATCTATAACTTAAACCAAACTAAAGTTGACATTATCTGTCACAACTTGTCACCCTCACAAGTAAATTAGATATCCAGGGCCGTCCCTTTCTCTAGAAATTAACCGGTGGTCTTCACAAATATTGTGTTATTAAAAATGGAGCACGTTTAAAATTGTAAAATTTTCCGGAGAAGATGTAAATTCGGATTTTCAAAAATATGACTGCAAACTTAAGTTTTATTAATTTTTTGATAAATAGTTAAGACTTGGTTAAATATTATTT
The DNA here is from genome assembly GCA_963576565.1 of Aspidapion aeneum. Classification (NCBI taxonomy): domain Eukaryota; kingdom Metazoa; phylum Arthropoda; class Insecta; order Coleoptera; family Brentidae; genus Aspidapion; species Aspidapion aeneum. The sequence goes on from OY755042.1 coordinate 113,796,700, forward strand.
ATTAGGATATTTTTTTCAATTTGAGTTTTTAATATTTGGTTTGGGACTACACCAGAGGAATGAGGTATTTGCTTTGTAATAAAAAAAATTATAGACTTGCAATTTTTTTTATACATTAAACTCAAATGCTCCATAAAGAAAACATTTCGTTTTAATTCTTATAACTAAAACTATGCTTCATTTGCAGTCTGTGTTTGAAAAATATGCATTCCCACTCCACAGCACCATTTTTGTAGAATCATCCATATATATAATTCAATGTTCATATCGAGGGCTAAAGTACAGTACCTCGTGTGTCAAGAACGAATTTTACAGGGGGTACAAAAACGAGCTATTGTCTTTCTAAAAACATTTAGTAGTTACGAGGTTTGCTTAGTATGAATTTAAAAACTGAAAAATAGTAAAATTCAACTTATTTTGTCTACCAATAGATGGCCTAGGTATACGAAACAAAGTTTCCCTTAAATATAAAAGTTCATTTTCGATATGTGAGTGGGCCTTGCAGCCCTTCCATTGCGACCACCAGTTGGTCTATAGTGGCTCACTTTTGAGTGGGTTCTCACCACTGTATGCCTAATCCTCCAAAAAGGCCGGTCATCAGTTTGGGTATCTAGGGATACACAATTTATTTAAAAGTCACGTGAACGAACTCCGAGTGGTTCAAAACTTCGCGGATTAATGCTAATAATAAAATCCTTTGTTAAAAAAAATTAAAAAAGCATTTTTGCCAATCAAAATATTTTAAAAAAGTATAAAAACACGTATACGAATTTAATTGTTTTTCCCGTTTTTTTTAAATCGAAAAATGAGTTAAACCTTTTTATACCCATTATTTCCATAGTCATCCTTTCCATTCTCCATTACCACTGCCTACTAAGTGACCAATCTTAATTTACGTACCGCTCAAGCGTTGTTTTAATGTGTTTTTTATTAAAATTGCGTTACAAATGGGGAAGAGGGGTCGAAAATCCTAAATATTCCTTTCTGAAAAGGTTCATTTTTAATCAACAAATGACAAAAAATGTACAGGGTTTTCCCGTATATTTTTACACCATATCTAAAACGTTTATTTGAATAGATATCAAAATATTATAAATATAAAAATTTTATAATTTTTTACGAAGTTTAAGAATCTTTGGGTTTGAATGTCAAAAAACAATTCTAAATGTCAAAATTTGACAGGTCGATGGTTTTTTTAAATTGAACACTCTATATAATATTTTAGATTTTTATAGATCTTTTTCTCCTGATTTTAAAAACATATATCTTGTTTGTTAGTTTTGGAGATATATGCGTTTTAAAAACTTAAATTATTGATACCCTTTAAAACATCAAGGTAACCATGAAGAAGACAATCGCATGGACACAAAAAGTGATGTTGTTGCTTTTGTAAGGTATATTATTTATTAATATTTATCTTCTGTGGTGATTCTGCGCAGTAATTAGTTTCCAGCCTGTTCAAATTCCACAAGAGAAAATAGAACAGACATACGTCGATCTCTATCTATCAAGCTCTCTATCGATCAAGCTATTCACAGAAATATTATAAGACTTTAATAATCAAGGAAACTATGTCGAAAATTACCAACAAAGTATTATATACAGTCGAACCTCTCTAACTCGAACCTCTATAACTCGAACCTCTCTATAACTCGAACCTTTTAAGTGGTCCCTGCATATTTTATATGTATAATAACCTCTTTAACTCGAATTTCTATAACTCAAACTCTCCATAACTCGAACTGGATTAGTTGTCCCTTTAAGTTCGAGTTATAGAGGTTTGACTGTATTTTTGTATTTTTTTTTTTACTGGCTTTGTTTGGGTTTGACAAAAACAACAGCATCACTTTTTGTGTCACTGCGATTGTCTTTTTCATGGTTGCCTTGATGTGGGTGTTCACTTTAAAAAAAACGACCTGTGAAGTTTTGACTTTTAGGTTTTTTTTGACTTTCTGACCCTAAGATTCTTAAACATCGTAAAAAATTATTAAACTTTTGTATTTATCATATTTTGATATCTATTTAAATAATCGTTTTAGATTTGGTGTAAAATATACGGAAAAACCCTGTACACGGTGTGCCAAGTTCCATGTTTTTGATAGGGAGCCAATAACTTTTTTATTTATACAATTTTAATTTGTTTGTTTATAGATTTTTTTAAAGAATCGAATAGTCAATTTCATATTTATCTGTTATATACAGTTTTTGAGATATTATATAAAGTTCTTCTTCCCCCTTTTAATCAATTTTTAAAATCAGCCTAAAATTTCTTTTAAGATCACACTAATTTTTCATTTTTTTTTTAATTTACATTTAAACTGATTTAAAAAATCGAGCCTTGCAAGTGGGAGTCCCGAAAACAACCCAAAACTATCGAACTTGGGACACCCTGTACATAAATGAATTAAATTTGTTACTATGCATAAGATAAAACGGAAAATAATAATACATCTACCTAATAATATGTTTCGAAAATGTTATGTTGATTTATTCACCCCCACACTGACAAGCTTTCAAAAACAAGGGGATTAGGGCATTAGCGCGTATTTCATACCACTATATTATACGCAACACTAAAAGGGGGTTCTATCAGTGACGGATCTACGCCCTAAAAGAGGGGGGGGGGGACAAAAATAAAACTAAATTTTGCAAATGCATTATGTGTTAATAGATAATATGAAAAAGTTGGGGGGCCTGGGCCCACAAGGCCCCCCCGTAGATCCGCCCCTGGCTTCGATAAGAGCGCTGCTGGAAAGTGATAAACTGATACTGATATATGTACCTACATATATAACACGGGAATCATTATAAAAAAATCTCCTCCTCTAAATATAGATGGCTTAGAGATAGAAAGACAAGCATAATTTTAGCGCACTATCACTTAAACAAAACAACAGAGAGAGTTTCTAAAACTGTTTGGTTTTCACTTTCTTCAACGTCGATCACGAGGATACGAGTGATCCCCGTCTGGAACACGTCCTGATAGTCAGGAACAAATGTTCCATGCCAATCCACGACCGGACCGGTCGTGGTCGACCTTTTGGGCCATCCTCAGGTGAATGTAGGCGATAGATCCGTGTAGAGCATAAGTTGTGTGAAACCACCAGAAACAACTACTCCGAGGAAAAATACCCCTACCGGCATTTATATAATTATATAAAGGCTTTCGTTGGGAACTTGTTAAAACTGTTTGGTTTTCACTTTCTCCAACGTCGATCAGAGAGTTTCTATTATGACATGAAGGCAAAATTTATAAAAAAGTTGGGGGCCTGGGCCCACAAGGCCCCACCGTAGATCCGCCTCTGGGTTCTCTAAGAGCGCTGTTGGTAAGTGATAAATTGATACTGATATATGTACCTACATATTATATAACAAGGGAATCATTATAAAAAAATTCCCTTCTCTAAAAATAGATGGCTTAGAGATAGAAAGACAAGTATAATTTTAGCGCACTATCACTTAAACAAAACAAGAGGGAGAGTTTCTATTATGACATGAAGGCAAAATTTATAAAAAAGTTGGGGGGCCCGGGCCCACAAGGCCCCACCGTAGATCCGCCTCTGGGATCTCTAAGAGCGCTGTTGGTAAGTGATAAATTGATACTGATATATGTACCTACATATTATATAACAAGGGAATCATTATAAAAAAATTCCCTTCTTTAAATATAGATGGTTTAGATAGAAAGACAAGTATAATTTTAGCGCACTATCACTTAAACAAAACAAGGGGGAGAGTTTCTATTATGACATGAAGGCAAAATTTATAAAAAAGTTGGGGGGCCTGGGCCCACAAGGCCCCACCGTAGATCCGCCTCTGGGTTCTCTAAGAGCGCTGTTGGTAAGTGCTAAATTGATACTGATATATGTACCTACATATTACACAGGGTGAGGAAAAAGTACCGGGACCCCTAAATATCTCGATAACTAAGAGTTATTGGCAAAAATGGTCTAAATAAAAGTTTTAGGATTTAATTTGTTCTATTTGGTCGTGACATTGACATTGACGTATCTGTCAGCATTAGGAGTTTTTCGGAGGTCAACTTTAAAAATTTAAATAAAAACCATATTTTTTTCTTTTACCATTCGATGGAGAATAAAAATCTACGTTTAAAATGACATTGTAATTTTGTGTCAGAATGACATTTCGAAGAATATAAATTAAATAATTGTTCTCAAAGTGGCCTTAACACTTTAAGAAACTCGTAGATTATTTAATTACCCCTGTATTTTATTATGCGTGTAGCTGTGACAATGACATTATATCTTAATAAGGTGTCAAAACAAATCGCAAATTGTTTCTTGTTTGAAGGGGTCCCGGTACTTTTTCCTCACCCTGTATAACAAGGGAATCAATATAAAATAATTCCCTTCTTTAAATATAGATGGTTTAGATAGAAAGACAAGTATAATTTTAGCGCACTATTACCTAAACAAAACAACAGAGGGAGTTTCTATTACGACATGAAGGCAAAATTTATAAAAAAAAATTTGGGGGGCCTGGGCCTACAAGGCCCCACCATAGATCCGCTCCTGGCTTTTATAAGAGCGCTGTTGGGAAGTGATAAACTGATAATGATATACGTACCTACAATATATACCAAGGGAATCATTATTCAAAAATCCCCTCCTTTAAATATAGATGGCTTAGATAGAAAGATAAGTATAATTTTAGCGCACTATCACTTAAACAAAATATCCAGTGGCGTGTCGTATAGATAGCCAGGGGGGCGAACGCCCCCCCCCTCCCCCGCGCCCATCTGCGCTTGGCGCCCCTGGCGTCCTTTGAAAAAAAAATAGAATTAATAGTATTATTATTTTAAAAAAAGGTTTGTAATTTATTTGACTCCCATACCTATATTTGCGCCCCTTAAGGTCTTCGCCCCCCCCCCGCCCTTTTATCCACGACACGCCACTGAAAACAACGGAGAGTTTGTATTATGCCATGAAGGCAAAGAATAGTAAGAAAAATAACACAATATCAAAATTTTCCTTAGCCTGGATTTGAACCATGGACCGCCGTCTTCTTGAGCTGACGCTTCACCAACTGAGCTCAGTGGCGGCTCGTGAGGTAGTGCCACGATGCCATGGCACTACCGTATTTTTCTGCAAAAACACGTTTTTTTATTTTTAAAACATCTTTATTGGTGTTTATTTTATATGCATTTCTTTTTAATTTATATACTATATGAAATTCGGTGACCCTGTGCAATGCAGTGGATCACACTCCGACTCGATGCGACGGCGACGCGAACTGAACCCCAAGCAGCGTTAAGCGGGGTCTACACATAACGTTTTACCTGACGTTTTACTTGATCAGGTAAAACGGATCAGGCAAAACCTTTCGTGTAGACAATAAAACGTACGTTTTGCCTGAACTGAACAGGACTGAAGTCGGACCTGTTGAACTGATCGGTAGAGGCTTTGTTTCCGGTAAAACGTCAGTTTTAGCGGCATTTCTTGTGGTAGTGCATACAAGTTTAATTCCTTTCGAGTGCAACTTGGAAGTTGGTATACGAAACGTTCGACATTAGATAAGATAATTTTTTAGGAAATCAAACAGGTTATTGTCTTCCTCCACTAATTTTTAATTTGTTTTAAACAAATAGTCCCGACATGTTTCGTAAGCAGAAACTTACATCTTCAGGGGACATTACCAAACTAAATCAGCACAACATTTTGAAAAACTGGTTAAAAAAATATGTTTAGCTACTGAAACGGTTAAGTCATAGACATTTAAAACAAAAAACATTATTGACAAAAGCAGTGCTTCCTCCATGGTGTATCAAAAACTGATCTAAAAACGTACGTTAAAACTATCAAGTGTGTACGCTAGTCTTTCAACCGTCATACTTGACCATTTTGACTGACAGGCAAGACGTAAGGTAAAATGTTATGTCCAGACCGGGCTTTAAACACGCTGCCACTTTTCTCTTGGCTCCTTCGAATAGAGGTAGATTTTATCTGCATCCTATATGAGCGATAGTGATAGCGATAAGGGCATTTTAGCGTTGTTTAAATAGGAAAAATCATAGAAATTTTGTGCCAGGCACAGGCCATCAGCTAGTGGTATTACTCGAATTGTTTTTGTGCGTGGAGCATGGATGTTTTAATCTATGCCCTTTACAATACATTTCAATTATTATGGCAGAATTCGTTGTAATCCAAATGACAACTCATTTGGATCAGTTTTCTCGGTGTAGAGTATCAGGTTGCTATTTTTGCAACCGTTGTTTTTTTATAAGGACCGACTCGGGACCCAATATAAATACTCTGCCAATATATCGGCCCCTAAGCTCACACTAGGTACTATAGTTATAGTGTACGTGTGAGCTAATATAACTAAAAACTGAAATATATTTTATTCAACTCCAGACTAAATTACCTTTTGTTTGATACCACACAAGCCATGTTTTGACTTAAACTCAAATTTTTAAAATCTACCCCCACCCTTAAAGAAAACAAAAATTATAATGTATTTTGTTAAACTCCGGACTCAATTACCTTTCGTTTGATATCACACACGCCATATTTTCACTTAAACTCTAATTATTGAAATATACCCCCACCCTTTTTTTAAAATAAATTTAAATATATTTTGTTTAACTCCAGACTCAATTACCTTTCGCGTGATATCACCCACGCCATATTTTCACATAACCTCTAATTTTTGAAATCTACCCCCACCCTTTTATTTGGTTTGTGTTCGGTGGATTTTGTTCATTTTTAAATGGGACCATCTCGACCCAAGACCCAGCCTAGGTACCAAATTTCATTAAAATCGGCCAAGCGGTTTTTGAGTTATGCGCGTTGGTCGTTACAGACCGACATACAGACAGACAGACAAACAGACAGACAGACGGCGCAACAAAAAAGTTTCAAAATCATCTGAAACGCAAAGATATTTAAAAAATTTTGAAATCGAACTTTTTTTTTCTCGAAAAAAATTTGATCACCATAGCTCACACTACTATAGTATAGTATATGTGAGCTAATATATCACCATAGGTGTTTGTAGAATTTTTTTTTAATAGGTAATGTTTTATTCACCCTTCTACAATATGCGAACCCGATCTATCCAACTCATTAAACAATATCATTTTTACGCACGCATGAAACACGGTGTTGATGGAATGAGTTTCAAACAGGCATGCAAAAAAAAACGATTGAAAAAGCAATTGGGTAGAATGACATTTCATGCTTTATTAGGTACAATATAGATGCACTCATTTAATGACTATACCCTTCCATTGTAAATTAACAATTTTATTTTAAAAAAAATGGAAACTAAAAAGCTGGACAGCAAACTTTGACAAGTGAAATTATATATATATTTATCGGTTTCACAACATTCTACGTCTTCCGATACCCAATCTCCACTCGTTTCTGTTTGCCCATAATTCATCATCTAGGCCTCTTATTCTTATTTCACTGTCTATTCCTTATCTCCAGTTTCTCCTTGGCCGTCCTCGTTTTCTTCGGCCAGTTGGTTTCCATTGTAGTATTTGTTTAGGTAGTCTTTCATCATTCATTCTTTGTACATGTCCGTACCACACTAGTTGTTTTGTTCTTATATCATCCACTAAAGTACGTTCACCCACTGTCATAATTTCTCTTATTCTTTGATTTGTAACTCTTTCTCTTTTTGATTTCCCTGCTGCTCTTCTCCAATAGTCCATCTCCGTAGCGGAAAGCATTTTTTCTGTTCTATCCTTCATTGGCCATACTTCTGAGGTGGTTTCGTCCAACGGAATTCCCATGTTTTGGCATTTTCTCTTCCATACTTTAAGGACTTGTCCCAAGTATATCTTGAAGAGCGTAGGCGAGATACAGCAACCTTGTTTAAGACCTTTATTTACTTGAAAGCCTTTGGTTAGTTTTGCTTTTATTTTAGCTTTTGCCTTACTATTGCGGTATAACTCTTTGATGGCCTTAATTAGTTTTACGCTTTTGTTTGTGTTTTCCAACGCTTTCCAAAGTAGATTTAGTGGTATACTATCATATGCCTTCGGCAAATCGACGTAAGCAAGTGAAATTAAAGTTGTTAAAATTCAAATAAATAATAGAAACTTATTGGAAATTTCAAAATAAGGCAACAACTTTATTTAAATATTGCTAGACCTTAACACGGTCCCAGCCGTTATTTTGAGTTATTTACAGACTTATTAAAAACCTTAAATAAAACCTGACTTTATTTTAGAGTCGGCTTTCAGTCTGACAGATTTACAAAAAAAACTGACAGCTGACCTTTCAAAATTGACATACCAAAGTCAAGTTTAAAAATAAAGTCGTTAAATTTCATTTAGAAAAAACAGGCACTAATAAATCCGGTTCTTAAATACATAGAGGCCGAATTTTGAAACGCACGCAAAAATATAAGTTGACCTTGAACATCGAGAATATACGCAGGTGTAGTCCAGGAACCGACACGCAGCCAGCCGAGGAACCAGGGATAATAACCCAGGAGCCTGCTATAAGTGCTATATAGTCGGAACCAGGATGGCGTCAGCATAAATCTCCTACAGTCAACTCACGACGACCACGATTGTTGCGCTAGAGAGGAAAGAAGTCTATCGTCTATAACCCAGTTATGCTCGATAGCCATGTTAGATAGATGCAAGTCTAACATGTAGCAGGACCACCGATCGGAAGGGGTGTAAAAGCGTGGGTCCACTGTGTATACTTGCTACGCAGTATAAAGATCCCTGCCCTCGACAAAGTGGTGTCAGGGAAAATTAAGTCCTCTTAAAGAAAGAAAACTTGCATCCTAAGGGGCACGTGAGCAATTGAGAAACTCCAACAGACTGTCAAAATAAGTTACATAAACACAATTATTATTCTTATCAAAGTCTGCAGCATTTTCAAGAAAAAACACATTAAAAAAACACTAAAACGCCCCTCCCCCTTTTCTTGAGCGTTATGTAAATTAAGAATGATCCCTAACAGAAGAAATGTAGTTAATGCAACTTTAGCACTCACCTTGGCATGTTTTTTTAACTGTTTTCCAAGATACCAGTCCAGACGAGGATCATAATCTTTCAAGAGTCGGACTAAACGAGGTACGTTCACGTAGTTATCGTCGTCAAAATGACAGAACCATCTGAAATAAAATGAGAGTCGGAAAAAATTAAAATAAAAAAATGGCGTTATCCTGTTTCATAATATGGAAGACTCAGCTGATCGTGACTAAGTTTAATTTGTTGCCGATTGATAAATATGCTAAATTTGTTCTCGCAAATTACGCTAACTTTGCATATACTTTTTTCCTAGGACCACAAATGAAAATGATGGATTTCACACGATTTGCATCCTCAGAAAACGTTAAATTTCACTCGTGTGCAGAAATTTTTCCGCACATGTGTGGAAAAGTACATTTCCGCACATATATGGAAAAGTGTACGATGACATTAACTGTCACCATACTTTTCTGCACATGTGTGGCAAAGTATTTTTCCACACATGTGCAGAATAGCAAGCTCATTTGATTTGTGCAAAGTTAGTTTAGTTCAACAGTGTTCGTAGGAAAAATAGCTTACACAACTAGAAAGTAGCTTTCTTACATTCGCGTGTTGTTTCACTCGGCTAGCGCCTCGTCTCTCTCTTCTTAAGATATTTTGTAGGTATACTCGTATACTATGTAACACCTTTGAGTAAATAACCCATATAAAGGTTAGAGGTGCCACCGGCGAGCTTTACCATATTGAGGGGCAGATGGCGCTGAAATAAATTCGTCTAGTATGCAATATTCGGAGACAACTACCGTGATCCGAAATGGGATAACTGGGGGCCGCCAACTGGCCGCCGGGCCAACTAAGCGCCGGGCCAAATCGGCGCCGCCAACTGGGCGCCAGGCCAACTCGGCAGCGGACTAAAAATTTTTTTTTTGATAAAATGTGTAGATGAAAAACAAAATATATTATTTATATAAAAACATTTTAAAAAAATCCTTTACGCAATTTTTTTTAAATTTGTTTTTGTTAAATAAAGTTGAATCCATTAAGTCGACTGTTGAATCTTGGTAGTTGTAGTGTTTGGTAACCTGGTAACACTACAATTTACGTTTTTTATTAGGTCCAACAATGGCGGATCCAAAATGGCGGATTTTTTTATTTTTAAACCGATTTGTCTGAAACTTGAAAGTTAGCAGTGCCTGAGATCACTAAATACAGTTTTATCCTCAAACTTAAAAAAATCAAAATAGCGGATTTTCTTATTTACTAACCGATTTGTCTCAAACTTGAAATATTACATTGCTTGAGGTCATTTAACGAAATTTTTTACTCAAACTTAAAAAAATCAAAATGCCGAATCCAAAATAGCGGATTTTCTTATTTACTAACCAATTTATCTCAAACTTAAAATATTACATTGCTTGAGGTCATTTAACACAATATTTAACTCAAGCTTAAAAATCAAAACGGCCGATCCAAAATGGCGGACTTTCTTATTTATGAACCGATGTGTACCAAATATAGAAATTGGCGGTGTTTCAAGTCGTTGATTATATTTTTTTGACGTAAACTTTTAACAAATTCAAAATGGCAAATCCAAAATCACGGATTTTCTTATTTGCTAACCGATTTGAATGACCTCAAGGAATGTAATATTTCAAATTTGAGACAAATCGGTTAGTAAATAAGAAAATCCGCCATTTTGGATCCGCCATTTTGACTTTTTTTCCAGTAAAAAATTGTGTTAAATGACCTCAAGCAATGTAATATTTTAAGTTTGAGACAAATCGGTTAGTAGATAAGAAAATCTGCCTTTTTGAATTTTTTAAGTTTGAGGATAAAACTGTAGTTAGTGATCTTAGGCACTGCAAACTTTCAAGTTTCAGAAAAATCGGTTTAAAAATAATAAATCCGCCATTTTGGATCAGCCATTGTTGTAATTAAAAACGTAAATTGTAGTGTTACCAGGTTACCAAACACTACAACTACCAACATTCAACAGTCGACTTAATGGATTTAACTTTACTTAACAAAAACAAATATCAAAAAAATTGCGTAAAGGATTTTTTAAAGATGTTTTTATATAAATAATATATTTTGTTTTTCATCTACACATTGTATCAAAAAAAAATAATTTTAGTCCGGCGCCGAGTTGGCCCGGCGGCCAGTTGGCCCGGCGATCAGTTGGCTCGGCGCCCAGTTGGACCGGCGCCCAGTTGGCCCGGCGCCCAGTTGGCCGGCGCCCTGTTGGCGGCGCCGAGTTGGCGGCGCCCAGTTGTCCTAGACCGACTATGATCTAATGACATTTATATGATAGAAATGAACCTCGGAACTCTCACATACAACTAAATCGTACTAGTAGTCCCTGAATATTGCGTACCAGATGAATTTATATCAGCACCAATTTTATCAATATGATAAAGCTCGCCGGTTGCACCTCTATATGGGTCATATACTCAAAGGTAACACATTAAAATAAGGCAACAAAAACTGGTGTGGAAATTCTGACGGATTAACCCCCGGGGTGCATTCAGACCTCATTCCAAATTCCTTGCTGCCTGGCTGGCATTCAGGTTCTATTATTGCCACTGTATTTACTCAGTAATGTAGCTAACTCTTAGTAACATTACTCTAAATAAATGGACCCATGACGGATCTAATACCTTCCCAGCCCATTAGCACACTCCAAGTGAACTCCACAATATCACAAAAACGAAAGCTCCTAAGAATACAAATTATGCGATGCTTCGTTAAAAAAGTAGCATTTTTTTCAAATTTTTGACTGTCGAAAAACTGTCGTTAGCATTAATAGATTTTGACCAAAAAAATATAATAATCAGGTAGTTAAAGTGTCGAACACTCTATCTCATAAAAACCTAAGCTATCGTAGGCCGGAGAGACATCCACACACACACGGACAGGCACACACATTTTCAGCGTTGTCTTAATTTGTTTTTTCCTCGAAAACAATACATTCTCTAGTTGTTGCAAAATAATTTTAAAGTATACTACTACGACTACTATGTCGATTTAGAGACTTTTTTCTACGTTGTCCAACGGCTATTCTCCACCTCCTTGCCATTCTAGGACCTGCTTTGGTAATCTTTCGTCGTTCATCCGTTGTTCATGGCCGTACTCTATTAGTTGTCTTTTAGTGGTGTCATCCTTTATGCTTCCCTGGATTCCTATTCTTATGATCTCATTTCTTACAAGATCTGTTCTAGATATGATCTTCTTATTGCATCCATTTCGACACTCGATTTTTGTATTGTATTTTTCTTTTTCTGTTACGCAAGTATCTATTCCACACAACAGCGTGTTTTCACCATTCTTTCATATATGCTAAATTTTACATTATTTTTCATCTCTCGACTCCATAAAATACTGTTGAGACATCCAATAACCTTTTTCGCTTTTACTATTATTTTTTCCAGTTTTTTACAGTCTGTTCCTGTCTTAACAAATGTGACACCCAAGTATACATATTCATTACATGGAGATATTGTTTGTCCATTGTCTAGGTCTAACTCACTTGATTCGTTTCCAATACATAAGTACTGTGTCTTGTCCACGTTCACTATTAACCCCCACTTTTGGTATTCTTCCGTTAACTTTCTCATCATTTAAAAACATAAATAAAATAAAATAAAAGAGTAAAAACACTGCTCAACTATATTCTGGATAGCTTGAACTTCTGGTTTCTTTTGTGTGTTCCCTTTAAATGTAATATATACTCCATGAAAAAAAGAGCAGGAATGGAGAAAAGGTGTGAGTGGGGAGTCGAGCCAAAAACTATATATTACAGTTTATCCTATGAATTGATGCTCAAATGCAAAATATTTAAAATGTCTACTAAAAGCTAGGTAAAGCTAACAGATAGAAAAAGGAATGAATGAATAAGAAATAAAACAAAAGTACGGGATGTCAGAGGAGAAGTAGTAAAACTAAAATGGAAATTCTGCGGTCATAATATCAGACAGAAAGACGATCAATGGAACAAGTGTATTGTAAACTAGAGACTTTGGAAAAATAAAAGAAGTAGAGAAACATCCCAAATGAGATGGGCGGACGATTTGAAGAGACATGCAGGAGCTAGATGGATGAACACGGCGACAGACAGAGAAGAATGGAAGATATTGGGAAAGGCCTATGTCCAAAGATGGATCGAAGCAGGCCTCCGATATATATATATATATATATATATATATATATATATATATATATTTAGATAGATAGATAGATTCTATTGACTTATACAGGGTGTTTTTTTTAAGTAACAGAAGCCTTTTTAGATATTTGTCGTATTGTCGTACAATTTTGGAATAACCTTCGAAATCGGTAATTTTGTTTGGTTTAAAAAAAAACCGGAATATTTTTTCGGTATCGAAGGTATATTTTGTAGTGTCTCTTATTTTTTATTTTGTTTTTTAAATTTTCTTATTTGTAAAGTTGGAAATTTCGAGGCAAATATGTCAAAAACGATTCCATGGATTTTTGCACGATTGTAAAGCCATTCAAAAGACCTTTAAAAAAAAATTATTATTGGGAACACTTTCTTTTTTAAAATTATAAAGGTAAAGTTATAAAAAATACTCTGCCAATCTAATGGCACCTAAGCTCACACTAGGTACTATAGTTATAGTGTGAGCTAATATAATAAAAAACTGAAATATATTTTATTCAACTCCAGACTCAATTACCTTTCGTTTGATACCACACACGCCATATTTTCACTTAAACTCTAATTTTTGGAATCTACTCCCACCATTTTATTTGGCTTGCGTGCGGTGGATTTTGTTCATTTTTAAATGGGACCATCACGGCCCAAGACCCAACTTAGGTACCAAATTTCATTAAAATCGGACAAGCGGTTTTTGAGTTATGCGGGTTGGTCGTTACAGACAGACATACAGACAGACAGACAGACATACAGACAGACAGACAGACAGACAGACAGACAGCAAAACAAAAAAGTTTCAAAATCATCTGAAACGCAAAGAAATATAAAAATTTTTGAAATCGGAGCAACTTTTTTTTCTCGAAAAAATTAGGATCACCATAGCTCACACTACTTATATAGTAGTAGTGTGAGCGAAAAGAATTATCGTACACAAGAGGGCTGCCAAATGGAAAGACTTTAGGTAAATTTTCTCCACCCTAGATAACTTTGTTCTTAATTTAATTTATAATTTACTTACACATATAACAAAAAATCAAACAAGTTTCGTGGTTAGTCGGGTAAAAAAAGCTTTTTGTTTCTCTCATATTTTTCCGTGGGTAGCTTGAAAGCTTAACCTCACGGGGGTCCAAGATCTAATGGACACCTAATAAGTGTTGACAGTTAACTGTTTCGTCCTTATGGGACTTCTCAGAACACTGCTTGGTCAATGTAAAACCCCTGTGAAGTTAATTAGAGGGTTTTGTCTCTAATCCTATGTAAATAGTGAGAAAATTCTTGCAAGAAGCGCCATCTACCGAGATACGAGAGAAACTAGAACAAGAGCAGACGAAAATAAACTGCTATACATAATTATCGATCAATGAAAAGATCGATTTCAAAGAAAAAGAAACAAACTATCCGTGACCTACGACAGCTCTTCTGTCTTTCAGGCCAGAGCAACGCTGAATTGCGTTTTTACCCGCCATCAGACACGTGAGCGTCAATCAGCGGAATTTTTAAGCCAAATAATGCTAACAAACGTGAAATTTGGTACCCGTGAATTTAAAAATCAAACAAGTTTCATGGCTAATCGGGTAAAAAACGAGTTTTTGTTTCTCTCATATTTTTCCGTGAGTAGCTTGAAATCTTAACCTCACGGGGGTCCAAGATCTAATAAGAAGGTAGATGGCGCTTCTTGCGAGAGATTTCTTAATATTTACATAGGATTAGAGACAAAACCGTCTAATTAACTTCGCAAGGGTGTCACATTGACCAAGCACTGTTCTGAGGAGTCCCATAAGGACGAAACAGTTAACTGTCAACACTTATTAGGTGTCCATTAGATCTTGGACCCCCGTGAGGTTAGGCTTTCAAGCTACCCACGGAAAAATATGAGAGAAACAAAAACTCCTTTTTTACCCGATTAGCCACGAAACTTGTTTAAACTTAAATTATGACCCAGATGGCTGAAAGGCTTAATTTAAACAAATCCAGGATAACTCCACTAAAAGAAACACAAAACAAAACAAAACAGTGACAAGGATTAACTATTAACCCTCATACCTTGTTTCGGGTGCCGATGATTTTCTTCCGAATAAATTACCCACCCTTAAACTAAACGCATCGAAAAGCCATAATAAATTCCCTGTTCCCAGTAGCTGACAGCCTTGTGACAGCTGACGTTTGACTGATTAGTGTAGCTTGCCTTAATCTAGACTTAAATTAATGATGGAAGATTTATTTTGCTCAATTTTGTTGCTGTCTTTACCTGGCATTTGATTATACTCTTATCTTTCAGTGTGCCACTTCATGTAGGCGCTTCTTTATTAGGTACACGGACGGCATCATAAAATTGGGGGGGGGGGGGGGCAGAAATTTATATTGCATGGAAAAGGAGAAAAAAAAACTTAGCTAAACAATTTTATTTTAGCATTTTACAAACAAGCAGCTACTTGGAGTAGTTGTTAGTTTATTTGTTGAAAGATAAAGTCTATATTGTACAGTCGGGGACTTAATAAATGGCCGCTGACGTTTTCAGAAGAGCTTGGATAAGAATCCCAATACCGGCCGAGGTTATTGACCGGATTTCGTGGCGCGTCGTTCAACACATATAATTTATTCGCATTCCTGGGTTAAATTTAATCATGAAAAATTTCGCTTAGGTCTGTATTCCGTTTGAATGTTCGGTTAAAAAATACACATAATTGCAGAAAAAATTAGCTTTTTTTTTACAACATTTTTAATTTTTTGAAAATATACAACTTTTGATTTTATTTTTCTCGAACGCCATTTCATCTACAACTGTAGCTTCTTCGTATCACAGTATCAACAAAAATTTTTTTTAAAATTTTTGGTGAAAATTTTCCTGACCAAAGGGGTACACAAAAAGTGCAGTTTTTTAATTTTTTTAAATTGTTAACTTTGTAAAAATATATATTATAATACATTAAATTAAGCTTCTCGGGCCCCTCTATATAACGATGTAAAAGTTAAAGGACAGGTATTTATAATAATGCCGAGAGAGACCGCCAAAGTCACTTCAGTTTTGAGTTTTGGTAATTTAAACTTTTATTTATTTCTTACAAATTCAAACCATTAGACCAACTTTTGGGGTATTTTTTATTTCTTTGTGAGGCAAGTAATAAAAATATAACAATTGTTTTGACTTATATCCAATAGCAAAAAAGTTGACTTTTTTTTGACAAAATTTTTAATTTTTGAAAATATACAACTTTTGATTTTATTTTTCTCGAACACCATTTTATCTACAACTGTAATATTTTCAGGTTAGTATAAGGGACTCGGTAGCTTCTTTGTGGCACAGTATCATCTAAATGTTTTTTTTTGAAATTTTTGACGAAAATTTTCCTGACCAAAGGGGTACCCAAACAGTGCAGTTTTTTAATTTTTTTAAATTATTAACTTTGTAAAAATATATATTGTAATACATTAAATTAAGCTTCTCGGGCCCCTCTATATAACGATGTAAAAGTTAAAGGACAGGTATTTACAATAATGCCGAGAGAGACCGCCAAACTCACTTCAGTTTTGAGTTTTGGCAATTTAAACTTTTATTTATTTCTTACAAACATAAACCTTTAGACCAACTTTTGGGGTCTGTTTTATTTCTTTGTGAGGCAAGCAATAAAAATATAACAATTGTTTTGACGTATATGCAATAGCAAAAAAGTTGACTTTTTTTTGACAACATAATTAATTTTTTGAAAATTTACAACTGTTGATTTTATTTTTCTCGAACACCATTACATCTGCAACTGTAGTATTTTCAGGTTAGTATAAGGCACTCGGTAGCTTCTTTGTGGGACAGTATCAACTAAATGTTTTTTTTGAAATTTTTGACGAAAATTTTCCTGACCAAAGGGGTACCCAAAAAGTGCAGTTTTTTAATTTTTTTAAATTGTTAACTTTGTAAAAATATATATTATAATACATTAAATTAAGCTTCTCGGACCCCTCTATATAACGATGTAAAAGTTAAAGGACAGGTATTTATAATTAACCGAACCGAACCGAACCGAAATTTTTGATGAAAATTTTCCTGACCAAAGGGGTACCCAAAAAGTGCAGTTTTTTAATTTTTTTAAATTGCTAACTTTGTAAAAATATATATTATAATACATTAAATTAAACTTCTCGGGGCCCTCTATATCACCATATAAAAGATTAAGGCCAAGAGTTTATAATATTGCCGCGAGAGGCCGCCAAAATCACTACAGTTTTGAGTTTTTATTTCTTCTCGGGCCCCTCTATATAACGATGTAAAAGTTAAAGGACAGGTATATATAATAATGCCTAGAGAGACCGCCAAAGTCACTTCAGTTTTGAGTTTTGGCAATTTAAACTTTTATTTATTTCTTACAAACATAAACCATTAGACCAACTTTTGGGGTCCTTTTTATTTCTTTGTGAGGCAAGCAATAAAAATATAACAATTGTTTTGACGTATATCCAATTGCAAAAAAGTTGACTTTTTTTTAAAAATTTTGAATTTTTTGAAAATTTTCATCTTTTGATTCTATTTTTCTCGATAACCATTACATCTACAACTGTAATATTTTCAGGTTAGTATAAGGGACTCGGTAACTTCTTTGTGGCACAGTATTAACTAAATGTTTTTTTTTTTTGAAATTTTTGATAAAAATTTTCCTGACCAAAGGGGTACCCAAAAAGTGCAGTTTTTTAATTTTTTTAAATTGCTAACTTTGTAAAAATATATATTATAATACATTAAATTAATCTTCTCAGGCCCCTCTATAGTATTGTATAAGGGACTCGGTAACTTCTTTGTGGCACAGTATTAACTAAATGTTTTTTGAAATTTTTGATGAAAATTTTCCTGACCAAAGGGGTACCCAAAAAGTGCAGTTTTTTAATTTTTTTAAATTGCTAACTTTGTAAAAATATATATTATAATACATTAAATTAAACTTCTCGGGGCCCTCTATATCACCATATAAAAGGTTAAGGCCAAGAGTTTATAATATAGCCGCGAGGGGCCGCCAAATTCACTACAGTTTTGAGTTTTGGCAATTTAAACTTTTATTTATTTCTTACAAACACAAACCTTTAGACCAATTTTTGGGGACTTTTTTATTACTTTGTGAGGCAAGCAATAAAAATATAACAATTGTTTTGACGTATATCCAATAGCAAAAAATTGACTTTTTTTGACAACATTTTTAATTTTTTGAAAATATACAACTTTTGATTTTATTTATCTCGAACACCATTTGATCTACAACTGTAATATTTTCCAGTTAGTATAAGGGACTCGGTAGCTTCTTCGTGGCACAGTATCAACAAATTTTTTTTTTTAATTTTTGGTGAAAATTTCCCTGACCAAAGGGGTACCCAAAAAGTGCAGTTTTTTAATTTTTTTAAATTGTTAACTTTGTAAAAATATATATTATAATACGTTAAATTAAGCTTCTCGGGCCCCTCTATATAACGATGTAAAAGTTAAAGGACAGGTATTTATAATAATGCCGAGAGAGACCGCCAAAGCCACTTCAGTTTTGAGTTTTGGTAATTTAAACTTTTATTTATTTCTTACAAATTCAAACCATTAGACCAACTTTTGGGGTATTTTTTATTTCTTTGTGAGGCAAGTAATAAAAATATAACAATTGTTTTGACTTATATCCAATAGCAACAAAATTGACTTTTTTTGACAAAATTTTTAATTTTTTGAAAATTTACAACTTTTGATTTTATTTTTCTCGAACACCATTACATCTACAACTGTAATATTTTCAGGTTAGTATAAGGGACTCGGTAGCTTCTTTGTGGCACAATATCATCTAAATTTTTTTTTTAATTTTTGACGAAAATTTTCCTGACCAAAGGGGTACCCAAACAGTGCAGTTTTTTAATTTTTTTAAATTGTTAACTTTGTAAAAATATATATTATAATACATTAAATTAAGCTTCTCGGGCCCCTCTATATAACGATGTAAAAGTTAAAGGACAGGTATTTATAATAATGCCGAGAGAGACCGTCAAAGCCACTTCAGTTTTGAGTTTTGGTAATTTAAACTTTTATTTATTTCTAACAAATTGAAACCATTAGTCCAACTTTTGGGGTATTTTTTATTTCTTTGTGAGGCAAGTAATAAAAATATAACAATTGTTTTTACTTATATCCAATAGCAAAAAAATTGACTTTTTTTTGACAAAATTTTTAATTTCTTGAAAATTTACAACTTTTGATTTTATTTTTCTCGAACACCATTACATCTACAACTGTAATATTTTCAGGTTAGTATAAGGGACTCGGTAGCTTCTTTGTGGCACAGTATCAACTAAATGTTTTTTTGAAATTTTTGATGAAAATTTTCCTGACCAAAGGGGTACCCAAAAAGTGCAGTTTTTTAATTTTTTTAAATTGCTAACTTTGTCAAAATATATATTATAATACATTAAATTAAACTTCTCGGGGCCCTCCATATCACCATATAAAAGGCTAAGGCCAAGAGTTTATAATATTGCCGCGAGGGGCCGCCAAAGTCACTACAGTTTTGAGTTTTGGCAATTTAAACTTTTATTTATTTCTTACAAGCACAAACCTTTAGGCCAACTTTTGGAGTCTTTTTTATTACTTTGTGAGGCAAGCAATAAAAATATAACAATTGTTTTGACGTATATCCAATACCAAAAAAGTTGACTTTTTTTTGACAAAATTTTAAATTTTTTGAAAATTTACAACTTTTGATTTTATTTTTCTCGAACACCGTTACATCTAAAACTGTAATATTTTCAGGTTAGTATAAGAGACTCGGTAGCTTCTTTGTGGCACAGTATCATCTAAATGTTTTTTTTGAAATTTTTGACGAAAATTTTCCTGACCAAAGGGGTACCCAAACAGTGCAGTTTTTTAATTTTTTTAAATTGTTAACTTTGTAAAAATATATATTGTAATACATTAAATTAAGCTTCTCGGGCCCCTCTATATAACATGTAAAGGTTAAAGGACAGGTATTTACAATAATGCCGAGAGAGACCGCCAAAGTCACTTCAGTTTTGAGTTTTGGCAATTTAAACTTTTATTTATTTCTTACAAACATAAACCTTTATTGGGGTCTTTTTTATTTCTTTGTGAGGCAAGCAATAAAAATATAACAATTGTTTTGACGTATATCCAATAGCAAAAAAGTTGACATTTTTTTCAAAATTTTGAATTTTTTGAAAATTTTCATCTTTTGATTCTATTTTTCTCGATAACCATTACATCTACAACTGTAATATTTTCAGGTTAGTATAAGGGACTCGGTAACTTCTTTGTGGCACAGTATTAACTAAATGTTTTTTTTGAAATTTTTGATAAAAATTTTCCTGATCAAAGGGGTACCCAAAAAGTGCAGTTTTTTAATTTTTTTAAATTGTTAACTTTGTAAAAATATATATTATAATACATTAAATTAATCTTTTTGGGCCCCTCTATATAACGATGTAAAAGTTAAAGGACAGGTATTTATAATAATGCCGAGAGAGACCGCCAAAGTCACTTCAGTTTTGAGTTTTGGCAATTTAAACTTTTATTTATTTCTTACAAATTTAAACCATTAGACCAACTTTTTGGGTATAATATGATTCAGGTAGCAAAAATTGCATTGCACAAAAGTGCACAGCGACAGCCGATCGACGTGGAGTCGAAGAAATGAAAGCGCGTGATACGATGTTCAATAATTAATTCATTCATAAACCTCGCCCGGTATTGGGATTCTCATCCCAGCTCTTCTGAAAAAGTCCCCGACTGTACATGCGCAAATTGCTCGGATTAGCACCAGTTTCAGACTCATCATGCCCCATAGAGCAACCTCAAAAATCCCACAGAATTTTAAACAGTCTATTAACCTACTAAGTATATGTCTATTTTTTGCCAAATTTTCACTATGTTCGGTAATGTTTTACCTATAGGCACTATTCAATTGGCACCTAATATCAGTCTTGTCTAGCATAGAAAATTCTATGTGGTTCATTTTTCATATTTATTTAAGTGGCACTTACTTTGTGTCTTTAACTTTTTACTTACATGCTTGATATCATACATTCCCTTTGCCACTCACGCAGCATCACTTCGTGGATTGTTCATAATAAGAGAAATAAAGCAAAAAAAACATTACGTTTTTCACAACCGCACAACCAATATTCAGCATCGTATAATTTTAGCTCACACATATACTATACTATAGTAGTGTGAGCTATAGTGATCCTAATTTTTTCGAGAAAAAAAAAGTTGCTCCGATTTCAAAATTTTTTATATATCTTTGCGTTTCAGATGATTTTGAAACTTTTTTGTCGCGCCGTCTGTCTGTCTGTCTGTCTGTCTGTATGTCTGTCTGTCTGTAACGATCAACGCGCATAACTCAAAAACCGCTTGCCCGATTTCAATGAAATTTGGTACCTAGGCTGGGTCTTGGGTCCAGATGGTCCCATTTAAAAATGAACAAAATCCACCGAACACAAGCCAAATACAAGGGTGGGGGTAGACTTAAAAAATTAGAGTTTATGTGAAAATATGGCGTGTGTGATATCAAATGAAAGGTAATTGAGTTGGGAGTTAAACAAAATACATTTTAATTTTTGTTTTTTTTTAAGGGTGGGGATAGATTTAAAATATTTGAGTTTAAGTCAAAACATGGCTTGTGTGGTATCAAACGAAAGGTAATTTAGTCTGGAGTTGAATAAAATATATTTCAGTTTTTAATTATATTAGCTCACACGTACACTATAACTATAGTACCTAGTGTGAGCTTAGGGGCCCATATATTGGCAGAGTATTTTATTACTTGCACTAAGATTTTGGTTAACTTTTAGGATTTTTAGGTCCGGTCTATGTGGCCCTAAAGATTTTTCACGGAAAATCGGAAATTCCGGTTAAACCGGAAGTGCTCATGTTTAGTGTCAATGGATAGATAATTCAAAATAAGTATAAAGACGTGTAAGCCGTTTTTCCATAGTTCTAAGCGCTTCGAAATTGGAAATTCTCATTTTTGAACTGTCAATATTTTAAAAATGGTAAGACATAGGTATAAGACATTGTGCATGAATTATGTCTAAAATTTTCTGAAGAATCCAAAAAATAAATAATATACAAGGGGTTGCATTTAAAACAGGAAAGTTGGTATTGGCCACTGTCACATGACACATTCTATATAATTTTGTATTTTTTTTAAATAGAAAATGATGTGTCCAAGCGTTTTTCCCAACATTTATTCGCTATCGAATTTATTCCATTTGGCTGTTCCACACTGTATAAGGTTAATCGCAGAATAGTTCTCACGACAGTGACATTCAACTCCTTGTTCACTTGAGAGTACTATCATAAATTTTTGCGCTCATGAGAGTTCCTGTCAGTAGATTTTCATGCTATTTTTACTAAACTTGAAGACTTTTTTATTATATTTTACATGTATGAAAAAGTGTACGATGACGTTACTTGTCACCATACTTTTCACACATGTTTTGCAAAGTACTTTTACACACATGTGCGGAAAAGGAGTTTCAAAAATTAGTATAGGTCAACAGTGTTTGTAGAAAAAATAGCGTACACAACTCGATAGAAAGTAACTTTCTTACACTCGTGAGTTGTTTCACTCGGGTAGCGCGTTGTTGACAACATTCACAATCTAAGGTCACTGTATAACGTTATATATTGACCTTATCACGATCGTGTGAAATTTGTCACTTTCTTCTCTTGTTGGGTAATATACTATTTCCTTTCCAAAAAGTATCCACACTGTCTTTTAGGTATAGGGTCACTGCATCCTGGAAGCGCTTGGCGTCTCCCGCAGTTTTCGTGATTCAGTGACCCTAGTTTTAGGTCATTAACTTAATCTAACTAACCGCGAAATTAGATAAAATACCAAGCTTATCTACCTGATTCCCATAGCCGGTTAATAAAACCAAAATTAAGCTGAATGATGATAATACGAAACCGTCGAATTTGTTTATATCAGAATGTTAATTATAAATCATATTTAGTTGTGGTAAGGTATTGTCATCGGTAAGTGCAACATACTTGTAAAAAATACTCTGCCAATATATGGGCCCCTAAGCTCACACTAGGTACTATATATATAAAAACAAAAAACTAAAATGTATTTTGTTAAACTCCGGACTCAATTACCTTTTGTTTGATATCACACATGCCATATTTTCACTTAAACTCTAATTTTTAAAATATACCCCCACCCTTTTTTTTTAAATAAATTAAAATGTATTTTGTTTAACTGCAGACTCAATTACCTTTCGTTTGATATCACACACGCCATATTTTCACATAAATCTAATTTTTGAAATCTACCCCCACCCTTTTATTTGGTTTGTGTTCGGTGGATTTTGTTCATTTTTAAATGGGACCATCTCGACGCAAGACCCAGTCTAGGTACCAAATTTCATTAAAATCGGCCAAGCGGTTTTTGAGTTATGCGCGTTGGTCGTTACAGACAGACATACAGACAGACAGACAGACAGACAGACAGACAGACAGACAGACAGACAGACAGACAGACAGACAGACATACAGACAGACAGACAGACAGACAGACAGACAGACAGACAGACAGACGGCGCAACAAAAAAGTTTCAAAATCATCTGAAACGCAAAGATATATAAAAATTTTTGAAATCGGAGCAACTTTTTTTTTTCTCGAAAAAATTAGGATCACCATAGCTCACACTACTATAGTATAGTATATGTGTGAGCTAAAATTAAAATAGGATATCCTTAATAGGATTTCTGTTTTTTGTCCCTCTGTCTATTCGTCCGAATATTGGAGCTATAACTTAAGAAGAGCAAACACATATAACTCGACAATGCCTAAACCTAGTGCCTTTTCTCTAATAAAATACTTATTAGACAAAAGTCGCCTAATATGGGTTACTTTTTTTTAATACACTATAAAATAAAAACATAATAAATTATGGGCGCTGTTTTTACATTTTTGCTCTTTTTAGACTATTTTGAAGGATTTAGTAAAAAGAAATGTGTTAAAAAACGAATACAAAAGAAAAAAATATGTAGCATTAAAAAAAAACGTTTCCTACCCCATATTAAGAGAATAGGATATCCTAATATGGGGTAATCTAGGTTCGTAATATGGTGTATCACAGTGGCGTATCCAGACCCTGATCTTCGGAGGGGTAATTTAGTCAAACAACACATACTTGCTAAATAGGAGCACATATTTTCTGCGATACTCTACAAATTTAGGCGATTTAGTTAATTTTAAACAAATATCACTAAGGGCATTCGGCAATAATAAAGAAAGTTTAAAGCGCCGCAGGCAAAAACTTTGAAGTTGTGTGGAAAAATCCTTACGTTTTACCAATATGGGGGGGGGGAATTACCCCCAGTACCCCCCCCCCTTGTACACGCCAGTGGTGTATCATTTTCAATGTAAAATTCCCAAACTATTTTAGGCTTTTTTAGATTAAAAGTATTTATTGATAAAAATTGCACATAGAAAATATATCGTTACATATCTAAAAAGTATTTTTTTTATTATTCATGAAATATGTGGAAATTATCTAAAAAAATCTTGGGCTTGGGGGGGGGATCGGGCCTCAAGGCCCCCCCTGGGTGCGCCCATGAGATAAGGATATAAAATAAAACGCTAAATTTGTTTATTGTGCATTAAATTGCTGGGTTAAACAGGCATGACTTATCTAAGAATAACAGGTAAAGTTTTTGCAAAGTCAGTTGAACAAAGGTTAAAGCCGACCATCGGCATATCCTGTAAAGAAAGTGACATGGGCGGCGGTAGATATACTCATGAAAATTATTTCATTTAATTATGGCGTAAATAAAACTTTCTATTCCTACACCTACAGAAACGACACTGATTTATTTTCTAACTCTGCGTACTGCCGACTAAAGGGGTCCCGAAAGAAACACTTGAAAGCAATTCGGTCTCAAAAAAATCTGCCAATCAGGTGCCGTGTATCCACGTGGGCTGGGTCGGTGTCAAAACAAATACTTTGTCGTCGGACCGCAAAGAGTCGTACCTTTTCTCTGTCAGTAGGGTTGAAATTATACCAGGAAGATTTTATATGAATTTGGATAACTTTTGAAGGGCAGATTGAAGCAAAATTTCATGAAATCGATAGAACCCCGTATTAGGAGCATTTCAGCTGACTTTGCAAAAACTATACCCCATATTGGGAACACTCTAGTCTTTTAAGAGGGGCGATTTTTTTTGCAAAAAAGAAATGGTCTTTGTTTAAAAAAGCAAAACTATATTCATAAAGTACGCAAAATTGTGTATAAAATATTATATATAACAATCTGATTATAAATGTCTCTAAAACTGTCTTTATGGAATTTAGAACAAAGTCCCGTAAACCTACCGACCTCAATATAATCTTTAATGACATCCCTTTGCCAGTTAGCGATAGCTCAAAATTTTTGGGAACTATTGTCGATACTCATTTCGAGTGGAGTTTACACATAAGTAGTGTATGCTCAAAACTTAATACATGCTACTTCATGATTAAGTCACTTAAAAACTCTCTCAGTATAAAAAATCTCATTACTGTGTATTATGCTAATGCATACTCGGCTCTAGCCTATGGTGTGGCAGTATGGGGTAGTGCTCAGGATGTGGAAAGAGTATTGGTAGGTCAAAAGAGACTTATAAGATTAATTTTCAATATACCTTACAACGGTACTTGTCGCTCTGCATTTAAGGATAAAAAAATTATGACAATAACAAGTATTTACATATATAAACTACTCATTTTCATTTTTCAACACCAAAATATTTTTACATTAAATAGTTCTTATCACAACTATCCAACTAGAAGTCGTAACCACTTCAGCATCCATAAACACAACCATGAGTATATAAAAAAAAGTACTCATTATCTTGTATGCAAATTCTTTAACTTGTTGCCAAACAAAATCAAACCAACTACGTCGCTGCCAAGATTCAAAAAAGAAATCAAAAATCTTTTATTAAAAGAAACTTTTTATAGTTTAATTGAATTTGAAAACTACATGTTGGGCAGAAGGTAAATTTTTGTTCTCAATATTTATATACATATATATACAAATTTTGTAAATGTGTTTTCGTTTTTATTTTTTTAAATATTTACACTATTATTATTTACACTTAATGTTATATTTTTTGTATTTGACGTATCTTATCTACATTATTGTAGCTGAAAAGATTAATAAAGTTGTCTATTGTCTATTAAAACTATCAAAACTCAATTTTAAGTCTCGCTAAACACCCAAAATGCACACGACCAAAAAAACTTTTCTTACCACTCAAAATTATTTCTATAGTTTTTGCAAAGTCACTTGAGTAACTCCTAATACGGGGTTCTATCGATTTCATGAAGTTTTGCTTCATTCTGCCCTTCAAAAATAAAATCCAAATTCATATAAAATCTTCCTAGTGTAATTTCAACCCTACCGACATAGAAGAGGCGCGGCTCTTTGCGGTGCGACCATAAAGTATTTGTTTTCCGACCGACCGAGCCCAGGTGGATGAACGGCACCTGATTCGCAGATTTTTTTTACATGCGCTTTTCATTGCTTGCGGGTGTGCTTTTTGGGACCCCTTCAGTCGGCATTATGCAGAGTTGGAAAATAAATCAGTGTCGTTCCTGTAGGTGTAGGAATATAAAGTTTTTTTATATATTTTTATTTTTTTAGTTTACGCCATAATTAAATGAAATAATTTTTATGAATATATCTACCGCCCCCATGTCACTTTCTATAAAGGATGTGCCGATGGTCGGCATTTATCTTTGTTCAACTTTGTAAAAACTATACCTCAAACGTCAAAACAAAGAACAAATTTTTGCCAAAATGAAAATGGTGACTTTCTGGCAAGTCGGTGGTTAGTAAATAATATATACAATCGATAACGTAATCAGTAATTGCGAGAAATCGACCTACACCATATTAGGCGACTTTCCCCTATTATTATATTCTTAAGAACTCGATAGTTTGTCAGTCAATAGATAGTTTAAGTTGTGCCACGTATTTTTACGTAAAACTGCACGTTAAGCGCTCTACGTTTTGTTCCAAATTTGAGTTTAAGTTGAATGTTTTTACGTTACCATAACAAGTCTATTAATAGCAGAGAATATGGAATTCGGCACTGTGTTTTTTTGATGTTACAATTTTGTTTTTTGTCTTTTCAACTACAGTAGGAATATATTTGCAAAGAATCGTTTGTACTGGAAGCGGAAATTATCGTCTAGGCCTCATTTTTCGATCGGTCAATCAACCAATTCTATTCTTTGGTAACGTTAAGGTGCCCGCAGACTGCCGTAAGCTAACGTAAATACGTAAGCTCCCAACGTGACC
Source organism: Aspidapion aeneum (assembly GCA_963576565.1). Lineage (NCBI taxonomy): Eukaryota > Metazoa > Arthropoda > Insecta > Coleoptera > Brentidae > Aspidapion > Aspidapion aeneum. Next base: position 113,824,153 of record OY755042.1, read on the forward strand.
TTGACGACGGTGTGACGAAGTGCGCTTGCGTAACTGCCAAATCTCATGCTTACGTAAAAATACGTAGCACAACTTAAACTATCTAATTCCATATTTTTTTAGGAAAGTTATGACAAAAATATTTTAACAGAATGGCCGGGTATAATCTGGGTACAAGGCAGTGTCCCGCCAAGTTCGCGTAAAGTGATGTACCATCTTTTCTTGAAACATTTCAGCCCATATTTGACCTATCTAAAACTCTACTTTGGAATGGGCTACGGAACTCAAACTCTGCACAGTCGTAGATCTTCATAGAGTTAACAACCCCTTCAAGTTTCATGGACTTCCATAAAGTACTAAAATAGATACTAAATTTCAAAAAACGTTGAAATTGCCACTCATTATCTCACTCACTCATGTATAGATCATCAAAATTTTTTTGTACTTCCAGACATGCTACAAAGCTAAAATTTGGCAGACTGATAGAAATTATGACCAAACCCTTGGAAAAAATAAAAAAAACCCAAAATTCTACTCAACTCAATTATTTTTACGCAATACCATTTACGCGTACTTGACTTTTTTTTACATGAAATGTTTTTGTTATGATAAATATATTTAGCTATATTTACCTTCCTCGCACGCGCAGAGATTATCAGTGGCGGAAAAAATATTTTTTAAATTTAGAGAATTTTAATGAAAATAAATGGATCTATGACAGATCTGATACCTTCCTAGCTAGCCTATTAGCACACGGGTGGCGGAACAAAGATCGAAAGACAAAAGATCGAATACAAAAGATCGAAAAACAAAAGATCGAAAAGACAAAAGAACGAAATACAAAAGGTCAAAAAGACAAAAGATCGAAACCACAAAAGATCGAAACTACAAAAGATCGAAACTACAAAAGATCGAAAAACAAAAGATCGAAAAACAAAAGATCGAAATTACAAAAGATCGAAAAACAAAGGATCAAAATAGCGCGTATCAAAATAGCGCGTTTCAAAAAATCGCTATTACATAGTTTAAAAAAAAAATTTCCTGGTTTTTTTTTCCGGGATCCTAGAGGGTGTCTAACTAAACCGAACCGAACCGAACCCGGTTCGACTATGGGGTCTCTTTCTAACATATTTAAAAAAAAACTGTTTCCAGGGATCCTACAGGGTGTAAAACCAAACCGAACCAAACCAACCCGGTTCGGTTCGGTTCGGTTCGGTTCGGTTTGGTTACACACCCTCTAGGATCCCGGGAAAGAAATCAGGAAAGTTTTTTTTTTTAAAATATGATTGAAAAAGCCCTGTTATCGAACCATATTATTTGTGTTAACTATGGCAAGCCATTAGTTTATTTAACGGTTGGGTAATTTTACCTTACCTGACCTTGCCCAAACTGTTTATGTAAATATACCTAAGTAAACATGATACGCGTCATTTTGTATCTGATAATTTGTTTTTTGATCTTTTGCCCTTCGATCTTTCGTCTTTCGATCATTTGAACTTTCGATCTTCTGTAGTTTCGATCTTTTGTTTTTCGATCTTTTGTTTTTCGATCTTTTGTATTTTCGATCTTTTGCCTTTTCGATCATTTGTTTTTCGATCTTCTGTATTTTCGATCTTTTGTCTTTCGATCTTTTGTTTTTCGATCTTTTGTATTTTCGATCTTTTGCAATTTCGATCTTTTGTTTTTCGATCATTTGTCTTCGATCTTTTGTCTTTCGATCTTTTGTCTTTCGATCTTTGTTCCACCACCCATTAGCACACTGCAACTAAAGCTATGATAATCAGCCTTGAAAACAGTTTTTTTTAATATCTCAGAAACTAAAGCTCCCACGAAGTTTTTGGTTATAACACAAATTATTGAGTCAAATGTAGTCTACAATATTTTGAAAACCACATATTGATGCGATGCTCCGTTAAAAAGTTAGCATTTTTCAAATTATTAAAATTTTCAAAAACCTGTCATTAGCATTAATGGATTTTGACCAAAATCAGCTCGTTAGAGTGTCGAACACTATTTTTCCGGAAAATTTTATGAAAATCGGTTCAGCGGTTTAGGAGCTATCGTGTTATGGACAGAAAAAAATACACAAACACACACACAGACACACGTCACGACGATATTGCTAGAATAGGTCAAAATACACCCAAATAACACATTTTTGGCGTTATCTGAAAAAAAAATTTTTTTCGTCGTAAACAGTACCTTCTCTAGCCATTGCTGTGCGGGATAGGAAGGTAAAAATATATTTGGTATTTTTCGCGTATATCTTGAAAAGCCACTCCTTGACGAAAAAGTTAGGAGTGTAAAATGTATGAGATTGTCACACAGATTATAATTAAACTATCCCGAAGTGATAGATAGATAAGTGACTTATCTAAATAAAATATATGCACTTCGTATTACTTTAATTATTGGGATCCATATAAATTAAAGGCGTGCATCTATTATAATAAAATATCAAGGTATTGGCAATAATAATTGTACCGATCGAAAACCATCGTCACTAGCAATATTGCTGAATTTGCAATAATTTAATATAAAAGGCGATGTAACACACCATACAAGTGACCAGTACCCGGGGTCCACTTCTTAACTAAGCGTTCGTAACCAGTTTCTGGACGTCCTGCTGAGCTTCGTAACCAGTTTCTGGACGTCGTCTCATTTGCCCCTTAACTTAGCGTTCGTAACCAGTTTCTGGACGTCCGCTGAGCTTCGTAACCAGTTTCTGGACGTCGTCTTTTTTTTTAACCCTGAACCTATGGTCCTGTGTACTGCGTCCCCCGAGTCCTATCCGGCATAATTCACAGTAAGGCTCTAATGGCCGTATTTATGGTTCTCCATATTTTTTTTTGGGTAGGTTAGCGTAAGCTAGAATTTCTGTGGATTTATCAGCTGTATAATTATAAACGAAATATATGTATTAAACTTCCCCCGTTTACTAAAAACTAAACTAAAGACCCCTGGGTCCATTTTTCTCTGTGACAAGGTCATCATTTATCCTAATCATCATTATCAGATTGACTGAAATGTATCACATTAGCTTATGGAAATCAGTAGCGTAGTTTTTTTTAAATATGTTAATATGTTGATTTCAAATAAATAGGTACATAATAATTGTACAAAAAATATGTTACGGAAAACAGATTTCTATTTTTTAAATTTTAGAGTTTTCATACGTTGAATTAAATCAAAATGTCCCGAAAATATCAACGTATCGACACTGTCGAACTCGAAGAAGATGAATTTGACACATACAACGACCCAAAAACGGGAGAATTGATTTCTGTTAGAAAATTCACTTGGCGAAATGAAAATGGAGTCATTGTACAAGTCATCACTTATGGAGCTATTATAACTAGCATCAAAATGCCAGACAAAAATGGGTCTGTCGACGATATTGTTATGGGATATGACGATATGAAAGGCAAGAACGGTGTCCAGAAATTAATCAAAAAAAAAAAAAAATTATTTTATACCCAATTAATTTTTATTTGTACGGATCGGTAGTTTGCCGCAAAAAACTTAAAGCAATTTTATAAGACTAAATCAAAATAGCTTTATTTTAAATATAGAGCCAAATAGTCACAAAATTTTAAAAAAAACTTTTTCAATGCAGGTTATCTTCCAAATCCTCCCTATTTTGGTGCAACAATTGGTAGGGTGGCAAACAGGATCGGATATGCCAAGATCAACATTGACGGTACTATTTATAAAGTTAGCAACAATTTGGGAGAACATACTTTACATGGTGGATTTAAAGGATTTGATAAAGTAAGTAGGGTAAAGTATATTGGTGATATACAGTATAATTATGATCCTAATATTGAAAAAAGTAATTATTGGGTCCCTTTTAATAGAATATCTTTATATGAATCTAAATGTCCTAAACTTCTAAACTATTCAGATACAGAGTGTTAAAGATTTTGAAAAAGTCTCCTCTTTGGTATAAACACTCTCTATTCATCAATTCGTTTTTTGATATATAATATGTTTTTTTTTTAATTTGACCAAATGCGTTAAATTAAATATTGATAGATGCAAATAAATGAATTTAATTTTTTTATACAAAAACTGTATGTACGAAAAAAAAAGAATTTTAAAAATAATCTGAGGGCACGGCAGTGCCTCGCCAAGTTCGCGCGCCGTAACCATCTTTTCTTGAAACATTTCAGCCGATATTTGACCTACCTAAAACTCTACTTTGGAATGAGCTACGAATCTCAAACTTTGCACAGTCGTAGACTTCCATGGAGTTAACAACCCGTCCAAGTTTCATAGAATTCCATAAAGTAGTAAAGTAGTTACGAAATTTCAAAAAACGTCGAAATTGCCACTTACTCACTCATGTATAGATCATTAATATTCTACTGTACTTCCAGACATGTTACAAAGCTAAAATTTGGCAGACTGATAGAAATTATGACCAAATCCCTGGAAAAAATCAAAAAACCCCAAAAGTTTAATTTACTCCCCTCCCCTATACATTTAAAGTTATGTAAAAGTAGCATCGTCCACTTCTAGAAATGCTAGAGAGTTGAGCTTTGGCAGACTGATGGGAACTATGATAAAATTATAGGAAAAAATCAAAAAAACCCAAAATTTTAATTTACTCCCCTCCCCTATACATTTAAAGTTATGTAAAAGTAGCATTGCCCACTTCCAGTAATGCTAGAGAGTCGAGCTTTGGCACACTGATAGAAACTGTGATAAAACTATAGGAAAAAATTAAAACACCCCAAAATTCTAATTTACTTCCCTCCCCTATAAATGTAAAGTTAAGTAAAATTAACATTGTCTACTTCCAGACATGCGAGAGAGCTGAGCTTTGGAAGACCGATAGTAACTATGATAGAGTTATAGAAAAAAATTTAAAAAAACCAACATTTTAATTTACTTCCCTGTCCTATAAATGTAAATTTATATAGAACTAACATTGCCCACTTCCAGAAACGCTAGAGAGCTGAGCATTGGAATGCTGATAGAAATTATGATAAAACCATGGAAAAAAATTTAAAAAGTGCAATATTTTCATTTACTCTCCACCCCTATAAATGCAAAGTTATGTAAAAGTAACATTACCCACTTCCAGAAACGCTAGAGAGCTGAGCATTGGAAGACTGATAGGAACTATGACAAAACTATAGGACAAAATTTAAAAACACGACAATTTTAATTTATTTCCCTCCCCTATATATGTAAAGTTATGTAAAAGTAACATTGTGCACTTTCAGAAACGCTAGAGAGCTGAGCTTTGAAAGGCTGGTAGGAACTACGATAAAACCATAGAAAAAAATTAAAAACCCTCAAAAATTAAAGTAAGGTATTGCAAAAGTTTTGAACAATATTCCGCATATTTTACTATTTTAAAAATTAAGTATTATCCAATTCCTTTAAAAAAGAAGTGAAATCATAACAAAAACATTTCATGTAAAAAAAGCCAAGTACGCGAAAATGGCATTCCGTAAAAAGAATTGAGATAAAAGTAAAGCCAAGTTCTCCAATACAAATTTCAAAATGAAAGGTTCTTACTAGTTTGGAAATATTTTTCTAAACTTCTTCTTTCTAAGCTATTACGGCTGTAAATGAGTCTTAGGCACAGTGCTAAATTGAACATAAAGAAGTTTGGCTGTAATAGCAAAGTTTAAAAAAACATTTCCAAACTAGTATGAACCTTTCATTTTGAAATTTGTATTGGAGAACTTGGCTTTACTTTTATCTCAATTCTTTTTACGGAATGCCATTTTCGCGTACTTGGCTTTTTTTACATGAAATGTTTTTGTTATGATTTTTATTTACAAAAATAACAATTCATTATGTTCAAAAATACCAAGAACGATTCCCGCACGAACGCCACTGGTCAAAATAAAAAAAAAACATGGTATAGGTACATCAAAAACTGCCTCTTCATAAACAGAAAATGCGTACCAAACTTCACAAAATATCTAGAGCAGTATCACAAATATTTCAAAAAAGATTTTTTAAAAATCTTTAACACCCTATATCTCACACTTTAATTATGTTTATATAAAGTTTTTTTTTCGCAAAAGAGACTCAAGAATTACCTTCGTTTTAATTTATCCTATCTACTAATAAAAACTAGACGATAAAAAGTTTACAACCTACTTCGGGAAATAAAATTTTATGTTCCTTTCATTTTTATGGATGTTATTTCTAACTTTTTAGGCGAATTGGAATCATTATGTACAAGGAACTAAAGTAGTCTTAAGTTATCTATCAAAAGACTTAGAAGAGGGATTTCCCGGTGATGTCATAACTAACGTCACCTATGAACTGACCAAAGACAACAGGTAATAAATTAAAACAGTATAAAAGCTGTCATAACTTTCCCGTGAAAGCATTACACAAAGGCACGCCTTTGAAATTAATACCGAGATGTGGCGGTGAGAGGGCCTCAAAAACCTTTAACAACAACACCCTCTGACCGCTGTTGTTGTGTACTAGCCGGAATATATTGCAGACCCATCTATCAGATGCACTTATGGGCGAGGATCGGACTCAAGCCATTACAATGCAAATCTTATCCGGTTATGTAGTCACGGATAAAAATGTGTTCACCAAATAAAATAAAAAATTGGATAAAGAGATAGAGTAAAAAACAAGAAAACGGTTTTTTTAATTTTTCTCCGAAAATTTTATGTGAAGTACAATAACGGGTTATGCAAAAGTTGTAGAGTTCTTTATTTCCTATAGCTTTTGTATTCAACTTTTTTTGAAAGGAAGTCAAGTTTTGTTGAAAATCTGAAAAATCTTTATCCAGCACTATAAGTTCCCCCATTTCACCCTAATAACTAGGATCAAGTCTAGTTTATTTTTCCTGTTGTCTGCGATATACAGGGTGTTCCAACTAAAAGGTAACAGACGTGTTTCTTGGTATTTTTTGTGTGAATTTGGAGAAACGCTCGGACACGTCGATTTTGTTTGCGAGGGAGACACCTTTTGGCTATCTTGAAATTTTTGTAGCGCGCACCGTCTTCGAGGGGTATACTTTACCCCTATATTTTGAATAGGGAAAGTGGGTCTAGTGATACCTTCTTTTGAAGTTCTCTTGAATATCTTTAAAACCGTGTAAAAATTTCGAAAATCAATAGATTAGTTTTTGAGATATTTGCTTTATCATGGAATGATATAAATCAAATCCGAAAAATATAAAATTCTGATTAAATTTTTATTTTATGAGTCCATGTTAAATTTGAAAGTTTGAAGGCAATTATCTCAAACACTTATAGATAGATTTTTGAAATTTTTACACGGTTGTAAAGACATTCAAGAAGCCTTTAAAACAAGGTATCACTAGACCCACTTTCTCTATTCAAAATATAGGTGTACCCCTCGAAGATGGTGAGTGCTACAAAAATTTCAAGATAGCCAAAAGGTGTCCCCCTCGCAAACAAAATCGACGTGACCGAGCGTTTCTCCAAATTCACACAAAAAATACCAAAAAACACGTCTGTTACCTTTTAGTTGGAACACCCTGTATTTTCATACATTTCTAATAGTTTTCATGTTGTAAATTAAAAAAACCTCATACTAAACCAGGACAGTTTATCATGCTAAAATGAGTGATCCGTGCTAAAACTTAAAAATTGTATTTTTTAGATTTCTAGTAGAATTTAAATCAGTTTCAACCAAACCTACGTTTGTTAATTTAACTAACCACTCCTATTTCAACCTTGCTGGACACCACACTGGCGCAACAGAAGTTTACAAACATATAATTTCTATAAACGCTGATAATACCACTGAAGTTGACAAAAATTCCATCCCATCAGGTAAAAAATAATTACTTGTTTCCTCTGCTAAAATTCTTGAAAGTCATTCCTAATACAGCGCGCAGACGCAGAAATCTTTAGAGACTCCGACTGACAAAAGCAAACACGATTTGTAATACAGTAGAACCCCGATTATCCGTGCGCGGATTATTCGGGCTGCGGATTATCCGTGCTATGATTTCCCATCATCAAAATTGTGTTTTTGAAGATAGCGTTACCGGAAATCACTCGACCAAAACCTTATGTAGAATTATATTTTTTGTTCTGTTATCTTTTTATGCAATACATACATATAAACTTAGTTTAAACTTATGGGATCTTTTTTTTTCTGTCATATTTTGAGTAAACATAATATGAATGTTCGGATTATCCGTGCTTTTTACTTATCCGTGCCTCGTCCGGTCCCGTGGAGCACGGATAATCGGGGTTCTACTGTACAACATTTTTTTATCGGTTACACAGATTACTAACCACAGAAATAGATTGGACACCCCCATGTTAAACTCTTAATACAATTAATGGCTAGGGTCACTGCATCCTGGAAGCCTGGCGTTTCCATGGGTAGCGACAAGCCCACGTGACCTGCCTCGGAATTTCCATGGGCGACTCGTCAACTTACCTCGGAATAATTAGAGTACCTACACGCAATTTCTATACAATATTGTAAATTAACCTCGGAATTTTTAGAGTACCTACAATTTTTGTAGAAGTTTGTAAAGCGATCTCAGAATTTTTAGAGTACCTACCGTATGTAAAATATTTTTAAAAAAATTAAAGACCATACTTTTATTTTAAGTTTTTGACCAACTTTTTATTTTTATAATATAAATTAATACAAAAAATACTACAACAATTTAATGCATAGACTTATACTATTAGATATAATAGTAGTTATAGTACTTAACTAAAATCATAAAAAATATCATTTCTGTGGGGTTACCCTAAATTTTGCCTCTTTTGTCAATTTTTTATAGTTTCTAAAGTCATTTCTGTGGTTCTGCCGTGCTTCCAATCAGGTAGACTTTGTGCAAAAACATGGTTTTTTTGAAAAATATTCCAAAACTTTTATTTTTGTATTTTACATCGATCAGTCAGTCTTTATTTGTTTTTAAAATAACATATAGTGTCTTTAAATTATAACATTTAACGGCGTTGTTAGAGAGATACATTACTTAAATATTAAATCAAGTAAAACAAACTTCAAAACTATCGAGACTTCGAGCCTTAAGGTAAACCTGGACGATCACTCTAAAGTAGGAATGTTCAGGAAGCCCGAATAGTTTTTAATGGTACCTAGTCTATATTCTACACTTTTGTTATCTTAATTTGATGTCCCATGTTAGTACCATGTACGTCTAGAGTACGTACATTTTACGTTTAATTGGATGTACTATGTACGAGTTTTTAGGTACATAGCACGTACTTGTGCTGTCTGCGTAGAGAGTGTGAAACCAAACCGAACCAACCGAAACATATTTTCTATTATTCTAACCTTTCTCAATTGATAGCAAACCTGTGATTTGAAGACAGTGTTTTGGTGGAAAAAGGTCAGAGAGTGTCTGTACCGGTTAGAATACGTTTGCGATCAATTGAGAAAGGTTAGGAAAACACCGATTGATCGCAAATTTTTGTTTCAAAGAATCCATTCGAAACAACCGTTTTTGACAATTTTCCGTTTGAGGAAAATGTTTTCGAACAAAGTTCCGCGACCCGTCGTGTTGCTACCCAAAAAATACCTAGAGATGGTACAAAAAACATTTTTAGACCTTCAATTTTTAGATTGTTGAATTTTTTTTACCGTCCTAGCCCGTGCAATAATGGCTAGAAAAGGTATTGCTTTCGAAGAAAAAAAAACGTTTTTGAGATGACGCCGAAAATGTGTTTATTTGGGTGTATTTTGACTTATCTTCGCAATATCGTCGTGACGTCTGTGTGTGTGCGTGTATGTGTTTGTGTGTGTGTGTGCGTTAGGTGTGTGTGTGTGTGTGTGTGTGTGGTCCTCTGTGTCTATCGTAAAGCCATTTTTTGCAATCATTACAGTACAGCTACTTTCGATTTTGGACTTTTTGTTTTTCAATCTTTTGTTTTTCGATCTTTTGTATTTTCGACCTTTTGTACTTTCGACCTTGTGTATTTTTGACCTTTTGAAGTTTTGGCCTTTTGTTTTTCGACCTTTTGTACTTTCGACCATTTGTATTTTCGGCCTTTTGTAGTTTCGACCTTATGTTTTTGACCTTTTGTACTTTCGACCTTTCGTGTCTTTGATATTTTGTTCTTTTGACGTTTACTTCGCCGCCCGCTTTTGTTTGGACACCGTAATAAAATAATCGTAGGTATATGCTATGTTTACTTTTAATTCCGCGGCAAGATTTTTTAAGTCCGACTGGAAGGACGGCTATAATTTGTTAAGTGATTAAAAGGGACTTTAATGCCAATGTTTATATACTAAAAATAATAATAATCATAAAATAAATAAATATTAAACCACTTACTCCGGTACTCTAGTTTTAGCATGTCAACCCCCGGTATATAATAATACAGCGGGCAGTGATAGTTTTCATTTTTTTGGTGAGCTTTGGGCGCGTTGCTATGGTAGAAAAACAAAAGTCAGTCAGACGCTAACAAACATAGAAAAAAATGTGCAAAAAATAATATTTATTTCATAACAAACTAAATAAGAACAAGTTTGAATTAAATTTCTTAAAGATTGAACAAACGAGGGACCAAAGAATAATTCCTACTTTGAGATGGACATTGAAAACGCCGCCAAAGAAAGCAGCTTTCAGAGTACCGAAAATGATGCAATAAAAAGAATGTCAAAAATTTCACCGAAAAGGTATTCACCTGTTTTTTATCCTGGAGAAGTCTAGAAAGTTAAATGCTTCCTTTATATGACGGCTATGCCAAAGGACACAATAATAATCGAAACCAACCAAGTCATCAGCAAAGTACAGTAACTTCTGCCAAGCTGGAAGCAACAGAATAACCGTTATCGTGTATTATGATAGCGTTTTGGTTTTTGTATATTAATAAAATAAAATGATCCAAAAAACCTATAATTTTTCCTTTATAGTTTTAAAGAAATTACTTTTAGTCACCTAAGTCCATGAAAAAAGGGATTAAACGTACACTTTTATGCCCTAGAATAAATCCAACAATAGTTTTCTATATTTTATATGTGGGTAAATATTGAAATCATAAAAAACATCGTTTTTATTCGACAATCTGAAAAGCATTATTTGAATGGTTTGTTTATTTGGACAGTCTAAATATATATATATACCGAGTGTGACGGACAGTTATTTACGTAACATTTGTAAACCATTTTATTTTTTTAAATACAAAAAAAAGCTACGCTCGTGACAGTGTCAGATTCGTCATATAACCAAAAATATTTAGCTGTCGTGTCGCTACCCAAAGAAGACACTACGTCTTCGTGATGCAGTGACCCTATTAATGGCATTTGAACAGCGCCATCCCCTAGCTGTCTGTTTTAACTAATTCTTGCGCTCTGCACCTTGTATATTATTATACAGGTCAGTTAGTTTTTAATTTTTTGTTGAAATTCTTTATTTTTTGAAAGATTAATAAAATTGTCAAAAAAAATAAGTCCAAATTTTGTATAATAGAATAACAATTTATTTTAATCATAATTTATATTAGTATGAATACATTACAAATCAGTAACTATTACACTTACACCGAACCGAACCGTAACACAACAAGCACCTCTCATTCTAAACCGTTTTTGAGAGAAGTCATCGCTCTGCTCTGCAAGATTTCACTTTCCCGTGATAAAACGCAAACACACTGATTTTTTTTGGATTTTTATCTCAAAAAAAATGTTAACAAAATTCCACTTCAACGCGAACATAAAAAAAATCTTCGCGAAAAACAAATTTGACAAGTTTTATGAGTTTTATCGATGTGCACATCAAGTGCTTGACAAATTCAAATTCCAAAAGACATTTAAAGACACGCAGAATACAGGGCTTAACGGTGCACTTTCTTAGGGTCACTGCATCCTGGAAGCCTGGCGTCTCCATGGGTAGCGACAAGCCCACGTGACCTGCCTCGGAATTTCCATGGGCGACTCGTCAACTTACCTCGGAATAATTAGAGTACCTACACGCAATTTCTATACAATATTGTAAATTAACCTCGGAATTTTTAGAGTACCTACAATTTTTGGAGAAGTTTGTAAAGCGATCTCAGAATTTTTAGAGTACCTACCGTAAAATATTTTTAAAAAAATTAAAGACCATACTTATATTTTAAGTTTTTGACCAACTTTTTATTTTTATAATATAAATTAATACAAAAAATACTACAACAATTTAATGCATAGACTTTTACTATTAGATATAATAGTAGTTATGGTACTTAACTACAATCATAAAAAATATCATTTCTGTGGGGTTACCCTAAATCTTGCCTCTTTTGTAAATTTCTTATAGTTTCTAAAGTCATTTCTGTGGTTCTGCCGTGCTTCCAATCAGGTAGACTTTGTGCAAAAACATGGTTTTTTGAAAAATATTCCAAAACTTTTATTTTTGTATTTTACATCGATCAGTAAGTCTTTATTTGTTTTTAAAATAACATACAGTGTCTTTTAATTATAACATTTAACGGCATTGTTAGAGAGATACATTACTTAAATATTAAATCAAGTAAAACAAACTTCAAAACTATCGAGACTTCGAGCCTTAAACCTGGACGATCACTCTAAAGTAGGAATGTTCAGGAAGCCAGAATAGTTTTTAATGGTACCTAGTCTTAATTCTACACTTTTGTTATTTTAATTTGATGTCCCATGTTAGTACCATGTACGTCTAGAGTACGTACATTTTACGTTTAATTGGATGTACCATGTACGAGTTTTTACGTACATAGCACAAGGCTGTCTGGGTAGAGAGTGTGAAACTAAACCGAACCAACCGAAACATATTTTCTATTATTCTAACCTTTCTCAATTGATAGCAAACCTGTGATTTGAAGACAGTGTTTTGGTGGAAAAAGGTCAGAGAGTGTCTGTACCGGTTAGAATACGTTTGCGATCAATTGAGAAAGGTTTTTGTTTCAAAGAAATTTCCATTCGAAACAACCGTTTTTGTCAATTTTCCGTTCGAGGAAAATGTTTTCGAACAAAGTTCCGCGACCCGTCGTGTTGCTACCCAAAAAATACCTAGAGATGGTACAAAAAAAATTTTAGACCTTCAATTTTTAGATTGTTGAATTTTTTTTACCGTCCTAGCCCGTGCAATAATGGCTAGAAAAGGTATTGCTTTCGAAGAAAAAAAATGTTTTTGAGATGACGCCGAAAATGTGTTTATTTGGCTGTATTTTGACTTATCTTCGCAATATCGTCGTGACGTCTGTGTGTGTGCGTGTATGTGTTTGTGTGTGTGTGCGTTAGGTGTGTGTGTGTGTGTGTGTGTGTGCCTCTGTGTCTATTGTAAAGCCTTTTTTTGCAATCGTTACAGTATAGCTACTTTCGATTTTGGACTTTTTGTTTTTCAATCTTTTGTTTTTCGATCTTTTGTATTTTCGACCTTTTGTACTTTCGACCTTTTGTACTTTCGACCGTTTCTATTTTCGATCTTTTGTACTTTCGACCTTGTGTATTTTTGACCTTTTGAAGTTTTGGCCTTTTGTTTTTCGACCTTTTGTACTTTCGACCTTTTGTATTTTCGGCCTTTTGTAGTTTCGACCTTTTGTACTTTCGACCTTTCGTGTCTTTGACATTTTGTTCTTTCGACGTTTTCTTCGCCGCCCGCTTTTGTTTGGATACCGTAATAAAATAATAGTAGGTATATGCTGTGTTTACTTTTAATTCCGCGGCAAGATTTTTTAAGTCCGACCGGAAGAGCGGCTATAATTTGTTAAGTGATTAAAAGGGACTTTAATCCCAATGTTTATATACTAAAAATAATAATAATCATAAAATAAATAAATATTAAACCACTTACTCCGGTACTCTAGTTTTAGCATGCCAACCCCCGGTATATAATAATACAGCGGGCAGTGATTGTTTTCATTTTTTTGGTGAGCTTTGGGCGCGTTGCTATGGTAGATATTAAACAAAAGTCAGTCACACGCTAACAAACATAGAAAAAAATGTGCAAAAAATAATTTTTATTTCATAACAAACTAAATAAGAACAAGTTTGAATTAAATTTCTTGAAGATTGAACAAACGAGGGACCAAAGAATAATTCCTACTTTGAGATGGACCTTGAAAACGCCACCAAAGAAAGCAGCTTTCAGAGTACCGAAAATGATGCAATAAAAAGAATGTCAAAAATTTCACCGAAAAGGTATTCCTGTTTTTTATCCTGGAGAAGTCTAGAAAGTTAAATGCTTCCTTTATATGAAGGCTATGCCAAAGGACACAATAATAATCGAAACCAACCAAGTCATCAGCAAAGTACAGTAACTTCTGCCAAGCTGGAAGCAACAGAATAACCGTTATCGTGTATTATGATAGTTTTTTGTATATTAATAAAATAAAATGATCCAAAAAACCTATAATTTTTCCTTTATAGTTTTAAAGAAATTACTTTTAGTCCATGAAAAAAAGGGATTAAACGTACACTTTTATGCCCTAGAATAAATCCAACAATAGTGTTCTATATTTTATAAAACATGTCAAATAATTTTTGGTTTTTTGCGCTATGTGGGTAAATATTGAAATCATAAAAAACATCGTTTTTATTCGACAATCTGAAAAGCATTATTTGAATGGTTTGTTTATTTGGACAGTCTAAATATATATACCGAGTGTGACGGACAGTTATTTACGTAACATTTGTAAACCATTTTATTTTCTTAAATACAAAAAAAGCTACGCTCGTGACAGTGTCAGATTCGTCATATAACCAAAAATATTTAGCTGTCGTGTCGCTACCCAAAGAAGACACTACGTCTTCGTGATGCAGTGACCCTACACTTTCTGCTGGGATAGCGCCATCGCGGAACTATCGTCCTGAACTAAAAATACGGGGTGTAGCGCTAAAAATATTTGGCGGGAAAGCCGATTTGTCATTACTATTTTTTAATTGGTGTACTGTGATCGGTTATTAATTATTTACTGTTACTTTTTTTATCTTGATTTATTGGCATGTTTGAAGTGGGGGACACGACTGTCAAATTTATAAGATTTGTAATGTTTGATTTGATTTTTGATGTAGCCAAAAAATTAAATATTACTATTTACCGTCGCTAAATGGACATTTGACGCCTGCGCACGTGTTAGGAATCACTTTCAAGAATTTTTGCGGCGGAACAAGTTGGGCGTCTCAGAAAAATTAAAATATTTACAAAAATTCAGCCTCTTACTCATCACTTAAAAAAATCGATTGGTATTACTGTCTTTTATTAATTTTGTAACTTTAAAACTTTATTTAGCAAGAATATGCTACAATTTGAGTAGTGTAAAGTAAATTAAATTATAAACTATAATCTGATTGTAATAAGTACCTAAATATTTTAACTGTATATTTACAATAATTTATTCTACATTAACTCAAAGAATAACACAATATCAAATAAACTACATTAAAAATAAATACTTTTTTAAATTTGAATGTGTTTAGTTTCTTTTAATTTTTTATTGAATTTTTTAAATTATTAACTTCTGACAAACCTTTACAAAAAATTGATTTTTGTACAGTTCATTTTTAGGAATTATGATAAAAATCGTCTTTCTATCTTGTATAATGTCAAAAGGTGGCCATACGCACAGAGGTTGATCCGCCGGTTTGGAACGGCGCGGTTTAAACTGGCGGATTTGTCTTTCAATTAGTGGACATTCCACGCGCCAGTTATAGCCGGCACAGATTTATCTGTAAGTTCAGACCGGCGGGCGAAACTTGTGGGTTCCGCGCTCACAGATATTTTAACCGGCGCAGACTTCTCTATCGGTTTAATCGCTGTTCAGGCCAACGGCTTCTCTCATTTGGATATCTTGTTTCGTAAGATCCTCTCTTACCAAATTTAATAAAAAATCATACGTGTTAATAGAGAATTATTGAAATAAAGCCAGGCTATAATGGTGCCAGGTACAATTTTGACACTTTACATTGTAATATCAGCTGTGATCTTTTAACACACGGCCTTTGTTTACTCAGGGCTATCAAAATGGACGGGCCACGATCCTCCACTTGGATGGTCACGTTACGACACAGCTGATTGTCTTTAAAATATTGAAGTTGGAATGACGGTTCATGGATATTTGATTTTTTTTTAAATAAAGCCGCTTTTGAGATTGTTTTTACTTTATTCTGGCAGAACAATTTTTTTTAAATGTATAGTAAGCCCTAATTTTTCATAGCCGCTTCATTAGCTCACACAAAAATTAAGTTTAAAGGAGAAGCGAATGTGACAATCACATATGACAATGTCAAATACATGTCAAATATAACAGTTGGCATGTGGTACATGGCGGGTAATTTGAATTAAAAATAAGAAATGCTAAATCTTGAAGATTTTAACCTTTTAATCATATTGCTTCCTTACAAACCTTTGGTGGAATATCGGGATGGTGTCTGAGAATATTTCAGTGAAATTTTGCGGAAATCTGTAGTGCCATTTTGAAAATATCATAAAAAAACGTCTGACCTCCCATAACACCCAATGTAAAATTCAGCCCCGGGAGAACAGCTGATTTTTTCAGGGTCATGGCCTCTATTTTTGTGTTGGCCTTGGTTTACTATATGAACCGGAATAAATAGTGCCTTCTTTTATTAATTGAAAATAAACGACAAATGTTTTAAATTTGACTTTGATATGTCAATTTTGAAGGATCAACTGTCAGTTTTTAATGTGAATGTGTCAAAATAGTGCCTGGCACAATTATAGCCTGGCTGTATTTCAATAATTCTCTGATATCCCTTCTTAAATCATTTTTAAAATCGTCTGGATCATTTTCTCGTAACTCTTTTAATAGAAGGTCATGGCTAAATAGTTTCCTCTTAAGCAAATAAGTTTTAACCCACTTGGAACGTCTCTCTTTTACACCACTATGCATTATTTTCATATTCATAATCATTCCCATACACAGAGCCTGCTTATATTTAGCACTAAACAATTTACATACGCTATGCTTAAAATACCGTGCCGCAAAAACCTTTCGACTTGACGAAATTCCACAGTTTTGGTTAAACCGGCAGATAAATCTTGAGTTTTAGCCCACTAACGCGCGGTTATGTCTGCCACAGACCGATATGAAGGATCGATTCGAAAGATTTTATTTTGTGTTAGTGGACTGCAGCAGTTTTAAACCGTTACGGACAAAACGGTCAGACTTATCTGTGCCGTTCCAAACCGACGGATCAACCTCTGTGTGTATGGCCAGCTAATGGAAATTTGAATTTTGGAATACTAATTTTTTTAGCGGTTCTGATAGCTGGTTGTGTTGAATTTTGTAAATAGATATATAAAAATTATAAAAAATATTTTTTTTTACACTGAGCCAATTTAATTTTTTTAGTATTAGTGTAATTTTTGTGTATTTATCTGATTTGAGAATTATCCTCATTGGTCTGTTTTGTAATATTTAAAGTTTATCTATAATATTTTCATTCGCTGTGTATAATATTGTTGTATTTTAAATTCATTTTTTAGAAAACAATGAAAAATAATAACCAATTTTTAATGAAATTTTTGATATACATATGTTCGTAGTATTTATTACTCTTTAATTTTGAATCTTTAATTATTCCAAGATATTTAAACCGCCTTATAACTTCTAATTTCTCATTATTTATAGTGATTGCAAAATTTGTTAAGTTATTTTTTGAATTTAGAATCATACGTTTTGTTTAATTTTAATTTGTTTGCGTTAAGCCAATGTACTACATATTCAATTCTAAATTTATCATAATACTTAAGATTGGTTTATTTATTTTTATTAACAGGTAAATTACTGCCAGTTTCCGAAACGATTTTTGACCTCCGCATTCCAAAAATCTTAGGTAATGTAATTCACAAAATCCCTGGATATGATGGATACGATCACAATTTCTGCGTAAACAAGGCTTCTGCGCAAGGCAGCACTTTTGTCGCCAGAGCTGCGCATCCACCAACAGGACGGGTAATGGAGGTAAAAATTTTATTTTTAAAAAATTGGGGATTGTTTTTTGTTTCTTATTTTTTTAAAATCTAATCATAAATACCAAAGTACGCCAAAATTAATCTCCTAACACTCCACTTGCTTAGAGTCCTCCATGAATTTGGCAGATAATGAGCCGCCATCTTGGAATATGTATGTGTTTGACAAATGTCCAATAAGTAGATTTCTATTTCCAAAAGTAAGGGCGTTCAACCTTGTATTAAGAGGGAGCTATGCGTATGACATATAATGAACTTGTAACCCAAGTAACATTTCTTTATTTATAGCAGAAGCTAAAAGGTTGCCAGCGCCTTTCCTTAAAACCATTAGTTTCAATGTTTGGTCGCTAGCACGTTCCTATTACGCTTATATACCCCTTAGACCTCCTAAATGGGACTCCCCAATTGGTGGTGGCAACCTATGTATTAAACTCATTATAAAACCATAAGAAATAAACGCTAGCTTCGCCCTCTAGCGGTTCCACCAGTATAGAACCTTTTAGAGCCTAAAGCTATTATGCCAGGTTCTAAAAGCAACTCAGAAACGTCCTCTATCCTGTTATAAAACTAGATTTGGTAATTTGGTATCCTGGCAATTCTGTTGAATACCATAATACCTTTAGAGTAAAGAATTTTTCCTATAAAAGCTTTCGCGATATTTTAGATTCACAATGGCTATATAAATAAATTTAGGTCATAAAATTGCCAAAAATGTCAGAGTCCCAAAATTATTGTATCACATAAAAATATACCTATATATCAGGAGTTTGTCGTCTTGTGGATCATCAAATTGCCTGCCAGACTTATTTTTCTGATAAAATCGTATCTGTAAAGCTCTCAAAACAAGCGCGCCAGCTCACAAATGCTTTTGAATAGTTTTTTGATAACTAAATAACAAATATTTAAAATAAAAATAAAATAATTTACACTATTCACCATTAAAAAAGTCTGTTTGGTTTACATAAATCAAAATTAAAGTAAAATTATTGTTAAAAAACACTGCTAAAACGACTAGATAAATATTTTCTGTTTACAATATTTTTAAAATAATTCTATATACGCCATTATCGTTTTATAGTGGTCACTTGGTTTTATTTGTTACTCTGTCGCAACAAGGATTTTTGAGTGCGCTTATGAAACCAATAAAAAAGAGAAGGTAAACATAGTGAACATAACCTCACTTAAATTTTTTGTATTTGTTTTTTAAACTGTGTTAAATTTAAATGTTTCTTATCGTGCAATTTGCACACAATCAGGAGGGCAAGTGAAATAATATCCGTTGTGCCTGCAGGTTGGAGGGAAACCTCTTATATTGGCCGTTTAAACAGGCCTTATCTAGGCTTGGGTGCCCTACCCAGGAGGATAATAAATAATCAATCTTGCAATAGGTAGGTACCAATCTGTACTAGTACTAGTAAAAACTAAAATACGAAAGTATTTATTTACTTCTGTTAGAACCCTTAAGGAAACAAAGTTTTATATGACCGCCTATTTAAATAATATTTAATATGCAGCTATGGGTAACCAAAAATACAAAAGAATTAAGTTTACCTTTAAGCCTTCCTATAAAACCTTTTTAAAATGCCTAAAAGTAATGGCAAAAACCAAAAGTTTATATTTACCACTCTTAAAAACCTTAAGGAAACTAGGTTCTATATGGCCGACTATATAATCATATTTACTATTAAACTACTGGTAACTACAAAAACAATAGGATATAAGGTAACCGTTTAGCTCTATTATAAAACACTTTTGTTATGACCTAAAGTAATGAAAAAAACTAAAAGACCAAAGTTTTTATTTATTTCTTTTTAAAAACTTTAAGTAAAAGGGTTTTATAAGACCATCTTTATAAATCAGAAATCAATAAAACCAAAAGTATCTAAAAGGAACAGAAGAACACTTTTTGGTTGTATAACACCTCTTTAGGTTTTTTTTTTGTCAAACACACTGTGTTTTTTTTTATTACAATCTAGTCAGTAAGACTAATTAGCAATTTTGTTTTAACTTAATTTACTAGAAAAGTCAGATTTAAACTTAGGGTTCACTCAACAGTTCTCCCCGCTTTGTTTAGTCTGTAACTCACAATTGTGTTGTGTTTATAGCATTATTTTGTTTTATGTGTAATTCACTTAGTTTACTAGCTCAAACGGCTTCACTCTTTTTAGTCGTCGAACTAGCATAGTATTGTCTAGAAGCTGAATTGCTTCCACATTCACATGCCGATGGAGTCTATCTTCATGGCTTTTTGTGTACTTTTTTATAGTCTCTGCTACAGTTTCGATTTTTAGATCTCCATGAAGGTCACTATTTCGAACGTACCAAGGTGCATTCACAATGTTTCTTAATACTTTATTTTGACCTCTTTAGGTAATTGGCAATATAAATTACCTTTTTGTAGCCAAATTGATCCTAAAAGCCATAACAGCACCCTCTAAATAACCTTGGAACCAAATTAATAAAACCTTGAGTGGTAATAATGTTACTTGGGAAGGGTTTTGAAATAACACTTTTAAGGGAAAGGTATTTAATATTTTTTGATAAAACTTTTGACAATTAGTAACTAAAATAATTCCTTAGCGCGCATTTAAATCCTCAATAAAAAAAAAACTCAACCCCGAAAAAACGTGCCTAGATTATAGTTTTTGCAAAGTCACCTGAAATGCTCCTAATACGGGTTTCTATCGATTTCATGAAATTTTGCTTCAATCTGCCCTTCAAAAGTTATCCAAATTCATATAAAATCTTCCTGGTATAATTTCAACCCTACCGACAGAGAAAAGGCGCGGCTCTTTGCCGTCCGAGCACAAAGTATTTGTTTTCTGACCGACCCAGCACAGGTGGATAGACGGCATCTGATTGGCAGATTTTTTTGAGATGCGCTTTTAATTGCTATCGGGTGTGCTTTTCGGGACCCTTTAGTCGGCAGTATGCAGAGTTAGAAAATAAATCAGTGTCGTTTCTGTAGGTGTAGGAATAGAAAGTTTTATTATCTATTTTTATTTCTTTAGTTTATGCCATAATTAAATGAAATAATTTTCATGAGTATATCTACCGCCGCCCATGTCACTTTCTTTAAAGGATATGCCGATGGTCGGCTTTAACCTTTGTTCAACTGACTTTGCAAAAACTATACCTAATTTTTAGTCATATTTAACACTCAAAATCCACATAGGCCTAAGAGTACATACATTTGTTTATTTTTTAAGATATACAGTAATCAACCAGGCGTCCAGTTTTACACCTCCAACGGGCTTCCAGACGACCCAAAGCTTACAAATAAGATGACAAGTAACACAATGATAGGCAAAGGTGGCGCTCATTATTACAAACATGGCTCATTCTGTTTTGAGACACAGAACTACCCTGAAGCTGTTAATCATGTAAGTATATATGTTATTTACCTAACAAGTGCGGAAATTAATACTTTATCGCACGAGTTAGGTTCAACATTTTTCCTACGATCGTGCGGAAGCATTGGCGTAGCTAGGGGGGGCGGGGGGGCCTGGCCCCCCCTGAAGTCCCTCAGGCCCCCCCTAAGATATTTTAGGCCTTCCCTACCGACTACTAGTAAAAGAACATGACGCTGAAAATACATACTTTTCTATTATTGTTCGGGAAATATTCAAACAAAATAGGTGCATTAAAATTTAAAATCATTCAGATAATGTTTACATTTCAGGAAAAAGCCCTTGTCTTGCGGAATTAGGCTTTTTCTCTTTAAATTATCGGTAACTTTTCTGCACTTATGCAATTTCCCGAAAATATTTTTTAAATTTAAACCTAATTATGCATATTGAATATTTGGCATCTTGTAAAATATTATAGAAGTGTAAGTTAAATTTCGCATTTAATAAAGACAGCGACCTTTGCCCCTCTCTTTCCGAAATCGGGTTGTAGATCGTCGTAATCATCTTTTTAGTTTTTTTGAGGTTAGCGTTTAGTGTCTTATGAACATTTTCCGATTTTGGTGACAATTTCATAACCATTTTCATATTAAGTTTTCCCACGTCGTTAAATGGAATAAATTCGTCGAGCAATACCGGGAAATTTTTAATATTAATACTTCTACTCTAAGAGCAGAAATGACCGTTTTAAAGAATTGTATTTTTCGGTTAAATCAAACTGTTGGTCATGATTCTATCAAACAACATATAGCAGAAAACACCTATCCAAACCCAACCAAAGTTGCGAGTATTCTTCCAATTTCAAGTGCAACTTGCGAGAGGTCTTTCTCTGCCATGAGGAGAGATTTTAATTGGCTTAGAACAACTATGACTCAATAGAGACACTCAGGTTTGTCATTGTTATTCATAGAAAAAGATGTTGAGGTCGACTTATACAGTGTGGTAGACGCTTTCAGTCAGCGACGTAGAAAACTTTCTTTGTAGAATTGCTGAATTACATATTTCCTGTGTATACATATAAATAAGTTGGTAAATGTATTATTAAATTTGTTATATTAAAATATTAGAACATTTAATGCGCGTATTTTTTTTTATTCATTGCACACTTTGCACGACTCTTTAAAACCTATGTTTGTTTTTTGTTCAAGATAGACCGGGGCCACGGCCCCCCTGAAAAGCAAGGCTAGCTACGCCAATGTGCGGAAGCCTTATAAAAACAAAATTTTCACTGCTCCAATTCTAATACTTAAATTTTTTGAATATTTTTCGAAATCTTTGGATTAATTTTTTCCAAACTTTTCGCAAAAGAGCTATTGTTTAATTTTAATGATAAGAATCTGCAAATTAGGTACTTTACACAATTTTTAAAAGTTAAGTTTACCATAAATTTTTGGCATCGTCATATTATTTTTTCGTTTAAGGTAGTGGCGTATATAAGGGGGGCCGGGCCCCCCCAAAGCTAAGATTGTTTTAGATATTTTTCACATATTTTATGAATACAAACATAAAATAGCATAAAATACGGCACTAAAACTAAAACAGCATGCGGTTTAAAATTTTAACGCATGCGATGGAGACAGGGCCGGACTGGCCCGGGCGGGAGAGCGGGGATTCCCGCTGTGGCCTCGGCAGCCCAATGGGGCCCCAGGGTCGCTGGCCATAGGGCCACTTATGGACCGGGGCTA
The DNA here is from genome assembly GCA_963576565.1 of Aspidapion aeneum. Lineage (NCBI taxonomy): Eukaryota > Metazoa > Arthropoda > Insecta > Coleoptera > Brentidae > Aspidapion > Aspidapion aeneum. The sequence continues at coordinate 113,847,123 of OY755042.1, forward strand.
CTTTGGGCCTGGATGTACGGATGTAAAAGTAAGCGTTAAGTCTTTATTTGGTAAGATGGGGCCCTTCTTTGCTCAAAATTAAGAAGTATAATATTACTGAAAACATTACTATGATTACTTTTAATTCTAGATAAATTATCTGCCTAAATGGTGCTATCCAGTGTGTTCGTTTTGTTCTTATCAAATGATCAGCACCCCGACTCAAGAGCTCTTTGAACCACTTGCAGTATGGTAGTGAGGTAGCCCCGGGTACTTTATTTACGCTGCCCCTCCCCTTAATTTTTTTTAATTGCATCAAAAAAAAGTTGTTGACCAAAAAAACCGAAAAATTTTCAAATTTCCCTCCTGTAATTTTTTTAACCAGCATCAAAACAATATTAATGGAAAAAAAACACACTCTTATCTAACTCTCTTGGAGAGTTTTTATGACATTAAAAAGTCATTCCAAATTCCAAATACAACATAGTGTAAAAGTAGATTTAGCAATACCAAAATTTTTTTATGTCGAGAATGTTAAAAATTTTTTAATTCTTAACGGGGCCCTACGGGACCCGGACCCGTGTTCCCGGAACATTACTCGCTTTGCCACTGACCACTTGTATTTATGAGTGTAGAGCCAAACGTCAGTTGAACTGCAACAGTGTGAACAGTGTGTAACAGTAATATTGTTTTCCAACAGCACAACTTGTTTTTTTTTTCTGTTTACTGGGCCCTTGGCTCTGCTCTCTCGCCAGGGCCCCTACGTACCCAGTCCGGCCCTGGATGGAGAAACGTGGTACTTCCCGCACGCAAATGAGTGTCTAAAAAGGTGTTTCCCGAACGCTCGTTGGCAAAACGATTTTCTTTATATAATAAATTGGTAAAAAAATTTTTTTAAGTCACAAGCTTTTATAATATGCACTAAAAATTAAAAAATAATTTTCTAAAATTCTAATATTATCATAATAATAAAAGCGATGGCCGCAAATCAAAGCATAAGTTAATCTAAATTTGTGATCTAAACACTTAAAGAATATTCAACATAGCAGGTCATCAAAGATATGTTTACCTACCATACCTATGTCAGAGAAATGTTGGGGTATCTAGGGTCGAGCTGGGTGGGTTTGGTACCTCTGCATTTTTCTGCCAGATTAATTCTTGCAAATAGTGATATTTAATTGATACGGATATCTTATCGTGCTAACATCGTCAAAATTGCAAATAGTGATATTTAATTGATACGGATATCTTATCGTGCTAACATCGTCAAAATTTATCAGTCGGCCATCGCTTTTATTATTATAATAATATTAGAATTTTAGAAAATTATTTTTGAATTTTTAGTGCATATTATAAAAGCTTGTGACTTAAAAAAATTTTTTTACCAATTTATTTTCTACTTTTTACTCTCAGCTATCTACTCTATTAAATGAAAATATTTGTTCAATAACAGAAGTGTTTATTCTAGATTATAATGAAATCGCTGATCGTGAGTTGTTTGGAAACTCATTTTTCTATTGGGAGAAGGAGAGGGTGGGGGTAGAGGTAGAAATATATTTTTTGTTTGGGCTGTATTGCCATCGGACCTTTATGCATATACCAAATTTTATAAAAGTCATTTGAAGTGAAGTGTGTCAAAAACGCATTTTTTATGGAAGGGGGTGGGGGGTAGGGGTGGGAGGACATTTTTTCGTTATTGTTGTATTGTCATCGGACCACTATATGTATACCAAATTTCATCCAAATCGGATAATGGAAAGTGTGTCACAAACGCATTTTTCTATAGATGGGGGTGGGGGTAGGAGTGATAGGATTTTTTTTTCAATGTTGTATTGTCATCGGACCACTATATGTATACCAAATTTCATCCAAATCGGATAATGGAAAGTGTGTCAAAAACACATTTTTCTATAGAAGGGGGTGGGGTAGGGGTGGGAGGATATTTTTTTATTAATGTTGTATTGTCATGGGACCACTATGTGTGTACCAAATTTCATCCGAATCGGATAATGGGAAGTGTGTCAAAAACGCTTTACAAGATTTGATAGATAGTTAGATAGTTAGACAGAACATCTGAAGCTAAATAAAAGCTTGTAAAAAAACAACAATTGATGGAACAAATCTTTTTTAAAAATTTGACTTTTACCAAGAATAGCATTTGGGAATGCGGCAGATACAATAACTAATCAGGAATGCTCAAAGGTTTTTTCAACTTTTTTTCGCCATGAAATATTTCTTATTACTTTATTTTTATTTTAGAAAAATTTTCCTCCAGCAGTATTGCATCCAGGCCAGGAGTACCACCACACTGTCGAATACCGATTTTTTGTGAACAAATAAATTTTACGATTCTGATTGGAAGTATTGGATGTTTCTGAAATTTTGATAACGCCGAATTTTGTACATTATTACTTGTGATAACAATATCTACAATTTCAATACACGCTTATTTTTTTATTGCGAAATGTTATTATGTGACCTTGCGTTAAGTTCTATTGATATAACGAATATCAGTAGCGGCACAAAAAAATACTCTGCCAATATATGGGCCCCTAAGCTCACACTAGGTACTATAGTTATAGTGTACGTGTGAGCTAATATAACTAAAAACTGAAATATATTTTATTCAACTCCAGACTAAATTACCTTTTGTTTGATACCACACAAGCCATGTTTTGACTTAAACTCAAATTTTTGAAATCTACCCCCATTCTTAAAAAAACAAAAACTAAAATGTATTTTGTTAAACTCCGAACTCAATTACCTTTCGTTTGATATCACACACGCTATATTTTCACTTAAACTCTAATTTTTAAAATATACCCCCATCCTTTATTTTTAAATAAATTAAAATGTGTTTTATTTAACTGCAGACTCAATTACCTTTCGTTTGATATCACACACGCCATATTTTCACATAAACTCTAATTTTTGAAATCTACCCCCACCCTTTTATTTGGTTTGTGTTCGGTGGATTTTATTCATTTTTAAATGGGACCATCTCGACCCAAGACCCAGCCTAGGTACCAAATTTCATTGAAACCGGCCAAGCGGTTTTTGAGTTATGCGCGTTGGTCGTTACAGACAGACATACAGACATACAGACAGACAGACAGACAGACAGACAGACAGACAGACAGACAGACAGACAGACAGACAGACAGACAGACAGACAGACATACAGACATACAGACATACAGACAGACAGACAGACAGACAGACAGACAGACAGACAGACAGACAGACAGACAGACAGACAGACGGCGCAACAAAAAAGTTTCAAAATCATCTGAAACGCAAAGATATATAAAAATTTTTGAAATCGGAGCAACTTTTTTTTTCTCGAAAAAATTAGGATCACCATAGCTCACACTACTATAGTATAGTATATGTGTGAGCTAAAAAAGTACTTAGTTTATTCTAAATCAATGAAAAATAATGAATTTTTTTTTTAATAAAAAAAACACCTAACTGCTAAGCTTACTTGTCACTACTAGTCGCAGTTGGGTACAAAATTGATAGGTATACCTATAATAATGTACGACATGCTTCAACTTTTAGTTTTAATGCCCAAAGCACACTTATTTTCATGAATTAGGTGATTGGGTAATTTTGTACCCAATTGCGACTAGTAGTTACAAGTAAATTTAGTAGTTGGGTGTTTTTTTTATTAATTTTTTTTTATTTCCAACTTTTAAGTTTAATTCTTATTCAGCCTTATAAAAAGCACTTTGCGTTTACAATTCATTTAGCTTTACCCAAAAAGTACGTGTAGATTTTCTACGGACGAGAACAGTGTTACCTTCCATTTTCCATCAGGAAAAAATAATAAACTTATTTAAAAAAGAAAAAAATACTTTTTTCCTAAAATCCAAATTATCTCCCCATTTATGTATTAACAAGACTGAACAGGTAATTTTAAATTTGTGTTTGCATTAACAGTAGTCACTGTAGCAAACATTAGAGAGTTATTGGGAAAAGGCACGGATAAGACCAGGCCCCAATAAAGCCAGGTCTAGTTTAGTTTCTCATTGTAAGATGCTTCAATTATGACTAACCAGCTGTTTCAAGGCTCGAACTAAATACGGCCTGATTTATTTATCCTTAATTAGGCCAGAACCTATTTATTTTGGGCTTTAAAACAGCTGATGTTATAATTAAAGCATCTTACATGCAAAACTAAATAAGGCCTGGCCCAGTGGCGTAGCGTAGGCGGGGCGCGGAGGGTTTGTCGCCCCCCCTCCGCCCCGAGGGTACTGGCGCCCCATGGGTGCCCGAAGCGCCTCTTTATTATCGCTCTATATTTGTGAAAGGTATAGCTACAGTTATTACTAATAAGGAGGGAGGGGAGAAGAGAGGGAGGGGAGAAGAGAGGGAGGGGGAAAGTAGCAAAATGATGAAATGAACTTTTGAAATCACTTTATATTTGTGAAAGTTATAGCTATAACTATTACTCATAAGGAGGGCGTGGAGGAGAGAGGAAGAGACGGGGGGGGGGGGGGGGCTAGTAAAATGGTGTTGGAAAAAAATCTAAAAGTGTACGCAGAAAGAATTTCTGAAATCGAATATTTGATAAAATTATGCGAATATGGTTTTTGAATAGGGTGAAGGGAATGACAGGACGGGAGATGGGTGGGAGCAGGAAGGACTACAAAGTAACTACAGCAAATTAGAGGACATTTGCAATGGGTGATCAAAGGAATTTCACAACAATTTTTGCCGATACCAAAACTTTTAATTTATGCATCAAAAATGTTTATTTTGTTCCAAAAAAAAAAGCTATATAACCACTCAAAATGTAAGTGTAACTTTAAATGACATAAAAATATATTATCAAAACAATAAATAAAAAAATTATGTATTAGTAAATACGCTATCAAATTTTGCAGTTTAAATTTTAAATAGTATCTTACTGACTATAGAAAAAGTAACTGACAAACGCCACTGATGTTTGAAAGAGGTTTAACTAATACCAACCAAAAAATACATTTTGAAATCCATTCTTAAAATACAACAAAATCCCAAAAGAAGCAAAAACATGTCCAACTCAGACGATGTTATTCTAACACAAGAAAATTTCGGTACGTTAAAATGTGAATGTAAAGAAGTAAAAGCCCTAAAAAAATTTATTTGGAAAAATACCAAAAACAAAGTATCCGTGCAAGTAATAAATTACGGTGCAACGATAACTCATTTGTATTTGCCCGATAAAAATGGCAAAATCGAAGATGTCGTTATGGGTTATGAAACTGTCGAAGAGTACCAAAAGAATGAGTGTTTTTACTTTGGGTGTACTGTTGGAAGATGTGCCAATAGAATATTTGATGGAAAAATGGTAAATATATACATATAGAGGGTGTTTTAAAATTCAAATTTTAATGTGAAATTCGTTGCGTTATGTCACAAAAAAAATTTCATATAAACATAGGTCCACAAATGCTTAGTTTTCAAAATAATATTTTTTTTGTTTATTTTCACATACTTGCCATACCATTACTGAACCTTTTTTTATTGTGGTGATAGGAGCATTTGGTGCAACAGCGATTTTCTCTAAACTGGTTATAAATGCGAAAAAATTGCAAGAGACAAAAAAATTTGCAAATGAAGCAAGGATTTCAAAAAAAAATACTATATAACCACTATACACTCAAAATGTATGTGTAACTTTAAATGACATAAGAAAATATTATCCAAACAATAAACAAATAAATTATGTATTAGTAAATACGCTATCAAATTTTGCAATTTAAAATTTTAAATAGTATCTTACCGACTAAAGAAAAGGTAATTGACAAACGCAACTGATGTTTGAAAGAGGATTAACTAATACTAAGCAAAAAATACATTTTTAAACCCATTCTTAAAATACAACAAAATCCCAAAAGAAGCAACAAAAATGTCCAACTCAGAAGATGTTATTCTCACACAAGAAAATTTTGGTACGTTAAAATGTAAATGTAAAGAGGTAAAAGCCCTAAAAAAATTTATTTGGAAAAATACCAAAAACAAAGTATCGGTCCAAGTAATAAATTACGGAGCAACGATAACTCATTTGTATTTGCCCGATAAGAATGGAAAAATCGAAGATGTCGTTATGGGTTATGAAACTGTCGAAGATTACCAAAAGAATGTGGATTTTTACTTTGGGTCTACTGTTGGAAGATGTGCCGATGGAATATTTGAGGGAAAAATGGTAAATATGAACATATAGAGGGTGTTTCAAAATTCAAATTTTAATTTGAAATTCCTTGAGTGATGTCAAGACGAAAATTTCATATAAACATAGGTCCACATATGCTTAGTTTTCAAAATAATATTTTTGTTTTTGTTTATTTTGACATATACTTGCCATACCAGTACTGAAGCATTTTTTATTGTGGGGATAGGAACCTTTGGTGCAACAGCGATTTTTTCTAAAATGGTTAGAAATACGAAAAAATCGCAAGAGGCAAAAAAGTTTGCAAATGAAACAATGATTTAAAAAAAAATGCTATATAACCACTACACACTCAAAATGTATGTGTAACTCTAAATGACGTAAGAAAATATTATCCAAACAATAAACAAATAAATTATGTATTAGTAAATACGCTATCATATTTTGCAATTTTAAATTTTAAATAGTATCTTACCGACTAAAGAAAAAGTAACTGACAAACGCAACTGATGTTTGAAAGAGGATTAACTAATACTAAGCAAAAAATACATTTTGAAATCCATTCTTAAAATACAACAAAATCCCAAAAGAAGCAACAAAAATGTCCAACTTAAACGATGTTATTCTTACACAAGAAAATTTCGGTACGTTAAAATGTGAATGTAAAGAAGTAAAAGCCCTAAAAAAATTTATTTGGAAAAATACCAAAAACAAAGTATTGGTGCAAGTAATAAATTACGGAGCAACGATAACTCATTTGTATTTGCCCGATAAGAATGGAAAAATCGAAGATGTCGTTATGGGTTATGAAACTGTCGAAGATTACCAAAAGAATGTGGATTTTTACTTTGGGTCTACTGTTGGAAGATGTGCCGATGGAATATTTGAGGGAAAAATGGTAAATATGAACATATAGAGGGTGTTTCAAAATTCAAATTTTAATTTGAAATTCCTTGAGTGATGTCAAGACGAAAATTTCATATAAACATAGGTCCACAAATGCTTAGTTTTCAAAATAATATATTTTTTTTTATTTTGACATTACTTGCCATACCAGTACTGAAGCATTTTCTATTGTGGGGATAGGAACCTTTGGTGCAACAGAGATTTTTTCTAAAATGGTTAGAAATACGAAAAAATCGCAAGAGGTAAAAAAGTTTGCAAATAAAACAATGATTTAAAAAAAAATGCTATATAACCACTACACACTCAAAATGTATGTGTAACTCTAAATGACGTAAGAAAATATTATCCAAACAATAAACAAATAAATTATGTATTAGTAAATACGCTATCAAATTTTGCAATTTTAAATTTTAAATAGTATCTTACCGACTAAAGAAAAAGTAACTGACAAACGCAACTGATGTTTGAAAGAGGATTAACTAATACTAAGCAAAAAATATATTTTGAAATCCATTCTTAAGATACAACAAAATCCCAAAAGAAGCAACAAAAATGTCCAACTCAAACGATGTTATTCTCACACAAGAAAATTTCGGTACGTTAAAATGTGAATGTAAAGAAGTAAAAGCCCTAAAAAATTTATTTGGAAAAATACCAAAAACAAAGTATTGGTGCAAGTTATAAATTACGGAGCAACGATAACTCATTTGTATTTGCCCGATAAGAATGGAAAAATCGAAGATGTCGTTATGGGTTATGAAACTGTCGAAGATTACCAAAAGAATGTGGATTTTTACTTTGGGTCTACTGTTGGAAGATGTGCCGATGGAATATTTGAGGGAAAAATGGTAAATATAAACATATAGAGGGTGTTTCAAAATTCAAATTTTAATTTGAAATTCCTTGAGTGATGTCAAGACGAAAATTTCATATAAACATAGGTCCACATATGCTTAGTTTTCAAAATAATATTTTTGTTTTTGTTTATTTTGACATATACTTGCCATACCAGTACTAAAGCATTTTTTATTGTGGGGATAGGAACCTTTGGTGCAACAGCGATTTTTTCTAAAATGGTTAGAAATACGAAAAAATCGCAAGAGGCAAAAAAGTTTGCAAATGAAACAATGATTTAAAAAAAAATGCTATATAACCACTACACACTCAAAATGTATGTGTAACTCTAAATGACGTAAGAAAATATTATCCAAACAATAAACAAATAAATTATGTATTAGTAAATACGCTATCAAATTTTGCAATTTTAAATTTTAAATAGTATCTTACCGACTAAAGAAAAAGTAACTGACAAACGCAACTGATGTTTGAAAGAGGATTAACTAATACCAACCAAAAAATACATTTTGAAATCCATTCTTAAAATACAACAAAATCCCAAAAGAAGCAAAAACATGTCCAACTCAGACGATGTTATTCTAACACAAGAAAATTTCGGTACGTTAAAATGTGAATGTAAAGAAGTAAAAGCCCTAAAAAAATTTATTTGGAAAAATACCAAAAACAAAGTATCCGTGCAAGTAATAAATTACGGTGCAACGATAACTCATTTGTATTTGCCCGATAAAAATGGAAAAATCGAAGATGTAGTTATGGGTTATGAAACTGTCGAAGAGTACCAAAAGAATGAGTGTTTTTACTTTGGGTGTACTGTTGGAAGATGTGCCAATAGAATATTTGATGGAAAAATGGTAAATATATACATATAGAAGGTGTTTCAAAATTCAAATTTTAATGTGATATTCGTTGCGTGATGTCAAGAAAAAAATTTCATATAAACATAGGTTCACAAATGCTTAGTTTTCAAAATAATATTTTTTTTGTTTATTGTCATATACTTGCCATACCATTACTGAACCTTTTTTTATTGTGGTGATAGGAGCATTTGGTGCAACAGCGATTTTCTCTAAACTGGTTATAAATGCGAAAAAATCGCAAGAGACAAAAAAGTTTGCAAAGGAAGCAAGGATTTCAAAAAAAATCCTATATAACCACTACACACTCAAAATATATGTGTAACTTTAAATGACATAAGAAAATATTATCCAAACAATAAATAAATAAATTATGTATTAGTAAATTGCAATTTAAAATTTTAAATAGTATCTTACAGACTAAAGAAAAAGTAACTGACAAACGCAACTGATGTTTGAAAGAGGATTAACTAATACTAAGCAAAAAATACATTTTGAAATCCATTCTTAAAATACAACAAAATCCCAAAAGAAGCAACAAAAATGTCCAACTCAAACGATGTTATTCTCACACAAGAAAATTTCGGTACGTTAAAATGTGAATGTAAAGAAGTAAAAGCCCTAAAAAAATTTATTTGGAAAAATACCAAAAACAAAGTATTGGTGCAAGTTATAAATTACGGAGCAACGATAACTCATTTGTATTTGCCCGATAAGAATGGAAAAATCGAAGATGTCGTTATGGGTTATGAAACTGTCGAAGATTACCAAAAGAATGTAGATTTTTACTTTGGGTCTACTGTTGGAAGATGTGCCGATGGAATATTTGAGGGAAAAATGGTAAATATGAACATATAGAGGGTGTTTCAAAATTAAAATTTTAATTTGAAATTCCTTAAGTGATGTCAAGACGAAAATTTCATATAAACATAGGTCCACATATGCTTAGTTTTCAAAATAATATTTTTGTTTTTGTTTATTTTGACATATACTTGCCACACCAGTACTGAAGCATTTTTTATTGTGGGGATAGGAACCTTTGGTGCAACAGCGATTTTTTCTAAAATGGTTAGAAATACGAAAAAATCGCAAGAGGCAAAAAAGTTTGCAAATGAAACAATGATTTAAAAAAAAATGCTATATAACCACTACACACTCAAAATGTATGTGTAACTCTAAATGACGTAAGAAAATATTATCCAAACAATAAACAAATAAATTATGTATTAGTAAATACGCTATCATATTTTGCAATTTTAAATTTTAAATAGTATCTTACCGACTAAAGAAAAAGTAACTGACAAACGCAACTGATGTTTGAAAGAGGATTAACTAATACTAGGCAAAAAATACATTTTGAAATCCATTCCTTAAATACAACAAAATCCCAAAAGAAGCAACAAAAATGTCCAACTTAAACGATGTTATTCTTACACAAGAAAATTTCGGTACGTTAAAATGTGAATGTAAAGAAGTAAAAGCCCTAAAAAAATTTATTTGGAAAAATACCAAAAACAAAGTATCGATCCAAGTAATAAATTACGGAGCAACGATAACTCATTTATATTTGCCCGATAAGAATGGAAAAATCGAAGAAGTCGTTATGGGTTATGAAACTGTCGAAGATTACCAAAAGAATGTGGATTTTTACTTTGGGTCTACTGTTGGAAGATGTGCCGATGGAATATTTGAGGGAAAAATGGTAAATATGAACATATAGAGGGTGTTTCAAAATTCAAATTTTAATTTGAAATTCCTTGAGTGATGTCAAGACGAAAATTTCATATAAACATAGGTCCACATATGCTTAGTTTTCAAAATAATATTTTTGTTTTTGTTTATTTGGACATATACTTGCCATACCAGTACTGAAGCATTTTTTATTGTGGGGATAGGAACCCTTGGTGCAACAGCGATTTTTTCTAAAATGGTTAGAAATACGAAAAAATCGCAAGAGGCAAAAAAGTTTGCAAATGAAACAATGATTTAAAAAAAAATGCTATATAACCACTACACACTCAAAATGTATGTGTAACTCTAAATGACGTAAGAAAATATTATTCAAACAATAAACAAATAAATTATGTATTAGTAAATACGCTATCAAATTTTGCAATTTTAAATTTTAAATAGTATCTTACCGACTAAAGAAAAAGTAACTGACTAACGCAACTGATGTTTGAAAGAGGATTAACTAATACTAACCTAAAAATACATTTTGAAATTCATTCTTAAAATACAACAAAATCCCAAAAGAAGCAACAAAAATGTCCAACTCAAATGATGTTATTCTCACACAAGAAAATTTTGGTACGTTAAAATGTAAATGTAAAGAGATAAAAGCCCTAAAAAAATTTATTTGGAAAAATACCAAAAACAAAGTATTGGTGCAAGTTATAAATTACGGAGCAACGATAACTCATTTGTATTTGCCCGATAAGAATGGAAAAATCGAAGATGTCGTTATGGGTTATGAAACTGTCGAAGATTACCAAAAGAATGTGGGTTTTTACTTTGGGTCTACTGTTGGAAGATGTGCCGATGGAATATTTGAGGGAAAAATGGTAAATATGAACATATAGAGGGTGTTTCAAAATTCAAATTTTAATGTGAAATTCCTTGAGTGATGTCAAGACGAAAATTCTATATAAACATAGGTCCACAAATGCTTAGTTTTCAAAATAATATTTTTTATTTTTATTTTGACATTACTTGCCATACCAGTACTAAAGCATTTTCTATTGTGGGGATAGGGCCTTTGGTGCAACAGCGATTTTCTCTAAAATGGTTAGAAATGCAAAAAAATCGCAAGTGACAAAAAAGTTTGTAAATGAAACAATGATTTAAAAAAAAAATGCTATATATCTATCCACTACACACTCCAAATGTATATGTAACTCTAAATGACGCAAGAAAATATAATCCAAACAATAAATAAATAAATTATCTTACCGACTAAAGAAAAAGTAACTGACAAACGCAACTGATGTTTGAAAGAGGATTAACTAATACTAAGCAAAAAATACATTTTGAAATCCATTCTTAAAATACAACAAAATCCCAAAAGAAGCAACAAAAATGTCCAACTCAAAAGATGTTATTCTCACACAAGAAAATTTTGGTACGTTAAAATGTGAATGTAAAGAAGTAGAAGCCCTAAAAAAATTTATTTGGAAAAATACCAAAAACAAAGTATTGGTGCAAGTTATAAATTACGGAGCAACGATAACTCATTTGTATTTGCCCGATAAGAATGGAAAAATCGAAGATGTCGTTATGGGTTATGAAACTGTCGAAGATTACCAAAAGAATGTGGATTTTTACTTTGGGTCTACTGTTGGAAGATGTGCCGATGGAATATTTGAGGGAAAAATGGTAAATATGAACATATAGAGGGTGTTTCAAAATTCAAATTTTAATTTGAAATTCCTTGAGTGATGTCAAGACGAAAATTTCATATAAACATAGGTCCACATATGCTTAGTTTTCAAAATAATATTTTTGTTTTTGTTTATTTTGACATATACTTGCCACACCAGTACTGAAGCATTTTTTATTGTCGGGATAGGAACCTTTGGTGCAACAGCGATTTTTTCTAAAATGGTTAGAAATACGAAAAAATCGCAAGAGGCAAAAAAGTTTGCAAATGAAACAATGATTTTAAAAAAAATCCTATATAACCACTACACACTCAAAATGTATGTGTAACTTTAAATGACATAAGAAAATATTATCCAAACAATAAATAAATAAATTATGTATTAGTAAATTGCAATTTAAAATTTTAAATAGTATCTTACAGACTAAAGAAAAAGTAACTGACAAACGCAACTGATGTTTGAAAGAGGATTAACTAATACTAAGCAAAAAATACATTTTGAAATCCATTCTTAAAATACAACAAAATCCCAAAAGAAGCAACAAAAATGTCCAACTCAAACGATGTTATTCTCACACAAGAAAATTTCGGTACGTTAAAATGTGAATGTAAAGAAGTAAAAGCCCTAAAAAAAATTATTTGGAAAAATACCAAAAACAAAGTATTGGTGCAAGTTATAAATTACGGAGCAACGATAACTCATTTGTATTTGCCCGATAAGAATGGAAAAATCGAAGATGTCGTTATGGGTTATGAAACTGTCGAAGATTACCAAAAGAATGTGGATTTTTACTTTGGGTCTACTGTTGGAAGATGTTCCGATGGAATATTTGAGGGAAAAATGGTAAATATGAACATATAGAGGGTGTTTCAGAATTCAAATTTTAATTTGAAATTCCTTGAGTAATGTCAAGAACAAATGCTTAGTTTTCAAAATATTATTTTTTATTTTTTATTTTGACATTACTTGCCATATCAGTACTGAAGAATTTTCTATTGTGGGGATAGGAGGCTTTGGTGCAACAGCGATATTCTCTAAAATGGGTAGAATTGCGAAAAAATCGCAAGTGACAAAAAAGTTTGTAAATGAAACAATGATTTAAAAAAAAATGCTATATAACCACTACACACTCAAAATGTATGTGTAACTCTAAATGACGCAAGAAAATATTATCCAAACAATAAATAAATAAATTATGTATTAGTAAATACAATATCAAATTTTGCAATTTAAAATTTTAAATAGTATCTTACCGACTAAAGAAAAAGTAACTGACAAACGCAACTGATGTTTGAAAGAGGATTAACTAATACTAAGCAAAAAATACATTTTGAAATCCATTCTTAAAATACAACAAAATCCCAAAAGAAGCAACAAAAATGTCCAACTCAAACGATGTTATTCTCACACAAGAAAATTTCGGTACGTTAAAATGTAAATGTAAAGAAGTAAAAGCCCTAAAAAAATTTATTCGGAAAAATACCAAAAACAAAGTATTGGTGCAAGTTGTAAATTACGGAGCAACAATAACTCATTTGTATTTGCCCGATAATTTGAGGGAAAAATGGTAAATATGAACATATAGAGGGTGTTTCAAAATTCAAATTTTAATGTGAAATTCCTTGAGTGATGTCAAGACGAAAATTCTATATAAACATAGGTCCACAAATCCTTAGTTTTTAAAATATTTTTTATTTTTATTTTGACATTACTTGCCATACCAGTACTAAAGCATTTTCTATTGTGGGGATAGGGCCTTTGGTGCAACAGCGATTTTCTCTAAAATGGTTAGAAATGCGAAAAAATCGCAAGTGACAAAAAAGTTTTAAATGAAACAGTGATTTAAAAAAAATATGCTATATATCTATTCACTACACACTCCAAATGTATGTGTAACTCTAAATGACGCAAGAAAATATAATCCAAACAATAAATAAATAAATTATCTTACCGACTAAAGAAAAAGTAACTGACAAACGCAACTGATGTTTGAAAGAGGATTAACTAATACTAAGCAAAAAATACATTTTGAAATCCATTCTTAAAATACAACAAAATCCCAAAAGAAGCAACAAAAATGTCCAACTCAAAAGATGTTATTCTCACACAAGAAAATTTTGGTACGTTAAAATGTGAATGTAAAGAAGTAAAAGCCCTAAAAAAATTTATTTGGAAAAATACCAAAAACAAAGTATTGGTGCAAGTTATAAATTATGGAGCAACGATAACTCATTTGTATTTGCCCGATAAGAATGGAAAAATCGAAGATGTCGTTATGGGTTATGAAACTGTCGAAGATTACCGAAAGAAAAATGTACATATAGAGGGTGTTTCAAAATTCAAATTTTAATGTGAAATTCCTTGAGTGATGTCAAGACAAAAATTTTATATAAACATCAACAAATGCTTAGTGACATACTTGCCATACCATTACTCAGTGGCGTATATAAGGGGGGGCCTGGGGGCCCGGGCCCCTCCCGAAGCTAAGATTTTTTTAGATATTTTCCACATATTTCCTGAATACAAACATAAACTGCCTTGGGCCCACCCCGAAACTTTTTTCTATATACGCCAGTGCCATTACTCAACGATTTTTAATTGTAGTGATAGGAGCCTTTGGTGCAACAGCGATTTTCTCCAAAATGGTTAGAGATGCGAAAGAATCGCAAGAGACTAAAAAGTTTGCAAATGAAACAAAAATTTCATTTCTTGTTTTAAACTTTACAGCCAGTGGCTTACAACAAAAAAAATGCGGGGGAAAAGGAGACATGACATGAACCCTAAAAAAATATCATCCTGTAGATTTTTACTATCATTTCGCATTTCTAATAGTGTAGTGACTATAAAGAATTCAACACTAAAATTATGTTACTAAATTTTGAAACACCCTGTATAATAAGTATTCTAACCAATTTTAAGTTTTATTTACGATATTAGTGCGCAAAATAATTACATAAAACAAAACTAACACTTGAAATTTTCTGATGTAGGTAAATCTTTTTGTAAAAAACACAATTCAACTGATAAAGGCACTTTAAACATAGCAAAAATGATAAGCATGCTATATAAGTAGCAATCAGGTATAAAAATGATAGTATTAAACTTGGTAGTGAAAATAATTTATTACACTTAAAAAAATGAGTTGCTGTGCAAAATCATCATCTACTCCAAGTTGTTGTAAAAGTGTCATCACTCTAAGCCCAGATGACTTTGGTTCAATTAAAACTTCATCTGGAAAAGTTTTACCAGTAAAACGATTTACCTGGAAAAATTCCAAAAACAATGCCGAAGTTCAAGTTATGTCTTATGGTGCCACTATCACCACTATAAAAATGCCCGATAAAAATGGATTGGTTGAAGATCTCATAACCGGTTTTGATCATTTCGATGATTATTTGACTATTAGGAACAGATTTTATGGAGCAACTATTGGAAGAGTTGCAAATCGGACTGCCAATGGAAAAATGGTAACGTAGAACTTAATCCATTTTGTTGATTGTATCTTAATTTAGTATCAGTATATGAGAATACTAAAACCTGAATAAATAACACTTGAAATTTTTCGAAATTTTCTCATGTAGGTAAGTCTTTTTGTAAAAAACACAATTCAACTTATAAAAGCACTTTAAATATAGCAGTAATGATAGTCGTGCTATATAAGTAACAATCAGGTATAAAACTACATTCATACCAAAAACATTCAACTGAATTTCTTTGATTCATACACAATTCTTTTATTACATTAGCAGATAGTATTAAACTTCGTAGTGAAAATAATTTATTACGCTTAAAAAAATGAGTTGCTGTGCAAAATCATCATCTTCTCCAAGTTGTTGTAAAAGTGTCATCACTCTAAGCCCAGATGACTTTGGTTCAATTCAAACTTCATCTGGAAATGTTTTACCAGTAAAAAGATTTACCTGGAAAAATTCCAAAAACAATGTCGAAGTTCAAGTTATGTCTTATGGTGCCACTATCACCACTATAAAAATGCCCGATAAATATGGATTGGTTGAAGATCTCATAACTGGTTTTGATACTGTCGATGAATATTTGACTCTTAAGAACAGATTTTATGGAGCAACTATTGGAAGAGTTGCAAATAGGACTGCCAATGGAAAAATGGTAACGTAGAACTTAATTTATTGTGTTGATTATATCTTAATTTAGTCTCAGTATTTGTGAACACTGAACCTGAATAAATAACACTTGAAATTTTTCGAAATTTTCTCATGTAGGTAAATATTTCTGTAAAAAACACAATTCAACTTATACAAGCACTTTAAACATAGCAGTAATGATAAGCGTGCTATATAAGTAACAATCAGGTATAAAACTACATTCATACACAATTATTTTATTACATTAGTAGATAGTATTAAACTTGGTAGTGAAAATAATTTATTACACTTAAAAAAATGAGTTGCTGGGCAAAATCATCATCTACTCCAAGTTGTTGTAAAAGTGTCATCACTCTAAGCCCAGATGACTTTGGTTCAATTAAAACTTCATCTGGAAAAGTTTTACCAATAAAAAGATTTACCTGGAAAAATTCCAAAAACAATGCCGAAGTTCAAGTTATGTCTTATGGTGCCACTATCACAACTATAAAAATGCCCGATAAAAATGGATTGGTTGAAGATCTCATAACCGGTTTTGATCATTTCGATGATTATTTGACTATTAGGAACAGATTTTATGGAGCAACTATTGGAAGAGTTGCAAATCGGACTGCCAATGGAAAAATGGTAATATAGAACTTAATTCATTGTGTTGATTATATCTTAATTTGGTCCAAGTATTTGTGAACACTGAACCTGAATAAATAACACTTGAAATTTTTCGAAATTTTCTCATGTAGGTAAATATTTCTGTAAAAAACACAATTCAACTTATACAAACACTTTAAACATAGCAGTAATGATAAGCGTGCTATATAAGTAACAATCAGGTATAAAACTACATTCATACAGAATTATTTTATTACATTAGTAGATAGTATTGTTACAAATTTAAGTATTTAAATTTTATAGTTAGAAATTATTTAGGTTTAGTGTAGTATTAGGTTGACGTATTTTATGGTTGTATTCTTAATCTAGGTTTTAGTTGCGTTATCTGTGACAAACTGGTATGCGAAAGTCTAGAAAAGGGCTGGAATGATTGCGAATCGAACAAGGATGGAAGGGTTCTAGAATAGTAGGCAGCCCTCATATATAAGGCCGGACGTCGTGCATCAGTCAGTCAGTCACAGATAACATACTGTAGTGGTCGTGAGATATTAGTGGTGAATTATTAGTAAGTTGGAGTGCGTGTTTTTGTACATAATTTGTGGAAATAAATTGACGTATCGTTTTCAACAATTGCGAGTTTTTAATTTGTCGTTGTGAACCCGTAACAGTATTAAACTTGGTAGTGAAAATAATTTATTACACTTAAAAAAATGAGTTGCTGGGCAAAATCATCATCTACTCCAAGTTGTTGTAAAAGTGTCATCACTCTAAGCCCAGATGACTTTGGTTCAAGTAAAACTTCATCTGAAAAAGTTTTACCAATAAACAGATTTACCTGGAAAAATTCCAAAAACAATGCCGAAGTTCAAGTTATGTCTTATGGTGCCACTATCACCACTATAAAAATGCCCCATAAAAATGGCTTGGTTGAAGATCTCATAACTGGTTTTGATACTGTCGATGAATATTTGACTCTTAAAAACAGATTTTATGGAGCAACTATTGGAAGAGTTGCAAATAGGACTGCTAAAGGAAAAATGGTAAAGTAGAACTTAATTTATTGTGTAAATTATATCTTAATTTAGTCTCAGTATTTGTGAACACTAAAACCTGAATAAATAACACTTGACATGTTTCGAAATTTACTCATGTAGGTAAATCTTTTTGTAAAAAATACAATTCAACTTATAAAAGCACTTTGAACATAGCAGTAATGATAAGCGTGCTATATAAGTAACAATCAGGTATAAAACTACATTCATACACAAATCTTTTATTACATGAGTAGATAGTATTAAACTTGGTAGTGAAAATAGTTTATTACACTTAAAAAAATGAGTTGCTGTGCAAAATCATCATCTACTCCAAGTTGTTGTAAAAGTGTCATCACTCTAAGCCCAGATGACTTTGGTTCAATTCAAACTTCATCTGGAAACGTTTTACCGATAAAAAGATTTACCTGGAAAAATTCCAAAAACAATGCCGAAGTTCAAGTTATGTCTTATGGTGCCACTATCACCACTATAAAAATGCCCGATAAAAATGGATTGGTTGAAGATCTCATAACCGGTTTTGATCATTTCGATGATTATTTGACTATTAGGAACAGATTTTATGGAGCAACTATTGGAAGAGTTGCAAATCGGACTGTCAATGGAAAAATGGTAATATAGTAATAATAACACAAATATTTCTGCAAAAAAACACAATTCAACTTATACAAGCACTTTAAACATAGCAGTAATGATAAGCGTGCTATATAAGTAACAATCAGGTATAAAACTACATTCATACACAATTCTTTTATTACATTAGTAGATAGTATTAAACTTGGTAGTGAAAATACTTTATTACACTTAAAAAAATGAGTTGCTGGGCAAAATCATCATCTACTCCAAGTTGTTGTAAAAGTGTCATCACTCTAGGCCCAGATGACTGTGGTTCAATTAAAACTTCATCTGGAAAAGTTTAACCAATAAAAAGATTTACCTGGAAAAATTCCAAAAACAATGCCGAAGTTCAAGTTATGTCTTATGGTGCCACTATCACAACTATAAAAATGCCCGATAAAAATGGATTGGTTGAAGATCTCATAACCGGTTTTGATCATTTCGATGATTATTTGACTATTAGGAACAGATTTTATGGAGCAACTATTGGAAGAGTTGCAAATCGGACTGCCAATGGAAAAATGGTAATATAGAACTTAATTCATTGTGTTGATTATATCTTAATTTGGTCCAAGTATTTGTGAACACTGAACCTGAATAAATAACACTTGAAATTTTTCGAAATTTTCTCATGTAGGTAAATATTTCTGTAAAAAACACAATTCAACTTATACAAACACTTTAAACATAGCAGTAATGATAAGCGTGCTATATAAGTAACAATCAGGTATAAAACTACATTCATACAGAATTATTTTATTACATTAGTAGATAGTATTGTTACAAATTTAAGTATTTAAATTTTATAGTTAGAAATTATTTAGGTTTAGTGTAGTATTAGGTTGACGTATTTTATGGTTGTATTCTTAATCTAGGTTTTAGTTGCGTTATCTGTGACAAACTGGTATGCGAAAGTCTAGAAAAGGGCTGGAATGATTGCGAATCGAACAAGGATGGAAGGGTTCTAGAATAGTAGGCAGCCCTCATATATAAGGCCGGACGTCGTGCATCAGTCAGTCAGTCACAGATAACATACTGTAGTGGTCGTGAGATATTAGTGGTGAATTATTAGTAAGTTGGAGTGCGTGTTTTTGTACATAATTTGTGGAAATAAATTGACGTATCGTTTTCAACAATTGCGAGTTTTTAATTTGTCGTTGTGAACCCGTAACAGTATTAAACTTGGTAGTGAAAATAATTTATTACACTTAAAAAAATGAGTTGCTGGGCAAAATCATCATCTACTCCAAGTTGTTGTAAAAGTGTCATCACTCTAAGCCCAGATGACTTTGGTTCAAGTAAAACTTCATCTGAAAAAGTTTTACCAATAAACAGATTTACCTGGAAAAATTCCAAAAACAATGCCGAAGTTCAAGTTATGTCTTATGGTGCCACTATCTCCACTATAAAAATGCCCCATAAAAATGGCTTGGTTGAAGATCTCATAACTGGTTTTGATACTGTCGATGAATATTTGACTCTTAAAAACAGATTTTATGGAGCAACTATTGGAAGAGTTGCAAATAGGACTGCTAAAGGAAAAATGGTAAAGTAGAACTTAATTTATTGTGTAAATTATATCTTAATTTAGTCTCAGTATTTGTGAACACTAAAACCTGAATAAATAACACTTGACATGTTTCGAAATTTACTCATGTAGGTAAATCTTTTTGTAAAAAATACAATTCAACTTATAAAAGCACTTTGAACATAGCAGTAATGATAAGCGTGCTATATAAGTAACAATCAGGTATAAAACTACATTCATACACAAATCTTTTATTACATGAGTAGATAGTATTAAACTTGGTAGTGAAAATAGTTTATTACACTTAAAAAAATGAGTTGCTGTGCAAAATCATCATCTACTCCAAGTTGTTGTAAAAGTGTCATCACTCTAAGCCCAGATGACTTTGGTTCAATTCAAACTTCATCTGGAAACGTTTTACCGATAAAAAGATTTACCTGGAAAAATTCCAAAAACAATGCCGAAGTTCAAGTTATGTCTTATGGTGCCACTATCACCACTATAAAAATGCCCGCTAAAAATGGATTGGTTGAAGATCTCATAACTGGTTTTGATACTGTCGATGAATATTTGACTATTAAGAACAGATTTTACGGAGCAACTATTGGAAGAGTTGCAAATCGGACAGCCAATGGAAAAATTGTAACGTAGAACTTAATCCATTGTGTTGATTATATCTTAATTTAGTCTCAGTATTTGTGAACACTAAAACCTGAATAAGTAACACTGTAAGGGGACGCGAAACTCAGTAGTTCAGTCAAGAAAGTTGGTTAGGTACACCGACGGATCCAATAAGAACAATGAATCTGGAGCAGGAGTATATGACCAGCCCCTAGAGCAAACTGATTTGCATCTGCATATAGAGTTCAACTAATAACAGTACTTTAAACATAAGAAGTAGTAATGAAGCGTGATAAAGATAACAATCAGGTATAAAAAATGCACTCACACACAAATCTTTTAATACATAAGTAGATACTAGATAGTATCAGATGCTGATATAACAATGCCTAAGTTCAAGTTATTTCTTATGGTGCCACTATCATATATAGATATCATAACCTGTAGTTTCAGTATTTGTGAACACTAAAACCTGAATAATAACACTATAACGGGACGAAAAACTTCAAAGTAGTAGTTCAGTCGGAAAAGTTGGTTAGGTACACCGACAGATCCAATAAGAACAATGAATCCGGAGCAGGAGTATATGCATATGGCCTATCCCCTATAGCAAACTGGTTTGTATCTATAGGGAAACAGACCACAGTATTCCAAGCCGAAATACATACCAGCACCGGGTACGAAGTCCCAAGGCCCAAATACAATATCAAAACCTTGAAAGCCATCTATTAGGAAATGCAACCATCGACAACGAGATTGAGTCCCTATTCTGTGCACTGTAGAATTCCATAGCAGTATGTTGTGTCACTTTCTAAATGCGAAAAGTAGTAAGAGATAACGACATTTAGCTATAAAATTCTACAGTACGAGAAATCTGACTGCAGCAACGCTTGAAATGCGCCAGCGCAGCAATCGGACGACTTTAGGAAAGGGTCTTCAACCAACAACCAGAACGTCAACGCTAAGACCTATTGAAGGCACATCAAATGCCTAGAAAAATATCACAGCGCTGCCTAAGAAGGATCTTGAGAATCAAATAGCAGGATCGGCGTACAAATATAAGCGTATTGGAACAGGCAGGAACAACTAGTATGGAATTATTTTCAAGCATCAACTTCGATGGACTTCGCATGCCCGAGTCACGTCTTCCAAAGCAGATATTCTATGGACAACTGATGGAGGGAAGAAGAAATCAGGGAGAACAACAGAATAGATACAAGAACGTTCCCAAGAACAGAATGATAAAATAGATAGACACCAACAACTTTGAGACGGTGGCAAATATAGAGCTGCCTGAGGCCGCCTAGTCCATTAAGGATCACAAAGATTTAAACAGGAGCGACGAAGGCTAGAACTGCAGAAGAGAGACCGCGGAAAGGGATGAGAAAATCAAGAAAGGAACGGCCAATCTATCGCAGGAAACTGGGTGTGCCACAACTGCGGAAGAGTGTGAATACCGAGTGTTTGCCTATGATATACCTTAGAGATGTGTCTGCAGGAAAACCTAAGAAAAAGATATCTTAATAAGGATATCATAATTTTCTCAGATGGCCAAGCAGTATCCAAAGCTCTAGCATGTCAACAAACAAACTCAAAAGTCGTTTGTGCCGGGGCACTAGCAATAACTAACACCAATTTTAGATACCCACAATGTTTTAGGTAATAGAAGGCAAAGAATACCAACTAGCTCTTAACAATGGACCCAATCATCTTCACGGAGGTGTTCAAGGTTTCGATAAGGTCGTGTGGGATTCCTACACGAGGGGAAACAAACTGTGGTTGACATACCATGCCAAAGACTTGGAAGAAGGGTACCCTGGTGATTTGATTGCGACTGTCAGTTTCGAGTTGACTTCGAAAAATGAATTTGTCATCGAATATAAGTAAGTAAAAACTTGAGAAATTATTTTGTAACAAAACGCTAATTACACAAAATCGCAGTTGAGAACTGAGAAGAACTTGACCACAGAACAGAAATGTCAAACAAAAACAGTTACTAAATTGCGGCCATTTTGAATTTGCCACTTTAACTTTGTTTATCTATAATCCAATCCGTTTATATGTTTTATAATTTGTGGATTATATAGAACCTTCGAACATTGAACGAGCAATCATCTAAGAGTGGAACAAATAAAATTTACATTACTTTTAGAGCTGTAACGAATAAACCAACCCCAGTGAACCTAACCAACCATTCCTACTTTAACTTAGCTGGTCATGGTAAAGGCGCTGAAGAACTGTACAAACACCAAATTACCTTAAATGCTGATGCAATAACTGAGATCAATGAAAATGGAACGCCTTCGGGTATGTATTTGGTCAATATCCACTTAAATTCAGAGAAAATATACATCTAAATATACAGAATGGCGAATATAAATGGAACACTGGTTTTAACGGGTTAATAACACGTCTAACTTATTGAAAGGTCGAAATCGAACCTAATCTTGGTCACCTGATCACCAATTTATCCTACAAAAGATAAAAAAAGAATGAAAAAATACGTAAAACCTATTTATTTATTCAATCAGGGAAACGATAGTGAACCAGTATTGTATCTTGTAGTCAGTTTTATTTACTGTAGTCAGGCAAGTCACGTTTAGGATGGACATGTCTTTTTCCGAAACATCAGTGTCCGTGGTTGACTTTACCGCTTTGAAGTTGCCTTTTCTACTTTGTTAACTCAATGTTTTCGGTTCAGAACCGACGCGACGCCGTGGAGACGGTAATGGCAAGGTTGGGTGAACTGTCTTTCTTCCTTATATACCGGTTGACGTTTTCGTTTCGCCATGGACTTATCTTTCCTGGGTTAGCAGTCATTGCACTTGTTGAATGAAGAAATAGGTTTCGTCTTTTTTTTCATTCTATTTTATTTACCTTGTATCTTGTAGTCAGTTTGATTTACTGTAGTCAGGCAAGCCACGCTGAGCTGGAAATGCCTTTTTCCGAAACACCGGTGTCCGTGGTTGACTTTACCCCTTTGAACTTACTTTTTATACTTTGTTATAATTTTTCTCGCCGTCTCGTGATGACACACAGCCTTTGTTATTTCAGTTAATTTTGACGGGTGTCCGGGATTTTATACTTTTACCTAATTTTTTTCTGAACACAAGACTCTTTAGGCACGGTTTGAAATTCATAATATCGCCGCAAACCTGAAAATATCTCGCCTACTGCCAACAAAAGTTGTCTACCAAACAAATATTGAGTTTTCTCATTTCAAAGTTTTCAACAGGGATATTTGGGACTGAAATTAGGTGGAGAGAAACTAATAGGGCGGCCGCGAAAAAGTTTTTATTTTTATTGAATTTATAATACCGCAGGAAACTTTTCTAAACGTACTTTCTCAAAAACGCTTTAACTTCCATCAAGATTAATTCATTTTTATAAGGTGTAAACCTTTGAAATTGTATTTTATACTTTCTTGTTAACCCATTGTTTTCGGTTCTGAACCGATGCCGTGGAGATGGTGAGCATGGTCTGGTTGAACTGTGCCGAAATGTCTTTCTTCCTTATATACCGGTTGACGTTTTCGTTTCGCCATGGACTTATGTTTCCTGGGTTAGCTGTCATTGCACTTGTTGAATGAAAAAATAGGTTTCGTCTTTTTTTTCATTCTATTTTATTTACCTTGTATCTTGTAGTCAGTTTGATTTACTGTAGTCAGGCAAGCCACGCTGAGCTGGAAATGCCTTTTTCCGAAACACCGGTGTCCGTGGTTGACTTTACCCCTTTGAACTTGCTATTCATACTTTGTTATAATTTTTCTCGCCGTCTCGTGATGACACACAGCCTTTGTTATTTCAGTTAATTTTGACGGGTTTCCGGGATTTTATACTTTTACCTAATTTTTTTCTGAACACAAGACTCTTTAGGCACGGCTTGAAATTCATAATATCGCCGCAAACTTGAAAATATCTAGCCTACTGCCAACAAAAGTTGTCTACCAAACAAATATTGAGTTTTCTCATTTCAAAGTTTTCAACAGGGATATTTGGGACTGAAATTAGGTGGAGAGAAACTAATAGGGCGGCCGCGAAAAAGTTTTTATTTTTCTTGAATTTATAATACCGCAGGGAACTTTTCTAAACGTACTTTCCCAAAAACGCTTTAACCTCCATCAAGATTAATTCATTTTTATAAGGTGTAAACCTTTGAAGTTGCATTTTATACTTTCTTGTTAACCCATTGTTTTCGGTTCTGAACCGACGCCGTGGAGATGGTGAGCATGGTCTGGTTGAACTGTGCCGAAATGTCTTTCTTCCTTATATACCGGTTGACGTTTTCGTTTCGCCATGGACTTATGTTTCCTGGGTTAGCTGTCATTTCACTTGTTGAATGAAGAAATAGGTTTCGTCTTTTTTTTTCATTCTATTTTATTTACCTTGTATCTTGTAGTCAGTTCGATTTACTGTAGTCAGGCAAGCCACGCTGAGCTGGAAATGCCTTTTTCCGAAACACCGGTGTCCGTGGTTGACTTTACCCCTTTGAACTTGCTATTCATACTTTGTTATAATTTTTCTCGCCGTCTCGTGATGACACAGAGCCTTTGTTATTTCAGTTAATTTTGACGGGTTTCCGGCATTTTATACTTTTACCTAATTTTTTTCTGAACACAAGACTCTTTAGGCACGGCTTGAAATTCATAATATCGCCGCAAACTTGAAAATATCTAGCCTACTGCCAACAAAAGTTGTCTACCAAACAAATATTGAGTTTTCTCATTTCAAAGTTTTCAACAGGGATATTTGGGACTGAAATTAGGTGGAGAGAAACTAATAGGGCGGCCGCGAAAAAGTTTTTATTTTTGTTGAATTTATAATACCGCAGGAAACTTTTCTAAACGTACTTTCCCAAAAACGCTTTAACTTCCATCAAGATTAATTCATTTTTATAAGGTGTAAACCTTTGAAGTTGTATTTTATACTTTCTTGTTAACCCATTGTTTTCGGTTCTGAACCGACGCCGTGGAGATGGTGAGCATGGTCTGGTTGAACTGTGCCGAAATGTCTTTCTTCCTTATATACCGGTTGACGTTTTCGTTTCGCCATGGACTTATGTTTCCTGGGTTAGCTGTCATTTCACTTGTTGAATGAAGAAATAGGTTTCGTCTTTTTTTTCATTCTATTTTATTTACCTTGTATCTTGTAGTCAGTTCGATTTACTGTAGTCAGGCAAGCCACGCTGAGCTGGAAATGCCTTTTTCCGAAACACCGGTGTCCGTGGTTGACTTTACCCCTTTGAACTTGCTATTCATACTTTGTTATAATTTTTCTCGCCGTCTCGTGATGACACACAGCCTTTGTTATTACAGTTAATATTGACGGGTTTCCGGGATTTTATACTTTTAGCTAAATTTTTTCTTAACACAAGACTTAGGCACGGCTTGAAATTCATAATATCGCCGCAAACCTGAAAATATCTAGCCTACTGCCAACAAAAGTTGTCTACCAAACAAATATTGAGTTTTCTCATTTCAAAGTTTTCAACAGGGATATTTGGGACTGAAATTAGGTGGAGAGAAACTAATAGGGCGGCCGCGAAAAAGTTTTTATTTTTATTGAATTTATAATACCGCAGGAAACTTTTCTAAACGTACTTTCCCAAAAACGCTTTAACTTCCATCAAGATTAATTCATTTTTATAAGGTGTAAACCTTTGAAGTTGCATTTTATACTTTCTTGTTAACCCATTGTTTTCGGTTCTGAACCGACGCCGTGGAGATGGTGAGCATGGTCTGGTTGAACTGTGACGAAATGTCTTTCTTCCTTATATACCGGTTGACGTTTTCGTTTCGCCATGGACTTATGTTTCCTGGGTTAGCTGTCATTGCACTTGTTGAATGAAGAAATAGGTTTCGTCTTTTTTTTCATTCTATTTTATTTACCTTGTATCTTGTAGTCAGTTTGATTTACTGTAGTCAGGCAAGCCACGCTGAGCTGGAAATGCCTTTTTCCGAAACACCGGTGTCCGTGGTTGACTTTACCCCTTTGAACTTACTTTTTATACTTTGTTATAATTTTTCTCGCCGTCTCGTGATGACACACAGCCTTTGTTATTTCAGTTAATATTGACGGGTTTCCGGGATTTTATACTTTTACCTAATTTTTTTCTGAACACAAGACTCTTTAGGCACGGTCTGAAATTCATAATAACGCCGCAAACCTGAAAATATCTAGCCTACTGCCAACAAAAGTTGTCTACCAAACAAATATTGAGTTTTCTCATTTCAAAGTTTTCAACAGGGATATTTGGGACTGAAATTAGGTGGAGAGAAACTAATAGGGCGGCCGCGAAAAAGTTTTTATTTTTCTTAAATTTATAATACCGCAGGAAACTTTTCTAAACGTACTTTCCCAAAAACGCTTTAACTTCCATCAAGATTAATTCATTTTTATAAGGTGTAGACCTTTGAAGTTGTATTTTATACTTTCTTGTTAACCCATTGTTTTCGGTTCTGAACCGACGCCGTGGAGATGGTGAGCATGGTCTGGTTGAACTGTAACGAAATGTCTTTCTTCCTTATATACCGGTTGACGTTTTCGTTTCGCCATGGACTTGTTGAATGAAGAAATAGGTTTTGTCTTTTTTTTCATTCTATTTTATTTACCTTGTATCTTGTAGTCAGTTCGATTTACTGTAGTCAGGCAAGCCACGCTGAGCTGGAAATGCCTTTTTCCGAAACACCGGTGTCCGTGGTTGACTTTACCCCTTTGAACTTGCTTTTTATACTTTGTTATAATTTTTCTCGCCGTCTCGAGATGACACACGGCCTTCGTTATTTCAGTTAATTTTGACGGGTTTCCGGGATTTTATACTTTTACCTAATTTTTTTCTGAACACAAGACTCTTTAGGCACGGTTTAAAATTCATAATATCGCCGCAAACCTGAAAATATCTAGCCTACAACAAGGATATTTGGGACTGAAATTAGGTGGAGAGAAACTAATAGGGCCGCCGCGAAAAAGTTTTTATTTTTCTTGAATTTATAATACCGCAGGGAACTTTTCTCAACGTACTTTTCCAAAAACGCTTTAACTTCCATCAAGATTAATTCATTTTTATAAGGTGTAAACCTTTGAAGTTGCATTTTATACTTTCTTGTTAACCCATTGTCATTGCACTTGTTGAATGAAGAAATAGGTTTCGTCTTTTTTTTCATTCTATTTTATTTACCTTGTATTTTGTAGTCAGTTCGATTTACTGTACTCAGGCAAGCCACGCTGAGCTGGAAATGCCTTTTTCCGAAACACCGGTGTCCGTGGTTGACTTTACCCCTTTGAAGTTGCTTTTTATACTTTGTTATAATTTTTCTCGCCGTCTCGTGATGACACACAGCCTTTGTTATTTCAGTTAATTTTGACGGGTTTCCGGCATTTTATACTTTTAGCTAATTTTTTTCTGAACACAAGACTCTTTAGGCACGGCTTGAAATTCATAATATCGCCGCAAACTTGAAAATATCTAGCCTACTGCCAACAAAAGTTGTCTACCAAACAAATATTGAGTTTTCTCATTTCAAAGTTTTCAACAGGGATATTTGGGACTGAAATTAGGTGGAGAGAAACTAATAGGGCGGCCGCGAAAAAGTTTTTATTTTTATTGAATTTATAATACCGCAGGGAACTTTTCTAAACGTACTTTCCCAAAAACGCTTTAACTTCCATCAAGATTAATTCATTTTTATAAGGTGTAAACCTTTGAAGTTGTATTTTATACTTTCTTGTTAACCCATTGTTTTCGGTTCTGAACCGACGCCGTGGAGATGGTGAGCATGGTCTGGTTGAACTGTGCCGAAATGTCTTTCTTCCTTATATACCGGTTGACGTTTTCGTTTCGCCATGGACTTATGTTTCCTGGGTTAGCTGTCATTGCGCTTGTTGAATGAAGAAATAGGTTTCGTCTTTTTTTTCATTCTATTTTATTTTCCTTGTATCTTGTAGTC
This sequence comes from Aspidapion aeneum, assembly GCA_963576565.1. Lineage (NCBI taxonomy): Eukaryota > Metazoa > Arthropoda > Insecta > Coleoptera > Brentidae > Aspidapion > Aspidapion aeneum. The sequence continues at coordinate 113,875,751 of OY755042.1, forward strand.
AGTTCGATTTACTGTAGTCAGGCAAGCCACGCTGAGCTGGAAATGCCTTTTTCCGAAACACCAGTGTCATGATGACACACAGCCTTTGTTATTTCAGTTAATTTTGACGGGTTTCCGGCATTTTATACTTTTACCTAATTTTTTTCTGAACACAAGACTCTTTAGGCACGGCTTGAAATTCATAATATCGCCGCAAACCTGAAAATATCTAGCCTACTGCCAACAAAAGTTGTCTACCAAACAAATATTGAGTTTTCTCATTTCAAAGTTTTTAACAGGAATATTTGGGACTGAAATTAGGTGGAGAGAAACTAATAGAGCGGCCGCGAAAAAGTTTTTATTTTTCTTGAATTTATAATACCGCAGGGAACTTTTCTAAACGTACTTTCCCAAAAACGCTTTAACTTCCATCAAGATTAATTCATTTTTATAAGGTGTAAACCTTTGAAGTTGCATTTTATACTTTCTTGTTAACCCATTGTTTTCGGTTCTGAACCGACGCCGTGGAGATGGTGAGCATGGTCTGGTTGAACTGTGCCGAAATGTCTTTCTTCCTTATATACCGGTTGACGTTTTCGTTTCGCCATGGACTTATGTTTCCTGGGTTAGCTGTCGTTTGAATGAATAAATAGGTTTCGTCTCTTTTTTCATTCTATTTTATTTACCTTGTATCTTGTAGTCAGTTTGATTTACTGTAGTCAGGCAAGCCACGCTGAGCTAGAAATGCCTTTTTCCGAAACACCGGTGTCCGTGGTTGACTTTACCCCTTTGAACTTACTTTTTATACTTTGTTATAATTTTTCTCGCCGTCTCGTGATGACACACAGCCTTTGTTATTTCAGTTAATATTGACGGGTTTCCGGGATTTTATACTTTTAGCTAAATTTTTTCTTAACACAAGACTTAGGCACGGCTTGAAATTCATAATATCGCCGCAAACTTGAAAATATCTAGCCTACTGCCAACAAAAGTTGTCTACCAAACAAATATTGAGTTTTCTCATTTCAAAGTTTTCAACAGGGATATTTGGGACTGAAATTAGGTGGAGAGAAACTAATAGGGCGGCTGCGAAAAAGTTTTTATTTTTCTTGAATTTATAATACCGCAGGAAACTTTTCTAAACGTACTTTTCCAAAAACGCTTTAACTTCCATCAAGATTAATTCATTTTTATAAGGTGTAAACCTTTGAAGTTGTATTTTATACTTTCTTGTTAACCCATTGTTTTCGGATCTGAACCGACGCCGTGGAGATGGTGAGCATGGTCTGGTTGAACTGTGCCGAAATGTCTTTCTTCCTTATATACCGGTTGACGTTTTCGTTTCGCCATGGACTTATGTTTCCTGGGTTAGCTGTCATTGCGCTTGTTGAATGAAGAAATAGGTTTCGTCTTTTTTTTCATTCTATTTTATTTTCCTTGTATCTTGTAGTCAGTTCGATTTACTGTAGTCAGGCAAGCCACGCTGAGCTGGAAATGCCTTTTTCCGAAACACCGGTGTCCGTGGTTGACTTTACCCCTTTGAACTTGCTTTTTATACTCTGTTATAATTTTTCTCGCCGTCTCGTGATGACACACAGCCTTTGTTATTTCAGTTAATTTTGACGGGTTTCCGGCATTTTATACTTTTACCTAATTTTTTTCTGAACACAAGACTCTTTAGGCACGGCTTGAAATTCATAATATCGCCGCAAACTTGAAAATATGTAGCCTACTGCCAACAAAAGTTGTCTACCAAACAAATATTGAGTTTTCTCATTTCAAAGTTTTCAACAGGGATATTTGGGACTGAAATTAGGTGGAAAGAAACTAATAGGGCGGCTGCGAAAAAGTTTTTATTTTTCTTGAATTTATAATACCGCAGGAAACTTTTCTAAACGTACTTTTCCAAAAACGCTTTAACTTCCATCAAGATTAATTCATTTTTATAAGGTGTAAACCTTTGAAGTTGCATTTTATACTTTCTTGTTAACCCATTGTTTTCGGTTCTAAACCGACGCCGTGGAGATGGTGAGCATGGTCTGGTTGAACTGTGACGAAATGTCTTTCTTCCTTATATACCGGTTGACGTTTTCGTTTCGCCATGGACTTATGTTTCCTGGATTAGCTGTCGTTTCACTTGTTGGATGAAGAAATAGGTTTTGTCTTTTTTTCATTCTATTTTATTTACCTTGTATCTTGTAGTCAGTTTGATTTACTGTAGTCAGGCAAGCCACGCTGAGCTGGAAATGCCTTTTTCCGAAACACCGGTGTCCGTGGTTGACTTTACCCCTTTGAACTTGATTTTTATACTTTGTTATAATTTTTCTCGTTGTCTCGTGATGACACACAGCCTTTGTTATTTCAGTTAATATTGACGGGTTTCCGGGATTTTATACTTTTAGCTAAATTTTTTCTTAATACAAGACTTAGGCACGAAATTCATAATATCGCCGCAAACTTGAAAATATCTAACCTACTGCCAACAAAAGTTGTCTACCAAACAAATATTGAGTTTTCTCATTTCAAAGTTTTCAACAGGGATATTTGGGACTGAAATTAGGTGGAGAGAAACTAATAGGGCGGCCGCGAAAAAGTTTTTATTTTTCTTGAATTTATAATACCGCAGGGAACTTTTCTAAACGTACTTTCCCAAAAACGCTTTAACTTCCATCAAGATTAATTCTTTTATACAGCAAGCTAAGCAGTGGTGGCTGCTACATGGAGGGCAACGGGGCAGTGCCGTCCCAAAACCAGACAAAAAACAGTATTTTTATTTGATTTATTTAAAAAAAGTTAAATTTTCCCTTACGACATGATTGTCTAGTTCTTTTTATTATCTATAGTTAACGTCAAGCGATTAATTTGATGAACTTTTTTAGCGTAAATAATTACAAGCCGGCAGCGCCGCGCGGGGCAAGGTTTCAAGTTCACCCGGTTTACAGCGGTGTATGGATGTTTTCGAGCGAGAGCGGGAGGAATGTGTGTTTTAGTTGAAGTCGGCCATCATCATCGTGCGGAAACGTCAATTGCCCTTCTACACGATGCCGGTTCTATCCTTAGTAAAGAAGTATGAGTTTGTTTTGATTTGAGCTATGTCAGTACAGTAATGTATGGATAATCCGAACAGAAAGTTGGCAGAACCCGTTCGGTTTATCAAAACTTTCGGATTATAGAATTCAAAATAAATGATATGTTTAAATCGAATACGTTTGGTTTAAAGATACATTTCTTAACCGTACAAATACATTTTTATCACAAAAAGTTCACGCATTCAATGGCTATAAAAACATTTATTTATGTTATACAGAAATACAAACATTTATACACACTATAACGTACGTATTTCAAAGTGAAAACAAACTTCTAAGGAACACCTTACAATACGTTACATGGGTATGTATGTACTATAGAAAATAAGTACAGGCATATTGCAAATACATACGAAAAATACCTACAGTATGTATATGTAGTTCGGATTGCAGAATTCAAGGTGTTCAGATTATGGATCATCATTTACGAAATTGGGGCGTTCGGATTATAGAGTATTTCGGATTAAGGGGGGTTCGGACTATCCATACATTACTGTAGTAAAAAACATTGCCGGTCGCGTGTCATTGTTTTTGTTATCGTTTGTTTATAACATGGAAATAAATACGGTCAATTATATAATTAACTGTGCAAATTTAAATACGTTGACATATGAACTTCGATTATAAATAAAATCCTAAAAATTAACCAAAATTTTAGTGCAGGTAATAAAAAATTATACGATGCTGAAAACCGTTGCGCGGTTGTGAAAAACGAAATGCTTTTTTTTGCTTTATTTTTCTCATTATGAACAATCCACGAAGTGATCCTGCGTGGGTGGTAAAAGGAATGTGTGATATCTAGCACTTTAGTGAAAAGTTAAAGACACAGTGCTACTTATTTAAATAACTACATAGAATTTTCTATGCTAGGCAAGACTGATATTAGGTGCCAATTGAATAGTGCCTATAGGCAAAACATTACCGAACATAATAAAAATGTGGCAAAAAATAGACATATACTTAGTAGGTTAATAGACTGTTTACAATTCTGTGGGATTTTTGAGGTTGCTCTACGAGGCCATGATGGGTCTGAAACTGGTGCTAATCCAAGCACTTTGCGCATGTAAAAAAAGGGCGGATCTGAGGGCACGGCAGTGCCTCGCCAAGTTCGCGCGCCGTAACCATCTTTTCTGGAAACATATTAGCCGATATTTGACCTACCTAAAACTCTACTTCGGAATGAGCTACGAATCTCAAACTTTGCACAGTCGGAATTCCATAAAGTAGTAAAGTAGTTATGAAATTTCAAAAAACGTCGAAATTATCACTCACTCACTGACTCACTCATGTATAGATCATCAATATTCTACTGTACTTCCAGACATGCTACAAAGCTGAAATTTGGCAGACTGATAGAAATTATGACCAAACCCCTGGAAAAAATCAAAAAACCCCAAAATTTTAATTTACTCCCCTCTCCTATACATTTAAAGTTATGTAAAATTAGCATCGCCCACTTCCAGAAATGCTTTGGCAGACTGATAGGAACTATGATAAAACTATAGGAAAAAATTAAAACACCCCAAAATTCTAATTTACTTCCCTCCCCTATAAATGTAAAGTTAAGTAAAAGTAACATTGCCTACTTCCAGACATACTAGAGAGCTGAGCTTTGGAAGACCGATAGTAACTATGATAAAGTTATAGAAAAAAATTAAAACACCCCAAAATTCTAATTTACTTCCTTCCCCTATTAACGTAAAGTTATGTAAAAGTAACACTGCCCACTTCCAGAAACGCTAGAGAGCTGAACTTTTTAAGACTGAAAGACAAAATGATAAAATATATGAAAAAATTTAAAAACACCAACATTTTAAGTTACTTCCCTCTCCTATAAATGTAAATTTATATAAAACTAACATTGCCCACTTCCAGAAATGCTAGAGAGCTGAGCATTGGAATGCTGATAGCAATTATGATAAAACCATGGGAAAAAATTTAAAAAGTCCAATATTTTAATTTACTCTCCGCCCCTATAAATGTAAAGTTATGTAAAAGTAATATTACCCACTTCCAGAAACGCTAGAGAGCTGAGCATTGGAAGACTGATAGGAACTATGATAAAAACTATAGGACAAAATTTAAAAACACGACAATTTTAATTTATTTCCCTCCCCTATACATGTAAAGTTATGTAAAAGTAACATTCTGCACTTTCAGAAACGCTAGAGAGCTGAGCTTTGGAAGGCTGATAGGAACTACGATAAAACCATGAAAAAAAATTAAAAAATCTCAAAAATTTAAGTAAGGCATTGCAAAAGTTTTGAACAATATTCCGCATATTTTACTACTTTAAAAATTAAGTATTATCTAATTCCTTTAAAAAAGAAGTGAAATCGTAACAAAAACATTTCATGTAAAAAAAGCCAAGTACGCGAAAATGGCATTACGTAAAAAAAATTGAGATAAAAGTAAAGCCAAGTTTTCAAATACAAATTTCAAAATGAAAGGTTTTTACTAGTTTGGAAATATTTTTCTAAACTTGGCTATTACGGCTGTAAATGACTCTTAGGCGCAGTGCTAAATTGAACATAAAGAAGTTTGGCTGTAATAGCAAAGTTTAAAAAAACATTTCCAAACTAGTAAGAACCTTTCATTTTGAAATTTGTATTGGAAAACTTGGCTTTACTTTTATCTCAATTCTTTTTACGGAATGCCATTTTCGCGTACTTGGCTTTTTTTACATGAAATGTTTTTGTTATGATAGACTTTATCTATAAACAAATAAACTAAAAACTACACCAAGTAGCTGCTTGTTTGTAAAATGCTAAAATAAAATTGTTTAGGTAAGTTTTTTATCTCCTTTTCCATGCAATATAAATTTCTGCCCCCCCCCCCCAATTTATAAAGGCACCAGCCGCCACTGAGCTTAAGATAAACTCAGATAAGATAAGATACATTTATTGCCTGTTAAGAAGAATTGTATAGGGTACGTCAAAGTTTTTGCAATGTCTTCTAAACACAAAATGTATTTTGTAGAAGAGACGTTTGACTCTTAAAGTCGGGAAAAATACAATAAAAAAATAAAAAAACAAATACCTACAATAAAAATTGCAACCCCGAGACAACAACACTCCACATCCTTTCTAAGCAAGCCAGACAAACACAGAACGAACCAACTCCTGGAATTAAACAGGAATAGCCTAAGAATAATCACAGGGCTATACACAGGCCAATGCCGACTCAACAAACACATGAACAGACTGGGAGTAAGCAACACACCAGCGTGTAGGTTCTGTGGTGTTGAGGAGGCAACGCCACTTCATCTAATCTGCCACTGCGTAGCAAGACAAAGAACTAGGGCGAAAATATTCGGGCCTGGACAGATACACAGACAAGATCTTGAGGAAATATCACCAAACAAACTGATCTGCTTCATAAAGGAGATAGGTATTGGTGATATTTAAGTTGGGATGAGCCACAATAGACCACTTGAGTCGCAGTGGAGGGGCGACACTCGCACCACTCATAGTTAAACCTAACCTAACCTAACCTAAATTACAATGAAAATTACAATGTCCACTCCACAAAGTCCTTCACATCATACAATGTTTTTTTCACACAAATAGCTCTTTAAATCTTAACACATTTTAACATCTAAATAATTTGGACTTCTTAGATATTTCGGGTGCAAACGATTTCTCACACGGTTTTCAGATTTAGATTTAGAATTAAATAAAAATAGATGAATGAATGATGATGAGATGAATTCCAAGACGTGCGCAAGCGTTGATCTGTCACTTCTGCCAACCAATCAACTGAGAGATATTTCAGTATGGTTTTATACAGCAAAACTTTAATAATTCCCAGTTCTTTTTGATGAAAATTCGTCGTTTTTGTTCTGTGAAAATGCCGGTGACGTGCAAGTTGTGTGACAAATTATTTAGTGCCCAATTTAATTTGAATAAACACTGTCATCGGGGTTCTACTATATGTCTATGCTACGATAAACACTTTTTTTTAAGATTTAGCGCATTTAAATTTGTCAATACTCCCATGGCAAAACAAAATAAACGTGAAATGCATATAGAAGAAATACTGCATATACCTCAAAAAATATTAATCGCAGCACATAGATATTGTATATGTTTGAAATCAAAAAGAAAAGACGAATCTTAAAATGCAAAAATATACAGGGTGTTCCCTCTCAAAAAATCGACTTTATTGTCACACCCTGTACAGGGTGTCCCAAATTCGTTATTTTTTTGTGGTGTCTAAAGGTGAAAATTACATTTAGATATAGCAAGCCGTTTTTAAGCTACCGAGTTTTTTTGTCTGCATTTTGCTTTTGTGTAAATAGCTTTCTTATAGATCTTTTCTTGAAGAATTGACAGATGTAAACGGTTTTTATTTATCTCTTTTGGTTTTTAAAATATTGCATAAAGTTGTTATTTTTCTTACAGAATAACTCTAAAACTCTCTCTAAAATTTCCTTTTAAATGATGTATCACACAATTTTATAATATTAAAATATTTTAAACCCATTAAGCAAACTAAAATATGTGGTAAAAATAATAAAAAAAACAAAAATATAAAGAAATCCCACTAATCCCATAAAGAAAAATTAATTTTATGTGATATCTCAAAAACTAAACGTGACAAATGAAATTTAATTTAACAGTTGAATTCCTCTTAAAAAAGTGTCTAAAGAATGTTTTCACAGAAATAAAAATATTAATAAATAAACAAGTTATAGACCCCTTCCCAAAATGCAGACTTTTTAAAAACACCCCGTAGTTTAAAAACGGCTTGCTATATCAAAATGCGATTTTCACCTTTAAGCTTCTTTTGAAATTTGAGTGTCGCAAAGTGGGATCAGGTTTTTTTAGCCCCTCTAGAAATACCCGAAACTCCCCAAAAACATCGAATTTGGATCACCCTGTAAAAAATTATGTTGGCTTTTAAAGTTCATCATCATAATTAACCAAAAAAAATCTGCAATTTATTATAGCCCTTTATTTTCAATGATAAAGTTGCTGAGTGCTCCGGTTATAAAAAACCACCCGGTACCTACATAAAATCAGTGGCGCACCCAGGAATGTGTCTTGGGGGGGGCCGACAGCTACAAAGCGCGCCCTCAAAAAACTTGCGACCAAAAAAAAAAAAAAAGTCATCATGTCTTTTTGCAACTGCGCCACTGCTTGGGGTTAGGGGGGGCCCGCAGCCTCCTGATGTCAAATTTTAAGGTATTTATCAAATATGTAGAAAATATATTAAAAAATTTAAGGCTTGGGGGGGGCCCGGGCCCCGGGGCCCCCCCCTGGGTGCGCCCATGATAAAATCATACCTAAAAATTAGAATTGACCATTATTTTATACCTTGAATTTTTTATTATACCTTAAGTTGTTCGAACTCGCGCCAATCCCGGTATTCGCGCCAATAATTTAAATTAGACATTTTGACGTTAATTTTGGCGCATGCTCCTTTGATGGAATTCATCTCGGTATTTAACGACTCGTCGTTTCCGTGCTCATTTCACGTCGGCGCGGTTTTGACATAGACACGGAAATGTTACAATATATTCGGGTTCAAATACGTGTTGATTTTAAGAGTTTTGATCTCGAAATGAGCACGGATCTGTAAGAGAACATCGCTCATTAAACTATTACAAAAGCGTATTCAACTGTCAGGTTAAAACGCTAACATAACGAAAGCTAATCAATCAAATCTAACCGAACCGAACCAAAGCAAACTGAACCAATAATTTTTTTCAAAAAAAAAACTTTCCTGACTTCCTACCCGGTATCCTAGAGGATGTGAATCCAAACCGAATTGAACCAAACCGAATCGAACTAAACCAACAATTAAAAAAAAACTTTCCTGACTTCTTTCCCGGGATCCTAGAGGGTGTGAATAGTGTTGTAGTTTAGTTTAGTTAGGTTAGGTTTGGTTCGATTTAGTTAGGATCGGTTCGGTTCGGATTCACATCGTCTAGGATCCCTGGTAGGAACTCAGGAAAGTTTTTTTTTTTAATTATTGGTTCAGTTTGCTTTGGTTCGGTTCGGTTAGATTTGATTGATTAGCTTTCGTTAAGTTAAGTTTTTGAAACTTTCTATTTTCATGTGGTTAGAAATCAAGTGAAAATCATTTAAATCATTAAAATTTATTAATAACAGAACAACATCTGTCGTCGTAGTTGCCGGTGTAAGACAATGAACACTGAACTTTGCAGGTATAGTTAATGGAAGAGTGTTCTTCAAACTTCAAAGAATTTCAAAATCTTGAGTAATATTAGTACAAATACTTTTAAACTGCTTCATAATTTTCATATTAACCATTAACAAATATATAACCTCAAAATCAAACTAATAAACAACGTGAATCCAATTTAAGTTTCAAATGTGCACTAATAAGTAAACCCCTGCGCTGCGTAATTCAATACAAATCCGTGCCTTGTTCGAGCCTCGGCGCCTTAAAATCAACACGCATTTGTAACCAAATATGTTGCACATTTCCGTGTCTATTTCAAAACAACGCTGCCGTGAAATCAGCACGGAAACGTAAATACGCTGACGGCTCTGACACCTGCCTAGCTAGCCTATTATCACATTTCAAGTGAAGCCATGATAATATATTAGTTTTGAAAACAGTTTTTTCTAAATATCTCAGAAACTAAAGCTCCTACGAAGTTTTTGGTTGTAACACGAATTATTGAGCAAAATATAGTCTACTATATTCCGAAAACAGTGTATTGATACGATGCTCCATTAAAAAGTTAGCATTTTTTCTAATCTGCTCGTAAGAGTGTCGAACACTATTTTACCTGAAAATTTTATGAAAATCGGTTCAGCGGTTTAGGAGCTATCGTGTTACGGACAGAAATAATTAACACGCACACAGACATACACAGACATTACGACGATATTGCTAGGATAGGTCTAAATACATCCCAATAAGACATTTTTGGCGTTATCTCAAAAAACATTTTTTCGTTGAAAATAATACCTTCTCTAGCCATTGCTACGCGGGCTAGGAAGGTAAAAAAAATTATTGCGTCAAAGTTTGTCATAATTTTTGAGAAATGAATGGATTATATGTAAAATAAGGTTATATACCTCGACACCCATAATGACTGGGGTTTGTATTAATTTTTTAATTATTTTAGGATGGTTAGGGCATGTCCTTAAATTACGTAATGCTCTAGGGGGGAGGGGGGTTTGGCCTTGCGTCACACACAATGTTTTTTAATGTGGTTTTTCTTGAAAATACGTTACGAGGGAGCAGGGGGGGGGTTAAAAATCCTGATTTTTTTCGTTACGTAATATAAGGATGTTCCCTTTTTATCTAACTTTTAGCTCACACATATACTATACTATAGTATTAGCTCACACATATACTATACTATAGTAGTGTGAGCTTTGGTGATCCTAATTTTTTCGAGAAAAAAAAAGTTGCTCCGATTTCAAAAATTTTTATATATCTTTGCGTTTCAGATGATTTTGAAACTTTTTTGTTGCGCCGTCTGTCTGTCTGTCTGTCTGTATGTCTGTAACGACCAACGCGCATAACTCAAAAACTGCTTGGCCGATTTTAATGAAATTTGGTACCTAGGCTGGGTCTTGAGTCGAGATGGTCCCATTTAAAAATGAACAAAATCCACCGAACAGAAACCAAATAAAAGGGTGGGGGTAGATTTCAAAAATTAGAGTTTATGTGAAAATATGGCGTGTGTGATATCAAACGAAAGGTAATTGAGTCTGCAGTTAAACAAAATACATTTTAATTTATTTAAAAAAAAAGGGTGGGGGTATATTTTAAAAATTAAAGTTTAAGTGAAAATATGGCGTGTGTGATATCAAACGAAAGGTAATTGAGTCCGGAGTTTAACAAAATACATTTTAGTTTTTTGTTTTTTTTAAGGGTAGGGGTAGATTTCAAAAATTTGAGTTTAAGTCAAAACATGGCTTGTGTGGTATCAAACAAAAGGTAATTTAGTCTGGAGTTAAATAAAATATATTTCAGTTTTTAGTTATATTAGCTCACACGTACACTATAACTATAGTACCTAGTGTGAGCTTAGGGGCCCATATATTGGCAGAGTATTTTTTATTGTTTAATCGTCCTCCATATTAAACACTGCTTATGTGTTGTTTTTACTTTTTTTAGGCAAAGTACTACCGGTTTCCGGCACCATTTACGATTTCAGGATACCAAGAACTCTAGGTGACGCCATGTCAGAGGTGCCAAACGGCAAAGGCTACGATCACAACTTTTGCATCACCAAAGGGTCCAAACAGGTAAAAAAAAACAAAAAAAGAATAGAATTAAATAAAAAAATAAATGGATCCATGACAGATCTGACATCTTCCCAGCTAGCCTATTATCACACTTCAAGAGTGCGTTCGAGTAGGCAACCCGGGCGCCCCGACGTCCATTTTTCCTTTCGAGTTGACGCTCGGAGCACGCCCTTTTGCGTTCGAGATGACACCCAGCGAAACCTCGGGGCACGCTCGATATGACCCGAGCTTGAGGATGAAGAAAAGCGGGCGTATTACATAACCCTACTTTTTTATACTTTTAAACTTTTGTTTACATTTTTTACGACTGTTTTCTTACTGTTTTTTGTCAAATAAAATACATGGACGCAGTTCAGTTTGCTGTAGAATTATGTTTCCAAGATTCTGAGGAGAATGAAGAAGAAAGACTACCAGGGTGCTCCAAATTTGCCGCGATGCGGAGCGCTAAGAATTATCCGCGATTGCCCAGTGAGGCTTTAGCGATCGGCCAGCGGCTTTCTAACCAAATTCTGGTGGGTATAATACCAAAGCGGCGACTATAAATAAGGGTACAGGAAAAAATGGCGTAGGAATAAAGCGCACAGAAAATATCCACACAGGAAAAGAGCGCAGACATAAAAAACCACACACATTAAAAGAGCGCACAGGAAAATTAAAATTAACTTTGAATAATAAAAAAATCATGAATTAAAATAAAATAAATAAATTGTCTTAACTTTGACCATAAAAAGAGGGGACTATATTTGACTATTTCCTTCAAGAAATATTGACCAATAAAATCAATGTGACTGGCAGATTTGGACGAAAAGGGAACGAATTACAGCGATAATTTGCACTAGAGGAAATTATCGCTGTATTCTTCCATAAAAAGCCCATTTTATTTAAACTAACTTTTCAAACTTTTATGGCTTTTTTTCATTTATGTACAGAGTGATCCAAATTGGACACCTTTGATAGGAAAAGTCCATTTCCAGAGGAGCTAGAAAAAAACTAACATATGTTACGAGCCCGAATTTTGTAAAAAAATTAATGCCGAAAACCGCACATCGATATCTTGAACTACTTACAAGATATAGGGTAAAAATAAAAGATAATAAAGAAATAATCTGAAAATTATTTTATTTTTATTTTTATCTGTATAATCCCAGCATAAAACCGCCATAAAAAAAGAAAAACTTGGAAGAGTTCAAATGTGCAAAAAATACCCTATAAATAAACCCTGTGATTAAAGTGTCTTTTTATCCCTCAACAAATTGTAGCCTTACTACACTCATGTATAAACTTAAAGGCGATTTTAATCTAGGGTTTTTTATTTACAAACAGTTTTAAATTGCAAAAATAAACAAAAATTTTCTGCCGAAAATTTAGGGTTAGAAGTTTGTAACCGGTGAATGCCTTTTCCGTTCGAGTCGAACCACGAAAACCAGGGCGTTCTGTCCGTGACGTCACTACGCCCCGCTCGCTCGACAGGTTTTCTACTCGAACGCACTCCAAGTGATATATTAGCCTTCAAAACAGTTTTTTGTAAATATCTCATAAACTCAAATATAGTCTATACTATATTCCGAAAACAGTATATTGATACGATGCTCTGTTAAAACGTTAGCATTTTTTTAAGTTTTTATTTGTCAAAACACTGTCATTAGCATTAATGGATTTTGACAAAAATCTAATCAGCTCGTAAGACTGTCGAACACTATTTTACCTGAAAATTTTATGAAAATCGGTTCAGCGGTTTAGGAGCTATCCTGTTACGGGCAGAAATAATATGCACACACACACAGACAGACATCACGACGATATTGCTAGGATAGGTCAAAATACACCCAAGTAACACATTTTTGGCGTTATCTCAACAAAAAAAAAATTCGCCAAAAATAATACCTTCTCCAGCCATTGCTACGAGGGCTAGGAAGGTAAAAATCACCATTTAATAAACTTTATTTTTATAGGATATGACTTTTGCCGCAAAAGCCCACCACCCACCAAGCGGTAGAGTGATGGAAGTGTACACCAACCAACCCGGTATTCAGTTTTACACGGGCAACTTTTTACGCGAAGACAACCTGAGCCAAGGCAAAGGAGCAATCTACAAAAAACACGGTGCTTTCTGTCTGGAAACCCAGAATTGGCCCGACTCCGTCAATCATGTAAGCTAATAATTGTTAAATTTGTTATATTTAAAATTCACAGATTTCCCCCACTCTTCAAACTTGACAAATGCTATAATTCGGAAACCAAAAAGTTTTGACTAAGGGCCAAAAGTTATTTTAACTTTTTGTCTATTTTTGACCTTTTTACCAACGCTTAAAGTTTGTTGCATCATTTTACATAATACGCCCTGTATAAATCAAAGTCAACGTAGTATAGTTTTTGGAATAATAATACATAGATCGAAACAGAAACCTTTTTGGGTATATAAAGTGCGAATTTGGAGAAACGCTCGGACACGTCGATTTTGTTTGCGAGGGGGACACTTTTTGGCTATCTTGAAATTTTTGTAGCACAAACCCCCATCGAGGGGAATACTTTACCCCTATGTTTTGAATGGAGAAAGTTTATAGTGATACTTTGTTTTAAAGGCCTTTTGAATGCCCTTACAACCGTGTACAAATTTTAAAAATCTATCCATTAGTGTTTGAGAAAATTGCCTTCAAACTTTCAAATTTAACATGGACTGAAAATATCTCAAAAACTAATCAAATTTCGAAATTTTTACACGGTTGTAAAGATATTCAAAAGAGCTTTAAAACAAGGTATCACTAGACCCACTTACCCTATTCAAAATATAGGGCACAGTGACTCTTTCCTGACTTCAGAGCGATATTCGTATACATCCTAGTTGATCCTCTTCTCGAAATTTTATCAATTTTTTGCCATTTTTCTAGTTAGTCTAGGCGCCGGCTCCTGTCACGTGCGACCTAATATGTGCGCTCAGTTTGACTGCAGGACATTGTTAAGCACCCATAGGTGTATAGAAAAAGTTTGGTCACGTAGTCAAACTCATGGTCGTTTGGCCGCCATCTTTGAAAATGGCCGCCAAATTAATAGATTTTTTTGTTTAAGCGTATCTCCCTACCCAGTAATCCGATTTTAATTTTTTTAGGCTTGTTATACTCCTTTTTTCAAGGCATTTAAATTTTGTTATTACACATTTTTTATTAAAACAAGTAGTTTTTGAGATATACCAAGATTATTAGTATTTCCGCTCGCAAAAGAATTAAAATAATACCCGTGCTAATTTTATTGTAGCTACAATATTATTGACATTTGTTTTTTTGTTACATAGAAGGCTTTAAACCTTTTACAGAAGAGGATATTGACTTTATGTTTTTAAAGTTCGATGGATGGTACACCTAAAGACTGCCTTAAAGAGGGTGGTTTCTAAAACTGTTCACAAGACTACACAAAAAGTGAATTTGCAGCAAAACGATGCATCCTAGCGAAATACGTTAAGAATAATTTTTATAGTACTTTTAATTCCGCATCTTCTGATTATTGTCATATCTTTTACAATTTTTAAGAAAAAAATCGATTTTGGAGCGAAAACATGGAATTTTTACAAAATTGTATATTTTAGCTGGCTTGTACAGCTAACTATCAAAGCTAGGATGCTAAGTGATACATCAGAAGAAGCGAAATTAAAAGTACTCTAAAAAATTCATTTTATTGTTTTTCGCTAGGATGCATCGTTTCGCCGCAAATTCACTTTTTCTATAATATTGTGAACTGTTTCAGAAACTACCCTCTTTGAAGCAGTCTTTAGGAGTACCATCCAATGAACTTTAAAAACATATAGTCAATGTCGTCTTCTGTGAAAGGTTTAAAGCCTTCTATGTAACAAAAAAAAAACAAATGTCAATAATATTGTGGCTACAATAAAATGAGCATGGGTATTATTTTAACTCGTTTGCGAGCGGAAATACTAATAATCCTGGTATACCTCAAAAACTACGTAATTCATCAAAAAATGTGTTATGACGAAATTTGTTTGCCTTTCAAAAAGGAGTAAAACAAGATTTAAAAACCTAAAATAGGACCACTGGATAGGGAGATACGCTTAAACAAAAAATCTTTTAATTTAGCGGCCATTTTCAAAGATGACGGCCAAACGACCATGAGTTTGGCTTAACAAAGCCCCGCAGTCAAACTAAGCGCATCTATTAAGTCACACGTGACAGGAGCCAGCGCCTAGACTAAAAAAAGCAAAAAATTTCAAGAAGAGGATCAGCTAGGATTTATAGGAATATGGCTCTGAAGTCAGGAAAGAGTCCATATTCAAAATGTGCAATTAGTTTTTGGAACCATTTTTATGTAACCTATACTTCATTCAGGCACACTGTGAGGGGTAAAGTATACCCCTCGAAGGAGGTTCGTGCTACGAAAATTTCAAGATAGCCAAAAAGTGTCTCCCTCGCAAATAAAATCGAGTGTCCGAGCGTTTTTCCAAATTCGCACTCTAAATACCCAAAAAGGTCTCGTGAAACACCTTGTATATTATATAAAGGTCTATACCTGTCTGCTTTATTCTATGCGAAATCCTAATATTTTCATAAAATTAAGTCCTTCATAACAACATTTGTTTTTTTTTCAGGAAAACTTTCCAAAAGTGTTGTTATATCCTGGAGAAGAATACCAACATACAGCCATTTTCAAATTCTTTGTTCAAGATTAATTATTTATATATCCATTAAGATTAAGTCAAATAAATAAAATCAATTATCTAAATTACACAAAAGATAAAAGATATTTAAAATAAAATAGTTTCTATTTTTTTATTACTTTCTCTATTTCTAATAATTAATTTACTGTTTTAAATCAGTTTTGGCTAACTATGAAATTAAAATTTCACTAAGACAAAAGATATAAAATAAATCTATCTTAGCCTTGAAAACAGTTTTTTGTAAATATTGTCAGGATAGAAAATAATGTCCTATTAAGTAAATGGCACAAGTATAAGCAAGTGCATATAAACCCTAAACAATCTAAGGAAATGAATTTCTGTATATAGTTCAAATTGTATTAAAAGTAATAAATTGTATACAGAATTATTATAAACAAGAAGCGATTAATCGGTCATCGATGATGTTTATACAGGAAAAAAAGTTTATAACTTAAACTGTGTTTCGTCGCGATAAAACCCCCTCGTGACAATATCTCAGAAATGAAAGCGTCCACGAAGTTTTTGGTTATTATTATTGCGAAAAATGTGTTCTACTATATTCCGAATATAGTGATGGTACGAACCACTTAAAAAAAAACATTTATTGTTCTACTAGTTTTATCGGACGATCAAGTTTTAAAAATACGACAGAGATGATAAAATAACAATCTACAAGGTTTTAAAATTTAATTGCTCTGTATTTAAAGCGTCAGTACTAAGCTTGGTACAGTCGGGGACTTTTTAAATTGCCGCTTTATTTTTTTTCTGTCAAAATTATTCAATTAAATTAAGTTTTAAATTAAGTTTTAAATATCTATGTATACAGACAGACGTTAGGTTCACAATTTTTTTGTTTTGGTTCGAACTACTTTTCCGAATTTCAAATAGGATTTTTTTTATTTTCCAGACCGGCAATTTATAAAGTCCACGACTGTACAATCACAAAGTATATAGTCTATCGTGGTACAATTTTTATTTAAAAAATATATGCACGGATCACCTAGGTGATCCGTGATATATGGTGCTCTGCTAGCTTAAGGCACGGATCACCTAACAAATCCATGCTTAAGTCCAGAAATAGTCACAGAAAAGACGAGCAAGATCAACATTAATCGTGGATATAGTGATAAAATATTTAATTGCTTAACATTATAATTTTTTTTTATTCTTATTAAGTATTTTTTAAATTTTTATTTTTTTTTAAATTTTTATTATTTTTTTTTTACTTATTAATTTTTTTCTTATGTGTTCTACTATATTCTGAATATAGTGGTGGTACGAACCACTTAAAAAAAAACATTTATTGTTCTACTAGTTTTATCGGACGATCAAGTTTTAAAAATACGAAAGAGATGATAAAAGAACAATCTACAAGGTTTTAAAATTTAATTGCTCTATATTTAAAGCGTCAGTACCAAGCTTGGTACAGTCGGGGACTTTTTAAATTGCCGTTTTATTTTTTTTCTGTCAAAATTATTCAATTAAAGAAATCAAAAAAAATAAGTTTTAAATATCTATGTATACAGACAGACGTTTGGTTCACAATTTTTTTGTTTTGGTTCAAACTACTATTCCGAATTTCAAATAGGATTTTTTTTTTATTTTCCAGACCGGCAATTTAAAAAGTCCCCGACTGTACAATCACAAAGTATATAGTCTCTCGTGGTACAATTTTTATTTAAAAAATATATGCACGGATCACCTAGGTGATCCCTGATATATGGTGCTCTGCTAGCTTAAGTCACGGATCACCTAACAAATCCGTGCTTAAGTCCAGAAATAGTCACAGAAAAGACGAGCAAGATCAACATTAATCGTGGATATAGTGATAAAATATTTAATTGCTTAACATTATAATTTTTTTTTATTCTTACTAAGTATTTTTTTAATTTTTATTATTTTTTTTACTTATTAATTTTTTCTTTTATAAAAACTGCGTTAAAAAAGTATATGTTAAGAAAAATAAAGAAAATATGCAAAATATTTTTTTTTTTAAATACAAAAAAATTATAAAGTGTGCCATACCATTTTAAAGAAAATTTTACGAAGATTTCGAAAATCAAGTAAAATAATGGTCATTCTGTATGAAAAAATATAACTTTTTGTTATATCTTAGAAACAAAAAGTGACAGATAAAATATAGTTTGGCAATTGAATTAAGCTGTAAAAAACCAACAAATAAGCCGTTTACACCAAAAAGAAATTTTGAGAAATTAAAAAGTTATAGGCTCCAATCCAAAATGCAGATTTTTCAAAAAGCGTAGCGTAGCGCAAAAATAGGTTGATAAATCAAAATGCGGTTTTTATCAAAAATTTGGGGCTCGCAACGGGGGGGTTCGGTTCGGTTCGGTTCATTCTCTATCTACCCTAGAGGCAACCGCGGATTTGAGGGGGGTAAAGTGGTAATTACTTAAATGCTCTTTTAGTTAATAAATAACGGAGAATTACCCCCTTAGAAAAAAAATAAATGCACAAATATTTATATTTATCAACAAAAGCACCGAGCTGCAGTATGATGGGGGCCACAGAAATGCGAAAAAACCACACCCTGAGTTAAGATTCGGAAAAACGTCATTTAGCAAATTTTAGGGTAGGGAATCCCATAAGGCCAAAATAGCCAAACTTTGAAAATTCATATTTCAAAAACTACACAGTTTATTAACAAAAGCACCGAGTTGCAGTATGGTGGAGCCATAGAGATGCGAAAAAACCACACCTTGAGTTAAGATTCGGAAAAACGTCATTTAGAGAATTTTAGGGTAGGGAATCCCATAAGACCAAAATAGCTAAATTTTAAAAATTCATATTTCTAAAAACTATAATGTTTATCAACAAAAGCACCGAATTTCAGTATGGTCGGGCCATAGAGATCCGAAAAAACCACACCCAATGTTAAGATTCGGAAAAACGTCATTTAGCGAATTCTAGGGTAGGGAATTCATATACCAAAAACTATACAGTTTGTCAACAAACGCACCGAGTTGCAGTATGATGGGACCCAAGCGCAGATTTGAGGCAACGTCGTAATTACCCCCCCCCCTCCCCTAGAAACAAATATATGCACTTTTAGTTAATAAATAAAGGGCTTTACGGATAATTACCTCCCCTAGAAAAAAATATTTTTTTTGTCGACAATTACCCCCCCTCTCCTAGATTTATACCATACTTAAAAGTGCCCAATCCGGATCACCCTGTACATCGGTTTCCAGAGTATTTCTTAATCAATCCATGTTTCGCAAACACCTGAGTCTATTACAAGAAGTTTTGCAACTCTTGCAAGATTTTATAGTATGTCAGAAAAAACACCAAAAACTTAGAAATTTTATTTTAGCTCACACATATACTATACTATAGTAGTGTGAGCTATGGTGATCCTAATTTTTTCGAGAAAAAAAAAGTTGCTCCGATTTCAAAAAATTTTATATATCTTTGCGTTTCAGATGATTTTGAAACTTTTTTGTTGCGCCGTCTGTCTGTCTGTATGTCTGTCTGTCTGTCTGTCTGTCTGTCTGTCTGTGTGTCTGTGTGTCTGTATGTCTGTCTGTAACGACCAACGCGCATAACTCAAAAACCGCTTGGCCGATTTTAATGAAATTTGGTACCTAGGCTGGGTCTTGGGTCGAGATGGTCCCATTTAAAAATGAACAAAATCCACCGACCACAAACCAAATAAAAGGGTGGGGGTAGATTTCAAAAATTAGAGTTTATGTGAAAATATGGCGTGTGTGATATTAAACGAAAGGTAATTGAGTCTGCAGTTAAACAAAATACATTTTAATTTATTTAAAAAAAAGGGTGGGGGTATATTTTAAAAATTAGAGTTTAAGTGAAAATATGGCGTGTGTGATATCAAACGAAAGGTAATTGAGTCCGGAGTTTAACAAAATACATTTTAGTTTTTGTTTTTTTTAAGGGTGGGGGTAGATTTCAAAAATTTGAGTTTAAGTCAAAACATGGCTTGTGTGGTATCAAACAAAAGGTAATTTAGTCTGGAGTTGAATAAGATATATTTAAGATTTTAGTTATATTAGCTCACACGTACACTATAACTATAGTACCTAGTGTGAGCTTAGGGGCCCATATATTGGCAGAGTATTTACCTTCCCAGCCCGCCTAGCAATGGCTAAAAAAGGTATTGTTTTCAACGAAAAACATTTTTGAGATAACGCCAAAAATGTGTTTTTATTGGGTTTTCTTTTTATTTTGTTTTTTGCCGTGATGTTAACAATCTGTCAATCGTAACACGAAGCTCCTAAATCGCTAAACCGATTTTTATGAAATAAAACACTACATACACACTTTTAACTTGTAGATAAATATTAATTTCTTAAACCGATCTAAAACAACAAAAACCCTCATTTTAACACTTTCAACATAATCACTTAGACAGTGATTGTCACAAGTCATGAGCAACTTGAGTAAAAGAAGGACCAGTAAATGGATTTTCCGGTCCCTTTACAGGTCCGTCCTGAGGCCGAAAAGTGTTTCAAACAGAGCTGCCTGTAAAGTGTCAATTTACGTAGAAAAAAATTTACGAAAAGTGAGTAAAAAAACTCTCAAGATGAAATCTTTAGATAAGAAAAAGAAGAAGAATCAAAGAATCTTATGATCTAAAATGATCTTGTTCTGCCGGATTATATAGAAAGCAAGTTTTGTTTGCTGATGTGTCATTTGAAAAACAATTTGAAAAGTTTGTCGCAAAAGCGCCAAAGTTTTCAAAAACTTTGGACGGAGATATATTAGTTTTAAGTTTTGAGTGTTGCTTGCCCGACTATCCTAGGTTTCTAAAAGATTTTATATATACAGGGTGTCCCAAATATAAAGTAAATCCAAAGAATTTCAAAAACGGTTTCTTAAAAAAGTAGAAGGCGTAGAAAAAATTCGTTAACTTCGTTCGATTGGTCGCAGTTGCTTATTTAAAACTACCAAATTTTATTAAATTTGTTAAGAAAATGGCGACAATATTTTATTTTTTCGAAAAAAAAACAATTTTTGGCCTTTGCTTGATATTTTGAAACCTCCTGTAGATATTTTTAATTTGGTTAGCCTATTTGATTGGGCTCTGAACAGCGCCAGTTTTTTCCAATTGAACCAAAATTGGAGAGTATAACTTCTAAAGGATCTAAGTGCCAAAATCCTAAAGTTGAGAAAAACAATAAAAACACTTTAAAATATTGATATGAACCTTTCGACGCAAAAATCTTCATCCAGTTACTTTTATCTGGGACACCATGTATACCTAGGTAAACTAGAACAAGTTTCAAAGTTTGAGTAAAAAGCATTGTTGCGTTTATTACGATGCTTTAAGAATTTATAATCTGCTTAAGCAGAACGGAAATGACTTTTAATACAGTGCTTGTCCCATTGGTCAAAGATCATAACAAAAACATTTTATGTAAAAAAAAGACAAGTACGCGAAAATGATATTTCGTAAAATGAATTGAGATAAAAGTAAAGCCAAATTCTTTTATACAAATTTGAAAATGAAAGGTTCTTACTACTTTGAAAATGTTTTTTTAAACTTTGCTAGTGGTTCGTTTCCACGCCCTTAGTTAAGTTTTTGAACTACAAAACATTTTTATTTTATTTTATTTATTTATTTTGAAATTTGATTTCAACCCGATGTTATAAATAACACTCGGTACCTTGGGATAATTAAAACCAGATATGTTTTTTGTTTATTTGATTTTAAAACGTAAAATTAAAACTGGAGCAATTCTATTACATACCAATCTCGATGTGTCCTTGTTCATCACACCTGATATTCCGTTTTCCTATTTCCTTTAAACTGACCCATTTAAAAATACGATACCTATATCGAGTGGAGTCAAAAAAAAGCGATCGAGGAAAACAACAAAACAACTAGAAGACAGTGTGCTTGAATAGTTTGTCCCTGCCAGACGCATACTGAAGGAAAGGTTGATCATAGCCGCCCTGTGGCATCAATCTACGGCCCTTGCCGAATTAATTAGTGTCAAACTAAACCTAATTAAACAAAAACTCAAAATCGTTAAGCCGCGCGCGCGCAAAACATAACAGTGCATTAAAAATATTAGTGCGGTTAAAACCATAAAACATATAAAAAGCTAAACAAGGAGTTAACAACGCCGAACGAAGACATACCATCATAGGATTACTCCATTCCCATGGTACCCTTCCTTTGTAAGAAAACAACATCGTCATTTTTTTCAAACATAACTCTTTTTTAGCTCCTTTTCTCTCCTTTTCATACCCATTAAGGGTTGTTCGCCCACCTCACTGCGTCAGCTGAAATCACGCTCTGTTGTTCCCGCGCTCCCTATTGTTTACAGTAGGTGTCCGATTGAGTGGTAGCTCCATAGCTCCTTAGCGAAGAAGCTATTGGCCCGTTTCAGCTAGTACAGCCAAACTTCTTTATGTTCAATTTAGCATTGTGCCTAAGAGTCATTTGCAGCCGCAATAGCCAAATTTAGAAAAACATTTCCAAACTAGTAAGAACCTTTCATTTTAAAATTTGTATTGGAGAACTTGGCTTTACGTTTATCTCAATTCTTTTTACGAAATATCATTTTCTCGTACTAGGCTTCTTTTTGTTATGATTTCACTCATTTCTTAAAGGATTTGGATAATATTTAAGTTTTAAAGTAGTAAAATATGCGGAATATTGTTCGAAACTTTTGCAATGCCTTATTTAAAATGTTGAGGTTTATTAATTTTTTTCCATGGTATTATTATAGTTCCTATCAGCCTTCCAAAGCTCAGCTCTCTAGCGTTTCTGGAAGTGAGCAATGTTACTTTTACATAACTTTACATTTATAAGGGAGAGAAGTAAATTAAAATTTTGATGTTTTTAAATTTTTTCCTATAGTTTTTCATAGTTCTTATCGGCCTTCAGCAATAATATATTTTTTTTAATACCAAATAATTAAATTAATTTAGTTTTCTTTTAGCGCACGATGTCTACGCAACAGGAAAAAATTTCAGGCGCTTTACTTTTGTAGGCTATGATCAATATCAAAAAATTTATTTTTTTTTCTAGTGCCCCACTTTCCCCTATCCCAAATTGAATTGCACCATTTAATAGGGATGATTGATGATGATGATGATTCATATGTGAGTGGGCCTTGCAGCCCTTTAACTTCGACTACCAGTGGGTCTATTGTGGCTCATTTAACAGAGATACTTACTTTTTGTTTGTTGTCAGATATGTATCGAACTCCACAGACGTTTTACAGCAAAGGTCGTCCAGACTGTGCGTCGAACCGCAATGTGTTTGAATCAGGTAGCCATCTTAAAAAAAATAAATGTGTGAAATTTAAAAAATAAGTAATTTACAGGCCATATTAGCTCACACATATACTATACTATAGTAGTGTGAGCTATGGTGATCCTAATTTTTTCGAGAAAATTTCAAAAATTTTTATATATCTTTGCGTTTCAGATGATTTTGGAACTTTTTTGTTGTGGTGTCTGTCTGTCTGTCTGTAACGACCAACGCGTATAACTCAAAAACCGCTTGCCCGATTTCAATGAAATTTGGTACCTAGCCTGGGTCTTGGGTCGAGATGGTCCCATTTAAAAATGAACAAAATCCACCGAACATAAGCCAAGTAAAAGGGTGGGGGTAGATTTCAAAAATTAGAGTTTATGTGAAAATATAGCGTGTGTGATATTAAACGAAAGGTAATTGAGTGTGGAGTTAAACAAAATAAATTTTAGTTAAAAAAAAGGGTGGGGGTAGATTTCAAAAATTAGAGTTTATGTGAAAATATGGCATGTGTGATATCAAACGAAAGGTAATTGAGTCTGGAGTTGAACAAAATACATTTTAATTTTTGTTTTTTTTAAGGAGGGGGGAAGTTTCAAAAATTTGAGTTTAAGTCAAAACATGGCTTGTGTGGTATTAAACGAGAGGTAATTTAGTCTGGATTTGAATACCATATATTACAGTTTTTAGTTATATTAGCTCACAGGTACACTATAACTATAGTACCTAGTGTGAGCTTAGGGGCCCATATATTGTGTTTCGGTTTCGCAAAAAACCTTTTTTTCTTTTAATCTAATTTTTATTATTTTTTCAGAACATTTTATTTTTATTTTTAAAACTCATATTTTGGGTTACAATTGGGTATAATTGGGTTGTAGTTTTACTCAATAGGTTAAGTTAAATTTAAAACTTACAAACTAGCTATAAACTATCAATTTGGCATAGTTTAATATTTAAATTCCAAACGCATTTAATAATATATTTCTAATTTTAATTCAATCCTCATATTACTACCGCCCTCTGCATATTTTAATTTAAATCGCGTTTTTATTCTTTTTAATAAAATTAGAATTCTAAATTCTTTTTATTAGAAGTGATGCGATTTTCCTATAGAGGGCGAAGAAACACGCCGCAAAAACGACAGAACCTAAAAGTGAGTCGACATTCAGACACGCTCTCGATCGGAATATTTTGAACGATCAACGCTTTTATAAAAAATGGTGAACTCTAAAAACCATTAAATTCCTCTAAAACTCCAAACATTTAAACTCGGGAGTGCTGGACCGCTATAGAAAACTTCTGGCGAATCTGGTGCACCAGTTGGAAGAGATCAAGACATCACCGGTAAGTCCCTCTCCTATAAGATCGCATCATTAATATTTTTCTATTATTTCGCTCTTAAATAGTCAACATATACCAATATTATTTTTATGTCTCAATTAAATTTCACTTCAGAAAGGTACGATTTCGCGTGCGTTCCTATACCCTTCAAATGAAAGCGAAGGACTTGTATAAATACAGTCCGCTAGGTAAACCAATTTTTTGAGCTATCGGAGTGAGACATATTTTTGATCACTTCGATCGCCGGATTTTGATTTTTATTAGTTTGAAATTAAAAAATCATCCTTTCTAAAGTGAAACGCAGGTAATATTGGTAATAACATGAGGACTGTTTTTTACAAGAATTTTTAAATCTTAAAATATAAAAATATAAATTTATTTACTGCTCGTGTAGTAGGTATCGCCATATCAGTTTTTTTTTATATAAAATCCTTGGTTTCGACAATTTAACAAAAAAGGTTTATTCGGTTGTTTTGGATCACTGATCTGAGGTCACCTCGCTATACACATAAACGCATATATTTTCAGGAATTCTTTCAGTGGTATACTGAAAAAATGACTACGTTTATATCGCTTCTATAAATATTTTTAAAAAATTATAAAAATAATTTTAAATTATTTTCGCTTTTAAAATAGCTTTGATTTACAGTTTAATTTTAATAAACGCTTTTTATTAACGCTTTTTATAAACGCTTTTGATATTCGCTTTTAATATACGCTTTTATTATAATACAAAATGGCAGCTGAGAAAATCAAGAAAATTAAAGTTTTTCGAGATATGGAGGAATCCAATGTTAATGAAATTTTAGCAGTAGCCCTAGAAGCTAAAACTGACGCCACAAAACGCAATACTTTTAAAATTCGCTTTGAAGAACTTGAAGATATTCGCGCGGAGTTTTCAAAAAAGCATTGTACTTTGCTAAATGAAATTTTTGCTGATAAAAATGAAGTCGAATCAGCTAGGAAAAAACTTCACGATTTTCAGAAAAGTGTCACGCAAATTCAAGAAATTTTTAATGATCTTTTTCAAACTTCTGCACAGGCTTCTAGTGGCAATCGCCGTCTTACCATGAATCCACATTCTCCGGGTGGTTCGCAACAAAATGACAATATGTCTTATCATTTACCGAGGATCGATTTAATTAAATTTAATGGAGAATTGAATCAATTTCCAGCTTTTTATGATTTGTTTAAAAGCTTGATTCACGACAATCCAAATATTCCAAATATGCAAAAATACTCTTTGCTTGTTACAAATTTGGAAGGTCCTCCAAAAGAATTGGTCACTCAATTACCCCTCTCAGACGCGAATTATCCTATTGCTTTTGAACAATTAGTAAAACGCTATAAAAATGATCGCCTCTTAGCCCAAACATATTGGAATGCCATTGAAAACGCTCCAAAAGTTAATTCTGAAGACCCTTTAGCTCTCAGAAATCTACTTGATATATTTACAAAAAATCTCGAGGCTCTTAAAACAGTTGGTTTAGAACCTGATTTTTGGGATTTTATTTTAGCGCAAAAACTGCTTAAATCGGTTGACCATAATATTCAAACCCGCTTTGAAGTTTTTCACGGAAAACCTACGGAAATTCCTTCCTATAGGAGTATCTACAATTTCTTTGATCAACATTGCAACGCTCTTTTTACTGTAAACGCTAGTTCCTCATTTAATATGCAAGTTTCTCTTAGAAATAAACCCGCAAAATCGCAAAATGATAATTTTAAAACGCAATCCACGCATCAATATAACACGCGACAATCTCCACGTGCCTTCTTTGGTACAAATAATTCGCCGCAAAATCAAACCCCTCAAAAATTAAAATGCCCTATTTGCTCAAGCGATCACGCTTTAAGTTTATGTCCAAATTACGTTTCTAAGTCTCCTCAAGAAAGATTTAATTTTCTGAAGGATAAAAAATGGTGCATAAATTGTACTTCTAATATGCATCGCACTTTCCAATGCAAAAGCACACATTCATGTCGATTTTGCCGGAAACGACACCACAGTTCTTGTCACTTTAATACTCTCGATATAAACGCACCCACTGCCACTGAAACAATTTCAGGCGTCGCGACGTCCAGCAGCGAAGCGCGCATACAGCAACAACCAACGGTCGAAAATTTCCAAAATAACGGTGGTGCATGCTATTCGTCTTATATGAATAATTCCGCTGTACTTTTATCAACCGCGATTTTTGAAATCAAAGATGTTAGGGGAAATTTTCAGACTGTTAGGGGAGTTTTGGATACTGGGTCGCAGCTCTCATTTTTATCCTTGAAATGTGCAAATAAATTAGGGTTACCCCGCGTATACGTGACTACTGAAGTCCAGGGGATTGGTGACACGCATTTACAGTCAAAATTGGGTTCTGTAAATTTAATTATCAGGCCTTGTAATGACACGCAAACTTTATCGGTTAATACTATAATTTTGCCGCAAATATGCTCTTCAGTTCCTAGCAGTGAGATTAAAATAAATGACTGGAAAATAGTTAAAAATTTGAATCTCGCGGACCCGAACTTTTATAGACCGGGAGCTATTGACATTTTAATCGGAGCTGATTTGTTTCCTTATATAATTCAAGATGGACGAATTTTTGGAAATAATCAGGAACCGATTGCGCTAAATACCATTTTTGGTTATATTTTAATGGGAAAAGTTAATTCTCTCGCTACGCAGCAAATTTCACAATCATTTTTTTGTCAAATTTCAAATAAAATGCTAAATGATTCGCTTATAAAATTTTGGGAAATAGAAAATATCCCTGAAACGAAACGTATTCTTTCACCTCAAGATGATATGTGTGAAAAAATATTTCAAAATACGGTATCTCGTAATGATGAAGGACGCTATATTGTAACTCTTCCTTTTCGCGATAATATTGAACCGATTTTTCCAAATAGTCGTGATCTTGCGCTAAAGAGGTTTCTCTCGCTAGAAAGAAGGTTAATAAAAATGCCGGAAACTTATAAAAAATATTCCGATTTTATGGAAGAATATTTAACACTTGATCACATGGAATTAATCGAAAACCGGGAAGTTACAGAAAAAAGTTATTACATTCCTCATCATCATATTGAACGCCCTGAAAGCTTATCAACTAAGCTTCGAGTCGTTTTTAATGCGAGTACAGTTATGCAATCAAATAACCAAAACCTCTCCTTAAATGATACTCTTTACGCTGGTCCTAAATTGCAAAAGGACATTTGCAGCATTTTACTTAATTTTCGATTACACGAAGTAGCTCTTTGTTGCGACATTTCTAAAATGTTTCGTGGAATCTTAATTGCACCTCAGCACCAGGATTATCAAAGAATCCTGTGGCGTTCTAATAACTCTGAACCTATTCGCGATTATCGTTTAAAAACGGTGACATACGGTACTACCCCCGCTCCTTATTTAGCTCTTAGAGTTTTACAGCAATTGGCTGAAGATGAAAAACAAAATTTTCCTCGCGCTTCTCAAGTCTTAATGTCTGACAATTTTGTCGATGACTTTGTAACGGGCGCTAGCTCCGTACAAGAAGCTATTTCGCTTCAAAAAGAGCTATCTTGTTTGCTTAACTCTGGAGGCTTTAAGCTTCATAAATGGGCTAGTAATAACAAAAAAGTTTTAGAAAACTTGTCTGAACCCGATATAAACCCAACCGCGCTTTCTTTAGATACGGACGAGACCACTAAAATTTTAGGTCTTAGATGGCAGCCTTGTTCTGATTATTTTTCTTACTCGGTAGAACCCTTGAGTCGCGAATGTACCAAACGCAATATACTTTCTGAAATTTTTAAAATATATGACCCTTTAGGTTGGCTCGCGCCAGTAACCATTTTAATAAAATGTCTAATTCAAGAATTTTGGAAACTTAAATTAGACTGGGATTCCGAAGCACCTGTTGAAATTATTCGACTTTGGGAACGTTATAAATCGGAACTACCCTTACTCAAAGATTTTCGCTTGCCTAGATTTATAAATAGTTTTTCTGGTAATGCACGCATTGAAATAATCGCATTTTCGGACGCTAGTAATAAAGCTTATGCCGGAATAGTATATTTACGCGTTATTTACAAAAATGAAATATCAGTTTACCTTTTATGCTCTAAAACTAGAGTTGCTCCTCTCAAATTTACAAGTATTGCAAGACTTGAATTAGCCGCTTGTAATCTTGTGGCTGATTTAGTTCACTTTGTTTTAACCACTTTTGAGTCCCGCTTGAAAATACATCAAGTTTTTGCTTTTAGTGACTCACAAGTAGCACTTTCTTGGATAAGAGCGCACCCTTCTAGGTGGAAAACGTTCGTTCAAAATCGTGTTACACAAATTCAAGATAAAGTACCACCCAAAAATTGGTCATACATCTCAACGTCACAAAACCCCGCAGATGTTGCTTCAAGAGGAGTTTATCCCAGCGAATTAATTAATCACAAATTATTTTTTAACGGCCCTGATTTTTTAAGAAAATCTTATGAATACTGGCCTAAAGACTGTGAACAAAATGACTCTCCTGAAACTCTTTTAGAGGAGAAATCATTGCCTAATTTAACTTTAATTGCAACGCAAAATACAGCTCCTAATTATTTGGACACGCTTTTAAGGGAAAACTCTAATTTTTCTAAAATGTGTAGAGTTTTAGCCTATGTTTTACGCTTTTTAAATAATAAATTTTTCTTAAAACCGCCTAATTTAAAAATTAATGAAGATTTTCTGACATTTGTTGAAATAACAAACGCAATTCATTTACTCATAAAAAATGAACAGTCAATTTATTTCTCAGAAGAAATTCACGCTTTAAAAAACAACTTAAAACTAAATAAATCAATGCAAAAATTAAATTTATTTTTAGATCCTCACGATTTATTCAGAGTAGGGGGTAGATTGCATCACTCCTCTCTGCAATATGACAAGAAACATCAAATTTTATTACCACGCAAGAGTAAACTCACCCTCATGATTATCGAACATTTCCATATAAAATATCTTCATGCAGGAGTGAGGACGGTACATTTTTTGCTTAGTCAATTGTACTGGATCATTGCCGCAAAACGCGAAATTGCACATGTTTTATCAACTTGTATAATATGTTTTAAATGCAATCCTAAGTCGGTTCAGCCTATGATGGGTTCATTACCGTTTCCCCGCGTATCTCAGTTGAGAGCATTTTTGCACACCGGTGTGGACTACGGAGGTCCAATAAATATAGTCATGAGTCGACATCGTGGAAATCGTACTACGAAGGCTTACATATGTCTGTTTGTTTGCCTAAGTACTAAGTGCATTCATATAGAAATAGCAAGCGATTTGACCGCTGATTGTTTTATTGCTGCGCTTCGCAGATTTGTTGCGCGCCGAAACTACGTATCCGATTTGTATAGTGATAATGCAACTAACTTTTTCTCAGCTAATCGCAAGCTTTTACAGCTTGATTCTACGCGTCCCATTAAATGGCATTTTATCCCGAGTAATAGTCCAAATTTTGGAGGACTTTGGGAGTCAGGAATCAAGTCAGTTAAAAAACACTTGATCCGCTTAATAGGACATCAAATATTAACTTTCGAAGAACTATACACTGTAACTTGTCAAATCGAAGCTATTTTAAACTCGCGTCCTCTCACTGAAATTTCTAGCGATACAAATGATATTTCCGCGCTGACCCCAGGTCACTTTTTATCTCTGGAACCGCTAAGTGCCGTTCCTGACGCAAACTTTATTGATATTAAAATAAATCGTCTCACGCGTTGGCAGCTCCTCCAACGAATCCACCAAGATTTTTGGAGACGCTGGCAACAAGAGTATCTCCATACTCTACAACAAAGGAGTAAGTGGTTGGAACCCACTTCAACTCCTGAAGTTGGACGCTTAGTTATAATTAAAAACGATTTATTACCGCCCCTTCAGTGGCAACTCGGCAGAGTGGTTGAAATTTTTCCCGGTAAGGATGGGATAAATCGAGTAGCCTCTGTCAAAACCAAGGATAGTTTGTTAAAGAGACCAATCTCTAAACTGTGTCCTTTACCTATTGGCCCCTTGGAAAATGCATAGCATTTTCGGCCGCCAGTATGTTTCGGTTTCGCAAAAAACCTTTTTTTCTTTTAATCTAATTTTTATTATTTTTTCAGAACATTTTATTTTTATTTTTAAAACTCATATTTTGGGTTACAATTGGGTATAATTGGGTTGTAGTTTTACTCAATAGGTTAAGTTAAATTTAAAACTTACAAACTAGCTATAAACTATCAATTTGGCATAGTTTAATATTTAAATTCCAAACGCATTTAATAATATATTTCTAATTTTAATTCAATCCTCATATTACTACCGCCCTCTGCATATTTTAATTTAAATCGCGTTTTTATTCTTTTTAATAAAATTAGAATTCTAAATTCTTTTTATTAGAAGTGATGCGATTTTCCTATAGAGGGCGAAGAAACACGCCGCAAAAACGACAGAACCTAAAAGTGAGTCGACATTCAGACACGCTCTCGATCGGAATATTTTGAACGATCAACGCTTTTATAAAAAATGGTGAACTCTAAAAACCATTAAATTCCTCTAAAACTCCAAACATTTAAACTCGGGAGTGCTGGACCGCTATAGAAAACTTCTGGCGAATCTGGTGCACCAGTTGGAAGAGATCAAGACATCACCGGTAAGTCCCTCTCCTATAAGATCGCATCATTAATATTTTTCTATTATTTCGCTCTTAAATAGTCAACATATACCAATATTATTTTTATGTCTCAATTAAATTTCACTTCAGAAAGGTACGATTTCGCGTGCGTTCCTATACCCTTCAAATGAAAGCGAAGGACTTGTATAAATACAGTCCGCTAGGTAAACCAATTTTTTGAGCTATCGGAGTGAGACATATTGGCAGAGTATTTTTTTAATTTATTTATTTTAAACACCAAGTTTTTTTAACTGTAAATTAAAAGGAAATAAAAGATTAACCTTGCACTAATTTTTTTATTCTTTAATAAATTTTATATAATAAGCGAATACATCTAAAATTTAAAAAAAAATGCTTACTTGCTATTTCCTGAATTTCATCATCAACGGCGTCAGTAAAAATCCATGTCTAAAAAAATTTAAAATTAGTTTTAAAAAAAAACAAATACTTTTTTGTTTGTCCATACTTCGTCAAAATACCTTATTACCACCACTGTTTTTCTGTGACGTAAGGTTTTCTATTTTAACAATAAGAACGCCTTTATGTCTTACATTAACGGTTTCTATGAAAATTTATAAGTAGCTTACAAAGTCTTCACTAGAGCCCACTTTAAGCGACGACCTTTACAAACTTAATGAATGACCGAAAAAGCTACAGTTTTTTTGAAATATAATTAATTAATTTTGTGCAAATAAAATTTTATTTCCATAAAAATGTTACTAAAAATTTTTGAAACATTTTTAAAAATGATGTACACTCAGATTCATAAGTAATGTTGTGACTCAAATTTGTAGGGATATAAATTTAAGTTAACTTGGCAACACTGCATGAGCTATGAGAGGGATAAACACGTTCAGTACCGCAGCCCACGAAAAAGACCGGCCCGGGCGCGGAAATATCACGTGACCGTAGGAGTCCCACAAAAAAACGCCTCACGACCCGCTGTCATTATAAAACATGTGTGTGTTCAGTTTTGGTATGTTTGTTTACGTCGATTTTTTTTTAATTCGGGCACGAATTTTATTAAAGTTATTAAAATAACGCAGCCCACGAACAAGACTGTAGTGGGCTGCGTTAAAATAATTAATGGCTAATGAGTAAATTATAAAGAAAATACCTATAAGATAAACAATGCCGCGAACGTGTAATTAGTGTTGTTCCTTGTCGGTCTAACTATAAAACTGAAACCTAATATGTTGCAAACGGAAAAGAAGTGGTAAAAGATAAGATCTTGGATAAGATTGATCAAGTAATAGACATCCTTAGTGACATTTTCGATAGTGAGAGTGAAAAATGTGTTCAGTTGTCATTTTTTATTGAACAATTAGGTCTCTTGAAAAGGTAACCTGAGAATCGAAGATATGGTGTATAGGTCTTCTGCACCCTTGCAATATTAAAAAACTAATTTGTAAAATACATATTGTTAACAGATAGTAATCTCTCTGGTAGTGTAAAATATTTAAAAAGTAAGATACAGCTTTTAAAAGAACATGAGTTGGTAGTTAACTTACACTTTATTGAAATAGATATTAAACTTTGTGCTGGGTAATTTTTCAAAAAATTATTGACGACCACTGCATTCAGTTCATTGAATGGGAAAACCATTCTTATTCACAAAATCACTTGTTTCTTTTCAATAAATTATTGTGAAATGTTTTATATTGAAAATTTTTCTTCAGATAACTCTAGCGAGTGTTTTTGTGGAGATAAACTATTGTCAAAGCTTGAAAAAATTAGTTTAAGGGCATGTAAAGTTTTTTAAAATAATTTTATTAAAAAGCACAATGATTTAGTGTCTGCTAATAAGTCTTTGAATAAGAACTCAAAGATGATGACAGTCAAAGAAAAATTAAAAAACTAAAAGCTTAGGTTTGATATGTCCAATTTTGAAAGACTTGTATAGATTTGAAGTTACTAACGATATTATGTACCTAATATTATGTACCTGAAGATATTAGAGTGCAAATTTTGTATATTTTTTTATTTTATAGATTCAGTTCTTTTATCCATAATAAACACATATATCAGCAAAATATTTTTTTCAATTTTTGCCTATAAAAGAACAAAAATTTTTTGTTAATTTATTTAAATTGTGTAAAAACATATAATATATTAAGCAATACAATAAGAATCCTGGGACTCCTAAGATCACGTGACCGCCGACTTGCTTATAACGGGCCATGGCCGGTCTTTATCGTTGGCTGCGCTCAGTACCCACGTCTTCAATTCTTATTAAATGGGCAGCTGAACCACCGCCGTCAACTTCAAAATGGGTGAAATTTTAAAAAAAGTTTACTACATTATTCATCTTTTATTTCAATTATTCATGTTCAAAAAAATTAATAATCAAATGTGGAATTCTTGTTTTGATTGAAAAAGCCGCTCGTCAGCTGTACAGATAATGTTAAGACATTTGTGATCAAAATGCTAGGACAAGACATGAAGGGAGAGTTTAACAAGACGACTTTGGAAGTTACCTAAGCTGTTTCAGCTTTTGAGGTTGTAGCAACTTTAAAGTCTTCTGACTTACGTTAGGATGTGGGTTTACATTATAAAGTTAATAAAAAACTAAGATAGGCCAGTCATTAAAGCGAAAAAAGGTGGTGTAGTCGCGATTTTTAACATTCAATGTTGTTCACATTGGAGTCTTTAAAAAAATTTTGAATTTTGGACCTTGGGGGGCCGGCTCCCCCCGCCATCTTGGATTTAGTGTGCACGAAAAGGTTTTTTGTTAAATTACTTAATCCCTGTACATTTTAGAAAAAAAAAGTTTTTGACATAAGTTAAAGACAATAAACTTTCCTACAAAACGCTATTGTACGTTTTTTTGTCAGACGAATGGTTTTCGAGTTATGTCACTAAACATTTCACCCCCATTTTGGATTTTGACCAATTTTTTTATTTAGTGGCCTTTAACTTCGAAACTGCTTATTTTTGAGAAAATCTGTTATAAGATGAAATAAAGACCAATTACTAGCCTATTAAATGATTAATTTTCTCAAAAATAAACAGTTTCAAAGTTAAAGGGCAGCAAAAAAAAATTGATCAAAATCCAAAATGGCGATAAAATGTTTAGCGTCATAACTCAAAAACCATTCGTCTCACAAAAAAACATTCATGAGCGTTCTTTAGGAAATTTTATTGCCTTCACCTTTTGTTTAAAACTGTTTTTTCTAAAACGAACAGTAACTTCAAAAAAAACGATTTTTTGCACACTAAATCCAGGATAGAGGGGGGCCGAACCCCCTCCCTCCCCTCAAGGTCGAAACCTCAAATTTGTTTTTAAGACTTCAATCTCAACAACATAATGTCAAAATCACGACTAGACCACTTTTTGCAAGCTAAAATTCTATAATGACAGGACTAAAAGGCAAAAGAAGGAATCAAAATAAACAAAATATTGCTCTACTATACAAAAATAATCAGTTTTTTTTAAGCTGTTATTTTCTTAAAAAATATTCTTTAAAAATGCATTTATGTTATCCATCAAAGTTAAAATTTTATTAAATTTGTTAAAAGGCAATTTGATCAAAAAACAGTGCATCTAACCAGGGGGGTTCCTCACCTGCAAAAATGTGTACACCAATTGACAGTATTAACAAGTATCGCCAGGCATTGACATGGTATTGACATATTATTAAGAAGTATTGACATTGTATTGACATAGTATTGACATAGTATTGACATAGTATTGACATAGTATTGACATACTATTGACAGTAATGACATGGTATTGACAAGTATTACAGTATTGACAGTTGATTTGTACACTTGATCACAAGGTATCTATCCAAACCATAAATTGGCAAAGGTAACTTGAAAATTCATAATCATATTCCCAAGGGGGTAACAGCTGACCTAAAATTTGTACATGTATTGCCAGTACTGCCATGTAAATTTAGGGGTAATGCCAAGAAATTTACATATGTATTGCCATAATGCCATTCTAATTATGAATGCCAGGAAATGCCATAAGCTGTTACCCAGTTACCCCCTCTGATATTCCTTTTATAAAATTTCTTTACAAAAATACAGGAGGTTTACAATAATAAAATTAAATATAGTGAATAGGTGAACAAACAAGGAATGTCTCTTATAAGAAAAGAAAAAAAAATGCTATAAAGGTTTTTATTGAAAACATGCTTACTTATTGCTTGTTAGGTCCCTACTTTTAGACCCCTGGGAAATTGGGGACTAATAGTAAATTATAGCTTAGAGACCCTTTTTTGGATTTTATAAAAGTTTTTGGTGAAACAAAATTGTCTTCAATATTTTGTGATATTTTTTATACCTTAAATCACATGTTTTGGTACAAATTATATATTTGTCTGGTCAACTGTAAAGTTCTGGTTGCTGGCAACTAGGAGCTAGCTTCACAGGTATTACTTTTAGAAGGTTTATGGTTATCAAAAATAAGTTCTGTTGGGTACTTAAAAACTTCTTCTGTTTGGGTTATTTTACTCACTTGATTTTTTGCAAGCTGAAACCATGTCTTCAAAATGACCAACAATCTAGTTTTGTGATTCTTTTTTGAAGTTTTGATGGCGATAAACAAATTATCCAAGGCAGTAGTAGTAGTTGGAGCTAATAAAATGGAGTGGGGTACACTTGCCTTTAGATTATTGCTTTTTGTAGGTGACTTCTTTATTAGTTTCTGGCCTTGTATAATCTGGAAATAACAGGAGGTAAAAGGGCTACAAAAATACAAAATACCTATAAATGCACCTTTACATAAATAAGTAAAAAACTTACCACATAACAAACATAAACTAATAATGACAAAAACACTACAATAAATCCACCTCTTTTACCCATTTTTTTTAGTATCAAATTTAAAAATAACAAAAAACAAATTTACAAAAATTATTTGTTTACAAAATCCTAACCTAACTTAACTAAAAAAAAAACAAAATAAAATTATGGCGGATGGCGCCATCTAGGCAGAGAAGCTTTTAACCTGTGGACAGATAATTTCCGGCCTATTTAATCGACGGAGGCTTAAGGCCTCTAGATCTTTTTAGTTCAAGTGCAACGTTTAGATGGCGACACAAGTAGCAAAGAAAAAATTTACAAGGGACTTTCAAAAAGTCGAACTTTCATTCAAAATAGGGATGGCCGGAGCAGTAAATTTGCCGGAACAGGTCTGACCTGTTCCGATTTTTATTATGACCTGTTCCGAAACATCTGCTCCTGCTCCAAACTGTTCCGGACTTTTCAAGGACAATAAATTGCAACTGTTCCGCATTTTATGAAAGGAACAATTTGTTCCTGCACTGCAGGAACAGATGTGCTGCATGAAATCTAACTATGCGTGTGCTCTGTTATTGGTGTTACAAGGTATATAAATGAGGTACAGGGTGTTAACCGCTATATCTGGTTGTCGCTTATAACAATTTTATTTTTTTAAATAGAAAAAGAAATGCAATTTTTACAAAACGCTTCACTTTTTGCTGTTTTCCTTATTTCACGTAAATTTTATTGGATTAAAGATTTTTTATATTCAATTTCAAATATTTTTATTGTTTCCTACTTCCTTGCTTTGATCGAAAGAAAACCCGGCAAGAAACGCCACTGTTAAAGATAATCTGCCGTGCGTCACACCGCACCCCGCCAACCCTAACACCATGCGTGTCTATCAGCAACTTCTACGAGTTGCCCCAGTGCGCACTAAGTGTATCTCTGTCGTTTTTCAAAACAATAATTTAGAAAAGGACGAAGATACACCCAGTGTGTCTCATAAAGGTTACGTAGCGAGCCTGAGAAAGATGCAGCTAGCTGAAGTGTAGACTCGAAACAGGCGTAAAAGCAGGGAGCAAGTTGTTTCTGTTATGTTCTGGCTCTCTCGAAGTTTCCTTGTCACTTCTGCTCCAGCGGAACAACTTGTTCCGGAAATTCATACCTGTTCCGACTTGCTCCGGGCACAGACCTGTTCCGAAAAGAACAGGTACTGCTCCGGAGTGCCATCCCTAATTCAAAAAGGTGGTGAGATAAAAAAATACAATAAGGAATTTCATTATTAACAATTGTATTTAAGATTTCTCTGGATCAAAATGTGTATGCATAAAAGCAAAATGTAAATAAATGGTGAACAAAATATTTACACTTGAAATTACAGTACATATTAGAAATCTTGCAGCAGGTATAGGAATAGTTTTAAAAATTACCAATATTAGTCTAAATGTGCTGGTGCCTCCAAAAATCATGAGACACAAAAAAAAGAAAAAGTTACTTTGTTCTTGATAACATACAAATGATATAATCAGTGTGAATATGTGCCCATAAAAGCTGTACCCAACCAAAGAAAGGGTTTCTAAAAAGTTAATTGTTGATTTACCAAGTTTTGTTAGCAAAAATGATATAATTGGCATTAAAATTGAGAACACCAAAACAGCAATTATTGGTGACTGTTCTACTTGAAATTTTTTAAAAGCAATACCATAGACTAATAAAGAACTCAAAAAGAAAACTCCTAAAATGGGACCCAAAAAATCTACATAAATTTTGCTAAACTTTTGAGTCACAGGTGGTACAAAAGAAGCAAAAATTCTAAAATTTAAATCTTTTGATGAAATCAAAAATAAAGGCTTGTAATTCAGAAATTTGGAAGATGTTTTTTTATTAAAATGCTCTGGTGAGCCTATAAAAATTACTGAACTTGATGACATTTTTATTGTTTCATTTTCCTTTGAATGTTATCATGTGCATCTTTGATCTGCTTCTGTAAATTTGCTGAAATGTCCTTCATTAAAGCCCTAAACTGTTCTGGAGTCAATTTTTCATGCAACCGATTTTCCTCAACAAAATTTTTCCCATGAAAAAATCCTCTAACCAGTAACTGAGCAGCCTTTCTCATAGGGTAAGACTCACTTAACTTTTGCACCAGCTGTTCATTGTTTGCAAGTAGCCTTATTATAAAACGAACTACCATGCTTTGACTCTTTTTAAGGTTTTTGATTGAAGTCAAATGGATACATGAATCGGTACTTCTGAATAAGCTCCTGTTTTAGTCTCAATTGGGTTTTTAAAGCTTCCAATTGGTTAAGTTGTTGTTCCTTGTTGAATTCTATGCCTGGGAGGGTGCGAATCTAGAAAGAATAGAACAAAGCAGTAATAGTAGGGAAGAGAAAATAAGATCATAAACAAATAAAAGTTTACTTTGCATTGGGTCTTACATCTGCTCTGGCTTGGTCCAAACGTTTTTGAAGTTCCAAGACTTTTTGCGAGGTGTCAAGAGATTCTCTGGTTTTTACTGTGTTGTCTTGGTGATCTTTTTCAATGCTGGACAAAATAAAACAGGAGAACTGTGTTAAGATTGAATCAAACTGATTACATAAAAGATAGACTTTTTATCTAAAAAATATTTTTAAAAATTTCTAGGTTAGGAATTTTGTTTACGTTTTTTATAGGTGCTTACCCTCGGATTATTTCGTAGATCACGGGTAAAATTTCAATACTAATTTCTTCTATTTGCACGGGACGCTTATTTTCTACAATTTGCTCCTCGCTTTCCATTTCAGAGCCATTTATTTTTTTTGAAAAACAACTTGAAGTCCGTGAAAACAACAAAAATTTTGACGTTTTGGAAATAATTGCGAAATCAGCAAAATGTAAACAGCTGGTTTT
This sequence comes from Aspidapion aeneum, assembly GCA_963576565.1. Taxonomy (NCBI): domain Eukaryota; kingdom Metazoa; phylum Arthropoda; class Insecta; order Coleoptera; family Brentidae; genus Aspidapion; species Aspidapion aeneum. The sequence continues at coordinate 113,914,594 of OY755042.1, forward strand.
GCTAAAAAGCCACTGACTACTGGAAACGCTTTCAGCAAAAATCTGTGCCCATGAACTACTCGCAAAATTTTCAATCAATTGCCGTCATTTGTCAAACACAACGCCTGTCAAAAAAGACGAAAATGGTTGATGGTCGATGATAACAATCTTGTGGTTTATTTTTTCCTGATAAAATGTGATAAAAACAAATCGAGAATTAATTCGATTACTCGAAGACTACCTCTTCTTTATTTGTGCCCCATTTTGTAGTTGCGCTAAGGTAAGATATCGGTATTTTTTTTTTCAAGTTTCCAAACAATCATATTTTTGCTACTCCTTTGGATTTTTTAAGGTATGATTTGTGTTTACAGTATAAAAATCACAGAAAATCTAGCTTATGGATCAAAACAATGTAAATCGATAAAATAATAAGATTAAACACAAAAAGATAGTATTTTTTATGCAAAACTTGAGGACAATGTTTACAATTATTGTGTAATTCTAGGTGCATATTTAGCTGGGTCCAGGCAATGTGGAAACAGTTGGAAATGGGTCTGAGGGCATTCCTGCTAATCGCCTCCAGGATATGGACCTGCTTGTGCTTTTCACTCAAAAGACAAACTAGAGCTGTAAGTTTTAAAAATTGTTTTGTTTTTAAAAACAATTAATTTATTTATTTATTACTGGTTCTTTTTTCAAACCAGTCAGATGTTTAAAATGATTTCATTATTTAAAACTGCAAAAAATTTGGCACATGTGATTATACATGAACACCTGGCAATTCACCAATTCTTTAATGTTTAAAAAATTTTTAAATTACAGATTATGCAACATCAGTCAGTCAAGTATGACTTGTTTCCGTTATCCCCACTGTCAAGGCATAGACTAAGTAAGTTTAATTTTATCTTTTTCTAAATATACTCATGTTTAGTCATCAAACATGGATATTATATGTTTGAAAGTTTGGTAAAATTTGGTTCTTATGTTTTTTACCAAAACAATTTTTTTTAGGTATTGTAAAGCGTAAAGTGTTAGTATTGGACTTGGATGAGACTCTTATTCATTCTCATCATGATGGAGTGGTCAGACAGACAGTCAGACCTGGGGTTCCTCCAGACTTTATCCTCAAAGTGGTTATAGATAGACATCCAGTAAGATTTTTTGTGCACAAAAGGCCTCATGTTGACTTCTTTTTGGATATTGTGTCACAGTGGTAAGTAGGAAAAGACATACAGGGTGTTCCAGATAAGGGTAACTACAAGGGTTACCATGCAAAGGCAAAAGAAAGTACTCACAAAAATTAAGTTTCTTTTAAGATATTTTACTTTAAGTTTATTTTTTATTATCTCATTGTAAAACTCCTTATTTTTAAAGATATTAAGGTGATCAACACAGATATTTATGCAGAGAAAACCTAGTCACAGGTGATGCTGCTGTGAGTATAAAAACTAAGAATTTAAAAAATTATAAAACTAGGTAATGTTGGTATTTTTTGTGGGTACACTCTTTTGCCTTTGTACATTAGAGGGAATTGTGGAAATGTTCTGTAAAAAAAGATAGGTCTGGAAAAAATGTGTTAATATTATTTGCTTGGCTAAAGTCAAATTCAAATATTCGTTTATTAAAAAAATTGTATACAAACAAGGATTGTTACAATTGAACAATAAGTGTCAAGAAAAAGGATGTTGCTGCATTAAAAATGAAGCCTTACTAAAAAATACTTATTACTACAGTTAAAATAAAGTACCAAGGTTAACTTATGTTGGAGGAAGCTTTTTTTATAATAAAAATACTAAAATCAAAATTATATCTAAAATTTAAAAATTCCAGATTCAGAGCTATCTACAAACAAAAGTCAATTTGGGATAAACTGACATTATTTTACATATTAATTTAAAAAAGAAAAAAAATAAATTTTAAAATATATAAAAACATTCAGCAGGTTACTAATATAAAACTCCCAATTTTTTTTTAAAAGTTTTTTTATAAGACAGGGATAGGACAATATTTAAATTTTTCTGAAATAAATATTAATTTTCAGATTTTGCTCAATATATTAAAATCCCCTTTAGTTCTTTTGAATTTGTAGTTAGTTAATTTTATCTTGAACACCAAACTCTTTAAGGAAAAATCCAAAGGCAAAGGTGCGAGCGGTAATACTAATAATGTTGGTATATCTCAAAAACTACTTGATTTATCAAAAAATGTGTAATGACAAGGTTTGTTTGCCTTTAAGAGGCAAGTAAAATAATCTTCAAAAAACTAAACTCGGATCACTAGGTAGGCAGATACACTTAAACAAAGAAATCTATCAATTTGGCGGTGAATTTCAAATGTCAATAATATTGTAGCTACAATAAAATGAGCATATTTTAATTCTTTTGTGAGTGGAAATACTAATAATCTTGGTATATCTCAAAACTTTCATAATTTATCAAAAAATGTCTAGTGACAAAATTTGGAAATACCTTAAACAAAAAAATCTATCAATTTGGCGGCCATTTTCAAAATTGGCGTCCAAACGACCATGAGTCCGACCACGTGACCAAACGTTTTTTATCCTCCTATAGGTGCTTAAAAAAGCCTTGTAGTCAAACTGAGCGCACATATTAGTGCATATCTGACAGGAGCAAGTGCCTAGACTAACTAGAAAAATGGCAAAAAATTGATAAAATTTCGAGAAGAGGATCAGCTAGGATTTATATGAATATGGCTCTGAAGTCAGGAAAGAGTCCATATTTAAAATGTGCAATTAGTTTTTGGTTCAGTTCATTTTTATGTAACTTATACTTCATTCAGGCACACTATGGAAAGGCGACCATTTAGGATTTGCCGCTTTAACAACATGGTCAAATCCAATCCATTAAAAAATAAATTTTTTGCAGGTATGAGTTAGTTGTGTTTACAGCAAGTATGGAAATCTATGGTGCAGCTGTGGCAGACAAACTAGATGCTGGAAGGGGAATTTTACAGAGACGTTTTTACAGACAACACTGCACACCCCTGTATTGCGGGTACACTAAGGACTTAGGCGCCATTTGTGATGATCTCTCTAGCATATTTATATTAGATAATAGTCCTGGAGCCTACAAAACTTACCCAGGTAACTATTGTGGACCTCATAGGTCAATTTTCGCTTTATTTTCATAGCTTCTCGACGAGTGCGCAGTTGAATGTCATGGGGACACCATGGGGATCTGTCAGTCGGCCATTTTGTGGTTATCTTCCCCTAAATTCTTCTCTAATAACATCTTCACGAAGGAGCAGTGGCGGCTGGTGACGTTATAAATTCAGGGGGGCAGAAATTTACATTGCATGGAAAAGGAGATAAAAACTCATTTAAACAATTTTATTTTAGCATCTTACAAACAAGCAGCTGCTGTAGTTTTTAGTTTATTTGTTTATAGATAAGGTGTATTCACCCTTTTTTACATGCGCAAAGTGCTCAGATTAGCACCAGTTTCAGACTCATCATGGCCTTGTAGAGCAACCTCAAAAATCCCACAGAATTTTAAACAGTCTATTAACCCACAAAGTATATTTTTTTGCCATATTTTCATTATGTTTGGTAATGTTTTGCCTATAGGCACTATTCAATTGGCACCTAATATCCGTCATGCCTAGCATAGAAAATTCTATGTGGTTATATAAATAAGTAGCACTTACTTTGGGTCTTTAACTTTTCACTAAAGTGTTTAATATCACACATTCCCTTTGCCACCCACGCAGGACAGTTAATTATATAATCGACGGTATTTATTTCCATTTTGAAAACAAACAGCATGACGTCTTCACTAAGGATAGAACCGGCAACACGTAGGAAGGGCAACGAACGGTTTGGCACGATGAATATGGCCGACGTTAATTAAAACGTGAAAACAGCCACCCATACACCGCTGAAAAACGGGTGAAATTGAAATTAGTCCCGTGCGGTGCTGCCGGCTTATAATTATTTACGCTAAAAAAGTTTACCCAGTTAAGCAGACTAAAAAAAAGAACTAGACATGTCGTAAGGAAAGATTAACCTTTTTTTTAAAAGCCATAAAGCTTTTACTATATACAATACCATTGAGTAAATAACCCATTTAGAACTGCCACCGGCGAGTTTTACCACATTAAGGGGCAGATGGCGCTGAAATGATTTCGTCTAGTACGCAATATTCAGAGACAACTACTATAATATAATGGCATTTGTGTGATAGGCAGGAACCTCGGAACTCGCACATGTAACTAAATCGTACTAGCAGACCCTGAATATTGCTTACTAGACGAATTTATTTCAGCGCCATCTGCCCCTCAATATGATAAAGCTCGCCGGTTGCACCTCTATAATATAGGTCATATACTCAAAGAGAGTACTGACTGACGCACTGAGGTAGGGGAATGACCCTTATTGGGTATTAAAACGGAAGAAAAGGAGCTACAGAGAGTTATGGTTGAAAATAAAACTTACCTCGATGGTTTTCTTTACAAGGAAAATTATCCCATGGAAATGGAGTAATCCGATTGTGGTTTGTCTTTTTCCGGCGGTCTTAACTCCCTTTTAGCTTCACTTACGTTTTATGTTTTAACGGCACTTGGTGATTTTTAAGGCACTGTTAAGTTTTGCGCGATCGCGGTCTAATAATTTACTCTTAATTAGCTTTAATTTAAAAGAAACCTAACCTAAATCTAAAACTAAATCGAAATCCAAACACAAACAGGGATTAACAAGAATATTATGGCTGTTAAAATCGTCATATAATAAACCAAATTGATCCGTATGTAAATTTAATGCTCGTGCGATATTAAGCTAGTTTTCACACTTATTATACACTGTGTCCCATTTAAAACTTTCCACCCGGGATTTCTCGAGAACTGTTGAAAATTTTAAAAAATGCCGAGACTCGTCGATTTTGTTTGCGAGGGGGAGACTTTTTGGCTATCTTGAAATTTATGTAGCACAAACTCCCTTTGAGGGGCATACTTTACCCCTATATTTTGAATAGGGAAAGTGGGTCTAGTGATACCTTGTTTTGAAGCTCTCTTGAATTGGTTTTTGAGATATTTGCTTTCAAATTTTTAAATTTAACATGGAATGATAAAATAAAAACTAAATCCCAAAAATATAAAATTTTAATTAAATTTTTATTTTATCAGTCCATGTTAAATTTGAAAGTTTGAAGGCAATTATCTCAAAAACTAATGGATAGATTTTTGAAATTTTAACACGGTTATAACTTTCTTTCTTCACTCAAAAAACCTTCAAAACAAGGTAGACCCGCTTTTCCTATTCAAAATATAGGGGTAAAGTATACCCCTCGAAGGTTGTGCGTGCTACAAAAATTTCAAGATAGCCAAAACGTCCCCCTCACAAACAAAAACGACGAGTCTCGGCATTTTTAAAAATTTTCAGCGGTTCTCGAGAAATCCTGGGTGGAAAGTTTTAAATGAGACACAGTGTATAACAAACTATTATGTGGTCATTTACTGATTCTTTCCTTGTTATTCACTGGTGGTAACTGGTCATTTACTGGGTTTTTGTGCAAATTGCCCTAAAAATGGTTTAATCTTTTAAACAAACTTACAGTATTTTATTTACAAGAAAATTATAAAAGAATAAACACATTTTCCAACCACCATTTTAATTTTCTTTCAAAATCAAAACTTTTTTTTAACAGACATTTGAAAATGACTCTTTCCTTAAGTGGTCATTCACTGGTCGGTTCACCCTACATATGTTTATAAAAATAATTCAGTGCAAAATGTTTCTCTTTTTTTTCCAGATAATGCAATACCTATCAAATCCTGGTTCTCAGATCCTACCGACACAGCACTACTCAACCTGCTGCCTGTTCTAGACGCGTTGCGCTTCACTGCCGACGTGCGCAGCGTGCTGTCGCGCAACCTGCACCTCCACCGGCTCTGGTAGGGCCTCCCCACTTCCTCAATCAATCAAACTCAAATAGACCCCCCCATTATAAGTAGATCAAAAACATTGTTGGGGGATAGAGGTGAGTGCCGGTGTTACCGCAGAGATTTTTCATGTTTTATTTGGGCGCGAATAATTTATAGAAACGGAAATTGTAGAAACAAGATTTGTTAAAGAATATTCATAGAAATTGTAAAGCAAAGAAACTAATTGGACAAAACTAAAACGTAAGATTTAGAAACTGTAAAGTGTAGGAATGGTTCACAGGTCTACCATTAGAGGACGCTCTCAGCTGCGTCTGTAGAAAAAGAAGACGATTAGAACAGTGGCAGCTGGTGACGTTATAAATTGGGGGGGGGCAGAAATTTATATAGCATGGAAAAGGAGATAAAAAAATTGGGGGGGCAGAAATTTATGCGGAAAAGGAGATAAAAAAAACTTTCCTAAACAATTTTATTTCAGCATTTTACAAACAAGCAGCTACTTGGTGTAGTTTTTAGTTTATTTGTTTATAAATAAAATCTATTCGCCCTTCTTTTACATGTGCAAAGTGCTTGGATTAGCACCAGTTTCACACTCATCATGGCCTTGTAGAGCAACCTCAAAAATCCCACAGAATTTTAAACAGTCTATTAACCTACTAAGTATATGTCACATTTTCATTATGTTCGGTAATGTTTTGCCTATAGGCACTATTTTATTGGCACCTAATATCGGGCTTGCCTAGCATAGAAAATTCTATGTGGTTATTCAAATAAGTAGCACTTACTTTGTGTCTTTAACTTTTCACTAAAGTACTTGATATCACACATTCCTTTTGCCACCCACGCAGGATCACTTCGTGGATTGTTTATAATAAGACAAATAAAGCAAAAAAAATCATTTCGTTTTTCACAACCGCACAACCAGTTTTCTGCATCGTATAATTTTTTATTACTTGCACTAAAATTTTGCTTAATTTTTAGGATTTTTAGGTGCGGTCTATGTGGCCCTAAAGACTTTATTTGTAATCAAAGTTTATATGTCAACGAATTTAAATTTGCACAGTTAATTATGTAATTGACGGTATTTATTTCCATTTTATAAACAAACGATAACAAAAACAATGACACGCGACCACCCAAGTAACATTTGTTTATTTATAGCAGAAGCTAAAAGATTGCCAGCGCCTTTCCTTAAAACCATTAGTTTCAATGTTTGGTCGCTAGCGCGTTCCCATTACCCTTATATACCCCTTAGACCTCCTAAATGGGACTCCCCAATTGGTGGTGGCAACCTATGTATTAAACTCACTATAAAACCATAAGAAATAAACGCCAGCTTCGCCCTCTAGCGGTTCCACCAGTATAGAACCTTTTAGAGCCTAAAGCTATTATGCCAGGTTCTAAAAGCAACTCAGAAACGTCCTCTATCCTGTTATAAAACTAGATTTGGTAATTTGGTATCCTGGCGATTCTGTTGAATACCATAATAACTTTAGAGTAAAGAAGTTTTCCTATAAAAGCTATGGCGATATTTTAGATTCACAATGGCTATATAAAATAATTTAGGTCACAAAATTGCCAAAAATATCAGAGTCCCAAAATTATTTTATCACATAAAAATATACCGAGTTTGTCGTTTTGTTGATGATCAAATTGCCTGCCAGATTTATTTTTCTAATAAATTGGTATCTGAAAAACTCTCAAAACAAGCACGCCAGCTCAAGAATACTTTTTAATAGTTTTTTGATAACAAAATAACAAATATTTAAAATTAAAAAAAATCATTTACACTATTCACCATTAAAAAAGTCTGTTTGGTTTACATAAATCAAAATTAAAGTAAAATTATTGTTAAAAAACACTGCTAAAACGACTAGATAAATATTTTCTCTTTACAATATTTTTTAAATAAATTTATATACACCATTATGGTTTTATAGTGGTCACTTGGTTTTATTTGTTACTGTATAGCAACAAGGATTTTTGAGTGCCCTTATGAAACCAACAAAAAAGAATGATGTAAACATAGTCAACATAACCTCACTTAAATTTTTTGTATTTGTTTTTAAAGTGTTTAAAAGCGTATAATTCAACACTTTTAAATGTTTTTTATCGTGCAATTTTGACACAATCGAGAGGGCCAGTGCAATGATATTCGTTGTGCCTGCAGGTTGGAGGGCAACCTCTTATATTGGCCGTCTAAACAGGCCTTATCTAGGCCTGGGTGTCCTACCCAGGAGGACGGAAACTCAACAATTATTAATTATTGGGCTTTAAATAATCAATCTTGCAATAGGTAGGTACCAATCTGTACCTAGGTATATCTATTATTTTTACAAGAAATACCTAAAAAAATAAAACATGAAAGTATTTACTTACTTCTGTTAGAACCCTTAAGGAAACAAGGTTTTATGTGGCCGCCTATTTAAATAATATTTATTATACAGCTATGGGTAACTATAAATACAAAAGAATTAAGTTTACCTTTAAGCCTTCCTATAAAACCTTTTTAAAATGCCTAAAAGTAATGGCAAAAACCAAAAGTCTAAAGTTTATATTTACCACTCTTAAAAACCTCAAGGAAACTAGGCTCTATATGGGCGCCTATCTAATCATATTTACTATTAAACTACTGGTAACTATAAAAACAAAAGGATATAAGACAACCTTTTGGCTCTATTATAAAACATTTTTTTAATGACCTAAAGTAATGAATAAAACTTAATGACCAAAGTTTATATTTATTTCTTTTTAAAAACTTTAGGTAAAATGGTTTTATAAGACCATCTTTATAAATCAGAAATCAATAAAACCAAAAGTATCTAAAAGGAACAGAAGAAATATCAGTTTTATTATACTCCCTTTATAAATCACTTTTTGGTTGTATAACACGCCTTTAGGTAATTGGCAATATAAATTACCTTTATGTAGCCAAATTGATCCTAAAACCCATAACAGCACCCTCTAAATAACCTAGGAACCAAATTAATAAAACCTTGAGTGGTAATAATGTTACTTGGGCACTAATGCTTTTTACCACTGACATGCCCCTATTCAAAACAAACTAATACGTCTTCACTAAGGATAGAACCGGCAAGGTGTAGAAGGGCAACGGGCGTTTCCGCACGATGATGATGGCCGACTTCCACAAAAACATACATTCCTCCTGCCCCCGCTCGAGAACATCCACCCATATCCGGTTGAAAAACGGGTGAAATTGAAACCTTCGCATCCGCGAATTTAAATTTGCCATTTTTTCCAAAGCCAGCTATGAGTGCTTTACTTTTCAATTCTTTGAACATGTATTTATGCTATAACGTATTTGAGAGTAGTACAGAGAAGATAATAGGTTCAATCATATTATTAAATTGATCATTACACCTCTACTGGTAGATCAGTGAAGGATTTCTTCACTTCACAGTTTTTACGTTTTACATTTCTAATAATTTTAATATATTTTTTTTTTTGTAAATTTACTTTCCTACGATTCTTGTCGTTATTAATTAAGATTTTTACAAAGTATGGTTTCTAAACTTTAAATTAAAAAAAAACACTTTTCTACAATTTAAGATTTCTACATTTTGGGGGGACTCTCAATAATCAAAAGTCTCTTAGGTTGACATTTTTTTAATGTTGTGTGTTAATGGTGGTGGGTGGTGAAAACCAAGACTAAGCTTAAAATCTGGCAAAAGTTAATATAACAAATTATTATCTACCCCAGAATTAAAATATTCTATCTGCATACTTCTAGTAGTCCATAGAATATCAGTCTATTTTTTAGGTAATAAGTAACAGGCTGAATTTTCGTAATTATCTTCATTTTGCCCAGACGCCCAACTTTTCTTCTAAGAAAATTCTTGAAAGTTATTCCTGGACAAAAGCATGTGATTTGTTTGAAAATGTTGCCATTTACTTTCAAACACATTTTTTAAGCCACAGAAAAAAAAAATATAAACGTTTTTTTATGTATGATATTATAAAATTTTTGGATTTAAGCAAAAAAATTCATCATTACTACTAATTTTTTTAAGTTATCAATTTTCAACAGGTACTAAGTGACATTTAGCACCTGTGCACTCTATTAGAAAGCATTTTCAAGAATTTTGGCCGGACAAAAAGTTATGTTTACCTATGTCAGATAGTAGCTACATATGCACTTAAACCAGCACGACATTATGTTTTTGGACACCAGCACACTAATTTTTAAAATAAGTTTAAAATCAATTAAGTCAATAAAGGTGGTGGAATGGGACATTTCAACCTTCTGTACCTCCTGTTTTTTTTTATAGTATTTCCCTTACGAATAAATTCACAATCAAATAATGATATTAATTTTCAACATCATAATTTTTGTTTCTTATTCTTAAACTGCTTGAATTCTGCGGTAACGCCGGTACAGTACCGCCCCCCATTTTGTCCCGCCCACACTGATCGGTGCTCAATTTGACAGCGGTATTCCGCCCGTCGCCCCGCCCTCGGCACGCCCCCCTCAGAGACCGCCCACCGGTGCTGTCGTCGCCAACCAAGACCTTATCGAGGCCGCTCTTGCGCAGAGCATCGTATGCCAAGCGGAAGAAACGTCAGAATCCGGCTCGGATTTAGACCAATCAGCGTCTTCGTTGACCCACAAGGAGAAGAAGTTCAAATCGCGCATACCGCAGCGTATGTGCAACTGACGAATAAAGAAGTAAGGAGTGATGGTAAACCATGGGTAGATGGAAATTTTATATTTAAAAAATAATTTTTGGAACAAACCTCTTAAGTAGCCCATAACAACACAGTCACATAACCGATGCACCAAATTTTAAGGAGTGGTGGGGAGGTTAAAGCAAGGCCAACACAAAAATAGAGGCCACGACCCTGAAAAAATCAGCTGTTCTCCCGGGGCTGAATTTTACATTGGGTCTTATGGGAGGTCAGACGTTTTTTTATGATATTTTCAAAATGGCACTACAGATTTCCGCAAAATTTCACTGAAATATTCTCAGACACCATCCTGATATTCCACCAAAGGTTTGTAAGGAAGCAACATGATTAAAAGGTTAAAATCTTCAAGATTTAGCATTCCTTATTTTGAATTCAAATTACCCGCCATGTACCACATGCCAACTGTTATATTTGACATGTATTTGACTTTGTCATATGTGATTGTCACATTCGCTTCTCCTTTAAACTTAATTTTTGTGTGAGCTAATGAAGCGGCTATGAAAAATTAGGGCTTACTATACATTTTAAAAAAATTGTTCTGCCAGAATAAAGTAAAAACAATCTTAAAAACGGCTTTATTTAAAAAAAAATCAAATATCCATGAACCGTCATTCCAACTTCAATATTTTAAAGACAATCAGCTGTGTTGTAACGTGACCATCAAAAAAAAATCAGCCCCGGATGTGACGTCAACAAACCTGAACAGGGCTATCAAAACGGACGGGCCACGATCCTCCACTTTGTTGACGTCACATCCGGGGCTGATTTTTTCTTGATGGTCACGTTACGACACAGCTGATTGTCTTTAAAATATTGAAGTTGGAATGACGGTTCATGAATATTTGATTTTTTTTTAAATAAAGCCGGTTTTGAGATTGTTTTTACTATATTCTTTCAGAACATTCTTTTTAAATCTATAGTAATCCTTAATTTTTTAGAGCCGCTTCATTAGCTCACACAAAAATTAAGTTTAAAGCAGAAGTAAATGTGTCAATCACAGATGACAAAGTCAAATACATGTCAAATATAACAGTTGTCATGTGGTACATTGCGGGTAATTTGAATGCAAAAGAAGGAATGCTAAATCTTGAAGATTTTAACCTTTTTAATCATGTTGCTTCCTTACAAAACTTTGGTGGAATATCGGGATGGTGTCTTTGAATATTTCACTGAAATTTCGCGGAAATCTGTAGATTTTTATTAATATTTTTGAAAATATCATAAAAAAACGTCTGACCTCCCATAAGATCCAATGTAAAATTCAGCCCCTGGAGAACAGCTGATTTTTTCAGGGTCGTGGCCTCTATTTTTGTGTTGGCCTTGGTTTGAACGAACCCTTTTTATTTTTAAGATACAAGGTGACATGTTTTTTTCAAATCATCCATACCATAGATGGATCAACAAACGCCTAACTATAATTTGTTTTTTTTTATTTTTGAGGTTATGTCATGACATATTTATATGACATATTTCTATTAGTTTATAACCTGTGTAAAAGTATAAAGACCCTAGGCACGGGCCATCTTTTTTTTTAACGTCACTGACTGTCCAGCTGATTGTTGTAAACAAAAGTCAGGTAAAATATCTCTTTCATTAATATTTTATACTTTTGGTATTTTTTGAAAACTAAGCAATTTTCCAATTGTTTTTTAGTATACGCTTCTAAAATAATTTTTTTTGCGATGCGGTCTAATACACAGAAGGGGTTTGTGTCAATAAAATACTTCTTTATTTTAGTTTAAAAATGTGTTAAGATTATTTTTCTAATGCTTTTAATAACTAAAAATTCAAGTATTCATCGCTTTGCAATTTTGTAGTAAACAAAAAAGTAAATTATTTTTGCTTTTTTGTTATGTTGTTTGTGTATCGGAGAAGAATGGTGGGAACTGGAGGAAAAGCTATATATTCCCCCCTCCATATCTCTGTCTGAGACACGATAACTCAAAAACCGATTTTAACTAAACTTGGGACAAAAGTTTTATTGTACAGTCGGGGACTTTTTAAATTGCCGGTGTATTTTTTTTCTGTCAAAATTAATCACTGAAAATCAAAGAAATGAAAAAATATAAATTTTTAAATTTTTATGTATACATATAGAGGTAAAGTTCACAATTTTTTTATTTTGGTTTAAATTAATTTTCCGAATTTCAAATAAGAATATTTTTTATTTTCAAGGGCGGCCATTTAAAAAGTCCCCGACTGTACCAGTGGATAATAAGGCCATTGAGTATTGGCGCGGGTGAGGGGTACAAGGGGGTAGTAGAGGGGTTCAAATATTTAAAAAAATCATAATTCGAAAACCACAGCAGCTAGCAAAATGAGGTTTTCAAATTTAGATTAAGAATAATTTTTTCTCTTGACCTAAAATTTTTACCAAAAATCTTGTTTTTTTTTTCAACAAATATTTTTTTAAATTAAATTTAGTGCTAATATCACACTATGTTATGTAATTATTAAGGAGCCTTTACATAAAAAAATATACCTCGATTTTTTTTTTACTTTAATAGTTTTAAAAAAAATCTTAAAAATTGACAAATTGGTACATACCTATTGCAAAAGTTATTTGACCACACTGTATATTCTTAACCTATAGCGTTTCGGAAAAAGGCAATGAAACATTTTTTAATCATAATGAATGAACAAAATTATTTAAAGTTAATTTTGTCATTTTTAAAATCTTACAAGGATACATGAGTTATATAGTGTGTCCACGTAAGTTGGCGGCATATGGGAAACTTTTTTATTATTAGCTTTACGAAAAAAAGTTATTCTTCATAAAAAGTTCTGCATGGTCCAAAACCTAAAATGCAACCATCAGATGTTAAATTTTTTCAGTCATATTACGAGGTTTGTCAAAAAATGTGATTTTTGCTCCAGAGTAAAGTACCTTTTTTTTGACAATATCGAAAATTGTTATAAAGAAAAGATGTTTAGAATTAAAAATAGCTTTCAAATATTCAATATTGTTTATTTACATTAAAAAAATATTTTTTTCTTCATTTTCTCTGCGATTAAGTTTGCACATTAATGCATTGCATTTATTAATTATAAATTTGATTAAACAATTATAAATAAACTTTTAAAAACAATTATCTCTTAATATTTATCGAACACTGATAACCTTTAAGTTGCTTAATCACTAGTTTGTAACAAACAAATACGTCTGTCAAACATAAAACTGTACAATACGGATCTCTAAAAATTTTGAAAAACACTGTTAGACTGCCTAAAAAAGTGTTTATACCGTGGCACTTTTTGAAATACGATTGTTGACGTTTCTTCGAATTTTCGATATTTAGACAGTTCGCAAAGCCTACTTTAATTATCAGTTTTAAAAATGCCAGTGCATCCTAGATTAATTATGCATTAATGTGCAAACTTAAATTTCCAACGTAATCGCAGAGAAAATGTAGAAAAAAATATTTTTTTAATGTAAATAAACAATGTTGAATATTTGAAAGCTATTTTTAATTCTAAACATCTTTTCTTTATAACAATTTTCGATATTATCAAAAAGAAAGGTTCTTTACTCTGGAGCAAAAATCACATTTTTTGACAAACCTCGTAATATGACTGAAAAAATTTAACATCTGATGGTTGCATTTTAGGTTTTTGACCATGCAGAACTTTTTATGAAGAATAACTTTTTTTCGTAAAACTAATAATAAAAAAGTTTCCCATATGCCGCCAACTTACGTGGACACACTGTATATCCTTGTTTTCCTGAATCTTCAAATTTGACAAATCAAATGTATATAAACATATATCCTTGTTTTCCTGAATTTTCAAATTTCACAAATCAAATGCCATAACTTGAAAACCAAAACCCCTTGATCAAAATTGTTGTAAAAATGAGACACTTTTTAAAACTTTTTTATTTTTAAGATTTTAGACTCCTCTGTAGGACTCGAATTTTTTTTTTAGGATATAAGGGATAATCAGAAAAATATTGCAAACGTAAAAATATAGAAATTTGACCTATAATATAAGAAAAAAATTAAAACTGTGTCTCATATTTTACCTTGAAATAGTTCAAAAATGAGACAGGTCAGGCAAAATATGAGACAGTAATAAAATTCACGTATAAACAGTCGGATTGCCGTCTAAACCAAAAATAAGACATTCAGGGTAAAATTGAGACATAAGTTTTTGTTTTTTTTACTTAACTACAACAAATAAATGCAAAAATATTTATTTATGGGAAAAACTATCTATGAACTCACACGGCAAAAGTTTCGGTATAGTTCAATGAATAGAGGCCAAAATAGGGGGGTTACCCTACAAAAGGTTCGGTAGTTCTGAATTTTGGATATGTTACCTCTCTCTTACCTTTTTGTACGTCACTAAATTTACACAAAAAAATAAATAAAAAACGTGCCGTTTAAAGCACTAAATTTTAAAAAATTATTATTTTCTAACTTACTTTAAGTTAAAAGTTACTCCCACTCCATTACAATATTTAAAAACACATTTAAAGAATGGATTTTGTAGCTGATAAAATTCTCTACAAGATATGTTCTTAGAACTTTTACCCTAGAACAAAGTATTTCGGAGCTTATGCCGTCTAAAGTAGAAAAATCTGAAAATTTGCCCAAGCACGTGATTGAGTGTTGAGTCATTTTTGGAAATTACCTAGCTCCGTTACTACTGCTCGCAGAACAACCATAGTACCACCCAATTGTAGATAATTATATCCTCTAAAAAATTTTATATAACTCTTTTTGCGATTTAGTGTACTGGAACGAAGTTACAGGCAAAAAACTACAAAAAGTGCCCATTTTTGATGGTTTTTTCAAGATGGTGAAGGAAGCACAGCGGTGGGGGTGACGAAAACTCAGATTTTTAACTACCCTTTCGACCTTAATAACATATCCAAAATTCCTTTTGTAGGGAAAACTCCTCTATGCATTGTACTAGTAACCTGTTTAAAAGTTTTATACTACAAATAAAGCTATGGATTTTGTCATTTTAATTATGAGCCTATTTTTTATAAAAAAATAAAATAAATTGTAGATATGAGGTTTATAATAGAAAATCTATCGGAATTCAATTATTAGTATGTGTGTCTCATTTTCAAACCGGATTTTGTGTCTCACTTTTACACCACTTGACCCAATTTGATTTTTTTTTCTTTTTTTGACCCGCTTCACCACCCTTTAAAATCTGGTGTATCAGTTATAACTACACCCTTTATATGGAAGAAGAAACTATTTTTAGCTAGGTGTTTAAACTGTTTATCACCAAAAAGTACAAAAAAAATTGTGGCGCGAATATAAGCTTTTTTTTAAATTTTCTAAAATTTATTTATTTCAGAAATGTCAATATAAAATAGTCAGATTGTTGTGTGATGTATAACCTAACCCATGGTTTTCCTAAAGTGCAGTACATAAATGGCAAACAAAATTGTTCCTCTTTAAAATCATACTGCTTATTTTGTATATTATTCTATTTAGTTTTTTTTGTTTGTAGTTTTTAGTAGTAAAATTATTGGTAGTCAATTCTTGTGTTGCTTAATTTTATTTTTCAGTTCTGCATTTCTTTTTTTTTTTTAAGTTTTTTAAAGCATTTTTCGCGCCGTTCATTGGTGTAAAACATGTGAAATAGAAAAAAAAATAGTGTTCACTTGCAATAAACCACACAATACTCAATCATACAAATGATAGGCCTAGTTCGTTATGAGATGCTCAGTTTATTTTAAAAAAAATATTTCAGGGTGTCTCTTTATTTTTTGTTTTTCTTTTAATCCCCATTTCATAGATTTAGAAATTGAAACAAAAAATTTTCTGTATCAGAAAAGTCTTTCATGTCAATGTAGGATACGGTTGTACAGGGTGTCCCAAATTCGATGTTTTTGGGCGGTTTTAGGTATTTCTTGGGGAGATCTCCCCCTGAAACCCCCCAAATATTTAAAGAATTTGGGGCACCTTATACAAGATAAATTTTCTAAATTATAAAAACTGTTGTGTGTGTGTAAATAGTTAAATAATAAAAAAAAGATAAACATTTTGTGAAAAATATCTACAGTACTTAATTCGTTATTCTCAACATTCAAAACTTTAAACTTCCCTTGTTCCTTTTTAATATTTTGTTAACTTTATGTTTCTAAAACACTTTTTAAACTTTGAACACCAAAGATTACCTGGAGCAGTGAGTATATAAAATAAAATAGATATAAATAGCGTATAGTTTACTCACAGTGTGCCTGAATTAACTATAGGTAACATAAAAATGTTTCTAAAAACTAATTGCACATTATGAATATATGGACTATTTCCTGACTTCAGAGATAAATCCTAGCTGATCCTCTTCTCGAAATTTTATAAATTTTTTGCCTTTTTTTGAGTTATTCTAGACGCTGGCTCCTGTCACGTGTGACCTAATATGTGCGCTCAGTTTGACTGCGGGGCTTTGTTAAGCACCCATAGAAGTATAAAAAAAAGTTTGGTCACATGGGCGAACTCATGGTCGTTTAGCATTTTAATTCTTTTGCGAGCGGAAATACTAATAATCTTGGTATATCTCAAAAACTACTTGAATTATCAAAAAATGTGTAATGACAAAATTTGTTTGCCTTTAAAAAAGGAGTAAAACAGACTTTAAAAAATAAAAATCGGACCACTAGGTAGGGAGATACCTTAGAGTAATAATAATATAAAGAGAAGAAGTCAACCGCGGCCCCGTGTAAATTTTCCCTATTCGTGGCGGTCATTCCTGAAAACTTAGAATTTGCAGAATCCCCGGCGATGGCAACATAGCTGCGTCACTGGAATCATCTCGAAAAAACCACACTGGGCTGAATTTTCACAATATTTTCAGAAACATAGCACTTCTTGTTTATTTTTATGTCCAACTAAGTTCTTTTTTACAAAAATAAAACTCAGCACACAGAAAAAAACACCAAAAATTCAATATGCCGAGTCCGCCGGCCAAGACAACACTGCATTTAATACAAACACATGTTTCTGTCAGTGTCGACCTTAGAGCTTAGGAATATCTGGGCTAACCGTTCACGACTTGAGGACCCACCTAATTAAACTTGTTGCCATTATATAAGTGAAAAAATAATCTTTTGTTTGAAACTCGTAGACAATGATTGAGTAAAAATAAAACTTTGGACTTCCATTGTCTTTATCTGAGGGCACGGCAGTGCCTCGCCAAGTTCGCGCTGCCGTACCATCTTTTCTTGAAACATTTCAGCCCATATTTGACCTATCTAAAACTCTACTTCGGAAAGAGCTACGAATCTCATACTTTGCACAGTCGTAGACCTTCATAGAGTTAACAACCCTCCAAGTTTCATGGACTTTTATAAAGTAGTAAAGTACTTACGAAATTTCAAAAAACGTCGAAATTGCCACTCACTCACTCCTCTACAATAGGAAAAAGGATTCCTTTTTACCTGGGGATATAGTCCAAGTAGCTCAAAACGAAACCCGGCCCTGCTAACACGAAATCCGTAATATGATGTCATACACCTGTTGCCACGTCCTGAAAAAATTGTGGGACAAGGGGCCGTTCATAAATTATGTTATCAGATTGTAATAAGAAATACACAGCATAAAACGACGCGACGCGGGCTAGTAAGCGCATGACAAATTATCGCACGGTTTGAATAGCCTAACCAACTCAAAGCACTATATATTTTGGTAAGGTAAGAAGTTGAACCTTACTTATTATTTATAATATTATAATATAGGCAGAGGAGGCGGCAACAGCGGAAAAGCTACATTGTTTACCAACAAATGAATGAATGACCGCCGAAACCGGGGCTACTACTTCTCTTTATATGTTATTACTCTGAGGGAGATACGCTTAAACAAAAAAATCTATCGATTTGGCGGCCATTTTCAAAGATGGTTGCCAAATGACCATGAGTTCGACCACATAACCAAACTTTTTTTTATACTCCTATGGGTGCTTACCAATGCCCCACTGTCAAACTGAGCGCACATATTAGGTCACACGTGACAGGAGCCAGCGCCTAGACTAACCCGAAAAAAGGCAAAAAATTGATAAAATTTCGACAAGAGGATCAGCTAGGATTTATATGAATATGGCTCTGAAGTCAGGGAAGAGTCCATATTCAAATTGTGCAATTAGTTTTTGGAAATATTTTTTGTAACCTATATATACTTCATTCAGGTACACTGTGTACTAGTTTTAGTCTATAGCATAATTTATTGTGTTTCTTTAAGATTTTTGACTTAGGATACCATTCTTTTTGTTTGTTTTTCTTTATCTGTATATAGTTTTGAATTTAGCTAGAATAAACTTAAAAACGATTAGATTTTAGAGTTGTAGTTCTCCTACCAGATCCAAATTAAAAGTTAGTGAAAAAATTTAGATATTTACGATGAAATATCTATAAAGTGTAAAAATTTTCGAAATAAATTAAAGTACATTTTACTTACACTATGGATTTTTTTGTTAAAACAAAACCTCTAATAACTAAAAAATCTTGTATATTATAACATTTTATAACATACAAAAATATCACAAACAAAAAAATATAAAAAAAATATATGTCAAACTGAGAAAAAATTAATTTTGGCCTGAGCTAAGGGCCTGTCCTTAAATTATGTAACACTCTAGGGGGGAAGGGGCGTTTGGCCTTGCGTTACACTCAATATTTTTTTAATATGTTTTTTCTTGAAAAAGCGTTACGAGGGGGGGAATTGGGGGTCAAAAATCCTAAATTTTTGCGTTACGTAATTTAAAGACGTTCCCTAAGAGGCATTAAAAAAATAATGTTTACCTTGTAAGTATACCTATATATTTTTTAGAACTCATTCATTTAAATCTTCTTTTCCATTATCATTCTTTCCACTTTTTTTACTATGGCAAGACTCTGTGTCACAATCTTTGGCTGAATATCTGAAACACAAGGGCATAAAAGAATGACATTTTAAAAAAATATATAACTTTAATAACACATTATAAACCTAGGGATTAAAGTGATACTTTTAATCCTGAGAAGTTTGTAGACTGACTGAAAGGTGGGCTACAATTCGCTGAGGGATTAAAAGGAACTTTAGATAAGTAGTTTTTCAAAAAACTAGTTATTAAAAAAAAATTGAAAAAAATTATTTTTGGATATACAGTGAAGTCCGGATATAACGAACCTCAAAAATGAACTAAATACGGTTCGTTATATCCGAGGTTCGTTATGTGTTTCTTTTTTTAATAGTATCCAAGATTAAGGAAACTAAAAATATTACAAAAAATACTATAACTTTTTATATTTAAAAAAAAAAGGCAGAATACATACAAATAAAGATGTTTATTATTATTGTTATACATAGAAATATGTAAAGTACATAATATGGTGGTATGTAATACATACATAAAAGAAGCCTAAATCTTTTTTTTATTACGAAATCCATAATTTTTGTTTGTACATTTCTACTTGAAAAATATTCCCTGGTTATACAGGGTGTCATTAAAAGTTTGTAACAAACTTTGACAGGTGATAGTACACATAAAAATAAGAAAAAAAGTTCATATGAACATAGGTCCTAAAATGCATAGTAGGGGAGCTACGGGCACCAAAATGGTTAATATCGAAAATGGTTTTTTTTATACAGCAACTTTAAAAAGCTATGGAATTTTACAAAAACTTACAAATATTAATTAATTTTGACCCTTCACATTGTGGTAAGGTAAAAAAATAATTACTTAACTCAAAAGGGTACTTTTGGCAGGGGTGGGGGGTTGTTTTAACAAGATTTTTTTTTTGTATTGCATTTTTTACATTTTGAGTCTATTTTTAAAAACTACTCCTTTTTTTAAGTAAAAAAGGTACTCTTTTCTAAAGTCGCCTAGAGCAACGGTTTACGAGATAATTGAGCGTAAAGATTTTTAGTACCTTAGAATTTTTTTTTGTATTGCATTTTTTTACATTTTGAGTCCATTTTTAAAAACTACTCCCTTTTTTAAGTAAAAAAGGTACTCTTGTCTAAAGTCGCCCAGAGCAACGGTTTACGAGATAATTGAACGTAAAAGTTATTCTGCTTATGGGAGCTACTAAAAAAATTTACGCTCAATTATCTCGTAAACCGTTGCTCTGGGCGACTTTAGACAAGAGTACCTTTATTACTTAAAAAAGGGAGTAGCTTTTAAAAATGGACTCAAAATGTAAAAAAATGCAATACAAAAAAAAATCTTGTTAAAACAACCCCCCACCCCTACCAAAAGTATCCTTTTGAGTTAAGTAATTATTTTTTTACCTTACCACAATGTGAAGGGTCAAAATTAATTAACATTTGCAATTTTTTGTAAAATTCCATAGCTTTTTAAAGTTGCTGTATAAAAAAAAACCTTTTTGATATTGACCCTTTTGGTTTCCTGTAGCTCCCCTACTATGCATTTTAGGACCTATGTTCATATGAACTTTTTTGCTTATTTTTATGTGTACTATCACCTGTCAAAGTTTGTTACAAACTTTTAATGACACCCTGTATAGCTTTCAAGGTTACAAAATGATGCTCATATTTTATCAGGAACTTCGCGTGATTCCAAAAAATTACGAGTTTCCGAAATTTTGTTTTCCATTTCACGAATGGTTAGAACATAAACCTTAGTGACTTCAACAGAATTATCTTGAACAGGATCATCATTATCTTCGTCATTATCACTTGAAACCATGTTTGAGGTTATGGAGAGATTACAATTTGCTCATCAGTCAATGTTTCTCTTGCTACAATGTCTTTATCAATAATCACATAATCGTTAAAGTCGAAGTCACACATTTTTCTCTTAGCTTGTTCTTCTACTAAATTAAGCATATCATTATCGAATTCATACTCGTGATCATATTCTGGGTCTTGTGCATGTCTTTGCAACCATTCGTGTCGTATCGTCTAGTGTGAAAACGCCCATTGTCTGCTTATATAAAGTTCGTTTTAAAAGAAAAATACATATTCTAGATTATTAAAATTAGGTTCGCTATATCCGGAAGTTCGCTATAAGCGGGATCGTTATAACCAGTAAGACAATACATGAGTATTTATGGATGACATTTCATATAAAGAAAAAAAGGTTCTTATTAACCAGAAGTTCGCTATAAACGGGTTCGTTATAAGCGGACTTCACTGTAATAATTTTTGAAAAAGTAATTTTTTTCAAAAACAAATTTATTTAAAAAAGTTTTTGGGAAAAATTTATTTTTGAAAATACCTAAATAATACTTTTTTAAAAAGTGGCTTTTTTCAGAAACTAATTTACAACAAAAATTAAAATAACATTTACATTATTTTTGAAAATAATACTTTTTCAAAAAGTAATTTTTCCAAAAACTAATTTATAAAAAAATTTTTTTTTTTAAATTTCTATAAAATATTTTTTAAAATTGCAATAATAACCCTCGTTGGCGGCGAATCGGACCGCGACGAATTGGCTCATCTTATGTAATATCTCAAAAATTAAAAATGCCAGATGAAATCATATATCTTTGATTAAATTCAATTTGACAGTTGGATTCTTTCTAAACAAAATCTATAAAAAAGTAATAGTCCCTCCCTAAATACAGACTTTTCAAGATGCTGTCTTCACCTTTAATTATGTCTCAAAAAATGAAAATTGAGAAACACCTGAAAGCCCCACATTGAATTTGGGACAACCTGTATGATTTTTTTGTGCTAAGCAATAATTGTGTCAGCCATTATTTTGACAGATTTACATTATAGGCTGACAGTTGGGCTTTCACAATGCACATAACAAACATATATTTAAAAATAAGTAGTTCATATATCTTAAATTAAAGATGACAGTATTTATTCTGGTTCTTATAGTAAATATAGGCCCGAGGGGTGAACAGTTCTCACAATCGGTGTACACATTTCTGACAATCTGTTCACAATCCTTCACAATCTTTACACAATCCCTCCCAGTCACCCACAATCTCTCACAATCTTAGCAAAAGATTGTGGATTTTCACAATCGGTGTACACATTTTGGGTTAGCGTTCACCCCTCGTATAGGCCATATTGAAAGATCAGCTGTCAATGTAAATCTGACAAAATACTGCTTGCCACTATTACTGCCTGGCTTTATTTCAATAGTTGTTAAAATGACTTACATGATTTCAAGACTAGATTCACTTGTCTTCCCACCATGTTCAGGCTCAGAAGACCCACTTCCTGAACCGATCTCCATCAGTTCTTCTTTATTCTCTTCATGCTCATTGTCATTCTCTTGATGTACACTGGACATTTGCCATGCTGGTATACTAGGGGGCACCACTGAAGGAAACTGCTTTCTAGTCAATAAAAGACCTTTGACACTTGCCAGTTCAGACTTGAAGTCTTTTAGTTGAGTGGCAACATCACTGTCTGATCCTAGCTTATCAATTTCAGTCCTAACATCTTCTAGATTGGTTTTAATTTCACTTATTGAGTCTTTCACACCTTTTTCAAGGTCATCAATTTTTTCGTCTATAGATTTCTTCTTTCTGCCAAATAGGAATGGGGCTATATATGTCTAAAAAAATATATGATTATGTCTTATCTTGACTAAGGTTAACAAGTTTTACACAATTTTATTTGATAGGTACCTATACTTACATCATAAATCTTTTTAACAACATAAGCAACAATACTAAAAACTGCCACATTATGTACAATTTCTCTTATTCTATCAAACCAACTAAGTTGCATTTGACCATAATATCTGGGAGGAAGTGCCACCGTATTATTAAAGGCACTTGTTGAGAAATCTTGTCTGACTTGTTCATGTCTATCATAACTGCCAGATTTTTCACAGGCTATTCGAATTTCTTCATCAGACAACCCTCGTTTTTGGAGAAACTTTTGTTTTTGTGCCAAGGGGCTGTTAACTACTTTGGGATTTGTGAGGAATTTTATTGCAGTATCCACCTATAAAAAGAGTATGTTAAATTTTATTGTCTTGGGTTGATTATAGCTATAGGGTTTATAATGTATCGTAAAAAATAAAATGCTGGTATTTTGCATTTAGATAACATACATATCACAAAGGTTATTGACACCATTAATTAGCATTTTCATTGAAACCTTACCAAATCCTCCCTAATTTTAGTTTGGGGCACCTCAAGGGGCACCACTTCACTGGAAGTATCTGTTGCCGTCTCCATTAATTACTTCTTAAAAATGTAAATAACACGTTTTACAAGCGTGGTAGATAAAACAAAAAAATGATTTAAATGGAAAAAATTAATAAAATACAATTTTTTTATTTTAATTCTAACCTCTTGGGACAAAGGTTAACATAGGTCAGCTGATTGCCAAAACAAAAGCTTGTAGTTTATTCACACGCCTAAGGCCACTGAATTTTTAGTGCGGGGGCGTTCCCAAATTATGCATCACTTTCTAATAATATGGCCAACGACACTGTTGCATAAAATTAAAAATCATCAAAATGCAAGTCTTTAAATTTATAAATAATTTCATGTCTATTAAATATTTTTCTAAACATAATAGACTCCGAGAGTGGTTTTAATAATATAAACAATATTTATTAGTTCGTTCGCACATGAAACGTCAAACAACTCAATTAAAAAAACAAAAGAAATTTATTGTTTTTCTTTTTCAATTTTTCATTGTTAAAATTGAGCAAAGCCTCTTCCGATTCTTATTTTACCACAAAAAAGAATGAACGACGATGTGTTAAATGCAACAAGTGGCCACGTGTCTTACGAGTCCTTCCAAGGGGGCTCCGGTTACGTTCCTAACAATGAAGCACTGCTACATCAAGTAAATCAGGAAGCACCCTCATTAGCAGAACCAATAGTTAACCATAATAACGAGTGGTCTGGTGCGGCAGAAGAATCTGAAAAGGAAAGTCTCTCAGATGCCCAGGACAACCCAAAAGGCGATAATGAAGAACAGGTACCTATAAGTTGTTATTATAGTAATCTGTTTAAGTGAATTTTCAACAACTTTAAGGGCGTTTAAGTTAAACATCATTTAAGACCATCTAAACTTAAAGAATCCTCCCCACATCACTTAAGCGTACATTTTACTTTGCCATGGTTCAGTCAATTTTGTCTTATGTTAGTATAGTTTGGGGTGGTATTTATCAGGGCAACCGCTATCCAATTCAAATTCTTCAAAAAAGTTTTGTCAGATGCATTGAGGGAGCAGGATACAGAGATCACACTGAAATAATTTTTAAATCTTTGAATATCTTTTATTTTAATGAACTTTATTGTTACAACATCTGTAAATTTATAAAAATACATGGTAGTAACATAGACATGACCCTAAACCACAATTTAACAAAATTCTTTATATCCAGAGTCAATAAATCTATTTCCCAAAGAATGTTTTATTTTCTAGGACCAAAAATCTATAACGAATTACCTATACATTTTAAAAATTTACAACAGAAATTATTTTTTTCACACTTATATTAAAATTAAATGTTGTTCAAATTTTAGCAAGACCATTTAATGTCCCCATTATTTAGTAGTTTTTTATAAGTTTAAAACATTTGCAATATTAATATTATGGTACAGCAATTGTGATTCAAAGGTACCTGATAGGTAATAAGTTTTCATTTAGTTAGTCTTACTTAGTCTTAAATATGGTCCTGTGTACAAATAGTTCCTGATAATTATTTAGTTGTCATTCTGTTCTATAAAAATTGAGTCTAAATTCCTTATAATTATAATTACTTCATTTTCATTTATTTTTTTTAAAAATTTTATTTGTAACTAGAGTTAGATGCAGTTAAGATCTCAAAGATACTTGTAATTTTTAAGTGTTACAAAAAAACAAATAGTTTATTTATTTATTTTAATCTAGAACTTAAAATTGTTAAATTTGAAGGTCTTTATAACTTTAAGCCTTACAAATATAAAAAAAAACAAATTAGCACACACAAGATTTATTTCTTTGTGCTATGAAAATATCAAATGTATTTTAAACCTAATTAGTAACTAGTTTTGTTAAAAGTTGTAAACTGATTTTATTTAATAAATACTTGAAATACTTGAATACTTGAAAATGATGCAAAAGAAAAGATTCATGAATTTTTATTTTTTAAGTTTGTTTACTTTCTTCTTTAAGGATAGTAGCCCTGATGATGATGCTTCATCTGACACTGGCTCAGAAGAAAAGAACACAGCATCTGAATCATCAGATGATGATACACCATTAGCTGCTCGCAAAGAATATTTGATCAAAGATTTTACATGTAAAGAATGTGGATATGTTACAACAGATTCAGAAGCATTTTTTGAACACCAAAAACAACATGAAGACTTCTTACAAGCATGTATAGTCTGTGACATACAATTTAAAGTAGAATGGGAATGGTTGGAGCATCTGAGGAAGAATCATGCCAGTGCTCTATGGTTGGGTATGTTAATTCTGTTTATTTTTATATATTTATTCAGTGCAAGATGTTCTTTAAAATCAAAATTGATTTGACT
This sequence comes from Aspidapion aeneum, assembly GCA_963576565.1. NCBI lineage: Eukaryota > Metazoa > Arthropoda > Insecta > Coleoptera > Brentidae > Aspidapion > Aspidapion aeneum. The sequence continues at coordinate 113,940,584 of OY755042.1, forward strand.
CACATAATTTTAGGCCCAGGTGAAACTCACAGAAGAAGAACCAGAGGCAGACTAAAAAAATCATCCATTACAAAATATGTATGTTCCAAATGCAACATTAAGGTCTTTTCTAAGACTGTAATGAGGGAGCACATAACAAATGTACATGGAAAATCTGCTAAGGTTTTCACTAGAATCATGTCCAAAAGACCTGTTCAGTGCATGAAGTGTGATTACAAGGCTCCATCACAGTTTCACTTAAAGGTAAAACATTTTATGGTAGTGTGCATCATATAGACTATAGTGTTTGCCATATGCAGTTACATTTTTTTGCCTTTGACATGAAATAAACATATTTCCTAACCAGAGATAAGAATAAAATTTAATGTAAAACTGTCATTGTCTCTGGATAAAAAGATGCTGACTAAGTTGACAAAAAAAACCACAAATAAAAACAACTCAAAGACATGCCATTTTTCAGATTTTGTTTTGTTGCTCTCAGTAAGTATATGATAAATAAAGAGTTTGGAAATGTCACAAAAGTGTAACTAGGGTAAACTGCCCAATTGTCGTCCAGTTAGTGGAAAGTTCAACTTTAGAGCCCGAAATCTCAAACATTTTACATCATTTGTTATTATTAGCGGCTAATTTCCATTCTTTGATGATTTAAGAATTCAAAAATAATTAATTTAGATTTTTTTGCTTTAATCTAACAGTTCCAGACAATTAAAATAAAAAAAATGTCGTTTTGCCCAGTTTCCGTCCACAGCCTTCCCTCCTTCCGTCCAAAAATTTCGACTTTTCGACCGGACGAAAACTAGGTTTTGGTGGTTCGAACAACTGGTTTGTTGGCGGTCGAAAACTGGTATTATTCGACCATTTTAGGACGAAAAATAGGAATTAATCGACCACACGCCAAATAAACTGGTCGAAAATTGTGGTTTTTTGGACGAAATTCACAAGGAAAAACTTGATTTGAGCAGATTTAGGAGCAATATTCCCGCGAAGTTCGTTAAGCATATTAGTGTACCTAAAAAACATAGTGGAACAACTTAAAGAATATTCGGTTTAAATTAAAAAAGACTAACCTAAATAATAAAATTATGAACACCAATGCAATTTTTTCAAAAGGATTTGTATCTCAAAAATGGTAAAAATTACCAAAATGCATTTTTCACTATTTAAATTCTTATATAAATTAAAGTTTGCAATGTGGACCATTTTTTTTATTGTCCCTAGAAGTACCCGAAAAATTTCAAGGGTTTCCAACTTATAGGTAGGTACCTACTTCAATTTTTTAATTACCTATTTTAACAAGAAACAGTCAGGGATTAACTTCTTAATTGCTAGTGGTCGAAAAAAACCTGTTTTTCGTCCGTCAAAATCAACAAAAAATTGATGTGGTAGAAAGATTCCAGTTTTTCGTCCGGCCATAATTTGGGTGGTCGGAAAATTCCATTTCTTCGACTAGCCAAATTTTGCCGATTTTGTGTCAATAATAACTCTGATAAACGAAGAGAAAAATGCGGACGAGAACTGGTCATGATATTATAGAAAAAAAAATCCAGACCAGTAACCCAGTTTTCGTCCACCTGGACGAATAATTATTTTTGACCTTTTTTTCATCCAGTTCGGCGACCACCCATTTTTTGATACAAAAACTAAGAAATTGTAACTAAAAGTGATATTTCTCGATGGGAAAATTATTATTCTAACTAAAAAACATAAAAGTTCAACACATTTTGTAAAATTCTAATACTTACTCGCTATTTCCCGCAGGGACCTACACTAGCAAAAACATAACGAAAACTTCACTTTGGTTCAACGCACGTTCACCCTTCTAAAGACAAGACTGTACTGGCTAAACTTTTGGCGCGATTTAAAAAACGACTTTACCGTTTGGTGGGGGAAGAATCATTTTTTAAGAAAGTGTCCGTAGATGGAGCCATATGGTGCTTGTTATCTTATTTTTAGGCAGAAAGTGTCTAAGTGGACGACAATTGGGGGTGGACGGCTAACTGGGTGTTTTACCCTACTTATGGCAAGGACTATGGTGCAGATACAGATTTTAAAAAGCGAAAAAATTAGTAACAGCACAAAAACTCTTGAAAATGATAGAAAAATATTGCCTATAGGAAAAATAGATTAGACTCATTCCTACTTATTGGGGTGAACTCTTAGGGGTGGTTATTATTTTTGACATGTTTTCCTCGGTTTCGCATTGGCGGTTCGGTTTTATTTTAAAGATGTTAACAAACGTGAAATTTCATACCCGTGAATTTAAAAATCAAACAAGTTTCATGGCTAATCGTGCAAAAAGGAGTTTTTTGTTTCCCTTATATTTTTCCGTGGGTAGCTTGAAAGCTTAACCTCACGGGGGTCCAAGATCTAATGGACACCTAATAAGTGTTGACAGTTAACCGTTTCGTCCTTATGGGACTCCTCAGAACACTGCTGGTCAAGTGACAAATCTTGCGAAGTTAATCAGACGATTTTGTCTCTAATTAAATGTAATTAGTGAGCGAACTATAGCAAGAGGCGCCATCTACCGAGATACGAGAGAAACAAAAAACCAAAAGCAGGGAAAACACTGCTATACAATATCGATCAATGAAAAGATCGAATGCAAATAAAAGAAAACAACTATAGTCCGTGACCTACGACAGCTCTTTGTCTTTTCAGGCCGGATCAACGCATTTTGCATTTTTACCCGTCATCAAGACAGTAAGCGTCAATCAACGGAATTTTTAAGCCAAATAATACTAACAAACGTGAAATTTCATGTGTAGATGTAGATATTTTAAACGGTTAACTGTCAACACTTATTAGGTGTCCATTAGATCTTGGACCCCCGTGAGGTTAAGCTTTCAAGCTACCCACGGAAAAATATAAGGGAAACAAAAAACTCCTTTTTGCCCGATTAGCCATGAAACTTGTTTGATTTTTAAAGATGTTGTTTTACACAGTATGAAGCTACCTAAACTATATATATTTATGTAATTAGAATTAAAAAGTTATGCTGCAAACTATCTTGAAACTGTATCATTATTAAATAGATCTTTAGACTGTGTTAAAACCACATTTTGAAAATAACGAGCCGCCAATGCGAAAACGAGGAAAACATGTCAAAAATAATAACCAAAAAATAGAAAACCTGACGTTGGCTTCGCTACCTGTAAAGCTTGCTTTACGATGAGTGACCTTAGTGGTAACAGGTTTACAGGATTTTCAGAAAATCTAGTGCTCCTATTAAAAAAAATTAATTACAAAAGTTATAAGTAATACAAAGGTCTACAACTTTAGTATAAACTATTTTTTACACAACCCAAAATTTTCTGAAAAAAATTGAAAAATCTAATTTTTTGTTTTTTTAATGTTCACAAAACTTGGTAAAAACTTACATTTTTAGGTCATTAACATATTTTAATTTTATTCAAAATATTTAAATGTATGTTTTATTTTGATTTGAAACATAAAACATAAAGTTCTAAAAGCAGTATTTTTATTAAAACAGTGCTCATTTTTTTTATCAAGACATCTATTTTTAGATGTAAAAATCAGTGTGAACATTTTTTTTAGGGAATTTGACAAAGGGAAAATTCAAAATAGTTGAAAGGACACAAAGTCACTTTCACTTCACCTAAAATTGCTTTTTTTAGTATTTGAAAAACTAGGCCTCTTTAAGAATGGTGGATGATTAAAAAAAAAAAATAGTGTAGACAAGAATGAAATTATATTGCAGTAATTTTATTTTATTTTAAACTGCCTATAGTTGTAACAAAAAAATTACCAAGTACAGGGTGTCCCAAATTGGGCACTTTTAGGGGGTTTAAGGTACTTCTAAGGGAGACAGAGAAAAACTGACCACGCATTGCGAGGCTCAAATTTCAAGAGAAGTCTTATGGTGAAAACATCATTTTGAAATATCGTCTCGTCTTTGAGCTACGGGGGCTTTTTGAAAAGTCTGCATTTTGGAAGGGGGTCTATAACTTCGTTATTAATGGAAATTTTGATTTAGAGTAAATTGCAGTTTTATAGACTCTGTAACGAGGAATTCACCCGTTAAATTAAATTTTAACTGTCACTTTGAGTTTTTGAGATATGACATAAAGTTGCATTTTTTCTTATGGAATGGCCTATATTTTAATTAATTTTCGAATTCGTCATTAAATTATTTTCAAAATGATGTATCATATGTCATAGTTTGATTGTGCGGTTTCGGAGATAATTAAAGTTTTTTATTTTTGTCTAGTGTGCGTTGAATGACGTCATGCGCCATTACCGTGAAAGCCTTGCGGTCAAATCTTACTTCAATGCTCCTATAGTTTTGTTGTCTTATACTATGCAAATCAAGCTGGCCTTGCGCCTTGGCGTTTTGTCATTGTTTTCAATTGTTTAAACAATTTGACATTACGCTTTTATATGAAATTATTTTGCACAAAAGCGTTTTAATTTTATTTTGAAATATGTATCATTTTTGTTAGTTTTTATAACTAGACTTTGAGGGCCGTCAGCTGAATTATAATTTTTCCAAACCAGGCTTACTATATTTTTGACTGTGTAAAATAATAAAAATACTGGAATGACTTGACCTTCCTCAGCAGGAAATCATAGCGCACTAGAAATAAGTGAAAAAGCTAAATATCTCCTAAACTGCTCAATCAAACTATGACATATGATACATCATTTTGAAAAGAATTCAATGACAAATTCGAAAATTAATTAAAATATAGGCTATTCTATAAGAAAAAATGCAACTTTATGTCATATCTCAAAAACTAAAAGTGACAGTTAAAATTTAATTTAGCGGGTGAATTCCTCGTGACAAAGTCTATAAAATTGCAATTTACTCTAAATCAAAATTTCCATTAATAACGAAGTTATCGACCCCCTTCCAAAATGCAGACTTTTCAAAAAGCCCCCGTAGCTCAAAGACGAGACGATATTTCAAAATGCGGTTTTCACTATAAGTCTTCTCTTGAAATTTGAGCCTCGCAATGCGTGGTCAGTTTTTCTCTGTCTCCCCTAGAAGTACCTTAAACCCCCTAAAAGTGCCCAATTTGGGACACCCTGTACATACTGTATTTTAAAAAAGGTTTTAAATTAAATATTTTGGTTTTAAAATAATTCAACATGTTAATAACAAAAATAGGTGTGTTTTAGCAAATTTCTTCAAAAACAAAAAAAAATGTGGAACATAAAAACTCAAAAATTAAATTTTCCTTGGCAAATTTTAGATAAATAAAACAAAACATTTGTATATAATTTTTTTCAATAGGAGATTTAGTATTGCTGACAACTATAACAAACCATTCAGATCAAGTCTAATTTTATTTTCCTATTGGTCGGGATAGATTTTCTTCCATTTGCAATAGTTTTCCAATTTTTTCCCTTCCAAAAGGTATTTAATTTTTTTAACTTAAAACTAGGGTCTCTGTATGGTGACATATGTCAAAATACAGGGACACTACTTTAACCTGGTGGCAAAAAAATTAAGATAGCAATAGTGAATAGCACCATAATTGGGTATTTTTAAAAAAAATCTATAGCTTTATTTTTGTTGAAAATGAAATTTTTAATCACTACTACTACTATTATTTCGGTTTAGAACATTTTTGTACGTTGTCCGACGCCTATTCTCCACTTCCTTTAATCTTGACAATAGTCTTCTGTCAAGTTTTTTTGACTCATTGATCTTTGGATTAACTGTTGCCATTCCAGTTTAGGATGCCCTCTTTTTCTGCGCCCTATTGGTTGCCATTCTAGGACTTGCTTTGGTAATCTTTCGTCGTTCATCCGTTGTATATGGCCGTACCATATCAGTTGTCTTTTAGTAATGTAATCCGTTATGCTTTCCCCGATTCCCATTCTTTCTTTTATGATTTTATTTCTTATATGATCTGTTCTAGATATTCTCATTGATCTTCTTATTGCATCCATTTCGACACTTTTCATTTTTGTTTTGTATTTTTCTGTTACGCGACATGTCTATTCCATACAACAGCGTGCTTTTTACCATTGTTTCATATATGTTAAATTTTACATATTTTTTTATCTCTTTTAATCAATTTGTGAAAAATATGTGATTCTAGCTGATGTTGTTTTTGAGATATAAACAATTTTTTTTAATTTTTTTTTTTTTTAAAGTTGCTATGAACAAACTTTGGTGCTATAATTTTTTTTTTAATTCTAAACTTTCTAACTTTGAAAACCGCGTTTATATTAAGATTAAGATATGATTTTTTAAACATTTATTCTTATATCTTAAAAACGGTGACTAACGAACTTTGACATTATGACAAATAATGTTCTCTGTGGTTCTCAAATTATGATTTTTACGAGGGGTGATCAGCTGAACCAAATTTGTACACCGTCCTACAGGACTTTAATAAATTTTGGGTCCTGTATAGTCAAAAACATTCAACTGAATTTCTTTGTGTATAGTCCTGCCTGTGTGGTCCTTTATAGTCCTGTGGCTGAAAAGGCGCCCATAAAAAAATTCGTGTCCACAAAAAAAAAAAGTCTTAACTGTCGTTTTTTTTAGAGAGCCGATTTGCCTTTGCCGGCCTTAGTACTTAATCATGCTTAGGGCACCCCTTAGGCGCCAGTACCCTCGGGGTCCTGTAGAAAAATTTGTACACCTAGTGTGGGCAGCTGATCACCCCTCGGATTTTTACCTTCCTAGGTATTGTTTTCGACGAAAAAATTTGTTTTGAGTTAACGCCGAAAATGTGTTATTTGGGTGTATTTTGACCTACCCTAGCAGTATCGTCGTGATGTCTGCCTGTGTGTGTGTATGTATATAACTCTGTCCGTAACACGATAGCTTCTAAACCGCCCAACCGATTTTCATGAAATTTTTAGATAAAATAGTATTGATACTGTAACGAGCTGATTAGATTTTGGTCGAAATTCATCGATGCTAATGACAGCGTCGCATCAATATGCGGTTTTCGGAATATTGTAGCGCACATTTTTTCAAAAATTTGTGCTACAACCAAAAACATGTTAGGAGCTTTCGTTTCCCTGGGGATATCATACAATGCTGCTAAATCAACCATATTAAAATGGATGGAGAATAGCTTCCAACAATACTGGATAAATATGCCAGAACTGGCTCACTCTAATGAGTTCATTAAAGGACCTTGTAGAAACAGAGCCAGGAACATTATTGGACTTACCAGACAGGAGATACATATAGTGACTGGTCTTTATACGGGTCACTGTCGACTGAGAGTACCCATGCACAGAATGGGACTAACAGAAGAGACCGAATGTAGACTCTGTATGGAGGATGACGAAACAGTCAGACATGTACTGTGCGAATGTCCGGCTATTGCACGTTTACGTCAGAATACTTTCGGTAAACCTCAGATCGACTCAGAAGATCTGAACAGTGTCTCACCCAAACTGATAGCCGGATTTTTTGGAGGATTAGGCATACAGTGGTGAGAAACCACTCAAGAGTGAGCCACAATAGACCCACTGGTGGTCGCAGTGGAAGGGCTGCAAGGCCCACTCACATATGAATCATCATCATCAGATCCTTTATTTAACGGAGCATCGTGTCAATATGCGGTTTTCGGAGTATAGTAGACTACATTTTGCTTAATAATTTATGTTATAACCAAAAACTTCGTAAGAGCTTTAGTTTCTGAGATATTTATAAAAACTGAAAAAGCCTTTTTCCTCGTAGTAACTACAAGTTACCAGGTAACCTGGTTACTCGTTTTCTGTTTTTCTTCGCTGAGTAACACTAACTATGACGTCATGAGTAACCACACAGTGTAACCAGCCTAGCAGATGTGGTTACTGAAATATTTTGAGGTTAAGATCGTTTTTTTTTTCAAAATGTTTGATTTTAATATATATTTTAACAACGAATTATGATTGGTAACGGTAGAAAATGAAGCACATCCCTTGAAGTTGGTACTATATCAATACAACTAGTCTTAAAATGTACTGCCTTCGGTGTTCTGTGGCCTTACCACAGAATACCAAAGGAGCACCGTGTTTCCACCCCGATTCAAAAAACGCATCAGGTAACGCTGCATTTAACACTGGTGCAAATCTATGGCCCGTTTTTGAATCGGGGTGGGCATGAATTGGTGGAAACAATGAATTATTTTCTGCATTTCGGAAATTGCTGGTAAAAACAAAAACAAACAATTAGAAATGTCATCCACAGCTGACTGTCTGACGTCATACAGCGGTTACTCCGAGTAACCGTGACGTCATTTCGAGTAACTTAAATGAGTGACTAGTAACCTCGAGGAAAAAGGCTTTAAGGCTAATATATCTTGGCTTCACTTGAAGTGTGCCAATAGGCTAGCTAGGAAGGTATCACATTCGTCATGGATCCATTTACGAGGGTGGATCAAATATAAACAAGCCTTTTAAACTTACTAACGGAAAAGTTATTCAAGATGAACGTGGCCGTTATAATTTTGGAGTAGGGATATTTAGCAGCATGTAGGCGGCTGGTAGCAACGATTATAAACACACAGGATTGCTTATTTCCATTTAACTAATGTTAGCGTCGCTCAGCGAGACGAACAGTGTCTGCTTACGTCACCAGCGGACCAGTTGCTTTGTTTGTATTCAGAGTTCGTGTGATTTTAAGGTGTTTTTGACGTTTTTACCTCCGTTTTTTCATTTATTTGACGGTGTGGTTGACTATTTAGGAGGTAAATCTGAGGGCACAGCCGTACCTCGCCAAGTTCACGCGCCGTACCATCTTTTCTTGAAACATTACTTGACCTATCTAAAACTCTACTTCCGAATGAGCTACGAATCTCAAACTTTGCACAGTCGTAGATCTCCATGGAGTTAACAATCCCTTCATGTTTAGTTTCATGGAACTCCCAAAAGTACTGAAGTAGTTACGAAATTTCAAAAAACGTCGAAATTTTCACTCACTCACTCACTCATGTATAGATCATCAAAATTCTACTGTACTTCCAGACATGCTACAAAGCTGAAATTTGGCAGACATAAATCACTGGAAAAAATCACAAAACCCCAAAATTCTAATTTACTTCCCTCCCCTATACATGTAAAGTTATATAAAATTAACATTGCCTACTTCCAGGAACACTAGAGAGCTGAGCTTTAGAAGGCTGATAAGAACTATGATAAAACCATAGGAAAATAATTAAAAAACTCAACATTTTTAATAAGGCATTGCAAAAGTTTTGAACAATATCCCGTATATTTTACTACTTTAAAACTTAAATATTATCCAAATCCTTTAAAAAAGCAGTGAAATCATAACAAAAACATTTCATGTAAAAAAAGCCAAGTACGCGAAAGTGGTATTCCGTAAAAAGAATTGAGATAAAAGTAAAGCCAAGTTCTACAATACAAATTTCAAAATGAATGGTTCTTACTAGCTTGGAAATGTTTTTCTAAACTTGGCTATTACGGCTGCAAATGACTCTTAGGAAATTGAACGTAAAGAAGTTTGGCTGGAATAGCAAAGTTTAAAAAAAATTTCCAAACTAGTAAGAACGATTCATTTTGAAATTTGTATTGTAAACCTTGGCTTTACTTTTATCTCAATTCTTTTTATGGAAGACCACTTTCGCGTACTTGGCTGTTTTTTACATGAAATATTTTTGTTATGATAAACCTTTATAAATCTGAATTAAGTGAATTGATATAAAAAAAAGCACAATTTTTTGTTGAAATAAAAGCTTTGTGTTCCCTGTTTCAGTGTAGAAATATAAATATATATACTTTTATATTATTATATTTATATAAACTTTGATTTTTTTTTTTGATTTCTGGAAACTCCTTGCTCATTAAATTATTCACATTAAAGAAAATTGGTAATTATGCCGCAAACGTACTTTTTTATTAAACTGATTATTGGAAAGTTTATTTTGTAGACAGTTTCTCCAAGTTTAGTTTCAGTTTTTTTCTTAAGTTTTTTTAGTCTCTTTATAGTTAAGTTTTCAGAAACATGTTACAGAAGAAGGAGTGAAAACGGGCGCTGGGTGGGATAAAAACAACTCATAACACAAACAATGTAAATCATTTGAAAAAAAACTTATGAAAATCTATTGACTTAAAGCATAAGAAGTTGAAAAACAGATCTTATTTGGCTGTTTTCTTCAAAAACTGACTGGTTTTTGATATAATAATATAATAAATATTGCAATTTTAGATCTGAAATATCAAATAAATACCTTTTTGTTACTGCATAATATAAGTGTATTTTATTATATCGGCAACAAAAACAATAAATTATACATCTATTGATTTAAATTGATTAAACTTTTTTAATAAATCCTACTTCTATTCTAAAACTTTCAACTATTTAAAAAACAAACTCCAACATATTGTCTGGTAGGAAAATTTAGCTCTCAGAGCAAACTCTTGATTTATCAAATCATTTGCTTTGAATAAATGAAATTATTAATTATATTTACTAACACGAATAAAAAATTTGTTTCCAAATAAGCAAGAAAAAAGCGGGAAAAACTCACGATTGCAATGTGTATTATATAAAGCGCGCTGAGCAGAGGTCCACTAGTGACGTAAGCAAGGCGCCGCCTACCGCTAAAAGATTCAAGCAAATAGGCAATCCTGTGTGTTTATAATCGTTGGGCTGGTAGTGCCGCGATGCTCATTTGGCCAGAAGCAATCGCAATGAGCGAGAAGAAAGTAAACAGCAGTGTTGCGCAAAGAATAATTATTAAATTTCTTACACGCGAAAACGTGAAACCTGCTGAAATTCGATGCAGATGGCGAGCACAGTTCGGAAATAAGACGCTTTCGTGGGTACCTGTAAAAACTTGGTGCAAAGAAATTAATGACGGCCGTGAGCGTGTCGACAACGTGAGTCACCCACGTCGTCCGCGTACCATCATTTCTGCAGGTAAAGTTTTAGCGACCGTTTTCTGGGACTGGAGAAAGCACACCCCATCCAAGACGTGTTGCTCCTGCAAGACAACGCTAGACCTCATACGGCAGCTTTAACACAGGCCAAAATCAAAGAAATGCACTGAACTGTGCTGGAATACCATTCACACAGTCCAGATTTGTCACTTGCGATTTTCATATGTTTGGCCCACTCAAAGATTCACTGGGAGGCGAGCAATTTCAGACCAATGAAGAGGTGGAGGCATTTGTGCGCAACTGGTTAGATACCCGCCTAGCTTCCTTTTATGAAAACGGGATTAAGAAACTCTGTCAAACCGTTGGGAAAAGTGTATTAACAGATAAAGGGGATGTGTAGAAAAGTAGACAAAAATTTCTGTTTTGTGTCATGTTTCTAAATAACTAGTCAAGGCCAACACAAAAATAGAGGCCACGACCCTGAAAAAATCAGCTGTTCTCCCGGGGCTGAATTTTACATTGGGTCTTATGAGAGGTCAGACGTTTTTTTATGATATTTTCAAAATGGCACTACAGATTTCCGCAAAATTTCAGTGAAATATTCTCAGACACCATCCCGATATTCCACCAAAGGTTTGTAAGGAAGCAACATGATTAAAAGGTTAAAATCTTCAAGATTTAGCATTCCTTATTTTGAATTCAAATTACCCGCCATGTACCACATGCCAACTGTTATATTTGACATGTATTTGACTTTGTCATATGTGATTGTCACATTCGCTTCTGCTTTAAACTTAATTTTTGTGTGAGCTAATGAAGCGGCTATGAAAAATTAGGGCTTACTATACATTAAAAAAAAATTGTTCTGCCAGAATAAAGTAAAAACAATCTCAAAAACGGCTTTATTGAACAAAAAATCAAATATCCATGAACCGTCATTCCAACTTCAAAATTTTAAAGACAATCAGCTGTGTCGTAACGTGACCATCAAAAAAAAAATCAGCCCCGGATGTGACGTCAACAAAGTGGAGGATCATGGCCCGTCCATTTTGATAGCCCTGAACTAGTTTATAAACAAAGGCTTGTTTATATTTGATCCACCCTCGTATTTTTTTTAGAAACATATCAATTTGGCTCACATGAACGAAGTCAAACCCAGACACATACTGTGTGAAATGTGTGGTGCTAAAATGCAGTCCAGAAAAAGTTACGAGAACCACTTGGAGTCACAACATCAAATTTATGAAAACGGAAAACCTACAGAGTATCTATGTGACCAATGTCCTTACAAAGTCAAGTCCAAAGGAGCCCTGTATAGTCATGTCAGAGACAAGCATCGAAAAGATGGCATGTCCGAACATAAATGTCCTCAATGTGACTTCACTTCGACAAGGAAATCCAACATTAAAAATCACATTTTTACCAAGCATACGGATGAAACAACAGTACCCAAGTACAAATGTCCCATTTGTGATTATGAAACCAAGTACAAAAATGTCATACCGACTCATATTAAGAAGATTCATAGAAAAGATGAACAGCCTTTACATTAGTGAGTAATTTGGTAATCAAATTTTTAAAAAAATCAATAATGGCGTTTTTGAATTTTGTTTTAAATTTTTATTTTGTCTTATACAGGATATCCCGAAATTAGACCAATTGTTCTACGGCCCAAAATTGAGATAAAAGTTCATATAAACTAGGGTCCAAAATTGTTCCGTTTCCGAGATACAGAGTGTTAAAGTTAAAAAATATAAATCGATTTTCTTATACAGGGTGGTCCAGGTTAACGTACATTAATTTTAATAGGTGATAGAACATCGAACAAAAAGTAGAGTTTCATAAAAAACTTTTTTAAAAAACGTTTCCTAACAAAGATACAGGGTGTCAAAGTTTTAGAAAAAAAAAATGGTTTTTTCGTCATGACTTTTAAACCGTTAAATCAAATTCCACTAAATTTCGTACACAGACTACTGTGGTACATTTCTACGTAACTATTGTATTCGTTTTCTAAAATTCTCCAGTGGCGTAGATATTGGGGTTAGGTACCCCATTTTACCCTCCCAATCTTTGGCGCCACTGAATGTTTTAAAAATAAAATTCTTGTTTTTTATTCCTTGTTTAATTTAGCAAAAAAAAGTGCTTTTGTAAAATTTTCATTGTTGGCTTAGTTTTTGAGATATTTAAATAAATTTAAAGTGATGTATGCACGAAGAGGCCCAGTGACGTGGCCACTAAGATCACCAGAGATTACGCCGTTAAGGGGCCTACAGACACGCGAGCAGTTCTTGAGATTAGTACGCGCAAACTAATCTCTGCATACATGTACGTTTGGTGGAATTGCCTACACACACGAAGATAAAATTAAACGTTCTAAACATAAACACGATATTATCAATGCATTTTGCCCAGACACCGAGAGATTTGCTCGCGTGCATCGTGCGCGCGAACAAATCTTCGAGAGATATTTTAAGGGGCCGACAGACACGCGAGCATTTCTTGAGATTAGTACGCGAACTAATCTCTGCATACATGTACGTTTGGTGGAATTGCCTACACACACGAAGACAAAATTAAACGTTCTAAACATAAACACGATATTATCAATGCGTTTTGCCCAGACACCGAGAGATTTGCTCGCGTGCATCGTGCGCGCGAACTAATCTTCGAGAGATATTTTAAGGGGCCTACAGACACGCGAGCATTTCTTGAGATTAGTACGCGAACTAATCTCTGCATACATGTACGTTTTGTGGAATTGCCTACACACACGAAGACAAAATTAAACGTTCTAAACATAAACACGATATTATCAATGCGATTTGCCCAGACACCGAGAGATTTGCTCGCGTGCATCGTGCGCGCGAACTAATCTTCGAGAGATATTTTAAGGGGCCTACAGACACGCGAGCATTTCTTGAGATTAGTACGCGAACTAATCTCTGTATACATGTACGTTTGGTGGAATTGCCTACACACACGAAGACAAAATTAAACGTTCTAAACATAAACACGATATTATCAATGCGTTTTGCCTAGACACCGAGAGATTTGCTCGCGTACATTGTGCGCGCGAACTAATCTTCGAGAGATATTTTAGGCGGATATTGTCTACACACGAAGAGATTAGTATACGCAAACTTGTACGCGCGTACTAATCTCTGGAAATGTTCGCGTGTCTGTAGGCCCCTTTAGGCGGATATTGTCTACACACAAAGAGATTAGTATGCGCAAACTTGTACGCGCCGTACTAATCTCTAGAAATGTTCGCGTGTCTGTAGGCCCCTTTAGACTTTTATGTGTGGGGATACCTAAAAAATATTGTATATGAAACGACAGTAAAAACACGTGAAGAACTAGTAGAACGTGTTAAAGAAGCGTGTCGTCAGCTTAAGGAAAGTCGTCGCCAAGTCTTAACTAATATATATATATATATATATATATATATATATATATATATATATATTTTTTTTTAAACAGGTAGTGGCGCCAAATAATGGGAAGGTACAATGAGTTGCATAACCACAATATTTACGTCACTGGGCAATTTTTTGAAATAAATTTATTCATTACTTAGATATTTACTACATTAGTCTGTGTGCGAAATTTAGTGGAAATCGATCTGGTTTATTTCATTTAGTAATAGCTTGATTTTTAACGTGCTTATATCACTTTAAATTTATTTAAATATCTCAAAAACTAAGCCAAAAATCAAAGTTTTGTGAAAGCACTTTTTTTTGCTAAATTGAACAAGCAGTAATAAAAAATAATTTCATTTTTAAAACATTCAGTGGCGCCAAAGATTGGGAGGGTAAAATGGGGTGCCTACCCCCAATATCTACGCCACTGGAGAATTTTAAAAAACGAATACAATCGTTACTTAAAGATACACGACAATAGTCTGTGTACGAAATTTAGTGGTAATCGTTGTGACGAAAAAACCATTTTGATACCAACTGTATCTTTGTTAGGTAACGTTTTTTAAAAAAGTTTTGATATGAAACTCTACTTTTTTTGCGACGTTCTGTCACCTAATGTACTTTAACCTGGAGCACCCTGTATATTGTTTTAAGAATTTGCACCAGCAATAAACCTTTTTTTATGGATCGAAATTCCCAGTATAAAAAATAATCCCTTTAAATAAAATGTAGATTTTTGCAGTTTTTAAGAAGACTCCCGATTTTGACAAGACAAAAAACTTCAATGGTTTTTTTTCTATTTTTTTAGCTGTTCTTTGTGTGACTTTTCAACAATACATCCATACAATTTGAAAAAACATCAGTTAGTCCACAAAGATCGCGAGGAAGTGAAGATTTACAAATGTCCACATTGTAAATATGAAACTCGGTAAGTTCAAAGATTTTTCTGCCCTCCAAACGAAAATCGCATTAAGTAATTTTTTTAGTTTATGAGATTAGATTTGAGTCAAAATCCATTAATTCTTAAGAGTTTTTTGACAGTTTTTGAAAATATGCTAAAACTTTTTAACAGAGCATCGCATCAATATGCGCTTTTCGGAATATAGTGAAACCATTAACGTATTAACCGGAGGAGACTGGGAAATAAACAAAAAAATCGGCCGTCTAGATAAACAATTTGTTTTAAAAAACGTACTTCTTCGTAGTAAAGAACTCATCGACTATTTTTGTTTGGTCCATAGAAACTCTATTTCCTTTCTCTTTAAGAATCACCAAAATTATCCAATCTTTCCTTTACTTCAATTTCTTTTTTAAACCAATGCAAGGAAAAAAGACGAAACTGTTCTTCTTACAAACCCTTACCCGATTAAGTATACACCACCAAATATGGATATATAACTAGCGGTGATCACTTTAACTTGTGCTTCCAGCATTTATTTTGCTACTCCTTCGTTTTCCTTTATTAAACCAGTGCGAGAGAAAAAAACAAAACTATTCTCGATTACAGTCCCTCACTAAAACAAAAGAATTAGAAACATGCTGCTATGGTTTAGGCCCGCGTAAAGTATCTTATTTTGTTCCTCTTTTGTTAAACCGATGCGAGAAAAAGAGACAAAACTATTCTTGATTAGAAGGTAGTCCCTTTGGACCCATTAGTATTTTGTAAAGGGTCAAGCGGCGTTTCTGACCTGTTACGGTTACGGTTCGGAATAGTTTTCGTGTTTTTTCTTAAAATATATTTTCGATCTGGACTCAAAATTAATCTTAAAAGACTTTAAAATGGTGGGGGGGTGTATTTTGTGCTAAAATCTCGACCATCTTAATCCAGAAGTTTCGTTTTACAAGTAAGTTAAATAACTTGTTTGACCTTCAAAGCAAAACAAAGACCAGTGCCGTAGAAATCAATATAAAATCAGAAAAAAAAATATTAGGCTATTAAATAAATAATTATTTATTTGTTAAAAGTGTTTAAACATAAGTTTAGTTAAAAATGTACAGGGTGTCCCAAGTTTTGGGATTTTGATACTTTTAACTGAACTACGAGCCTTGATTTTCAACAGATAAGGTAAAAAAGGTATCTTATTAATATGGAAAGTAATTTTTTTACGTATACCTTTTTTATTTAACCGTTTTTTTGTGTAAACAGTTTTTTTAGATTTGGATCGAGGCAATTTTTTAGGGTGGGTTAATCCTTTTGACCTACTCTGAATTTTTAAGGTTGTCTAACCTAAAATAAAATACACCAAGCTAAAAACATCCTAATCAAATATCTAAAAAGTGTAAAGACGAGGTCTCTACATGCAGATTTGTTTTTAACCCTATAAAATGTCAGCAAAATTTTTTATTCAAAAAATTTAAAAACAATAAACTATAGTTACCTACTTATTATTTTTTTCATTGTTAAATAAAATCCATTTCTAAGGATGTTTGTTATAACCCAAAAATTGATTGCAATTTATTTAAAAACGAAAAGTAAATTTCGGCCCTGGTATCTAAATATATATATATTTTGCCGCCGTCACTGGTAAATCGATCGACCATAAAGAATAAACATACGTCTGCTGTGTGTCGCACAGCGTTGCCATCGTCTTTCCAAAAAATATTTCCATTCTTTTCCAACTCATTGAAGCATCTAGGGGTCAAATCGAATTGTTTTGATGAATGGAATTTTTGCCGCGGTTCCTGGTCTCCTCCGGTTAATACGTTAATGAGTGAAACATATTTTTTAAAATAATTTGTGATATTACTGAAAACTTCGTAGGAGCTTCCGTTTCTGAGATATTTACAAAAAACTGCCAAACGACCATGAATTCGACCATGTGACCAAACTGAGCGGACATATTAGATCACACGTGACAGGAGCCAGCGCCTAGACTAACTAAAAAAAAGGCAAAAAATTGATAAAATTTCTAGAAGAGGATCGCAAGATTTATATGAATATGGCTCTGAAGTTGGGAAAAAGTCCATATTCAAAATGTGCAATTAGTTTTTGGAACCATTTTTATGTAACCTATACTTCATTCAGGCACACTGTGATTGGGCTACGAAGGTATCAGGTCTGTCATGGATCCATTTTTTTAGGCATAAGCATGGAGTACAAACCCACATGTTGGTCCATACACCTGCTGAACAAACCACTATGTACAGATGTGATTTGTGTAATTTCCAGACCAAGTATAAATTTGGCCTCCAGCAGCATATGAGATCTTCTCTCCATAAAAATAACACAGCAAAATGTAAGTTCCCACTTAAAGTTGTCTACAAAGTTAGCAGAACAACTGGAAATTGTAAAAAAATATATGCTCATAATTTGCCGTTAATTATCTGTAAATTAGTTGTAAAAACAAAAAATTTGCCGCGTCCGTTTTTAAAAAAAAAAATGGTGTTTTGTTAATTTTATATAAAGTTAGCAGAACACCAATCGAAGTAATGAATTTATAAAAAAAAAATTTAGTGCACAATTTGCCATCAATTATCCGTAAATTATTTGTGAAAACAAAAAGTTTGTCGTGCCCGTTTTTTTTTAAATGGTATTCTGCTAACTTTGTATAAAATAAGCAGAACACCTATACATATATAAAAATTTAGGGCACAATTTTCCGTTAATTATCCGTAAATTAGTTGTGAAAACAAAAAATATTCCGTGCCCCCTTTTTTCTTTAATAATTGGTGTTTTGCTAACGTTATATAAAGTTAGCAGAACACCTATAGAAATAATGAATTTATCTCAAAAAAAATTTGTGCGCAATTTGCCGTTTATTATCCGTAAATTAGTTGTAAAAATAAACAATTTGCCGCGTCCGTTTTTAAAAAAAAATGGTGTTTTGCTAACTTTATATAAAGTTCGCAGAACACCAATCGAAATAATGGATTTATCAAAAAAAAAATTTAGTGCACAATTTGCCATCAATTATCCGTAAATTATTTGTGAAAACAAAAAGTTTGTCGTGCCGGTTTTTTTTTTAAATGGTATTCTGCTAACTTTGTATAAAGTAAGCAGAACACCTATACATATATAAAAATTTAGTGCACAATTTTGCGTTAATTATCCGTAAATTAGTTGAGAAAACAAAAAATATTCCGTGCCCCCTTTTTTTTAATAATTGGTGTTTTGCTAACGTTATATAAAGTTAGCAGAACACCTATAGAAATAATGGATTTATCTCAAAAAAAATTTGTGCGCAATTTGCCGTTTATTATCCGTAAATAAGTTGTAAAAACAAAAAATTTGCCCCGTCCGTTTTTTAAAAAAAAATGGTGTTTTGCTAACTTTATATAAAGTTAGCAGAACACAAACCGAAGTAATGGATTGATCAAAAAAAAATTTAGTGCACAATTTGCCATCAATTATCCGTAAATTATTTGTGAAAACAAAAAATTTGTCGTGCCCGTTTTTTTTTTAAATGGTATTCTGCTAACTTTGTATAAAGTAAGCAGAACACCTATACATATATAAAAATTTAGTGCACAATTTTCCGTTAATTATCCGTAAATTAGTTGAGAAAACAAAAAATATTCCGTGCCCCCTTTTTTTTTAAATAATTGGTGTTTTGCTAACGTTATATAAAGTTAGCAGAACACCTATAGAAATAATGGATTTAACTCAAAAAAAATTTGTGCGCAATTTGCCGTTTATTATCCGTAAATTAGTTGTAAAAACAAAAAATTTGCCGCGTCCGTTTTAAAAAAAAATGGTGTTTTGCTAACTTTATATAAAGTTAGCAGAACGCCAATCGAAGTAATGGATTTATCAAAAAAAAATTTAGTGCGCATATTGCCATCAATTATCCGTAAATTATTTGTGAAAACAAAAAATTTGCCGTGCCCGTTTTTTTTTAAATGGTGTTCTGCTAACTTTGTATAAAGTAAGCAGAACACCTATTACATATATAAAAATTTAGTGCACAATTTTCCGTTAATTATCCGTAAATTAGTTGTGAAAACAAAAAATATTCCGTGCCCCCTTTTTTTTTAAATAATTGGTGTTTTGCTAACGTTATATAAAATTAGCAGAACACCTATAGAAATAATGGATTTACCTCAACAAAAATTTGTGCACAATTTGCCGTTAATTATTATTATCCATAAGCAGATAGACAGACAACTTTGTCTGATTGACTGCACACTAGTCCCTAACTAGTTTTAACTTGCCAGGTGAGGCCAAAACTTGTCTAATTTATTTTTAAAACTATTTACACTTGGGGCGGTCACGATTTCTTCGGTTAAGCTGTTCCAGTCTTTCACCACCCGGTTATACAGAATGTTTTTTCTGGACATTCGACTCCATCGAAGAGGGTCAAGTTTCAAAGAATGGCCACGAAGTTGAGGGTTTTCATTTCTTTTAAAGTAGTTGATGTCACACGAATAGTACCCACTGAGTATTTTATATGTTTCAATCAGGTCGCCACGTTTCCTTCTATTGTATAATGTTGGCAACTTTAGAGTTCTTAGACGTTCTTCATAGGTCTTGTTTCTCAAAGAAAGTGGTATTTTTGTAAATCTGCGCTGTACCCTCTCTAGAAGGTCAATATCTTTTTGAAAATATGGATTCCAGACTACCATGGCATGTTCTAGAATCGGTCTAATGTAAGTTTTATAAATTTTGATGCACATCCGTTCTGAGATGTTACCAAATGCGCGTCTTACTAGGTATATCATGGAATTAGCCTTCTTCACAATCTTAGCTATATGCGAGTCCCATTTAAGGTCTATGGAGACTGTTACACCTAAGTCACTCTGGTTTTCAACAGTTTTTAGTTCTTTGTCATACAAGAAGTAAGCTAAGTTTGGATTGTTGTTACCGATATGTAGAATACAGCACTTATCGATGTTAAGCTGCAATTTCCACTTTTGTATCCATCTTTCAAGTTCTGCTAAATCTTCCATTTCTAGCCCATGGTGTATGCTTGGGTCGCAGTAAGATTTCATATCATCAGCAAAGAATTTTAAAAGATTTAGCATGTTTGTTGGTAAATCTGCTATGTAGATAAGGAACAGCATTGGAGCAAGTACTGAGCCTTGAGGCACGCCACTTGTCACTGTATTTGTGGTTGATAGATGGTTGTCAATCCTGACCTGGAATGTTCTATTTGTCAAGTAATCTTCTATCCACCTAAGAAGCTTTCCTCGTATTCCAATGTGCTCTAATTTTTTAATCAATCTCTGGATTGGGACAGTATCAAATGCTTTTTCAAAATCGACATATATGACATCAATTGGATATCCCTCATCTTGTGCTTGTGTCCATGCTTCCAGACAATCCAACAGGTTAGAAATTACTGACCGTTTTGGAAGAAAACCATGTTGTGCAAAGAAACTGTTCTTGTGGTGGTCTAGCAAGAACTTTGTTAGTTCTATTGCAATTATTCGTTCCATACATTTACAGGCTATAGATGTTAGACTTATCGGTCTATAGTTTTTTGGAGAGAGTTTGTCCCCCTTTTTATGAATTGGGATGACTATGGAGTTTTTCCATTCAGGTGGCAGTTTTCCACTGTCTAGTGATTCTGTAAAAACACATGTGAGAATTGGGCAGATTTCGGGTGTGGATTTTTTTAAAAACACAGCTGGAATATTGTCAGAGCCTGGGCTTGAGTGGATTTTTTGTTTTTTAAGGGCATTTGATACTTTTTCATTTGTAAAGATTATATTCTCTAAGGATTGGATAGATCTTGTCTCAGGTGTACAAGTTGGCATGTTAATGTCTTCAGTTACAAATGTACTCTTGAAGTAATTACCAAACAATTCACTGACTGTCTCAGGGAGTGCTGTGACATTTCCATCATTGTTGTATAGGGCGAAGGATTGTACCTTTGAGTTAAGAGTATTGCTAATGTACTGAAAAAATTGTTTTGGGCCTTTTTCTAGAATGGATTCTTCGAATAGCCTTTTGGAATGATTTAGTTCATATGTCACTGTGTTTTTAGCTTCTTGGTATTGATCAAAATCGATCTGATCTTGGGTGGTCTGATATTTATGCCAAAGCCTCCGTTTTTTGTTGATTAATCGTTTATGGCGTTTCATGATCCATGGTTTTCCTCCCTTTTCTTTTGTGGAAGTTAAGGGGACATACCTTGTAAGTTGGTCAAAAATGATTTTCTTCATATTTTCAAATGCCGACAATGTTTCATCAATAGTTGCTTCCCTCAGATGTTGTTTTATGGAAGCATAATCTGCTTTCCAGTAGTTTAGATGTGATCGTGAAGGTCGTATTGTGGGGCCAATGTTTATTTGCAGTAATGATGTTACAATAATGTGGTCACTCTTACCTAGTGGAGCGTTACTTTCAATCTCTGCGACTAGGTTTTTATCAGATGTAAAGAAGACATCTAGCAGAGATGGGGTATTGTTTCTTCGAAATCTGGTTGGAAAGTTAATTAGCTGGTGAAGGTGGGTGCTTTTGTAGCTAGTGAGAAACTGCTCAGCCAATAGATTTGGTTCTGTAAGAAAGTTGTTTTCCCAGACAATTTCTTTATAATTCAGGTCTCCAAAAATTAGGATGTTGCTCGTTATTTCTGATAACTTTTCAAAACCTTCACAGAATTTTAAATTCTCAAATGAGGAACAATCTGGTGGTCTATAAACACATCCAATCAAGAAGCTTGCAGTTTTTATTTTGATTTTAAGAAATAAGTAGTCTATTTTATCAGAGTTGGTATGTAAAATCTTAGGGACTTTAATGCACTCAGTTATGAAACCATGTATTTTTTGCTTTATGTATATACACACACCACCTCCCTCTCTGTTTTTTCGGTCCTCGCGAAATAAATAAATAAATAATTATCCGTAAATTAATTGTGAAAACAAAAATTTAGAGTGCCTGTTTTAAAAAAAAATGGTGTTTTGCTAACTTCATATAAAGTTAGCAGAACACCTATAGAAATAATGGATTTATCTCAAAAAAAATTTGTGCGCAATTTGCCGTTTATTATCCGGAAATTAGTTGTAAAAACAAAAATT
Organism: Aspidapion aeneum; assembly: GCA_963576565.1. Taxonomy (NCBI): domain Eukaryota; kingdom Metazoa; phylum Arthropoda; class Insecta; order Coleoptera; family Brentidae; genus Aspidapion; species Aspidapion aeneum. The sequence goes on from OY755042.1 coordinate 113,962,783, forward strand.
TAGAGTGCCCGTTTAAAAAAAAAAATGGTGTTTTGCTAACTTCATATAAAGTTAGCAGAACACCTATAGAAATAATGGATTTACCTCAAAAAAAATTTGTGCACAATTTGCCGTTAATTATCCGTAAATTAATTGTGAAAACAAAAATTTAGAGTGCCCGTTTAAAAAAAAAATGGTGTTTTGCTAACTTCATATAAAGTTAGCAGAACACCTATAGAAATAATGGATTTATCTCAAAAAAAATTTGTGCGCAATTTGCCGTTTATTATCCGTAAATTAGTTGTAAAAACAAAAATTTAGAGTGCCCGTTTAAAAAAAAAAATGGTGTTTTGCTAACTTCATATAAAGTTAGCAGAACACCTATAGAAATAATGGATTTATCTCAAAAAAAATTTGTGCGCAATTTGCCGTTTATTATCCGTAAATTAGTTGTAAAAACAAAAATTTAGAGTGCCCGTTTAAAAAAAAAATGGTGTTTTGCTAACTTCATATAAAGTTAGCAGAACACCTATAGAAATAATGGATTTATCTCAAAAAAAATTTGTGCGCAATTTGTGTTTATTATCCGTAAATTAGTTGTAAAAACAAAAATTTAGAGTGCCCGTTTAAAAAAAAAAATGGTGTTTTGCTAACTTCATATAAAGTTAGCAGAACACCTATAGAAATAATGGATTTACCTCAAAAAAAAATTGTGCACAATTTGCCGTTAATTATCCGTAAATTAATTGTAAAAACAAAAATTTAGAGTGCCCGTTTTTTAAAAAAAAATGGTGTTCTGCTAACTTCATATAAAGTTAGCAGAACACCTATAGAAATAATGGATTTATCTAAAAAAAAATTGTGCGCAATTTGCCGTTTATTATCCGTAAATTAGTTGTAAAAACAAAAATTTAGAGTGCCCGTTTAAAAAAAAAATGGTGTTTTGCTAACTTCATATAAAGTTAGCAGAACACCTATAGAAATAATGGATTTATCTCAAAAAAAATTTGTGCACAATTTGCCGTTAATTATCCGTAAATTAATTGCGAAAACAAAAATTTAGAGTGCCCGTTTAAAAAAAAAATGGTGTTTTGCTAACTTCATATAAAGTTAGCAGAACACCTATAGAAATAATGGATTTATCTCAAAAAAAATTTGTGCGCAATTTGCCGTTTATTATCCGTAAATTAATTGTAAAAACAAAAATTTAGAGTGCCCGTTAAAAAAAAAAAATGGTGTTTTGCTAACTTCATATAAAGTTAGCAGAACACCTATATAAATAAAGGATTTATCTAAAAAAATTTCTGTGTACAATTTGCCGTTAATTATCCGTAACAACAATAGAAATATTGGATTTATCCAAAAAAAATTTAGGGCACATTATATAAAGTTAGGAAACCATTTAAAAAAGAAAAACGGACACTGAATTTTTGTTTGTTTTCACAACTAATTTACGGATAATTAACGGCAAATTATGAGCATATATTTTTTTTTTAATTTCGACAGTTGTTCTGCTAACTTTATATACATTACTTAAAGGATTGTTTATTTTATTATTCTTTTTTTTTAGACTGAATGATTAAACTAACTTTTTATTATAAAGGGGTGTAATTTAAATGATGAGGGTGGTAGAAAAGGTCAAAAGTCAACAAAAAGTTCAAATACTTTTTGAATGTGCAAAAAACATATCTGGTTTTTTTTATCCTAATGTACCAGGTGTAATTTATTCTTAATACCAGGTTAAAATTAAAATTCAGAAAATGTTATGTTGTTCAAAAAATGTAACTAAGGGTGTGGAAGCAAACAAACCATAATCTACAACAAAATTTTTTAAATTAGCAAAAATTATTAATATTGACAAAAATCTTGAAATGTCGGTTTGGTTAATTTTAATTGTAGACTATCCTTTGTTAAATTATCGTGAAACTTTTAGGACACATACCTATAACCTTTATGTCTCCTACAAATGACTTTTGCCTCTGTAACATGACAAAAAGGCATTACATGATTTTGTGAGTAAAATCGCTGAAGCAGATGAACTTAGAACTGGATTGAAGTTTATAAATACACCATTAGATCTTTGACCCCTGTGAGGTTAAGCTTTCAAGCTACCCACGGAAAAAAATATAAGGGAAACAAAAAACTCCTTTTTGCCCGATTAGCCATTAAACTTGTTTGATTTTTAAATTCACGGGTACGAAATTTCACGTTTGTTAGTATTATTTGGCTTAAAAATTCTGTTGATTGACGCTCACTGTCTTGATGACGGGTAAAAATGCAAAATGCGTTGATCCGGCCTGAAAAGACAAAGAGCTGTCGTAGGTCACGGACTATAGTTGTTTTATTTGCATTCGATCTTTTCATTGATCGATATTGTATAGCAGTGTTTTCCCTGCTTTTGGTTTTTTGTTTCTCTCGTATCTCGGTAGATGGCGCCTCTTGCTATAGTTCGCTCACTAATTACATTTAATTAGAGACAAAACCGTCTGATTAACTTCGCAAGATTTGTCACTTGACCAGCAGTGTTCTGAGGAGTCCCATAAGGACGAAACGGTTAACTGTCAACACTTATTAGGTGTCCATTAGATCTTGGACCCCCGTGAGGTTAAGCTTTCAAGCTACCCACGGAAAAAAATATAAGGGAAACAAAAAACACCTTTTTGCCCGATTAGCCATTAAACTTGTTTGATTTTAAAATTCACGGGTACGAAATTTCACTTGACACCACTTATTCTTTGATTTTTGGTATATAAAATTTTAATCTCTCTACTTTTATCTGATGCTGTAACTATAAATTTTTTTTAAAGGTGGAGACCCAAGTAACAGTTTATTAGACTGGGCTAAACCTGAAGAAAAACCATGGTAGCAAGTCTTAAAATGAAGAATGGCTTAAATGTACATAGTATGAAATAGGTGTGCTTCTAACGAAGCACCAAGCAAGACACAAGAATCTTAAAGAAATTGACAGTTGTAAATATTATTGTTAAGAAAAATAATTTAATTATTATGTATGGAATAAAGTATTGTATAGTTGTCTATAAAAATTTGTCAAATCAAAGGCAAAGGAATATAAAAATTTATTTAAGAATTTTTTTTTTTATATTCCTGGGCTTTTAAAATTGCTTTTTTATTTCATTGGATCCACAAACGAAAAAAAAAAAAAAAAACATTTCCAAAGTATGGTTTTAACTTTTTATATTTTTGTCAAAAATTTTTAAAAACAATACAACTTAAGCAGTTAAAAGACTTTCTTGTACCTTCTTCCAGGCAGCTAAAGGTCCATGATCAGGTCTGTATTGAACATTGCAACCATCATAAGTCAAACGACCTTCTGATTTAAGGGTTTCATACTTTTCACGTTCGTATTTGGTGAATCCCCATTTTTTGGAAATGTAGATCTTTTGACGACCTGGGAACTTGAATTTTGCACGCCTGAGTGCCTCAATGGCTTGAGCCTTGAATTTGTCAGTGGAACGGACACTCATGATGGGCTGACCAATGCGAACACGGGCTACAGTACCCTGGGGTTTGCCAAAGGCACCTCTCATTCCTGTCTGGAGCCTAAAAAACAAAAAAAAAAATACAATACAGTATATTAAAATTCCTAAATTTCAAAATCTACCATGTCAAAAAATATAACATTGTACCCCATTAATAGTTAGCCACATTTGATGAACAAACAAAAGGACTAGTGAAAAACAGGACTTTTTGCTACTCAATCATTCAAAAATGCGGGTGGGCCCCGTCCCATCAAAAACTTTGCTACCAAAAAAAAAAAAAGGTCATCATGTCTATAGTTTCCTTTGCCGCCCTCTTCATTTACCGTTACTGACCCAGCTGCTTAATAACTGAGGGGTGAGTGACCAGCTGACCCCAAAATGTGTATGCCAATTGCGAAAATCCGCAATCTTTTGCTAAGATTGTGAGGGAACCCCAAAATGTCTACGCTGATTACAAAAATCCACAATCTTTTGCTAAGATTGTGTGGGATTGTGGTAAGATTGTGGGTGATTGGGAGGGATTGTGTAAAGATTGTGAAGGATTGTGAACAGATTGTGAGAAATGTGTACACCGATTGTGAGAGCTGTTCACCCCTCGGCAGATGGCAAAGCACGCAAAAGATAATTTTTTACCAAGCTGGAGCATATGGTTTTCGAATTTTAATTTATTGTCTATTACAATACCAAGGAACTTTGTAGATTCCTCTTGACACCCAATTGTAAATTAAATGTTACATATCAGGTAACACAGGAACAGAATTTTAAATACATCAATTTAGTTATATTTAAGATAAAATCTTACCTATCAGCTCCAGCACATGACAACATCTTATTGATCCTAATAACATGGAAGGGATGTAGCCTCATACGGATGTGGAACTGATCTTTACCACAATGCTTGACCAAGTATTTGTTGCAGCAAATACGTCCTGCTTCAAGGGCTTCTGAACTGAGCTGTTCATATTCGTCAGACACCAAGTGTACACACAGAGGGAAATCTTCTACTGCAGCTCTTTTTTTGCCCAAGTCAAAAATACGAATTTTAGGGTCTGGGACACCTCTGCAGAAACGGGATTTTGGGTAGGGTTTGTTTTTGCAGTAGCGATAGCTAAAATAAAAAAAAATACAAGGTTTTTACATAAATGGAAATTAAAAATAGGGTTATGTTTACAAAAGGAAAACAAGAAATAATACGATAAATTGTGCAACATGATGTTACATAGTTATAAACCACGCTCAAAGTTGTTATAAATAAATTGCTAAAAAACAAGACAAGAAAAACAGGAAAAAGTCCACTTACCATCTTGCTGGGCGACGACCCATTTTGAAGGCCTAAAATAAAAAAAAGTGCCGTAAATAAAATGAAAATACGTTTACCTCCAAAAAGAATAAAGTTTCTTAAGACAACTGCAAACTAAAAATATTCAATTTCTTAAATGATTACCAATATAAAAGAAAATTTTAAAATTACAAACCTGCAAAAAATATTGCTGGGCCACAAAAAGAAAATAAAAATCACAGAACAAAGACGATTTTGGTTTGATCGTGTGTGAATGAACTACTTGACAGGTTTTCATTAACCTTACTTTTTTGTTTTCCTTTGCCAAATGTAAACAAAAAGTTTTTATTTCTCTAATTTTTGATGCTGAACTTTTTTTGATAAATCATGGAAGGTGGTTCCAATATCAACTCGTCCGAAGTCGACGAAACAACCATAGCAAAACTAAAAGGTGACGCTATTGGAGACACTTTATACTCAGAGTCTTTTGTTCTGAAGACTCTTTTACAATTGTCGGACCTCAAGTGGAGCAAAGAAGTTGAAGAGGACCTATGTTACTTATGGGACATGACCACAGATACTGCAGTTTGTAAATACCTCTATGACCTATTGTTTCCTTCACTTGTAAGTTCAGCCATAGCTAAATATGATGAAGGGTGGTTTGTAGAAATAATTATTGGTATTTTGGCTAACATTCTATGTGCAGATTGTGAAAAGAAGATCGAACTTAAAGATATCCAAATAATTTTAAATGAATTAGGCACAGATGATAGTTTAGTGTTGATTCAAGTGAATAGGTTTATAATTGCTTTGGCTCATATGCACCAAAAACTTACATTTTTTACTCAAGAAGAAATGAATAAGATTATATTTATTCTAAACAATTCAAGAAATCCAGAATTGTTATCAAAAACTTTGGAAACTGTTTCAAAGATTACAGAAGATCTGAGAATAAGTCAAGAACTGGTTAATTCTGAATTATATGAAGGAATTATGGAAGGTTTTGAAACACTGACTAAAAACGAGTTTGACTTGGAAAAAGAGGAATATCAAGTTGCCTTAAAATTTTTACTACAAAGTATAACTAACATTTGTGTTTACATAAATAAAAGCAGTGATGAGGACTTACTATCCCAAATTCAAAGTTGTACAAAGTTTGAAGAGACATTGAAAAAAGTTATTAACTATTTTTCCCATAAAGAAAATTTGCTTCCTGTTACTGAAAACACAAGCTTTTATTTTAATGCCATTTCGTACATCTTTATTTCTATTGAAATTAATTTTTCTAGTGAAATATTTGGAAACTTGTGTAAAATTTTATATAATCTCCATGATTGTCGTGATGAACTACAAGATCTATTTAAAAATGTTGTAGAAATACTTTCATTTTTGGTTTACAGTGTAAAAAAAGACACAATTTTAGAAGAATTTAAAACTTTGCCATACAAAAAGGGCATTTTAGTGTTAAATAGTTTAAAAGCAAATGAAAAAAATTTAGATTTTAAAATAAGTGAACATTTAAAATATTTATTTACAAAATATAAATAAAAACTGTTTTATTTTTAAAACTTAGGATTTTTTTTATCACCATCGATGGAAAAAGTTTATTTGAATTTTAAGATCAATTTTTCCATTTAAAAATTGTATTAGTAATACGTAACCTGTGAAGAACCCCAATTCAGCTTTTGACAAAGATATACGAGTTGAGGCTTTTATTAGAATTCTGTGCGAATGCACTACGCTACAACCAACCAAACAGTTGCTTTCCTGTCAATGCGCGTGACGCTCTTCAGAAAATCTTTTTTTGTTGTTATTAAAATTTGACCCATTTTTTTCAAATAGTTTTTGGTAACAAATGTTGCCATGGTCGCTACTAGAAAAAAGCTAAGATCCTTTAAAGTGAGCAGCGTTGCACAACGGTGGCAGCAGAAGGCGGAGTCCCTGGAGAAAGCCACATCTTCCAGAAAGATTCTTACCAAGGCAAAACTGCCTATAATCCTAAGAAGACAAGTAAAAACTGCCAGAAAACACAGCCCTGCTGCAAAAGAGTTTACTCCAATCAAGAAACATCTATCAAGGGACGCCCCAAAAACTGAAAACCAAGTGACAAAATCCAAAGAATCTATAAAACAAAACACCAAGGAGTCTATTAAACAAAACAGTGAAGAAACCAAGGTGGCTCCAAAAAGGAAGATAGAAGATACCACCTCAATTAAGCAGGCAATGCATCAGAAAAAGAGGAAACTTGAAGATTCACCTGTAGAGCAACAGTGCTTTACATGCCAAGATTGTGACTTTACAACATCCAACCTAAGCAACTTTTCAAGACATATAAAAAGACAACCCTTGTCTTGCACTAGATGTGACTTTATTACAGATCTAAGGTGTGCTCTGTATGCACATATGCCAACTTGTGAAGAGAAGAGGTCCAAAATCCAATGTAATTATAGTGAAAATCTAAAACTTATTGCCCAGAAAGGACCAACATATTTCTGTGACTTTTGTCCACATCTTTGTAAAGAAAGGTATGAGATTGTAAAACATGTCAAAGAGGAGCATAAGTTATCATCAACAACTGAGTTATTTTGGTGCAGTTGTTGTGATTTTGAAACTAAAACAAAAAGCAATCTACGGCTACATTATTCCCATGTACACAAGATGCTTTCTCAGAATATCAAATATATAGCAGACAGGGCAGAAAGAAGTAATGATCACTTACCCCCAAGCCCAAAAAAACGAAAAATGACACCAATCCTTAAAAAGGCCATTCAGGAAAAAGAGTTATTTGAGAAAAAAAATCCACAAAAACTAGCATTTCTTAAGAAAGAGAGTGAAACAAAAGGTACACCTGTTTTGAAGAAAACCATCCAACAAAAGAAAGAAGAATACATTAAAGGAGTCCTAAACAACAGTGAACCTGTTAAAAAAGAAATAATGAACAGATCAGGAAAGGAAAACAAGAAACAGCAATATATAGAAAGTCAATTGTCAGGCCTCAATCCAAAAGACCAGCAAGAAATTAAAAAAAAAGTTACAGGAGCCGAAGAGAACCCATCAAGCTCTGAGGGTTCTGAGTCTTCATTTTCTGGACAATCTGATGAATCTGACATCGCTGAGATCATTAAAGTTTTTTTCCAAGACAAGGCTATTGAAATCAGGCAAGTATCTAAATTTAAAACACTTCTACCATACTTGTCAGACATAATCTCCTTATTTGTTCCTGTAAGAGGGAAGTTTTTTTTATGTTTAGTTTTAGTAGACTTTATTTTTTACCTCAAAGTGTGTGTAATAAAATGTCCAAAAATTCTTTAGTTTTTTTTTGTTTGTCAAAAATCAGGCTGGGAAGAAAGACTAATTACTTTTTTTTTATTCTAGTTTGAGGAAAACATCATCCCAGAAGCGACCTTCAACTGGAAAGCCCTACATGGAGGTTAAGATTTAGGTAAGACCTTTTTATAACTGAAATAAATATTTGTTCTAAATGCTTAGTTTTTTCAAGTACCTATTGAATTGTACATAGTCTGAAAAAAATTATACTATAAATAATTATTTTGTATTGTAGTTGATAAGATTTTTTTGTTTAAATAATTTTATTTAATAAAGATTTTAATTTGACAAATTTAAGAAACATAATTTAAAAAAAAACAATTAAAAAAATACTAGGACTACTAGAAGTAAATAATTTAAACAATAAATAACACTTATGGAAAAATTAATCTAGGTGCTATCAACTTTTGCCATGGATAGTTTTTAATTTTTAAGTTTTCTTCTTCCTCTTCATTTAAATCTTTTAAGTTACCTAAAAATAAGTTATTCAAATCTTAGGATGTATAAAGCTGACCCAAAATTTGTATATGTATTGCCAATAATTTCATGTAAATCTTAGGGAATGCCAAGAAATTTGTACATATATTGCTATAATACCATGCTAATTTATATGGGAATGCCATAAGCTGTTTTCCACTGGGATGTATAGCTAAAGGGACAAAAATTAGAAAGAACTTATTAAAACTTACCACTTAACATTTCCATCTTAACAACCTTATCATTGGAGAAATCCAAAACCCTGCCTACTAAATACTGAGATATGACAGGAGTAAAGTTTTTCATAATTAGCATTTTAAAAGCAATAACATCACCTTCTTTTGGGTCAAGCTGTAACATTATTGGGCTTTTTAAGATTGTATCTTCACTAAATACTGCTTCAGCAACAATGTTTTTATCTGGTTTTTTTTCTTCTGTTTGCTGCATTTGAAGTTGATCTTTTGGTTTGGCAAGGTCCAAAGGATTTTCAGAAGAAATTTCACCATCACTTTTGTCATCAAATTTTACATGAATTTTAGGACAGGCTAAAAAGAAGATAATTAATAATTAGTGGACCCTGTATGTTTGATATTTTTAAAAAAATATTTCTTTAAAATGTGTCACACACACATGGTCTCTAGTAATTACTAGCTAAGAATCTTTCATTGTGTGAAATATAGATTGAACAACTAAAAAAATGGCTGTACCTGAAACATTCATAGGTTTGGGAACATATTCCTCCTTCACAAAAGAAGCATCAGAAGTAGAAGCATTACTATGATCTCTACTTTTGTTAGTTCGGCGGTGCCTTACTCTCTTTCTCTGTCTTTTTGTTACAAAATTGTTGTTGCTACTACATTCTCCCTTACTTGATGAACCTTGATCAACATCACCTTCTTTAAGCTGATCTAAGTATGCAGCTACTCCAGCAAACTTTCTCTTCATGTAAAAAAAGTTTTTCTTTTCAGAATTAGGTGGCTCAGAGGATATGTTTTGTATTGATTCATTTGTTTTCTTTTCAGAATTAGGTGGCTCAGAGGATATGTTTTGTATTGATTCATTTGTTGAATTAAATGTTATTAATTCTGTATCAGAGCTTTTGTTTAATGAAAAATTAAAGGAGTCATTCTGTTTTGATACATTTACATTGAAAAAAGATGATTTGTTATTTGATTCAGATAATTTGGGCTTTAAAAAGTCAGAAGATTGAAGATTATTTTTTGTAGAGCTTTCTAATTTATTTTGAACCTTTTCTTCTGTAGTGCTTAAATCAGAGTGTATAGAATCTCTTGCACTAGTTTTTGAATGATCTGGTATTGAAAATGATGCAGATTTCTTTGAGTTTTCATTGGTAACTTCTGTTTGTGAAGTGTTTGCTTCAATAAAGTTAGTGTCCAAACATTTATGATCAGAATCATTTAAAGAATTTGACCACAGTGATGTTCTAGTTTGCATATAAAAGTTCTCTTGCACAGGAGTTTCAACATCCATTTTGGTAATTTTATCTTCCTGGGAGAGACAAGAAGAATCTGCAGATTTCTCTAGACTAAGACTACAGTTTAAGTTCCCAGTAGGGTTACTTGTTAACATATCTTCAGGTGACAAAGTGTTTTCATGTTCAATGTAATTAACCACATTTTTTACAAAGCTTACTTTAGGGGTGGAAAATGAAGTAATGTCTGCACTACCATGTTCTGGAACTTTATTATTTTTTTCATTGATCTGTACTTCACCACCCTGTTTAATGATATCAATTTTTACAATATTTACTTTTTTCTTATTCAATACCTCATTAGTTATCAAAGGAATTAGTTCAAATTTCTTGAATTTTTTGTATGGTGTATCAATACGACTTGACAACTGAACTGAAGTTGATGAATGCATACTATGTGAAGCTGTGCGGCCAGTTTTATCACATGATTTTATGTGAGATTTTAAAGCAGGCAAAAGGGTATCAAAGGATTTTGCCTTTTCAGTTGATTTGGATTTTTTATCTAGAATTGTTTCAAATGAATTATTTGACTTAATTTCTTTGCTGTGTTTGCTCTTTTTCTTGTTTTTGGGTGTTTCATCCTCTTCTTTGCTGTGTTTGCTCTTTTTCTTGCTTTTGGGGGTTTCATCCTCAGAGGTATCTGTAACTTCTCGTTCTTTGTGTTTTTTCTTCTTTGGTGATGATAACTCTTCAGAATGTTCTTCTGCAACACTTTCCAAAACTCTTTTGGATTTTTTTAACTTTTCTATAACAGTTACTGGTGGAGGCTCACAAGATAGCTCAATTTGGTGTTTGGATTTGTCATTTGGAATCACCCTAAATAAAGTTTAAAAAATATTTGTGGTTTACACACCTAGATAGGAATAAGTACAGATACTAAAATGTACCAATAGATCTGGTGACTTCCACATGTAATACTTACGAAACAACTTCATCATCTCTAAGGACTCTTACGTCCTCCAACGGAGGCAGGTAACAGTGCCCCTCAGAGGCGTATAATTCGAAATTCTTAACGCCGAAAACTTCGGAAATTCTGCACTGCAGGTCCCCTACCGTTTTTATACTTTCTTTGACAAAAATGCGAGCTTTACGTTTGTGATTATGGAAGAAACACGATAAATCTAAAACTAGCCTAAACATATTTTTATTTAAATAATTACAACAGCACAAAAATTTTATTACAAAAAAAACGATTTTTTTTTGGGCTTACCGCCTAACCTAACTTTTTTATTTTGTGTGATAATGAACTACGGTCAATTAACTCCCTTTGAAAAATTTTTTATTTATCTTTTCTTGGGCTCTAATTGGTTGATTTAAAAATTTGAGCCAATCAAAGCCTGAGAGCAAAAAATCCGCGCGGATAATACGTTCCATGGACAGCTGGCTTAAATGCACCTCACCGCACTCTAGTGCCGTATTCCATTGGGAAAATGAGTGCAGCACTGGTGGTGCACTGACACTGAAACGGTGCTGTCAAAAATTTGCACCGAGTGCAGTTTCAATGGAACACGCGGAAAATGAAAAATCGCACTCGTGTGGTATAAGGTCACTCACTATATCACGAAGTTCCTAACATCGTGATATAGTGACCTTAGTGTGGTATGCCATTATGAGCTGTAGAACTTCTTTTTTATTCTTGCTTTAAGCAACGTTAATATAACATTTTCTTGCAAATAATTTTTTATAGTATATCCATTATGAATAGGGCAAATTGATTATGCAAAAATCTCATTTTTGGAAAAAATGTCACACAACCTGTAGTTTTATCAGGCCAACGACGATATTCATTTTTATTTGTTTCAAAGTTACACGCCGATAAATATTATCCTAAGATAAATAAAATTCGTCAAATAAATAAATAATGATTTTATTTAAAAAAAGTTAATAAGAATATTTTAAAAATGCCCACCTCCTTGTTGAATGCAGGCTTGTGCTCGTATACCAACAGATAGAGTAGTTATCTATATTTCGTGCTTGTTTTTCAAAAAACCCTAACTAGAAGTGTACTTTATGCTCCCAAAATTTGAACATAAGTATTCGAAACACCTTGTATACATATATAATATTTCACAAGTTTCTTTCAACTAAACCTAACTTTCCTGCCTTGCGGAATTTGGTCAAAAACATGTTGTTCAAAATCCATTTGTTCGAAAGTAATATTAATACTTCAATAACATTTTATTGAAAAGGAAAATTATTTAAAAACATTTCCTTCAAACAAAAAATTGTTTGAAAACATTTTATTAAAATTTTTTTGTTCAAAAACATTTTCTTTGAAAGTCATTTTTTTTCATAAGGAAAATTGTTCAAAAAAGTTTTTGAAGAAAATATAGAACATAACCTAACCTAACAGCTAAACGTAAGGGTGTTTTAACATACCATAAAAATGGCAAGACATGTGCCTCAGCGCTAATGGGGTTTCGTCCCCCTTGTTCTTTTTTTGGCGCTACTTGAATTTATTTATGAGAAATTCTGCAGTGCTCATCTCGAGCCGAAGGTGTTTCTTGAATTAAAAAATACATTTATTTTTACTTATAATCATAGCTGCCAGAAAACCCCAACTGTCGGAAAATTAGCCCCAGGGCCCCAACCAACTCCATACAAATCTACTTACCTGTTTGTTGTTAAATCGGTAAACCACATTTTCAATACAGTTTTTTATTTTTGGGGTTTCCATTCTAATTGTTTTTATTGCACAGAACTGTTCTTCTTCATCTTCATCGCTGCTACTACTTAGCAGCGAAGAAAATAATAAAAAATCGCTAACAACTTTATTTTCACTCATTTTTACGTCCCACGACAATAATAAGCGTTTAAAAATAATGGCGGGAAAAAGTTTTCGGTGCGGCACGAGCCCTCAGAGCCGGTGTCAAAAAAGCCGCACTCAGTGCAAAACTGAATTCATAAATTCCTCAATGGAATACGAAAACTGAAAAAGTGCATGTCAATGGAATGCAAACACCGAGCCAGTTGTGCACTAGTGCTGCACTCATTTCCCCAATGGAATACGGCATAGGTTGAAAGCCGTAGAATAGTCGTAGTTTATTTGCACACAAACAGCTGTCCTGTCACTTTAATTTTTTATTTGCTTTGCTTGCAAAATCAAAACAAAGCAGTCAAAATTTAAAATAAAATGCCAAAAAACAGGAAATTTTGAAAAAAAATAAATAAATTAGTGATTGGTATGGGGGGTCTTTTAAGCACGAGGCAGAGGGAAGGCTTGGAGGAAAATGACCCGGGTACAACCCATGCTTATAGGTACCCACCCAAATCAGGTACCCATTTTGTTTTTTGACCTTTACTATTGGCGTTGTGTTTTACCACACACAAGGTTTTTACCCATGGGTGTATAAAAAACTTTATCATAAACTAATTTGTTTTTAGTCATAAATATATTTTATGTTACTCAGTGTTTTTTGATTTAGGGAATTATTTCGGAACTCACTTTATTATGGGTGGAGAGAGATTTGACACACCACAACCTGAATCATATCTGTTTGGTGAAAACACTGACTTAAATTTCCTTGGAAGCCATCCCACACCTGTAAGTTTTTAAATATAGGTTTGCTTTTAAATTGTACCTAATTGTAAGCTTTTGTTTTCACAGTTTCCTTATCCACCTCCCTCTCCAAATGAACCCACAAAAACACTGAGATGTCTGGTCAACATAAGAAAAGAATCTTTAAGATTTGTCAGGGCAGCTTCTGTTGAATTTAGTAAGATTGATAAAACATCTTCAAGGGACATAGAATTGGGAACAAACACCTGCTTTAACATAGAATTCATGTTTGACAGTGATGTCAGATGTGCGATCACCATTCACTACTTTTGTGTTGAAGAAGTCACTCCAAATGGGGTCACCTACACTCCTCGAGATCCACTGCTATCTTCAGAAACATTCCACTATAAAAAAGGTTCTAGCCAGCAATTTTGCCAGCCCCAACATGTATTTAATCCTGCCAAATACCCAGAAGATGAACTTTTGTTCGATTTTGATAAAGAGATTATTCCAATTGTGATTCAGTGTGTTGCTGAAGAAGGACCAGAAGAGATTAAACAGTCCCACACGACTATAGCAACAGTTGAAAAAATTACTGACGGGACATACCTTTTGAAGGGATTGAAGCAGAAGTTGTTTGTTGATGGGTTGTGCTATTTGTTGCAGGAAATTTATGGAATTGAAAATAAACATGGTGACAAAGTTGGTAAGATTTCTTTTTTGAAGGAAGTATAACAAAAAAATATATGAAAAAAATGTTCATATAGCAAAGGGGTCAAAACTTTTGTTTTTGAGATATAGAGCATTAAAGTTGACAATTTTTTAAACATTTTTGCTTATAACTTAAAAAAAAAATAGTAAGAATATCAAATTGATTAAAAAAAAATTATGGAGCAATTTTTTTAAAGAAAAATAGTTTTTTTTGTTATAAATTTTCATAAATGCAATATTCTTGTTGATGTTATAGGTCATTAAAAACAAATCTCTAAGTAGACATAAATCATAAAAGTTTATGTAAGTAAATATAGGTTTGAATTTTTTACCCATTTTTGGAAGTAACTTTAACAGCCTGTATCTACTGAACTTGTCATTTTTTCAAAAAAATTTAAATAACATTTTTTTTCATAATTAGCCAAATAATCATTTGGCAGTGACAGATTTTCTTTTTTGCTAAAACCTTTTTTCCTCCACACCTCAAAATTTAAAAATCCTATATCTTGAAATTGGGGGTGTTTTGACCCCATATTATATAAACTTTTTTTCTTATTTTGGCTGGTTACACATTAATGTCACTTAATTGTTTTTAATTTTTAAATTTTTTTAAGGTCTAGATGATGAAACAGAAGATAATGGTTCTGAATGTGTAATTTGCATGTGCGATGTGAGAGACACTTTAATCCTGCCATGTCGTCACTTGTGTCTTTGCAACTCATGTGCAGACTCTCTGAGGTATCAGGCAAACAACTGCCCCATCTGTAGGGCCCCATTTCGAGCTCTCTTGCAAATCAGAGCCTTGCAGAAATGCTCTAATCCTAGTTTGGCTCCTCTCAGTCCACCTGATGTAAGATTTTTTTGAAAATAAAAAATTTTAGAGTTAAAATAACAAATTGTAGCAAAAATACTTTTGTATGTACAGGGTGTTTTAAATTTCATGGTTTTGAGGGGTTGCAGGTTATTTCTTTATATACTTTTTTTATTTTATATTTTTTTACTGGATTTAAAACATTCTGAAATGATCAAATAATATTTTTATTGAAAATAATAAGCTAAATTTGTAAATGAAATATATAGAGTGACAATAAGTGTGATTCTCTAAAGGGTAATTTTATAAGAAAATTACCTTCTTATTGAGATATCTCAAGAACTATGTAGCATGGAGTTTACTTGGAGTGTGCTAATGGGCTAGGAAGGTATCAGATCCATCATGGATCCATTAATTTTAAAAAAATAATTTTTTTAATTTCTTTTTTTTTATAAATTTTAGGGTGTTTGTGACAATATACCACCAGGATATGAAGCAGTCTCTCTAATAGAAGCCCTCAATGGGCCCTGCTTGCCCAGACAACCCCCTTCAGCGATGCCAGACTTGGTGGAGACACCAGAAAGTGACCATGTTATTGCAGCACATTTGTTAAACAGACTCTCAGATTCTCCACCGTCTAAAAGGGGCTCAAATCCAGATTCACCAGTCTATAGCAAGAGTAAGAAACATCTACATAACATTTGCTTACTACAAAATCATTTTCTAACTAATTTTTAAACCAATTTCTTAGGGTAGAGTTCAGGCCCTACAGGGTCTGATTCTGCATTTGATGATAGAAGCAACACACTTGTTTTAGTGGCGCACCCAGGAACAAGTCTTGGGGGGGGGGCCTCTTGGGGTGGAGCCCGAAGCCTCATGATGTCGAATTTTAAGCTATTTTTTGTGTTTTTTTTCTGAAATATGTTGAAAATTTGTAAAAAAATCTAAGGATTGGGGGGGCCGGCCCCCCCCTGGGTGCGCCCATGCTTGTTATGGATAGACATAAGACACGTCCGAATATTTAACGAAAGTGAACCAACCCCCCAACCCTGGCAGCAGGGGGTGGTTCCCCCTTAAATGTGCCTTAACTGGCACTTTTATACAAATATTCTAAAGTTCATTTTGCAAGAAGATAAAATTTCCTTTTTACCTATGTACCTTAGTACCTTCTAAAGGTAGTGGTGCATGTTCCATAGGCCTACGAAAAAAAGGGAAAATGTTTGAAATATGTTTTTTTTATTTTTCTTGTGGCATTTTGTATCCTTAACACATTGTTTTTTTCAAAAAAGTATTTTTGTTCAAAAACTCATTGTATACAGTTAAATATTTAATAAGTTAGACATCACTTTTAAAAGTAGCTGCCTTGAAATAAAAATAAATGTGTGTAGAAATCCTCAATTCAAACAAAAATTTTTATTTCAAGGTGGCTATTAAAAAAAAATATGTCTAGCTTAATAAGTATTTAACTGTATACAATGGGCTTTTAATGTTAAGTATAAAATACTCAATTTTTTTTTTAATTTTCCCCCTTTTTCGTACGCTAATGGAATACACCACTGCCGTCGGAGGAATGGATCCGCCTGAAAAATGATCTCCAGAAGATTTTTGGAAAAGTTGACTGTTTTCGAGTTATTAACAAAAAACTATCAAACGTGAAATTTCGTACCCGTGAATTTAAAAATCAAACAAGTTTCATGGCTAATCGGGCAAAAAGGAGTTTTTTGTTTCCCTTATATTTTTCCGTGGGTAGCTTGAAAGCTTAACCTCACGGGGGTCCAAGATCTAATGGACACCTAATAAGTGTTGACAATTAACCGTTTCGTCCTTATGGGACTCCTCAGAACACTGCTGGTCAAGTGACAAATCTTGTGAAGTTAATCAGACGGTTTTGTCTCTAATGAAATGTAATTAGTGAGCGAACTATAGCAAGAGGCGCCATCTACCGAGATACGAGAGAAACAAAAAACCAAAAGCGGGGAAAAACACTACTATACAATATCGATCAATGAAAAGATCGAATGCAAATAAACACAGCCTTCGTAAACTAACGAGCCACGAACCAGAAGAAACGGCAACACAGCGTGGAGGCCAGTCATTTTCGTCCACGTGCGCCGCCCACCACGCTAGTTACTGGCCGTTTCCGCGAAGATAATGTTTTTTTTTTAACTTTTAGTATATTTCAAATCGCGTTACCAAATAAAACAACTGTTCTGGTTTTAGTGAGATGTGTGGTGAACTTAAAATTGTATTACCTACTTAATAAAAGCTGTGTAAAAAAGACCTTTTGTACACCGGTAATAAGTGAGGTTAGATGTTTGTTTTTGTTTGGCATTTTTGGTCTGTTTTTTCTTTTTAAATTTTAAACATGCCGCGAAAGTGTTGGGTACCCGGTTGCAAAAGTAACGATGCATCTATGATTAATGAAGAGGGTCACGAAACAACTTTTAGCTTCCCAAAAAAAAATGACCTAAAAAATGCTTGGCTTCAGGCCATACACAGAGAAGATTATGTTGTGACTGCATCTTCAGTGGTTTGTTGGAAACATTTTGACAAAAGTGACGTTGTTAGAACCTCAGAGTAATAATTACTATATGGTTAGAACCGAGATAATTAGGGATAAAGAGGGAGTACAAAAGGAGGTGCCACTAACATTCCCTAAGTTAAACAATGGGGCAATACCTCGGCTATTTGAATCTCAACCCGAGTATATGTCAAACCCCAAACCTCCAGTAAGAGAAAATCCTGATCACAGGCGAAAAAAAATTGAAGAAAGGGAGGGTATGGAAATATATATAAATATATATTGTGTTTATAGACTTCGAAAAAGCTTTCGATAGCATTGAGCACTGGGCAGTAAAAGATCTTTAATTAATAGCCGAATAGATCACAGATATACAGACTTAATAGCCAATATATTTAGTGAAGCAACAACATTAATCAAAATCCACAGAGGAACCAATCCAATCCGCATAAGAAGAGGTGTCAGCGTGACACAATATTAGATTGGGAAGAAATAGGCATCAAAGTAAACGGACAATTCTGAACCACCAAGATATGCTGATAATATCAATCAATCTAAAAGAAAATAGAACAAGTAGATGAATATATAGGACCTGGGACAAATTATTAAACTGAAAAAAGAAAAGCAAACAGCTGAAATCAAGAGACGAGTAAGATTGGCCTGGGCAGCATTCGGTAAATTAAGCAACATATTAAGAAATAAAAAATATCCTCAGTACCTCAAAACGGAAGTGTATAACCAATGTATCCTTCCTGTACTTACCTATGAATCCCAGACCTGGACACTTACAAAATCAAACATGGATAAGGTAACAAAAGCCCAAAGATCAATGGAAAGACAAATGTTACATGTAAAGCTAACAGGTAGAAAAAGGAATGAATTGATAAGAAATAAAACAAAAGTAAGGGATGTCAGAGCAAAAGTAGCAAAATTAAAATGGAAATTTGCCGGTCATATTATCAGACAGAAAGACGATTGATGGAACAAATGTATTGTAAACTGGAGAACTTGGCCAAAGATGGATTGACGAAAGCTAAATAGAATAGGTAAGTTCATTTAAAGTTTAAATTAACATGTTACCACTTAAACTAGATTCATAGTTCTGTAAAGTAAGCAGTCAGACATAAGAAACTATCCCACAAACATCCTGTTGTTCAAACTTGACAGTAATAACTTAGCAGTAAGAAAGGAACCATTTTTATTTCTTAGTGCTCACTTCATACTGCTTACTTCACGGTACTATGAATCGAACTTTAGGGTTGTTCTCACAAATTGTTTAAAAGTAATTTCTCTTCTGTTTATTCTAGGTTTTGTTACATATTTTTTAACATGAATAATGGCCACTGATATTTATTTCCAAATGTTTTGTTTGTTTTAAAAATTAAATGTAACACGCCTAAACACAGTTTATTAGTTTTTACAAAAAAAAATACAAAATCGCCAAACTACAATCAAAACAAATAGCAGATGTTTATATCTCCCATGTAAATATCGGCCCACCAGCCGGCCAATTTGCGATGTTGCCTTTTCTGGTTCGTGGCTCGTTAGTTTACGAAGGCTGCGAAATAAAAGAAAACAACTATAGTCCGTGACCTACGACAGCTCTTTGTCTTTTCAGGCCGGATCAACGCATTTTGCATTTTTACCCGTCATCAAGACAGTGAGCGTCAATCAACGGAATTTTTAAGTCAAATAATACTAACAAACGTGAAATTTCGTACCCGTGAATTTAAAAATCAAACAAGTTTCATGGCTAATCGGGCAAAAAAGAGTTTTTTGTTTCCCTTATATTTTTCCGTGGGTAGCTTGAAAGCTTAACCTCACGGGGGTCCAAGATCTAATGGACACCTAATAAGTGTTGACAATTAACCGTTTCGTCCTTATGGGACTCCTCAGAACACTGCTGGTCAAGTGACAAATCTTGCGAAGTTAATCAGACGGTTTTGTCTCTAATTAAATGTAATTAGTGAGCGAACTATAGCAAGAGGCGCCATCTACCGAGATACGAGAGAAACAAAAAACCAAAAGCAGGGAAAAACACTACTATACAATATCGATCAATGAAAAGATCGAATGCAAATAAAAGAAAACAACTATAGTCCGTGACCTACGACAGCTCTTTGTCTTTTCAGGCCGGATCAACGCATTTTGCATTTTTACTCAAGACAGTGAGCGTCAATCAACGGAATTTTTAAGCCAAATAATACTAACAAACGTGAAATTTCGTACCCGTGAATTTAAAAATCAAACAAATTTCATGGCTAATCAGGCAAAAAGGAGTTTTTTGTTTCCCCTATATTTTTCCGTGGGTAGCTTGAAAGCTTAACCTCACGGGGGTCCAAGATCTAATGGACACCTAATAAGTATTGACAGTTAACCGTTTCGTCCTTATGGGACTCCTCAGAGAAAACTATCAAAAAGCACATTTAAGGGGGAGGACAAACCCCCTGCCAGGGTTGGGTTCGTGGTTCCCTTTCGTAAAATGTTGGGGCGAGTCTTATGTCTATTCATACCAAGTAGGGCCTGAACTAGTATAGCAAAAGTTAAAACTTAAAACTATCTAAATAACATTTTAGTATGTACTACAAAATCATTTTGTAGTATCAATCAAAACCCTGGTTTTGATCGATTTGTTTTTTAGCAATGCTTATGACTCCAAGAATTGAAAGCATTGACTCAAAGGAACCACAGAAATGTCCCCTGTTAAAGGACGGAAAAGAAGTTCTTATTAAAGGTCGATACAGATCAAAAGATTCTGTAAAATTGGTTAATGAGATAGAGAAGGAAGAGGTAAAGTTTTAGTTAAGACTAAAATACTTTAATTTTTGTAATCTTTCATAGAGATTTTTAGAATAAAGTAATTTTTTGGGTTTGTAGATCTTGGATGAAGACAGTGATGGAGAAAAACTATCCCCTCTCCTCCAAAAACGTGACAGATCAAACAATCTGGCCTTGCATATGGCAGAAGTGATAACCCATATTGACAATGACCAAGACATTGAGGAAATTAGAGAAATTTCAGAACAACCAGTAGCAAAATCTGGAAAATATGGTATGTCAAATATCACTTTTAACTTTATCATCATAAAGTATTATTAAATTACTATTTTTACTTAATTTTTGTCTCCTTAGTTCAAATATTTGTAAAGGGTGTTCCAAATTCAACAATTTTGGAAGGTTTTAGGTATTTCTAAGGGAGGTATGACTTCTTAATTTCTTTATTTGTATTTTTTCTTTTTATTTTAAAATGATGACTGGGTTTAAAATATTTTAAAATTATCAAATTATTAAGAAGTATTTAAACAATAAAAATATAAAACAGTAAAAAAATTTATTGAAGAAAAATTGAAGCCCTCCAAAAACATTGAATTTGTGACAGCCTGTACAACAACTCAGTTGACACCTATCATCATAGCTATTTTTTTTATAAATTCCAAAATTTTTTTATTTTAACAATATATTTTCCGAGGGGTGAACAGCTAACCCAAAATGTGTACACGGATTGTGAAAATCCACAATCTTTTGCTAAGATTGTGAGGGATTGTGGCAAAATTGTTTTTTTTTTTTTTTGTCAAACCCACTGTGTTTTTTTTTTATTACAATCTAGTCAGTAAGACTAATTAGCAATTTTGTTTTAACTTAATTTACTAGAAAAGTCAGATTTAAACTTAGGGTTCACTCAACAGTTCTCCCCGCTTTGTTTAGTCTGTAACTCACAATTGTGTTGTGTTTATAGCATTATTTTGTTTTATGTGTAATTCACTTAGTTTACTAGCTCAAACGGCTTCACTCTTTTTAGTCTTCGAACTAGCATAGTATTGTCTAGAAGCTGAATTGCTTCCACATTCACATGCCGATGGAGTCTATCTTCATGGCTTTTTGCGTACTTTTTTATAGTCTCTGCTACAGTTTCGATTTTTAGATCTCGATGAAGGTCACTACTTCGAACGTACCAAGGTGCATTCACAATGTTTCTTAATACTTTATTTTGAAATCTCTGTACAACTAAAATGTTACTCTCTTTAGCACAACCCCATAGTTGAATACCATATGTCCATTCTGGTTTCCGTATTTGTCTATAAAGCAGTAACTTATTATGAATTGTTAAATTGGACTTCCTTCCAATTAGCCAGTTCATTTTTATCTTATCTCTTATCTCAAGTTCTTCTTTTTTTTTCTTAACATGTGCTTTCCAGCGCAATTTGGCATCAAGTGTCATACCTAGATATTTTGCCTGATTCGAATATGGTACTTGAATGTTGTTAATTGTTATTTGTATGTGATTTATATTTTTTTTTGTAAAATCAACATGAATTGATTTGGTTTCATTTAATTTTATTCGCCACTTTGTGGTCCAACTGTGAACTTGGGTGACTGCATCCTGAAGTTTTTCTATGCATTTTTCAATAGATTTTTCTACCGTCAATAAACCAGTATCATCGGCAAATGTTGCTAAGTGACAATTTTCTGGCTTTGGGATATCACAAGTGAATAATAAGTATAAAATTTGAGTATGAGTCTTCCTGTGGCAAGATTGTGAGGGATTGTGGAGGACTGTGCAGCGGCGTAGCGTGCTTGAAGGGGCGGGAGGGGCCGTCCCATCAAAAATTTTTGTGACAAAAAAAAAAAACAAAACAAAAAAAAAAAAAAAAAGGTGATCATGTCTATACTTTCTGTTGCCGCCCTCTTAATTTACCGTTACCGGTTCTGCTACTTAATAACCGAGGGGTGGCCAGCTCACCCCAAAATGTGTAAGCCAATTATAAAAATCCACAATCTTTTGCTAAGATTGTGAGGGATTGTGTAAAGATTGTAAAGGATTGTAGTAAGATTGTGGGTGAGTGGGAGGGATTGTGTAAAGATTGTGAGAAATGTGTACATCGATTGTGAGAGCTGTTCACCCCTCGATATTTTCCTTTCACAAAATAAAAAACAAGTGTTTTTTTTTAGAAAGGGGAGATGAATCTGACTATTATACTCCTGATGAACCAGCACCTCAAGTGATGTATGACTCAAATGCAGCTTCTAGCTCCGTTGAAAGTACCCCACAAAGATTGCCAGGTACTCCCATGTCTCAAGCTAGTGTAAAAAGTAGTGGAGACAGTTATACAAGTGGGTCAAGTACCAAGCATTTACTTGCTGTTGTAGGGACTAGCAGCAGTGATCCTGGGAAAGATATTTGAAACATTCATTGTTTTTAAATTGAGATTATGTTTTTACTATTATATGGCATCTAGGTTTTTATTGTTTTATTAGAAAATTTTATTGTCAAATTTGACTTTTTTTATTTGATTAGTTAATTATAAGAATAATTTTTATATCTAGATTTTTTATTTATCAAAAATGTTTAAAATTAAATTAAAATACTCTTAACTTAAAACTGTCTTAAATATTTATATGGGCTTAATTTTAAAATGCATACCAATCAAAGAGAACACCAAACATTTTAAATCTTGAACCAAGTAATAAAAACATCTCAAACCTTCTGGGTCCTTGGATTGGCCAACATCAACCAATGAACCTATTTTTGAGGTGGCAAATGAAATGTGTTCATCATTTATTACAATTTCCAATTCTTGCCTTCCAATTCTATCTGATGGAGGCCACAATGAGTCATCTTCCTGCATAATTTCTGAATCTAAGATGATCCTTTTTAGTTCCTCCATGACACACTGGTGGACATACACTTCTTTTCGGATCATGGTGTCATTCTTGTAGTTGGAGTTATTTGCGTATCTTAAATGAAAAATTATTGTTTTTCTAAAATGTGAGGTTAAAAGCAGGCAGGTTTTAAAGAAATTTTTGAAGTGTATTTATTCTACAAGTATAAACACATAAGATATCCTGTACAGGATATAAATGGGGCTTTAGCTTACCTCAGCTTGCCATCGGGTCGGAATTCGAATTCTAAAAATTCATGACCGAATTTTCCTTTATGACCCACGTAGTAACGAATATAAAAATCAGCGGGCATTCTAAAAAGGATCTTGAATAAATCGCTCTTAAAAAAATTCTGCTAATTTATCAAAAATAACGTAAAATTTCAGAAGAAAAACAATGCGGCCTATTTGTTGATTTTAAAAAGAAGCCATTTTTATCACAGAACACCAATTTTTATGTGGCCATTTGACAGACACTCTCTGTGCAAAAGAACTACTCAGGATGAGGGCGCCATTCACTCGATTAACTAAACTATAAAGTTTTGGTGACCTTATTCCTACGCATATGTCAAGATTACCGGCCGGAATTTCTTTTGGCGCCATCTAGCACCGAATAGAACATTATTAGCGTGTTAAGGCCATAGAAAAAGAATGGGCGCACCTAGTGGGGGGGGATCCAACATTTTTTCAGATAGTTTTTCACTAATAATTTCAAAAATAAACATAAAAAATAGCATGAACTACGACATACTCCTGGGTGCGCCACTGATAGAACTAGTAGGCTAGTCATTAGAGCAAAAAAAAAGATCACTAGCTTGCAAAAGGTGGTTTTGGCATATGTTCACATTGGAGTCCTTTAGAGTTGATCCGTGGATTCAATGTGCACAAAAATGTTTTTTTTTAAATTACTTATTGGCCCCTGTACATTGTAAAAAAAAGTTTTAAACAAAAGTTGGAGACAATAAAATTTTGTCAGATTAATGGTTTTGGAGTTATTATTATAAAAACATTTTGCGGCTATTTTTGATTTTATCCAATTTTTTAGCTCTAAGTAGTAGGGTGAGCTATGCTGATCGTGTAAAAACAGGAAAAAAAACTTGCACCGATTTTAAAAAATTTTTATATCTTTACGACGCACTATGGTCTGAGGGATCAATATTTTAGTCGTGCCTATAGTAAGTTCCATACAAAAATTTTATTTATAGACTCCCACTCCCACTCCCACGCCTCCCCCTCCCAGGGGAATGCTACAGAATTTTTCTTGTTCTGGTTGGAATCAGCGAATATCTAATATTGCATTAAAAACTTTTAATGTTCATAAAAAATGAAGTTCTTACCTCCACATACAGGGTGTAAAAGAGAATGAAACCACTAAATGATTTAAATCGAGGAAAAATTTACATTAATATTTTAGTTTGAGGAGTGATAGGAGGAAGTTAAATAATTTAAACCTATTTTTTTGTCTGTCACACATGTCAAGTTTAATTTTTTTAACCTAGTTAAACCCCCCCCCCCCCCCCACCTCTAATATAAACTGTTATTTCCATCCTTCAATAAAAATTATTCTATATTTGAATTTAGATGCTCCAAATACCCTAAAACAGATGTTAAATGTTTGCAGTTTCTATTCATTTTCTATCTATTTTGGCGGCCATCTTAAATTTTTTTCTTTTTTTTTTTAAAGATCATTGCTAAGACGGGAGTTTTGATATCTATAATTTATTCTGCTTTTTTTAAGGTACTTTGCTCATTACTATCTATATAGAAGATACACGGAAACACAAATTAAAATGCACTAGAATAGGTACTCTGTGTTTATCAGAATATGTACGGTCATGATTAATCACAAATTTGGAGACTATCGCACCTTTTCGCACCAACAGTGTAGGTATCCCGGAAAGTAAAAATCAAGACGAAAATATTTTCACAAAAATTAATATGAAAGTTCGTAAAAGCTTTTTTGTTAGTCCAATGAAATATCGAAGAAGAAAAAAATTATACATTTCTTGCACAATTTTTCTTTCATTGGTATTTAAAGAATAAGTTTGAAATCCCTGTGGCTGAAATTATCAAAAAATAATCTACTTATCTTTAGTTAAAAAAGCCATTTTTAAAAATTTTTATAACTCTTCGCACTTCTTAGAAATAGCTCATTAAATTTAGTGAAAAATAATGAACAATAAAAAAACAATTGCTCATTGTCAGAAAATGTCAAATTCAAACAACGATATTTCGAAACCTGGTTTGGCAATGAAGCCAATCATGCTGGAATTTTGAGGTGCCATTATTTAGCTTTAAAAAATATATAACTAAACCATTGAGTTGTATAACGCCCTGAAAGGAACTAAACAGTTTTATTGTGAAGTTAGTTTTTGCTATTTTTGGCCAAAATATTGGGGTTTCAGACTAAAGTGCGACGTTTCATATTTTTTTGAAACTTTTTTGTCGGGCCGTTTGCATGTCTGTAACGACCAACGCGCATAACTGAAAAACTACTTGCCCAATTTTAATAAAGTTTGGTACCTAGGGTTGGGTTCTAGATGTTCCCATTTTAAAATTAATAAAATCCATCAAACCAGGGACAGATGGAATTCATCAGTCCTTGGTTCTGGTAAAAATATTACTTGTGTGTGGTAGTGTATTAAAGGTGTGCTGTGCTGCCGTGCATAAGCTATAATGCCGTTAACCAACATTTTGACAATTTTGATTTTTGGTGCCGTCTTAATCACAACATTTTTCTACATCAATTTTTATAAGCAAATCTTCTTTAGCTTTTGTGGTTTTCAAGAAACAAATAACTTACAATTTACAAGGAGCATCATTTGTTTATTATTTTTCGGACTTTGTGATCAAAACTAGGAAAATTTTATAGGTAGTTTACGGCATTCTAGCTTAAGGACGGCAGTGTGTATGAAGAGAAAAGATATACCTTATAGTTTGTTTTGTTCAGTGATGTTACAGACTGAGGGGGATCTCCAATCGGACGCGTCCCCCGGGTGCCCATAAATTGGCAGAGTAATTTTTTTAGTGGCCCCTAACTTAAAAACTGCTTATGTTTAAGAAAATCTGTAATAATAATATAAAATAAATACTAATGAATAGCCTATTTAATGATATATCATTGAATTGTCTAGGTATATAAGTACCCTTGCTGAAATACGAACCTGAAGTGTTGGCAGTACACCCGTTACGTACAGGGTGTCCCAAATTGGGCACTTTTAGGGGGTTTAAGGTACTTCTAGGGGAGACAGAGAAAAACTGACCACGCATTGCGACGCTCAAATTTCAAGAGAAGACTTATAGTGAAAACCGCATTTTGAAATATCGTCTCGTCTTTGAGCTACGGGGGCTTTTTGAAAAGTCTGCATGTTTGAAGGGGGTCTATAACTTCGTTATTAGTGGACATTTTGATTTAGAGTAAATTGCAGTTTTATAGACTTTGTCACGAGGAATTCACCCGCTAAATTATATTTTAACTGTCACTTTTAGTTTTTGAGATATGACATAAAGTTGCATTTTTTTTTATGGAATGGCCTATATTTTAATTAATTTTCGAATTCGTCATTGAATTCTTTTCAAAATGATGTATCATATGCCATAGTTTGATTGAGCGGTTTAGGAGATATTCAGCTTTTTCACTTATTTCTAGTGCGCTATGATTTCCTGCTGAGGCAGGTAAAGGCACTCCAGTATTTTTATTATTTTACACAGTCACAAATATAGTATGGCTGGTTTGGAAAAATTACAATTCAGCTGACGGCCCTCAAAGTCTAGTTATAAAAAGTTTTAAAAAAATTATACATATTTCAAAATAAAATTAAAACGCTTTTGTGCAAAATAATTTCATATCAAAGTATAATGTCAAATTGTTTAAACAATTGAAAACAATGACAAAATGCCAAGACGCAAGGCCAACTTGATTTGCATAGTATAAGACAACAAAACTATAGGAGCATTGAAGTAGAATTTGACCGCAAGGCTTTCACGTCAATGGCGCATGACGTCATTCAACGCACACTAGACAAAAATAAAAAACTTTAATTATCTCCGAAACCGCTCAATCAAACTATGACATATAATACATCATTTTGAAAAGAATTCAATCACGAATTCGAAAACTAATTAAAATATAGGCCATTCCATAAGAAAAAATGCAACTTTATGTCATATCTCATAAACTAAAACTGACAGTTAAAATTTAATTTAGCGGTTGAATTCCTCGTGACAAGGTCTATAAAATTTCAATTTACTCTAAATCAATATTTCCAATAATAACGAAGTTATAGACCCCTCTTCAAAATGCAGACTTTTCAAAAAGCCCCCGTAGGTCAAAGACGAGACGATATTTCAAAATGCGGTTTTCACTATAAGTCTTCTCTTGAAATTTGAGCCTCGCAATGCGTGGTCAGTTTTTTTCTGTCTTCCCTAGAAGTACCTTAAACCCCCCAAAAGTGCCCAATTTGGGACACCCTGTATGTATTTCCATAGTACCTACTTGCAAAATAAACTGAAAAAGTTGTATGTAAATTTTTCAAAAAATAAGCAGATAAACGCCACTAAAAAAAATTCGTCAAAATCGAAAATGGCGGCGAAATGTTTCGCCTCATAACTCGAAAACCATTCGTCTGACAAAAAAACTTATAAAAGCGCTTTTGTAGGAAATTTTATTGTCTTCAACTTTTGTTTAAAACTTTTTTTTCTAAAATGTAAAGGAACCAAATTATTTTACAAGAACCCTTTGTGTACACAACATATGACTACACCACCTTTTGCAAGCTAAAATTCTATATGACGACTATAGTTATAAGAAAGAAACACATTTTACATTTTAATAAAATATATAATTTCTCTGCAAAAAGTATAAACTTAAATAAACAATTCTTTAACAAAGGAAAATGCAAAATTAAGGAATATTCTTTGTAAATAAAGCATACAAAATATTTTTCTAGTTCCGGCCTAAATGCTCTTCATACCACAAAATGGCATTAATCATATCATCCAGTTCATTAGGAACAGCAGCAAGCGGATGATTGTCATCATATAATAGCATTCTGAAAAAAAATTGTGGTAAACCTCAGAGTAATAACATATAAAGAGAAGTAGTAGCCCCGGTTTCGGCGGTCATTCATTCATTTGTTGGTAAACAATGTAGCTTTTCCGCTGTTGCCGCCTCCTCTGCCTCTGTAAAATTTTATAAATAATAAGTAAGGTTCAACTTCTTACCTTACCAAAATATATAGTGCTTTGAGTTGGTTAGGCTATTCAAACCGTGCGATAATTTGTCATGCGCTTTAGCCCGCGTCGCGTCGTTTTATGCTGTGTATTTCTTATTACAATCTGATAACATAATTTATGAACAGCCCCTTTTCCCACAATTTTTTCAGGACGTGGCAACAGGTGTATGACATCATATTACGGATTTCGTGTTAGCAGGGCCGGGTTTCGTTTTGAGCTACTTGGACTATATCCCCAGGTAAAAAGGAATCCTTTTTCCTATTGTAGAGGAGTGAGTGAGTGGCAATTTCGACGTTTTTTGAAATTTCGTAACTACTTTATAAAAGTCCATGAAACTTGGAGGGTTGTTAACTCTATGAAGGTCTACGACTGTGCAAAGTATGAGATTCGTAGCTCTTTCCGAAGTAGAGTTTTAGATAGGTCAAATATGGGCTGAAATGTTTCAAGAAAAGATGGTACGGCAGCGCGAACTTGGCGAGGCACTGCCGTGCCCTCAGGTAAAGACAATGGAAGTCCAAAGTTTTATTTCTACTCAATCATTGTCTACGAGTTTCAAACAAAAGATTATTTTTTCACTTATATAATGGCAACAAGTTTAATTAGGTGGGTCCTCAAGTCGTGAACGGTTAGCCCAGATATTCCTAAGCTCTAAGGTCGACACTGACAGTAACATGTGTTTGTATTAAATGCAGTGTTGTCTTGGCCGGCGGACTCGGCATATTGAATTTTTGGTGTTTTTTTCTGTGTGCTGAGTTTTATTTTTGTAAAAAAGAACTTAGTTGGACGTAAAAATAAACAAGAAGTGCTATGTTTCTGAAAATATTGTGAAAAT
Organism: Aspidapion aeneum; assembly: GCA_963576565.1. Classification (NCBI taxonomy): domain Eukaryota; kingdom Metazoa; phylum Arthropoda; class Insecta; order Coleoptera; family Brentidae; genus Aspidapion; species Aspidapion aeneum. Next base: position 113,992,106 of record OY755042.1, read on the forward strand.
TCAGCCCAGTGTGGTTTTTTCGAAATGATTCTAGTGACGCAGCTATGTTGCCATCGCCGGGGATTCTGCAAATTCTAAGTTTTCAAGAATGACCGCCACGAATAGGGAAAATTTACACGGGGCCGCGGTTGACTTCTTCTCTTTATATTATTATTACTCTAAGTGGTAAACATTTTTTGGTTATGGAGCTAGGAACCAAATTTTCAAAAAATTATTAATAAATCTAAATAAATCTCCTTACTTTGTTTGAGTAGAAACAAAATTGCGGACTTTCATTGTCTTTATTTATAAACGTGAACTTTATTACCCGTAAATTTAAAAATCCAACAAGTTTCGTGGCTAATCTGGTAAAAAAGGAGTTTTTATTTCTCTCATATTTTTCCGTGGGTAGCTTGAAAGCTTAACCTCATGAGGTCCAAGATCTAATGGACACCTAATAAGTGTTGACAGTTAACTGTTTCATCCTTATGGGAGTTCTTAGAACACCGCTTGGTCAATGTGACACCTTTGCGAAGTTAATAAGACGGTTTTGTCTCTAATCCTATGTAAATAGTGAGAAAACTACCGCAAGAAGCGCCATCTACCGAGATACGAGAGAACCTAGAACAAGAGCAGGCGAAAATAAACTGCTATACATATCGATCAATGAAAAGATCGATTGCAAATAAAAAGAAACAAAACCATCCGTGACCTACGACAACTGTTCTGTCTTTTAGGTCAGATCAACGCTGATTATCGTTTTTACCCGCCATCAGACACGTTAGCGTCAATCAGCGGAATTTTCAAGCCAAACCCGATTAGCCACGAAACTTGTTTGGTCTTTATTTATTTTAAACACGTGGTTTCGGTTAGTAAGTATCTCTAATCGTGTTCAAGTGTAAACAGTTCACACTTGAAAACTGTTAGAGATACTAACCGATACGTCGTGTTTAAACTAAATAAAGACAATGGAAGTCCGAAATTTTCTTTCTTCTTACTTTGTTTTAACTCCATTGGCTTTTAATCTCAAATGCCATTCAGTTCCCTGACAGGGAGGCACTCTAAGATCCTTGGATCCAATTAGCAGCAATGTGGGGGCTTTTACTTTATGCGCATGCACAATAGGTGACATTAGGCGCATTTTAAACGCTATTTCGTTGTCAATCTCGCCTTTTTGAGTGTAGGGGTAAGATGCGCCTGCTTCTGTATAGCCCCTAAAAATTGTTAAAAAAATAACATTGACCCTTTCTAAAGATATTATAATTGAAAAAATAGTCCATGTCTCAGTTTGCAAATTACAAAGAAAAAATTCAATGTCTTCTTCACTTTATTGTTTTATTTAGGACATGTTTCGAGTCTAAAGAGACTCATCATTAGCAAAAACAAGGTAAACAAAGAAGTGTAACTACATCCGAAGCAATTTTCAGTGCTTATTATACAGGGTGTTCGGCACATCAACCGTCAAAATTTTTTGGGATATTGTTGGGGTCATTTGCTACCTTTTCAACCTTGGAACTTGGGTTCTAAGAGTCACGGCTAAAGAGATATGAATTTTTGATTTTTTTTCTTAAATTACTCAAAATCCCACCTTTAAACCCTCGTTTATTAATGTCTGGAAAAGCACGATTTTTTTTTAAAATTCTGTAATCCTATGCTTCTTCAACTAATTAATGGATTTGTTAAAATTGATGTACCAAAGGGACATACGAGGTTTTTTATTGAAGAACATTAGTGATTTTGTGAAAGAAAATCAATTTCAAAATTAAAAATCAAAAAAAGTATCGACAATTGAGAACTTTATTTTGTTTAAAAACTTCTCTAGTTGATTACCTCTAACGGTATGCTACATATTGATAAACATCATCATAAACATCAAAATGTTTTTCTTATCAAGTCCCAACGATTATCGCTTGTCTCACGGAATATCCGTATTTTAAAGCAGAATAGTTTTTTTTTTATCGATGTGTAGCATACCGTTGGAAAGGTAATCAACTAGAGAAGTTTTTAAAAGAAAACGAAGTTCTCAATTGTCGATACTTTTTTTAATTTTTAATTTTGAAATTGATTTTCTTTCACAAAATCACTAATGTTCTTTAATAAAAAACCTCGTATGTTCATTTGGTACATCAATTTTAACAAATCTATTAATTAGTTGAAGAAGCATAGGATTACAGAATTATAAAAAAATGGTGCTTTTCCAGACATTAATAAAAAGCTTATGAGGGTTTAAAGGTGGGATTTGGGATAATTTGAAAAAAAAAATTAAAAAATTCATGTCTTTAGCCGTGACTCTTAGGACCCAAGTTCCAAGGTTGAAAAGGTAGCAAATGACCCCAACAATATCTCAAAAAAATTTGACGGTTCATGTGCTGAACTCCCTGTATTGATTCAAACTTGAATCATAAAAAGATATTGAAAGGGATCACACACACAATAATCACTTTCAGATTCACTAATGTACAGGGTGTCCCAAATTGGGCACTTTTAGGGGGTTTAAGGTACTTCTAGGGTAGACAGAGAAAAACTGACCACGCATTGCGAGGCTCAAATTTCAAGGGAAGACTTATAGTGGAAACCGCATTTTGAAATATCGTCTCGTCTTTAAGCTACGGGGGCTTTTTGAAAAGTGTACATTTTGGAAGGGGTTCTATAACTTCGTTATTAGTGGAAATTTTGATTTAGAGTAAATTGCAATTGTATAGACTATGTCACGAGAAATTCACTCGCTAAATTAGATTTTAACTGTCACTTTTAGTTTTTGAGATATGACATAAAGTTGCATTTTTTCTTATGGAATGGCATATATTTTAATTAATTTTCGAATTCGTCATTGAATTCTTTTGAAAATGATGTATCATATGTCATAGTTTTATTCAGCAGTTTCGAAGATAATTAAAGTTTTTTATTTTTGTCTAGTAGGCGTTGAATGACGTCATGCGCCATTGACGTGAAAGCTTGCGGTCAAATCCTACTTCAATGCTCCTATAGTTTTGTTGTCTGATACTGTTTAAACAATTTGACATTACGCTTTGATATGAAATTATTTTGCACAATAGTAGTTTACCTAATTAGTGCGGAAAGTGCCTCTTTTCCGCACGCGATTGCAGATGGCCAAACGACGCGATAGCGGAGTTTGGCCAGCAATCAAGTGCGGAAAAGACACTTTACGCACGAGTTAGGTACACTATTTTTTCTATAAGCGTGAGGAAAAAACTAAAAATTAATCAGAAAATTATTTATATTCAAAACGTTTTAATCAAATCAATTATTATTATTCACATTCTAGCGGCTTCTAGAACTGACTGGGGTAGATCTTTGTCCGAAGAATCCATTGAAAATCTGATTTTTTTGTTTGAAAAATTCAAAAGACGCTTGTATCTGCAAAATTGGCTTTGTTTTGACAGTTTGTTTGTACTTTGTTGCTATGGTGATTTAAGATACCAAATCTAAAACCACTAGTGTTCATTGTTGTTTGACATTGACAATGACGATATTTATACCGGGGAGGTTTAAAACTTATAATTTGAATCTATTTTACTGAAAACTTTATTTTATCGAAAATATTGAAAATATAGCAGAATTTTAGTCAATTTGAATATTTTTAGGATATTTCGTGTGCTAGGAAAGATACAAATGTATTTTGAACGGTCTAAATGTTATAGAACACCTCAAAATCGTAACAAATTTACTTTTCCGCACTAGTGCGGAAAAGTGGCACTTTCCACACTAAAATGCGTGCGGAAAAGTGGACTTTTCCGCACGCTTATAGAAAAAAGCGTTTTTAATTTTATTTTAAAATATGTATCAATGTTAAAATGTTACTGGGAAAGTAATGATAATCGACAGGGCGCTGGAAACTTATATCTTAAAAGGTATCCCGAACGAAGACAACCGTATATGGATATATTTCCAAAGTTGAAAAGGAACCTTGTTCAGTACGGCTTTTTCAAAACGGCGGGGTAAAATATATGACGTTAGGAGGGACCGTGAGTTAGAGGAGATAGGCATTATTGGTGAGTTAGAACAAAATAATTCGCGATCATTGAGACAATTAGAAGCTGCCACAGGCATACCGAGAACTTCATTCCACCAAACACTTAAACGGAATAATTATAAGCTTTAAGGGCCGTCAGCTAAATTATAATTTTTCCAAACCAGGCTTACTATATTTTTGACTGTTTAAAATAATAAAAATACTGGAGTGCCTTGACCTGCCTCAGCAGGAAATCATAGTGCACTAGAAATAAGTGAAAAAGCTGAATATCTCCTAAAACGCTCAATCAAACTATGACATATGATACATCATTTTGAAAAGAATTCAATGGCGAATTCGAAAATTAATTAAAATATAGGCCATTCCATAAGAAAAAATGCAACTTTATGTCATATCTCAAAAACTAAAAGTGACAGTTAAAATTTAGTTTAGCGGGTGAATTCCTCGTGACATAGTCTTTAAAATTGCAATTTACTCTAATTCAAAATTTCCACTAACAACGAAGTTATAGACTCCCTTCCAAAATGCAGACTTTTCAAAAAGCCCCCGTAGCTCAAAGACGAGACGATATTTCAAAATGCGGTTTTTACTATAAGTCTTCTCTTGAAATTTGAGCCTCGCAATGCGTGGTCAGTTTTTCTCTGTCTCCCCTGGAAGTACCTTAAACCCCCTAAAAGTGCCCAATTTGGGACACCCTGTACTCTGAAAGTGACTATTCCACCTACATCATTTTGAATCAATAGCCCTAAACTGTATTACTCACAAAACACCCTTAAAATGTAATGTACCTTTCAAAAACCTTCAAAAGTCACTCATACCCCCAGCAAGCTAATGTGGGGGTTTAAAAAGTTGCTAATATTAGCTGAAAATCCAGCGAAAAAGAGGTTTCCTGAGCAGGAGTGGGAAGTGGAGAATTCTGTAATTTAAAAGAGATAGTGGAGAAGATGTTGAGTTTTTTCTTTGTAATATAATTACTTAACTTACCAATCAGGTATGTCGGTTTGTGTTATCTTTGACATAATATCTATCACCGGGTTTCTGGTTACGACGGCTTTATATTTATCTGGATACTGACCACTCAAATGAGTGACTAAGAACCCGCCGTGGGAACCACCGTTTAGAACCACCGCGTTTGGATTTAACCTAAAAATGAAAACAATTAAAAAATGTACAGGGTATCCCAAATTCACCACCCTGTAGATCTAAACCAAAAAATTCAAATTTACTTTTATTTTATCTATATTTACCACGGAAATCGGTTTAGTGCTTCATCAGTAGCCTGCACACAGTCTTTTACATCAGCAGTGCCTACTTTTCCAGGCAAAAAATCAACGCTTTCCTTTCCAAAGCCCAGAGAACCTCGATAATTTACCAAAAGAACAGCATACCCTAAAAAAAATTAAAAAGTTAAATAAAAAAATTAATTTTATATATTATTGTGGTCCTAAAAATGGAAAAAAATCATAATTTATACCTGAAGACATAAGCATATTGCACCCCAAAACCATATAGTTGGCGAAGGCTGAATGGGGCCCCCCATGAGGCCACACGACCAGAGGACACGCCTGGTTCTTGCCCTGCTTGGGACCCACGTAAATTGCATTAAATTCACCTAAAAAAAATTAAGTGTGAGTGTCAATATTGGTACAGTCGGGGACTTTTTAAATGGCCGCCCTCGAAAATAAAAAATGTTCTTATTTAAAATTCGGCAAAGTATTTTAAACCAAAACAAAAAGATTGTAAACCTTTTCTCTGTCTGTATACATACATATTTAAAAATTTGTTTTTTTTTATTTTTTTAAATGATTAATTTTGAAAGAAAAAAAATACAACGGCAATTTAAAAAGTCCCCGACTGTACAAGTGTTTAAAGGAGATGTGTCTATGAGAATATGCTGCGACTATAACATAACTGTAAACAAAACACTGCTGGATAAAATATCCTTTACCGGTAAATGACGAAATAAAGAGAAATATGAAACATGGTGAGCATTATTCAAAGATAGATATTAGATATGTGTACAATCAATTAGAAGTAGAAGAAGGAATCTCAAAAATATTAATCATACAGATACATGTTTACAGGACCCTTAAAAAAAATTGATTGAGACAACAGTTGCAGTTATTTGGATAAAGACATAATTAAGCAAGGGAAACAGTCTAGGGGCGTCAGTACCTAAAAGTAATGGATTTTTGAGGCTGTGATGTCACCATAATATAACTAGTATTCGTTCGATCGCAGTTCGGTACGGTTGTATTGTGTCGTACCTACATAATAGTGCTAACTAGGTCAAGTCGGGGATTGTTTTGTTTATAATAAACCGCGCACGCGAAAATCTGTGTTAAATATCTATAAACAATGTTTATTATAAATGTTTATATATCATGTTTAAAAGCAAAAAAAGTGATAATATAACTGTAAACAAAGTACTAAGGAATGTAAAATATTCTTTAACGAGGACTAACGAAATAATAACAAATATGAAATATGATGATATTACTAACATAATAGATCAAATAAAAGTCAAAGAAGAAAGCTGATAATAACCAAAAATATTTATGTTTTCAGTATCGTTAAAAAAATATATTGGGACCAAAGTTACAGTTTAGTGGATGAAGCTATCATAAAGCCAGTGGCAAACAGTCTATAGACGTCAGTATTGGGGCCAGTACTCAAGGGAGATGAGTATGTGAGATTGTGTTGTGACTATAAAATGACTGTAAACAAAGCACTCAGGGATGTAAAATATCCTTCACCGATAAATGACGAAATAAATAGAAATATGAAACATGGTGAGCATTATTCAAAGATAGATATTAGATATGTGTACAATCAATTAGAAGTAGAAGAAGGAACCTCAAAAATATTAATCATACACATACATGTTTACAGGACCCTTAAAAAAATTGATTGAGACAACAGTTGCAGTTATTTGGATAAAGACATAATTAAGCAAGGGAACAGTTTAGGGGCGTCAGTACTTAAAAGTAATGGATTTTTGAGACTGTGATGTCACCATAATATAACTAGTATTCGTTCGATCGCAGTTCGGTACGGTTGTATTGTGTCGTACCTACATAATAGTGCTAACGAGGTCAAGTCGGGGTTTGTTTTGTTTATAATAAACCGCGCGCGCGAAAATCTGTGTTAAATATCTATAAACAATGTTTATTATAAATGTTTATATATCATGTTTAAAAGCAAAAAAAGTGATAATATAACTGTAAACAAAGTACTAAGGGAAGTAAAATATTCTTTAACGAGGACTAACGAAATAATAACAAATATGAAATATGATGATATTACTAACATAATAGATCAAATAAAAGTCAAAGAAGAAAGCTGAAAAATAATAACCAAAAATATTTATGTTTTCAGTATCGTTAAAAAAATAGATTGGGACCAAAGTTACAGTTTATTGGATGAAGATATCATAAAGCCAGTGGCAAACAGTCTATAGACGTCAGTATTGGGGCCAGTACTCAAGGGAGATGAGTATGTGAGATTGTGCTATGACTATAAAATGACTGTAAACAAAGCACTGCTGGATGTAAAATATCCTTTACCGATAAATGACGAAATAAAGAGAAATATGAAACATGGTGAGCATTATTCAAAGATAAATATTAGATATATGTACAATCAATTAGAAGCAGAAGAAGGTACCTCAAAAATATTAATCATACACATACATGTTTACAGGACCCTTAAAAAAATTGATTGAGACAACAGTTGCAGTTATTTGGATAAAGACATAATTAAGCAAGGGAAACAGTTTAGGGGCGTCAGTACTTAAAAGTAATGGATTTTTGAGACTGTGATGTCACCATAATATAACTAGTATTCGTTCGATCGCAGTTCGGTACGGTTGTATTGTGTCGTACCTACATAATAGTGCTAACGAGGTCAAGTCGGGGTTTGTTTTGTTTATAATAAACCGCGCGCGCGAAAATCTGTGTTAAATATTTATAAACAATGTTTATTATAAATGTTTATATATCATGTTTAAAACCAAAAAAAGTGATAATATAACTGTAAACAAAGTACTAAGGAATGTAAAATATTCTTTAACGAGGACTAACGAAATAATAACAAATATGAAATATGATGATATTACTAACATAATAGATCAAATAAAAGTCAAAGAAGAAAGCTGAAAAATAATAACCAAAAATATTTATGTTTTCAGTATCGTTAAAAAAATAGATTGGGATCAAAGTTACAGTTTATTGGATGAAGATATCATCAGTATTGGGGCCAGTACTCAAGGGAGATGAGTATGTGAGATTGTGCTGTGACTATAAAATGACTGTAAACAAAGCACTGCTGGATGTAAAATATCCTTTACCGATAAATGACGAAATAAAGAGAAATATGAAACATGGTGAGCATTATTCAAAGAAAAATATTAGATATGTGTACAATCAATTAGAAGTAGAAGAAGGAACCTCAAAAATATTAATCATAAACATACATGTTTACAGGACCCTTAAAAAAATTGATTGAGACAACAGTTGCAGTTATTTGGATAAAGACATAATTAAGCAAGGGAAACAGTCTAGGGGCGTCAGTACTTAAAAGTAATGGATTTTTGAGACTGTGATGTCACCATAATATAACTAGTATTCGTTCGATCGCAGTTCGGTACGGTTGTATTGTGTCGTACCTACATAATAGTGCTAACGAGGTCAAGTCGGGGTTTGTTTTGTTTATAATAAACCGCGCGCGCGAAAATCTGTGTTAAATATCTATAAACAATGTTTATTATAAATGTTTATATATCATGTTTAAAAGCAAAAAAAGTGATAATATAATTGTAAACAAAGTACTAAGGGAAGTAAAATATTCTTTAACGAGGACTAACGTCATAATAACAAATATGAAATATGAAATAAAAGTCAAAGAAGAAAGCTGAAAAATAATAACCAAAAATATTTATGTTTTCAGTATCGTTAAAAAAATAGATTGGGATGAAAGTTACAGTTTATTGGATGAAGATATCATCAGTATTGGGGCCAGTACTCAAGGGAGATGAGTATGTGAGATTGTGTTGTGACTATAAAATGACTGTAAACAAAGCACTGCTGGATGTAAAATATCCTTTACCGATAAATGACGAAATAAAGAGAAATATGAAACATGGTGAGCATTATTCAAAGATAAATATTAGATATGTGTACAATCAATTAGAAGTAGAAGAAGGAACCTCAAAAATATTAATCATACACATACATGTTTACAGGACCCTTAAAAAAATTGATTGAGACAACAGTTGCAGTTATTTGGATAAAGACATAATTAAGCAAGGGAAACAGTCTAGGGGCGTCAGTACTTAAAAGTAATGGATTTTTGAGACTGTGATGTCACCATAATATAACTACTATTCGTTCGATCGCAGTTCGATACGGTTGTATTGTGTCGCACCTACATAATAGTGCTAACGAGGTCAAGTCGGGGTTTGTTTTGTTTATAATAAACCGCGCGCGCGAAAATCTGTGTTAAATATCTATAAACAATGTTTATTATAAATGTTTATATATCATGTTTAAAAGCAAAAAAAGTGATAATATAACTGTAAACAAAGTACTAAGGGATGTAAAATATTCTTTAACGACGACTAACGAAATAATAACAAATATGAAATATGATGACATTACTAACATAATAAACCAAATAAAAGTTAAAGAAGAAAGCTGAAAAATAACAACCAAAAATATTTATGTTTTTAGTATTGTAAAAAAAATAGATTGGGACCAAAGTTACAGTTTATTGGATGAAGCTATCATAAAGCCAGTGGCAAACAGTCTATAGACGTCAGTATTGGGGCCAGTACTCAAGGGAGATGAGTATGTGAGATTGTGTTGTGACTATAAAATGACTGTAAACAAAGCACTCAGGGATGTAAAATATCCCTTCCCAAGGACTGACGAAATAATTATAAAGAAGATTAAAAATATTGATACTAGATCCGCGTACAAAACGTTACCTGTCTACAAAATACACATATCTTCAGTATTATAAAAAAAATATATAATAGGACGGTAAAAACTTACGAACACTATCCTCCTCTTTGCTTTGTAAGTCTAAATATTCATATTTACATCCTTCAATTTCTGGCACTGCCTGTGAAGGACTAACTTCAACCCATTCTATCGCGTTTTCTGAACCAACTGAAGGCAACACACCCTTGAAAATTCGGTCTGGTATCAAAAAGTTTCGTCTTAACGATAAGACAGTGTCTTCATGACAGTCCAAAATAAGCTGACTGTAACTGAGATCTGGATCGGATTGAAGTTCAGTTATTGAACCATCATCTAAAAAAATATTTAAATAATAAAGGTGGTAAACCTAAGATTAAAATTTTTAGACTGTACAAATAAAAATAAAAAATTTTATCCTAAAAAAAAAATATCTCAAATAAATTTTCAACTCAAAATCTAAAAATTAAAAAATGCACTCAAAGTTCTTACCTATATTAATAACATACGAATTAACGGTATACTTTTGTTGAGAATTAACAAGCAACCTATTATGACTGGCCCAACAATTTTTGATAAATCCCTGATTGTACAGTCCAAAAAAGTCTCTATCATTTTTAATTTTAATCTTCTTAGGCACATAATTAACCACCGTCTTTACTTCAGTTTGCTCTGACAAGGGGGTTTTTGCCAAAACCAGTTTCATGTTACTGGCATGAGGCCCAGAAGCAACCCTGTCCAGCCATAAAACTGAACTGCCATCTAGAGTGAATATTGGGGCCTTTACAGCATGGTCTTTAAGAGGTAGCTCCACTAAAAACAATAGAAACTTTTAATAATATTTGTGTACACAGTATGTGTCAGTATGTGATGTGGGCAGAAGGCATTAATTTCATCACATTTTAATATGGGATTCTCAAAAGACGTTCTATTCTGCAGACCGCTGGCGCTGTAAGAATGAGAGAGATAGAACAAGGATGCATCGCGTGGTTTGTTCGCGTCCCCTGCTCAAAAATATTGTCACGAGGGGGTTGTCGTGACTATTGCGCACAATTAAAGAGGATCGTGAGATAGTTTAAGGGTTTATTTAATACTAAGTACAAAGATACGCACAGAAAATGCAAATGCCACGATATCAATACACACGTAGGAGGTAGGCAGAGTTCTGAAGTATGGAAATTCATTTCTACAGTAAAAAACCCAACCAAAGAAAAAGTAAACATCCAGATCATCAAACCAGAACAATGGACAGAACACTACAAGGGACTGCTGCAGGAAACGAGACCCGAATATCTGGCAGCCTCTCCGAGGAGAGACATAGAAGTACACGGAGAGGAAGTAATCATCGAAAAAGAAATGATAAAAAATAGTATTAAAAAGCTTAAATCCGGAAAAGCTAGCGGACCTGGAGGAATATATGCTGAAATGCTCAAATATGGATCAGAGAAACTAATCGAAAATCTCACATATATTATCAATCAATGCATAAACGGACATCCAGTACCTGATGATTGGAAAATTGCATTCATATCCTCAATATATAAAAAAGGAAACAAGCTGAATTGCAACAATTACAGAGGAATTTCAGTAACTAGTACTCTCAGTAGATTGTACAGTAGGATTCTTAGACATCTAATAGAGAAGGATTTTTATGAACAAGAAGAAGAAGAGCAAAGTGGGTTTCGTGCAGGCAGATCTTGTAGTGATAATGTTTTTTGTCTTAAACAAGTAATTGAGAAAAGGAGCGCCAGAAATATAGAGACTCATGTTACCTTTGTGGACTTACAAAAAGCATATGATACCGTTCCAGTAGAAAAACTATGGACAGTGCTAGAGCAGACTAATATCAATCATACATACATAAAAGCGATAAAAGAACTATACAAAGGGTCAAAATCTAAAATTAAAATTGGAAATTGACTTTCAAAAGAATTCCTGGTAACAAAAGACTTAAGACAGGGATGTTGTATTTCTCCAACTCTTTTTAAAATATATATCGCAGTAGCTCTAAAAAACTGGAAACGGAAAGTGCACGGCATGGGAAGACAACTTAACGACCAATTTACCATATACACACTACAGTTTGCTGACGACCAAGTAATTGTAGCTAATGATAAAGAGGACATGGAGTATATGATGAGAAAGTTAATGGAAGAATACCAAAAGTGGGGATTAACAGTGAACGTGGACAAGGCACAGTACTTATGTATTGGAAACGAATCCAGTGAGTTAGAACTAGACAATGGACAAGTAATATCTCCATGCAATGAGTATGTATACTTGGGTGTCACATTTGATAAGACAGGAACAGACTGTAAAGAACTGGAAAAAAGAATAGTAAAAGCAAAAAAGGTTATTGGATGTCTTAACAGTATTTTATGGAGCAGAGAGATAAAAACATATATGAAACAATGGTGAAAAGCACGCTGTCGTATGGAATAGAGACTTGTCGCGTAACAGAAAAATACAAAACAAAAATGGAAAGTGTCGAAATGGATGCAATAAGAAGATCAATGAGAATATCTAGAACAGATCACATAAGAAATGAGATCATAAAAGAAAGAATGGGAATCGAAGGGAGCATAACGGATGACATCACTAAAACACAACTGATATGGTACGGCCATGTACAACGGATGAACGACGAAAGATTACCAAAGCAGGTCCTAGAATGGCAACCAATAGGGCACAGAAAAAGAGGGCGTCCTAAACTAGAATGGCAACAGTCAATCCAAAGATCAATGAGTCAAAAAAATCTGACAGAAGATGATTGTCAGGATCGAAGGAGGTGGAGAATAGGCGTCGGACAACGTAGAAAAACGTTCTAAACCGACTAAATAAAAAAAATAAAAAACAAAGATACTTACACACTAATCACTACTGTCTGGCCCAGTTTTCTGACACAAATATTATTCACGTGTAGATCGAGTTCAGCTCTCGATCAGAATCTCTTTACTGTTTCTATACTTGACTATTGAGAACTTACGTACTTAGCGTACTCACTGAACTGAACCCCGACTATCCGTTCTTGATTGGTTTTATAGAAGCATGTGATTACAAACGTGTCTTAATCTTAAACATAAATCGTTTGCACCACATACTTCCTAGGTTGACGTCCTAATACTTTTATATCAGGTCAACCAACCAAGTTCCGGATAGCATGCCCAAATTACATGTACACGACAATATTCTTCTGTTCATGCATGCTTACCTTCACTTTAACAAATAAAATAATAGAACTGCTGGAATCTAAGTATATTGCCTGTGTGTCGGTCTAGAACGTTTTCTACATTGTCCGACGCCTATTCTCGACCTCCTTCGATCCTGACAATCATCTTCTGTCAGATTTTTTTGACTCATTGTTCTTTGGATTGACTGTTGCCATTCTAGTTTAGGACGCCTTCTTTTTCTGCACCCTATTGGTTGCTATTCTAGGACCTGCTTTGGTAATCTTTCGTCGTTCATCCGTTGTATATGGCCGTACCATATCAGTTCCCTTTTAGTGATGTCATCTGTCATGCTTCCCTCGATTCCCATTTTCCTTTTATGATCTCATTTTTTATGTGATCTGTTCTAGATCTTCTTATTGATCTTCTTATTGCATCCATTTCGACACTCTCCATTTTTGTTTTGTGTTTTTCAGTTACGCGACAAGTCTGAGGGACGCCACTGGTAAGAAATTCTATTCTTCGATTCTACCACTTCATCCCCACAACACACTCTTACTTTTTGTGGTCTATCTTCTAAATAACTCTCAAACCATTTCAAGACAACTTCTCTTACACCATACATCTCAATGGGATCTTAATGAAGTCAAAAGCTTTAGATAAAAAACTGGAAACGTAAAGTGCACGGCATGGGAATACAACTTAACGACCGATCTACCATATATGCACTATAGTTTGCTGACGACCAAGTAATTGTAGCTAATAATAAAGAAGACATGGAGTATACGATGAGAAAGTTAACGGAAGAATACTAAAAATGGGAATTAACAGTGAATGTGGACAAGACACAGTACTTATGTATTGGAAATGTATCCAGTAAGTCAGAACAAGACAATGGGCAAACAATATCTCCATGCAATGAGTATGTATACTTGGTTGTCACATTTGACAGGACAGGACTATAAAGAACTGGAAAAAAGAATAGTAAAAGCAAAAAAAGTTATTGGATGTCTTAACAATATTTTATGGATCAGAGAGATAAAAAAGAATGTAAAATTTAACATATTTGAAACAATGGTGAAAAGCACGCTGTTGTATGGAATAGAGACTTGTCGCGTAACAGAAAAGTACAAAACAAAAATGGAAAGTGTCGAAATGGATGCAATAAGAAGATCAATGAGAATATCTAGAACAGATCACATAAGGAATGAGATCATAAAAGAAAGAATGGAAATTGAGGGAAGCATAACGGATGACATCACTAAAAGACAACTGATATGGTACGGCCAAGTACAACGGATGAACGACGAAAGATTACCAAAGCAGGTCCTAGAATGGCAACCAATAGGGCACAGAAAAAGCATCGTAAACTAGAATGGCAACAGTCAATCGAAAGATCAATGAGTAATTGGAGGAGGATTGGAGGTGGAGACAACATAGAAAAACGTTCTAAACCAACATAGTAGTAAATTTGATAATTTTAAATAAATTGACCTGAAAACAAATATTTTTTATAAGTTTTACTTACAATATTTTTCCGCAAAATCCACCATGAAAATGGTACTTGGTCTTGCACAGTAGACCAGTCCTAACTTTCTGGGCTCCAAAAAATAGGCCACTCCCACAATATAGGTACCATCTGGGGCATAATGAGGCTGTCCAACACACACATTTTCAGGAATACCTTTGATCAGCTCAACAGTGTCATTCTCTATATTGTATTCTGCTAGGGTAGTTTGTTTTTTGCCCACCATTTGTTCTCCCCAGTCTTGTTGGAAAATGTATTCGCCTCCCTAAAAGGGATACGACAGTAATAAGCAATAATTTTTTTTTTTTTTTATTTGTCAAACACACTGTGTTTTTTTTTATTACAATCTAGTCAGTAAGACTAATTAGCAATTTTGTTTTAACTTAATTTACTAGAAAAGTCAGATTTAAACTTAGGGTTCACTCAACAGTTCTCCCCGCTTTGTTTAGTCTGTAACTCACAATTGTGTTGTGTTTATAGCATTATTTTGTTTTATGTGTAATTCACTTAGTTTACTAGCTCAAACGGCTTCACTCTTTTTAGTCGTTGAACTAGCATAGTATTGTCTAGAAGCTGAATTGCTTCCACATTCACATGCCGATGGAGTCTATCTTCATGGCTTTTTGCGTACTTTTTTATAGTCTCTGCTACAGTTTCGATTTTTAGATCTCGATGAAGGTCACTATTTCGAACGTACCAAGGTGCATTCACAATGTTTCTTAATACTTTATTTTGAAACCTCTGTACAACTAGAATGTTACTCTCTTTAGCACAACCCCATAGTTGAATACCATATGTCCATACTGGTTTCAGTATTTGTCTATAAAGCAGTAACTTATTATGAATTGTTAAATTGGACTTCCTTCCAATTAGCCAGTTCATTTTTCTATACCTTATCTCAAGTTCTTCTTTTTTTTTCTTAACATGTGCTTTCCAACGCAATTTGGCATCAAGTGTCATACCTAGATATTTTGCCTGATTCGAATATGGTACTGGAATGTTGTTCATTGTTATTTGTATGTGATTTATATTTTTGTTTGTAAAATCAACATGAATTGATTTGGTTTCATTTAATTTTATTCGCCACTTTGTGGTCCAACTGTGAATTTGGGTGACTGCATCCTGAAGTTTTTCTATGCATTTTTCAATAGATTTTTCTACCGTCAATAAACCAGTATCATCGGCAAATGTTGCTAAGTGACAATTTTCTGGCTTTGGGATATCACAAGTGAATAATAAGTATAGATAAGGGCCTAGTACGCTACCCTGGGGCACGCCTGCTTGAATTTCTCTTAAATTTGAGTATGAGTCTTCCTGTTTTACTCTAAAATGTCTATCAGATATGTATGATTCCA
Organism: Aspidapion aeneum; assembly: GCA_963576565.1. Taxonomy (NCBI): domain Eukaryota; kingdom Metazoa; phylum Arthropoda; class Insecta; order Coleoptera; family Brentidae; genus Aspidapion; species Aspidapion aeneum. The sequence goes on from OY755042.1 coordinate 114,008,107, forward strand.
AAATATCCGAATATTGTTTTGGCAGAAACCTAGCAATAATTTAGCAACAATTTATTTAATTTAAACTCAATATATAGGGTGTTTCTTAAACATTGGTCAAAAATTCGGGGTGTGATTCCTGGAGTATTTTGATGAAAAAAAGTTCCTAGAAACATTTGTCGAAAAAATGACGTTTTTTCGAATCTTAACTCAGGGTGTGGTTTTTTCGCATCTCTATGGCCCCATCATACTCCAACTCGGTGCTTTTGTTGATAAACTGTATAGTTTTTGAAATATAAATTTTCAGTGTGGTTTTTTCGCATCTCTATGGCCCCATCATACTGCTTTTGTTAATAAACTGTATAGTTTTGAAAAAATAGTATGACCATTTTGGTCTTTTTTGTACCTCAGTTATACAAGTTTTTTTTTCAATATAATTTTCCTCATCATTTTTATGTAAAAAAGTTATATTTGTTATTAAATGTCGCTCAGAGCAACAGTTTTTGAGATTTTTGTATTTAAAGTTTTTATTGCAGAAGTAAAAATTTATTAAAGAATGTAATAAGTAAATTAGGCATATTAGAAGATTTTTACCCATGCAATAAAGACTTTAAATGCAAATATCTTGAAAACCGTTGCTCAGGGAAACATTAAAACATTATGACTTTTTTACATAACAATGGGAAACTTTTTTAATAAAAACTGGTATACACCGAGGCACAAAAAAGTTACACATAACAATTTTTGGAATTAATATTGACAAAGATAAAGGTACTTTACTCTTATGACTTAAAAAAAATTATTGTATTTTAGGTTTTAGAAAATAGAACCTTTTATAAAGAATAACTTTTTTTCCTAAAAATTGATGGTTTTTAAAAAGTTGCATTTTAAGATAGGGCTTTTTTTATTTATAAAAATTTGATTTTGGTGTAAGTTGTTTTTTTATAATTTTTTCTATAAAGCATTCTTATCTGTCACTTTTAGTTTTTAAACATATGTTTTATTATTACCCTCTTTTTATTTTATTCTTGAAATAAATAAATACTTTATTAGCACACACATATACTATACTATAGTAGTGTGAGCTTTGGTGATCCTAATTTTTTCGAGAAAAAAAAAGTTGCTCCGATTTCAAAAATTTTTATATATCTTTGCGTTTCAGATGATTTTGAAACTTTTTTGTTGCGCCGTCTGTCTGTCTGTATCTCTGTCTGTCTGTCTGTATGTCTGTAACAACCAACGCGCATAACTCAAAAACCGCTTGGCCGATTTTATCTTGGGTCGAGATGGTCCCATTTAAAAATGAACAAAATCCACCGAACACAAAACGAATAAAAGGGTGGGGGTAGATTAAAAAAATTAGAGTTTATGTGCAAATATGGCGTGTGTGATATCAAACGAAAGGTAATTGAGTCTGGAGTTAAACAAAATACATTTTAATTTATTTTAAAAAAAGGGTGGAGGTATATTGCAAAAATTAGAGTTTAAGTGAAAATATGGCATGTGTGATATCAAACGAAAGGTAATTGAGTCCGGAGTTTAACAAAATACATTATAGTTTTTTTTTTAAGGGTGGGGGTAGATTTTAAAAATTTGAGTTTAAGTCAAAACATGGCTTGTGTGGTATCAAACAAAAGGTAATTTAGTCTGGAATTGAATAAAATATATTTCAGTTTTTAGTTATATTAGCTCACACGTAAACTATAACTATAGTACCTAGTGTGAGCTTAGGGGCCCATATAATGGCAGAGTATTTTTCTTTTGTTTTTTATAATAAAATTTTTTAATTTCATCTAATTTTGTAATTTGTAATTTAATTATTATTGAAATTATTTTTAAACCCAGTCAAACAATTGAAATAATAAAAAAAAATAAAGACACAAAGGGGTTGTTCTAGATTTAGAGTGAAAAACTGTCAAACACATTGATACTAAACATATCATCACAGTATTCTGTGATGAGTAATCTGTGCATATCATACCCTGATAGGTTTTGGAGAATCCCCACTGTCCTTATTTTCTCCATCTTCAGGTTTTTTTCTCTTGTAAAATGGCTCACTTTTGGGGGGCTTTTTCTCAGCTACATACAGAAGTTTGGTTTCATCTGGAGAAAACTCAAATGAAGCTAGTTCACCTAGAGATTACAAAAAATATTCTAATAAGATAAATTTCACCCCCAAAACAACCTAGGTAAAATGCCCCCAATTTATACCCTGGAATATATTTTCGCAAACCAAGACTTCGATAAGCCCTAAATTTTATTTAAAGCCCCCCCGAACCGAACGCCACTGCCTGGGCAGTTAATCACTGCTTGGGTACACCCTTTTTAGAAAACAATGTGTAGCTTACCATCTGCATAAACATTTCCATGTATGTCCAAAGCACCTAAGTCGACACAACGATAGAGATTGTTGTTTTTCCAAATTTCCAGAAATTGCTTTGTATCATTGTCCCTAAGTACTGCTCTATACTTTCTTGATTTTGATATGGTCGAAAGGACTCTAAAATGAAAGTCAATCATGGGTGCAAGAATATGAAACTTCCTTATATACTTTACAAGGTTATAATTATTTCTCCTGCTGAGGCCGAAGAGGCGGAGGAGTTATTATATATGTGAAAAAAGTATTAAATCACAGAAAATTGATGAATCTCATGATAAAAAGCAAAAAAAAATAACAACCAAAATTAATGGAAATAATGGGTCTACTACGTTATACCTCGATGCTTGAAAATGGGTGTTTCTTTTTTTAATGATAAGTTGAGGTCGTTTTATACTGTTTTCAAGAAAAAAAAATGCGGATTTTTCGCATTTTTTTTAGAAATTTCAAAATTAAAAAATTAGTAAAAACTCATACAAATTGCTATAGAAAGATTTTATTTGACGTATTTCGAGAAAGAGAGGGACGGCTCACAATCGACTGAGCTTTAAATAAATGGTAATTTAGCCAAAAATAAGGTGACCAACTGTCTGGCAAGAGGCGATAAAAAGTTATGGTTTTTTAGAAATGTATTTACGCATAGAAAAATGGTTAAACCATATTTTTGAAATCTAACGTTCGACCTTACATTTTGCTCCAACATTTTAATTTGTCGCGCATTTTTGACTCCGTAAAATCGTCCAAAATCGACTATTGAGCATTTATAATGAAAAAAATGCAGAAACAATTATGATAATGATGATTTACAGAAATTCAGCAGTTCGGTTTGGGTCGATCTTAGATTAGGTTGGTTGTGTTTTAAAGTAATTCAGCAGGAGTCGGCTGCGCTGACTCCTGCTGAATTACTTTAAGACCCAACAAACCTAACCTAAAACCAAACCAAACGCAACTTAACTGAACCAAAACGAACCGAACCGAAACGAACCGAACCGAACCGAACCTAACCGAACCGAACCGAACCGAACCGAACTGAACCGAACCGAACCGAACCGAACCGAACCGAACCAAACCGAACCGAACCGAACCGAACCGAACCGAACCGAACCGAACCGAACCGAACCGAACCGAGCCAAACCGAACCGAACTGAACCGAACCGAACCGAACCGAACCGAACCGTACCGCACAAGCAATAAGCAAGAATCGGCTGCGCCGATTCTTGGTGAATAGTTCTAAATAAATAATTTCCTATAATTTGGGCCTTTAACCCTCAGATGCCCCGTAACAAGGCTTTGCTAATCCATTTTCAATCTTTGTTGTTTTGTATGTGAGCAACAAGGACTTAATCGCGATTAAACCCATGATCGCGCTTAAGTGCTTACGGTGCATCTGAGGGTAAGTCAGCGTAAGCAAATCGAATTGGGAAATTTGATATGGCCGAATGACCCGGAAACAGTTGGCCCAGCAAAAAATTTCTATCAATGTGTCAAAACATCTGTGGGAAGGTCAAGTGTACAAATTTTCAAATTATGTGAAAAAACCGGGAAAAAACACGAAAATCTAGGTATGTAATTAATTTAAAATTGTTAAATTATTAATCCTAAGCTAATTTACAAATTTATGTCGAAAATTTGACGATGCAGTGATAGAAATTGATTTTTTTCAACCAAAACAAGTCAGAGAAAATCACTATGTAACGTTTTTTAAAAAATTATTTAAAAAAAAAACCATACTTTTTTTTTTAATTTCCCGTATCTAAATCGACTAAAAATAGTCCAAAGAATCATTTCCATACAAAAAAATCGTTATATAGGGCGTTTTGACGAGCGAGGTATAACGTAGTAGAACCGAAATGGTTATTATTATAAATCATCTATTCCGCAAAATAGTATCTTACTCTGAGCTGACATCAACAGGCAACGTTTCCGCTAAAGTATTATTGTTAAGGAACCACAATTTGCTAAATTTTGTGGTTTTCCCTTTTTCCAAATTCCTCTGAGACCACACAGTGTTGATAACGTTTTGGGAAATGATCTGGGCTCCTGCCACGGATGGGATTTGCGAGAGGGTGCGATAGGTTTTCACTAATTTGTCCACTTTGGTAGTCATAGTTGTCAATTTAGCTTCACACAAAGACAAAATATAAAAAAATCGCAGTGATTTTTAAAAATCTAAAAAATAAACAAAAAACTTAACCCAACTTTTACAAAAAGTTAAGGAGAGTTTACACATGCATGGATTTGCTGGCGCCAATAAAAACTGGCGCGCCAGTAAGTTAAATTTGCAAGTGTAAACACCGACTTGCACACAAGTTTGTTGCATGCATGTATCAAAAAAGTCTGCAGCTGACTGAATTTGCTGGCGCCAGTGGTGACGCATGCGCGCAGAAAAAGAAAATTTTCATGTGTAAACAAGTGCTTGCACGTCGGCTCGCCAGTTTTAAGTTCATTATTTTACATTATTTTTTATTTTCATTGTGTTTGAGCTTCAAAATTTTGTTTATTGTTGTTTTTATAGCTTATTATGGCTAAAAAAAAGTGGTCAGCAGAACTGACCATACAGTTTCTTGAAGGCTATGAATGTTTTCCTTGACACACGATAAAGAAATTGCAATGATGCAAAAGAATCTCCCGTTGCAAGATATCTTAATGTCACTTCCAATTTCAATTTTGGGGTTAACGCATCTCTCATGTGGGTATCCATTTTTATAATTTGTGGCGTCACACACTCTAGAAGAATATCAAAATATAGCTTTGTCATTCATAAAAACCATCTTTTTATAGCTCGCAGGATCTTCTGCTGCAAGTTCTCCTAAAAGTTTTTCGGAAGCACCCAAAGTAGATGGACGAGCAATCCATGCTTTAACCCAGATACGGCCTTTTCGTTGTTCTTTTTTCTGAATCTCTTTTATTTTTTTTTCAATAAAAGTTTAGCGACTATTTTGCAGGCTTCCGAGAGTTCAGCCGACATATTGCGTATCGTGTACACTTTAAAAATGAAACTGGCGTGCCAGTCTTTTTAATTTTCGCACAATAGTGTAAACCTTTACTGGCGTGCAAATAGAACTGGCGCGAACACTGGCGCCACTAAATTCATGCATGTGTAAACCCACTATTAGGCTAGTAGTAAAAAAGTAGGCTTTCTATCTCTTTTGAATCGGAGAAATATGACAAAGACGAAAAAAGTTTGACAACTCTGACAGGTAACTAGGGAGTTTTGGCATTTTTCATGTAGCGATTGGCAACCATGTTGCGGACCGAAAAAGAAATGTCGTCACTTGGGTACACATGTGTAAAATTTCTTGAATAAATACCGATTTTCCGTAAAAGAATAACTTTTTAACTTGATAAATAAATAGTGTAAAGTGTTGAGAGCTTCCTCGCCGACGAATAAAGGATTCGGCTCGTGCGGAAAGTGTGGCAAAGGCGTTCAGAAAATTGTTACACCCCTTCTTCAGCCTGTGAAAGAAAGGTCGTTTGATTGATTTTGTTGAATCATAAACGCAAATTTTCCATCCTCTGTCCACTGCGAATAATGTGTCTTTCCGGGCCCCATTGCCCTAAATGAGTCTTCTTTCGATCAGGTAAGTTTAAGGCAGTTTGCCCCACTGGATTTTCTTGGATAGGGGCCAGAATTGCAATCAGCACACCCACCTGCTTTTGGACTAGAATTCAGTTTAAATATTTTTGGGTCTAGTTTGGATAATTTTAGTAAGGATTGACTTTATTTATTGGCATGGACTTGGTGCAATATCCCAAGGCTTACAAATATGTAAACAAGCAGGTAAATTAAGGGGTGATCAGGTGCCAACCGTAGGTGTACACAAATTGTCTACAGCACGCTACAATACAGTACATGAACAAGTTAAATTATATTGTCTAATTTTCAATGTCTCCTAGTGACTAGGAATCATAATCTTTATAGTTAAGTGTTTGTTGTTAACAATAATCACACTACACTGATTGTGAAAATCCAGAATCTTTTCCCAGATTGGGAGGGATTGTGTGCATAAGAGTGATATGTTGTGTAAAGATTGTAACAAGATTGTGAAAAATGTGTACACCAATTGTGAGAGCTATTTACCTCTCAAAGTTACGGTATGAGGTAAGACTTGGGGCCAATATCACAGACTCTTGCATTTCCCTTACTCTTTATGGTAAGGTAACTCAAAAAATTGAGGGGTGATCAGCTGAACCAAATTTGTACACCATCTCACAGGACTTTTAAATAAATTCTTGGTCATGTAGTGTATTGTAGCATTTTGTATAGTCCTGTAGACAATTTTTGTACACCTACTGTGGGCTGCTGATCACCCCTCTCAGAAACTAGGCAGTGAGATGGATACTCAATTAAGCAAAAACTTAATGTTTCTTTATTTAATGAATACCTACAATTAATTGAGTTATTATAGATATAGGGTCAAAAATAATTTAGTGTCACCAAGGCATGATTTTTGACCCCCCCCCTCCCTTGTCCTCTTTGTATCATAATTTCAAATATACATAATACATAAAATGATCATTGAGTGTAATATAATGCTAAACACCCCTTCCCGCCCATGAGCATTACATAATTTAAGTCCTTGGTGTCACCTGAGGTTTCACCAATTTTAAAACTAGTTTTTAAAAAAGGTAGGTAAGGTATTCCTTACTCCTTTAAAAAAAAACCTATTCTTGGGAAGGCATAAATTTTTTAAACAAAAATGTCATCTTAGATTGGAGATACCAGTTAATAAAATTAATTTAATTGGTTTTCTATACTAGATTAAATTTCTTTGATGACTGAAATAGATTTGTTCTATTTTTATTTCAAGTTACAAAGGAAAGAAGCAAGAAAACAAATAAAAAAGTGTTGATTTAAATTAGGTAGGTAGTTAAGTCCTATATTTTCTATGTACTTTTTTGAGAGATATTTAAAATAGTAATTGTCAGTTACCTACTTTTTTTTATTCCAAATGAGAAAAATATAACAATTAAATAAAGCATTTTCTTTTTGATAGGTATATTTTTGTCTTTTTCTTGAAATAACACAGGCATTTATGTTTTGTAGAAAGCATTGTAAAATATCCCACATTCCTACATGTTTTTTTTACAAACATCTTAATCTTGTCAATGCTAATAGGCTAGATTGAAACTGATATTTGGTTTTATGTTTCAGCTTTAAAGAAATGAAACAGAATTAGGTATATGTATATGTATAAATAGGAAACAAGAGAAATGGTTCCTTTGATGTTCTTAGATGACTTAAGAATTCATTACATCAAAATATATCAATCAATACATATAGTGTGTTCCATTATAGATAACAGCCAGATTTATCTCAGAAACTAGTATTATTTTTGATGAAAAAATTTTTTTAGAGACCAAAAATGTGATATTTTGATGTATTTTGACCTATCTTAGCAATATCATTGTGATGTCTTTCTGTGTGTGTATGTCTGTGGATAACATGATTGCTCCTAAACTGATGAACTGAGGGGTGAACAGCTCTCACAATCGGTGTACACATTTCTCACAATCCCTTCCAATCACTCACAATCTTACCACAATCCCTCACAATCTTACCACAATCCTTCACAATCTTTACACAATCCATCCCAATCACTCAATCCTTCATCCCACAATCCTTCACAATCTTTAGACAGTCTGTCCCACACTCACAATCTTACCACAACCCCTCACAATCCCGCACAATCTTACCACAGTCCTTCACAATCCCTCGCAATCTCTCACAATCTTTACACAATCTTAGCAAAAGATTGTGGATTTTCACAATCAGTGTACACATTTTGGGTTAGCTGTTCACCCCTTGCGCTGGACCAATTTTCATTAAATTTTCTGGTAAAATAGTCTTTGCACTCTAACAAATTGATAAGATATTGGTCATAATCCATTGATGCTAATGACAATAGACAATAAATTTATTTCCATTTCTAGACGTACAATAAATATACAGTAGAAAAAGGTTTGTCAAAATTAAAAAACAAAAAATAAATTGAAAAAATACATAATAATTTTTTTTTTAAAACTATACTTAAATTGTCACTTAATGAAAGTTCACTCAATAAAAGTCGAAAACATCAAAAAACTTATTATACAGGAAGAACTAACAACATTTAATATAAAACACAAAAATAAAATAAAATACATAATGATGATTTATGCGGTTTTTGAAATATAGTAGATTACATTTTGCTCAATATTTTGTGTTATAACCAAAAACTTAGGAGCTTTAGCTTCTGAGATATTTACAAAAAACTGTTTTCAAAGTGTGCTAATAGGCTAGCTAGGAAGGTATCAGATCTGTCATGGATCCATTTATTTTTTTATGAAACTCTATGTAAAACATTGGACCTCTCACATGTACCTCTATCTCACTTCCTCACAAGGAGGAAAATGTTACTTTTTATTAAAAAATGTATTACTTCTATGTGGTGACTGGTGACTTACCGGTTCTACTATTTATTTAATTAATATTAAGAAAATCCTAAAAAATGTAAATCTTTTTGGCTTTTTGTTCAAATTTGTTTTTTTCCAAACAGGAGATTTTTAAAAAGTATCAAATCTAAAAACTTAAATTTCTTTTAAAAAATTTGATACAATCCCATCAATATTATTACCTGAAGTTGTAAGATATTCAGTAAGTTTTTTTAAAAATCTTTCAGTTAACATTTGGCTTAGTTTTATATTTACTTTGTTCAAGAATGGTTCGTTTTTTAAATGCTTTTTAGAGATAAATCATAAATTTTAAACTACTAAACTCCACATGTTAAAAAAAATAATTTTAAAAAATTGCCAAAAAGAAATAAGATTTGTTTTGTTCTCTGTTAATTTCTCACCTCTGTTCAAAGATTATGGTTTTAAAAAAATGTTGGATACCTTTTCCACAGCAACCAAAAAAAGTTGGCCAGTGTCATCCACAAACTAATGTAGTCTGCTTTAAGCTGTAGCAAGGGCATGTTTGCATTCATATTTATATATTTATTTAAGTTTGAACCTGTGTGACAAAACTAATGCTTCACCTCCCTTACATATTTAATTAGGTATGCTACTTTTAAATTGCCCAGTAAAGTTAGTTAATTTTAATTGAATACCAATTGGTCTCTGGACATCTAATATATTTTTTAATCAAACAGTAAAAAAAAACTTAATTTTGAGGCATTTTTGATAAAAATTCATAAACCAAATTTTAAAAAAATGTTTTGACATGTTTCACTTCCACGAATTTTTATATTAATATCTTATACTAAGGTTGGTTTCAAAATTCACCAAGTTTTCTGTGGATTTGGTTAGCATGATTCATACATGTTCTATGAGCTATTCTGTTGGTTTGGTTTGGTTTTTACACCATGAAGAGTGCAAGTTGGGTTAACTGGTTATTTTTAGGCTAGTTAATAATAAAAAACTGTTTGTTTGTGTTTCAAAGATGAATGTACAATACAAATATAAAAGTGATGTAATTTAGATCTTTGCGGTTTTTTAACTGTGGGATCTGAATACCCAAAAAATATTTGGACCTTGCATAAATGTTATTCAGTAGATAAATATAATTTATCATATAAACCGACATTCTTTGCTAGTGTTTTTTGCCCATTAAGCAATGCATTTTGCATTCATTAAATCCTTATTTTTGTCTCAAAGTGGTTAACTAATTTTTCTGAATAGCAATTATTTCATTAACTTGTTTTTTGCATTGAAAAATTGCTTTGGGCAAGTTTGTTTATAAGATTTTATCATTTTAAAGAGCTTAGATTATTATAGAAATGTTTGGTTAAATTTAAATGAAGTAGTAACTAATAAGTTTTCTTGTGCATTGTTGAAAGAATCCAGACAAAGATCCAGCAAAAATGTGACATTTTTAAGATAAAATTTAATTTTAACTTCTTATTTAAATTTGAGTTTAACTACAAATTCCCATAAATTTACTAAAAGCTCTTCATAGAAAAAAAAATCCTTTCAAAATTGGTTTATTAGTATAAGGGCTACAGAGACATAGACATACTACACAAAAATCATTAAACTTAATATATTTTTAGCTCACACATATACTATACTATAGTAGTGTGAGCTATGGTGATCCTAATTTTTTCGAGAAAAAAAAAGTTGCTCCGATTTCAAAAATTTTTATATATCTTTGCGTTTCAGATGATTTTGAAACTTTTTTGTTGCGCCGTCTGTCTGTCTGTCTGTCTGTCTGTCTGTATGTCTGTCTGTCTGTCTGTCTGTCTGTCTGTCTGTCTGTCTGTATGTCTGTAACGACCAACGCGCATAACTCAAAAACCGCTCGGCCGATTTTAATGAAATTTGGTACATAGGTTGGGTCTTGGGTCGAGATGGTCCCATTTAAAAATGAACAAAATCCACCGAACAGAAACCAAATGAAAGGGTGGGGGTAGATTTCAAAAATTAGAGTTTATGTGAAAATATGGCGTGTGTGATATCAAACGAAAGGTAATTGAGTCTGCAGTTAAACAAAATACATTTTAATTTATTTTAAGAAAAAGGGGGGGGGGTATATTTTAAAAATTAGGGTTTAAGTGAAAATATGGCATGTGTGATATCAAACGAAAGGTAATTGAGTCCGGAGTTTAACAAAATACATTTTAGTTTTTTGTTTTTTTTAAGGGTGGGGGTAGATTTCAAAAATTTGAGTTTAAGTCAAAATATGGCTTGTGTGGTATCAAACAAAAGGTAATTTAGTCTGGAGTTAAATAAAATATATTTCAGTTTTTAGTTATATTAGCTCACACGTACACTATATCTATAGTACCTAGTGTGAGCTTAGGGGCCCATATATTGGCAGAGTATTTTATAACTAATCTATTAAATGTTGTCTATGCTTTGGTTTATATTTAACTAGAACACAGAGTTGCATTTTCAGTCAAGCAGTTTGCATTTAACTGGAATTTATTTTAATTAAATTATGTAAAAGTGCATAGACACACACATAGACCAAAGGAGAAAATTTTATTATTTACAAGGTGATTTTTTATAACAAAAAAAAAGTTATTATTAATTGTAGAAAGAGACAGTCCATCTTTTATTAAATTACACCAATTTTTCTCTACTTTGTCAATTTTTGTTTGTTTACTCTGTATACAAGGAATAACTATCAAGTTTACCATTTTTCTATATCTATATTAAATTTAACTCATCAAATTTTGCACACCCTGGAAAACTTTATTAAGAATTTTAGTTAAATTAGTTTATAAACTTGCACACAGGCCACTTCAGGATATTTATTTACCATGTTGGTCATAAATATTTTAAATACATATTCCAGATACATTTCTGAAAGATTTTTATGACTTTTGTTTATTTTAAAAATAATAAAGATTTTATTAAAGACATAAAGATTTCAAGGTACCACAAGTTGGGTCTCTTAATTTGAAAAAAAATTGAATAGGTTTTTTTTGGGTTCGTTAAAACAAAAGTATAAATAAATATTTTGAATTGATGTTATGGGCCGTTTTATTAAATTTTGTGTATATGTGTGTTTGTAAAGTCAATTTTTTTTGTTTTGTCAAGCTTTTGTGTCTGATGTCCCGCTTTTTGTCCTATTGCAGGTGTCAGTGTTTGTGCAGCGACCAGGTGGAGGGGGTAAACGTCCACGTCATCACGCCACATGGACGGGGTGGGGGGTAGGAGGCGGCTAGCTGCCAAATCGTCCGCCGAAGATCAGGCTTTGGATCAGATTGCAAAAGAGGTAAGAGAATAAATGTTTTTATACAGATTGTTTTACTCACAACTATTATGGCAAACTTTCACCCTCATTTTTTTAACTTTTTTATAATTAACAAAAAAAATCCTGTAAAAATTGGATTCCAAGCACACAAGCTGCCATACAACTCAGATTGGATAATTAGCAGCTTAATAGTTCCTAATTAATTGCCATAAACTTGCTTTTTTTGCTCAATTGTTTTTGAGATATTGACTGAGCTGCTGCCTTAAAAAAAAGTTTGCAGAGCAAGTGCTTAAAAACCGTTAAAGATTTCAAAATTGAGATAAATAAGCAATACTCTGTTCATTTTTTTTAAGCCAGCATAACAGTTATGAGTCAATATCTCAAAAACTACTGAAGGAAAAAAATTTATTAATAAGCTGCTATCTCTCCAATTATAAAAATTTTGATCTGCTACAAGTGAAGTGGTCTATTAGCTTTTATGACTTATGATCCTTATCATTTAAAAGATAGACACATATACTGTGTACTGAAATATTACTAATCTATCCATACAAAACAAGGATAAATCATAATATTACAACAAGGTCTATAACAAATCGAAACTTGGTTGTATCCAGAGTTGATTACAGGTCTTGCCAGCGGCACATTGCATTTGTTGGACCTCGTCTCTTTAACATGATACGTAACGTAATAAAATCAATGAGTAACAAAAAAACATTTGTTTGAAACTCGTAGACAATGATTGTGTAGAAATAAAATTTCGGACTTCCATTGTCTTTATTTATTTTAAAATAAATTTTTATTTTAAAATAAATAAAAACAATGGAAGTCCGAAATTTTATTTCTAAAAAAACATTTAATAATCAAATTACAAACTGGATAAAAAATTGCTCTTCTGACATTATAGATAAACTAAATATTTTGTAAAAATAAAAACTATGTATGGTATGGTATATTATGTGTGTGTGAGCATGTATGTTTGTCAGAGAACAGTGGATTGGATTCTGGCACGGTTCAGACTCGGTTAACCGCAAAACACTCTGATTGTTATCACTTTGTAGTGATTATATCCTCTATTTCTCTATTACTAGTATTTCTCTATAACTACTATTACTTGTGATTTTCGACTGTGATAATATTGTTATTGTTACCTATGTTAGAATTAAGATTTTTGACAAAAACTAGCATCCCAACAAGTCACTTGGGACTTAGGGATGATAGTCAAATGTATTGTAAATTATTTAAGCATTTGAAATAAATGAACTTAAACTTGAATCTATCTATTTACTACTACTATGTCGGTTTAGCACGTTTTTCTACGTTGTCCGACGCCTATTCTCCACCTCCTTCGATCCTGACAATCAACTTCTGTTAGATTTTTTTGCCTCATTGATCTTTGGATTGACTGTTGCCATTCTAGTTTAGGACGCCCTCTTTTTCTGCGCCCTATTGGTTGCCATTCTAGGACTTGCTTTGGTAATCTTTCGTCGTTCATCCGTTGTACATGGCCGTACCATATCAGTTGCCTTTTAGTGATGTCATCCGTTATGCTTCCCTCGATTCCCATTCTTTCTTTTATGATCTCATTTCTTAAGTGATCTATTCTAGATATTCTGATTGATCTTCTTATTGCATCCATTTCGACACTTTCCATTTTTGTTTTGTATTTTTCTGTTACGCGACAAGTCTCTATTCCATACAACAGCGTGCTTTTCACCATTGTTTCATATATATTAAATTTTACATTCCTTTTTATTTCTCTGCTCCATAAAATACTGTTAAGACATCCAATAACCTTTTTTGCTTTTATTATTCTTTTTTCCAGTTCTTTACAATCTGTTCCTGTCTTATCAAATGTGACACCCAAGTATACATACTCATTGCATGGAGATATTGTTTGTCCATTGTCTAGTTCTAACTCACTGGATTCGTTTCCAATACATAAGTACTGTGTCTTGTCGATGTTCACTGTTAATCCCCACTTTTGGTATTCTTCCATTAACTTTCTCATCATATACTCCATGTCTTCTTTATCATTAGCTACAATTACTTGGTCGTCAGCAAACTGTAGTGTGTATATGGTAAATCGGTCGTTAAGTTGTATTCCCATGCCGTGCACTTTACGTTTCCAGTTTTTTAGAGCTACTGCGATATATATTTTAAAAAGAGTTGGAGAGATACAACATCCCTGTCTTAAGCCTTTTGTTACCAGGAATTCTTTTGAAAATCTATTTCCAATTTTAACTTTAGATTTCGACCCTTTGTATAGTTCTTTTATCGCTTTTATCGTATGTATGATTGATATTAGTTTGCTCTAACACGGTCCATAATTTTTCTACTGGAACGGTATCATATGGTTTTTGTAGGTCCACAAAGGTAACATGAGTCTCTATATATCTGGCGCTCCTTTTCTCAATTACTTGTTTAAGACAAAAAACATTATCGGAATATTCGTATTTTAAAGCAGAATTGTTTTTTTTAAATTAATGCGTAGCATACCGTTAGAAAGGTAATCAACTAGAGAAGTTTTTAAACTAAAATGAAGATCTCAATTGTCGATACTTTTTAAAATTTTTAATTTTGAAATTGATTTTCTTTCACAAAATCACTAATGTTCTTTAATAAAAAACCTCGTATGTCCCTTTGGTACATCAATTTTAACAAATTTATTAACTAGTTGAAGAAGCATAAGATTACATAATTATTTTAAAAAATGGTGCTTTTCCAGACATTAATAAAAAGCTTACGAGGGTTTAAAGGAGGGATTTTGGGTAATTTGAGAAAAAAAATTAAAAAATTCATATCTTTTTAGCCGTGTCTCATAGGACCCAAGTTCTAGGGTTGAAAAGGTAGCAAATGGTCCCAACAATATCCCAAAAAATTTTGACGGTTCATGTGCCGAACACCCTGTATATTCTTCTACTTTTTCTAGTTCCTTTCTGATCGTAATATCTTCATCTGTGTTTGTTATTATTTTAGTTTTATTGTAGTTCATACTTAAGATCATATTTGTAGCTGCTGTATCTAGTTCTTCCTGCATTTTTATCAGTTCTTCTTTCTCGTCTTTTATTAAGGCGATATCATCAGCATATCTTAGGTGGTTCAAATATTGTCCACTTACTCTGATGCCTATTTCTTCCCAATCTAAGCTTTTAAAAACATCTTCTAGGGTCCGGTTAAATAATTTAGGGGATATTGTGTCACCCTGACTGACACCTCTTTTTATAATGATTGGCCTGGTTCCTTCTCGGATTTTGATTGATGTTGTTGCTTCGCTATATATATTGGCTATTAAGTCTGTATATTGTGATCTATTTGGCTATTAATTAAAGATGATTTTACACATTATAGGTAGTAAAGAAATGGAAAAGAAAATTTTAGTTCACTGACTCAATATTTGTCAATAATATTAATTTCATTATAAATGGCGGATACCTATAAATTGTGGTTTCTTTCCTCATTTAAATCTAAAATTCTATTTTGAAACACGCCGTTCATACGCATTAACATTAATGCAACCAGAACATAGAGAACACACACTTTTGTCTAATTAATCTTTTTACTTTTCAAAATGTATTTCTGGACTTCGTGTCCTCGATTTCCAGCCAAAATATTTCTCATCTTGCATCAATTTAAGAAAAAAATTCTAGTGACTTTTTGGACTAACAAAAATTGTCTTTTCTCATCTATTTTTGACACAACTTTCGTTCATGTAAAAAATGATGCCTTAAAAAAATAATTAATACATACCTCCTATAGAGGTGGGCATATTGAGCACTGGGCAGTAAAAGCATCTTTAATTAATAGCCAAATACATCATGGATAGCCAATATACAGGGTGTTTCAAAATTCAGTAACATAAATTTAGTGTTAAATTCCTTAAGTGATTTCAAGACAAAACTTTCATATAAACATAGGTCCACAAACGCCTTGTTTCCGAGATACAGAGTGATAAAATTTATTTTTTTTCTTAGTTTTTTGTTTATAGCTCATGCAGTTTTTGAGATATTGCGGACAAATTTGGCACACAACACACACAACTACAGAGCGATACTTTTTCAGCGCTCATGTCGCTTTTCCCCCCGGATTTTTTTTTGTTTTAAACCACTGGTAGATTTTAAAACAAGAAATAAAATCCTTGTTTTATTTGCAAACTTTTTTGGTTTTTACAATTTTTTGCAACTCTAACCATGATACAGAAAATCGCTGTTATACCAAATGCTGCTATCATAAAATAAAAAAAAATGCTCCAGCGTGGTATGGCGAGTATATCAAAATAAACAAATTGATTAAAACTTCTTTGGCATGCCTAATATTGTAGTGCCTATAAGTAAACATACATGCCAAATTTGAGCTAAATATCTCAAAAACACCCTGTATCTCGAAAACTAAGCGTTCACTCAGGAAATTTAACATAAAAATTATGTTATTGAATTTTGAAACATCCTGTATATATAGCGAAGCAACAAAATCAAGCAAAATCCATGAAGGACCCAAGCCAATCCACATAAGAAGAGGTTTCAGAGAGGGTGACATAGTATCCCCTAAACTATTTAACCAGGCCCTAGAAGATGTTTTTAAAGCTTAGATTGGAAAGAAATAGGCATCAAAGTAAGCGGACAATACTTGAATCACCTAGGATATGCTGACGATATTGCCTTAATTACAGATAAGAACGAAGAACTGATAAAAATGCAGGAAGAACAGGATACAGCAGGTAAAAATATAGGCTTGAGGAACTACACTAAAACAAATCATAACAAACAGATGAAGATATCACGATCAGAATAAACCAAGAAAAAATAGAAGAATTGGTGGAATATATTATATCTGGAACAAATTATTAAACTAAAAAAAAACCTGAAACTGAAATCAAGAGACGAGTAAGATTGGCCTAGGCAGCATTCGGTAAATATATATATTTATCGGTTTTACAACGTTCTACGTCTTCCGATACCCAATCTCCACTCGTTTCTGTTTGCCCATAATTCATCATCTAGGCCTCTTATTCTTATTTCACTGTCTATTCCTTCTCTCCAGCTTTTCCTCGGCCTTCCTCGTTTTCTTCGGCCAGTTGGTTTCCATTGTAATATTTGTTTAGGTAGTCTTCCATCATCCATTCTTTGTACATGTCCGTACCACACCAGTTGTTTTGTTCTTATATCATCCACTAAAGTACGTTCACCCACTGTCATAATTTCTCTTATTCTTTGATTTGTAACTTTTTCTCTTTTTGATTTCCCTGCTGCTCTTCTCCAATAGTCCATCTCCGTAGCGGAAAGCATTTTTTCTGTTCTATCTTTGATTGGCCATACTTCTGAGCCGTATGTAATTATACTTTTTACAATGGTGTTATATATAATCTTTTTGTTATGTTTTGATATACTTTGGTCCCAAATTATTCCATTTAATAAAGTTATTGCTTTTCTTCCTTGTACGTTTCTATCTTTTATAGCTTTGTCTAGTGTTCCGTCAGCTGTAATTTTTAGACCTAAGTATTTATACTCATCACAGGACTGAATTCGCTGCCCAGTATTTAAGATTAGATCCTGTTTCATTCCACGAATACCCATATACTCTGTCTTATTGATATTAACCTCTAGTCCCCACTTATTGTACTCTTCTATTAGTTTTCGTGTCATATATTCGAGGTCGTCATAATCCTGAGCCACCACTATCTGATCATTGGCGAAACATAAAGTATACAAGGTGGTTTCATCCAGCGGAATTCCCATATTTTGGCATTTTTTCTTCCAGACTTTAAGGACTTGTTCCAAATATATCTTGAAGAGCGTAGGCGAGACACAGCAACCTTGTTTAAGACCTTTATTTACTTGAAAGCCTTTAGTTAGTTTTCGCATTTGGTAAATTAAGGTACATATAAAAAAATTAAAAATATCCTCAGTACCTCAAAACGAAAGTTTATAACCAATGTATCCTTCCTGTACTCACTTATGGATCCCAGACCACTTTCAAAATCAAACATGGATAAGGTAACAAAAGCCCAATGATCAATGGAAAGACAAATGTTACATGTAAAGCTAACAGCTAGAAAAAGGAATGAATGAATAAGAAATAAAACATAAGTAAGGGATGTCAGAGGAGAGGTAGGAAAATTAAAATGGAAATTGTCGGTCATAATATCAGACAGAAAGACGATCAATGGAACAAATATATTGTAAACCGGAGTAGAGGAAGATCCCAAACGAGATGGGCAGATGATTCGAAGAAGATTGGGAGATGCCTATGTCCAAAGATGGATCGAAGAAGGCTAAATAGAAAGATAGATAGATACAGGTGACATACCATATAGGAAAAAGTGGAAAAAGCTATACTGGCCACGGGGAGACCTGTTTAGAAAGAGAAAAAATAATTTAGCAGGCGTTTAAATATGAATAGAAGCAAATTCATATTTTCTTCCCCTACCGAGTCTTCCTTCGCCTGCCATGCCGAGTCGAATGAATTTTATTGCATTGTCTACTAGGCAGATTTAAATGAAGATACAATGTCGATGCCGTAACGTTTGTTCTCCTGACAACTGAGGTGTACAATTTTTCCTCTGGTTTATCTTAATGGGCCGCCGGGATTTGCCGAGATCCGGATAAACTTATGTTTCTATTCTTGTTTAAACAACTCCTAAATTAGTTTTTCTTTTTCTATAAGTAGGCCTGCCTATGGTCAGATTGGCTTTTTCTTATATGGTAAATTAAATATGAAACTAAAAATATCAAGAAAATGTAGAAAAAGGACACCTTTTTGTACAAAAGTAAAAACAGTTCTAGAATTCCCCTCTTTTTATTTAATAATAAAATGCCCATATGAAATTGAATATTTGGGAAATGGAAAAAAACCGTTTTTGAAAAAAGTTGTAAAGGTGCATGGATTTGATAAAATCTGCTAGAGAGAAAAATTCAAATAGTTTTAGATTTGACTCATTCTTCTTTATGAACATTGGAAAAAAAGAAACTTTTCTACCCCTTATTTTTCTTAAGACCTACAAAAAGCATATGATACCGTTCCAGTAGAAAAACTATGGACAGTGCTAGAGCAGACTAATATCAATCATACCTACATCAAAGCGATAAAAGAACTATACAAAGGGTCAAAATCTAAAATTAAAATTGGAAATCGACTTTCAAAAGAATTTCTGGTAACAAAAGGCTTAAGAGCTCTAAAAAACTGGAAACGGAAAGTGTACTGCATGGGAATACAACTTAACGACCGATTTACCATATACACGCTACAGTTTGCTGACGACCAAGTAATTGTAGCTAATGATAAAGAAGACATGGAGTACATGATGAGAAAGTTAATGGAAGAAAACCAAAAGTGGGGATTAACAGTGAACGTTAACTTATGTATTGGAAAACGAATCCAGTGAGTTAGAACTAGACAATGGACAAGTAATATCTCCATGCAATGAGTATGTATACTTGGGTGTTACATTTGATAAGTCAGGAACAGACTGTAAAGAACTGGAAAAAAGAATAGTAAAAGCAAAAAAGGTTATTGGATGTCTTAACAGTATTTTATGGAGCAGAGAGATAAAAAATAATGTAAAATTTAACATATATGAAACAATGGTGAAAAGCACGCTGTTGTATGGAATAGAGACTTGTCGCGTAACAGAAAATCACAAAACGAAAATGGAAAGTGTCGAAATGGATGCAATAAGAAGATCAATGAGAATATCTAGAACAGATCACATAAGAAATGAGATCATAAAAGAAAGAATGGGAATCGAAGGAAGCATAACGGATGACATCACTAAAAGACAACTGATATGGTACGGCCAGTACAACGGATGAACGACGAAAGATTACCAAAGCAAGTCCTAGAATGGCAACCAATAGGGCGCAGAAAAAGAGGGCGTCCTAAACTAGAATGGCAACAGTCAATCCAAAGATCAATGAGTCAAAAAAATCTAACAGAAGTTGATTGTCAGGATCGATTGAGGTGAAGAATAGGTGTCGGACAACGTAGAAAAACATTCTAAACCGACTAAATAAAAAAAAATTCTTAAGAAGGAAATAATTTAAAATTTGTTTGATTAATTTAGTGTTTTATAGAAATAAATTCCTATTTTCAACAGAAAGTAAAAATTTCACATTTAAGTGTCAATGACCGCCCACGCGCACCTTTTAAAACATGTTAAGGAAACCATAATAACCCCTATAGTGTTCCATAGGCGTGTTTGTTTGTTTTTGTCATTTGTCTAGTTTTTAATATATTTCATACCTATATTGACTTTTTACGTTCTTCTTTATCAGTGGCGTTTCCCCCACTCTTTCTAACTAACCGAACACTGCAAGAAATGTTTATTTTTATATTAGGTCTGTTCGGTTTCCATAAAAAAACCTCTTTATTTTTCTTTTATTTTTGAATTTTACTTTTATTTTTCCTATTTTTCATGGACTAAAATTTTGTCTTGAACATAAAATTATTAGTCTTAAATTTATATTAATCCTAAGTAAATGGGTCAACTATTAGTTATTATAAAATTTACCCAAAGCAACATTGCATTAAAATGCGAGAATTAAACGCAAAAAATGTAATTTCTATTCTAAATTTAAGAATTATCATTTTATTTCTTATTTCTTTATTTTTATATACTTTGGCACTACAAGCGTCCTCTATCGTGTTTTTCACATATCCATAAAACTTAAAATATAGTGATACGGTTTCCTATAGAGGGTGAAGTGCTGTGCGCATGTGCGAAAAAACTGCAAGCGCAGGATTGAGAGACAGAAAAAGTGTGCTGCGCGTCGCCATGTCTAAAAAACGACAACCTTAAAATTTAAATTTAAAAAATAGTCAAAATTCACTTTAAAATTCCGCAAATAATTAAAATTATCTTGCCATCATCCTGTTGGAACCTTAAGCCACATAACTCTTATGGAAAGGTGTACACCTTGCACTTTGGAACTTCAAAACAGCGGTAAGTCCCTCTCCATGAGGCTATATCACAATTTTATTTCTCTTTCAAATTTAACCTACAATTTTTAAAATATTTACCTTCTCTAGTTAAATGAATTTTTTGCGCCAATGTTAATTATAGTCCACTGTACCTACCAAAACCCAATCTGAGCCATCGGAGTGCTACAAGGTCTATGATTAGGGTTATCATCAAAATTGGTCTATAAGTACAGTGAAACCTCTCCTTGCGGACACCTCTATTAAGCGGACACTCCCTTTAACCGGACAAATTTGTTAGAACCAAGCTTTTCCCTATTTCTTTACATGTAAAATTCACTCCTATAACCGGACGCGGACCATTTTTTTTGGTTGAAAAATCTGAAACCTCTCTTAACCGGACTGAAACCTCTGACAACGGGACGGAGCTCTGCACGACATGGGCATTAATATTATGTAGTATGTTGGCACAACGTCCTCTGGAGCCGGGGAATTACCTTCTTGCGTTTTAATGCGGAGACTAATTTCTTCTGTCGTATTTACAAAATATTTTATTTGGCGGGACTGCTGTGTTTTATTTTTATTGTTCAGTCGGATAGTAATAGATTTCTTTAAAATTGCGCCTAGTAAAAAACTTCTTAGTTTACGTGAAAAAAATGGGAGTTGTTAACATTTCGGAGAAGGAACATCTATCAGCACTAAAGATCGCTGAAAAATTTAATATCGGAAAAACTCAAGCAGCGGGAATTGTTAATAAATATACAGGGTGTCCCATAACTTAGGGGCCATAGGCCAACAAGTGATAGAGGAGATCATGTGTCAAAGTTCTTTCTTTGTTAAGATACAGAGCATCTAAGTTGGCGATTTTTTAAACTTTTTTGATAATAACTGTTTAAAAAAATGCCGTAAAAATATAAAATTGCGTAATGTCGTGTAGTAGAACAAGAGCAATAAATTGAGGTAAAAATAATTTTAAAAAAAATTAGTCGGTAAATTTTTTTTTGAAAAAACTATTTTTTTGGTATAAATTTTTACGAATGCCATATTTAACGCAATGTTTTTTTTTAAATATTTTTTGTTAATAAAAACAAGTCTTTAGCGAGGCATAGTAATAAAATATTCTTGATATTTTTTAAAAGAATAAGTAAGCAAAAATATATTTTTTTTAATTATTATTTTTTATACATTTTTGAAGGTTATTTTGACAGCCTGTATCTTCTTAACGTGTAATTTTAGCAAAAAAAAAGAGTACCGCATTTTTGAATCACAATTAGCTGAGTATTCAGCGGGCTGTGACAGATTTTCTTCTTTTTCTAAAACCCTTTTTCCCCCCACTCCTTTATCTTTAAAAATCCTATATCTTACAAACAGATGTGTGTTGACCCCCATGTTATATAAACTTTTTTCTTAGAAATAACCTCCTCTATCACCTGCTGCACTATGGCCCCTAAGTTATGGGACACCCTATAGATTAAAATATCGCAGTTCCCTCTCATAAGCGGACACCTCCAATAAGCGGACAGAATCGACCAAACCGTGAGTGTCCGCTTTTAGGAGGTTTTACTGTAGTTCAAATATTTTGTGAGATAGGCAGACACGAAAATAAATATCTGGAAAGTTCTTTTTACAGTGAGAGCCTAATCACACACCCACCTACGCCTTTGACTAAACATAATACCTTGTTAGTATTTAAAAATAGCTCAAACATATTACCTGGAGACAGGATAAATCTAGCTATTTTTTTTCTTAAAAGGGGAGATTAAAAATAATGTATTGAAATGGTTGCATAAATCACGGCTCAAGTCGATCTTCATCCTGTGTAGCAGTAGATTTTAAATAGAGCGTTTTAAGAACGACAAGATGACAGATTCCTTTAAACAGTTTTAGATTTATGGTAGTTTTAATGCCAACAAATAGTTTTTTGGAAGGCAAATTGTCGCCTATTGTACTCTATTTCTGATTAAATAATATATCAATAAGTAAAAGAATTACTATAAAAAATACTCTGCCAATATATGGGCCCCTAAGCTCACACTAGGTACTATAGTTATAGTTTACGTGTGAGCTAATATAACTAAAAACTGAAATATATTTTATTCAACTCCAGACTAAATTACCTTTTGTTTGATACCACACAAGCCATGTTTTGACTTAAACTCAAATTTTTGAAATCTACCCCCACCCTTAAAAAAAAACAAAAACTAAAATGTATTTTGTTAAACTCCGGACTCAATTACCTTTCGTTTGATATCACACAGTCCATATTTTCACTTAAACTCTAATTTTTGAAATATACCCCCACCCTTTTTTTAAAATAAATTAAAATGTATTTTGTTTAACTCCAGACTCAATTATCTTTCGTTTGATATCACACACGCCATATTTTCACATAAACTCTAATTTTTGAAATCTACCCCCACCCTTTTTGAAGAAAAAGAAACTAAAATGTATTTTGTTTAACTCCATACTCAATTACCTTTCGTTTGATATCACACACGCTATATTTTCACATAAACTCTAATTTTTGAAATCTTCCCCCACCCTTTTATTTGGCTTGTGTTGGGTGGATTTTGTTTATTTTTAAATGGGACCATCTCGACCCAAGACCCAGCCTAGGTACCAAATTTCATTAAAATCGGCCAAGCGGTTTTTGAGTTATGCGCGTTGGTCGTTACAGTCAGACATACAGACACACGGCGCAACAAAAAAGCTTCAAAATCGTCTGAAACGCAAAGATATATAAAAATTAGCTCACACTACTACTATACTATAGTAGTGTGAGCTATAGTGATCCTAATTTTTTCGAGAAAAAAAAAGTTGCTCTGATTTCAAAAATTTTTCTGTCTGTCTGTCTGTCTGTCTGTATGTCTGTCTGTAACGACCAACGCGCATAACTCAAAAACCGCTTGCCCGATTTTAATGAAATTTGGTACCTACGCTGGGTTTTGGGTCGAGACGGTCCCATTTAAAAATGAACATAAACCACCAAACACAAGCCAAATAAAAGGGTGGGGGTACATTTCAAAAATTAGAGTTTATAAAAATATGGCGTGTGTGATATCAAACGAAAGGTAATTGCGTCTGGAGTTAAATAAAATACATTTTACTTTTAAAAAAAGGGTGAGGGTAAATTAAAAAAGTTAGTGTTTATGTGGAAAAATGGCGTGTGTGATATGAAACGAAAGGTAATTGAGTCTGGAGTTAAACAAAATACATTTTAGTTTAAAAAAAAAGGTGGGGGTAGATTTGAAAAATTAAAGTTTAAGTCAAAACATGGCTTGTGTGGTATCAAACGAACGGTAATTGAGTCTGGAGTTCAATAAAATATATTTCAGTTTTTAGTTATATTAGCTCACACGTACACTATAACTATAGTACCTAGTGTGAGCTTAGGTGCTCATAGATTGGCAGAGTATTTTTGAAGCAACTTTTTTTTTCTCGAAAAAATTAGGATCACCATAGCTCACACTACTATAGTATAGTATATGTGTGAGCTAAAAGGTTACCTAGTTTACGATTTACAGATTTTTTTCGATGGGGTAATGGCTGTAATGCCAAGAAATTTGTACATGTTTTGTCATAATACCATGCCAAATTATATGGGTAATGTCATAATCTATTATCCCCTCAGTTTTATTTACAAAACAATAAATAACAGAAAAGTTACTTACATTAAAATGTCTATTTGTCAGTAGCACTATTCACCTTTAACAGATTGTTTTATTCGATGAAGTATTAGCTGTAATGCCAAGAAATTTGTACATGTTTTGCCATAATCCCATGCCAACTTATATGAATAATGCCATAATCTGTTATCCCTTCAGTTTTATTTAAAAAACAATAAAAAACAAAAATATTACTTACATTAAAATATCTATTTGTCAGTAGCACTCACTTTGATTTTTGGCTGAAAGTTTGGCGAAAATTATGCTTTATATGACCAAAAATATTAGTATGTTTACTTAAGTTCATATTTATATATATACATTGATAAGAAGAATAAATATTAAATAAAATATTTTATTTTCAATTCTTGGAGTTTTCAGAAAAAAAATTTACTAAATAGTTACATTGAACTTTTTGCTTACATTTAAAGATTTTATGATTTGAAACATGAACAAAGTTACAATAAAGAATTAGTAAACGTCTAATGTGAATATGTCTTGGGGGAAGGCGAGAGTCTTGTGGGGTCTGAGACCCCAAAATGCTGCATTTTTTGCTATTAAAATTTTTTTTTAATGAAATACATATATCAAAAAATATTTGTTGAGTAGTATTATTGTTTTTTTTTTATAAAATGCTTTCCTGTCTATATATGATTATTGTATAATATATACTATGTTCATGTCACTCATTATAACTCCGGATATCCTCTTTGGAAATGTTGGGAAGTCGGAAAATCTAAAAATATCTCTGGACTGAGATTGACAAAAAACGAGTCAATCATCACTACCTTTTTCCAGTTTCTTATATTCGAGTGTCAATGAAGAAAGCATTTTTTGTGAGTTTATTTGCTATAGAGAAAAAGTTTTAAAACTTAACATTTAATATTGCAAAAAAAAAACATTTTATTTTAATATTCAAAAAACATACATGGGCCAATTTAAATTTTGACCCTGTAGTTTTTACCTTTCTAGCCCGCACAGCAATGGCTAGAAAGTTATTGTTTTCAGCGAATTTTTTTTTTGATTTAACTCCAAAAATATTTTATTTGGTTGTTGCATTTTGGTGTGTAACTTCTTAACAGAGCATCGCATGAAGATGCGGTTTTCGAAATATATTAGAACACGTTTTTTTTAAATAATTTATGTTATTACTAAAAACTTTGTAGGAGCTGCCGTTTCTAAGATATTTACAAAAATTGTTTTCAATGCTGATATAGCATGGAGTTCACTTGGAGTGTGCTAATGGGCTAGTAAGGTATCCGATCACTGCCTTCGTTTCGTAAAAATAACGATGAGGTCCATCATTTATTTTGATATGTCCAAATTTAAAGAAAATTTAATCACTTCTATTGGGACTTTACTATCGAATGCGTTTCTTTTTGGATAACTAAAATAAAATAAAAATAGTTTTCAGGCGTCTAGGCGTCACGACGTTCACAGTAGATAGAACTCAATTAATTAGGACATTCAGTACATGATCGTAACGAAAATATTGTTAATGCGAAACGCAACAGACGCACAAAAAATACAAAAAAAATGCATCAGGGCACTGCTGAAACTAAAGAACACAGATAGTTCTGAACAAAATTTTATAAAATTTAAAATCCACACAGTCTTTAACTTATATATACTGGAATGTGTAAACTTTATCACAAAAAACTATGATCTCTGAGAAAAACCAAACTTCTCATTCATACAATACCAGATTTAAAGATAACCTTAAAGCTGAAAAAGCTAACTATAGCTACATTTAAAAAAATATTTCTTACAATATCCTAAAAATTTGGAATACCCTTCCACTAACTGTAAAAGAACTTCCTCTTAGACAAATTCAAAACAAAAAAAAAACTTTCTTAAAATGAGGGCCTATTATAGCTTAGATAATTTTTTTTATAGATGACAAAAGATTAATGTAGAAAATCTGTGATATAGAACTGTGATAAATACCTAAGCTAATTCTGTTTTCCTTGTAATGTGTTAGAGCTGTAAGATAGTACCTACTTATTACTTTTTAAATTTTTAAATGTACCTATTGTAAAAATGTTGACATGCAATCTTGTATATTGTAAAACTTTTGTATTGATTCTATTTTTCAGATCTATAAATGACGAGTTCTACACCTTATAGGTATACATATCATGTAAAATGAAAACGAAAAATAAAATTCTATTCTATTCTATTGAAAATCGGTGTTACTGGAACAGGAAAATTAGAATAAAACAAATCGAAGAAAAAAAACATTATTCACGATAATATCTTCTAATTCGCTTGACCGATTTTTAATAAGCTGTAAGTACTGTAACTGTTTTGAAAATTTATCGTTTTTTTTTTTACGGGTATGCGCACTCGCAAGGAGATCCCTATCACGCTCGAGAAGCGGCAAATGTGCGGAAATGTTGGTGTGTGTTGGTTTTGAAACGGTTCAGGTTGTAACCTGCAGGGAAAACTGTCGCAGGGAGTTTATTCCACAGCGATGCTGTTCTCCAGAGATATGAATTCTGATATAATGAGGTTCTTGGTGCCTCTATTTTGACAATAAATTGATGGTTACCGTCTGTTTGACGTGTTCGCCTAGTAGGTGCTACTCCCGGGGGGATCATACGTGCCAACTCTTCAGAGCATTTTCCGTGATAATACCTGTAGACGAGAGATAGATCGCCCACAGTTCTTCGATGTTCGAGACTATCCAAGCTACGGGTAAGTGCGGGGTCATTGATCAGCTTGATAGCTCGTTTTTGCACGGTGTTCAAAAGCATTAAGGTATGTTTGGGTGCCGCACTCCATATATGTGAGCAGTACTCCATAGTTGGTCGAATCTGGGCTTTGTAGAGTGTCAGCAGTTGGCTTGGTGTATACAGATGTCTTGTACGAAATAACACCCCAAGCTTTTGGGACGCCCTTTTAGCTATATCTGCCACGTGACTGTGCCAAGACATGTTGGTCTCTGCAGTGACTCCTAAGATGTTCAACTGGCTCTGCAATGCGACAGCACTTCCAGATAGCATGATGTTTGGCTCACCGGTGCTGGTCTTTTTTGAAAACAGGGCTGCTTGGGTTTTCTGCGCGTTGAACTGTACAAGGTTTTTGTTGCCCCAGTCCTCTATTATCTCCAAGTCATTATTTATCTGTGATATTTCAGTTAGTCTAAGGTAATGCAATTCACGTGCGGAGAGACATGTGGGTGGTATGACTGAGGAGACTACATTGCCATCATCTGCAAAGCAATAAAGTGGATTTACTGTTTTATCTATGAGGTCATTTATGTAAATCAGAAAAAGTGTTGGCGAAAGGATTGCTCCCTGTGGCACACCAGCATTTATTTGGTAAGAGTTGGAGTTCCGGCCATCCAGTGCAACATAAATGGATCTATCCTTAAGGTAACTTTCAAACCAAGTGCAAAGTCTCGGCGACAATCCCGTTGCTTTGAGCTTGTTGAGCAGATTTTCATGCCAGACTTTATCGAATGCTTTAGATATATCTAAGGCAATTGTTCTTGTCTCACCTCGCAACTCAATCGCTTTTTGCCATAAGTGAGTGACGTATGTAAGTAAATCGCCAGTTGACCTAGGGGGAATTTTTTTTAAGTTTGAAAAGTTAATAAAAATTTTAATTCAGATTATGATCATTGTTAGTTCTTATTAATTTATGTTAGAACTAACCAACAATTCTGATTAGTCTCTGAGGCATCAGGGTCCCCCAGACTCCATGATTTTTTCAGGAGCAATCAAGGGGTCGTTCATTGTCTAGGCTAACGGTTTTTTTTGGTGGCTTTTTTAAGAATTTTCAGGATTTCTAGTTGGGAATTTGTAATCGATTCATCCCGTGATAGCCGTACAGAAAAGTCAAATAAATGGATCCACGACTATATCAGACTTGAAAACAGTTTTTTCTAAATATCTCAGAAACGAAAGCTTCTACGAAGTTTTTGTTTATAACAAAAATTATTCAGAAAAATGTATTCTATTATATTCCGTTAACAAGGTAGCATATTTTCAAATTTTAAACTGTAATTTGCATTAATTTGACTTTTTTTCATAAAAATCTCATAAAAATCGGTTTAGCGGTTTAGAAGCTTTTATGTTACGGACAGACGTACACACACAGACAGACAGACAACCATACATCACGACGATATTGCTAAGATAGCTCAAAATACATCTAAATAACACATTTTCGGCGTTATCAAAAAATTTTACCTTCACTAGGCATTGCTGCGCGGGCTAGGAAGGTAAATAACTTATACTGTGAAGTCTGCGACGCGTTTTTTTGGGCGAATGAACTCGCCTAGCGCCGCGTCGCCGTTGTGTGCTCGATGCGTCCTTCGTGTATGCGATTTATTACTTTCATTTGTTTTTTGAAGTCATTTTTTGGTCGTTGCATACAGGGTGCTTTTTATCACAATTTATACCCCATAACAAAATAAAAGCAGCCTAAAATCATAGTCCACAGTTTTGGTACAAAAATCCACCG
Organism: Aspidapion aeneum; assembly: GCA_963576565.1. Taxonomy (NCBI): domain Eukaryota; kingdom Metazoa; phylum Arthropoda; class Insecta; order Coleoptera; family Brentidae; genus Aspidapion; species Aspidapion aeneum. The sequence continues at coordinate 114,037,193 of OY755042.1, forward strand.
GACATCAGCAAAAAAAAAAGGTTGGAGGAAAAATCGTGTCAGCTTAGGTGCCCATAAATTGACAGATTTTTTCTGTCGCTTAATATACGTGTTTGACAGTAAATGGCAACAGTGTCCCAGGAATCGTATGCTTGGTTTATTTGGACCAAAGCTCGAAAGGTTAGAAATCACTTTCAAGAATTTTCACAGAGGGAAAAGTTTGGCATAAAGCATATGATACCGTTCCAGTAGAAAAATTATGGACAGTGTTAGAGCAAACTAATATCAATCATACTGACGTAAATGCGTTAAAATAACTATACTAAGGGACTAAGACAGGGATGTTGTATCTCTCCAACTCTTTTTAAAACATATATCGCATTATCTCTAAAAAACTGGATACGTAAGGTGCACGGCATGGGAAGACAATTTAACGACCGATTTACCATATACACTACAGTTTGCTGACGACCAAGTAATTGTAGCTAATGATAAAGAAGACATGAAGTATATGATGAGAAAGTTAACAGAAGAATACCAAAAGTGGGGATTAACAGTGAACGTAGACAAGACACAGTACTTATGTATTGGAGTCGAATCCAGTGAGTTAGAACTAGACAATGGACAAACAATATCTCCATGCAATGAGTATGTATACTTGGTTGTCACATTTGATAAGACAGGAACACACTGTAAAGAACTGGAAAAAAGAATAGCAAGAGCAAAAAAGATTATTGGATGTCTTAACATTATTTTATGCAGCATAGAGATAAAAACGAATGTAAAATTTAACATATATTATAAAACAATGGTGAAAAGCACGCCGTTGTATAGAATATAGACTTAACGTAACAGAAAAATACAAAATAAAAATGGACAGTGTCAAAATGACGGATAACATCACTAAAAGACAACTGATATGGTACGGCCATGTCCAACGGATAAACGTCGAAAGATTACGAAAGCAGGTCCTAGAATGGCAACCAGTAGGGCGCAGAAAAAGAGGGCGTCCTAAACTGGAATGGTAACAGTCAATCCAAAGATCAATGAGTCAAAAGAACCTGACAGAAGATGATTGTTAGGTTCAAAGGAGGTGGAGAATAGGCGTCGGACAACGTAGAAAAACGTTCTAAACACACATAGTAGTAGTATCAGTGTTTTTAAACTGTCCTTTCTTTTTTGGAAATATGGGACCGCCCTTGGAAAGCGGTGGGCGTCCGTAACTCATACCAAAACAGAACTTCCATCTAAGAATTCTTATTTTTGATGTATACATCCTGTAGGACATAAATAGCCAAAAGAAAAAAAAACTCAGGAGATATAGTGGCAACGCGTCTGTGGCTCCCATGGGGGGCTTTTTATAAGACTTCCCGAAAACGTAAAGCGGGACTTTAAATTAGAAGACTCCATTCGCGTGCCAACAAGGGGGGAGTCTCGAGTATCCGTCTGTCTGTCTGTCCGTCTGGAACACACTTCCAGTCGGTTATTGCTCCTGAGAGCTGCTGATGTGTCTTTGAACATAAATGAAAATTTGCCGTCTTATCAAGGAAGTGCAAATATTGAACAAACCTTAGTGAGCCTTGAATTTTTGTTTATCATTAAAAATTAAAATTTTCTAAACCTAAATATTCATAAACAATAAAATGATAGTACTGGGCGTAAGTTTTTGCAGTACGCGCGTGTCAAATGACTTAATTTGTGACATGGACGTTCTAGAACCTTCAAAAACGGTCGAAAAATCTAGTATGTGGTGGAATCCTTGGTTATTCGACTTTAACAATAAAAAATCAGAGACTAACTCGGAAAAAAGTTGTCTTTCACCTCCACCACCTTCAAATTTTGGTGGGTTAATGAAGAGTCCTTCTTTGAGTGATTGCCTAAGCGAGGATAGTGATCTGGAGGACAGAAAGAAGGTTCTATTGGTTACTAAGGTGTCATTTATTAAGAAGAATGTAAGTAAGAGTTTTAAAAATAATTAGGAAAAAAATTCTGGATATTTTTATTAAAATTTCGTATTGTTTTTTTTTGCACATTTTTCCTGAAGCATTTTAAAAGGTTCTTCTTCTTTTATATTTCAAATTTTCCTGAAAGCTGCTAAAGTATAAGACTTTTCTGAAAATTGTATCCGGTTTTTTATCAAGGAAATGCAAATATTGAACAATCCTTAGATATAATGAGCCTTGGATTTCCTTTTTAGTAATTTGAAGGATGGAAAGGAGGTTCTATTGGTTTCTAAGGTGTCGTTTATTAAGAGGATTGTAAGTAAGAGTTAAAAATAATTAGGAAAAATTCTAGATTTTTTTTATAAAAAATTTTTATTTAATTTTTTTAAAATACTTTTTTCTGCACATTTTCTCCTGAAGCAAGCTCTTATATTAATTAATTAATTTTTAATGCTCCTAAAAGCTGCTGAAGTATAAATCGTTTTTAAAACTTGTATCTAGTTTTTTATCAAGCAAATTAAATATTGAAAGACATTCTGACAGACATATGGGCCCCTAAGCTCACACAAGGTACTATAGTTATAGTGTACGTGTGAGCTAACATAACTAAAAACTGAAATATATTTTATTCAACTCCAGACTAAATTACCTTTTGTTTGATACCACACAAGCCATGTTTTGACTCAACTCAACTCAAATTTTTGAAATCTACCCCCACCCTTAAAAAAAGCAAAAACTAAAATGTATGTTGTTTAACTCCGGACTCAATTACCTTTTGTTTGATATCACAGCTGCTTAAGCTAATTTTTGGTGAGTGTTTTTGTTTATTTTAAATAATTGTTTTAAATTCAACTTTATTATTACTTTAGTATTACTTTTTTTGATCATCAATATTATAAATATGTTTTTGTTTTTTAACATTGGTGTTTTATATATTTAAAATTTTAGTAGGGAATTTTTTATATTTTTTTAATTAGAATCTATTTCTTGCATAGGAAAAAATACTCTGCCAATATATGGGCCCCTAAGCTCACAGTAGGTACTATAGTTATAGTGTACGTGTGAGCTAATATAACTAATAACTGAAATATATTTTATTCAACTCCAGACTAAATTACCTTTTGTTTGATACCACACAAGCCATGTTTTGACTTAAACTCAAATTTTTGAAATCTACCCCCACCCTTAAAAAAAACAAAAAAATAAAATGTATTTTGTTAAACTCCGGACTCAATTACCTTTCGTTTGATATCACACACGCCATATTTTCACTTAAACTCTAATTTTTAAAATATACCCCCACCCTTTTTTTTTAAATAAATTAAAATGTATTTTGTTTAACTGCAGACTCAATTACCTTTCGTTTGATATGACACACGCCATATTTTCACATAAACTCTAATTTTTGAAACCTACCCCCACCCTTTTATTTGGTTTGTTCGGTGGATTTTGTTCATTTTTAAATGGGACCATCTCGACCCAAGAGCCAGCCTAGGTACCAAATTTCATTAAAATCGGGCAAGCGGTTTTTGAGTTATGCGCGTTGGTCGTTACAGACAGACAGACATACAGACAGACAGACAGACAGACGGCGCAACAAAAAAGTTTCAAAATCATCTGAAACGCAAAGATATATAAAAATTTTTGAAATCGGAGCAACTTTTTTTTTCTCGAAAAAATTAGGATCACTATAGCTCACACTACTACTATACTATAGAAATAATTCTACCTGCCATACCCATGAACAATCTAATGAAAATTGTTATTGTTATTATATTTATATGAAAATATTTTCCCTTTGCTATATTACAAAAGTGTGCAAAGTGTTAAAATTTTTCCAATGTTAACTATTTGTTGGCGTTAATTTTAATTTGTTATATTTTTAATTTATGTGATTAAAAATAGGTGTTCTTACGAGGTTAAGATTAAGATGTATTTGCTTGTCAATAAGTTTTTTCCCAAATTTCTGACAATAAAGCTTAGTTTGATTTGATTGGATTGACACAAGCCATATTTTCACTTAAACCCTTAGTGAAAATATGGCGTGTGTGATATCAAACGAAAGGTAATTAAGTCCGGAGTTCAACAAAATACATTTTAGTTTTTGTTTTTTTTAAGGGTGGGGGTAGATATCAAAAATTTGAGTTTAAGTCAAAACATGGCTTGTGTGGTATCAAACAAAAGGTAATTTAAACTGGAGTTGAATAAAATATATTTCAGTTTCAGTATTTCACACGTACACTATAACTATAGTACCTAGTGTGAGCTTAGGGGCCCATATATTGGCAGAGTATCTTCATGGGTGTTACGCTGGATAAAAATTACATTATATACATTAATCGTGTGAGCTTAGGTGCCCATAAATTGGCAAAGTATGATTGCGGTTAGAAAAAAAAGTATATGACACCTATACACCGATAATGTTACCTATCGCTTTTATCTTGTGGGTACAAAATATTTCTGTTTACATTAACAATAATTATTTTCATTTTACGAGTGTTTATTTTTAAACGCTGATTCGTCGTTTTAACAAAATATTCCTGTTTTGGCTTTTATAAGCTGTTTTTAAGTGTGCGATTATAAGATATCGGTCTAGAATTGTTAACCTAGAAAGAAACACACCTTGAACATATTTTTTTTGCTTTATTGTCGTGTTCGGTTCGGCCCTACTATTTAAAACGAATAATATAGGTTAATTTGATTAAAAAATAATATATTGATTCAGAGAAAAATTGTGACACATTTAATAGATAATCAAATAAGGATTGATAAAAGTGTTTCAACAACTTTCATATAATAGAAAATAAATCATTCTATATGTTCAAGTTTAATTGCGAATTTTTTTTTAAACTAATTGTTTTTGTTGTGTGAAAATTAATAATAAAAATGTCTGATAGCGATAGCGATTCGTTGCATAGTTGTGAAAATTTTAACACGTCGAGTATTAGTGTAAATGAACTAAATAACAACGCGTCTTTATCAACTCAACCTAAACATTTGGGTTCTGGCAAAGAATTTGACATATTATATAATTTGAATACAGATTCATGTGATAGAAAAGTGAAAGTCGATGGTGTAACAATTAGTGAATCACACGACAGTGATAATTTAGAGTTCAATATGTCAAGTGACGAGTCTGATATAGACGATAGTGACATTGATGATATTTTGGAGGAAGATAACGTCGTGAATGCTTCAAATTTGGCTAATAATAACATAAGCGAAACATTTGGTGATGTTGATAAAACTAGTAATTTGAATAAAATTTCTGAAACAGATAAAAAAAATGACAAGTTAGATGTTGATGTTAATAAAAATGAAGTTGGTGGCAGTAAAGATAAACATTCTTCTGCCAAAGAAATTAAAGTCGATGGTGTAACAATTAGTGACGACAGTGATAGTTTAGAGTTCAAGACGTCAAATAACAAGTCTGATACAGACGGTAGTGACATTTTGGAGGAAGATACCGTCGCGAATACTTCAAATTTGGCTAATGAGAGCATAAGTGAAACATTAGATGATTTTGCTAAGGCCAATAATAGGAAAAGTAGTAATTTGGACAAAAGTGCTGGTAAAAAAAGTGACGTGTTAGATGATGTTGATGGTGAAATAAATAAAATTGGTGACAGCAAAGGTCTTGATATAATAAATAAAATTGGTGACAATAAAGAACTTGATACATTGCATACTTCGGATTGTGACAATAAAATAATTGGTGTAAAAAATGAGAATATCATTCCGGAGAGTAAACAGTTCTTAGACTTACAAGGCGTTACTGAGTCCGATACATCTGATTTTGCGAAATTTGTCGGTTTACAGGGTGCTACACAGTCTGAAACTTCAGATTTCGATAACAAACGTAATATTTATGGTAGAGAGTTTTCAAAAAACAGTTCCTTAGATGATAGTGATGTTATCACTAGTTTTATGCAAAGCTCTTCGGATGAAGTAAGCAAATCCATTTTTCACACTAGCTGTTATCATTATAGTTGAGTGGCTTCTAGTCAAAATTTGTGTTCCGTGGGATAGTTGTGAAAGATTTTTTAATACTACCCTAGATCGACTGATATAGATTTACAGAATTTTAAGTCACCGGATGTTTGCTTGCAACAGTTTTCATTAAATGTGAAAGGAATTTGTTGAGATTTGGTCATAGACTAAATAGGTTAACTTACGGGCTGGTCTTCAGATTTTATCATCTTCATTTCATCGCCTTTCCATTAATTTTAGTTGTGCCGTACTTGAGGATGTCTCAGGAGACTGCAACATTGATGTGTACGGCTACCACTACCTTGTTTTTTCACAAACTTTGCCTATTTTTTGTTTCTTTGTTAGTTTTTAAAATATAAAGTTTTGTTTTTATTACATTAATTGGTGTTGTCATGCAAACAAAAACTTTATTTAAAATTTTTCTGTAAAACTTGTTTAGCAAGAGCTATAAGGCAAAGTTTGTAAAAAATTGAAAATTTATGACATCATACAATTGAGTTTCCATCGCCAATCCATTTGAGGTAAGCTAAAACTTTCGTCCTCATTTTTTTTGGCAAAAAAAGTTATTAGTATTTTAAAAAAAAATTATATCATTAATTTTTAAGATACAAAACTATTTTTTTATCTTAATTGGTGTTTTATTGCTAATAAAAAACGCATCATCTAACTTGCCAAAAGTTATAAGCCAAAGTTTGTGAAGAACATGAAAAAAGCCGCTCTTCTTGGATTTATGACATTACACTGGCCCTCCTACTTAAACATCCAGTGACTTAAAACTGTGTGATCTATTACCTAGGGTAGTATGACAAAATCTTTCACAGCCATCCTATAGGATACTATAGGCCACCCAACTATTACCTCAATCCTCAATTCTCAAATTTGTGGATTTAATTCTCACGTTCTCACGTTTCCCACTTTCTGCTCAGTTTCAGTTTATTTTTTTTTAACGGTTTTTATTTAGCTTGACTCCGTTTATTTGTTTGTTTATTACTATCTTTGTTTTAAATCTTGGAGTGTTTTTAACTACTTCCTTATGAGCTAGAGACTTGAAATTTGGTAGTACCTTTTTTATTACAACAAATTCCAAATGGTAGATCCAAAATGGTGTTGTTTCCTATTTATTTTTGACTCCTACCGATTTGTTTCAAACTTGGAAACGTTACCAAGTTCACCGTGCAACAAAGAGAGACGAGAGAGTTGAAAAGGAGTTTGCTTAATGCTTTATTAATATATTTTTTGGTTATAGGCGGAAGCGCGCTTATGGGCCAAACGCCAGGCGAGGGCGGAGGCGCGCGAAATACGCATGCGCGAATTGGAGAGGCAGCAAAAAGAGCAAGAAGAAAACGCAGACCGACAATTTGACATGTTGTCAGTCGCCGAAACGCCCCCTGTGGCCGCTCTAGTCAGGTAAAGTTTGACAGCCTGTTTTTTTTTTTTAATTTGATTTGCCAGTAGGGATTCTAGAACATTGACGGAGTGAATTTGAACAAAGTTAAAATGGACGCTGTCCCGATCTTATTTCAGTTTGACATTTCATTCTCTGGTTTAGAAATGTCAAGTGCTTCTCAACCGCTATTTTTCTTTATTTGCGTTTTTCTTTAGGGTCTTATAGCATTACTTTTTTCATTAGAGTAGAGAAAGTCCGAGATTTTATTTATTTTCCAAGAAAAACATAACCAAATTAACAACAACTGTCTGCTATTTTGACGAGGCCGACTAATTTTGTACCATACTTTCTTTTAAACACACACAAATTCTTTTTGTCCTTTTCCTAAATAAGTTCAAATATCAACCACACCTACTTGTGGATACCATGCGAGCCCCCCGGGCGGCAAAGGAAGAGCTTTTGAACAGTCAATGATCGAGCACCTCGCTACTACGAACGACCGGTCGTTGTCTTGATGCAAAATCAGCTAGTTTACTAAATATTTATACAAGACGCTAGCCCTACCAAGTCCACTTCCAATCCCTGACTTCGGATGCGTAGATCTACCAATATTATTTACCTCATGTATTAGAATAGATGTACAGGGTGATTTCACTTGAATGATTCTAACCACATGAAAATAGAAAGTTTCAATAACCTAACGAAACCTCATCAGATCTAACCGAACCGAACCAAAGCAAACTAAACCAATATTTAAAAAAAAAAAACTTTCCTGACTTCCTACCCGGGATCCTAGAGGATGTGAATCCGAACCGGACCGTACCGAACCGAACCTATCCAAACCTAACCCTACCCAACTAAACCTAATTAGCAGTACGTGTTGTAGTTTAGTTTGGTTAGGTTAGGTTTGGTTCAGTTTAGTTAGGTTCGGTTTAGTTCGGTTCGGATTCACATCCTCTAGGATACCGGGCAGGAAGTCAGGAAAGTTTTTTTTTGAAAACAATTATTGGTTCAGTTTCCTTTGGTTCGGTTCGGTTAGATTTGATTAGGTTTTGTTAGGTTAGGTTTTTGAAACTTTCTATTTTCATGTGGTTAGAATCATTCAAGTAAAAATCACCCTGTATTCATCTTTTCTAATACATGAGGTAAATAATATTGGTCAGTCAGGGATTGAAAGTGGACTTGGTAGGGCTAGCGTCTTGTAATATTTATACGCGGATGGACTGCTTCTGGATGAATGGTGCTGTCTTGCTCTTCCTTTCTCCATATTTTCATTAATTCTATGTTTCTATTTCAGCTTTTTCAATGGTAATGTCAAACGCAAGGTGTACCAATTCTTTATTATTTTGATTGATTGTGAAATCTTATCTCTTGTTCTATCTATCTCTTTATCTATCTATTTAGCCTTCTTCAATCCATCTTTGGACATAGGCCTCCCCCAATATCTTCCACTCTTTTCTGTCTGTCGCCGTGTTCATCCATCTAGTTCCCGCGTGTTTCTTCAAATCGTCCGCTCATCTCATTTGGGGTCTTCCTCTACTTCTTTTATTTTCCCAACGTCTCCAGTTTACAATAGATTTGTTCCATCGATCGTCTTTCTGTCTGATATTATGACCAGCAAATTTCCATTTTTATTTTGCTACTTCTCCTCTGACATCCCTTACTTTTGTTTTATTTCTTATCGATTCATTCTTTTTTCTATCTGTCAGCTTTACATGTAACATTTGTATTTCCATTTCTCTAGTTATTGTTCTAGAATCTGTGATATAAGCCGGCAAATTGTACGCGGTAGTACGCAGAGTTATAAATAAACTAACAAAACAAGTTCACTACTTGTTTATTTTATCTTTAAATTTTGTTTAGGACACCTAGATCCGCAACTGCGGGCACAGGAAGGTACCACTTGTCCAGTAGGCGCAGTTCGGAAGATTCCTTGGAGGATTGTGGCACTAGTTTGAGAGAAATGAGGGTAAGATATTGTGGAAATCAGTGGCGCAACTAAGCATAGTCGTACATATAGAAAATTAAATGATAAAATTGTTATACTTACGCGGACCGAAGGAAATGGAAAGAAATTAGTGAAATCTACCAAGTAAATAAGCAAGTTGAAACCACAAATTACTAACCACAGAAATAGATAGGACACCCCCATGTTAAACTCTTAATATAATTAATGAAATCTGAACAGCGCCATCCCATAGCTGTTTGTTTGAAATAATTTTTGCGTTCTGCTCCTTGTATATTATTATACAGGTCAGTTAGTTTTTAATTTTTTAGTTGACATCCATTGATTTTTTAATTTTTTAGTTGACATCCATTGATTTTTTAAAGATAATTAGATTATGTCAAATGTTTTTTGCGTAATAAAATGATAATTTATTTTAATCATAATTTATATTAGTATGAATACATTAAAAAACAGTAACTATTACACTTATACACAAGACGCTAGCGCTACCAAGTCCACTTTCAATCCCTGACTTCGCATGCGCAGATCTACCAATATTATTTACCTCATGTATTAGAATAGATGAATACCGGGTGATTTTCACTTGAATGATTCTAACCACATGAAAATAGAAAGTTTCAAAAACCTAACCTAACAAAACCTAATCAAATCTAACCGAACCAAAGGAAACTGAACCAATAATTAAAAAAAAAAAAAACTTTCCTGACTTCCTGCCAGGGATCCTCGAGGATGTGAATCCGAACCGAACCAAACCGAACCTAACTAAACTAAAGCAAACCTAACCTAACCAAACTAAACTACAACACGTACTGCTAATTAGGTTTAGTTGGGTAGGGTTAGGTTTGGATAGGTTCGGTTCGGTTCGGTACGGTCCGGTTCGGATTCACATCCTCTAGGATCCCGGTTAGGAAGTCAGAAAAGTTTTTTTTTTAATATTGGTTTAGTTTGCTTTAGTTCGGTTCGGTTAGATCTGATTAGGTTTCATTAGGTTAGGTTTTTGAAACTTTCTATTTTCATGTGGTTAGAATCATTCAAGTGAAAATCACCCTGTACATCTATTCTAATACATGAGGTAAATAATATTGGTAGATCTACGCATGCGAAGTCAGGGATTGGAAGTGGACTTGGTAGCGCTAGCGTCTTTCACACAAGACGCTAGCGCTACCAAGTCCACTTTCAATACCTGGCTTCGCAAGCGCAGATCTACCAATATTATTTACCTCATGTCTTAGAATAGATGCATACAGGGTGATTTTCACTTGAATGATTCTAACCACATGAAAATAGAAAGTTTCAAAAACCTAACCTAACAAAACCTAATCAAATCTAATCGAACCGAACCAAAGCAAACTAAACCAATATTAAAAAAAAAAAACTTTTCTGACTTCCTAACCGGGATCCTAGAGGATGTGAATCCGAACCGAACCAAACCGAACCTAACTATACTGAAGCAAACCTAACCTAACCAAACTAAACTACAACACGTACTGCTAATTAGGTTTAGTTGGGTAGGGTTAGGTTTGGATAGGTTCGGTTCGGTACGGTCCGGTTCGGATTCACATCCTCTAGGATCCCGGTTAGGAAGTCAGGAAAGTTTTTTTTTTTAAATATTGGTTTAGTTTGCTTTGGTTCGGTTCGGTTAGATCTGATTAGGTTTCGTTAGGTTAGGTTTTTGAAACTTTCTATTTTCATGTGGTTAGAATCATTCAAGTGAAAATCACCCTGTACATCTATTCTAATACATGAGGTAAATAATATTGGTAGATCTACGCATGCGAAGTCAGGGATTGGAAGTGGACTTGGTAGCGCTAGCGTCTTTCACTTAAACCCTGTAACACAACAAGCATCTCTCATTTTAAACCTTTTTTGAAAGAGATCATCCCTCTGCTCTGCAAGATTGCGCTTTCACATAATAAAACGCAAAAACACCGAGTCTTTTTGGAGTTTTATCTTAAGAGAAACGCGAACACAACGCACTTTGCGAACAGAAGAGAAAAATCTTCGCCAAAAACAAATTTGACAAGTTTTGTCATTTTTATCGTGACAAATTCAAATTCAAAAAGACGTTTAAGGGCACGCAGGATACAGGGCTCAAGGGTATCTTTTCTTAGGGTCACTGCATCCTGGAAGCCTGGCGTCCAGGATGCAGTGACCCTAATCTTTTCTGCTAGAATAGCGCCATCGCGGAGCTGTTGTCCTGAACTAAAAGTACCGGGTGTATCGCTAAAAATATTTGGCGAGAAAGCCGGTTTGTCATTACTATTTTTTAATTGGTATACTGTTACTGTGGTTGAAACACACACGACACAGAAGACATTTGACCAGCCAAGGCCAACACAAAAATAGAGGCCACGACCCTGAAAAAATCAGCTGTTCTCCCGGGGCTGAATTTTACATTGGGTCTTATGGGAGGTCAGATGTTTTTTCATGATATTTTCAAAATGGCACTACAGATTTCCGCAAAATTTCAGTGAAATATGCTCAGACACCATCCCGATATTCCACCAAAGGTTTGTAAGGAAGCAACATGATTAAAAGGTTAAAATCTTCAAGATTTAGCATTCCTTATTTTGAATTCAAATTACCCGCCATGTACGACATGCCAACTGTTATATTTGACATGTATTTGACTTTGTCATAGTGATTGTCACATTCGCTTCTGCTTTAAACTTAATTTTTGTGTGAGCTAATGAAGCGGCTATGAAAAATTAGGGCTAACTATACATTTAAAAAAAATTGTTCTGCCAGAATAAAGTAAAAACAATCTCAAAAACGGCTTTATTTAAAAAAAATCAAATATCCATGAACCGTCATTCCAACTTCAATATTTTAAAGACAATCAGCTGTGTCGTAACGTGACCATCAAAAAAAAAATCAGCCCCGGATGTGACGTCAACAAAGTGGAGGATCGTGGCCCGTCCATTTTGATAGCCCTGGACCAGCGTCAGTCTTTACTGCTAGGGTCACTGCATCCTGGAAGCCTGGCGTAAAGAAGACACTACGTCTTCATGATGCAGTGACCCTATTTACTGCCTGTTCAGGGTGACCTCTAGGGTTGGCGGTTTGTACTATGCTTTTTCTCCACGCAGTGATCTATTATAGAGGTGGCGGCTTTTACTTTATGTGGGAACTCTGCGTATGGCCTTCGAACATACACGATGTTTAACCAACATCGAAACATAGGCCTTTTTGGATATTTAGATTGCGAATTTGGAGCTCGGACACTTCGATTTTGTTTGTGAGGGGGACACTTTTTGACTATCTTGAAATTTTTGTAGCACAAACCCCTTTCGAGGGGTATACTTTACCCTTATATTTTGGATAGGGAAAGTGGGTCTAGTGATACCTTGTTTTGAAGCTCTCTTGAATATCTGAGAAAAATTTCGAACATCCATCGATTAGTTTTTGAGATATTTGCTTTGAAATTTTCAAATTTAACTTTAAATAAAAATTAAATTCGAAAAATAATAAAATTCTAATTAAATTTTTATTTTATCATACCATGTTGAATTTGGAAGTTTGAAGGCCATTATCTTAAAAACTAATGGATAGATTTTTGAAATTTTTACACAGTTGTAAAGACATTCAAAAGGCCTTCAAAACAAGGTATCACTAGACCTACTTTCCCTATTGAAAATATAGGGAAAAGTACACCCCTTAAAATAACTCTTCTATGGGAAAGGGTTTTCTTGGAAAATTTGAAGTTATGTAAAAATATGATTAATGCAAAAGTTGTAGACCTTTTTAGGACCTATAACTTTTGTATTCAACTTTTTTCCATAGGAAGTCTCGTTTCGTTTTCGTTTAAAACCGGGTAAAACTGTTGACTGCAATATATTTTCTTTAATTTTCAAATATCATGCTGTTATTATTTTTTTCCCTTCCAAAAAGTACTTATTTGTTCTGGTCTGTTTGCTTAACGATGAAAAGTATGCAATGAGAAATCGTTGTCAAAGGTCCAATAAATTTTATTTCTGAATCACAAACCTCCCACTATAGTATATGCATATTTATCTCATTAGAATTAAAAAACAAAATCTATTTAGTAAACTATTAAGTAAAGATTCGCAAATCCAATTTTAAAAGTTTCAAAACACAATAAATAATATTAAAATTTTTGTAAAGATGTGCAAGTCTTTTATGTTGTTAGTTGTGAAATCTAAGTTTTTATTTTGATGTTTAAAGAAAAGTGGTCTAGAGTCTAGAAACTTTCACGGTTATTATATAAAAACCACCTCCTTATAAATAAACGTATCCATTAGAAAAAAATAAAATAAAATGCAGACAAATCTAATTCTAACGCATCTGAATTTTCAGCACGAACTGAAAGAATTGGAGGAAAAATTCCGAAAAGCAATGATAGCCAACGCTCAGCTGGACAACGACAAGAGTGCGCAGACGTATCAGCTGGAGTTGTTAAAGGACAGGTTAGTATGAGAGAAACAGAGACAGACATAGGACGGTGTTGCCGTTACAGTTAAAAAGTAGAAACACAATGTGTTTAATGCTGCCAGTTATTTTTTGTTTTTGTTTTTATTTGAATTTTTGGGAAAACCTAACCTTAAATTTTGTTTTGATATTTTTGGGCTCTTTAGCCAAACCTTTGAAAAAGAAACTCCTTGTTTGGGAAAATTCCGATCAGGTGATAATTTTTCTCTTTATTGAAAGTTATTTTCTCTTTGAACACCTGATCATTTTGGCAAAAATCATGCGCGCTTTACACACGCTGGGAGTTTGAAGCGCCCCCCTGTATTTGTCATGGGAATGAAAAACCACTTCCGAAAAGACACTGAAAGAAGTCACACGTGTTTTAAGATTAAGACCAAAATTCCATCCACAAGAAAGTCCGCGGCGCCGCGAGTGAAACTGCTGTTAAATGAAAAAAGGTAAGCTTCTAGCGTGTTGCCGATTTTTTCCTTTGTTTTAGTTCAATAAACGTCTGTTTTCCCAGACGGGGTGAATTTAACTTTGGGGTAATTTTTTTGTGAAATCTCTAGTCTTCAGTCGTCTACAATGCTTTTTTCTGTGTTTTTTTTGTTTTTACCCGTTGTACGGTTTGTATGTGTATCGTTATACGTTGTAAGTTCGGATAAAAAACTTATGGTCTTATTCACGGACACCGCAAAATTTGTATTCCAAATTTGGTTAAAATCGGTCTCTCGGTTTTTGAGTTAATGTGTCTCAGATAGACAGACCGACAGTCAGACATTTTCACAAAATTTGGTTGTCAGGCCTTGTTAGAACCAAGTTTATTTTGAGTCAAATGTAATATAAACATGCAACAGAAAATAATTTTATGCATATTCGGAGTACAGCGTGTCCCATTTTCGATGGGATTAAATGGGAAACTCGGTTATTATTAAAGATATTGATTTTCTGATTGCACCTTACCGTGCTCTTTTTTTGAGCCCTTAAAAATGGCGTAATCAGATTTTTGCTATACCCCGTAGTTTCGCTAATACCGGGAGTTTTTGAAAAAATTATATTTTTAATAATCCCTTGTATCTCGCTTATTTTGCGTGATATTTTTATTCTGTAAAAACCTTTTCATTGCAACTTTTTTAGAAGAAAATAATGACGTTGTCAACTTTTTAAAATATTGTTTAGTTTTTGAGATATGGTATTTATCATAAAAAAATTAAATACGGACCTGGATTTTTTTTTATTACTATTTTGATTGGTTTCATGCTAGTATTGTCATAAAATAATAAAAATTGAAAAATTTTTGTTTTAAGGTAAAAAAAAATATATTTAATATTTAAAAAAAAAATTAGTCCGAATCTGGATATTTCCAACATAAATATAAATTAAAAATTGCTAGTTAAACAATTTTTAGTTTAACTGTTTAGATACTTAGCATATTAAAATGGTTTTACGTTAATTTACAGATTTATTTGAAACAAAGTCTACGAAAAAAACAAAAAAAAAACAAATTACAAAAAAATAACTAATTTTTCTGATTACCATTATGTGTAAGACATTGTTGGTATTTTTGAGTAATTTTTCTTAACGCATTTTGCATAAAAATATTTTTGCCATTTAAATATTGGGATTTTGTTGCTTGAATGAAGCAGTCAAACATATCACATTTTTCAAAATCTGGATATGGTCGATTTCTAGCCAGTTTAAAATAATTGTAAGCCATTCACAAAAATTACAAGTAAAATGACAATGTCAATTCCACGCTTTTGTTTTGTAAATTTCACGACCTGCTGTTATATTATTTATAAATTTTTTAATTATCATTTCAAAACAGATAAACTAAAAATCGTTCAACTAGTGTGTCTTGCAATTTTTAATTTATAATTACGTTGGAAATTTCCAGGTTCGGACTATAATTTATTTTTTCAAATATTAAATAGTTTTTAAATCGTTCAACTAGTGTGTCTTGCAATTTTTAATATACAATTACGTTGGAAATTTCCAGGTTCGGACTATAATTTATTTTTTCAAATATTAAATAGTTTTTTTAACCTTAAATCAAAAAAATATTAAAGTTTTATCATTTTAAGGTAATAATAGCATGGAACCAATCAAAATAGTAATAAAAAAAATCCAGGTCCGTATTTAATTCTTTTATGATAAATACCGTATCTCAAAAACTAAACAATATTTAAAAAAATTGACAACGTCATTATTTTGCTCTAAAAAAGTTGCCGTAGAAAGGTTTTTACAGAATAAAAATATCTTGCAAAATAAGCGAGATACAACGAATTAATTAAAA
Source organism: Aspidapion aeneum (assembly GCA_963576565.1). Classification (NCBI taxonomy): domain Eukaryota; kingdom Metazoa; phylum Arthropoda; class Insecta; order Coleoptera; family Brentidae; genus Aspidapion; species Aspidapion aeneum. The sequence goes on from OY755042.1 coordinate 114,053,185, forward strand.
TGCAATTTTTTCAAAAACTCCCTGTATTAGCGAAACCACGGGGTATAGCAAAAATCTGATTACACCATTTTTAAGGGCTCCAAAAAAGAGCACGGTAAGGTGCAATCAGAAAATCGATATCTTTAATAATAACCGAGTTTCCCATTTTATCCCATCGAAAATGGGACACGCTGTACACAGGAAATATGTTTATGTATAAAAAATTAAATAAAAGTAGAATAAGGCTTTATAATATTTTCCGTTTTATTTATAGGTTAGAAGAACTAGAGGAGGAGCATTCACAGTTAAAACGAGAGCACAGAGACAAATGTAGGGAGCACGAGCAACTGAAGAGGCTCTGCGCTCAACTTAAGGATGAATTAGCAGCAATCAGGTCATTATTAACTGCACCTGACCTTTTTCTGAAGTTTAGAACCTCAAAAAAAACCTCCCTAACCATATTTGACCCTTCGCTGATGTTTAGAACCTAAAAATGTCTGTCAATATGTTGCACCATTCAATTGCTGAGCTTTTTTGCACCTCAGTCTATATCCTTCTCTTTTTATCTCATTGCAGATACGAGCTGGCAGAAAGAGACAGGCTGATAGAAGAGAAGGGATTGGTGGTTGTGACGTGCGAAGAGGAAACTGACAATGGCGCGCCACCTAGGAAAGCTTTAGTAACTAGCGAGAACGCTAGGTTGTTGGAAACCGCCGGAGACGGGAGTCTAGGTAGGTATATCTTAAAAATTGCTAAACTGATTTTATAGAATGATTTTTTTTTAGTTTTCTGACGAAACTTCTGTTGGAAATTTTTTGTCAGACTTCTAACTAAAGTTCTAGAGTCTATGGAGTTTAAGTTTATTAGATTTACAATGTTTTTTGTTGCAGATGTGCGGCTGGCCCGATTTGCCAAGGAAAAGAGCGATCTCCAAGATCAAATTAGTCATTTAAAATTAGAATTAGAAGAAGAACGGAGCAGTAGAAGAAGAAAATCTACGATGTCGAATGGTCCTTTGTCGGATTATGACTTGGATGATGCCCAAAGTAAGTTTATTTAGGTGATGTTGTTAAAAGTAGTGATTTGGATAAAATTTCAGCAGATAAAAAAAAGTGACGAGTTAAATGTTGTTGATGGTAATAAAAATAAAGTTGGTGGCAGTAACGATAAATATTCTTCTGACAAAAAAATTAAAGTTGATGGTGTAACAATTACTGAATTACATGACAGTGATAGTTTAGAGTTCAAGACGTCAAATAACGAGTCTGATACAGACGGTAGTGACATTTTGGAGGAAGATACAATCGCGAAGGTTTTAAATTTAGCTAATGCTAACATAAGTGAAAAAATAGATGATTTTGCTAAGGTCAATAATAGTAAAAGTAATAATTTGGACAAAAGTGCTAATCCAGAAAAAAGATGTTGTTAAAAAAAGTGACGTGTTAGATGAAGTTGATGGTGAAATAAATAAAATTGATGACAGCAAAGAACTTGATATAATAAATAAAATGGTGACAAGAAAGAACTTGATACATTGCATACTTCGGATTGTGACAATAAAATAATTGGTGAAAGAAATGAGAAAATGAATCCTGAGAGTCAACAATTCTTAGACTTACAAGGAGTTACTGAGTCTGATACAGACGGTAGTGACATTTGGAGGAAGATACAATCGCGAAGACTTTAAATTTAGCTAATGCTAACATAAGTGAAAAAATAGATGATTTTGCTAAGGTCAATAATAGTAAAAGTAATAATTTGGACAAAAGTGCTAATCCAGAAAAAGATGTTGTTAAAAAAAATGTACATGTTAGATGAAGTTGATGGTGAAATAAATAAAATTGATGACAGCAAAGAACTTGATATAATAAATAAAATTGGTGACAAGAAAGAACTTGATACATTGCATACTTCGGATTGTGACAATAAAATAATTGGTGAAAGAAATGAGAAAATTAATCCTGAGAGTCAACAATTCTTAGACTTACAAGGAGTTACTGAGTCTGATACAGACGGTAGTGACATTTTGGAGGAAGATACAATCGCGAAGACTTTAAATTTAACTAATGCTAACATAAGTGAAAAAATAGATGATTTTGCTAAGGTCAATAATAGTAAAAGTAATAATTTGGACAAAAGTGCTAATCCAGAAAAAGATGTTGTTAAAAAAAGTGACGTGTTAGGTGAAGTTGATGGTGAAATAAATAAAATTGATGACAGCAAAGAATTTGATATAATAAATAAAATTGGTGACAAGAAAGAACTTGATACATTGCATACTTCGGATTGTGACAATAAAATAATTGGTGAAAGAAATGAGAAAATGAATCCTGAGAGTCAACAATTCTTAGACTTACAAGGAGTTACTGAGTCTGATACAGACGGTAGTGACATTTTGGAGGAAGATACAATCGCGAAGGCTTTAAATTTAGCTAATGCTAACATAAGTGAAAAAATATATGATTTTGCTAAGGTCAATAATAGTTAAAGTAATAATTTGGACAAAAGTGCTAATCCAGAAAAAGATGTTGTTAAAAAAAGTGACAGGTTAGATGAAGTTGATGGTGAAATAAATAAAATTGATGACAGCAAAGAACTTGATATAATAAATAAAATTGGTGACAAGAAAGAACTTGATGCGTTGCATACTTCGGATTGTGACAATAAAATAATTGGTGAAAGAAATGAGAAAATGAATCCTGATAGTCAACAATTCTTAGACTTACAAGGAGTTACTGAGTCTGATGCATCTGATTTTGGGAAATTTGTCAATTTACGGGCTGCTACACAGTCTGAAACTTCAGATTTCGATAACAAATGTAATATGTTTGGTAGGGAGTTTTCGAAAATTGGATGATAGTGATGTTATCACTAGTTTTATGCAAAGCTCTTCAGATGAAGTAAGCAAATCCATTTTCCACACGACGCTCACGTGTTTGATGGCGGGAATAAACGCAAATCAGCGTTGATCTGGCCTAAAAGACAGAAGAGCTGTCGTAGGTCACGGATGGTTTGTTTCTTTTTATTTGCAATCGATCTTTTCATTGATCGATATGTATAGAAGTTTATTTTCGCCTGCTCTTGTTCTAGTTTCTCTCGTATCTCGGTAGATGGCGCTTCTTGCGAGAGTTTTCTCATTATTTACATAGGATTAGAGACAAAACCATCTAATTAACTTCGCAAGGGTGTCACATTGACCAAGCAGTGTTCTGAGGAGTCTCATAAGGACGAAACAGTTAACTGTCAACACTTATTACCCAAGTAACATTATTACCACTCAAGGTTTTATTAATTTGGTTCCTAGGTTATTTAGAAGGTGCTGTTATGGGTTTTAGGATCAATTTGGCTACATAAAGGTAATTTATATTGCCAATTACCTAAAGGAGTGTTATACAACCAAAAAGTGATTTATAAAGGGAGCATAATAAAACTGATATTCCTTCTGTTCCTTTTATATACTTTTTATTTTATTGATTTCTGATTTATAAAGATGGTCTTATAAAACCATTTTACCTAAAGTTTTTAAAAAGAAATAAATATAAACTTTGGTCATTTAGTTTTTTTCATTACTTTAGGTTATCACAAAAGTGTTTTATAATAGAGCTAAAAGGTTATCTTATATCCTTTTGTTTTTATAGTTACCAGTAGTTTAAAAGTAAATATGATTAGATAGGCGGCCATATAGAACCTAGTTTCCTTAAGGTTTTTAAGAGTGGTAAATATAAACTAGACTTTTGGTTTTTGCCATTATTTTTAGGCATTTTAAAATGGTTTTATAGGAAGGCTTAAAGGTAAACTTAATTCTTTTGTATTTATAGTTACCCATAGCTGTATATTAAATATTATTTAAATAGGCGGCCATATAAAACCTTGTTTCCTTAAGGGTTCTAACAGAAGTAAGTAAATACTTTCGTGCTTTATTTTTTTAGGTATTTCTTGTAAAAATAATAGATATACCTAGGTACAGATTGGTACCTACCTATTGCAAGATTGATTATTTAAAGCCCAATAATTAATAATTGTTGAGTTTCCGTCCTCCTGGATAGGACACCCAGGCCTAGATAAGGCCTATTTAGACGACCAATATAAGAGGTTGCCCTCCAACCTGCAGGCGAATATCATTGCACTGGCCCTCTCGATTGTGTCGAAATTGCACGAAAAAAACATTTAAAAGTGTTTAATTATACGCTTTTAAACACTTTAAAAACAAATACAAAAACTTTAAGCGAACTTATATTGACAATGTTTACATTGTTCTTTTTTGTTGGTTTCATAAGGGCACTCAAAAATCCTAGTTGCGATACAGTAACAAATAAAACCAAGTGACCACTATAAAACCATAATGGCGTATATAAATTTATTTAAAAAATATTGTAAAGAGAAAATATTTATCTAGTCGTTTTAGCAGTGTTTTTTAACAATAATTTTACTTTAATTTTGATTTATGTAAACCAAACAGACTTTTTTAATGGTGAATAGTGTAAATGATTTTTTTTTAATTTTAAATATTTATTATTTTGTTATCAAAAAACTATTAAAAAGCATTCTTGAGGTGGCGCGCTTGTTTTGAGAGCTTTTCAGATACGATTTTATCAAAAAAATAAATCTGGCAGGCAATTTGATCATCAACAAAACGACAAACTCGGTATATTTTTATGTAATAAAATAATCTTGGGACTCTGACATTTTTGGCAATTTTGTGACCTAAATTATTTTATATAGCCATTGTGAATCTAAAATATCGCCATAGCTTTTATAGAAAAACTTCTTTACTCTAAAGGTATTATGGTATTCAACAGAATCGCCAGGATACCAAATTACCAAATCTAGTTTTATAATAGGATAGAGGACGTTTCTGAGTTGCTTTTAGAACCTGGCATAATAGCTTTAGGCTCTAAAAGGTTCTATACTGGTGGAACCGCTAGAGGGCGAAGCTAGAGTTTATTTCTTATGGTTTTATAGTGAGTTTAATACATAGGTTGCCACCACCAATTGGGGAGTCCCATTTAGGAGGTCTAAGGGGTATATAAGGGTAATGGGAACGTGCTAGCGACCAAACATTAAAACTAATGGTTTTAAGGAATGGCGCTGGCAACCTTTTAGCTTCTGCTATACATAAAGAAATGTTACTTGGGTAGGTGTCCATTAGATCTTGGACGTCCGTGAGGATAAGCTTTCAAGCTACCCACGGAAAAATATGAGAGAAACAAAAACTCCTTTTTACCCGATTAGCTACGAAACTTGTTTGATATTTAAATAAATATTTTTTCAGTAATTTTTAATATAAGGTGTCTAATTTCTTTTGGATAGTTTTTTATAACAAAATACTCAATTTGTTGTGGCTTTGCAATGGTACTGATGGGTTTATTTTTTCTGTACCAATAAAATGTTTAAAACAAAATTCCGGCTTATACAGGGTGTTTCCTAATTGAATGTCAATATTTATGGGGGTGATTTTTGGGCTATTTTAAGAAAAACGAACCTTTTGAGATACAGGATGGTAAAGTTTTCAAAAATAAATCATTTATTATTAATATCTACAATACCACTTCAGATATTTTAATGAAATTTGTCATACATGTACATTTGACCTGCCTATTTTGGCAGACATTGATGGGACGCCACTGATTTTTCCTGAAATAAAAATTATTTTTGAAATCCTCAATCATTTCTAACCAAAGTTGATCACTTGATTTTTTTCAATCCGATGCACGGTTTTCGCTTAAAAAAATAAAAACCGTTTCTCAGCATGATCATAACAATATCGTTAATATGACAATATCATCATGCAAAGACACGCAAGATTTTATTGTTTTAGATGAAACCCGTGCGTCGGACTAAAAAATTCAAAAGATCAAATTCGCTCATAATTGAATACAGATTTAAAGAGTACACTTCACTTGGTATTGTAGATATTAATAATAAATGATTTATTTTTGAAAACTTTACCGCCCCTTTATCTCAAAAGGTAAGACGTTTAGGACATATGTTCATATGAAGTTTTTTTCTTAAAATGGGCCCAAAAATCACCCCCATAAATACTGACATTCAATTATGAAACACCCTGTGTTTTATTTAACAATTAAGCATACAAAACGCTCACCATAGAACAGACTAACTTTGTATTTTTACAGGAGAAGCAACCAAACAGCTGGCCGACTACAAATTCCGCGCGCAGAAAGCCGAGCAAGACGTGGCAACGTTGCAGGCCACCGTTGCCAGATTGGAGAGTCAGGTGATCCGATACAAGACGGCGGCCGAGGTGTCTGAACAGAGCGAGGAAGCACTCAAGTCGGAAAAGCGGAAACTGCAGAGAGAAGTGAGTGTTCCCGGTTCAGGGGGTTGTGGTTTTTTGGCTAAGTTGTTCTTTTTTCGTAAATAAAATGTAGCTCCTATAAAATTGGAACTGCACATTTTTTTTTCTTGGCTGTCTTTGGTGCATAGAGCGAAGTATCATGAGCACTCTTTCAGATTTTTTCTTTATAGTTATAGCGTGTAGAATAAATTACCAATTATTTTATTTCAAATATTTAAACATTTTCTGGGAGCTACTGGCTGCTTAAAGCTTAAGGTGTATGCTCCATAAAAATTTAAAACAGTTCTAAGAAAGCTATGTTTTACTTTTTTTGTGGAGTTTACACGATTTTTAGTTATATGGATGATTCTACCAAAAGTGGGCTATATGGATATCATTTTTGGTCATCCCCTTTAAATAACAGTACAGCACAGTAAATAATTTTGTTTGTTTAAATTTATGTAACTAATTAGGTGTAAGCTAAGAAACATTTATTTTCCCGAATTTTAGGAATTTTTGCATAAAAATTCCAGAGGGATGTGTACCAGAGGAATGAGTTTTTTAATGGTTTTCCAATTTAATTCAAAATCTATTTAGACTACTTAACTTAAGTTTTATATAAACAAAGTTCCTATACTTATAATTTTAAAACAATCAACAAAAAAATTGTACTATTGATATCAGTCGAATATTTACTTACCAGAGGGATGATAATTGAAGCGTTCCTTTTTGATTTCTCCGAAAAAAACTAATTTTCTGCCGAAAATAAAAAGATCTATAACTTAAACCAAACTAAAGTTGACATTATCTGTCACAACTTGTCACCCTCACAAGTAAATTAGATATCCAGGGCCGTCTCTTTCTCTAGAAATTAACCGGTGGTATTCACAAATATTGTGTTATTAAAAATGGAGCACATTTAAAATTGTAAAATTTTCCGGAGTAAATTCAGATTTTCAAAAATATGACTGCAAACTTAAGTTTTATCAATTTTTTGATAAATAGTTAAGACTTGGTTAAATATTATTTATTAGGATATTTTTTTCAATCTGAGCTTTTAATATTTGGTTTGGGACTACACCAGAGGAATGAGGTATTTGCTTTGTAATAAAAAAAATTATAAAATTATAAAAACATTTTTATACATTAAACTCAAATGATCCATAAAGAAAACATTTCGTTTTAAATCTTATAACTAAAACTATGCTTCATTTGCAGTCTGTGTTTGAAAAATATGCATTCCCACTCCACAGCACCATTTTTGTAGAATCATCCATATGTAATATTATAAAGTTTTGCACACGCTTTGGCTTCCTCTGAGGCTGCACTTGGTGATTTTGGTCTTCTATAGCAATAATTTGGCTAATCCTTAGCTAGACTTTTAGTTGTTCTCTAAGACAACTTTCAGTCAACTTTTAAGCAAACAGGCATAGTTCAATTTTTATCTAGTTAACAGTATTTAGGCAGATGGCGTCTCTGCATCTAGTTAAAAATTAGATTATACCTTAGATATTTACGGCTACGTTTGTTCAGTAGCCGCAGCGCGTTTTCTCCGTCTATTGACGCCCTATTTAAAAAGTAAGGTATAAATAATCAAAAATTTTCGGCCAACTTTTCGAGAATTATTCAAATTAAAAATCTCTCGTTCTTAAAAATTATTTGGATACTTTTGATTCAAGCCTATCTAATTTCATTTGTTCGCCGACTCCGTGAAATTATTAACCAGCTTTCATAAAAATTATCGTTAATTTTTTAGCACTCGTGGTCTAACCAGAGAAGAGCCATAATCAGTGTTGCCACCTCTACCGACTTTTCGGTAGATCTACCGATTTAGCCTTTTACTTTACGATATACCGAATTACCATAGTTTTCTACCGATTTTTTTTCGATATAAACTTGTTTTTTTTATACGCCTCGTAATCGCGATTAAAAAAAAAACACCATAAATAAAATAACATTTTATTTGAAGCCATTGTTTTTCAAAGTGTATTTATGGCGCCATCTCTTGGATTTTGCGATATACTTAGCCGGCAGCCGCAAGCGGCATTAAAGATCACGCTATTATAAACCCTGAGGTTTTTTTTATAATATTATCTACCTAATAGGGACCTATTGCAATAAAGCCAGGCACAAATTGTGCCGGGCACTATATTGATAGTTTCACATTATAAGAACAGCTGTCTTCTTTTAAAATAAGGCCAAAAACTGAATTTCTAAATTCGACTTCGGTATGTCAATTTTGAAAGATCAACTGTCAGTTTTTAATACGAAACTGTCAATATAGTGCGCGGCACAATTTGTCTCTATAAATAATCTTTATTGCACAGGTCCCTAGTATGTACTTAATTTTTTTATTTAATTCTTAATTTTGGTATTTTGTCAGTAAAAACAAATCGTAGAAATACAATTTATCTACTAAATCAATCCAAAGTATCGATAGTTCTCCAGCACTTACTGAGATGATTAAAAAATCTACCGAAATCTACCGATTTTTCTTGAAGCCTTCTACCGAAGACCTCAGGGTTGAGGGTGGCAACACTGGCCATAATATTCCCGAAAACTTTTGGTTATTTGCACCCTACATGCTTTTAATCCCCGTATGCTTAAAAGTTGTTTTATTGTTGGCATTTACTTTTTGGTTTTGTAGGATTCCGCAAACTCTCTGTTTGGTAGTGACACTGACTTGTCATCAGATGATTTTCTGCCTGACGATGACAGTTTGTCAGAGACTGAGAGCTTTTTTATTAGTCAACTTTGGCAGTAATAGATTTTTGCATTATAGAACTAGCACTGGTAATGCTTATACTAACAAAATAACATTCTTTTTGACACCTAAAGCCTGGTTTACTTTGAAAGTTCAGCCGCGGTGAATGGACAGGTCATCGACAGTCTTTTTACTAAGGCGCTGACTGTGACGTAGCACCTTGACAAGTGCACCCCTACACAAAATATGATTCCGGAACGTAGCACCATTCATTAACTCAAGGCCAACAAAAAAAATACAGGCCACGACCCTGAAAAAATCAGCTGTTGTCCGGGGGCTGACTTTTACATTGGGTCTTATGGGAGGTCAGACGTTTTTTTATGATATTTTTAAAATGGCACTACAGATTTCCGCGAAATTTCAGTCAAATATTCTCAGACACTATCCTCATATTCCACCAAACTTTTGTAAGGATGCAAGGTAATTAAAAGGTTAAAATCTTCAACATTTAGCATTTTTTATTTTGAATTCAAATTACCCGCCATGTACCGCATGCCAACTGTTATATTTGACAAGTATTTGACTTTGGCATCTGTCACATTCGCTTCTGTTTTAAATTTAATTTTTGTGTGAGCTAATGAAGCGGCTCTGAGAAATTAAGGATTACTATATATTTAAAAAAAATTGTTCTGCAAGAATATAGTAAAAACAATCTCAAAACCGGCTTTATTTTTAAAAAAATCAAATATTCATGAACCGTCATTCTAACTTTAATATTTTAAAGACAATCAGCTGTGTGGTGACCTGACCATCAAAAAAAAATCAGCCTCGGATGTGACGTCAACAAAGTGGAGGATCGTGGCCCGTCCGTTTTGATAGCCCTGATTAACTGAACTCACTCATCATTATCCGATTATTTACTATCTCTTTTTAAATGAATGTATTAGTAAAGGCGCCTAATAATCTTAAACACCTATGACATCACTGAACAAACAGTGTTCTACTCGTTTAAGTTTCGAAACTCACATAATATCATCCAGCTACTTACTCTCTCTTTTTAAATCGATGTATTGGTACGGGCGCATATTAATCTAAAACACCCCTGGGATTATTTTGCCAATTTGTGACAATATGTCTGCATTAAAAAGAGATACAAATGAGTATGTTCGAAAATTACAAATCACGTCGGGGTGCACTGTTAAAGCTACGTCACGAGTCAGGAACCGATTTGTTTGAATCCAATTAGACAAATCATTGTCATGTTATTGTCAAATGTAATATCATGACGCACCACCTTCAGGTCGTTTTGCATGACGCCTTCCTGCTGAACTACGATCCCATATCTCTGAGGTAAGCGAATCCAGACGTCAAAACACAGTCGACGAACTGTCCGCTCACGGCGACGGAATGCTCAAAGAAAACAATGCTTAAGTTAGCTTTATATGGATACCGGGTGGGTTATAAAAATTTAGACAATACATTATTTAACCTATCCTTTAAAGTTCTTGATTGATTTTTATAATATTTCATATTTCGTTGAATTAGGCAGATTATAATTCTGTTTTTTATAGCCTTTCCGGTAGTATTTTCCTGCTAATTGTTGTTAGTATTTTCAAAAATTTTCATTTATTAATAATGACATTTTCCTAACATTTTGTATTTACTAATTATTAATAAATTATTTTGACTCTATACTGACTTTTCATATATTTTCTAAATGGATATTTTTGCATGATTAGGTAGAAAAATCAAACCAGAATATTTTCCAGCTAGAAGCTTCGAAAACTGCACTTTTAAAACAGCATGAAAGACTGATGAAAAAACGCTGAACTTTCTAGAAATTTCAGTCTCCCCTTCCTCTTTTCTGTAATGTATTATAGTTTTTTTTTTGCTTTTTTTCTGTATTACTACTAAGTTTTAACGTTTCTGTTTTTTTTACCGTTTTGTGGTTAACTAAAGTGTTTTTTATACAGGCTATTCGAAATTAAAAGTCTACTATTGTTAACTTTGTATTAAAGATACGGATAGGGAGTTCAATTTAAAAAAATATCTGGCGTAAAATCCTAAAGTTTATTAAAACTGCTACTAGATTGCTAATTTGTTCTATTCCGTATATTTAATAATAACAAAGTTAACAGTGGTGGAATCTTGATTTGAAATAGTCTGTACGTATATTAAGTGATTGAGGGACATTTATAGTCCACAGTACAGGCTGTCCCATTTTTGATGGTATTAAATGGGAAACTCACTTATTATAAGGGGGATTTTACATTACTGTCCTCAAATTTTGAGACAAGAAAAAATATATCAAATTTTTTTTTAACCCTTTTAGTTTTGAAGCTACAAAGGAAAATTCAAAACTTCGGAATCCCAGAAATTCATTATTAGGGCAGATATTTCAATTCTGTTAAAACGTTTTTACAGAAAGTTGATTCTGTTAATAAGAAAAAAATTGAGAAAAAATATACAATTTTTTTAAAAAATTTTATAACTAGGGGTTAATTGGGAACCCAATGTGAAGCAAAAAATTGAAAAAAAAAATATAGGTACATATTTTTTTTTTAAATCTTAAATCCGACTCGAGGGACCAAAAATTTAACAACGTAATTTTATTGACTATTCGTTATAAAAGATTAAGGATTGCGAATTTTACATTACTGTCCTCAAATTTTGAGACAAGAAAAAATATATCAAATTTTTTTTAACCCTTGTAGTTTTGAAGCTACAAAGGAAAATTCAAAACTTCGGAATCCCAGAAATTCATTATTAGGGCAGATATTTCAATTCTGTTAAAACGTTTTTACAGAAAGTTGATTCTGTTAATAAGAAAAAAATTGAGAAAAAATATACGATTTTTAAAAAAAAAATTATAGCTAGGGGTTAATTGGGAACCCAATGTGAAGCAAAAAATTGAAAAAAAAATATAGGTCCATATTTTTTTTTCAAATCTTGAATCCGACTCGAGGGACCAAAAATTTACCAACGTAATTTTATTGACTATTCGTTATAAAAGATTAAGGATTGCGGATTTTACACTACTGTCCTCAAATTTTGAGACAAGAAAAAATATATCAAATTTTTTTTTAACCCTTGTAGTTTTGAAGCTACAAAGGAAAATTCAAAACTTTGGAATCCCAGAAATTTATTATTAGGGCAGATATTTCAATTCTGTTAAAACCTTTTTACAGAAAGTTGATTCTGATAAGAAAAAAATTGAGAAAAATTATAGGATTTTTTAAAAAAATTTTATAGCTAGGGGTTAATTGGGAACCCAATCCAATGTGAAGCAAAAAATTTAAAAAAAAAATATAGGTCCATATTTTTTTTCAAATCTTGAATCCGACTCGAGGGACCAAAAATTTAACAACGTAATTTTATTGACTATTCATAGAGAAGTTGTAACAAAATTGAAATAGCTGCACTGATAACAAACATACGACCGATTTTTAGAATTCCGAATTTTTGAATTTTCTGTCGTAGCTCCAAAGCTACAAGGGCTGGAAAAAATCTTTTGTAAAAGTCTCAAAATTTGAGGACAGTAATGTGAAATCCCCAATCTTCTATCTTTTATAATAAGTGAGGCTGAATTTTCGTACGTAGCTTTATTTTGCCAAGACGCAAAATTTTTCCTGTGCGAAAATTCTTAAAAGTGATTCCTAACAGAATGCGCAGGCGCTATATGTCAATTTCGTGGCGTTAAAAAATTTATTATGTAGTAAAAATAATTTTTTGATAGATTTGATGATATTAAACATTTAGTGACCCGCAAAATTTTCTCTGGCTTAAATAATGTGTTTGAAAGTAAATGGCAACGTTGTCTTACAAATCGTATGTTTGGTTTAGTCAGTCCGACGCTCGAAAGATGTCGATTCGGTTTGGCGCTTGCGCACTATGTTAGGAATAACTTTCAAGAATTCTCGCAGAAGAAAAAGTTCGGCGTCTCGGAAAAATGCTAAGGTATTTCAGCCTGTTACTCTACCGTCCCTAAGAAGTATAAATTTGACGTTTTGAAAAAAGCGGGTTTAAAGTTTTATATTATTTTATTGTCTTATAGTTTTGAAATAAAATGTGATGCGCTTTTATTTTTTAAATTTTTTATCTCGAAATTATAAGGCAATAAAAAAGTATAATACTTTTCTCCAAACATCAAATTTTTAAATGTGACTTTTAGCTCACACATATACTATACTATAGTAGTGTGAGCTATGGTAATTCTAATTTTTTCGAGAAAAAAAAAAGTTACTCCGATTTCAAAAAAATTTATATATCTTTGCGTTTCAGATGATTTTGAAACTTTTTTGTCTGTCTGTCTGTCTGTATGTCTGTCTGTAACGACCAACGCGCATAACTCAAAAACCGCTTGGCCGATTTTAATGAAACTGGGTACCTAGGCTGTGTCTTGCGTCGAAATGGTCCCATTTAAAAATGAACAAAATCCACCAAACACAAGCCAAATAAAAGGGTGGGGGAAAATTTCAAAAATTAGAGTTTATATGAAAATATGGCGTGTGTGATATCAAACGAAAGGTAATTGAGTATGGACGTAAACAAAATATATTTTAGTTTTTTTTTCTTCAAAAAGGGTGGGGGTAGATTTCAAAAATTAGAGTTTACGTGCAAATATGGCGTGTGTGATATCAAACGAAAGGTAATTGAGTCCGGAGTTGAACAAAATACATTTTAGTTTTTGTTTTTTTAAGGGAGGGGGTAGATTTTAAAAATTTTAGTTTAAGTCAAAACATGGCTTGTGTGGTATCAAACGAAAGGTAATTGAGTCCGGAGTTGAACAAAATACATTTTAGTTTTTTTAAGGGTGGGGGTAGATTTTAAAAATTTGAGTTTAAGTCAAAACATGGCTTGTGTGGTATCAAACAAAAGGTAATTTAGTCTGAAGTTGAATAAGATATATTTCAGGTTTTAGTTTATTAGCTCGCACGTACACTATAACTATAGTAACTAGTGTGAGCTTAGGGGCCCATATATTGGCAGAGTATTTTTCTTAGGGACGACCGTACTTATCACTTAAAAAATAGACTTGTGCACTATTACCAATGAATACAATGTGTATTCATTGCTATTACATCACTTATTCACATATACAATTTTTAATCGCTTGTGATTACTCACTGCTTGCTCACATACTGTCTTAAAATTTTGATATACCATATCTGATTTCATAATTTTGTTGTAAATGTCTGTTATTTTTTTTTCTTGATAATTAAAATAAATAAAAATTTCAAACTAGTGAGGAGATAAAATTAAAGAACGAAAAATTATTTTTTCTATAAGCGTGCGGAAAAGTCCACTTTTCCGCACGCATTTTAGTGTGGAAAGTGCCACTTTTCGGCACTAGTGCGGAAAAATATTTTTCCGCACTAGTGCGGAAAAGTAAATTTGTTACGATTTTGAGGTGTTCTATAACATTTAGACCGTTCAAAATACATTTGTATCTTTCCTAGCACACGAAATATCCTAAAAATATTCAAATTGACTAAAATTCTGCTATATTTTCAATATTTTCGATAAAATAAAGTTTTCAGTAAAATAGGTTCAAATTATAAGTTTTAAACCTCCCCGGTATAAATATCGTCATTGTCAATGTCAAACAACAATGAACACTAGTGGTTTTAGATTTGGCATCTTAAATCACCATAGCAACAAAGTACAAACAAACTGTCAAAACAAAGCCAATTTTGCAGATACAAGCGTCTTTTGAATTTTTCAAACAAAAAAATCAGATTTTCAATGGATTCTTCGGACGAAGATCTACCCCAGTCAGTTCTAGAAGCCGCTAGAATGTGAATAATAATAATTGATTTGATTAAAACGTTTTGAATATAAATAATTTTCTGATTAATTTTTAGTTTTTTCCTCACGCTTATAGAAAAAATAGTGTACCTAACTCGTGCGTAAAGTGTCTTTTCCGCACTTGATTGCCGGCCAAACTCCGCTATCGCGTCGTTTGGCCATCTGCAATCGCGTGCGGAAAGAGGCACTTTCCGCACTAGTTAGGTAAACTACTATAAAAAAATTCTTGTTCTCAGCTGGTATTGGAACGCCCTACCAATTGAACCATTAAACACATGTTTGGAGACTAGCGTGCCTATACTGCGGCTTTAACAATAGATAAGAGTTTCCAAATATTTATAAATCTTTATACATACATATGTGTTTAGTGGCTTAATTAGAATGGCGTTGGTGTACATAGCCAGACGTTCCGGGTTCGAGTCCGGCTAAGCACAAGAAACACCCCCTCCCAGATATGTTGTTTACGGTTTTGATAAAACATTGCATAATTGCACTTAAAAAAAACTAAACATTTGTAATCTTCTTTTTTTTATATTTACTTAAATTTTTTAGGCAAGAGAGGCTCAAACCAGAGCAGAAGAACTCGAGACTTCTAACACACACTTACTCAAAAGGTTAGACAAACTAAAAAATGCCAAATCAGCGCTTCTTAAGGAACTTTGACAGTCAGACAACAATTAAGGACCAACAGGAATATGGCAGATGTTAGTTATTGTCAAATTTAGAGTAAGGCAACTTCTCAAATTAATATTAGGGCAGTATTACAATATCAAAGATCTTTAAAAAACAGTTTTATTCACATTCACACATTTTGGTTCGCGTATTTTACACTTTGTTACTATTATTGTTATTACTGAGTCTGCGCATTAACAGCTTCTCGCTTCTTTTTTTGTTATTCACGGTAACGGCGCCCGCTACTTACGATGGCCGTCCTTTAATGTTACCCTTATTTTTTAAGGTTAGTTTTGCATTTTTTTTATTGCAGTCGAATTTTTTACTAAAATTTGGTTTGTAAAAAGCCATAAATCTAATAAAAATAAATAAACAAAAAGTTGAAGAAGTGTGAGACTACTAAATTAACTTTTGTGTTATACTTCCCAAGTAACATTTCTTTATTTATAGCAGAAGCTAAAAGGTTGCCAGCGCCTTTCCTTAAAACTATTAGTTTCAGTGTTTGGTCGCTAGCACGTTCCCATTACCCTTATATACCCCTTAGACATCCTAAATGGGACTCCCCAATTGGTGGTGGCAACCTATGTATTAAACTCACTATAAAACCTTAAGAAATAAACTCCAGCTTTGCCCTCTAGCGGTTCCACCAGTATAGAACCTTTTAGAGCCTGAAGCTGTTATGCCAGGTTCTAAAAGCAACTCAGAAACGTCCTCTATCCTATTATAAAACTAGATTTGGTAATTTGGTATCCTGGCGATTCTGTTGAATACCATAATACCTTTAAAGTAAAGGAGTTTTCCTATAAAAGCTATGGCGATATTTTAGATTCACAATGGCTATATAAAATAATTTAGGTCACAAAATTGCCAAAAATGTCAGAGTCCCAAAATTATTTTATCACATAAAAATATACCGAGTTTGTCGTTTTGTTGATGATCAATTTGCCTGCCAGATTTATTTTTCTGATAAAATCGTATCTGAAAAGCTCTCAAAACAAGCGCGCCAGCACAAGAATGCTTTTTAATAGTTTTTTGATAACAAAATAACAAATATTTAACATTAAAAAAAAATCATTTATACTATTCACCATTAAAAAAGTCTGTTTGGTTTACATAAATCAAAATTAAAGTAAAATTATTGTTAAAAAACACTGATAAAACGACCAGATAAATATTTTCTCTTTACAATATTTATTAAATAAATTTATATACGCCATTATGGTTTTATAGTGGTCACTTGATTTTATTTGTTACTGTATCGCAACAAGGATTTTTGAGTGCCCTTATCAAACCAACAAAAAAGAACAATGTAAACATAGTCAACATAACCTCACTTAAATTTTTTTTATTTGTTTTTAAAGTGTTTAAAAGCGTATAATTCAACTTTTTTAAATGTTTTTTATCGTGCAATTTCGACACAATCGAGAGGGCCAGTGCAATGATATTCGTTGTGCCTGCAGGTTGGAGGGCAACCTCTTATATTGGCCGTCTAAACTGGCCTTATCTAGACATGGGTGACCTACCCAGGAGGACGGAAACTCAACAACTATTAATTATTGGGCTTTAAATAATTAATCTTGCAATAGGTAGGTACCAATCTGTACCTAGGTATATCTATTATTTTTACAAGAAATACCTAAAAAAATAAAACACGAAAGTATTTATTTACTTCTGTTAGAACCCTTAAGGAAACAAGGTTTTATATGGCCGCCTATTTAAATAATATTTAACTACAAATACAAAAGAATTAATTTTACCTTTAAGCCTTCCTATAAAACCTTTTTAAAATGCCTAAAAGTAATGACAAAAACCAAAAGTCTAAAGTTTATATTTACCACTCTTAAAAACCTTAAGGAAACTAGGTTCTATATGGCCGCCTATCTAATCATATTTACTTTTAAACTACTGGTAACTATAAAAACAAAAGGATATAAGATAACCTTTTAGCTCTATTATAAAACACTTTTGTGATGACCTAAAATAATGAAAAAAACTAAATGACCAAAGTTTATATTTATTTCATTTTCAAAACTTTAGGTAAAATGGTTTTATAAGACCATCTTTATAAATCAGAAATCAATAAAACCAAAAGTATCTAAAAGGAACAGAAAGAATATCAGTTTTATTATACTCCCTTTATAAATCACTTTTTGGTTGTATAACACCCCTTTAGGTAATTGGCAATATAAATTACCTTAAGGTAGCCAAATTGATCCTAAAACCCATAACAGCACCCTCTAAATAACCTAGGAACCCAATTAATAAAACCTTGAGTGGTAATAATGTTACTTGGGTTATCCTTAGTGTTCCAAAATCTACCTTTTTTGTCCTGAATGTTACCGTTATTCTTAGTAACAATAACGGTAACAGCTGTTATTTTTGTCCCTAATAAATTTAAAGATAGTATTGTTTTAACAAATATATTAAATATTTCATACAAGATATTCCAAGAAAAGTTTTATTTATTTGTCAAAGATCTTTAATAGTGTAATACCGCCCTTAACAAAAGTCAATTAATAATTGAGACTTATTGGAAGTGAAATAAGATCTAGCAGTAATAATACCAGCAGTATATTGACATCTACGCTTGCGCAGTAACGTTATAAAATACGGCCGACTTTAAGAATAATTATGCTAGAGTTTATTAGGGCACAAATGAAGTCATGTAGTATAACTTGGCCTTATTTTGACGGTTTGTTCTAATTTCTCAGCTGAGCTGTCACTTTTTTAACTAACCATTTTGTATTCTATGTTTGTTTTCTTTTGGGGAGATGTATTATTACAGATCTTTTTGATGTTTTGTATTGTTTTTATTGTTTAAAGCGGCCCTCACCCGATCAATAATTTTGTCAATATTTCTGATCTTGTCATTTTCTTTCAAATGGTATAAACAAAGACGCATGAGATGAATTCCATCAAAGGAGCATGCGCCAAAATTAACGTCAAAATGTCTAATTTAAATTATTGGTGCGAATACCGTGATTGGCGCGAGCTCGAAGAGCTTAACGTATAATAAAAAATTCAAGGTATAAAATAATGGTCAATTCTAATTTTTAGGTATACCAGGTGGTGGTTTTTTATAACCGGAGCACTCAGCAACTTTATCATTGAAAATAAATTGAGATTTTTTTGGTTAATTATGACAACTTTAAAAGCCAACCTAATTTTTTTCTATCCGTCACCATGTACATAGTGTCCCAAATTCGATGTTTTTGGGGGGTTTCGGGTATTTCTAGAGGGGCTAAAAAAAACTGATCCACTTTGCGACACTCAAATTTCAAAAGAAGCTTAAAGGTGAAAATCGCATTTTGATATAGCAAGCCGTTTTTAAACTACGGGGTGTTTTTAAAAAGTCTGCATTTTGGGAAGGGGTCTATAACTTGTTTATTTATTAATATTTTTTATTTCTGTGAAAACATTCTTAAGACACTTTTTTAAGAGGAATTAAATTTCGTTTGTCACGTTTAGTTTTTGAGATATCACATAAAATTAATTTTTCTTTATGGGAGGATCCCTTTATTTCTTTATATTTTTGTATTTTTTTTAATTTTTACCACATATTTTAGTTTGCTTAATGGGTTTAAAATATTTTAATATTATAAAATTATAAAAATAAAAAAATAATAAAGAGGTGATTAAAAAATAAAAATAAAGAAAACAATAAAAAAATTAAATATTGAGTGTGATACATCATTTTAAAGGAAATTTTAAGCTGATTTTAAAAATCGAATAAAAAAAGAGTTATTCTGTAAGAAAAATAACAACTTTATGCAATATTTTAAAAACCAAAAGAGATAAATAAAAACCGTCTACATCTGTCAATTCTTCAAGAAAAGATCTATAAGAAAGCTATTTACACAAAAACAAAATTTTCATAAACAAAAAAGTTATAGACCCCCTCCCAAAATGCAGACAAAAATACTCCGTAGCTTAAAAACGGCTTGCTATATCTAAATGTGGTTTTCACCTTTAGGCTTCTCTTGAAATTTGAGCGTCGCAAATGGGTCAGTTTTTTTCTATCTCCCCTAGAAATACCCGACACCACAAAAAAACAACGAATTTGGGACACCCTGTACAGGGTGTGACAATGAAGTCGATTTTTTGAGAGGGAACACCTTATATATTTTTGCATTTATATTATATATATTCGTCTTTTCTTTCTGATTTCAAAAATATACAATATCTACGTGCTGCGATTAATATTTTTTGAGGTATATGCAGTATTTCTTCTATATAATCTAATGCATTTCACGTTTATTTTGTTTTGCCATGGGAGTATTGACTCTCAACTCCAATGTTTCTTAAAGTATTTCTTGATTGTGTTTGTATTTCAAATCATCACACAGATCCAAGTTTTTTGGGAAGGAGCATTTACATTCTAGGCATCTAAACATAAAAACACTTTCTGCATAGGAATACCTTTGTTTTTGTATGCCATGTTTACTTTGACAGTGTTTATTCAAATTAAATTGGGCACTAAATAATTTGTCACACAACTTGCACGTCACCGGCATTTTCACAGCACAAAAACGACGAATTTTCATCAAAAAGCACTGGAAATTATTAAAGTTTTGCTGTCTAAAACTATACTGAAATATCTCTCAGTTGATTGGTTGGCAGAAGTACGACGAACGACTCGTTATTTTTTACGTTGTCCGACGCCTATTCTCCACCTCCTTCGATCCTGACAATCATCTGTCAGATTTTTTTGACTCATTGATCTTTGGATTGACTGTTGCCATTCTAGTTTAGGACGCCCTATTTTTCTGCGCTCTATTGGTTGCCATTCTAGGACCTGCTTTGGTAATCTTTCGTCGTTCATCCGTTGTACATGGCCGTACCATGTCAGTTGTCTTTGAGTCTTCGATTCCCACTTTCTTTTCTGATCTCATTTCTTATGTGATCTGTTCTATATATTCTCATTGATCTTCTTATTGCATCCATTTCGACATTTTCCATTTTTGTTTTGTATTTTTCTGTTACGGACAAGTCTCTATTCCATACAACAGCGTGCTTTTCACCATTGTTTCATATATGTTAAATTTTACATTCTTTTTAATCTCTCTGCTCCATAAAATTCTGTTAAGACATCCAATAACCTTTTTTGCTTTTACTATTCTTTTTTCCAGTTCTTTACAGTCTGTTCCTGTCTTATCAAATGTGATACCCAAGTATACATACTCATTGCATGGAGATATTACTTGTCCATTGTCTAGTTCTAACTCACTGTATTCGTTTCCAATATATAAGTACTGTGTCTTGCCCACGTTCACTGTTAATCCCCACTTTTGGTATTCTTCCATTAACTTATCATATACTCTCTCTTCTTTATTATTAGCTACAATTACTTGGTCGTCAGCAAACTGTAGTGTGTATATGGTAAATCGGTCGTTAAGTTGTATTGTTGTATATAAAAATATTGACAATATTATTGATCGTGTGAGGGCCGCTTTATACAGAACAAAAAAATTATGAAAACATAATTCGATCGGGATTTCTGTACGAACATTACATATTACTCTTCCGAAAGTTTATAAATATCCAAGTTAAAGATATTTCTCGCTAGCAACCCATTGGCCATATCCCTGTCTTCAGCAAATGGTCTATTATAATAGATACAGTATCTCCATTTAAAAATGCAACTAGAGGCACCTTTACTAAAGACCTACTTTGACAACGTTGCGACTGCTATGACGGCATCAGCCGGGTGTTAGGGCAAACCCCATGCATAAAACGAATGCTGGGTTGCTAAGGCTTAGCTTCAAAGCGTCATGCATTGCTTGCAAGCCAGTTGCATTTTTAATAGGGTATTTGACAAATTTTAGAAAATAGTTTAGAATGATACCTAGATGCCTAATTTGCTACGCAAAATTATTAAAATAGTATATTTTATCATGAGTACCTTTAAAATCAAGTTTTTAATTTTTGATTTGAATTTGCCGCTAAAACGCTCATTTCTAGCATGGCGTTGCAATGACGTCACAGCGCAGTAAACTCGCTGACAGAACACGGCATTCAAGTGTTTATTTGTTTTGGTCTGTGTTTTTACTGTTTTTATGTAAAAAAATGTCCTATAAGTGGTGTGTAGGGCCTCAGTGTTCGAATACTAGCATAAAAACACCTTAAAAACTATTTATTATTGTGCCTACAGCAGTAAAAGATCGAAATAAGTGGCTAGAACTTGCTCGAAGAGACTCAAGGGCCTTATCTAATACATCTTCACTTTACATTTGCGAAGATCACTTTGATGTGAGTATAACTAAATTGTTTCTATTAATTTTTCTCACGTTGTCTATAATATATATAACTATTTCGTAAATGACGAAATTTTTGAGGTTATGTTTTGACAATAACATTGCAAGGGATGAAGAACTATAATAGGCAGAAAGGTGTACAAATTTTTAGGCGGTGCTAGGCAGTTATTAGGCAGGTCTAGGGAGTACCTCTAATGCTATAAATAATAATGATTGGGTATTTAATTGAATCTATTGTAAGTGGCATATTAAACAAAAAAGCCAAACATATAATTTAACCTCAAAATCTAAATGAGTAAAAGTAGGCTAAGAATATCGTAAAAAAACTTTCAGTTATATACAAAACAACTTATCAAATACTTACATTAACATTTTAACGTTTCTAAATTCCGCAGAAAAAAAATCACTGTTGATGGCAAAGACGCCTGCCACCATAAAGGAATTCAGCATTGGAAAGTTCCGTTTTCCATTGAAAATGTTTTTTATAAGCCGAACACAAAATAAAATCTAATTTAGGACGATAGTTCGCACTTTAAACCAAAGTAAACATTACCATCAATAAGAAAATATCACAGAAAATAGGTTCGTTCGAGGCGTTTACTGTTTTGTGACGTCACTCGCAGCTGATTGGTAGACCGCCGGTTTTGAATCACGTGGCTAATTGTTTTAGTTCAATGAATTTATTTAATTAAAAGAACTATGAATTTCAGAAAAAATTTAAATCTTAAACAAAAAAGTTTGTTTTTAGCATTCCCAAGACCTAAAGAGATATCTAAAAATAAATATATATTTATTTTTTACTACTGTCAAACACCCTATTGGAGCCACTTTACCTATGTTCTTTGATATTCGAGTTAAAAATAAGGAACGGTATAAAAAGCATGTTCCGATAACTGATTTGACCACTATTTAAATAAAGTTGTTTCCTTATTACTGCTAGCCTTATTTTGGAATTTTCAATAGCTCTCTAATTAATTATAGTCGTCCCTATTGCTTTATGAAAATTCCCACGTCCCACGGTGGTCAGCTTGTCGGTTCTGAACGATCGAAATTATTTTATGGTTGTAATTTTGACAAAACGATGCTGAAAGTTAGGAAATGTCAACTAGCGTTTAAAAAATTTGATTTTAATATACTGTGCATTCCTAAAAGGGTACAGTCGCCTCCAAAATTTTTTTTTCCTCTTAAGCAAATAGCTTGAAAATTTGATATTTTTACAGTGTTTACGTAATTAGCTTAAAGCTTTCTTTTATTAAACATAATTTTTTCATAAAAATTTAACAAAATTTATTAATCTTTCTATACTATTTATCAATATAGATCAATCCCTATCAAATTTGCACTGATATTCTTTTTTCTATAAGCGTGCGGAAAAGTCCACTTTGCCGCACGCATTTTAGTGTGGAAAGTGCCACTTTTCCGCACTAGTGCGGAAAAATATTTTTCCGCACTAGTGCGGAAAAGTGGCACTTTCCACACTAAAATGCGTGCAGCAAAGTGGACTTTACCGCACGCTTATAGAAAAAAGAATATCAGTGCAAATTTGATAGGGATTGATCTATATTGATAAATAGTATAGAAAGATTAATAAATTTTGTTAAATTTTTATGAAAAAATTCTTCCGCACTAGTGCGGAAAAATCAATTTGTTACGATTTTGAGGTGTTCTATAACATTTAGACCGTTCAAAATACATTTGTATCTTTCCTAGCACACGAAATATCCTAAAAATATTGAAATTGACTAAAATTCTGCTATATTTTCAATATTTTCGATAAAATAAAGTTTTCAGTAAAATAGGTTCAAATTATAAGTTTTAAACCTCCCCGGTATAAATATCGTCATTGTCAATGTCAAACAACAATGAACACTAGTGGTTTTAGATTTGGCATCTTAAATCACCATAGCAACAAAGTACAAACAAACTGTCAAAACAAAGCCAATTTTGCAGATACAAGCGTCTTTTGAATTTTTCAAACAAAAAAATCAGATTTTCAATGGATTCTTCGGACGAAGATCTACCCCAGTCAGTTCTAGAAGCCGCTAGAATGTGAATAATAATAATTGATTTGATTAAAACGTTTTGAATATAAATAATTTTCTGATTAATTTTTAGTTTTTTCCTCACGCTTATAGAAAAAATAGTGTACCTAACTCGTGCGTAAAATTTCTTTTCCGCACTTGATTGCTGGCCAAACTCCGCTATCGCGTCGTTTGGCCATCTGCAATCGCGTGCGGAAAAGAGGCACTTTCCGCACTAGTTAGGTAAACTACTATATCGTAGCCTTCATATTTACTATTTTCACATACATAGTTCAAAACGGATGGATTTTTATCCTGTGAAACCGGTGTCTTGTGCCACACGTTAAATAAATTACGTCTGCCAATCCCATTCGCCAACGCTGAAACAATAAATCATAGCTAATACTCCGGCAAGAACCGGCAGCTGAATGTAGCACAAATACAACCCTTGATTGAAATAATAAAGTCACAAACGCAATTGATACATAATGATACCGACTTTTTCAGTCCAATATATATAATACATATTTGAAAAAATGGTTTAATAGTAAAAATTAAAGATGCTAATCACCATATAAACTCTGGTTTACCAACTTAGTGCACTTTTGGAAATCGCCTTTCCGCGCGGAATAAGTGCGGATCATTATACAGGCTATCAAGCGGCCTATGACTTGTCGTCGTGACAAGTGACAACGAGTTAGTTGATCGATTTGCTGCATTGGGGTTTACTAATAGGGTAATTGGGCACTTTTTTAAGACTTAGTGGTTATGATCGAAAATAGTTCGATATTGAGGTTTCGATCGTCTAAATTAGACAAGCTGACCTCCGTGCGCCCCTCGCAAATTGGCTTTCAGCACGTGGGAATTTTAAGACAGTAATAGAGACAACTTTACCAACCGAAATATGTAGCGTAGTCCGGCTAATTCAAAAGAAATGTCAATGTCATTTGTAAAATGACATTGATAGATATTTAGTGTACGCTAGAAGTTGCCATATGTTTTTTCTGGGCGAATTTTGTTTTATTATTAAAAGTTATTAGTCATACCCAAGTAACTCATACTTTTACATATTTTTAATAACTAAATATTGTATATTTTTTAATTTATTTTAATTTTTCTTGTGAATATAATATGAATTTTTTAAACCAGTTTTAAACGTCATAATTTTGTTGAGGTTTTTGTTGTTTTCCCTATTTTTTATTAAAAAAAATTATTAAAATATGTTCTTACACGTTTTCACTTCCCTTCCATTGTAAATATTTTTTAATTAATTTTTAAAAGTGTACATTTTACAATTTTTACTCAGGATACAAAACAAAAATCCGTACCAAGTTATCGAAGTAAAACCTTATTATAACACAGCTTTTTAGACATTTTATTACAGCAACTAACAGTTTTTTTAGAATTATTTTTGACCCATAACTTAATCAAGGCTCAATTCACAAAAAAAAAAAACAAATAAGATACTTTGATTTTTTTTTGTGGAATAACCCTTATTAATCCAAATCTACTAAGCTCAAGTAAAAAAAGTATTTTTACTAATGCCAAAATTTTTTGTAGCAATTTAACCTATCTTAAAAAAATACCATTCTAGTGCCACACTGTATAAAAATTAGTCATAATTATGTGATGATCTTTTTGTTTTAATTATGTTGTATCTTTTTTTTGAAAATCTTGAAAAATTAGTTTAAGTTTTTAAAGATTTTCAAAAATTACTCACGCTTTTGTGTAAATAATAATAATAGAAAATGTGATTTTTCTGTATACTGTACGTTAATCCATTTTTTGGTAAAAGGTAATTGAAAAAATAAACATAACTAATTTATATTAAAAAGAAATGGTTGTTAGTTAATCAAAGTCCTAAAACTTTTTAGTATTTTTACACTATTTTTCGTGGCACCAGTTTAAAAGAGCGATATTTAAAATGGCGATATTTAAAACAGCGACATTCAAAAAAGCGACATATCAAAACGGCGACATTCAAAAGGGCGACATATCAAAACAGCAATATTCAAAAGAGCGACATCTAATAAAAACAGCGACATATCAAAACAGCGACATATCAAAACAGCGACATTCAGAACAGCGACAATTCCAAACAGCGACATTCAAAAGAGCGACATATCAAAACAGCGACATTTAAAAGAGCGACAATTCAAAAATCAATATTAAGCAACACTTCAAAAAGCGTCTTATGACTGTCACACCCGGTATTTCAGTTTCGCTCAAACAGCAAAAAACGTTAAATTAAGCCACTGCCAGTCACTTTTAATCAACGTTAAAATGAAAAGTTGAGCAAAAGAACAAACCGATTCTATACCATGAGGGGTATATGTTCGGTTCGGTTTGGTTTGGTTCGGTTCGTTTTGGTTCGGTTCGGTTCACACCCCTATAATCCCGGGAAAGAAGTCAGGAAAGTTTTTTATTTGAAAAACTATTTTAGGAAAGAGACCCGTTAGTCGAACTAGTGCTATTTTTTAGACGCTTTTTCAATGTCGCTGTTTTTATTTGATGTCGCTCTTTTGAATATCGCTGTTTTAATATGTCGCTCTTTTAATCTGTCGCCCTTTTAAATGTCGCTCAAATGAGATCGCTGTTTTGAATGTCGCCGTTTTAAATATCGCTCTTTTGAACCCTTAGAGTAATAATAATATAAAGAGAAGAAGTCAACCGCGGCCCCGTGTAAATTTTCCCTATTCGTGGCGGTCATTCCTGAAAACTTAGAATTTGCAGAATCCCCGGCGATGGCAACATAGCTGTGTCACTGGAATTATCTCGAAAAAACCACACTGGGCTGAATTTTCACAATATTTTCAGAAACATAGCACTTCTTGTTTATTTTTACGTCCAACTAAGTTCTTTTTTACAAAAATAAAACTCAACACACAGAAAAAAACACCAAAAATTCAATATGCCGAGTCCGCCGGCCAAGACAACACTGCATTTAATACAAACACATGTTACTGTCAGTGTCGACCTTAGAGCTTAGGAATATCTGGGCTAACCGTTCACGACTTGAGGACCCACCTAATTAAACTTGTTGCCATTATATAAGTGAAAAAATAATCTTTTGTTTGTAACTCGTAGACAATGATTGAGTAGAAATAAAACTTTGTTTTTTGTTGTTGTTGTTTGCCTCGCCAAGTTCGCGCTGCCGTACCATCTTTTCTTGAAACATTTCAGCCCATATTTGACCTATCCAAAACTCTACTTCGGAAAGAGCTACGAATCTCATACTTTGCACAGTCGTAGACCTTCATAGAGTTAACAACCCTCCAAGTTTCATGGACTTTTATAAAGTAGTAAAGTAGTTACGAAATTTTAAAAAACGTCGAAATTGCCACTCACTCACTCCTCTACAATAGGAAAAAGGATTCCTTTTTACCTGGGGATATAGTCCAAGTAGCTCAAAACGAAACCCGGCCCTGCTAACACGAAATCCGTAATATGATGTCATACACCTGTTGCCACGTCCTGAAAAAATTGTGCGAAAAGGGGCCGTTCATAAATTATGTTATCAGATTGTAATAAGAAATACACAGCATAAAACGACGCGACACGGGCTAGTAAGCGCATGACAAATTATCGCACGGTTTGAATAGCCTAACCAACTCAAAGCACTATATATTTTGGTAAGGTAAGAAGTTGAACCTTACTTATTATTTATAAAATTTTACAGAGGCAGAGGAGGCGGCAACAGCGGAAAAGCTACATTGTTTACCAACAAATGAATGAATGATCGCCGAAACCGGGACTACTACTTCTCTTTATATGTTATTACTCTGAGTTTGAACCGGAGCAATTTTTCGTTCCGACTTTTTTGTCATTCATTTACAAATTATGCGATGTTTTAATAAGGTAACTGATAATGAGTGCTATGCTCCTCATAAAAACCACTTGTTATCAGTTACCTTAATACACTGCTCCAAGAAATCAACTCATAAATTGAAGAGTATAACTTCTAAAGGGTCTAAGTGCCAAAATCCTAAACTTGAGAAAATCAACAAAAACACTTTAAAATATCGTGGGCTGAATGCAATAGTTGGGTAATTCGAAATTTCGTGATTTTGAGTTATCTACTTTTTCATATAGTGGGAATCAAGCGCTATCGAATGCAAAAGCTGGATAGTACGTTATTCTAAACTGGCGACGTCTGTCTGCAAATGTAAAAAGTAGACATTGATTCAAACATGTAAACTTTTTTGGAGCTATAAATAGAAAACTTAGATACCAGTATGTTTTTCTCTATTTTCTGATCTTTTTATTTTATTAAAGAAGACAACTTAGTTACCTACTTTACCCAAAAATTATCTCATATTGTGCAAGCAACCCTTCTTCAGGCGACTCTTTTTATACTACCAATTACATTTTATCGATTTTTCTCAAAACTACAAAAATCGAGATACCCAACTAATGCATTCAGCCCACGATATGATGTGGCACTTACACGTGGAGCAATCTTTCGACGCATGCATCGCTGCTCTGCAGTTTCCAATGGATATAGACCCTTTTCACATGCATTGGGGTTGGCACTTACGACCGTTTTCAAGCAAAATCTAGATTTTTAAATATATGGCACTTAAGACCCTTTAGAAGTTATACTCTTCAATTATTAATTAATTTATTTACAAAATTAAATTATTAGATCATAAATAATTTTTTATCAACTGTTATTAAAATAATCCTACTACTACTATAGTCCTTGCAATACCCCAAGTCCCTTTGCTATCCTTTTTTATTTTTCTGCTATAAAGAAGACAGAAAATAGCTTCGAAAATCATTGTTGGCCCCAGATTGCAGTTGGCAGTTGCAAGCCTGTCTGTCTATCAAAGCTTAAATTGACAATGAAAGTAAACTTTCAAAACAAAAAATTTTTGTCAAGTAGTCAAAATATTTTGTAAAGTAGATATTTAGAAGTATTCACATATTCTCAGAAAAATAGTCAAGAAAATTGGCGACAAAGATAAACTGTTCATTCGAAAATTCCACGCTTTTTTCGATCTTCAGTCCCATCCGTGATAACTATAGAGCAGAATTTCAAGAAACACAGTAATGACAAAAAGTATGAAGACTCTTTGATGCCCTTCAAAACAACGCCTTTAAAAAACTAATTCAAAAAGTTTGTAAAACTACTGTTAAAAAAGATTTATAAAACAAGAAGTCTGAGAAAATGAGCTAAATTGGTGTCGTTCCTCTCGTCATAACTGAAGATGGCAGTTCACGAGATGGAGTTTTTTGGACGATGAGAATAAATTATTTTTGCCTAGTTAGTTTTTTAGTTTTTCGATTGGTTTTATTTTATTTTAAGAAAATAAGTTTACAGAACCATACAAATAAAGCTTAGTATAATAATTTTCATCTTTTGATTTGAACTTAATCCTATGAGCAGTTCTACTGCAACATTTTAAACTTGGTAATTAGTAATACCCTCAATATAGCTATTTCTAGTTTAAATATTGTGTCTAAAATATATTTTTTAATTCACTCACAAAGATTCTGTCTCAATACTGTTTTTGTTGAAATTCCCAAAGCCTCTGCGGTTAAATCAGTTAGGAACTTTATATTTTAGCTCACACATATACTATACTATAGTAGTGTGAGCTATGGTGATCCTAATTTTTTCGAGAAAAAAAAAGTTGCTCCGATTTCAAAATTTTTTATATATCTTTGCGTTTCAGATGATTTTGAAACTTTTTTGTTGCGCCGTCTGTCTGTCTGTATGTCTGTGTCTGTAACGACCAACGCGCATAACTCAAAAAGCGCTTGGCCGATTTTAATGAAATTTGGAACCTAGGCTGGGCCTTGGGTCGAAATGGTCCCATTTAAAAATGAACAAAATCCACCGAACACAAACCAAATAAAAGGGTGGGGGTAGATTTCAAAAATTAAAGTTTATGTGAAAATATGGCGTGTGTGATATCAAACGATAGGTAATTGAGTCTGGAATTAAACAAAATACATTTTAATTTATTTTTAAAAAAGGGTGGGGGTATATTTCAAAAATTAGAGTTTAAGTGAAAATATGGCGTGTGTGATATCAAACGAAAGGTAATTGAGTCCGGAGTTTAACAAAATACATTTTAGTTTTTGTTTTTTTAAGGGTGGGGGTGGATTTCAAAAATTTGAGTTTAAGTCAAAACATGGCTTGTGTGGTATCAAACAAAAGGTAATTTAGTGTGGAGTTGAATAAAATATATTTCAGTTTTTAGTTATATTAGCTCACACATACACTATAACTATAGTACCTAGTGTGAGCTTAGGAGCCCATATATTGGCAGAGTATTTTATCAACTGTAATTAAAATAACCCTACTACTAAACTAGGGTTATTAAAGAAATCCTACATGAACATGTTTTAACAAACAATAATTATTTATGATCTGTTAATTTTATTTTGTTGTTAATAAATTATTTAGTAATTTGTGAGTGGTGCATTAATTTCTTGGAGCAGTGTATTTCTAAGGTAATCACAGCCCCCCTAAACTAACTAATTTGAGACGGCTGGGGTTATCTACTAAAATGTCAATATGTCAACTGATCAATAGAATTTTTACCTTCCTAGCCCGCGTAGCAATGGCTAGAGAAGGTATTATTTTCGACGAATTTTTTTTTTTGAGATAACGCCAAAAATGTGTTATTTGGATGTATTTTGACTTATCCTAGCAATATCGTCTTGATGTCTGTCTGTGTGTATATTATTTCTGTCCGTAACACGATAGCTCCTAAACCCCTGAATCGATTTTCATAAAATTTTCAGGTAAAAAAGTGTTCGACACTCTTACGAGCTGATTATATTTTGGTCAAAATTCATTCATGCTAATGACAGTTTTTTGACAATTAAAAACTTTAAAAAATGCTAACTTTTTAACGGAGCATCGTATCAAAAATCACGTTTTCGGAATATAGTAGACTATATTTTGCTCAATAATTCGTATTATAACCAAAAACTACGTATGATCTTTAGTTTCTGAGATATTTACAAAAAACTGTTTTCAAGGATAATATATTATCATGTCTTCACTTAAAGTGTGATAATAGGCGAGCTAGGAAAATGTTAGATCGGTCATTGATCCATTTATTTTAATTCTAGAGATCTCAGATCACACGTTTATTCCTAAATTGATTAAATAGACCAAGGCCAACACAAAAATAGAGGCCACGACCCTGAAAAAATCAGCTGTTCTCCCGGGGCTGAATTTTACATTGGGTCTTATGGGAGGTCAGACGTTTTTTTATGATATTTTCAAAATGGCACTACAGATTTCCGCAAAATTTCAGTGAAATATTCTCGGACACCATCCCGATATTCCACCAAAGGTTTGTAAGGAAGCAACATGATTAAAAGGTTAAAATCTTCAAGATTTAGCATTCCTTATTTTGAATTCAAATTACCCGCCATGTACCACATGCCAACTGTTATATTTGACATGTATTTGACTTTGTCATATGTGATTGTCACATTCGCTTCTCCTTTAAACTTAATTTTTGTGTGAGCTAATGAAGCGGCTATGAAAATTTAGGGCTTACTATACATTTAAAAAAAATTGTTCTGCCAGAATAAAGTAAAAACAATCTCAAAAACGGCTTTATTTAAAAAAAAATCAAATATCCATGAACCGTCATTCCAACTTCAATATTTTAAAGACAATCAGCTGTGTCGTAACGTGACCATCAAAAAAAAAATCAGCCCCGGATGTGACGTCAACAAAGTGGAGGATCGTGGCCCGTCCATTTTGATAGCCCTGGCTAATGAAGCGGCTATGAAAAATTAAGGCTTACTATACATTTAAAAAAAAATGTTCTGCCAGAATAAGGTAAAAACAATCTCAAAAACGACTTTATTTAAAAAAAAATTAAATATCAATGAACCGTCATTCCAACTTCAATATTTTAGACAATCAGCTGTGTCGTAACGTGACCATCAAAAAAAAAATCAGCCCCGGATGTGACGTCAACAGAGTGGAGGATCGTGGCCCGTCCATTTTGATAGCCCTGAATAGACGTTTGAGTTTTTTTTTAAATAAAAACTTGCCAAAAACATCTAGAAGTTGACATGAGAAAATCAAATAAATGACAACATAATTTTGAGTTTTAACGATTTCGACAAGAAAAATTTTAAATATTATTTTGGCGTGTTAAATTTTTTATGTGATTTTGAAAAATTCATGTAAAATGCCTCCCAAAAAAGACGAAATTTTTATATTAAAAGAAAAATGCAGAATGGATGAACAATATTTGACTGTCTATGATATTTACACACCAAACTACCACAGTAAGTACATTATATCTAGAAATAATATTAGATTTTCTTATCTCAAAATGATCTTATACGTGTTTTATAATTATTAGCTATTGGCAGAAACTATAAATTATTCTTGTTTCTGTTATTGGGTTCTTCAAAAAAATAAATCGATCCATGACGGATCTGATACCTTTCTAGTTAGCCTATTAGTACACTTCAAGTGAAGCCATGGTATATCAGCCTTGAAAACAGTTTTGTGTAAATATCTCAGAAACTAAAGCTCCTACGAAGTTTTTGGTTATAACACAAATTATTGACCAAAATGTAATCTACTATATTCCGAACAGCATATTGATGCGATGCTCCAAAATTGACCAAAATCCAATCAGCTCGTTAGAGTGTCGAACACTATTTTATCTGAAAATTTTATGAAAATCGGTCCCGCGGTTTAGGAGCTATCATGTTACAGACATCACGACGATATTTCTAAGATAGATCAAAACACAGCCATATAATACGTTTTCAGCGTTATCTCAAACAAAATTTTTTGTCGAAAATAATACTTTCTCTAGCCATTGCTGTGCTGGCTAAGAAGGTAATAATTATTTACTCAAAATAAGTTATTTGTGTCAAAAAAGGCCAAATTTTGTGATGGTGTCTGCCTGGGACACGATAACTCAAAAACCGATTTTAACCAAATTTGGCACAAAAATGTTAGTGTACCCGTGGATAAAATTAATTCTAGACTCACCGCAGCTAGCAAAACGAGACTTTCAAAGTTGATGAGGAATAATATTTTCAACAATATTTGTCTAAACGTCAAAGTTTGTCAGTGGCACAGTTTTTGAGATATAAAAAAATCATCAATCCATAGCTTTATTTGTGGTATCAAACTTTTAAAAACGTTACCGAAACTTTTGTCGTGTGAGTTCATAGATCGGTTTTCCTATAAATAAATATTTTTGCACTTATTTGTGGTATTTAAGTAAAAACAAAAACTTATGTCTCAATTAACCTGAATGTCTTATTTTTGGTTAAGACAGCGCCGGCGATCAGACTGTTTGTTTTATCACTGTCTCATATTCCGTCGACCTCTGTCTCATTTTTGAATTTTTTCAAGAGTAGTAGATATATGTACGTTCTGGACCAAAAATGTGGTGGAATGACGTCATTTTCGAGAAATCCTATTGTTCTTTTGTATGCAGGTGTCTTTTTAACAATAGCTTTATTGTGCGGGTTCTTTTTAGAGCATAGCCCAATAGTGTGAGTACTTTTTTGAGCTTGATATTACAATTTGCAGTTATGGGGGCTTTTGTTTTTTGACAATAGTCGAACAGCGCGACTAGTTTTTTGGGCAAAGGTCATTAGTATGAAGGTAATTTTGTATGAGGAGGAGTTTGGACGGGGTTTTTAGAGCATAGGCCAATAGTGTAAGTGCTTTTTTGACTTTGATATTACAATTTGCAGTTGTGTGTCTTTGTCTTTTGTGTGCAGGTGTGAGTGGCTCTTTGTCTTTTTTACCATAGCCGAATAGCGTGTGCGGTCTTTTTGACTTTGATATGATATCGTATAGTTGCGAAGTCAATAATACCTTTTGCAGCTGCATAATGCCTTCGCAACTATACGATATCATATCAAAGCCAAAAAGACAGCACACGCTATTCGGCTATGGTAAAAAAGACAAAGAGCCACTCACACCTGCACACAAAAGACAAAGACACACATAATTGCAAATTGTAATATCAAAGTCAAAAAAGCACTTACACTATTGACCTATTGCTCTAAAAACCCCGTCCAAACTCCTCCTCATACAAAATTACCTTCATACTATTGACCTTTGCCCAAAAAACTAGTCGCGCTTTTCGACTATTGTCAAAAAACAAAAGCCCCCATAACTGCAAATTGTAATATCAAGGTCAAAAAAGTACTCACACTATTGGGCTATGCTCCAAAAAGGACCCGCACAGTAAAGCTATTGTTAAAAAGACAATGACCCTTCGCCCATTGCTAAAAAGACACCTGCATACAAAAGAACAATAGGATTTCTCGGAAATGACGTCATTCCACCACATTTTTGGTCCAGAACGTACATATATCTACTACTTTCAAGGTAAAATATGAGACACAGTTTTAATTTTTTTCTCATATTATATAGGTCTGATTATTGCTTATATCCTAAAAAAAATTCGAGTCCTACAGAGAAGGCTAAAATCTCAAAAATCTAAAAGTTTTAAAAAGTGTCTCATTTTTACACCCCTTGACCCTAATTGAATACAGCGGTTTTCGGATTCTTTCTTTTCTTCGTATTCGAATCTTGAGTATTTGAATACAATTTGGAATACAGTATTCAGGATTCGTATTCAAATACCTGATTTCAGTATTCGGCTCAAGTGTGATCCATTTGTTTTTCTTACAAAAAAGTATTTAGACAATACACCATTTTTAGAGGATGTCCCGACCCCAAAATTTTATTCCAAATACGAAGGGCACATAGGTAAGTAAATATGTTATCGTTACGTTTTTCAATCTAAAAAAATTTTTTCTATATTCAGGAAAATTTGATGAAGTAAATGCAAAAATAATGCAAGATTTAAAAAAATCATTAGATTGGGGTCCCAAAATGAAGCACGAATGGCCTGAAACGACAAATCAAGAGTAAGTCAATTCACGTTTCTTTTACGTTTCTACAAACAAAACTTTACCTGGGTTATGCTCCACTATTGAGGAAAATTTTTAAAAAATCACAAACTTTTCAGTGGTTTATTAAAAAAATAAAAGCTTGAGAACGATTGTAGAAGAACAATTGAAACGTAGCACTAGTATTGTTTGTCAAAAAGATAGGATTTTCAAATTTTATTAGGCAAATTTTTATTTTTTTCGGATAGACCACTGATTTTTATTTTTCTAGGAGAAATGCAGTGGTTTCTTAACCAAAAAGAAAGTTTTGTTTATAGAATGAATCCGCAACAAACATAGATTTTATTTGTAATATTACCCATTAAAAACGGTTTATTACTTCCACAGATATGGGTGGTTCTCGGAATTGTCCGAAATGGACCGATCTGACCCAAGATTCTACTTTCCCAAGCGTGCTTGCGAAATAACGAAAATCTGTGTGATTGACAAAGTCAAAAATAAAAAGAAATAACAATAAAAACATATAAGCATAAAAAAACGAAAACATCTTAAGTTATTGTAAATATTTAATACATTTATTATGTAAAAATACTAGTTACAGAGATTGAGTATATTAAAAAAAACATTTGTAAAAAATATATTGCAACAATAATTGTGGTGAGGAAATAATATTAAAAAAAATTACATGTAAAAAGTTCTAGTTTGTTCGGTCATAATCACAAAATATTGCAAAAAATTGAGTTTAATATTAGTCTTAACATTGTCTTAAATAAAATGATTGTAAATAAAATAACTTCAAACAAGCTGGCAATTGAAAATAAAAATTACAGTCTTAAATTAAAATTATTTTTCTACTATAAAATGCCATTTTTAATAACAGCAAGTAAAAATCATCTGGCTGTCACAGATTAAAGTAACTACTTTGAGATTTTAAAAAAGTAGAACTTCTAGAAAATATTCGTTAACGCCAATACAAAACAACCAAATTTTATAACATTTGTATGATTCATCTTTGAACATAGGCCCCCCCAATGTCTTCCTTTCTTCTCTATCTATCGCCATGTTTCTCCATTTAGTTCCTGCATGTTTCTTCAAATCTTCCGCCCTTCTCATTTGGGGTCTACCCCTACTTCTTTTATTTTCCCATGATCTCCAGTCTATAATACATTTGTTCCATCGATGGTCTTTTTGTTTGATATTATGACCGACAAATTTCCATTTAAATTTTGCTACCTCTCTTCTAACATCCCTTGCTTTTTGTTACCTTATTCATGTTTGCTTTTGTAAGTGTCTCGGTCTGGGATCCATAGGTGAGTAAAGGAAGGAAACATTGGTTATACAATTTCGTTTTAAGGTACTGAGTGGAAAACGTCATATATATTCACAATACACAAAAAAGGAAGGAAAGATATATGTGACAATTATAGAGGTATATCTGTAACTAGTACGCTAAGCAGAATATATGGCAAAATAATAAGAAATAAAGTGGAGAGCGAATATAAAGATATGGAGGCAGAAGAACAAGCTGGTTTCGGGGCGGGTAGATCGACTTCAGATCATCTCTTTTGTATAACCCAAGTTATTGAAAAGAAAATGGCATACGGACAAGAGCTCCATCTGCTTTACGTAGATTTGCAGAAGGCATATGATAGTATACCTCTAAATCTACTTTGGAAAGCGTTGGAAAAGACAAACATAAGCGTACAACTAATTAAGGCCATCAAAGAGTTATACCGCAATAGTAAGGCAAAAGCTAAAATAAAAGCAAAACTAATCAAAGGCTTTCAAGTAAATAAAGGTCTTAAACAAGGTTGCTGTATCTCGCCTACGCTCTTCAAGATATATTTGGAACAGGTCCTTAAAGTCTGGAAGAGAAAATGCCAAAACATGGGAATTCCGTTGAATGAAACCACCTTGTATACTTTATGTTTCGCCGATGATCAGATAGTGGTGGCTCAGGATTATGACGACCTCGAATATATGACACGAAAACTAATAGAAAAGTACAATAAGTGCGGACTAGAGGTTAATATCAATAAGACAGAGTATATGTGTATTGGTGGAACGAAACAGGTCTAATCTTAAATACTGGGCAGCGAATTCAGTCCTGTGATGAGTATAAATACTTGGGTCTAAAAATTACAGCTGATGGAACACTAGACAAAGCTATAAAAGATAGAAACGTACAAGGAAGAAAAGCAATAACTTTATTAAATTGAATAATTTGGGACCAAAGTATATCAAAACATAACAAAAAGCTTATATATAACACCATTGTAAAAAGTATTATTACATACGGCTCAGAAGTATGGCCAATCAAAGATAGAACAGAAAAAATGCTTTCCGCTACGGAGATGGACTATTGGAGAAGAGCAGCAGGGAAATCAAAAAGAGAAAGAGTTACCAATCAAAGAATAAGAGAAATTATGACAGTGGGTGAACGTACTCTAGTGGATGATATAAGAACAAAACAACTGGTGTGGTACGGACATGTACAAAGAATGGATGATGGAAGACTACCTAAACAAATATTACAATGGAAACCAACTGGCCGAAGAAAACGAGGAAGGCCAAGGAGAAGCTGGAGAGAAGGAATAGATAGTGAAATAAGAATAAGAGGCCTAGATGATGAATTATGGGCAAACAGAAACGAGTGGAGATTGGGTATCGGAAGACGTAGAACGTTGTGAAACCGATAAATATATATATATAGGATATTTTTTAAAACGTAGTTTAATTTACCGAATGCTGCCCAGGTTCATCTTACTCGTCTTTTGATTTTAGCTATTTGGTTTGTTTTAATAATTTTTCCCAGGTATATTATATTCCTCAACTTGTTCTATTTTTTTAGGTTTCTTCTAATCGTGATGTCTTTATCTGTTTGTTATGATTTTAGTTTTAGTGTAATTCATACTCAAGCCTATATTTTTAGCTGCTGTATCCAGTTCTTCCAGCATTTTTATCAGCTTTTCTTTCTTGTCGGTTACTAAGGCAATATTGTTAGTGGTTCAAGTATTGTCCGCTTACTTTGATGCCTATTTTTTCCCAATCTAAACTGTATCACTGATTTTTTAAATTTTGACTGCATCTGATTGGCCTAGAAATAGCACCACCTTTTTCCTATTTTACCAAAATTGTTCCACTTTACGTTTTCGAAATCATACCATTTTGGTACAATAGGAAAAAAGTGCCGCCATTTCTAGCCCAATGAAAATATCAAACAAAACTATTTTTTTTTTCAAAAAATTGAAAATCGTCGCCATCTTGTAAAGAAATTTTATAAAATTTGGCATTTTGTATTATTCAATCGAATGACGTTAACGATTTTTTTCTAGGCCTTCTACATCTGGAAACACCCTGTGTGTCCAGGTTTAAACTTCTCCCGATATTACAACTCTTCCCTTTCCCTGCTCAATTCTGGTTCCTTTTGTTTAAAAAAAACTATTTTTGTCTATAAACTCTTATGGGAAACAGAAAAAATGAAGTAAGCAACAGGAAGCGAATATACTGGGTGTAATTTAAATGAAGCACCAAAAACTTTAAGTGGTGGAAGAAAAAAAATCTTATTACATTTTGCATCAAACCTCTGTGTACATTTTGCATCAGACTTGTTTGTTTTTTTAATAACTAGCATTCCTATACTCTGACACTAAGCGTGATATGAGGTTTCAACAATATACAGTGTCCTCCATAATGTTCACAACATATGGGAAAAATTTTATTTGTGAGATATGAGAAAAAATTTTATATACGATCAATCCTGCTTGTTGAATATCCTAAAAAGACATTTTGACATTTGTCACATGCTCACTGTCATGGCGGCAAATTCAAAAAATTAGGCATAAAAACCCAAAAAGTGAGGTTAAATCGCAAAATATCGAAAAAAGTTATTTGAAAAAAGTGTTTAGAATGTCATTTTAGGGTTCTCTATGAAATTTGGAGCAATAATAATACAAGATAAGAAATACCCCATTTTTGGCCCTAGCCTTATTATGAATTAATTTTATACAGATTTTATTATTGAAATAGTTTAAGTAACGCAATATTTAATGGATAAAGGTAAAATGATTCCAAATTCTTAATTGAAGTCGTTCATAAAAAATTAAATAAAAATATCCGATTAGCACATGTACCTTTCTTGTCGCAATGGCCCTTTTTTGACAGTTTGTAAGGTTTCCGTGAATTTAGTATTAATACCACAATAGAAAAAAGCCTCATCATTGATATTATTTAATAAATAATATCAATGACGTGTTCTTTTCCATTGTGGTATTAACACTAAATTTACGGAAAACTTACAAACTGTCAAAACAAAAGGCCATTGCGACAAGAAACGTACATGTGCCAATCGGATATTTTTATTTAATTTTTTATGAATGACTTTAATAAAGAATTTGGAATTATTTTACCTTGGTCCATTAAATATTGCGTTACTTGAACTATTTCAATAATAAAATATGTATAAAATTAATTCATAATAAGGCTAGGGCCAAAAATAGGGTATTTCTTATTTTTATTATTATTGCTCCAAATTTCATAGAAGACCCTAAAATCACATTCTAAACACTTTTTTCAAATGACTTTTTTCGATATTTTAAAATCTAACCTCACTTCGTGGGTTTTCATGACTAATTTTTTGAATTTGCCACCATGACAGTGATCACGTGACTAATGTTAAAATGTCTTTTTAGGTTATTCAACAAGCAGGATTGATTGATTGATTGATTTTGTTACCCACAGACTAAAAAAAATAACTACACATGTCGTACGGGAAAATTTAACTTTTTTTAAATAAATCAATTTAAAAAATTGTGTGTCGTCAAGTTTTGGGAGGGCACTGCCCCGTTGCCCTTCCTGTAGCAGCCGCCACTGCCTGTCACCAAGTTTGATGCATAATTTAAATTACATCCTGTTAAAATCAATCATTACGCTTTTACGTTTTACTTGTGTCGTTATTTCCCTTATTTTTCTCCCTCCTGATGTTGGCTACGAAAGCCAGACACGTGACCACGAAAAATACCACATAGAAAACCAACATGGCAATGGGCACGTTGCCGTAGTCGAAAACTTCTTTCTGAGCAGGCAGGTAGCCGTAGTTGAAGAGGACTTGGGTTCCATTGGGCGGGGGGCAAGGAAGTTGAACAATTATGTCTTGGTGTTGCACCTAGTAAAACAAAAAAAAAATTGTGTGTGCTTAAGACCACACGGTAGAAGTGTAAACTTCAACAAGGCGAAATTAATAATACTGGCCCATAACATATTCTGCAAAGCGGACCGAACCGAACTCTTCTGTGTACTGACCTTCATCTGCATCATCATATCGCTCGCTGAATGTTTCTCACAGTTAGTCGACTTGAGTCGATTTCACCCGAATGAGCGTTACATAGCCGAGCCTGACGGTTACAAAAACTGCTAAATGCGCCTAAAGAAGTTTACACTTCAATAATAATAATTTTAATCCAATAAAAAACACCCCACTGCTAAATTTACTTGTAAGTACTAGTCGCAGTTGAGTACAAAACTGATAGGTATACCTATAATGTATGACATGCTTCAACTTTTAGTTTTGATGTCCAAAGCGCACTTACAAAATTATTCAGTTTTGTATTTTCATGAATCAGGTTATTGGGTAATTTTGTACCCAACTGCGACTAGTAGTTACAAGTAAATTTAGCAGTTGGGTGTTTTTTTTATTAAATTTTTTTTTTATTTCCAACTTTTGGGTTTAATTTTTATTAAGCCTTATAAAAAGCACTATGCATTTACAATTCATTTAGCTTTACCC
The DNA here is from genome assembly GCA_963576565.1 of Aspidapion aeneum. NCBI lineage: Eukaryota > Metazoa > Arthropoda > Insecta > Coleoptera > Brentidae > Aspidapion > Aspidapion aeneum. The sequence continues at coordinate 114,093,581 of OY755042.1, forward strand.
AAAAAGTACGTGTAGATTTTCTACGTACGCGAACAGTGTTACCTTCCATTGAGTGAGGGTGGGGGAGGAGAGAGGGAGGAGGGAGCTAGTAAAATCGAAAAAAAATCTTTAAGCGTGTGCCGAAAGAATTTTTGAAATCGCTCTAAATTTGTGAAAGGTATAGCTACAACTATTACTGATAAGGAGGGTGTGAAGAAGAGAGTGAGAGGAAGGGGGAAACTAGTAAAATGATGTTGGAAAAAAGTCTTAAAGCGTGTGCAGAAAGAATTTTTGAAATCGTTCTATATTTGTGAAAGGTATAGCTACAACTATTACTAATAAGGAGGGAGGGGAGAAAAGAGAAAGGGGAAACTAGTAAAATGATGTTGGAAAAAAGTCTTCAAGCATGTGCAGAAAGAACTTTTATCGCTCTATATTTGATATATATATATATATATATATATATATATATATATATATATATATACAGTGTGTCCACGTAAGTTGGCGGCATATGGGAAACTTTTTTATTATTAGCTTTACGAAAAAAAGTTATTCTTCATAAAAAGTTCTGCATGGTCCAAAACCTAAAATGCAACCATCAGATGTTAAATTTTTTCAGTCATATTACGAGGTTTGTCAAAAAATGTGATTTTTGCTCCAGAGTAAAGTACCTTTCTTTTTGACAATATCGAAAATTGTTATAAAGAAAAGATGTTTAGAATTAAAAGTAGCTTTCAAATATTCAACATTGTTTATTTACATTAAAAAATATTTTTTTCTACATTTTCTGCGATTACGTTGGAAATTTAAGTTTGCACATTAAAGCATAATTAATCTAGGATGCAAATAATAATAATGTAAATAAACAATGTTGAATATTTGAAAGCTATTTTTAATTCTAAACATCTTTTCTTTATAACAATTTTCGATATTGTCAAAAAGAAAGGTACTTTACTCAAGAGCAAAAATCACATTTTTTGACAAACCTCGTAATATGACAAAAAAATTTAACATCTGATGGTTGCATTTTAGGTTTTGGACCATGCAGAACTTTTTATGAAGAATAACTTTTTTTCGTAAAGCTAATAATAAAAAAGTTTCCCATATGCCGCCAACTTACGTGGACACACTGTATATATATATATATTTTGAATAGGGTGGGGGGAATAACAGGAGGGGTGATGGGTAAGAGCAGGAAGGACCACAAAGTAACTACAGCAAATTAGAGGACATTTACAATGGGTAATCAAAGGAATTTCAATAAAATCGCCTGAAATTTAGATAATTTGTATGCCTTAAAGCCTACATCATGTGACAAAATGGCGTCTGAAGACTTCCATGTTGATTACTGTTTAAAAAAATATAGCCTATAGCACCTTCGGGATCAGTAGCAATTTAACGACACCTTTCTTGTCAAAATCGGTTCAGCCGTTTAGCCTCTAGCGTGACACAAACATACATATTTACATACATACAACAATCGAAAAACATTACCCTTCCTTCGTCAAGCTGCAGTTGGGTAAAAAAATCGAATTTGGACCACCCCATACAAATTATGGTGGGGGAAAATAATTTTAATCGAGTGTCTTACTATATGGAGAAGTATAACCGAAAGACCACAGACACAACGAAACTTTAAACAGACAAATACAACCAAAAAATTTAAAGAAACACAATTTGCTATTTGAACGCAACTGTTCAATAAACACATTTATTTATTGCTAAAATTCACAAAAAATTCCGAACCCTTATAATCCCATTTTCCCTATTCTATGCCCTACAAAAAGTGCTCAGCTCACACATTATCCAACAAATCTCGGCACATGAGACGAGTTCGAGGGCACCGGAGCTCCGGGGCCACGTGTGGTCTCTCTGCTTGTCAAAGATGGAAGGGACGAAATATCGCCTTGGGCGAGTTTGTAAAGAAATCTAATTTTGCTCACCGATTACATCGGTTTTTTGACATATGACGTTCATTTGACATTTTCATTCGGTGAGTCCGATGAACACCAGAAAATAAAAAAGAACGCGATGAATCACATATCTAAACCTCGCTTTTTTCGATTTTGATTTATTTTCTAAAAGATTCCCTGCATTAATACATGGAAACAACATTTTCAACGTAACCCTCAATCCTGGCACGCCGCGGTCTGATGATATCAAAATTTTAAAAACAAAATAAAAAACTGGATTTGTTTTTTCATATTTTATAAGTGTTTTAATGTTATTTAAAGTTTTTCTTAAGCTTTTGTTAAGGTAGGCTTTTGTGCCTTTGTATAGATTAGGTTAGGATTAGGATGAGGAATTTTACTTGAAAAATTTACTCTAATTTAAAACAACTAAAACTCATTTATTTTAAAAATTCATATTAGCATATAAACTTAGCATAAAATAATAATGGTAAAGGGCTCTCGAGATTAAGTTCTTCTGCTCTCTATAATAAATTAATAATAAGTTTGTAAAATGTAAATGATTTTATAAAAATTTTATCTGGTATATAAATAAAGAAATTGAAATTAACGCCAGATCTTCATCATCCGAGTTTTGAGTCACTATTTATATCTTTTAAGATGACCATCGAAACTTTGTTTACCACACCGTGGAGCATTTAACAAAAAAAAACAACAAAAAAGATATAAAATTACACAGCCGAAAAAAAACACAAACAATTTTTGACGTACTTGACATTCATCGAAGATTGCTCACCGACTCTCAGGGTCGGTAAGCATTGATGCCATCAATTGGTGCCTTGGTGAAATTCATCAGATAATTTACGAACCCGATGGATTTTAACGAATTGCACTGATTAATTTAAAAACTTGATTCTTGTCATCGATGAGCTCATCGATGGGGGCGAGTTCGTAAAGGCATCGATGAGCTCATCGATGACAACCATCAAGTTTTTTAATTAATCAGTGCAATTCGTTGAAATCCATCGGATTCGTAAATTATCTGATGAATTTCACCAAGGCACCAATTGATGGCATCAATGCTTACCGACCCTGAGAGTCGGTGAGCAATCTTCGATGAATGTCAAGTACGTCAAAAATTGTTTGTGTTTTTTTTCGGCTGTGTAATTTTATATCTTTTTTGTTGTTTTTTTTTTGTTAAATGCTCCACGGTGTGGTAAACAAAGTTTCGATGGTCATCTTAAAAGATATAAATAGTGACTCAAAACTCGGATGATGAAGATCTGGCGTTAATTTCAATTTCTTTATTTATATACCAGATAAAATTTTTATAAAATCATTTACATTTTACAAACTTATTATCAATTTATTATAGAGAGCAGAAGAACTTAATCTCGAGAGCCCTTTACCATTATTATTTTATGCTAAGTTTATATGCTAATATGAATTTTTAAAATAAATGAGTTTTAGTTGTTTTAAATTAGAGTAAATTTTTCAAGTAAAATTCCTCATCCTAATCCTAACCTAATCTATACAAAAGCACAAAGGCCTACCTTAACAAAAGCCTAAAAAAAACTTTAATAACATTAAAATACTTGTAAAATATGAAAAAACAAATCCTGTTTTTTATTTTGTTTTTAAAATTTGGATATCATCAGACCGCGGCATGCCAGGATTGAGGGTTACGTTGAAAATTTTGTTTCCATGTATTAATCTATTAGAAAATAAATCAAAATCGAAAAAAGCGAGGTTTAGATATCTGATTCATCGCGTTCTTTTTTATTATCTGGTGTTCATCGGACTCACCGAATGAAAATGTCAAATGAACGTCAAACGTCATATGTCAAAAAACAGATGTAATCGGTGAGCAAAATTAGATTACTTTACAAACTCGCCCTGCCTTTACGAACTCGCCCCTTTTTAGTGTTTTTGACGTATGTCACGTCAACACATGACACTGGGCATAGAATCAAAAATAAGTAAAGTTTCTTGACAACAATTTCAATTTGGACCCCTATTCCTGAGAAATGTATGCCCCCATACTTTGTTTGAACACACATTCTTAAAATTAAAATCCAACATTTTCCGCCCACATAAAAATATATAATATTTTTAGTCACAAAAAAAAAATACTCTGCCAATCTATGGGCACATAAGCTCACACTGGGTACTATAGTTTTAGTGTATCTACTTGAAAGCTAATATAACCAAAAACTGAAGTATATTTTATTGAACTCCAGACTCAATTACCTTTCGTTTGATACCACACAAGCCATGTTTTGACTTAAACTCTAATTTTTCAAATCTACCTCCACCTTTTTTTAAAAAACTAAAATGTATTTTTTTTAACTCCAGACTCAATTACCTTTTGTTTGATATCACACACGCCATATTTTCACTTAAACTCCAATTTTTGAAATATACCCCCACCCTTTTTTTTAAACAAATTAAAATGTATTTTGTTTAACTCCAGACTTAATTACCTTTCGTTTGATATCACACACGCCATATTTCCCCATAAACTCTAATTTTTGAAATCTACCCCCACCCTTTTATTTGGTTTGTGTTCGGTGGATTTTGTTCATTTTTAAATGGGACCATCTCGGCCCAAAACCCAGCCTAGGTACTAAATTTCATTAAAATCGGCCAAGCGGTTTTTGAGTTATGCGGGTTGGTCGTTACAGACAGACATACAGACAGACAGACAGACAGACAGCAAAACAAAAAAGTTTCAAAATCATCTGAAACGCAAAGATATATAAAAATTTTTGAAATCGGAGCAACTTTTTTTTTCTCGAAAAAATTAGGATCACCATAGCTCACACTACTTATAGTAGTAGTGTGAGCTAATAATAGTAATTCCAAAAAACAATTTTTCTTTTGGAAGAAAAATCAAATAAATACAAGTAGGTTTTTCTTGAATTACCTGTTTGTTCCTGCACACATGTGTGGCAGCGCTGCTTTCCAGAGCTTCTGGACTTAATTCACGGTTCAACACGTAAGGCATTAGCCAACTGGTGGGACTTATGTGTCTGATCCACGACACGTAGAATGGCAGGTCTTTGAAATGCAATAAATACCTGAAAAAATATTTAAACGTGTTAAATATTAACTAATACAAAACTACCAAATTTTCGTTTCTAAAATCAGGACACCATATTCAGGGTGTCCCATAACTTAGGGGCCATAGTGCAGCAGGTGATAGAGGAGGTTATTTCCAAGAATAGATATACAGGGTGTTCGGCACATGAACCATCAAACTTTTTTGGGATATTGTTGGGGTCATTTGCTACCTTTTCAACCTTGGAACTTGGGTCCTTAGAGTCACGGCTGAAGAGATATGAATTTTTTAAAAAATTTTCTCAAATTACCCAAAATACCACCTTTAAACCCTTGTAAGCTTTTTATTAATGTCTTGAAAAGCACCATTTTTTTTAAATAATTCTGTAATCTTATGCTACTTCAACTAATTAATAGATTTGTTAAAATTTATGTACCAATGGGACATACGAGGTTTTTTATTGAAGAACATTAGTGATTTTGTGAAAGAAAATCAATTTCAAAATTAAAAAAAGTATCGACACTTGAGAACTTCATTTTCTTTTAAAAACTTCTTTAGTTGATTACCTTTCTAACGGTATGCTACACATTGATTAAAAAAAACAATTCTGCTTTAAAATACGGATATTCTGTGAGACGGGCAATAATCGTTCGGACTTGATAAGAAAAACAATTTGATGTTTATGATCGTTTCGAACAAAATTTATAAATAAAGAAGACAATACATTATTGTTAAAAGTTTAACTTTTGTTTAAGTAGGTAAACGATCATAAACATCAAATTGTTTTTCTTACCAATTATTCCGAACGAGTCTCGCCCTTCTGGTGGAATATCCGTATTTTAAGCAGAAATGTTTTTTTTTGTCAATGTGTAGCATACCGTTAGAAAGGTAATCGACTAAAAAAGTTTTTAAAAGAAAATGAAGTTCTCAATTGTCGATACTTTTTTTGATTTTTAATTTTGAAATTGATTTTTTTTCACAAAATCACTAATGTTCTTCAATAAAAAACCTCGTATGTCCCTTTGGTACATTAATTTTAAGTTGAAGAAGCATAAGATTATAGAATTATAAAAATGGTGCTTTTCCAGACATTAATAAAAAGCTTATGAGGGTTTAAAGGTGGAATTTTGGATAATGTGAGAAAAAAAATTAAAAATTCATATCTCTTTAGCCGTGACTCTTAGGACCCAAGTTCCAAGGTTGAAAAGGTAGCAAATGACCCAAAAAACTTTGACGGTTCATGTGCCGAACACCCTGTACATATATATGTATATATATATATATATATATATATATATATATATATATATATATATATATGGGGGTCAACACACATCTGTTTTTAAGATATAGGTTGTTTAAAGTTTTTGATAAAATTACAAGTTGATTAGATACAGGCTGTCAAAATAACCTCCAAAAACGTATAAAAAATAATATTTTTTTTTAAATAAGTTTTGGCTACTTATTCTTTTAATAAATATCACTAATATTTTAATATTATGTGCCGCTAGAAACTTGTTTTTATTAACAAAAAATATAAAATAAACATTGCGTTTAATATGGCATTCATAAAAATTTATACCCAAAAGATAGTTTTTCTAAAAAAAATGACCGACTAATATTTTTCAAAATAATTTTTCTTTCAATTTATTACTCTTGTTCTAATACATAACCTTACCCAATTTCATATTTTTACTGCATTTTTTTAAAAAGTTATTATCAAAAAAGTTTAAAAAAATTGCCAAATTTGATGCTCTGTATCTCGACAAAGAAACAGTTTTGACCCATGCATTATAGGAATTTTTTTATCGGACATGACCTCCTCTAAACATTGCGTTTAATATGGCATTCATAAAAATGTATACCAAAAAAATAGTTTTTTTCAAAAAAAAATTGACCGACTAATATTATTCAAAATAATTTTTCTTTCAATTTATTGCTCTTGTTCTAATACATAACCTTACCCAATTTCATATTTTTACTGCATTTTTTAAAAAAGTTATATTATCAAAAAAGTTTAAAAAAATTGCCAAATTTGATGCTCTGTATCTCGACAAAGAAACAGTTTTGACACATGCATTATAGGAATTTTTTTATCGGACATGACCTCCTCTAAACATTGCGTTTAATATGGCATTCATAAAAATGTATACCAAAAAAATAGTTTTTTTCAAAAAAAAATTGACCGACTAATATTATTCAAAATAATTTTTCTTTCAATTTATTACTCTTGTTCTAATACATAACCTTACCCAATTTGATATTTTTACTACATTTTTTAAAAAGTTATTATCAAAAAAGTTTAAAAAAATTGCCAAATTTGATGCTCTGTATCTCGACAAAGAAACAGTTTTGACACATGCATTATAGGAATTTTTTTATCGGACATGACCTCCTCTAAACATTGCGTTTAATATGGCATTCATAAAAATGTATACCAAAAAAATAGTTTTTTTCAAAAAAAAATTGACCGACTAATATTATTCAAAATAATTTTTCTTTCAATTTATTGCTCTTGTTCTAATACATAACCTTACCCAATTTCATATTTTTACTGCATTTTTTAAAAAAGTTATATTATCAAAAAAGTTTAAAAAAATTGCCAAATTTGATGCTCTGTATCTCGACAAAGAAACAGTTTTGACACATGCATTATAGGAATTTTTTTATCGGACATGACCTCCTCTAAACATTGCGTTTAATATGGAATCATAAAAATTTATACCAAAAAAATAGTTTTTTTTCTAAAAAAAATTGACCGACTAATATTATTCAAAATAATTTTTCTTTCAATTTATTGCTCTTGTTCTAATACATAACCGTACCCAATTTCATATTTTTACTGCATTTTTTAAAAAGTTATTATTAAAAAAGTTTAAAAAAATTGCCAAATTTGATGCTCTGTCTCTCGACAAAGAAACAGTTTTGACCCATGCATTATAGGAATTTTTTTATCGGATGTGACCTCCTCTAAACATTGCGTTTAATATGGCATTCATAAAAATTTATACCAAAAAAATAGTTTTTTTCAAAAAAAAATTGACCGACTGATATTATTCAAAATAATTTTTCTTTCAATTTATTACTCTTGTTCTAATACATAACCTTACCCAATTTCATATTTTTACTACATTTTTTAAAAAGTTATTATCAAAAAAGTTAAGTTTTGACCATGCATTATAGGAACTTTTTTATCAGACATGAGCTCCTCTATCACCTGTTGCCCTATGGCCCCTAAGTTATGGGACACCCTGTATAGATCCCACAAGAGAAGGGAACATCTAATTCTAAGCGATCAACAAGTTATAAGATGTAAAATGAACTAATAAAAATGATAAATAAATAAATAATTCTGTAAAGAAAAAACTACGAATTTAGATATTGCAAAAATTAGACAACTTACCCACTAACGAAGAAGAAGGCTGTGGCAACTATCGAGGCAACTATGACGGCGGTATCGGAAAATGGCAACAAGTATATTCCATAAAATAGCAAAATTTGAAAACAACTGAGGTAGAGCAACATTACCCCTAAAAAACGAACAAAAAGGTTTGTTATTTAAAGCTTGTACAAAAAGTGTACACTATTGTTAGAATTATATAATAACTTGGTTACCAAAATTTTTTTAAATATTTCTCACATAATATGAATACACAAGTACCGAATAAATGATATAGTGATACAAGACGCTAGCGCTACCAAGTCCACTTCCAATCCCTGGCTTCGCATGCGTAGATCTACCAATATTATTTACCTCATGTATTAGAATCGATGTACAGGGTGATTTTCACTTAAATGATTCTAACCACATGAAAATAGAAAGTTTCAAAAACCTAACCTAACGAAACCTAATCAGATCTAACCGAACCGAACCAAAGCAAACTAAACCAATATTTTTTTTCAAAAAAAAAACTTTCCTGACTTCCTACCTGGGATGCTAGAGGATGTGAATCCGAACCGGACCGTACCGAACCGAACCTATCCAAACCTAACCCTACCCAACTAAACCTAATTAGCTTGTCTAACGAACTGTCACGATCAGCTGTTTTTCGATCCAAGATGGTCGCCATGGGACAAACAAAGCGTTTTCCCATAAGCCGCAATGTTAACAAAAACGTAATTTTTAAAAAAAGTGAAACGATTTAACTTACAACAAAGATGCTGTTTTAAGTATTGAACCTTTGTACACATGGGAAAAATGCGTTTTTCTTAAAAAAAATCAATTGAAGCCAGTAAATCTCAAATAAAAGGGACTATGTTTTGTTCAAAAGTCAGGTTATGTTTTTATTTACTTTTGTTTTTTTTTTACTTTTTTTCCAGTTTTTTACTCAGTTTGAATCATTATTATTAGTTTCTGTGCTGTTATGAATTGTGGCAGCTGGGGAGAGCTTGATAATGTTAGTTTTGATGGAATGCCAAGTATGTTGACCTTAAAAAATCATCTTGATTTAAATGAACTAGGTATCAGCTCAAAGAAGGGAAAAGAAAGTGGATAAGTGCTCTATTACCTGACTTAACAGAGGATAAATTGAAATAGTCGAAAGTTTTTTGTCAGGTTTGTTTTGGATAAATGTGCAACTGCCATTTTGGCAACATTTTCTATTGGGATCTTTTTTTGTGCTTGAGTGGACCTTTTGCAGAAGTGTAACATAGAATTGTGTTAAACTGTAAGAAATATTTCACTAAGGTTTTTTTTACTATTCTAGGCAATACAATACAGCAATGATCATGACTGGGTCTCTCCTGAATATCCATTCATCCATTGTTTCAAAACGGTTGAAAAATTTTAAAAATGATGGTTGAAAAAAGGGTCCCGAGAAGAAAGAAAAGGAAAACAATATGAGGTTAAAGTGTGAATAATGAGCTGAACCAAATTTGTACACCATCCTACAGAACCTTAAATAAACTTTTGGTAGTGTAGCGTCCTGTATAGTGTCGAGTGAAGTCCTGTATCATCAAAGTTTCTTTTTCTTTAATAAATATTTATTTTACAGACCTCAAAACAGTTTAGAATAAACTGGTGAGTTTGACAGTCTCCCTAACTCAAACCTCTTTTTATCTTAAACTATTTTGGTGCAAATTTTCCTTTATTTCTATGCTTTTTGACACCTAAAACTTGTACACCGTAAAATTTGTATAGTATCTGACTGGACCTACTACAAGTCCTGTTGTGAAATTTCTCCGGTACTGTACTGAGCTTATTAGCAAAAAAAATTTTTTTGCCATCATTAATAATAGATGGATAAAAAAGTAATCTTTGTTGACTTTGATGACCACAAGAAAAACAAATAAGTTCTCTCAGATATTTTTTTCAATTTCTCTCAAAAAAATTTGGGTTCTAATACTCCTAATGGGTCATAGCTGTTACGCCCAATTGTAGAGTAGAGTATATGTTTATTTGCATAAACTTTTAGATACATAATTGAGCAAATATTGTTACAAAAAAACAGTAATAAAAGTAATAGTAACAGTAGTAATACAACAGCGAATATTGTACTGTTGTAAAATTTGAACAGTACTTACTGTTGTGAGCTGATGAATTTGACCGTACTTAAGCCGTATGTATTATAGTTCATGGAAAATCATATGGTGATGTACTGTGTGTGAGGCCAATGACAAGAAAAAACTATATTTTAATTTTGCAAGTTTTTTTTTTATATAATGTTTACTTATATTTTTTTAAATAAACATATTTTGTAAAGTACTTATTAGAAGTTTGCTTGACCAACCTTGGTTGGAACTTATATGTGCATATTGATCTGTTGGACTGACCTACCTATAAGTTGTGCCTCTTTTTCATTTTACTACTGGAGGGTTAAAACAATTAAACCACGGATCACCTTTGTTAAGATGATCCGTGATTAAACTTTGTCTAAACCTAAAAATCATAGTGAAATATTTTTCACAGTTTAATGCTATAGAAGGCCTATTACTTAGCAAAAGGTTTAGTCAAGTACAACAAAAGATCTTAATAGAAAACCTGAATCTGATGAGGAAAGTTTAGTCTATTTCAATTTCGTCTCTGTTAAGTGAGCCTTGAAGTGAGCTCTTTGAATAGAACTACTTTCCCCTACCTTGGGCTGATAGTTCATTGATTCATTGGTCAAAAAACTTCAAAAACCTTTGGGGGGCCCCAGAGGTCTCATGATGTACTTTATGCTATTTTTCTGTTTACTCATGAAATATATGGAAAATATCTAAAAAAATATGTGGTTTGGGGGGTCCGGCCCCCTAGCCCCCCGCCCCCTTGGTGCGCCCATGTAATAATTCAAAATAAGTGAAAAAACTAGAAAAAAAGTTAAAAAAAAAACAAAATAAACAAAAACATAACCTACTTTTTTGAAGAAAACATGGTCCCTTTTATTTCAGATTTTCTCGCTTTAGTTTAATATTTTTAAGAAAAACTCATTTTTCTCATATGCACAAAGGATCTATTCTTAAAACTGATTAATTTTTGAGACTAAAGCTCTTGTCGTTTTTGTAAAATTTACGTTTTTGTTAACATTACGGCTTATGGGAAATCGGTTTGTTTGTCCCATGGAAGACATCTTGGATTTGATCATATGTTTTGTTAGACAGCCCTATTAGCAGTACGTGTTGTAGTTTAGTTTGGTTAGGTTAGGTTTGGTTCAGTTTAGTTAGGTTCGGTTTGGTTCGGTTCGGATTCACATCCTCTAGGATCCCGGGCAGGAAGTCAGGAAAGTTTTTTTTGAAAAAAATTATTGGTTCAGTTTCCTTCGGTTCGGTTAGATTTGATTAGGTTTTGTTAGGTTAGGTTTTTGAAACTTTCTATTTTCATGTGGTTAGAATCATTCAAGTGAAAATCACCCTGTATGCATCTATTCTAAGACATGAGGTAAATAATATTGGTAGATCTGCGCTTGCGAAGCCAGGGATTGAAAGTGGACTTGGTAGCGCTAGCGTCTTGTATATAGTGATAACTCGACAGTAGAGCGGTAATTCCACGTTGCTATGTAATTTTTTTAATTACAAACAAAGTACTGCAGGTTGCTGCATGCAATACAAAAGGCATTGTTATGACATTTTAATAACAGAAACAGAATACTTATTTAATCCAAAAAGCGTCATGAGTCGTTTTGGGGATATTTCAGAACGAGAAATCGACGAAAATGTATCTAAAACTTTACCGAAAAACACTGAAAAAGGGAAAAAAGCATCTGGAGGCAGTTTATGTTATTATAAATTATTGTTTTATCTAAAATTTTTTTTTATATATACAAGGTGTTTCACGAACATCGAAACTGAGCCCTTTTTGAGTATTTAGAGTGCCAATTTGTAGAAACACTCGGAAACTTCGATTTGGTTTGCGAGGGGGACAGTTTTTGGCTATCTTGAAATTTTTGTAGCACGAACCCCCTTTGAGGGGTATACTTTACCCCTATATTTTGTATAGGGAAAGAGAATCTAGTGATACGTTGTCGTGTCCGAGCGTTTCTCCAAATTCGCACTCTAAATACCCAAAAAGGCCTCTGTTTCGATGTTCGTGAAACACCGTGTATAAATTTTAAGTGTAGAAAGAACTTTCCATTTAAGTAAATGTCTGATGATGGTTTGAATAAACTGAAACGTCACAAACGAACAAACAAGAGATTTTTATTGACCGATTCCCAGGATTTTTAATAGTTATTTAAACAACAAGGTTTGAAAACGACTCTTTGCACACGATGGAGACAGTTTGGTACAAGTCGAGGGAGTGTGCAAAGAGGTTTTCAAACGAGTTTTTTACAATATTTTTTATACGTGTTAGCTCCCGCTAAATTTCGCGGTTGTTTATATATTTTTAAAACCACACAATTGTATGAAGGGCAGAGTGCATTTCGCGTATTTGGACATGCGCACCAACAACCAGTGAGATCCTTTGTCGACCGCCTCGAGAAAATGGCGTGTTAATTTCGTTCTCCAACTATTTCAAATATCTACACCTGAAAGTGCTCGATTTTTGTGTACTGAAGCATAGAACTAGAAACTTCAGCCCTTCAGCTACGTGGTGACATCATTAGATCCAATCAGGGGCCCCTTAGAAGCGGAGAATTTGGCTGCAAACTGGTGAGTGCCTTTGATTCTAATTACCGTTGTGTGACACCAATATTTTACCTATGGACGTTTGATTATTTCGTAATTTCATATCAATTTATTTATGTTTGCTCGCGCTTTCATTAATTAAATTATACAGTCCATTGCATTTATCGTTTTTCTTACTGCGGGCATAACAATACGACTGCTAATAAAGAAGGAAAAGTCAAATTTTAATTTAACTTGTTTTTATTTCCGACATTTTTACAACAAAACTTTAAAAATTCAACAATTTTTTGACGTCTTTAATCAACAAAACATACGAGCAGTGACGGTTGCTACGGAACTAAGCCAACTTATATTGATGGGTTACACAAAAACTAAAATCACAATGACGGGAGACCCGTATGCAGAAATGACATAGGCGTGCGCAAAAATGACATAAGCGTGTGCAAAACGTTTTGCACACAGCGTGCGCAAAATGCCATTTTCAGATCGTGTTCTCCGTGCGCAAAACCCCCTTTTACAAGACAGTCGTATAAAAAATAATTTACAGTTTCAACGGTCAGGAATTATATTACAGTAAGTTAGCAACACGCTTTCATAAAAATATATTTTTAATATTTTCTCTTAGAAACTTTCTACACTTCTTTATTTGATATGACAATAATTTACCGAATACCCCTGACCAGCGGAAATTTTGTTTACAGTGTAGAAAAAAATCCTTACCTATATAAATATAAAATCCGTCATAGTTGTTCAAACTCTGCATGTATAGACCACACATCGAGTAGCTTGGAATTATGTATATCAACCATATGAATAAAGAAGGAAATAAATTGATCACAGTCTAAAAAATTACAAAAAATTTCTATTAATTAACTTTTTTAATAAGTGATAGTGGAGCCCAAAATAGAAAGTTTATATAACCAAGATTCAACTCTCTACCCTGTTTTCAAGATATATGATTATCAAAGTTAAAATATTGAGGGAAAAACGGATTTACAAAAAAATATCTTTTATCGCGAATTAACTATTTATCTAATTTTTATGTTCCAAAAATTTTTAATATTTTAAAATGTGTTTTCTCAATAAGTGATTAGCGGCCAGAAGTAATTTACCTTAGTGAAAATGTAAGTGAACCTGCCATACAGACTGTCAGATATGTCCCTTTCGACAGTTTTTCTGTTCTTTTTCACCTCATGCAATGTGAGGAAGAGGAGTATTGGCCAAGGTGTGAGACACATCACGCTATAGTGATACCTAAAAATAAGTCAAAATATTTTAAAGTTTTTTCTACAACCGTTGACTCAATAACCGAACCGAACCGAACCGAACCGAACCGAACCAAACCGAACCGAACCGAACCGAACCGAACCGAACCGAACCAAACCGAACCGAACCGAAACATTTTAAAGTTTTTTCTACAACCGTTGACTCAATAACTGTTAATCAATCAACGTTACAACTATTGCCATAGTCGTATGCTTACAAAAACTGCACTTTTTTCCAGTGGCGGCTGGTGACGTTATAAATTGGGGGGGGGGGCAGAAATTTATATTGCATGAAAAAGGAAATAAAAAAAATTTAATTAGCATTTTACAAACAAGCAGCTACTTGGTGTAGTTTTTAGTTTATTTGTTTATATACAGGGTGTCATTAAAAGTTTGTAACAAACTTTGACAAGTGATAGTACACATAAAAATAAGAAAAAAAGTTTATATGAACATAGGTCCTAAAATGCATAGTAGGGGAGCTACGGGCACCAAAAGGGTTAATATCGAAAATGGTTTTTTTATACAGCAACTTTAAAAAACTATGGAATTTTACAAAAAATTGCAAATATTAATTAATTTTGACCCTTCACATTGTGGTAAGGTAAAAAAATAATTACTTAACTCAAAAGGGTACTTTTGGTAGAGGTGGGGGGTTTTTATAACAAGAATTTTTTTTTGTATTGCATTTTTTTACATTTTGAGTCCATTTTTAAAAACTACTCCCTTTTTTAAGTAAAAAAGGTACTCTTGTCTAAAGTCGCCCAGAGCAACGGTTACGAGATAATTGAGCGTAAAGATTATGGAAGGTACTAAAAAAAAATAATCGTATTTTTTTGCGTATTTAATTTTATACAAAAATTTAAAAATACTGAGTAAAAGTAACTGTAAAAGTTACTGTATAAAAAAATAGTAGTTTACCTAACTAGTGCGGAAAGTGCCTCTTTTCCGCACGCGATTGCAGATGGCCAAACGACGAGATAGCGGAGTTTGGCCAGCAATCAAGTGCGGAAAAGACACTTTACGCACGAGTTAGGTACACTATTTTTTCTATAAGCGTGAGGAAAAAACTAAAAATTAATCAGAAAATTATTTATATTCAAAACGTTTTAATCAAATCAATTATTATTATTCACATTCTAGCGACTTCTAGAACTGACTGGGGTAGATCTTCGTCCGAAGAATCCATTGAAAATCTGATTTTTTTGTTTGAAAAATTCAAAAGACGCTTGTATCTGCAAAATTGGCTTTGTTTTGACAGTTTGTCTGTACTTTGTTGCTATGGTGATTTAAGATGCCAAATCTAAAACCACTAGTGTTCATTGTTGTTTGACATTGACAATGACGATATTTATACCGGGGAGGTTTAAAACTTATAATTTGAACCTATTTTACTGAAAACTTTATTTTATCGAAAATATTGAAAATATAGCAGAATTTTAGTCAATTTGAATATTTTTAGGATATTTCGTGTGCTAGGAAAGATACAAATGTATTTTGAACGGTATAAATGTTATAGAACACCTCAAAATCGTAACAAATTAACTTTTCCGCGCTAGTGCGAAAAAAATATTTTTCCGCACTAGTGCGGAAAAGTGACACTGTCCACACTAAAATGCGTGCGAAAAAGTGGACTTTTCCGCACGCTTATAGAAAAAACCATTTTAGATATTAACCCTTTTGGTGCCCGTAGCTCCTCTACTATGCATTTTAGGACCTATGTTCATATGAACTTTTTTTCTTATTTTTATGTGTACTATCACCTGTCAAAGTTTGTTACAAACTTTTAATGACACCCTGTATAAAGTATATTCGCCCTTCTTTTACATGCACAAAGTGCTCGGATTAGCACTAGTTTCAGACCATTGATTTAGAGGTATAGATAAGGAAACAGAGAGTGCTGAGCAAAAATCAAATCTAAAATATTTTTCCGCACTAGTGCGGAAAAGTTACACTGTCCACACTAAAATGCGTGCGAAAAAGTGGACTTTTCCGCACGCTTATAGAAAAAACCATTTTAGATATTAACCCTTTTGGTGCCCGTAGCTCCCCTACTATGCATTTTAGGACTTATGTTCATATGAACTTTTTTTCTTATTTTTATGGGTACTATCACCTGTCAAAATTTGTTACACACTTTTAATGACACCCTGTATAAAGTATATTCGCCCTTCTTTTACATGCACAAAGTGCTCGGATTAGCACTAGTTTCAGACCATTGATTTAGAGGTATAGATAAGGAAACAGAGAGAGAGTGCTGAGCAAAAATCAAATCTAAAATATTTTTCCGCACTAGTGCGGAAAAGTTACACTGTCCACACTAAAATGCGTGCGAAAAAGTGGACTTTTCCGCACGCTTATAGAAAAAACCATTTTAGATATTAACCCTTTTGGTGGCCGTAGCTCCCCTACTATGCATTTTAGGACCTATGTTCATATGAACTTTTTTTCTTATTTTTATGTGTACTATCACCTGTCAAAGTTTGTTACAAACTTTTAATGACACCCTGTATAAAGTATATTCGCCCTTCTTTTACGTGCACAAAGTGCTCGGATTAGCACTAGTTTCAGACCATTGATTTAGAGGTATAGATAAGGAAACAGAGAGAGAGTGCTGAGCAAAAATCAAATCTTCTGTCTCATGTGATATTTTTTTGTTTAAATCATTTTATCACATAATTGTTACTTCTATTGTAGCACATATCTCCAAAAAATTTTGATTTTCTATTGCAATTTTCAAGGAAGTTATAATAAAAAATCGAAAAAAATCCTTAACTTTGACACCCAGTATTTAAAAAATAAAAAGGTTTAATGCAAAGTGGACTGGGAAAAATATTCTTCATTTGACCTTCTCTACCACGCCTTAAAGTTTAGTACATCATTAAAATTACACCCTGTATTTTAATATTTTTATACAGTGTGTCCACGTAAGTTGGCGGCATATGGGAAACTTTTTTATTATTAGCTTTACGAAAAAAAGTTATTCTTCATAAAAAGTTCTGCATGGTCCAAAACCTAAAATGCAACCATCAGATGTTAAATTTTTTTAGTCATATTACGAGGTTTGTCAAAAAATATGATTTTTGCTCTAGAGTAAAGTACCTTTCTTTTTGACAATATCGAAAATTGTTATAAAGAAAAGATGTTTAGAATTAAAAATAGCTTTCAAATATTCAACATTGTTTATTTACATTAATATTTTTGTCTACATTTTCTCTGCGATTACGTTGGAAATTTAAGTTTGCACATTAATGCATAATTAATCTAGGATGCAAATAATAATAATGTAAATAAACAATGTTGAATATTTGAAAGCTATTTTTAATTCTAAATATCTTTTCTTTATAACAATTTTCGATATTGTCAAAAAGAAAGGTACTTTACTCTAGAGCAAAAATCACATTTTTTGACAAACCTCGTAATATGACTGAAAAAATTTAACATCTGATGGTTGCATTTTAGGTTTTGGACCATGCAGAACTTTTTATGAAGAATAACTTTTTTTCGTAAAGCTGATAATAAAAAAGTTTCCCATATGCCGCCAACTTACGTGGACACACTGTATAAGTTATTTATTGTTACAATTCTAATTTTGATTTTTGAAGATGCCAAAGTTCACCAGTCACAAATATCAGGCACCGAAATTAGTACAAAAAATGCAGATCAATATCATAATCAACAACAAAAATATATGTATAGATCCTGTCAGTCCTTATTGGTCCTGTTCAGGTTTAAAAAATACCTAACCAAACCTTACTAAAATTTTTATATTCCTGCTGAGTTCTTAAAGGTAAGTCCTACCAGGTCCTGATTCTTATTGGTCGTTAACAGTATTAACATATTGATCAACCCATCGGTTAATTTCTTCGGTGCAAATAGTTGTTTTGCAATTAAATATTTTGGGATAACGCTTCTAAAAACTTTTTTTAGGAAAAACCTTTAAATTTAAAAAAAATTTAAAATTTTTGAAAAATTCTTAAAACCTTAAAATGATAAATTTTTAAAAAAATTCTTAAAACCTAAAAATTCTCAGAATATATTTCAACACTCGACTCAATGGACTCAGGTCTACTACTGACTACAAATAGTTAGCAAAGTCATATCGCAAGAAAATTGCGTAAAGTATTTTTTCTATAAGCGTGCGGAAAAGTCCACTTTTCCGCACGCATTTTAGTGTGGAAAGTGCCACTTTTCCGCACTAGTGCGGAAAAAGTAAATTTGTTACGATTTTGAGGTGTTCTATAACATTTAGACCGTTCAAAATACATTTGTATCTTTCCTAGCACACGAAATATCCTAAAAATATTCAAATTGACTAAAATTCTGCTATATTTTCAATATTTTCGATAAAATAAAGTTTTCAGTAAAATAGGTTCAAATTATAAGTTTTAAACCTCCCCGGTATAAATATCGTCATTGTCAATGTCAAACAACAATGAACACTAGTGGTTTTAGATTTGGCATCTTAAATCACCATAGCAACAAAGTACAAACAAACTTTCAAAACAAAGCCAATTTTGCAGATACAAGCGTCTTTTGAATTTTTCAAACAAAAAAATCAGATTTTCAATGGATTCTTCGGACGAAGATCTACCCCAGTCAGTTTTAGAAGCCGCTAGAATGTGAATAATAATAATTGATTTGATTAAAACGTTTTGAATATAAATAATTTTCTGATTAATTTTTAGTTTTTTCCTCACGCTTATAGAAAAAATAGTGTACCTAACTCGTGCGTAAAGTGTCTTTTCCGCACTTGATTGCTGGCCAAACTCCGCTATCGCGTCGTTTGGCCATCTGCAATCGCGTGCGGAAAAGAGGCACTTTCCGCACTAGTTAGGTAAACTACTATATTAGACATTTTTGAATATTCTGTGTTTTTTAAATATTTTATCAAAAAAAGTATAATCGGAAGCCGAGTTGTACGGCGCCCAATGTTTTTTTAATCTAATTCGTCTATAAAAGACGTAACGAAGAGGAGAATGATTAAAAAAAAATCGTGTTACTTATATTATTTATGGACTTATTAATTATATTATTTATGACTATGTTAAAAGTCATTTTATTTATTTTTATTTTAGTTTTATTTTTATTTTACTCCGCCACTGCCTACATCTACGATTAAACCGCACCTATCACAGACATACGTAGTAAAGCAACAACCCGGCGTTGCCAAATAAGAATAAAACCAAAACAAAACACGTTTTGTATCTCTTTCCCACTCACTAAATTTTGTTTTGCATACCGTTCCAAAACAAAAACGAATTTATGAATGAAATACGAGCCTATTCCAAGTCTACTACTTGAAGTTAATGTTTCAGACTAACATGGCCCTGAATAAATACCGTCGATTTTATAATTAACTGTGCACATTTAAATACGTTGACATATGAACTTCGATTACAAATAAAATCTTTAGGGCCACATAGACCGTACTCAAAAATTCTAAAAATTAACCAAAATTTTAGTTTAAGTAATAAAAAATTATACGATGCTGAAAACTGGTTGTGCGGTTGTGAAAAAAGAAATGCTTTTTTTTGCTTTATTTGTCTTATTATGAACAATCCACGAAGTGATCCTGCGTGGGTGGCAAAGGGAATGTGTAATATCAAGCACTTTAGTAAGAAGTTCAAGACACAAAGTAAGTGCTATATATTTAAATAACCACATAGAATTTTTTATGCTAGGCAAGACTGATATTAGGTGCCAATTGAATAGTGCCTATAGACAAAACGTTACCAAACATAATGAAAATGTGGCAAAAAATAGACATATACTTAGTAGGTTAATAGACTGTTTAAAATTCTGTGGGATTTTTGAGGTTGCTCTACGGAGCCATGATGAGTCTGAAACTGGTGCTAATTCGAGCACTTTGCGCATGTAAAATAAGGGCGAATAGACTTTATCTATAAACAAATAAACTAAAAACTACACCAAGTAGCTGCTTGTTAGTAAAATGTTAAAATAAAATTGTTTAGGAAAGTTTTTTTTTATCTCCTTTTCCATGCAGTATAAATTTCTGCCCCCCTTATAACGTCGCCAGCCGCCACTGGTTTTTACAACTGTAATAAGATTTTAATTTGGTGTTAGGAAAGTTTGCAACTTTCAACAAGGCCAACACAAAAATAGAGGCCATGACCCTGAAAAAATCAGCTGTTCTCCGGGGGCTGATTTTTACATTGGGTCTTATGGGAGGACAGACGTTTTTTATGATATTTTCAAAATGGCACTACAGATTTTGACGAAATTTTAGTGAAATATTCTCAGACACCATCCCCATATTTCACCAAACTTTTGTAAGGATGCAAGATGATTAAAAGGTTGAAATCTTCAAAATTTAGCATTTCTTATTTTGAATTCAAATTACCCGCCATGTACCACATGCCAACTGTTATATTTGACATGTATTTGACTTTGTCATCTGTGTTTGTCACATTCGCTTCTGTTTTAAATTTAATTTTAGTGTGAGCTAATGAAGCGGCTCTGAAAAATTAAGGATTACTATACATTTAAAAAAAAATTGTTTTTCAAGAATATAGTAAAAACAATCTTAAAACCAGCTTTATTTTTAAAAAAATCAAATATTCATGAACCGTCATTCCAACTTCAATATTTTAAATAGTGATGGGATCACTCGAGTGAAAAATCCTCGGTCATTCGAGGATCGATATCCTCGGTATGTTTCGAGGATTTTTCTCGATCCTCGATGATTTCCGTCACATGAAACCACCTAAGACATTTCGTATGTGCCGTCTGCCGTGCATTTTGTTTTGTTTTGTATAGACTGAGGAAAGGATAACCTTTTAATTATTTTAAATCGCTCGAGTTTCCTCAATTCTCAATTACACTCAAAATAGGTATTTTATATAGAATTATTTTTTTATCATTATTTATATCTAGAGTAAAAATTAAAAATAAAGCGATTAGCCTAAAACCGCCTTTGTAACGTGTAGTTTGTAGTTCCCCGAAATTTTATTTTAGCTTGAAACGTTGCCAAGTTGCCACAAAACAAAAAAACTCAAAATCCTTAAACTCAGAAACCCACAAAACCACGTTTTTCAAATATTCTTATGAGAAATAAAAAAAACGAAAAACCAAACCTTCAAAATGTTATTTATATAGCAATTAAATCGATTATTAATTGTTTACACACCATTATGTTTTCCAGAAGACAACTATTGGCAACAATGCACTGAAGGCAAATCTCCGGGCTATGTTACACAACCACACAGCCGAAAGTAAACATCAAAAACAAAACATTCATTAAATTATGGCCGAGGATTCCTCGAACGAATGATCATCCGATTATTAAAATCCTCGAGGATCGATACTCGAGGATTGAAATTACCCGATTATGCCCATCACTAATTTTAAAGACAATCAGCTGTGTCGTGACGCAACCATCAAAAAAAAAATCAGCCCCGGATGTGACGTCAACAAAGTGGAGGATCGTGGCCCGTCCGTTTTGATAGCCCTGCTTTCAACTGTAATCAATGGCAAGGCTGAAAATGCGCATGCGTTAAATTTATTGACATTTAACTGATAGTCTTCCCTTACCCTAATCTATCGTTTAGCATCAAATTCGGATCAGTGTTGGGTACATCCCAAAATATGGCTCCCAGTATCAGGGACAAGCTGGCTGACATAATTATCAAAGTCAGCCAGCTGATGAAGGTGTTTGGTTGGGTGTATACCATGGCTTTCCTGAAAATATAAATAAATTTTATTAAAATGAAAAACAAGACATTTGTACAAAACCAACTACAATTAATACATAATTTTTTTTTATTACAAAAAATCGAGCCTCTTGAATATTTGTGAAATGTTATAGTATACTGTGGGATTGCGTTGCAGTGAATGATAGCAAGATAGTTTTTGAATAGGGAGTTTTTTGAACGTAGTGGTAATTAAAATTGATTTTTGTATTTGGGGATACTTAAAGGATAAAGTTTATTCTACTACTCATAATACGATAGAAGAACTTGAAGCAGCTGTTGTTCAAGCCATAGAAGAAATTCCTGAACAAATGGTTAAAGATGCATGCATGTCTCTATTTCATCGATGCAGGATTTGCATGAATAACAACGGTGGAATTTTCGAACATTTGCTTGCAATTCAGTGCTTTGTTATCGGTTTTTAGTTTTATTTTAAATTAAATTATAAATGCAAGCTTTTGTTTCAGAAATAAAAGATAGATTTTAAGAAATTGTATTATTTCTTAGCCAGAGAAAAAAGAAAAAATAAGAGCTTTAAAGAATTGCATATAAATCAAATAAATGGAAAAGTTTTGAAAGGTAGTTACGTAGGTATGACAACAAACACAACTACGGCATTTGTTTCACAGCCAACTAAGTGAAATTTTTTAAATAAATTCACATTTTTCGTCATCCAAAGATAAGCTTATTATACACGGTTGAAAAGCTCCTTTTATGCTCTATTTATTGAAGTATAAATCCAATATGGCGGTCATAAGAAAAAACAAAATTGGATATGGTTACAAAAAAACTAGAAGGCCTAGAAAAATACTCTGCCAATATATGGGCCCCTAAGCTCACACTAGGTACTATAGTTATAGTGTACGTGTGAGCTAATATAACTAAAAACTGAAATATATTTTATTCAACTCCAGACTAAATTACCTTTTGTTTGATACCACACAAGCCATGTTTTGACTTAAACTCAAAATTTTTTAAATCTACCCCCACCCTTAAAAACACAAAAACTAAAATGTATTTTGTTAAACTCCGGACTCAATTACCTTTCGTTTGATATCACACACGCCATATTTTCACTTACACTATACCCCACCCTTTTTTTTAAATAAATTAAAATGTATTTTGTTTAACTGCAGACTCAATTACCTTTCGTTTGATATCACACACGCCATATTTTCACATAAACTCTAATTTTTGAAATCTACCCCCACCCTTTTATTGGGTTTGTGTTCGGTGGATTTTGTTCATTTTTAAATTGGACCATCTCGACCCAAGACCCAGCCTAGGTACCAAATTTCATTAAAATCGGTCAAGCGGTTTTTGAGTTATGCACGTTAGTCGTTACAGACATACAGACAGACAGGCATACAGACAGACAGACAGACAGACAGGCAGACAGACGGCGCAACAAAAAAGTTTCAAAATCATCTGAAACGCAAAGATATATAAAAAATTTTGAAATCGGAGCAACTTTTTTTTTCTCGAAAAAATTAGGATCACCATAGCTCACACTACTATAGTATAGTATATGTGTGAGCTAAAAGTTGTTATTCAATTCGCCGTAGTTGCTTATACAAAACTACCAAATATCATTAAATTTGTTTGCAAGATGACGGCAATATTTCAATTTTTCAAAAAACACAATTTTTCGTTTTTGCTCGATATTTTAAAAAACCTTGTAGATATTTTTAATTTTGATACGGCATCTGATTAGGCTTAAAATAGCGCAACTTTTTTCTCTTTTAAACAAATTCGTATCTCTTACAGTTTCAGAAATACCCATGTAGTTGCTTTTATTTGGGACACCCTGTATAGTGTGGAATTCACTTGGAGTGAGCTAATGGGCTAGGAATGTACCAGATCCATCATGAATCCATTTATTTTTAATGCAAAAGACATTTTTTTATCACAATAAATCAATTTATAACGCCCCTGTATATTTATACTTACGTAAATAAAACAAAGGCCTGAGAAAAAACGTTGACATTTTTAACTGTCATCGGTAGTGGAGAGGGAGGACCGGGGTCGCTCATCGGCGGCTGTTTCTGGCGAAATATTTCAGCTAGTTGTTCAATTCTTTGGGAGGACTCCAACATGGCCTCAGCTGAGAGGTCGTCTAACGTTACAAGGTCCACTAAAAAATGATATTGTAATTTTATAATGTTAAATTGTTGCGAGAAAACTATGGTTTATATGTCACTACCTCAGAATTTCAACGTTCCATAGACATAGGGTTTTAGTGTAAAAATAGAACCTTGTACTCAGTGGTGGCTGCTACAGCCCAAAACTAGACAACAAATAGTATTTTTAATTGATCTATTTAAAAAAAGTTCAATCTTCTCTTACGATTGTCTAGTTGTTTTTATTATCTGTGGTTAACAGCAAGCGATTAATTGAACTTGTTTAGCGTAAATAATTACAAGCCTACAAGCGACGTACGGTGGTCAGCTTGTCGGTTCTGAACGACCGAAATTATTTTATGGTTTTAATTTTGACAAATTGATGCTGAAAGTTAGGAAATGTCAACTAGCGTTTAAAAAAATGTAATTATAATATACTGTGCATTCTGGAGGTGGTACAGTCGCCTCCAAAAATAATGTTGCATATCGTTTTTTTCCTCTTAAGCAAAAAACTTCAAAAATTGATGATGATGATTCATATGTGAGTGGGCCTTGCAGCCCTTCCACTGCGACCACCAGTGGGTCTATTGTGGCTCACTTTTGAGTGGTTTCTCACCACTGTATGCCTAATCCTCCAAAAAGGCCGGCTATCAGTTTGGGTGAGACACTGTTCAGATCTTCTGAGTCGATCTGAGGTTTACCGAAAGTATTCTGACGTAAACGTGCAATAGCCGGACATTCGCACAGTACATGTCTGACTGTTTCGTCATCCTCCATACAGAGTCTACATTCGGTCTCTTCTGTTAGTCCCATTCTGTGCATGGGCACTCTCAGTCGACAGTGACCCGTATAAAGACCAGTCACTATACGTATCTCCTGTCTGGTAAGTCCAAAAATTGATACTTTGAGAGTGTTTGTACGTAACTAGCTTATAGCTTTTTTTATTTAACATAGCTTTTTTATAAAAATTTAACTAAATTTATTAATCTTGCTATACTATATATCAATTTTTTACCACGCACTGATATTCTTTCTCGTAGTCTTTATATTCACTATTTTCACATCCATAGTTCAAAATGGATTGATTTTTATCCTGTGAAACCGGTGTTTTGTGCCACATTTTAAATAAATTACGTCGGCCAATCCCATGCGCCAACGCTGAAACAATAAAGCATAGCTAATACAGCGGCAAGAAGCGGCAGCTGAATGTAGCACCTATACAACCCTTGATACATGATTGAAATAATAAAGTCACAAACGCAATTGATACGTAACGATCCAGACTTTTTCAGTCCAATTATTTGAAAAATTATAATAAATCAATACACAACTTTTATCTAATTTTTTTAGTAAGCAAATTAAACTTTTTTAAGACTTGTGGTTATGATAGAAAATAGTTCGATATTGAGGTTTCAATCGTCTAAATTAGACAAGCTGACCTCCGTGCGACGCGCCCTAAAAATTAACCAACATTTTGGTGCAACTAGCGCGGAGGGGTGTTCCAAAAAAACTTATAATAAAAAATTTAATAAAAAATTATACGATGCTGAAAACTGGTTGTGCGGTTGTGAAAAAAGAAATGCTTTTTTTTTTGCTTTATTTATATAGTTATGAACAATCCACGAAGTGATCCTGCGTGAGTGGCAAAAGGAATGTGTGATATCAAGCACTTTAGTGAAAAGTTAAGACACAAAGTAAGTGGTACTCATTTAAATAACCACATAGAATTTTCTATGCTAGGCAAGACTGATATTAGGTGCCAATTGAATAGTGCCTATTGGGAAAACATTACGAAAATGTGACAAAAAATAGACATATACTTGGTAGGTTAATAGACTGTTTAAAATTCTGTGGGATTTTTGAGGTTGCTCTACGATGCCATGATGAGTCTGAAACTGGGGCTAATCCAAGCACTTTGCGCATGTAATAGAAGGGCGAATAGACTTTATCTATAAACAACTAAACTAAAAACTACACCAAGTAGCTGCTTGTTTGTAAAATGCTAAAATAAAAATGTTTAGGTAAGTTTTTTATCTTCTTTATTTATCACCAATTTATAATGTAACCAGCCGCCACTGAATATTAGATGTTATTAATAGACCTACATACTTACAGTAATAATCCGACGGATTCTTGTAATTGGGACAAGGATAGTCCACCATCGCGAAATATGGCAACATGTCCCTCCTTCGTCCACTAAACATCGTTCTGCCGGCCGATATCAACAAGATTCTTGACAACATTGTAAAAATTTCGTAGGTCGGGGGATGGAGGGTTAGAATCACTATGCGACCCAAGGAACTACCTCCTGCACCGCCATTTGCCCACTGACGAAGGTACCTGTCAATAAGAAAAATTAGTAGTACGAAAAGGTAGGCCTTAGACCTGGCAAGTAGACCTCGATACAGGTACTTTTTGCCTACCCTCAACGCATCTAGTCCACAGAACATCAGTCTATTTTAGCTCACACTACTACTATACTATAGTAGTGTGAGTTATGGTGATCCTAATTTTTTCGAGAAAAAAAAAGTTGCTCCGATTTAAAAAAATTTTATATATCTTTGCGTTTCAGATGATTTTGAAACTTTTTTGTTGCGCCGTCTGTCTGTCTGTATGTCTGTCTGTCTGTCTGTGTGTCTGTCTGTAACGACCAACGCGCATAACTCAAAAACGGCTTGCCCGATTTTAATGAAATTTGGTACCCAGGTTGGGTTTGGGGTCCAGATGGTCCCATTTCAAAATGAACAAAATCCACTGAACACAAGCCAAATAAAAGGGTGGGGGTAGATTTCAAAAATTAGAGTTTATGTAAAAATATAGCGTGTGTGATATCAAACGAAAGGTAATTGAGTCTGGAGTTAAACAAAGTACATTTTAGTTTATTTAAAAAGAAGAGTGGGGATAAATTTCAAAAATTTAGTGTTTAAGTGGAAATATGGCGTGTGTGATATCAAACGAAAGGTAATTGAGTCTGGAGTTAAACAAAATACATTTTAGTTTTTAAAAAAAGGGTGGGGGTAGATTTGAAAAATTAGAGTTTACGTCAAAACATGGCTTGTGTGGTATCAAACGAAAGGTAATTGAGTCTGGAGTTCAATAAAATATGCTTCAGTTTTTAGTTATATTAGCTTTCACGTAGATACACTATAACTATAGTATCCAGTGTGAGCTTAGGTGCCCATAGATTGGCAGAGTATTTAAATGAGGAATTCTTCGGTAAACTGCCTTTTTTATTCCCCAGCAATTAAAATAAATATTTTGTTGGATATTTACATAAAAACTAGTTCTAATAATTGAAGAAACATGTGCTGCGTTAGGAGCAAAAATATAAAAAGATATATGTTGAAATACTTCTTTTCTAAATAGAGCAGAAGGCCTTTTTGATCAT
Organism: Aspidapion aeneum; assembly: GCA_963576565.1. Classification (NCBI taxonomy): domain Eukaryota; kingdom Metazoa; phylum Arthropoda; class Insecta; order Coleoptera; family Brentidae; genus Aspidapion; species Aspidapion aeneum. The sequence goes on from OY755042.1 coordinate 114,121,062, forward strand.
TACCTTCCCGTTCCCCAGCTGTGAAACCAATGTTTCTAAAACACTATTTGTCATCTGTCTACTAAGACTTTTCCTATTGGTTGAAAACACTTTAAAGTATAATTTCTTTTAATTAATATGTCTTAAGAAACACATTGTCAAACGCTATTCTTCAATGAATGTCGTTCCCCTAGGTTATGCATCATTACCGTCCGCTCTTTCTTAAAGGCATTTTTCTTGTACTAGATGGCGCTGTACCCAATGGTTTATGGTTAGAAACAGATGGCAAAATCAGATGCTTTTTGCATCTGAACAAAAGTAGAGTTTTTAGCTCACACTACTACTATATAAGTAGTGTGAGCTATGGTGATCCTAATTTTTTCGAGAAAAAAAAAGTTGCTCCGATTTCAAAAATTTTTATATATCTTTGCGTTTCAGATGATTTTGAAACTTTTTTTTTTGCTGTCTGTCTGTATGTATGTCTGTCTGTAACGACCAACCCGCATAACTCAAAAACCGCTAGTCCGACTTTAATGAAATTTGGTACCTAAGTTGGGTCTTGGGCCGTGATGGTTCCATTTAAAAATGAACAAAATCCACCGAACGCAAGCCAAATAAAAGGGTGGGGGTAGATTCCAAAAATTAGAGTTTTTGTGAAAATATGGCGTGTGTGATATCAAACGAAAGGTAATTAAGTCTGGAGTTACACAAAATACATTTTAATTTTTTTTTAAAGGGTGGGGGTAGATTTTAAAAATTAGAGTTTAAGTCAAAATATGGCTTGTGTGGTATCAAACGAAAGGTAATTGAGTCTGGAGTTGAATAAAATATATTTCAGTTTTAAGTTATATTAGCTGACACGTACACTATGACTATAGTATCTAGTGTGAGCTTAGGTGCCCATAGATTGGCAGAGTATTTTTTTTGTGGTGAAAAAGTTATTAAAATTAAAAGTAAGAAAAAATGTATTTTTTACAAAACATGGTAATTACCCCCCCCCCCCTTGTTTTTATTTATTTCTACAAGAAAATTAAGAGTTTTGGTCTTATTTTGTCAAAGAAATAGTACAACAGTATTTAGTCACATTTCTGCTCCATAATCCTAACCTCAATTTATGTACTGAAAGAAAAGCATGTTAAAACGTCACTACCATCCCCATCATTACGGTCTCCAGGAAGACAGTTCAAAAGGGGACGGTAATGACTGAATGGGGACGGTAATTACGTATATAATATGTGTGACAGATTCGCCTTTGTTTTCTGGTTATGTAATTTACTTTTCTTGAAGTGTGAAGTTCTTGTCAAAAAAATATTTTTGTTTTACAAAAATGGATAAGCAGAAAGTCTTGTTAAGTTATTTACTTGTTCCTATTTAGACTTACTTTTAGTTTAAGTATTTGGTTTGTTTAAAAATTAGTTTAATTTGTTTTTGGTTTGCTTAAAACAAGTTTTCTAAAATTAATATATTTTTATAATTCCCTCTAATACTTTACCATTAACCCTATATTGTCATTACCTTCCCCATCTTGTCACTACCATCCCTTTTAATATATTCCTCTGCTTTAAAAATTGATGCACCACTACATCTTGCAAAATAATTTGGAATCATAGGTTGGACCAATATCTTCTTTCAGTATGCAATTTCACTTGGCACATTCATCTTTGCTTTTGAACATTTGGTAAAGAAGTTTAGATATATATTTTAAAGAGATTACATTTTTTCCTGTTTATTCCAAGGCTAATATATAAAATAATTTATAGAAAAATGGCAATGCCTTTTAGGCTTGATTATTACTACTTGTATTGTTGAAATTTAGCACAAATTGATTTATATATTGTGTTTAGGTATTCTACTAACGAGAAGAAGAAGGAGGACGGTAATGACATAATATCTTCTTCCTACAAATACTTGGCCCTCTGAAAATATTAATAATTTTTTACTAATCATTAGTTAAAGGATACTGTAAATATAAAACTCAAATACTTTTTAAACAGAAATACTGATAAACGTGAAATTTCGTACCCGTGAATTTAAAAATCAAACAAGTTTCATGGCTAATCGGGCAAAAAGGAGTTTTTTGTTTCCCTTATATTTTTCCGCAACGGAAAAATATAAGGGAAACAAAAAACTCCTTTTTGCCCGATTAGCCATGAAACTTGTTTGATTTTTAAATTCACGGGTACGAAATTTCACGTTTGTTAGTATTATTTGGCTTAAAAATTCCGTTGATTGACGCTCACTGTCTTGATGACGGGTAAAAATGCAAAATGCGTTGATCCGGCCTGAAAAGACAAAGAGCTGTTGTAGGTCACGGACTATAGTTGTTTTCTTTTATTTGCATTCGATCTTTTCATTGATCGATATTGTATAGCAGTGTTTTTCCCTGCTTTTGGTTTTTTGTTTCTCTCGTATCTCGGTAGATGGCGCCTCTTGCTATAGTTCGCTCACTAATTACATTTAATTAGAGACAAAACCGTCTGATTAATTTCGCAAGATTTGTCACTTGACCAGCAGTGTTCTGAGGAGTCCCATAAGGACGAAACGGTTAACTGTCAACACTTATTAGGTGTCCATTAGATCTTGGACCCCCGTGAGGTTAAGCTTTCAAGCTACCCACGGAAAAATATAAGGGAAACAAAAAACTCCTTTTTGCCCGATTAGCCATGAAACTTATTTGATTTTTAAATTCACGGGTACGAAATTTCACGTTTGTTAGTATTATTTGGCTTAAAAATTCCGTTGATTGACGCTCACTGTCTTGATGACGGGTAAAAATGCAAAATGCGTTGATGCGGCCTGAAAAGACAAAGAGCTGTCGTAGGTCACAGACTATAGTTGTTTTCTTTTATTTGCATTCGATCTTTTCATTGATCGATATTGTATAGCAGTGTTTTTCCCCGCTTTTGGTTTTTTGTTTCTCTCGTATCTCCGTAGATGGCGCCTCTTGCTATAGTTCGCTCACTAATTACATTTAATTAGAGACAAAACCGTCTGATTAACTTCGCAAGATTTGTCACTTGACCAGCAGTGTTCTGAGGAGTCCCATAAGGACGAAACGGTTAACTGTCAACACTTATTAGGTGTCCATTAGATCTTGGACCCCCGTGAGGTTAAGCTTTCAAGCTACCCACGGAAAAATAGAAGGGAAACAAAAAACTCCTTTTTGCCCGATTAGCCATGAAACTTGTTTGATTTAGAAATACTGATGTCAAAATCACTTCATTTTTTATGCTAAAAAGGTAAGTTACCAGAGAATTCCTCAAATGGTGAGGCTGAATTTTCATAAATTGTTTTGCCGAAAAGCAAAACTTTTTCCTTGGACGTTTTGGTGTGTAATAGTGACAGGGTGTTTCCTTGTGGGTCTTAAACCTCTAACAAATAAAATTAGTATTAAATTTACAAAAAAAAAACCGTTAATTGTAAAAAACAAAGAGGAACTTACTCTACTAAAAAAAAGGTATCAAAAATATCCATCCCTCTAGTGGGCTGGTCCAAAACTACGATGTCAGTGTCAAGCAGCAAATGACAAGCCACATTGAGTCTGCGTCTTTCGGAGATCGTCATGGATGCTACTCGTGTGTCTCTCACTTGTTCTAAGCCCAATTCTTCTATAAGAAGGTTTATCTGGAAGAAAAATAAAACTTTACTTCCCAGTGATGGTTAGTAATAATAATCAAACAAGTTTCATGGCTAATCGGGCAAAAAGGAGTTTTTTGTTTCCCTTATATTTTTCCGTGGGTAGCTTGAAAGCTTAACCTCACGGGGGTCCAAGATCTAATGGACACCTAATAAGTGTTGACAGTTAACCGTTTCGTCCTTATGGGACTCCTCAGAACACTGCTGGTCAAGTGACAAATCTTGCGAAGTGAATCAGACGGTTTTGTCTCTAATTAAATGTAATTAGTGAGCGAACTATAGCAAGAGGCGCCATCTACCGAGATACGAGAGAAACAAAAAACCAAAAGCAGGGAAAACACTGCTATACAATATCGATCAATGAAAAGATCGAATGCAAATAAAAGAAAACAACTATAGTCCGTGACCTACGACAGCTCTTTGTTTGATTTTTAAATTCACGGGTATGAAATTTCACGTTTGTTGGTATTATTTGGATTAAAAATTCCGTTGATTGACGCTCACTGTCTTGATGACGGGTAAAAATGCAAAATGCGTTGATCCGGCCTGAAAAGACAAAGAGCTGTCGTAGGTCACGAACTATAGTTGTTTTCTTTTATTTGCATTCGATCTTTTTATTGATCGATATTGTATAGCAGTGTTTTCCCTGCTTTTGGTTTTTTGTTTCTCTCGTATCTCGGTAGATGGCGCCTCTTGCTATAGTTCGCTCACTAATTACATTTAATTAGAGACGAAACCGTGTGATTAACTTCGCAAGATTTCTCACTTGACCAGCAGTGTTCTGAGGAGTCCCATAAGGACGAAACGGTTAACTGTCAACACTTATTAGGTGTCCATTAGATCTTGGACCCCTGTGAGGTTAAGCTTTCAAGCTACCCACGGAAAAATATAAGGGAAACAAAAAACTCCTTTTTGCCCGATTAGCCATGAAACTTGTTTGTTTTTGAAATTCACGGGTATGAAATTTCACGTTTGTTAGTAAGAATAAAATGTTTTAAAAAATTATTACTTATTTTCAATTTTTTGTAATTTATTTTAATTTGACAGCCTGTATGTCCTAAACTTGTTGTCATTTCATCAAAAAAAGGAATAACATATTTTTGGATTATAATTAACCATATAACATTTTCCCCCCTTTTTAAACCTTTTAGCCTGTATACACACCATTTCCAAATCACCCTGTATGAATATCGATAAATAATGAACTTACCCTATCTGTAGAACTAATTTTGAGGTAACCCAGTTTCTCGGTTGGTTTTTTCAGATCATAGTGAAATCTAAAAAAGAAATAATAAATATAAACATCCTGTAGTGATTTAAGATATTGTCAGCATAAAAAATAATGTCCTATTAGCTAAATGTCACAAGTTACATTTATAAGCAAGTGCACATTAACCCTAAACAATCTAAGGAAATTAACTTCTGTATATAGTTCAATTTGTACTAAAACGTGTAATAAACTGTATACGAAATTAAAAGTAATAAGCGATTGACCGGTCATCAATGATGTTTATACAGGAAACAAAACACATCTCGATATCCTATCAATGGCAAACGGTTTTTAATAAAAGCATCTCCAAAAGAGTTTAGCAGTTAGTTGTAAGCTGAGAACGTAACGTCCCACAAGTACAAGTTAACAGTGAAGAAAAGTAGTAGTAGCATTAACGTATTAACCGGAGGAGACCAGGAACCGCGGCAAAAATTCATTCATCAAAACAATTTGATTTGACCCCTAGATGCTTCAATGAGTTGGAAAAGAATGGAAATATTTTTTGGAAAGACGATGGCAACGCTGTGCGACACACAGCAGACGTATGTTTATTCTTTATGGTCCATCGATTTACCAGTGACGGCGGCAAAATATTTATATATAGGGTTATTTAGATACCAGGGCCGAAATTTACTTTTCGTTTTTAAATAAATTGCAATCAATTTTTGGGTTATAACAAACATCCTTAGAAATGGATTTTATTTAACAATGAAAAAAATAATAAGTAGGTAACTATAGTTTATTGTTTTTAAATTTTTTGAATAAAAATTTTTGCTGACATTTGATAGGGTTAAAAACAAATCTGCATGTAGAGACCTCGTCTTTACACTTTTTAGATGTTTGATTAGGATGCTTTTAGCTTGGTGTATTTTATTTTAGGTTAGACAACCTTAAAAATTCAGAGTAGGTCAAAAGGACTAACCCAACCTAAAAAATTGCCTCGATCCAAATCTAAAAAAACTGTTTACACAAAAAAAAAACGGTTAAATAAAAAAGGTATACGTAAAAAAATTACTTTCCATATTAATAAGATACCTTTTTTACCTTATCTGTTGAAAATCAAGGCTCGTAGTTCAGTTAAAAGTATCAAAACCCCAAAACTTGGGACACCCTGTACATTTTTAACTAAACTTATGTTTAAACACTTTTAACAAATAAATAATTATTTATATAATAGCCTAATATTTTTTTTTCTGATTTTATATTGATTTCTACGGCACTGGTCTTTGTTTTGCTTTGAAGGTCAAACAAGTTATTTAACTTACTTGTAAAACGAAACTTCTGGATTAAGATGGTCGAGATTTTAGCACAAAATACACCCCCACACCATTTTAAAGTCTTTTAAGATTAATTTTGAGTCCAGATCGAAAATATATTTTAAGAAAAAACACGAAAACAATTCCGAACCGTAAAGAAACAGGTCAGAAACGCCGCTTGACCCTTTACAAAATACTAATGGGTCCAAAGGGACTACCTTCTAATCAAGAATAGTTTTGTCTCTTTTTCTCGCATCGGTTTAACAAAAGAGGAACAAAATAAGATACTTTACGCGGGCCTAAACCATAGCAGCATGTTTCTAATTCTTTTGTTTTAGTGAGGGACTGTAATCGAGAATAGTTTTGTTTTTTCTCTCGCACTGGTTTAATAAAGGAAAACGAAGGAGTAGCAAAATAAATGCTGGAAGCACAAGTTAAAGTGATCACCGCTAGTTATATATCCATATTTGGTGGTGTATAATTAATCTGGTAAGGGTTTGTAAGAAGAACAGTTTCGTCTTTTTTCCTTGCATTGGTTTAAAAAAGAAATAAAAGTAAAGGAAAGATTGGATAATTTTGGTGATTCTTAAAGAGAAAGGAAATAGAGTTTCTATGGACCAAACAAAAATAGTCGATGAGTTCTTTTCTGCAGAAGTACGTTTTTTAAAACAAATTGTTTATCTAGACGGCCGATTTTTTTGTTTATTTCCCAGTCTCCTCCGGTTAATACGTTAATGAGTAGTAGTCATTATTATTATTGTATAAAATTCATAAACCTAACCTAAACTGTGTTACGTCACGTTAAAACCTCCTCGTGACAATATAAACTAACCTCATTAATTGTACAGCGGTCATGTCTTTGCACAAATGTGGATTGCTTTGCGCATACGCAACTCTAGACTTGAGAACACCCGGACGTAACCTCTGACCGTTGACTAACACGTCTCCTTGAGCTGGTTTTCTATGGCCTGCTATCAGGTCTAAGATGGCGGTTCCTACACAAAGAAAAATTAGTTATATTGGCAATATAAACATGGCAGTGAAGAGTAAAAAGGTTTAAGAACCAGAGATTATATTACAGTTAGAGATTGGATTGTACAACCAATCAAAAGACCCTGAACAGTTTTTAACAGTTAGATTTTATTCCGAATTTAATAATAAAAAAAAAACAGATAAAAAAACAGCGGTTGTCAAGGTACTTGATATTTTGGATTAACCACTTCCGTGTTAAAAACCGATCGTTAAAAAAATAAAACTCAAGGTCTTTTAAAAATCAAAACGAATTTTATACTTCACACAAAGGTATGTGTGCCTAACTTGCGAGTGTCAGAAGGAGAGGGAAGAGTTGATTTTGGTTGTTTTCCTACTTACACAAGGTTGCATCTCTAGACGTACGTTTCTGTGTGTTTCACGTCATCAGTAGAGAACAGCAAACCCAGGTAAGCCAATTTTAACCAAAACCAACTCCTATATATGAAATACTCGCGGCGGTGCAATGCGAGTAAATTACAAGTTGTTGCGCCATCTAGCGGACTGGCTCGAGCACTCGAAAGTTTAAACACACTGGCATCGTCTTGTCTGAGACGCCGAAGCGCCATCTATGACAAGTTTCGTCCATTAATGTGGTATTAAAACCACGTAATCACGTAGCAACTAAAAGGCCGTACTGCCCGAAGCATATACAAAGAAGAAAGATGGAAAACGTGCTGTGTGTGGATCGATAAAAATCAAAACGAATTTTATACTTCACACAAAGGTTTTAGTTGCTACGTGATTACGTGGTTTTAATACCACATTAATGGACCAAACTTGTCATAGATGGCGCTTCGGCGTCTCAGACAAGACGATGCCAGTGTGTTTAAACTTTCGAGTGCTCGAGCCAGTCCGCTAGATGGCGCAACAACTTGTAATTTACTCGCATTGCACCGCCGCGAGTATTTCATATATAGGAGTTGGTTTTGGTTAAAATTGGCTTACCTGGGTTTGCTGTTCTCTACTGATGACGTGAAACACACAGAAACGTACGTCTAGAGATGCAACCTTGTGTAAGTAGGAAAACAACCAAAATCAACTCTTCCCTCTCCTTCTGACACTCGCAAGTTAGGCACACATACCTTTGTGTGAAGTATAAAATTCGTTTTGATTTTTATCGATCCACACACAGCACGTTTTCCATCTTTCTTCTTTTCAAGGTCTTTTACTTTTACATAGGGTGCCTACAGAATTTGAAAGGTCATTAAATAAAATATGGCGGCCCAAAAATGAAAAACAGAAGAGTTTTGGAAAATTCACAACTTTTTTATTTTTTAACCGATTTTTTTCAAATTAATTTTGTTTTATTTGGAATATAGTGCACTTATACCTTCTTCTTCTGAAGTCGACATGACAGCTAAAACGTCACCTCCTCTCGCTTCAAATGACAGATCACTTAACAGCAGGTGAGTTCTCGAGTTAAAGCAGGCAGGACCCGTTGACGAGGGCCACATACTGGCACCGTTAACCTGAAAAATGAATAAATTTAGAAAAAAAAACTTTTTGAAAACAAGCTTTTATAAAATGGACTAAAAAGCATAAAATAATATTTTGAGTGTTCTGATATCATAATAATAAAAGCGATGGGCGTATTAAAGGAAATTTACCCATTTTTGTTTTAGCCTTGTTAACTCGAAGTTTAGTGAAAATTCATTATATTATAGCAGAGAAATGTAAGGGTATAATGGATGGACATTATTACGCCTGCTTCATATTAGGCAGATCATCCGCGACCGGCTGTGTGTCGATTTATTTTGTCACATTGAAAAAGAAGAGTGGGCCCATCATCGGTTGTGGACGATCCACCAAATGCGCATGGAAAGGCATTTACCTAATATTAAATACGCCCATCGCTTTTATTATTGTGATATCAGAACACTCAAAATATTATTTTATGCTTTTTAGTCCATTTTATAAAAGCTTGTTTTCAAAAAGTTTTTTTTTTCTAAATTTATTTTTTAATTGCTTTTTAAGAGTTTTTCCTGTCAATTTTAAAATATCTAAGTCTTCGATGAGAAGGCCGTCCAACAAAGGCGACATATGCTAAAACTGTCGTTATTATTATGATCATTATACGCAAGGATTAATTAATTTTGGTCGAGATCGAACAAACTAAAGCCTTACCTCTTCTACGCCCCCCCCCCCCCTTTTTAGTGAGAGAGCATGTGAATTTTGAAATCAATCAGATACCTACGTGGAAGTCAGTTGAAAGTAATCAGAAAAACTTGACATTAAATCGTCCATTTTGAATCCGCCATATTAAATTTTTGTAATCTGATCAAAAATTCGTAATTCTCATCCTCAAAAACCCCCAGATACCAATTTTGGTGGAAATCCGACAAACTAAAATTTTACCCCCTCTCCGCCCTCCACGTTAGGGGGGAGGTAGGCAGTCAGTGATACCACATTATTGGATTTTCATCGGAACTATAACGGTATGCGAAATTTGAAGTCAATCGGATACGTGGAAGTCAGTTGAAAGTAATCAGAAAAACTTGACATTAAATCGTCCATTTTGAATCCGCCATATTGAATTTTTGTAAACTGATTAAAAATTCGTAATCCTCATCCTCAAAAACCCCCATATACCAATTTTGGTGGAAATTCGACAAACTAAAATTTTACCCCCTCTCCGCCCTCCACGTTAGGGGGGAGGTAGGCAGTCAGTGATACCACATTATTGGATTTTCATCGGAACTATAACGGTATGCGAAATTTGAAGTCAATCGGATACGTGGAAGTCAGTTGAAAGTAATCAGAAAAACTTGACATTAAATCGTCCATTTTGAATCCGTCATATTGAATTTTTGTAATCTGATTAAAAATTCGTAATCCTCATCCTCAAAAACCCCCATATACCAATTTTGGTGGAAATCCAACAAACTAAAATTTTACCCCCTCTCCGCTTACCAGGTTAGGGGGGAGGTAGGCAGTCAGTTATACCACATTATTGAATTGTCATCGGAACTATAGCGGTATGCGAAATTTGAAGTCAATCGGATACGTGGAAGTCAGTTGAAAGTAATCAGAAAAACTTAACATTAAATCGTCCGTTTTGAATCCGCCATATTGAATTTTTGTAATCTGATCAAAAATTCGTAATTCTCATCCTCAAAAACCCCCAGATACCAATTTTGGTGGAAATCGGACAAACTAAAGTTTTACCCCCTCTCCACCCCCCCACGTTAGCGGGGAGGTAGGTACCCGATGTAACCACATTATTGTATTGTCATCGGAACTAAGACGCTATGCAAAATTTGAAGTCAATCGGATGTTTGGAAGTTCTTCAAAAATGAGTTGCAAGATTTGATTACATACATACATACAGGTGAAGTTAAATAAAAGCTTGTAATAAAAAAATACTTCAAATATTTAAATCAAAATACAGGGTGTATACAGTATGAGTGAAACTATTTTATTGAGTGATACCAAATACGTTATAGCATAAATATGGGGCATACCCATACATTCTCACACACAATTCTTGAAGCCAGAACCCCTATTTAATTCTTAATGTTCCTTTTTTGGCTAGACAGGATATCGGTTACTGCGCATGCGTCAGTTTTGGTGGTTTTGGAACATACTCCGTTACGTCACTACATTCTTTGACAATTATCAAATATTTAGGGTTATGTCTATTATTTTTTTCTAAAAACTAGTTGATTGGGTGAAAATTTATCAAATTGTGGATTAATTTTGTAGTTTTTCTAAAACTAATTGTGCAGATTTATTGTGTACACCATGAAGACTGTTTAATGACATCCATAAACCACTCTTAACTTTATTAACAAATTATAAAGAAAAATACACGTAGTTACCTATTGAATGGCACTCCCTTACTTCTTCCGGACATTTTTCCACAAACCGCACATTTTACGGGAAATATTTCACATTTTTCACAGAAAAAAATATAATTTTACACGACAAACACAAAACACGGCAAAATTTCAAGATGGCCTCCACTCACATAGCAGCTGTATGTCTACATGACAAAACACACGCATGCGCACTTGAAAATTCTCATCCGCGAATTTAAATTTGCCACTGTTTTCAAAGCCAGCTATGAGGGCTTCAATTTTCGATTTTTTGAACATGTATTTATGCTAGAACGTATTTGAGTGATACAATAGGGTACAGTATCCTCAAATACCAAATTGCCAATAATGCATTAAAGAAAGAAAAATAAGAAAAAAGTTTTCTGTCCTCGGCCGGGACTCGAACACGGAATCTCCTGCTCTGTATACGCAAACGCTCTATATATTAAGCCACCGAAGACCGTACACAAATTTTCGGAAAACTTCCATCTATGCATGCCTGCGGTGTCTCAATACAAGAACTAGAAACTCTCAGGGTATTAACTCGACCAAGTCATCCAACTGATCTCTATAATTCTTCCTTCCCACTGTCAAAGGTATGAAAACTCAAATTAGACGTAAAGTGTCAACGTGGGCGACTGTATTTATATGTAAAACACACTCACCTGTAAATGAGGATATATAAAACTAGGTCCCACATCTTCATCCTGCCCTACATAATCGTTTGTTCTAATAACAGAGGGCGCTCTTTTCGATACAGGTATGGAGAACTGACTTTCCGCTTTTGACATTGGTCGGTTGATGTGACCCATTACGCTATGATCAACAACGTCGTGATGTACGTGATGACCAAAATCGGCAACACTGTTTCTCCTAGGATCCCTGAGCTCCCTTAATTCTCTAACTTGGGAGGGGTGGTAAGGTCTGTTGTAGTCAGCCGCTGTATAAACAATTATTTATTTATTAATAACATACAATTTTAAAAATTCCCTACAGTAGTGATCAATAATTGAGCAAACATTGGAAACTATCAAACGTGGAATTTCGTATCCGTGAGAGAAACAAAAAAACCAAAAGCAGGGGTAAAAATGCAATCTGTGTTGATCCGGCCTGAAAGACAAAGAGCTGTCGTAGGTCACGGACTATAGTTGTTTTCTTTTATTTTGCATTCGATCTTTTCATTGATCGATATTGTATAGCAGTGTTTTCTTTCGCCTGCTTTTGGTTTTTTTGTTTCTCTCGTATCTCGGTAGATGGCGCCTCTTGCTATAGTTCGCTCACTAATTACATTTAATTAGAGACAAAACCGTCTGATTAACTTCGCAAGATTTGTCACATCGACCAGCAGTGTTCTTAGGAGTCCCATACGAAACGGTTAACTGTCAACACTTATTAGGTGTCCATTAGATCTTGGACCCCCGTGAGGTTTAGCTTTCAGGCTACCCACGGAAAAATATAAGGGAAACAAAAAAACTCCTTTTTGCCCGATTAGCCACGAAACTTGTTTGATTGGAAACTATGAAAATCTGACCGGACAGTAAATATCAAAAAACTGGTGGTGTATTTAAAAAGTTCAATCTATTGCCCAGCTCAAGTAGCGGCGATTTTTACCTTCCTAGCCCTCGTAGCAAGAGAAGGTATTATTTTCAATAAATTTTTTTTTTTGAAATAACGTCAAAAAGAGAAACATTGATTCTACCTAGTAAATTAGCTTCTGAATGACTTTTATTCCGGTTCCACTGTCCATGTGAAGGACCCCGGGAGGGAGGTCTCATGGTACCGTTCTGAGAAGGGTTCTGAAAGCCCTGATGGATGCCTCCTTGGTGCATGGCTGCCAATGGGAGGGCGGGGTGAGGTTCCTGTAACAAAAATTAGGTAAAAAACTACTGTAATCTATACATATACAGGGTGTCATTAAATAACATACTAATATTTTAGGAGGTAATTCTGGGCTCAATATTGAGAAAAAAACTTGAATGAAAATTTTCTAAGATGTAAACATATATGTTCTAAACAGGGTTTTCAAAAAATCTCATTTTTTATTAATAACTGTGATAGGGGAGGGTGGGGTGAATTTTGCTTTATGGACGGTCGTTTTTGCTCGGTCTTCGGCAGATATTTACGGTAGGCCTCGTGTCATTTTGTATCGTTCTTGCACACCGTCCAGTGTGGATATCTATTTTATTTATTTATTTATTTATTTCAACAGTATCTACAGCAAAAAGCACATTACAGATACTTTTTTACATTTAAAATACTCTGCCAATATATGGGCCCCTAAGCTCACACTAGGTACTATAGTTATAGTGTACGTGTGAGCTAATATAACTAAAAACTGAAATATATTTTATTTAACTCCAGACTAAATTACCTTTTGTTTGATACCACACAAGCCATGTTTTGACTTAAACTCAAATTTTTGAAATATACCCCCACCCTTAAAAAAAACAAAAAACTAAAACGTATTTTGTTAAACTCCGGACTCAATTACCTTTCGTTTGATATCACACACGCCATATTTTCACTTAAACTCTAATTTTTAAAATGTACCCCCACCCTTTTTTTTTAAATAAATTAAAATGTATTTTGTTTAACTGCAGACTCAATTACCTTTCGTTTGATATCACACACGCCATATTTTCACATAAACTCTAATTTTTGAAATCTACCCCCACCCTTTTATTTGGTTTCTGTTCGGTGGATTTTGTTAATTTTTAAATGGGACCATTTCGACCCAAGACCCAGCCTAGGTACCAAATTTCATTAAAATCGGCCAAGCGGTTTTTGAGTTATGCGAGTTGGTCGACATACAGACAGACAGACAGACATACAGACAGACAGACAGACAGACATACAGACAGACAGACAGACAGACAGACGGCGCAACAAAAAAGTTTCAAAATCATCTGAAACGCAAAGATATATAAAAAATTTTCAAAACGGAGCAACTTTTTTTTTCTCGAAAAAATTAGGATCACCATAGCTCACACTACTATAGTATAGTATATGTGTGAGCTAAAAATATTTTATACAATACGTCACTTACACTACACATAATAAATAACAAACAAATCAAATTACATAATTACTTATTGATTAACTGCTGCGCACTTTTAGATCTATAATTTTTTTAAATTTCTTATAGCTAACATTGTCAATATCAACATCTGAAGCATACTTGTTAAATAAGTTGCATAAATTGTAGATAGGAGAGCTTTTAAATAGATTTGTTCGTGGATAAGCTAAATAAAACATATTTTTCGACCTTGAATTGATTCGATTTATGGCAAAAGGAAGTTGTTCAACTATATTAGGACAATTAACATCCCCTTTAAGAATTCTATACATTGTTGTTAAAAAAATTTTAGTTCTTCTTTGGTTTAGTGATAATCTATCAAATATCTTTAATAAGATTTGGTTGTCACAACCTCTTTGTGGATAAATCCCAAACTTTCTAAAGTGCATGGTTTTTAAAAATTTTCGTTGAACTCCCTCAATCAAACCAATCCAAATGTCATATTGGGGGGACCAGATAGCACTTCCATATTTCAGTAAGGGCAATACCAGACTGTCAAATAAGTATATGCTTACGTCAATGTTAAAACTTTTGGTATTTCTACAAATAAACCCAGCAACTTTCTGAGCACTCCTAATTTTAGAAATAATATGTGATGAAAATGAAAGATTAGCATCAAAGGTTACACCTAGGTCTTTTTGTTCAGATACACGCTCTAGGTTCTCACTATTTATTGTATAATCAATCTAGAGTGGTATTACAGTTATTATTACCTATTAGTAGAGCCAGAACTTTGAACTTTTTTTTAAATTCCCTTCTGGTCCTTTTTGAAAAATTAGTTATTGGCCAATAAGTATTATTATTGTATAATATTGTTATTTTCTTAATTTTTGAAATAAATCATGTTTATTTTATTTATTTATTTATTCACTTAAATATTAGAATGTATTTGGAAAGCAATTAATTTTCTAAGGAGGAACACCTATTTTAGGACATTGGATGTCCCAATCAACCAACTGTTTATGCTATTGTTTAAACAAAAGGTCAATTAAAAACCCACAAAGCGGTGTCATTATAAACTATACAAAATGCAGCTGTTTGAAATTATAAAATGTCAAATTAACAATATTGATTAGCGACATGCAAACATGTAGGCAAAAATGATTAAAATAAATGCTATTGATATCCCACGAAAACGGATTTTAAAAATGATTAATATCACAAACAGCCTTTCATACACACCCACATTTTTAAAATGCAAAAATTCACAAAAAATAAATTTACAAGGAAAATTTGAATTGGTTTTTTTATAATCAAACATCTATACAATACCATTGAAAAAATTACAGTGGCGATAGGATATGATAAAATTATTGGAATATTTGCAAAATATATAACTTTGCCTCAAAATTATCAAAATCCTTTAAATTCGCATATTCAATGAATAGTCAAAATTTTTGAAAACCTTCAAATCTGACAACACTGCTGTAAATAAAGAAAACAACATTTTTCGTGACTAGGCGGTTATAGAAAATTTTTGTTTCTCTTGTATTTTTCCGTGAGCAGCTCGAAAGCTGTACACCCACGGGGGTCCAAGATCTAATGGACACTTATTAAGTGTTGACAAACTATTTCGTCCTTAAGGGACTCTTCAGAATACTGCATGGTTAATGTGACACCCTTGTAAAGCTAGAGAGACGGTATATAAATCTTATCTTACGAAGTTGCTAAGAGAAATCAAAACTAATGTCTGCAATACCGTATGCTTTTCACACAAGTGGCGACATCTATCAAATACAAAGGAAACTACCAGAAATGAAATATACGGCAGGCAGATAAAACGAAAAACAAAAACCATGACCGTGACATAATTTGTCCCTTAGGTCGGGTCAATGCATATTGCATTTGTCCTTGCTTCGCGACGTTTTATGTCGGGTTAGCGGAGTATAAGGCAAAAATACTACAAACGTAAATTTAGTACCCGTGAATAAAGAAAACAAAACATTTTCGTGGCCAAGCGGGTATAGAAAGGTTTAACTTCTCTTGTATTTTTTCCGTGGGCAGCTCGAATTAAAAATTTACTTTTTTTGCCTTAAAATAGATATTTGTCCACTGCAACGCCAATACTTATAAAGTGGCTATGAGATTAACGTGGGGATTGAAAAGCAGCTTTCCAAAATATGAATCACACATTTAAAATTCTATATGTGGAGCAAGAATTTTGAACTGTTTCAACCTACATCGAATTTGGGACACTCTGTACATTTGTATTTAAAAAAAACGCCTTAAAAGCAGTGGCGGATGGTGGTTGGGGGCAGAAATTTATTTTGCATGGAAAAGGAGATAAAAAACTTACCTAAACAATTTTATTTTAGCATTTTACAAACAAGCAGATACTTGGTGTAGTTTTTAGTTTGTTTATAGATCCCAACAGAATTTTAAACAGTCTATTAACCTACCTATGTCTATTTTTTGCCACATTTTCATTATGTTCGGTAATGTTTTGCCTATGGGCACTATTCAATTGGCACCTAATATCAGTCTTACCTAGCATAGAAAATTCGATGTGGTTATTTAAATAAGTAGCACTTACTTTGTGTCTTTAACTTTTCACTAAAGTGCTAGAGATCACACATTCCTTTTGCCACCCACGCAGGTTCACTTAGTGAATTTTTCATAATAAGACAAATAAAGCAAAAAAAAACATTTCGTTTTTCACAACCACACAACCAGTTTTCAGCATCGTATAATTTTTTATTACTTGCATTAAAATTTTGGTTAATTTTTAGGATTTTATGGTCTGGTCTATGTGGCCCTAAAGATTTTTTTTGTAATTGAAGTTCATATGTCAACGTATTTAAATTTGCACAGTTAATTATGTAATCGACGGTATTTATTTCCATTTTATAAACAAACGATAACAAAAACAATGACACGCGACCGGCAATGCTTTTTACTACTGACAAATCAAAACAAACTCATACGTCTTCACTTAGGATAGAACCGGCATCGTGTAGAAGGGCAATGGACGTTTCCGCACGATGTTGATGGCCGACTTCAACTTAAACACACATTCCTCCCGCCCTCGCTCGAGAACATCTACCCATACCCCGCTGAAAAACGGGTGAAATTAAAACCTTGCCCTGCGCGGCGCTGCCGGCTTATAATTATTTACGCTAACAAAGTTCACCCAATTAATCGCTTGATGTAAACCACAGATAATAAAAAGAACCAGACAAAGGGAAGATTTAACTTTTTTTAAATAAATCAATTATAAATTCTGTTTGTTGTCTAGTTTTGGGAGGGCTCTGCCCCGTTGCCCTCCCTGTAGCGGCCGCCACTGCTTAAAAATCAAGTAACCCGTGACCATTTTGTTTAACCACCTGCGAACCTAAATGATGTGGAAAATAGGCTTTTATTTTTGTTCTTGTTATTATGAAAAAGCGGTAGTTGAGTTATTATTTCAAAAAAGGCATTGTAAAAAATTGGTGACCACAAAAATGTATACATAATGCGTTTAGGCGCACCCACATATTTCGGGATATAAACGATTTTGTTTAATTGGTTTAGTTTGTTATATTTTGACCTGTTTGAATGTATTAATTATTATTGTTATTTATTCAAAGAGCACAGTTTTATAAAACAATATTTAAAAAAACATTTTTATGATTTCTCATTATTTGAAAAGCATTTTTTTTTAGAAACCTGTGTAGTATTTTATCAAAAGCAGGCCTGAAATAACCAAATTGCTCCTGGACCACTTTCGAGCAGTTTAAACAAAATACAAATTAAATAAAAAAACCTTTGAGAATGCCGAGATTTTTTTAAAAAGTTATTTAAAGTGGTTAGTACAACTTATAACGTTTTTCATTCAACTAAAAAAGTCGTTCACTGTGCACTGCTTTCATAATTGACAAAAATGGAATCTCATTATTTCCAAAAAGATTTAAATATATATTAGACGTACATATATTAATTTTACTTTCTCAAATATAGTACTTATTATTATAGTATTCATTAATTTTAAAACGATTTAATTTTTTTTAAATATAAATATTGCTTTCTTACATACATTACATATAGGGTGTATCTAAATGTCATGCACAAAAAATATGTGTACTTTTTGGGGTATTTTAAGACTAAGTCTTAAAAACTTAACTGAAACAAGCAAAAAATAAAAAACAATTCGCTGAATAACTATTTTAAAAATCTAGAAAATAAGAAAAATACTCTGCCAATATATGGGCCCCTAAGCTCACACTAGCTACTATAGTTATAGTGTACGTGTGAGCTAATATAACTAAAAACTGAAATATATTTTATTCAACTCCAGACTAAATTACCTTTTGTTTGATACCACACAAGCCATGTTTTGACTTAAACTCAAATTTTTGAAATCTACCCCCTCCCTTAAAAAAACAAAAACTAAAATGTATTTTGCTAAACTCCGGCCTCAATTACCTTTCGTTTGATATCACACACGCCAAATTTTCACTTAAACTCGAATTTTTGAAATCTACCCCCACCCTTTTATTTAAAAAAAAACTAAAATTTATTTTGTTTAACTCCAGATTCAATTACCTTTCCTTTGATATCACACACGCCATATTTTCACATAAACTCTAATTTTTAAAATATACCCCCACCCTTTTTTTTAAATAAATTAAAATGTATTTTGTTTAACTGCAGACTCAATTACCTTTCGTTTGATATCACACACGCCATATTTTCACATAAACTCTAATTTTTTAAATCTACCCCCACCCTTTTATTTGGTTTGTGTTCGGTGGATTTTGTTCATTTTTAAATGGGACTATCTCGACCCAAGACCCAGACTAGGTACCAAATTTCGTTAAAATCGGTTAAGCGGTTTTTGAGTTATGCGCGTTGGTCGTTACAGACAGACAGACAGACAGACAGACAGACAGACAGACAGACAGACAGACAGACAGACAGACAGACAGACAGACAGACAGACAGACAGACAGACAGACAGACAGACAGACAGACAGACAGACAGACAGACAGACAGACAGACAGACAGACAGACAGACAGACAGACAGACAGACAGACAGACAGACAGACAGACAGACAGACAGACAGACGGCGCAACAAAAAAGTTTCAAAATCATCTGAAACGCAAAGATATATAAAAAATGTTGAAATCGGAGCAACTTTTTTTTTCTCCCTAAATACAAATAATCACAGGAAATCAACCCATTTTATGTGTACAATATATTTAGCACCACCCTGTATAGTACTTACTTAAACAAAGTGAAAACATTTGGTTTTAATACTCTCGATTTGCTCTATTACTTAGTTATGACAAAAATTACGTATACTTTATTCTTATTATTACCATAATGGAGACATAAATACTTCCACAATTTATAATAATGTTAGTACCTAGTCAAAAGTAATGATAAGTTTTCAATTACCTAAAGGCGTGTTATTACCTTTCAACACTTTTTGTGTTTCAAACTAAAATTATTTCCTTTTGTGACTGCGAGAGCTGCATTCTTGATTTACTTTTAAATACTCTGCCAATATATGGGCACCTAAGCTCACACTAGGTTCTATAGATGTAGAGTACGGGTGAGCTAATATAACTAAAAAATTTAATATATTTAATTCAACTCCAAACTCAATTACCTTTTATTTGATACCACACAAGTCATGTTTTAAGTTAAACTCTAATTTTTTAAATCTACCCCTACCCTTTGTTAAAAAAACTAAAATATGTTTTTTTAACTCCAGACCCAATTACCTTTCATTTGATATCACACACGCCATATTTTCACTTAATCACTACCCCCACCCTTTTTTTTTTAACTAAAATTAATTTTGTTTAACTCCAGACTGAATTACCTTTCGTTAGATATCACACACGCCATATTTTTACATAAACTCTAATTTTTGAAATCAACCCCCACCCTCTTATTTGGCTTGTGCTCGGTGGATTTTGTTCATTTTTAAATGGGACCATCTCGACGCAAAATCCAGCCAAGGTACCAAATTTCATTAAAATCGGACAAGCGGTTTTTGAGTTATGCGCGTTGGTCGTTACAGGCAGACAGACAGACAACTTTTTTTTTCTCGAAAAAATTAGGATCACTATAGCTTACACTACTATAGTATAGTAGTAGTGTGAGCTAAAATGTATGCAGAATGCACTACAAATTTAGGGGACAGTGGGGTAGGTCAAAACACGAGGCACGTTGAGGCAGTTCAAATTTCCTGCTCTACATAAACCTCTACTTTCGAATGAGCTACGAAACTCAAACTTTGCACCGTAGTAGATCTTCATAGAGTTAACAACCCCTCCAACCAACAAAGTTTCATGGACTTCCATAAAGTATTAAAGTAGTACGAAATTTCAAAAAACGTCGAAATTGCCACTCACTCACATGTATAGATCATAAAAATTCTACTGTATTTCCAGACATGCTACAAAGCTGAAATTTGGCAGACTGATAGAAATTATTACCAAACCCTCGGAAAAAATCAAAAAACCTCAAAAGTCTTATTTACTGTTATGTAAAAGTAACATTGCCCACTTCCTTTCCAAAAATCCCTAAAATTTTAATTTGCTACCCTCCCCTATAAATGTAAAGTTATGTAAAAGTAACATTGCCCACTTCAAAAAAACGCTAGAGAGCTGAGTGTTGCAAGGCTGATAGGAAATATGATAAAACTATAGCAAGCAATTAACTTCCCTCCCCTATAAATGTAAAGTAATGTAAAAGTAACATTGCCCACTTCCAGAAAGGCTAGAGAGCTGAGCTTTGGAAGAAGGATAGAAACTATGATAAAATTATAGAAAAAATTAAAAAACATTTTTAATAAGGCATTGCAAAAGTTTTGAACAATATTCCGCATATTTTACTACTTTAAAACTTAAATCTTATTTAAATCCTTTCAAAAAAGCGTGAAATCATAATAAAAACATTTCATGTAAAAAAAAGGCAAGAACGCGAAAATCGTATTACGTAAAAAGAATTGAGATAAAAGTAAAGCAAAGTCCTCCAGTACAAATTTCAAAATAAAAGATTCTTACTAGTTTGGAAATGTCTTCCTAAACTTGGCTATTACGACTGCAAATGACTCTTAGGCACAGTGCTAAATTGAACATAAAGAAGTTTGGCTGTAATAGAAAAGTTTAAAAAAACATTTCCAAACTAGAAAAAACCTTTCATTTTGAAATTTGTATGGGAGAACTTGGCTTCACCTTTATCTCAATTCTTTTTATGGAATACCATTTTCGCATGCTTGAAATTTTTTTTTAAATAATTTATTAGTTTATATATTTTTTAAATCTGCCCTGTTTACTATCTTCAACCTGATTGGCTTTTTCTTGATAATAAAAGTAGTTGATAATATAAATACGTAATTTATAACTTCTACATTTTTGAGATGGTTAATCTAAAAAATTTTATATGTTTGTGTTGTAAACATGACAGCAACAATATATCTTTTTCAATAGAAAATTAATAAATTAATTTAATTTTCTTCACACAGTGTTTAGCACATTAGATGTCTGCCTAATAGGAAAAATTTATAGGCAATGATTTGACTAAAAAAAATGTATTTTTTGTTATAACCTGTCCGACTTTCCCCTATTTTTACCCAGAAAAATTATTTTTTACTGGTATTCAAATCAAATTTAAGAAAATGATTCCTTACCCCATGATGGTATCCACTGAGTGCGGCTTGTAGCCTAAAGTCCGGATCCGATCGGTACTTCCTATGGTTCTTGTACTGATTCGTCGTTTCGTTATCGCTACTGTCGTACCCAGAGGAACCCTCTCTGGGGCCTCTACTCCCTAACTTGTGAGCCCTAAAAAATTAGAAATTTTTTAATTTTTTTTTTATACTGGGACTTTCCATCCAATAAAGATCAATCGCCCAGTTTCGCAAAGTTATAGCAAGGTATATCCTATTAGCTCACACATATACTATACTATAGTATTAGCTCACACATATACTATATTATAGTAGTGTGAGCTATGGTGATCCTAATTTTTTCGAGAAAAAAAAAGTTGCTCCGATTTCAAAAATTTTTATATATCTTTGCATTTCAGATGATTTTGAAACTTTTTTGTTGCGCCGTCTGTCTGTATGTCTGTCTGTCTGTCTGTATGTCTGTCTGTAACGACCAACGCGCATAACTCAAAAACCGCTTGGCCGATTTTAATGAAATTTGGTACCTAGGCTGGGTCTTGGGTCGAGATGGTCCCATTTAAAAACGAACAAAATCCACCAAACACAAACCAAATAAAATGGTGGGGGTAGATTTCAAAAATTAGAGTTTATGTGAAAATATGACGTGTGTGATATCAAACAAAAGGTAATTGAGTCTGCAGTTAAACAAAATAGATTTTAATTTATTTAAAAAAAAGGGTGGGGGTATATTATAAAAATTAGAGTTTAAGTGAAAATATGGCGTGTGTGATATCAAGCGAAAGGTAATTGAGTCCGAAGTTTAACAAAATACATTTTAGTTTTTGTATTTTTTAAGGATGGGGGTAGATTTCAAAAATTTGAGTTTAAGTCAAAACATGGCTTGTGTGGTATCAAACAAAAGGTAATTTAGTCTGGAGTTGAATAAAATATATTTCAGTTTTTAGTTATATTAGCTCACACGTACACTATAACTATAGTACCTAGTGTGAGCTTAGGGGCCCATATATTGGCAGAGTATTTTTTGAAGGTCGAAAAACTCCCAACCATACAAAAAATAAAACAATCAAAATGTTTTATAATACCATTACCAATGGCATACTAATACAAGAGAAATCAAAATTCTTTGCTTCTAAATATGTACGATTTTCTTTAATTTTAGCTCACACATATACTATATTATAGTAGTGTGAGCTATGGTGATCCTAATTTTTTCGAGAAAAAAAAAGTTGCTCCGATTTCAAAATTTTTTATATATTCAGATGATTTTGAAACTTTTTTGTTGCGCCGTCTGTCTGTCTGTCTGTCTGTATGTCTGTCTGTAACGACCAACGCGCATAACTCAAAAACCGCTTGGCCGATTTTAATGAAATTTGGTACCTAGGCTGGGTCTTGGGTCGAGACGGTCCCATTTAAAAATGAACAAAATCCACCGAACACAAACCAAATAAAAGGGTGGGGGTAGATTTCAAAAATTAGAGTTTATGTGAAAATATGGCGTGTGTGATATCAAACGAAAGGTAATTGAGTCTGGAGTTAAACAAAATACATTTTAATTTATTTTAAAAAAAGGGTGGGGGTATATTTCAAAAATTAGAGTTTAAGTGAAAATATGGCGTGTGTGATATCAAACGAAAGGTAATTGAGTCCGAAGTTTAACAAAATACATTTTAGTTTTTGTTTTTTTTAAGGGTGGGGGTAGATTTAAAAAATTTGAGTTTAAGTCAAAACATGGCTTGTGTGGTATCAAACAAAAGGTAATTTAGTCTGGAGTTGAATAAAATATACTTCAGTTTTTAGTTATATTAGCTCACACGTACACTATAACTATAGTACCTAGTGTGAGCTTAGGGGCCCATATATTGGCAGAGTATTTAAATTGCTAAGAACCGGACGAAAATGATATTAATCTCATATTTGATATCATTATTGATAATAATTTAAATAATAATACTCACATATAATATTTAATTGACCACATATTTTTAAATTAGCTAATATGGTGAAAGTTGTATTGTTAACACTCTGGTCAATAATGGTAATAAATAAAATTTGAAATAACAATAGATCTTGTAACGTCTTGCAAACAATTTACCTTAATTGTATCTTTAAATAATAAAGTATTATTCATACTCGTCTTAGTCTTTTGTTTTTGATTAGTCTTTGTCCTTTGATTAGTCTTAGCTGTCTTAAACAAAATCGGCTGTTCATGCTCGCCTTTTGTTTTTGATTAGTCTTAGTCATAACCCACTGAAAAAAAATTCAATTTCAATAAAAAGGCCCCTTTTCAAAAGTAATTTTCTACACAAAACAATCTTATTTAACCTAATTTGTGCACGAAACACAGACACGAAAGAACAAAAGCGAAAAAGAAAATAAAAACAAATAAAATTTTGAGGCTATGTTGAGATTTTCTGTTAAAAACATGATTAATGGCGGTAAATTCAAAATTTCGGCCGTGCGCTTGCGCTCTTCGGACGCCCTGTAAAAAAAACAACAAATATCAGCTGATGTCTGTCACTCGTCTTAGTCGTTGTCCTAAGGATTGAAAGTTGGCAACTCTTAAGACAAAGACTAATCAAAAACAAAAGCAAAAGCATTGTATGAACACTCCCATAAGAAACAGTGGTTTTAACTTTCTTATGACAAGACATATGACTAAACCAAGACAAAAGACTAGACAAAAGACGAGTATGAACGATCCATTAGGGTGCATGGCTACAACAAACAGTATAGGTACCTATTTAAAATATTTAGATAGAGTGACCATATTTTATGTGTTTAGTGTAAAAGGAGGACACCAAAAAATAGAGACAAAAAAGCCAGATTTTCGATTAAAAGGGCGGACAGAACGGGTATAAACATCTTTGAAAAAACTTTGATGACCACAGTAGATTAAGATGGCTTAACACACCTCAAGATGAATAAAAAATGTCAATAAAATAATAGAAAATCGAAAAGCATAAGTCGGTACCTTTCGGAAAATCAAGTAAAAAGATGGCAGGCGAAAATTTTAAAAAATAAAGCAATTTTCAAATTAAAATCGAAAAAAATTTGCACAGATCAAAAATTTGTAGAAAAAAAAATTGCAATTTAAAAAAACTACTAGAAAATGTAAAAAATGAAAAAAAATACACCGCAAAAAAATTAAATACTTTTCGTAAAAATGCCGCAGAGGAAGAAAACTTTTGATAAAAACGAAAAAACAAACAATACAAAAATGTTTGATCTTACCTAGTTTGAGGTCTGCTAGAGGCATTCCTCACAAAATGTTGCGGAGTAGCCCTCCCAGACCGCGTTGATCCATTATGGTTTGGAGGGAACACCCTTGGTAAGCCGAACTTGAGGTAGGTATACATGTTGGAACCCAACGCAGACCTGCAAACAATAAAATAAACCTTTTTTCTTTGTTTTTTTTTAATTTCCTCTTACAAACAAAACTTTATTTGTGTATTACACCACTATTAAGGAAATTTTTTAATAAAGAAACTACACGGTAAAAAAAATCTCTTAGATCAAAGCAAACTGCTTTGAAGTAAAATATTTTGTGCTTTCCTATTCACCAACAGAATATTTTCTTGATTTAGAATAAAAAAATGTCTTGCCTTTTATTTTAATGTGAAACAGAAATTGTTTTATTATAAATTGGAATTGAATTAATCTAAGGCACCGTTTTCTCTGGAAGCAAAATATTACTTATATGAAGACAATTTGCTTTGTTACAAAATGGAGTATACTAAAACAAAACAATTGAAGAGAAAAATAAAGTCTCATTAAATTAAATTAATGCTGCGTTGAACTAAAGAAAAATATTTTAATTCAAAACAAATTGTTTTAAGGTAAATCAATTTATTTAAGAAAAAAACGTGTTTTCATTGTAGACACCGTGCACTGCGTTTCTCTTAGAAAAAGAAAATTTAGTAACTTGTCAGTGGTTTATTAGAAATTGCCTTATAAAATTTAAAAACCTTATCTTTTTGACAAACTAGTGCGGTTTCGATCAAATTCTTATGCCTAAATAAAGTTTTGTTTTTAAAACTAATCCGCCACAAACATATACCGGGTGGGCCAAAAAAACCGAGCAATTTTTTTTTTATTATAACTTTTGAACTATACTATCGATTTTAATGGGACAAACTGCACTTGTCAGAGAAGAAAGAAAAGTAATAATGAAAAAAAAATTAACAAACGTGAAATTTCATACCCGTGAATTTAAAAATCAAACAAGTTTCATGGCTAATCGGGCAAAAAGGAGTTTTTTGTTTCCCTTATATTTTTCCGTGGGTAGCTTGAAAGCTTAACCTCACGGGGGTCCAAGATCTAATGGACACCTAATAAGTGTTGACAGTTAACCGTTTCGTCCTTATGGGACTCCTCAGAACACTGCTGGTCAAGTGACAAATCTTGCGAAGTTAATCAGACGGTTTTGTCTCTAATTAAACGTAATTAGTGAGCGGCCTGAAAAGACAAAGAGCTGTCGTAGGTCACGGACTATAGTTGTTTTCTTTTATTTGCATTCGATCTTTTCATTGTATAGCAGTGTTTCGCTGCTTTTGGTTTTTTGTTTCTCTCGTATCTCGGTAGATGGCGCCTCTTGCTATAGTTCGCTCACTAATTACGTTTAATTAGAGACAAAACCGTCTGATTAACTTCGCAAGATTTGTCACTTGACCAGCAGTGTTCTGAGGAGTCCCATAAGGACGAAACGGTTAACTGTCAACACTTATTAGGTGTCCATGAGATCTTGGACCCCCGTGAGGTTAAGCTTTCAAGCTACCCACGGAAAAATATAAGGGAAACAAAAAACTCCTTTTTGCCCGATTAGCCATGAAACTTGTTTGAAAAAAAAATTGTCCGATTTTTTTTGGCCCACCCGGTAGATTTTATTTATTTTCCTCTTGGATAACAGAGGCTCACATCCACACTAAGTATGCCAGTATACGGAACACAACCTTTGACACCTCAGCATCTAGTAACGATAGTGCCAATATTTTCTAAATCCTAAAATTTAGGTAATAGGTATTAGCGATACTTGTTTGGGATAATATAATATTACGTATGCAAGAATTTACCTATTTTTCTAATAAATTACAGTACTGGTTTAAGAAGAAGCAGTTTTTAACTGTAAAAAAAAATATGAAGATTAGTTGAACAATACAATGGCCATTCTTGAAACGGGTTGCAACTACTTTGCAGTTTAAGAAAATTCCATTAGCCCGCCTCTGAAAATATTTTCACGATAATCTAGTACCTATGTGAAAACCACCAAAATTTTACTGATTTATTCAGTGTCTATATAAAGGAAAGGTCACGAAAAGGTAACAGATACTTTTTTATTATCTTGAAATTTTTGTGGCATACATCCCCTTCTAGAGGTAAATTTTGAAGTTCTTTATGTTCAATTTAGCCTAAGGGTCATTTGCAGCCGTAATAGTCAAGTTTAAAAAATAATTTCCAAACTAGTAAGAACCTTTCATTTTGAAATTTGTATTGAAGAACGTGGCTTTACTTTTATCTCAATTATTTTTACGGAATACCATATTTGCAACCTTGGCTTCTTTTTACGTAAAATGTTTTTGTTATGATTTCACGGCTCTTTTAAAGGATTTGGACAATATTTAATTTTTAAGTAGTAAATTATGCGGAATATTGTTCAAAACTTATGCAATGCCTAATTAAAAATTTTAAGGTTTTTTAATTTTTTCCTATGATTTTATCATTATCCTATCCGCCTTCTAAAGCTCAGCTAGCGTTTCTGGAAGTGGGCAATGTTACTTTTACATAACTTTACATTTATAAGGGAGGGAATTAAATAAAAATTTTGGGCTTTTTAAATTTTTTGCTATAGTTTTATCACATTTCCTATCCGTCTGCCAAAGCTCAGCTCTCTAGTGCTTCTGGAAGTGGGCAATGTTGCTTTTACATAACTTTACATGTATAGAAGAGGGGAGTAAATTAGATTTTTGGGGTTTTTTGATTTTTTCCAAGGGGTTGGTCATAATTTCTATTAGTCTCCCAATTTCAGCCTTGTAGCATGTCTGGAAGTACAGTTTGATGATCTATACATGAGTGAGTGAATGGCAATTTCGACGTTTTTTGAAATTTCGTAACTACTTTACTACTTTCCATGTCCATGAAATTTAGAGGGGTTGTTAACTCTATGAAGATCTACGACTTTGCATAGTTTGAGCTTTGTAGCTCATTCCGAAGTAGAGTTTTAGATAGGTAAAAAATGGGCTGAAATGTTTCAAGAAAAGATGGTACAGCAGTTTACGCGGATTTGGCGAGGCAATGCCGTGCTCCCGGATAAGTTGTTATTTTTTATGGAATGACCTATTCTTTATTTAGTTTATTGGCAAAAGTCCAATTTGAATCACCAAAAGGCGAACATCTACCAAAAATATTTTGTGATAGTATCAAAGGATTTCGATAGATCTATGAAGATCTCTAGACGTCATAGCTTAAAAAATCTTGGTTTGGAATGGTTTTGTATTCAAAGACATACTTACTTGGGTCCATATCGAGGATGTGACAAAATTGACTGGACTGTGGTATCCCGAAGTTGGAAGTTTCCATAAGGCAATGGACTTTTGTCAGTGGACCCTAGGGCGCTGTCAGTAAAATCTGAATTCAGGTTTTGTCTAAAAAATAATAATAATTATTAATTAATAATTACAAATTCTTAAAAATTTGTACTTTAAAATTTGTACACAGCGTCCGTCAGGACTTGGGTCCTATGGTTTCCTGTTATAAGTCCTGTTCAAAAATTTGTAGAGGACTGTAGTGAGATGATGATTTCCTTGTAATTTTTTTTATTTCATCGAAACAAAGTTTATGACCAAAAAAAAGGTTGTCACCCAAATCTTTTCCAATTTTCCTAAAAATAAGTGAGAACGTTCGTCTCTCGTTCGGTTTTTTCTTGTAAGCGACTTTCTAAAATTGAATAAAAATCTGATTCTGTACCGCCATAACAAATTTTCGGCGTTATCTCAAAAAAAAATACTCAAAAATAATACCTTCTCTAGCCATTGCTCCGCGAGCTAGGAAGGTAAAAACCACAGTTTCATTTATATTTTTTTTTAGTCCGTACCTGTATATCGACCAAGCATGCAAATCTTCAGAAGCCGTCCCTGAAAACGCTCTAGAGTCGGGGTTCGACGGTACCGAGTACTTGCGTTCCATCTCGAACCCCTGAGAACCACCCCCCTGCGAGGGGGTTCGACTTCGAACCATCTAGGGTGGAGGTAGCGCTATCTGTCATCTGAAAATAAATGAAAAATAATATTATTTATTTTATGTATTTATATTAGCCATATTTCATTTAAACAAGGAAAGTTTTATAATGACCGCGAGAAGTAAGTAAAACTATTTTGTTTTATGTGCTTTTTGATTTTTGTCCCTTTTGTAACGTTAATGTCCCTTCTGTACCTAAAATACCTGATATTTTTGTCAAATGTCAAGTCCAGTATTATTTTAAACCATTTTTTATAATTTTAACTTGTTCTATAGATAGAACTTAAATCAAATAATAAATTGCAAAGAAAAAACTCTACGTCATCTCCACTAAAGTCTTTATTGTTTCAGGTTTTATTTAGGACTTGTTTCGAGTCTAAAGAGACTCATCATCAGCTTTCAAAAACCTCCAAAAGACACTCATACCCCCAGCAAGCTAATTCGAGGGTTTAAAAGTTGCTAATACTAGTTAAAAATCCAGTGAAAAAGAGGTTTCCTGAGCAGGAGTGGGAAGTGGATAATTCACATTTATTACTTGAAGTTGAAGGCACTAATCAACTATTTTACTTTACTATATATTTCTAAAACTAAAGCATTAATTAATTCCAAAAAAAGTGTTTTATAAAATAGATTTATTTCCACCACAAAAAAAAGAAAACCTATCTCAAAAAATTTAACTAGAATAAATGCAAGACTATTATAAAATCAACACCCAATAATTAAGTAATCTATGTTAAAAACTGTAAATTAAAATATAACAATTGGTCTTCATAATATGAGAAATTATCGAGATAAAAATCAGAGGGACCTACTTAAAAGTGATCTTCTTTAAATTAATTTAAAAAAACTAACGGTCTAATTAAAAGAGGATTACAACGGGTTTCTCACATGCAAAATCGTTACTTTTTTGTGCAAAATAAAACAATATTTTAACTGCAACAATTTTATTTTTAGCCATCCATATCTTAGGTCTGGAAGGCGATCGGAATTGTCAAAAAAAAATACTCTGCCAATTTATGGGCACCTAAGCTCACACTAGGTAATAGTTATAGTGTACGTGTAAGCTAATATAACTAAAATGTGAAATATGTTTTACTCAATTACTCAATTACCTTTCTTTTGATACCACACAAGCCATGTTTTAACTTAAACTCTAATTTTTAAAATCTACCCCACCCCTTTTTTTAAACTAAAATTTATTTTTTTAAACTCCAGGCTCAATTACCTTTCGTTTGATATCACACACGCCATATTTTCACATAAACTCTAATTTTTTAAATCTACCCCCACCCTTTTATTTGGCTTGTGATCGATGGATTTCGTTCATTTTTAAATGGGACCATCCCGACCCGAGACCCAGCCTAGGTACCAAATTTATTTAAAATCGGGCCAGCGGTTTTTGAGTTATGCGCGTTGGTCGTTTCATACAGACAGACATACAGACAGACGGCGCAACAAAAAAGTTTCAAAATCATCTGAAACGCAAAGATATATAAAAAATTTTGAAATCGGAGCAATTTTTTTTTTCTCGAAAAAATTAGGATTACCATAGCTCACACTACTTATATAGTAGTAGTGTGAGCTAAAAACGGTACTCGTCTGGTACGTTTAACAAAATCGAAGTCAGCCCGTTCGCCTCAACTAGTGTTTTTGGATAAGGTCATTATATTTTGGTGTGGATGTGGGGCTGCAAGGGGCTAGTAGGGGGGTTAAAATCTTTTTTTAAAAATAATAATTCGACAATCACTGCAACTAGCAAAACGTCGTTTTACAATTTAGATTAGAAAACATATTTTTAACAAAATTTGTTATAATACCGAAGATTCGGGAGACTCGCAGTTTTTGAGATATAAAAAATATGTAAAAAAAATCATATCTTGCAAACCACAGCAGCTGCCGAAACGCGGTTTTTATTTTTAGATTAAGAATTAAATTTTTAACAAAAACGTCAAAGTTTGCCTGTCATAATTTTTGAAAAAACAAAATTCTATATATGAATGTTTTTGTATATATCTCAAAAATGACAGCTGCTAAAGTAACGCAGTTTTCACAAATTAATTGAATATATCATTTTTAACAAAAATAAAGCTACCTCAACACCCAAAAACGATTAGGTCTTATGGATAGCTGACAATTTTTTAGTTGTAGAAAATCTGAACAGAACAGGGCCCTAAAAAATAGGCTTTGCCGGGGTCTTTTTAGAGCTTGCTGTTCAGAAAAGCTCAGAGAATTGGATAGATGTGGCACATAAATTGCAACAAGGCTTTTTCTTACTCTGTTGATGTCCCCCCCTTATCATCATTACTCCTGCGCCACTGGTGTGCAAGAATTTGACCCGTTATATCCGAAGACTTAAACTTCTTTGGCATTGAACCGAGTCATAATAAGTATAGACAAGAGAGTAAACAAATTATTATTGGCACTGCAACTGCATGCCGTGTCATTATACGTTTAGCAAAAACCATTTCGTAATAATTACGTTGACTTTGATTAAATGTGGTACTCGAAGAAATAGTCAAATTAACGTTAGGTAACGAAAATAAGGTCAAAGGCAACTGGCTTTGTCCTAGAGATGGGCCAACCTGCGATTTTGGTGGAGCAGTGACAAGACGTGACTGCTCCAGTCAAATAGCAGTGATTTTTTGGAGCAGTTTAACCAATACACACCTATAGCGAAATTGCAGTCTAGCAAATTGTTCCCTACTCTGCACTGTGCTGCCGCGTAGATGCGGCGCGACCGACGGAGCGGGCGGGCAAACGGTCACTGTAACTAAGGTCACTAATCCATGCCTAGGAAAGTCAATGCAATTTGACAGGTCGTTAGGTTAAAGTTCTCACTAAGCTCAAACGAGGCGCTGCGGTCGCGCGTTTGTTCCTTATTCTATTTTTTTTGAGAATTATCTGTGGTTTGGATTTTTTGTCCCCCTTTTTTTCAGGTAGAAAAACCTCTTCCACCGCATTTTATTTCGGGTTCATTTTAATGGCTTATGTAGGTAATCTTTGCTGCTGTGACGCATTAAAATTAAATTTTGTTACATTTGTAACTTTTTCAATTTTAAATATAAAAGAATAAGAATTTCTAGTTGCTTTTCTGGGTGAAGTGTCTAAAGTTCAGACGAGTATAAAATGCATAGTTTTCCGAGACATTTTAAGGTAAGTTTTCTTTTTTCTCATTTGAGGTTAGATTTGCATTTGATAAAATTTGTATTGGTAGTGTCTTTTTAACTTCTTATCGCTTACTTTACGGAACTATGAATACAGGTTTCCAATGCCTGATAGGTGCCTTATTTGCCCATCAATTAAGCACAAATTTAGTGTTAAATTAACACTAAATTTGTGCTTAATTGATGGGTAAACCCAGCAGCGTAATGTACTTTGAATACATTTATTCCTTAATTTTAAATCTTTATCTTTCCATAATCTAGTACCATGATTAATGTGGTTATAAGTTGATTTTTTTTATTGTTTTCAGCTTTTGGATGATATGTGCGACCACTGATAAGCTATGTATATACTACTTTGAAACATACCCTACACAACCAAGGCGAGGAGGTACTTTTAAATCATGTCAGATTTTCGTCAAGCTGTTAAAAAGTAGACATTTAAGAATGATTCTCTTCACGAACAACTGTTTCATTATTTATTCACTCATCACTCACCAGAAATGTTAAAAGCAAATTTAAATATGCTAGATAAAGTTTGGTTTTTCATTATATTTTATTTTACCAATCAAATAGACTATGTATTATTTCATCAATAGTTAGTCGTTAATTTGTAGCTTTTTTTATAATAATAAAAACTCATTTAAAAAATGTTTTATTTATTGCACTTTATATATCATTTTCAATCTGTTTATATCTTATAAAGACAGTGTATGTATAAAATATCGACTGATTAAAAATTTAAAAAAAAACTTTTAAATTAAAGAAAATTTATTATAAAAGGCGATTCAAATTTCCCGCCTTAACTTTTAGTTCGTCACTAAGCTCTGCAGTGGGCGCCACAGAGCTAACGACCTGTCAAACAGCCGGAGTTGCCTATCTAATAAAAACTCACTGAACCGCGCCGCAAATCCTTTATCTATGCACTCATCGTCAAGCAAGCTTTACAGGTAGCGAAGCCTAACTCTGATTTTCTATTTTTTGGTTATAATTTTTGACATGTTTTCCTCGGTTTCGCATTGGCGGCTCGTAGTTATTTTAAAAATGTGGTTTTAACATAGTCTAAAGATCTATTTAATAATGATACAGTTTCAAGATAGTTTGCAGTATAAATTTTAATTACATAAATATATAGTTTAGGTACCTTCATACTGTGTAAAACAACATCTTCAAAATAAAACAGAAGCGCCAATGCGAAACCGAGCAAAACATGTCAAAAATAATAACCAAAAAATAGAAAGCCTGACGTTAGCTTTGCTTCCTATAAAGCTAGCCTTTACAATGAGTGTCCTTAACTGTAACTGCTTGGGGTACTCGCGATCGCGACTTTACGCTGCGACGGACGCCGGTGCGGTGGTGACGTGGAGGTTCGGTCGGGGCGTCAGTGGCAGACTGTGACAAAATGTCACTGCTGTTTCGTGCGGACTGGAGCAGATCGTGACTGCGACAGATGAGTCACAGTGACAAAGTCACAGTTTGTGAAATCGCAACCCACCTCTACTTTGTCCAGGGTTAGACGGGGTTAGGGAAGCTGACATTCTCACAGTTTATGCTGGGTTTATACAGATTAAAATAAAAATAAATATAAAAATAAATATAAAAATAAATATAAAAATTAACATAAAAATAAAAATATTTTGCTGTACAGTGAACCTCTCCTTGCGGACACTTCTATTAAGCGGACACTCCCTTTACGCTGCTGTGTTATAGGAGGTTTGTTTCACTGCAACTGGTTTTTTGCAAAAAAACAGTGTAAAAGTATTTTTGTATTTAACCACTGCCTTTCCATAGTTGGATTGCCTGAAATATGGTACGAAAAACCCAAAAAAAGGTCACGAGACGCGATGTCGCACACGAGCACATCTATTTCCAGATAAAAAATTAAATAAAAGTTGGCCAGGGCCAACTTTTTATTTTTATTTTTATCTGGTTCTGTATAAACACCTCACAGTTTCACATAGAGTCAACTGGTTTTTTTAATCTAATATTTACTTTTATTTTTATCTACATGGTAAAAAATTTTGTCTATATAGAAGAAAACACGTTCTTTTTTTGAAAAAAATGTTTTACCTTAAAACTTAGACTGTCTGTGTACTGGCCTTATGTTTTAAAATGAAGCTATAAAAATGCTTAATGACCACTATGACTTAAAGACAGAAGAACGTTTTATTAGTAAAAACTGTACAAACTCGAACAAAAACCGTACTAAACCGCGACATAAATGAACAAAAGAATCCCAGGCTTCTGTCATTAACAGCCGTAAACAACAAATTATCTTTACAACGACAAAATAATTGTTTGAAGTAATACCGGCTGTCAGCCGGTAATCGTATTCATCAAAGATATTAAATGATATTAGATACAGTTAATTTCATTATTTTCACGACAACTTTTTTTTCGTTGGCTTATGTTATTCCAAGGCCAACAAAAAAATAAAGGCCACGACTCTGAAAAAAACAGCTGTTCTCGGGGGGGCTGACTTTTACATTGGGTGTTATGGGAGGTCAAACGTTTTTTTATGATATTTTTAAAATGGCAGTACAGATTTCCGCGAAATTTCAGTGAAATATTTTCAGACACCATCCCGATATTCCACCAAACTTTTGTAAGGATGCAAGATCATTAAAAGGTTAAAATCTTCAAGATTTCGCATTCCTTATTTTGAATTCAAATTACCCGCCATGTACCGCATGCCAACTGTTATATTTGACATGTATTTGTCTTTGTCTTCTATGTTTGTCAGAGCATTTGTTTATTTGTTTGTAATGTAAAACCATCTAGATTTTTTACAATAAAGTTCATTCAGTTTCATTTCAAAAATACCAGCGTTAATCTTTTTAAAACAAAATTACACTACAAAAAAAACATTTTTTGATGTTGTAATTTTTATAAACACATGTAAATAACTATATTAAGTTTTAAAAGTCTGTCGAGTGCTGAATATAAACAAATAAATGCAGGTGATCCGATTACTTTCCAGGCAGAAACGAACGCATTCGGCTCTAAAAAATTATGGATTTCTATACATTAAAAAAAAATTGTTCTGCAAGAATGTTGTAAAAACAATCTCAAAACAGGCCTAATTTAAAAAAAAAATCAAATATTCATAAACCGTCGTCACTTCAATATTTTAGACAGACAATCAGCTGTGTCGTGACGTGACCATCAAAAAAAAAATCGGCCCCCGATGTGACGTCAACAAAGTGGAGGATCGTGGCCCGACCTTTTTGATAGCCCTTTTAAGTAAATTTTTTCCATTATAATAGAAAAATTAGACGAACTTGAATAAAATAAGTCAAGAATATTCATTTCTTATTTGGCTAATAAGGTGTTAAGCCTAAATCATTATATTTGTTGTGGTCTGCAGCGTTTCTTTTTCTACTGGGTTTAAAAAAAATGCCAATTTGGTCAAACTCAGTAGGTACGTGGGCACAATAGACCCATATGTGTGTATATCGCGGTGAATGGTAGGGATGCCTGTTTCTTACCTCACACCTATACTATAGTAGTGTGAGCTATGGTGATCCTAATTTTTTCGAGAAAAAAAAAGTTGCTCCGATTTCAAATTTTTTTATATATCTTTGCGTTTCAGATGATTTTGAAACTTTTTTGTCGCGCCGTCTGTCTGTATGTCTGTCTGTCTGTCTGTAACGACCAACGCGCATAACTCAAAAACCGCTTGCCCGATTTGAATGAAATTTGGTACCTAGGCTGGGTCTTCGGTTGAGATGGTCCCATTTAAAAATAAACAAAATCCACCGAACATAAGCCCAATAAAAGGGTGGGGGTAGATTTCAAAAATTAGAGTTTAAGTGAAAATATGGCGTGTGAAATATCAAACGATAGGTAATTGAGTCTGGAGTTAAAAAAAATACAATTTAGTTTTTTTTTTAAAGGGTGGGGGTAGATTTCGAAAATTAGAGTTTAAGTCAAAACATGGCTTGTGTAGTATCAAACGAAAGGTAATTGAGTCTAGAGTTGAATAAAACATATTTCACATTTTAGTTATATTAGCTTACACGTACACTATAACTATAGTACCTAGTGTGAGCTTAGGTGCCCATAAATTAGCAGAGTATTTTTACCGGTTATTTTACTACCAATTTTATTGTCCGGTCATAATTTATATAGAAAAACCTGTTGTTCCCGTTCGAAATGAAACTACAACCATTTTAGCTCACACATATACTATACTATAGTAGTGTGAGCTATGGTGATCCTAATTTTTTCGAGAAAAAAAAAGTTGCTCCGATTTCAAAAATTTTTATATATCTTTGCGTTTCAGATGATTTTGAAACTTTTTTGTTGCGCCGTCTGTCTGTCTGTCTGTCTGTCTGTATGTCTGTCTGTCTGTCTGTCTGTCTGTCTGTCTGTATGTCTGTAACGACCAACGCGCATAACTCAAAAACCGCTTGGCCGATTTTAATGAAATTTTGTACCTAGGCTGGGTTTTGGGCCGAGATGGTCCCATTTAAAAATGAACAAAATCCACCGAGCACAAACCAAATAAAAGGGTGGGGGTAGATTTCAAAAATTAGAGTTTATGGGAAAATATGGCGTGTGTGACATCAAACGAAAGGTAATTGAGTCTGGAGTTCAAAAAAATACATTTTAATTTATTTTTAAAAAAAGG
The DNA here is from genome assembly GCA_963576565.1 of Aspidapion aeneum. Lineage (NCBI taxonomy): Eukaryota > Metazoa > Arthropoda > Insecta > Coleoptera > Brentidae > Aspidapion > Aspidapion aeneum. The sequence continues at coordinate 114,157,774 of OY755042.1, forward strand.
GTGGGGGTATATTTCGAAAATTAGAGTTTTAGTGAAAATATGGCGTGTGTGATATCAAACGAAAGGTAATTGAGTCCGGGGTTTAACAAAATACATTTTAGTTTTTGTTTTTTTAAGGGTGGGGGTAGATTTCAAAAATTTGAGTTTAAGTCAAAACATGGCTTGTGTGGTATCAAACAAAAGGTAATTTATTCCGGAGTTGAATAAAATATATTTTAATTTTTAGTTATATTAGCTCACACGTTCACTATAACTATAGTACCTAGTGTGAGCTTAGGGGCCCATATATTGGCAGAGTATTTTTTAAATGGATACGAATAATCAGAAATAAATTTAGAAAAAACTGTGTGTTTTAACGGTTATTGGGGTGGAGAAAACGGTTATTTGGTTATAACTGAAGGAAGAATTAACCGGTTAACCGAAGAGAAAAGATGGTTTTTCGGTTTAACCTGCCGGTTATTGACATCCCTAGTGTATGGAGGTACTGTAGAGCCTGCCACCACTTTAGAATAATACAATATAAATAATTTATTCTTATCCTCTAAAACTTCTTTTAGGCACAGTACAGGAAGCTATTATGGTACCACATACATACCTGAGTTTTTTATGTAGAATTCATCATTAAATAAACTAAGCAGTTCCAAGAAACAATGAATAAACAATGTAAAGCCATAAAGACCAATACACACACTGACAAACAAAATGCTATAAAACAACATCTCCATAATAATAGCTTTAATTGAAAAAACTGCTTTCAATCAACGATTTAATGGGCATTCCAGCGAGATCCCCAAAGCCAAATTTGAGAAACAGAGGTATTTTTTTAATTATGGCGGCAGAAAGACCATGATGTGGGCCACGTGACCAAATATTTTTTATACTCCATGTGTGTAACAATAAAGCCCTGCAACAAACCTGAGTGCACATCTTAGCTAGCGCCTCGACTAATATTAGGAATCTACTTTAAACGGTGTACTACTCACCAGCCAATTTGCCACGGAGGGGGCCCCCAAGCCCCCCTTCTTCTTGTATATGCCCATGAAAGGTAATAGCAATTAAGAAAAGTTTAAAAAGGATAAAGCATTTTTTAATTCTTTGGCAATCTTTGGGCAGTGCTTTCTTGAAATTGTTTTATAATTGTTGAACAATACCAAGTTTACGTGTAATCTCGGAACCAAAGAACCAATCCATTAAAGGTATATCCAATTACATAGTGGTACTATCCCATTACGCCGAAACTTATTATCGAGTTTTATGCGGTACTGTAGTGCCCAGTTGCACAATTAAATTATGGGCGTTGGTTGATTTATTAGAACAAAAAAATTGCTTTATTGAATTTGAACTTAATTTTCAAATTTAAGTCTAGTTATGTCTGGGGCACAAGAATACTCAGAAACTGTCTACACAGAATTTTTTTTAAAATAAAATATAGAAAACGTATTTTCTCGAAAATATTGATTTCTCTTAAAGTACAGTTCATATCATTATTTTTGAGACAACTTTAAAAAAAAAATTTGCTGGCCTATGCTATTTAAAATAGAGGCCACGACCCTGAAAAAATCAGCTGTTCTCCCGGGGCTGAATTTTACATTGGGTCTTATGGGAGGTCAGACATTTTTTTATGATATTTTCAAAATGGCACTACAGATTTCCGCAAAATTTCAGTGAAATATTCTCAGACATCATCCCGATATTCCACGAAAGGTTTGTAAGGAAGCAACATGATTAAAAGGTTAAAATCTTCAAGATTTAGCATTCCTTATTTTGAATTCAAATTACCCGCCATGTACCACATGCCAACTGTTATATTTGACATGTATTTGACTTTGTCATTTGTGATTGTCACATTCGCTTCTGCTTTAAACTTAATTTTTGTGTGAGCTAATGAAGCGGCTATGAAAAATTAGGGATTACTATACGTTAAAAAAAAATTGTTCTGTCAGAATAAAGTAAAAACAATCTCAAAAGCGGCTTTATTTAAAAAAAAATCAAATATTCATGAACCGTCATTCTAACTTCAATATTTTAAAGACAATCAGCTGTGTCGTAACGTGACCATCAAAAATAAATCAGCCCCGGATGTGACGTCAACAAAGTGGAGGATCGTGGCCCGTCCATTTTGATAGCCCTGGGAAGTGTCAAAAAGTTATCTCAAAAATTATGATATGGAGTATAAGTCATTGTCTTAAAGGTTATTTTTCTTGATATCTAGTTTTGAAGAGACTCAGTATTTCAAAACAAAAAACTGGTTTTTAAACTAAGTGTTTGAGTTTTCTTAAATCTATTGATTTACTTGAAGAAAATCAAAGACATTCATTCATTTGAACAAAAAACATTATCGCAATTAAAAAGCTATTTTTTTGATTCAAGAAAAAAACCATAAGAATTTCTCAAAAGCCTTTGAGACGGAAGACCTTCTGAACCTAGGGTGGCCCGATAATCTGGGCTTTGTACAGAAGACGGTTCCGTGCCCGTAGCTTGACGAAAAGGGCTCCACTCTACTACTACTACTACCTATTGACAACTTAAATAATAATTGGCAGTTAGTCGTTATTATAATGCTTATTACGATAGGTACCTTATGGCACCAATAAAAAAGGGGAGGTGTTACAAGACAAGTAATAACTGTCTTTAAAGATATGTGTGAACTCACGCCGAGTACCGTAAGTATTTCAACAATAGGACATTATGTTCCTGCGAGAATTCAAAAAAAAAGTATTGGAAGAGACAGGTACGAAAAATTGTAATGCTGCCCTCCTAAGCAAAACTCCCGTATGTGAAAAAAAATTCTACGATTTCGGGCTTAAAACATGAAAAAATCAGGGGAGTGAAGTAAATTAAAATTTTAGGGCCTTTTAATTTTTTTTTCTATAAACTAAAATTTTGGGGCTTTTTCAGCTCTCTAGCGCTTCTGCAGGTGGGCAACTTTTACATAACTTTATATGTATAGGGTAGGGCAGTAAATTAAAATTTTGGGGTTTCTTTACTTTTCCCAAGGTTTGGTCATAGTTTCTATCGGTCCGCCAAATTTCAGCTTTGTAGCGTGTCTTTTCAAGCACTCAGTTTTGGAGCGATATTCTTGATTTAAAATTTTTATTTCTTATTTTTTTTCTTCTAGAGTTGTTCGCTGTTTGGTGATTGTGTTTTCCATTTTTTTTTTACGATTTAAGTCATGTGGACACGCTTTATAAGCCATCTTTTTTAAGTCCTTGTGTAAGTCAAATTTTGCTTGCGTTTTTAGGGAAGGCCTACCACGACGAAATAAAAGGTCAAACTCTCTTTGTTAAGGTACGGTACAATCGCCCATGATGATACCATCCGCCTCGGTGGTGGGTACTTACTCTTCGCGCTGTCGTACCGTCCAGTCAGTAACCTCTTCGAGGCCAATGTCGCTCTTGGCCAAAGAAAATACAGAGTGGAAAAAAAAAATTCGGCTATTTATTTATTTAGTGCAACAAATACTGAATTACAAAAGAGAAAACTTCGGTTTTGTCCACTAGTGCTCCACCCTCTCTTCACGAGCGGCTAGTTCACAACTTGCATTCCATTTGTTATTGGTTGACATAGTTAGGCGGGATTTTTAAAATTAAAACTCTCCTGTCCTCGTTTTGGGAGGTTGAAATCGGTGTTAAACCGAACTGAAACAAAACCTAACCGTGGTCAATTGATGGGAAACGTATCCTAACCGGGGCGTGTCTGGACAGGTTAGGATACGTTGTCGAATAATTTATCAGGGTTAGGTTAACACCGATTTCGACAGGAAAACAGGATAGGGAAGCTAATTTAAACTATATATCATAATTTTTGAGATAACTTTTTGACAGTTATCAGTTGTTTACAATAACAAAAAGCATAGACCAACAAAAAAAAGTTGTCCCAAAAATAATGACAAGAACTGTAAAAGAATATATGTTTTTAAAAAACAATTAAAAAAACTCATAGGCATAGATTTAGTTAAATTCAATAGATATGTACTGCACAAACCACTACACTTTTTAATCACTTACAACTAGTATATATTCGTATTTTACGCCGAAAGCTGTAAACCATCTCTTAATATAATATAATAATAATCTTAAACGGCAACGTTCAACATCAAAAAGTCAGCTGACTATTTCGACCAATAGCAAACGGAATGCAGGTTGTGAACTAGCCGCTCATCTCTCTTCATGCATCGGAGGCGAATTCTCTTGCTGTATGTTTCAAAACAGTATGGTTCAATAAATACGTCATCAATTGGTGACGTTTCATATCTATATTTTCAAATTTATGGGCGTTATACGATGAAATCCCGTTCACAGAGGTGTAAATTGTGAATTTATTGTCAATATTTTAGTAAAAACTAAATAAAATTAAGAAACAATGTCTTAATTAAAAATAGAAAATTTTAATATTGATTTTTTAATATTGATTTTTCAGTTAAACGTCAAGAAATGACATACCATGTGTCAGTTTCAAAACGAGCTTGGGCGAGTTCGTAAAGGCATCAATGAGCTCATCAAGACAACAATCAAGTTTTTAAATTAATCAGTGCAATTCGTTGAAATCCATCGGGTTCGTAAATTATCTGATGAATTTCACCAAGGCAAAAATTGACGGCATCAATGCTCACCGACCCTGAGAGTCGGTGAGCAATCTTCGATGAATGTCAATTACGTCAAAATCAGCTGTTTTTTGCGTTTTTTTTTTCGGCTGTGTAATTTTATATCTTTTTTGTTGTTTTTTTTTTTGTTAAATGCTTCACAGTGTGGTAAACAAAGTTTCGATGGTTATTTTAAAAGATATAAATAGTGACTCAAGACTCGGATGATGAAGATCTGGCGTTAATTTCAATTTCAATTTCTTTATTTATATACGAGTTAAAATTGTTATAAAATCATTTACATTTTACAAACTTATTATTAATTTATTCTAAAGAGCAGAAGAACTTAATCTCGAGAGCCCTTTACGATTATTATTTTATGCTAAGTTTATATGCTAATATGAATTTTTAAAATAAATGAGTTTTAGTTGTTTTAAATTAGAGTAAATTTTTCAAGTAAAATTCCTCATCCTAATCCTAACCTAATCTATACAAAGGCACAAAAGCCTACCTTAACAAAAGCTTAAAAAAACTTTAAATAACATTAAAACACTTATAAAATATAAAAAAACAAATCCTGTTTTTATTTTGTTTTTAAAATTTTGATATCATCAGACCGCGGCATGCCAGGATTGAGGGTTACGTTGAAAATGTTGTTTCCATGTATAAATGCAGTGAATCTTTTAGAAAATAAATCAAAATCGAAAAAAGCCAAGTTTAGATATCTGATTCATCGCGTTCTTTTTTATTTTCTGGTGTTCATCGGACTCACCGAATGAAAATGTCAAATGAACGTCAAACGTCATATGTCAAAAAACCGATGTAATCGGTGAGCAAAATTAGATTACTTTACAAACTCGCCCCTTTTACCTCGTTTCAAAACTGACACATGTCATTTTTTGATGTTTAGCTAAAAAATCAATATTAAAAAATCAATGTTAAAATTTTATTTTTTTAATTGAGACATTGTTTCTTAGTTTTATTTAGTTTTTACTAAAATATTGACAATAAATTCACAATTTACACCTCTGTGAACGGTATTTCATCGTATAACGCCCATAAATTCGAAAATATAGATATGAAACGTCATCTATTGATGACGTAGTTATTGAACCACACTGTTTCGAAACATACAGCTAGAGAATTCGCCTCGGACCTTTAGCGCTCGCTAAGGGAACGTTCCTAAATTACGTAAAGCAAAAATTCCGGATTTTCGACCCCCTACAAAAACACATTAAAAAACATTGCGTGTAACGCAAGACTAAACAAGTGAAATTAAAAAAAAAACAGTTTTCTGTTTTCGGCCGGTACTGGAACCCGGAATCTCTTGCTCTGTATGCAAATGCTCTCTACATTAAGCCACCGAAGACTATACATAAATTTTCGGAAAACTTCCCTCTATGCATGTCTGCGGTGTCTCAATACAAGAACGAGAAACTCTCAGGGTATTAACCCGACCAAGCCATCTAACTGATCTCTTTAATTCTTCATTCCCACTGTCAAAGGTATGAAAACTCAAATTAGACGTAAAGTATCAACGTCTGAAAACACCTTTTCGTGTGTTAAAATTTCTGATCGTAAAGGGCGATTGCCAATATAATTCTCAAATACGTATAGTCTTCAGTTTAAGCCACCGAAGTAGAGAACGTTTGCGTACAGAGCAAGAGATTCCGGGTTCGAGTCCCGGCCGAAGACAGAAAACTGTTTTCTTATTTTTCTTTCTTTAATTTCACTTGTTGTTTATAGTTTTAGGTCCTTGCATTATTTGCAATTAGGTAAATGACAAGACTAAACTCGCCCACTCCCTTGAGCGATACATAATTTAAAAATGGTCAATAAGCTAAAGAAAGAGAACACTAGTGAAGAAGACTGAAGTTTTATCTTTTGTGATTTTACATTTATTTTTTCTTCAAAAAGTGCTGAATTATTAAACAAACATTCTAGGACATATAAGATGATCGAGTAAGCTGCACTTCTCAGTGGCGAACGCAAGGGGGGCTTAGTGGCTGAAGCCCCCCCCAGATCCACTAAATGTTGACCCCTAAAGCATATTTTTTCCCTAAAAATCAAGATTTAAATGTATCGATCTGCGCTAATAGTCAGAGCATATAATTTTAAAAGGCTTTCCGTTTTCAGTCTAGAAGCAAATCATATTACTTTTTGGCAACAGACCATTTTCCCCTAATTTGACCCCGCTGAATCCGAATATCTCTGTTGCCAACTCGAAAAATAGACAGGGACGAAGAAAATCCGACCTTTTATACTTTCGACCTTTTATCCGCCGCTCTTTATTATCCACCGAAAAGCTAATAAGACACAAAATTGATTAGTTTGGATTGATCTTAAATAATTTCTTTTAATTAAGAACACCACTGGAGCGGTAAATACAAAATAACTTCCACTTTGTTATACATCGTTTGAAAGGAAATTTTATTGGCTATGACGAAGTATAGAACACATTTTTTTGATAAAGAGCTTGGTTTTTAAGAAAATAGAATAAAACGTATGAAAAACATGTTTTTTTTAATGATTTGTTGAAATCACCCCCATTGACGGACGTCGCTGGAGAGTTTGCTATAAGTCAAACCCCACCGAGTTTCACATTTTTAAAAAGGGAATTTCCCTGTCTACAAAAAAGTGTAGAACAAGTTTTTTCATGTTAAGCTTAGTTTTTGAGAAAATTAGATAAAACATGTAACAAAAATGGTTTATTTTCTGTTTTTTTTTTAAATTAATTTAATTTACGGATGTTTTATTTATAAAATCGATTTAATCATGTTATACGTCATTTTGAAGGAAATTTTATTGAGTATACCAAAATGTAATACATGGTTTTCTGTAGATATTAGTTTTTAAAAAAATTTAATAAATCTTGGAAAAAACATAGGTATTTTTTCAACTTTTTTTAATTACTTCAATTAACGGACGCCGCTGGAGAGCTTGTTATTAGTCTAACTTTATTAAGTTATACCATGTTCAAAAGGGAATTTTATTGTCTACAATAAAGTATATTATACATTTTTCTCTTAGAAGCTTAGTTTTTATCAAAATTTGAAAAAACCTCAAACTTTCAGATTTTGGGGGGTCTGAGGGGGTTTTTGCAGCCATTAAAAAAAAATAATATGTTATTGTTTTTTAATTATACAAATATATATTTTGAATGTACACCTGTGACAATTTGGGCTTTCCAGCGGCAATTTAAAATTCGCCGCCATTTTAGCCGCCATCTTGAATATCTCAGCCTCTGTCAATATTTCGAGTTGGCAACAGGGATAATAGGATTCAGCGGGGTCAAAATAGGGGGAATTGCCCATTTGCCAAAAAGTAATATAAAATGCTTCTAGAAATTGGATTTTCCCGAATCTTGCCTGAACTATAAAGCCCCCCCGCCAGAATCCATCATTATGTGTCGATCCGCGCTCAAGTCCCCCCCAGGATTCATTTCTTCGTACGCCATTGCATTTTTCCTATAATTTACAATACAACATATATTTTTGAAACTTAGGATTTTTGTGAGGTATCACGGTGTTATTTAGCTATTTTGTTTTTAGCTTTTAACAAGATTACTTCTTTTGATCAGTTTACCTTTTTTTCGAACTTTAATTTTACAAGGTAAGAAATATTTTCGAAATAAAAATAAAATTTCAAACTTCCATTGTCTTTATTTATTTTAAGCACGACGTTTCGGTTAGTAAGTATCTCTGACCGTTTTTAGTTTACACTTGAAAACGGTTAGAGATACTTACTAACCGAAACGTCGTGCTTAAAATAAATAAAGACAATGGAAATCCGAAATTTTATTTCTACTCAATTATGTCTACGAGTTTCACACAAAGAATATTTTCGACATTTGCATATTTTTTCTGTTGGAATTTTTAAACCAATTTTCTTACCCAAAAACTCAGTTTACAATTCAACATTTTAATTTTTTTGCAATGTTTTCATTTGCCGAATTCAACAAACCTTAATGTCCCTGTTTTTCCCCGCTCTCCTCTAAATTGAATATTACCCTTGATTAAATTAGCGTAATTTATTTAAAGATTTTGCCGAAATTTATTTTGTTCGCCCTGTATTACATCCTTTTCTTCTATCTCTTGATTCCTCTTTTTATTCAAGCTTTTCATGCTTCTTTTTTATATAAAATCGCGATTTGATACGCTGGACTACTATTTCATAAGAGTGACAACAATGTACTCAAAATTTCAAGATCAACCAACGCATAAAAAAGTTGATTATAGAACCTGACCCAAAAAAAAACCAATACAACTGGGAAATTACTAGTCTATGAAAAATTCCAAATCCAAACATTATAATTTTGACATTTCAACATCTTAAACTATCTCTCAAAAAACTATTTTAAAAATATTTTTTTTACATTGCCATCACTCTTTGATTAAGGTGTTACCTTGGGTATCACAGCATAATATTGTGATTTATACGCAAATAAGGCATGAACTTGTGAGAAATAACTCTAACATTTTTTTCACGGCAATTTGCCTTTTTGTATAGAAAAATAAAGAACAGGAAACTCTATACAAAAATTCTTAAAATGTCTGAAAACCCGAGGTTGGCAGAGGATATTACCCTGAGGTACTCCTTTGTCCCACCTTTGATTCCATTTGATGTATTGTAGTAAAAAATAAGGTTAAATACATAAGAATTCTGAAAAGGATGCTACCCCACCTACCATATTGTACAGTCCGGGTCTGTTTAAATTGCCGCTGTATATTTTTCTGGCAAAATTTATCATTTAAAGACTTTAGGAATAAAATTAAAAAGTCCCTAACTGTACCAATTTAGCAACGTTTAAGCCAGACAAATTAATTTTTTTCTTCATTTCAAATACTGTCTAAATAAAGTTTGTAAAATTTAAAAATACAATTTTTCTTTACAGTTTTTTTTTTATATTTTGTACATCTGAATCAGTTTTACAAATAAAAATCATCAAACCCGTACTAGTCATGCACACACTGGGTATTCTTCTATTATTATTATTTACTCATACCCATTACATACCTAATGTATTTATAAAAAGTTAGAATTTGTATAATTTTTGCTTATTCTAAAAAAAATTACCTACCTATGCTAATAATAATTATTTTTATTCTAGAAATTGAAGACAAAAGCCACACATATTATCTTGGTAAAATATTACAAAAGCACACAAAAGTTTTTGATAATATTCATTCCGAAAAAAGTAAAACACAACTTATTCTAGTAAGTAATACTTGCACAATAGTAATGCCTCGACTTATTTCTCACTCACTGTTTATATTTCTTTAAAAAACCCTTTTTTTTGTACCTCAATGCATAAACCACACTTTACACGTGCAATAATTGCTAACGCCAGTTGATTGGATTCACTGGAGCTTCATAAGGTTATATGCATTCGTTGATACAGTCATATTCGTTGATAGTCATTTTTATCACAGAACACACCCACAACTTAATAATTTCCCCACATCATTAATGAATCCACAACTTAATGATTGTCCCACATCGTTACTGATGTGTAGAATTTGTCAAATCTCTTGAATTTGGTGTAGAAGTCATTTGAAGTCGACCATTGGCGACCAAACACCAAAAGGATATGTCACATTCGTTAATAGTAATTTTTACCACAGAACACACCCACATCATTACTTAAAAGTGTTATTAAACATATTCAAATCTCCATAGTTTGCAGTCCCACTTCCATCCAACATCTGTAGCATGTCAAATTCATTGCCTTGACCTGGCTGACCAGGTACAGGACCTAATTGGGCACCAACAACATCCGCTGAGGGCATCTGAATATTTCCTTGGCCCTGCCAAGCACCCCACTGATAAGCCACTGAAGCAGGTGAAGGCCCTTTGGACCTCGAACCCCCGCTAAGTTGAGTGTAGGTTGGTCCTGGTGAGTGGGAGGTAGCTTGGTGGTATTGGTAAGTTTCTGGAGTAGGTTGAGTCCAGGCCTGCGCGGTTGGTACAGGACTGCTTGTGTTCTCGCTAGTTTTGTAAGGGTGTTGGGCTAACACAGCAGTGTTTACAGGGGTTTGTGAGGGGGAAGCATAACTTATTGGGCTCTGAGTTGAGGTATCGTAATAGTACATGTTCTGAGAGGAACCCACTTGTTGAATGGGCGCCTGCTGAGCAGCTGTGTAAGTTTGTTGGTAATCTTTTTTGCTGTGTTGGGCTTGTGCGGTGGGGTACTGACTCTGTTGAATGTTATAACTCTGCAAACTTGGTTGCTGGTAAGCTGTCATTGGTTGATGGTGCTCAGTTGTTGTTTCACTTGAAGAGTGAAGAGATTTTGTACTGTTGGTGCATACTATGTATTCCACGTCGTCAGTGTAAGGGTTCAAAAAAGCGAACGCACTAGTTCTTAGCCAAACCCAATCGACATTTTTGCCTCTAAACCGATACATGACAGAAATTACTTGTCCTTTGAGTTTTGGGACTTGTTCAAAGCTTTCTTTCATGTGACTTTGGTCATCTGGGTGGAAATATTCAAAACAGCTTTTGCCTAGTAGCTCTTGTGGCGAGTATCCCAACAAATCGATGATTCTCTGATCTACAAAGGTAAATTTTCCATCGATTGAATGTCTGGTGATAAATTCACCATTGGTAGAATTTGTTAAATCACTCGAGTTTGGTGTAGAAGTTACTTGAAGTCGACCAATGGCGACCAAACAGAAGTGGGCCCCATGGATCTCCTCATCCAAATGTTCTCTTGGATATATATCTGAAGGAGGCCAGTTTTTTATGTAACCAGTGCAGTGAATCACTGCATAATTTTGTCCGTCTAAAGATGGACCTAGGGTATTCTTATTTTTAAGTCTGTGATTATAGCCCTCAGGTATAACATTGCCTATCTTCATACGACAAATAAAAGCTCGCCTTGAACCAACAGAAACTCTAGGAGATGACTGTTGACCTTCTCTTTTAACTGTACCACTTTTTAAATCTAAAACTCTGGCAGGGTCGTGTGGTTCTTGAGTAGAAAACTGTTCTCGCACTTTTTGTAGATCTTCCGGATGTATAAAGTCGTAGATACTCGATCCATACCACTCGTTTTGTGAACAGTTCAGAACTGGAGTGACAGAGTCGCTTACATACATCACTCTGCCATTGTCACAACTCGCTACGAAAAGAAATCCGTCTGCAGCTTCAAGAATTAAATGTTTTAATTCTTGATCGGTTAAGAACGAAGGTTTGTAAGCACCATCATTAGGTGTACTCAAAGAGGGACCACGGAGGCCTTTCATGTGAGCCACAGCCATTCTCAAAATCGTTAGTTTGTCAGGTTTACGCGCCAGGGCGCTACATGTCGGTACCATATCTGACAGCTCTGTGATATAGGAAGTCATTTTACTACGCCTTCGACGTTCGATTTCACAGTGGTTTTCGCGACTCGCGAATCGTTCTTTGTCTGGAATTAAGTGTTCTTCATCCATTCGGGGATACTTGGGAGCAGAAGGATCATCACTTCCATCAGAACGCATGTTTTTGAAACTGTTTGAACTTATTGAAAGATCTCTTGTTTCTACTTTTTTCTTTCATTAATTAAGATAATTGTTAGCGTCTTTAGTTTCTATTTCATTTATCATAAACTGAAGGGTGGTTTCTAATTCATTTTTTTGTTAATCTTCATTGGTATGTTGACCTAGTTGTTGCAGATTTCTTGCGTGAAGTAAAAACCTTGGAGGTTTTTCAGGTTCATAGGTCAAAGACACTTACTTGTAGCTTCTTATCGCTTCGGTTCTTTTTCTAACTTACGTCTACTGTCTTCTTTCCTCAATCTTCACTGGTAGGGATGGGTTAGGTTAGGTGGATGATTGGTTGTTAGTGGTTCTCCGCGCTACCCCAGTAATTTTTCACCTGGAACAAATTGAGTTCTTTTAGAATTTTTATTTAAAATTTATGGTTTTGGGAATTTAAAAGAAAGGGTGGTAGTGACCCTTGCTTTAAATTCTCAAAGAGTTACGTTTACAAAATCAAAACAAATAAAAATTGGGGAAATTTTGGGAAATGGAAAAAATAATTTTCCAGGTAAAAAATTACTGCGGTAATAATTTTTAATATATTTTTCTTCCAATATTCTTCCGTTGTTAATAATAGCCATCCTGAAATAGAACTTTAAAAAACAAACAAGGAAGAATATTTAAACAAAAAAATATATAGGTATTTTATTGGTTGTTTTATAGGCAAAAAATGTTAAATATGTTAATTTTTAAATGTTGAAAGAATAATTTACTATAGGTATATTATTATTGAATCATGCAAGTTGAGTAAGATGGGATATGTATTGTTAAAACATTGTATTATTTTAGAATAAATAATCTGAGTATTAATATTTATAAATATTACCTAGTTACAAGTAGGTACTTCCAGTCCACAAGAACCGTCATTATATGTCTCTTTCTTCCATACATAGTCCTTAATGCGTCAGAATGAGAGAATATTATTTATTGACAGGTTTCGTGGATAGGGAGTACTTTAGATACAGGGTGATATAAATTGGGTTTTTTGTACAAAATCCCGGGTCGGCGAAATTTTTTGATTGGAAAATTTTTTGACAACAAAGTTCTAGTAAACATTTTTTCTTATTTTCAATAAAAAATAAGTTTCACAAAAACGAGTTTTAGAAAAATGTTTTCCTCAAAAAATTCTTAAAACTTCGTTTTGAAAAAATTGGTTTTTGAGAAAAAGTTTTTGTAAAAATGTAATTTGAAAAAGTTGCCTTTACAAAAAATGTAATTCAAAAAAATGATTTTTCCAAAAACATGTTTTCAAAAAAAAAAGATGAATAAAACTTTGTTTTCGAAAAATTGCTTTTCAAAAAAATTTAATTTAAAAAAGCTTTTTGAAAAAAATGTCATTCGAAATTTAGTTTTTTTCAAAAATCGATTTTTCGAAAAAAATGTTTTCGAAAAAAGTTCCGCAACGCAGTATCCCAAAAGTGCCCAATTCGGATCACCCTGTACACTGTAATGGTCGATATCTCGCCTAATGCAACAATACTGTTTCATTCATCAAAAGCGGTTAATTCATTTTTGAGATATGACAAATAATTGTCTTCTTTTTTTTGTCCAAAAATGGGACAGCCTGAAATATTTAAAAATATTTATTTGATCATAACTTTCTTTAATATTAACCGATTTTTATGAAATTAAAACTAAATTTTATACAATAAACTAGGTTTTTTGAGAACTATGCAAAACTGTTTATAAAGTACAAACAATATCAAGAAGAGGAAGAAGAATCATAATAAGACAGGCGGCCGTGTCATCCATTTTAAATACACTTTATAAGCGTCCGATAACCTAGATTTCTTCGGAAAAATGTCGGCTTTTTATCTGTGCCAAATACAGGTTATTCATATCAGAAATGATCATCGGAAGAATGAGACCTGTTCGCTGACCAAACGAGGATTTTACTCTTTATATTTTAATTCGATTTACTTTCTTTTTTTTCCTATACTTGAACTTGTCCTTCATTAAATTAAGAAGAAAGTCTTTGGGTTTCAATGAAAATGTTTCGACAAATTCTGACCCTTTGTTCTTCCAAACTGTACCTGATATTTTTTTCATATAGAGTAAAACCCGAGGGGTGGGACACTCCTTAAATAGGTGTACAAATTTGGTAAAAGTATTTAATAAATACATTTAAATAGCTTTTAAATACTTCTAAATCCAATTAAATACTTTTAAATACATTTAAATACCTTTAAATACTTTTAAATAGTTTTAAATACGTTTAAATACTTGTAAATACTTTTAAATACTTTTAAATACTTCTAAATACTTTTAAATACTTTTAAATACTTTTAAATACTTTTAAATACTTTTAAATACTATTAAATACACTTAAATGCCTTTAAACACTTCAAAATACAATTAAATACCTTTAAATCCCAAATAAATACAGTATTCAACTTAAATACTTAAATAGGTGTACAAATTTTGAGGAGTGTCCCACCCCTCGGTAAAACCTCTCCTTGCGGACACCTCTATTAAGCGGACACTCCCTTTAGGCGGACAAATTTGTTGGAACCAAGCTTTTGCCTATGTCTTTACATGTAAAACTATTTCCTATAACCGGACACTCTTATAACCGGACGCGGACAATTTTTTTTTATTAAAAATTCTGAAACCTCCCTTAACCGGACGCGAACCTCTGATAGCGGGACGGAGCGCTGCACGACATGGGCATAAACATTATGTAGTATGTTGGCAACAATGCACTCTGCATCCAGGGAATTACCTCTTTCCGTTTTAATGCAGAGACTAAATACTTTTGTCGTATTTACAACATTATTATATTTATTCGGCGGGACTTCTGTGTTTATTGTTTAGTTGTGTAATAATAGATCTCTTTGAAATGGCGCCAGCGGCGTAGCGTGGGAGGGGCGCGGGGGGTTCGTCGCCCCCCCCGCCCCGAGGGTAGTGGCGCCCCATAGGTGGCCGAAGCGCCCTCAGCGTTATTAAGTCGGGCCGGTAATGGCCAATTGAGTGGGTGCCAAAGGAAACGACCTTTTTTTTTTTTTTTGCTCGCAAGATTCGTGAGAGGCGCCCTTGTGACGTATTGGCCGCCCCCTCACACATGATGACCTTTTTTTTTTTTTTTTTTTTTTTTTTTGGGCGTAAGATTTGTGAGAGGCGTCTTTTTGACCTTTGTGTTTTTTTTTGCCACAAGATTTTTCATCACTTTTCAGAGGCGCCCGGTTCGGTTTTCGCTGTGGCCCCCCCCGCCCTTTCGGGCACGCTACGCCGCTGAATGGCGCCTAGTAAAAAAACTTCTTAGTTTATGTGGAAAAATGGTTGTTAACGTTTTGGAGAAGGAACATCTATTAGCACGAAAGATCGCCGAAAAATTTAATATCGGAAAATCTCAAGCAGCGGAAATGGTTAATAAATATATATCAAAATTTCGCACTTTCCTGTCTTAAGCGGACACCTCCAATAAACGGACAAAATCGACGGAACCGTGAGTGTCCGCTTATAGGAAGTTTCACTGTATGGCATTTAAGTAGGGTCAGTTACCCAGTTATTGACCAGCGCCTAGTAATTGACCAAGTTATGAATTAAATTATAAAAACAAGGACCGTGTATCATCCGTGTATTATTTTAGTTTGAAAGAAACCCCAATATTTTGCATTTATGTTATTTATACTGTGCAAGCCATTAGCAAATACAGTGAAGTCTTCTATAAGCGGACACTCACGGTTTCGTCGATTTTGTCCGCTTATTGGAAGTGTCCGCTTATGAGAAAGAACTGCGAAATTTTAATATATATTTATTAAGAATTTCCGCTGCTTGAGTTTTCCAAAATAAATTTTTCAGCGATGTTTCGTGCTGATAGATGTTCCTTCTCTGAAACGTAAACTTTTTTACATAAACTAAGAAGTTTTTTACTATAGGCGCCATTTCAAAGAAACCTATTACTACCCAACTAAACAATAAAAAAATAATCTGCCAATATATGGGCCCCTAAGCTCACACTAGGTACTATAGTTATAGTGTACGTGGGAGCTAATAAAACTAAAACCTGAAATATATCTTATTCAACTCCAGACTAAATTACCTTTTGTTTGATACCACACAAGCCATGTTTTGACTTAAACTCAAATTTTTGAGATCTACCCCCACCCTTAAAAAAACAAAAACTAAAATGTATTTTGTTTAACTCCATACTCAATTACCTTTCGTTTGATATCACACACGCCATATTTTCACATAAATTCTAATTTTTCAAATCTTCCCCCACCCTTTTATTTGGCTTGTGTTTGGTGAATTTTGTTCATTTTTAAATGGGACCATCTCGACCCAAGACCCAGCCTAAGTACCAAATTTCATCAAAATCGGGCAAGCGGTTTTTGAGTTATGCGCGTTGGTCGTTACAGACAGACATACAGACACACAGACAGACAGACAGACAGACAGACAGACAGACAGACAGACAGACAGACAGACAGACGGTGCAACAAAAAAGTTTCAAAATCATCTGAAACGCGAAGATAAATAAAAAATTTTGAAATCGGAGCAACTTTTTTTTTCTCGAAAAAATTAGGATCACCATAGCTCACACTACTATAGTATAGTATATGTGTGAGCTAAAACACAGCAGTCCTGCTGTATAAAATTTTTTGTAAATACGACAGAAGTATTAAGTCTCTGCATTAAAACGGAAAGAGGTAATTCCCTGGCTGCAGAGTGCGTTGTTGCCAACATACTACATAATATTTATGCCCATGTAGTGCAGCGCTCCGTGCCGTTGTCAGAGAGTCGCGTCCGTTTAAGGGAGCTATTAGTTGTATTGTATTAAACTTGATATTTTTTTATTTTACTTAAAACTGAGAACTATAATTTTCTTTTGAAAATTTCTTGAACTGGTGAAACACTGGGTAACCGACCCTAGAAAAACAATATACAAATTAAATAACACTTGGTGTTGGTGAAACTACAGTGAGACATTTTCTTTTGTTTTTGATTTTACTACTACATATTTTTGTTTTATACAGAAGACCACTTTTTTCTATCCACTTTAAAAATAGATTTCTTGTTTTTATCAGTCAAGGACACCCGACATTCCAAAAAGAAGCAGTCAACTTTTAAAAAAGGTCCCAAAATAAACTGAATTGACTATATATGCGCATTTTGGTGTCAATTTAATTTATGGTAACTATAAACTGCAATGAGAAATTTTCTTCGACTATTTTCACAAGATAACGAACTTGCTATCAATAAAGAAAAACAATTATCTGGACTGCAAGTGGTATTTGTTAACTTTCTACAATTTACATTTGTCATTAATAAACATAAATTTGACACAAATGAACCAAATACATACTGCTAAATTAGGTATATTAAAAACAAAAGTTTCTCCAATAGCAGCCACACAGAAAAAATATTTATATCAAATTTAGAAAACGGAATTTCTCGAAAATATTATCTTTACTTAAAGTATGTTAGTTTATTTACAATAATTTCTTTTTCTTGATATCTTGTTTTGAAATGAAAAACGGTTTTAAAAATTAAATGTTTTAGTTTTCTTGAATATATTGATTTATTTGAAGAAAAACCATTCTTAAAATGAAATAAAAAATAGTACAATAAGTGGGGACTAGAGGTTAATCTCAATAAGACAGAGTATATGTGTATCGGTGGAATGAAACAGGATCTAATCTTAAATACCGGGCAGCGAATTCACTCCTGTGATGAGTATAAATACTTAGGTCTAAAAATTACAGCTGACGGAACACTAGACAAAGCTATAAAAGATCGAAACGTACAAGGAGGAAAAGCAATAACTTTATTAAATCGAATAATTTGGGACCAATGTATATCAAAACATAACAAAAAGCTTATTTATAACACCATTATAAAAAGTATTATTACATACGGCTCAGAAGTATGGCCAATCAAGGATAGAACAGAAAAAATGCTTTCCGCTACGGAGATGGACTATTGGAGAAGAGCAGCAGGGAAATCAAAAAGAGAAAGAGTTACAAATCAAAGAATAAGAGAAATTATGACAGTAGGTGAACGTACTTTAGTGGATGATATAAGAACAAAACAACTGGTGTGGTACGGACATGTACAAAGAATGAATGACGAAAGACTACCTAAACAAATACTACAATGGAAACCAACTGGCCGAAGAAAACGAGGACGGCCAAGGAGAAGCTGGAGAGAAGGAATAGACAGTGAAATAAGAATAAGAGGCCTAGATGATGAATTATGGGCAAACAGAAACGAGTGGAGATTGGGTATCGGAAGACGTAGAACGTTGTGAAACCGATAAATATATATATATAAATAAAAAATTACTCAAACTAAAAAAATAATAAACTATGTTGAAGAAATACTAATTTTCTGGATCTAGGCTGGGGTCATTGCATTTTCCACATTTTCAAGCAAGAGATTCCTTCTCTTAAATAAAAACCGTTATTTTTTCAATTGAAGAGTTATGTTTTCCTGATTCAAGAGAAAAGCAATAAGAATGTTTACAAACAATACAATTATTCTCCCAAATCAAAACAATAGCATAGCATAGACGCACCAAAAATGGTCCCAGATCAAGTTTTGTTTTTCTTTACATAGAAAAATTTTCGCATACCATTCCTTAACACCCTGTTTAAAGCTATCATTGTAAAAAAATGTTCGGACTAGGTCATTAAAAGTAGCATGTTTTTGTGGTATTGGTTCTACGTGAAAAGATTGTTAATAAAGTTGTTTTTAAATTAGTTTTAAAGACAATTGAATTTTTTCCTAATGACAATTCTTACGCACTGAACGCGTTATTAACAAGAGAAAATCAAGTTTGTTTGGACGCATTTAAATTTTTTACATTCTTTTGTTTCTTTAATAAGTAAAACAAACTTTCAATATTTGTCAAAGCATTGACATCCTTTTTTTAAGTAGGTATATTGTGTAACATTAACAATAATTTTCTTATAACGATACAAATTTTTTGAATAATTTATTATTGTTGCTAATACGTAATATAAATAATACTATTCTTTTGTGTTATCTTTAAAATATGACGTTATTGTCACTCGACCTACGCAAAAAATGTACGCTCATCTTGTTGGTAAATTTGTTTAACAAAAATGTTAGGTAACCGATGTACAGCGTGTCCCATTTTCGATGGGATTAAATGGGAAACTCGGTTATTATTAAAGATATTGATTTTCTGATTGCACCTTACCGTGCTCTTTTTTTGAGCCGTTAAAAATGGCGTAATCAGATTTTTGCTATACCCCGTAGTTTCGCTAATACAGGGAGTTTTTGAAAAAATTGTATTTTTAATAATCCCTTGTATCTCGCTTATTTTGCGAGATACTTTTATTCTGTAAAAACATTTTTATGGCAACTTTTTTAGAAGAAAATAATGACGTTATCAATTTTTTAAAATATTGTTTAGTTTTTGAGATATGGTATTTATCAAAAAAATTAAATACGGACCTGGATTTTTTTTACTACTTTTTTGATTGGTTTCATGCTAGTATTATCATAAAATAATAAAAATTTAAAAAATTTTTGTTTTAAGGTAAAAAAAAAATATTTATTATTAAAAAAAAAATTAGTCCGAACCTGGATATTTCCAACATAAATATAAACTAAAAATTGCTAGTTAAATAATTTTTAGTTTAACTGTTTTGATACCTAGCATATTAAAATGGTTTTACGTTAATTTACAGATTTATTTGAAACAAAGTCTACGAAAAATACAAAAAAAAACAAATTATAAAAAATAACTAATCTTTCTGATTACCATTATGTGTAAGACATTGTTGGCATTTTTGAGTAATTTTTCTTAACGCATTTTGCATAAAAATATTTCTGCCATTTAAATATTGGGATTTTGTTGCTTGAATGAAGCAGTCAAACATATCACATTTTTCAAAATCTGGATATGGTCGATTTCTAGCCAGTTTAAAATACAGTCGAACCTCTATAACTCGAACTTGAAGGGACAACAGAAACAGTTCGAGTTATGGAGAGTTCGAGTTATAGAAACTCGAGTTACATAGTTAAAATACATGTAAAAAGTGCAGGGACCACTTAAAAGGTTCGAGTTATAGAGAGGTTCGAGTTATAGAGGTTCGAGTTAGAGAGGTTCGACTGTAATTGTAAGCCATTTACAAAAATGACAAGTAAAATGACAATGTCAATTCCAAGCTTTTGTTTTGTAAATTTCACGACCTGCTGTTTGGTTATCAAATAATTAGTATGATATTATTTTTGTAACTTTTTAATGTTTTTTACTTTATTTATAAATTTTTTAATTATCATTTCAAAACAGATAAAGTAAAAATCGTTCAACTAGTGTGTCTTGCAATTTTTAATTTATAATTACGTTGGAAATTTCCAGGTTTGGACTACAATTTTTTTTTCAAATATTAAATAGCTTTTTTTAACCTTAAATCAAAAAAATATTAAAGTTTTATCATTTTAAGGTAATAATAGCATGGAACTAATCAAAGTAGTAATAAAAAAAATCCAGGTCCGTATTTAATTTTTTTATGATAAATACCATATCTCAAAAACTAAACAATATTTAAAAAAATTGACAACGTCATTATTTTGCTCTAAAAAAGTTGCCATAGAAAGGTTTTTACAGAATAAAAATATCTTGCAAAATAAGCGAGATACAAGGAATTAATTAAAATGCAATTTTTCCAAAAACTCCCTGTATTAGCGAAACCACGGGGTATAGCAAAAATCTGATTACACCATTTTTAAGGGCTCCAAAAAAGAGCACGGTAAGGTGCAATCAGAAAATCGATATCTTTAATAATAACCGAGTTTCCCATTTAATCCCATCGAAAATGGGACACGCTGTACAGTCAGGGACATATTAATTTATAAACGTGTAATTTACTACCCGTGAATTTAAAAATAAAGTTTTTGTTTCTCTCATATTTTTCCGTGGGTAGCTTAAAAGCTTAACCTCACGGGGGTCCAAGATCTAATGGACACCTAATAAGTGTTGACAGTTAACTGTTTCGTCCTTATGGGACTCCTCAGAACACTGCTTGGTCAATGTGACACTCTTGAGAAGTTAATTAGACGGTGTTGTCTCTAATCCTATGTAAATAGTGAGAAAACTTTCGCAAGAAGCGCCATCTACCGAGATACGAGAGAAACCAAAACAAGAGCAGGCGAAAATAAACTGCCATACATATCGATCAATGAAAAGACCGATTACAAATCAAAGGCCAGATCAACGCTTATTGCGTTTTCATCCGATTTAATTTTGTTCTTTTTATACCCGAAAAATCATTTGCGGAACGCTTCCATAACTCAATAAGGGATGTTCAAATGGACACAAAACATATTAAAATCAATTAAATTTAACAATCTATATATTAAACTCTAATTTGAATGAATAAGGTTTATGAATTTCCACATGGTTCACAATAAATAATCAGTAAACGTTAATTTTACTTATTAAGAAAGTTGTCCGACCGGACACTCATCATTTGGGAAACCGTTACATAAAATATTAAAATGTTTTTTGTTGAAAGTGTCAGATGGTGCTGCACTAGGTCTTTCCATCCTAACTTCGAACAGGTTGTCAACGTTGAGTTTTAAGGTATTAAATATTAAATTAAAGCGGTAAGCAAATTTTATTTTGATATTTAAGTAGCGTACATCATTTGAGGAATGCTGTTGTAGGATTTGTTTAGGTTAAAACTATATATTTTTGTCACTGTTATAATAAAAACTCAAGGCGTCTAAAATACAAACCTCAAAAATATTTTGTTTTACGTTATAGCACAAAAAATCAAAGATAATAATGGCAATAACATCATTTTGGGAACGGTCATTTCGGGAACGTTCTCGGATATGACGAACGTAAATAGGCCTAATTTTATCACAAGCGTTTATTTAACTCCTCTTGTAAGTTTCTAACAAATACAGGTATTTAATTTTGACAAACTTGTACATATCAGATTAACTTTTAAAAATACTCTGCCAATCTATGGGCACCTAAGCTCACACTAGGTACTATAGTTATAGTGTGAGCTAATATAATCAAAAATCGAAATATATTTTATTCAACTCCAGACTCAATTACCTTTCGTTTGATACCACACAAGCCATGTTTTGACTTAAACTCGATTTTTTTAAATCTACCCCACCCTTTTAAAAAAAACTAAAATGTATTTTGTTTAACTCCAGACTCAATTACCTTTCGTTTGATATCACACACGCCATATTTTCACTTAAACTCTAATTTTTGGCATCTACCCCTACCCTTTTTTTTTAAATAAACTAAAATTCATTTTGTTTAACTCCAGACTTAATTACCTTTCGTTTGATATCACACACGCCATATTTTCACATAAACTCTAATTTTTGGAATCTACCCCCACCATTTTATTTGGCTTGCGTTCGGTGGACCAAGACCCAACTTAGGTACCAAATTTCATTAAAATCGGACAAGCGGTTTTTGAGTTATGCGGGTTGGTCGTTACAGACAGACACAGAGAGACAGACAGACAGACAGACGGCAAAACAAAAAAGTTTCAAAATTATCTGAAACGCAAAGATATATAAAAATTTTTGAAATCGGAGCAACTTTTTTTTTCTCGAAAAAATTAGGATCACCATAGCTCACACTACTTATATAGTAGTAGTGTGAGCTAAAATACGTTAATTTATAAAAATATCATAAATTTTTTAATAGATTTTTCGAATTTTGAAGATTTTAAAAATATTTGAAATGTATTATATTATAAAAGAAATATGTATATTTTTAATATATTTTATGTTCAGGTTTTTGGGGGGTGGCGACTTAAGACCCGAAGCG
Source organism: Aspidapion aeneum (assembly GCA_963576565.1). Classification (NCBI taxonomy): domain Eukaryota; kingdom Metazoa; phylum Arthropoda; class Insecta; order Coleoptera; family Brentidae; genus Aspidapion; species Aspidapion aeneum. The sequence continues at coordinate 114,180,659 of OY755042.1, forward strand.
CCCCCCTCCCTATCACCCAATGAAGGTCCTACTGGAAGAGTGGAAGAGATTTAAGGAGGGTCTTACATGGTAAAAAATTTTGTCTACATGAATGAACGTACTTTTCTTAAATAAGTTGTTTTACCTTAAAACAATTTGTTTTGAATTAAAATATTTCTTTTCTTTTTAGTTCAACGCAGCGTTTAATATTGAAATGAGACTTTATTTTTCTCCTTTAATTGTTTTGTTTCAGTATACTCAATTTTTTAATAAAGCAAATTGTCTTCATATAAGTAATATTTTGCTTCCAGATAAAATGGTGCCTAAGATTAATTGAGTTCCAATTTATAATAAAACAATTTCTGTTTCACATTAAAATAAAGAGACAAGATATTTTTTGTGCTATATCAAGAAAATATTCTCTTGGTGAATAGGAAAGCACAAATTATTTTAGTTCAAAGCAATTTGCTTTGATCCAAGACAATTTTTTTTACCGTGTATTTCTCTACGAAATCCTTGTGTGAATTATTCCTTATCAAATCAAAAATGATTCACATATAATCATAATTTAAAAAAAAACAAGCATGGTTGTATGTTGATGTATGTATAGAAGAAGACCTATAAACATGAACGTAATTTGCACAAATTTGCAATTTATTTTTCTCTACAACTTGAACAGGCTAATTAGTTGTTGAACATGTGAGAAAATAATTTAAATATTAACTCGTGTACAGCATAAGAAAATAATCAGTAGGTATGAGAGGAAAGAAAATAATGCAAATAAGAGAAGATTAAAACATAAAAATCTCAAGCTAGTATAACATGCACAATAAATATATATATACTAAATAAAATAAATATACACTCGTCAAAATGGTCTAGAAGACAAACTGATTAATCAGCAATTAATTGCTAATTTGACAATATATTTTAATAATATGAAAATTTAACAAATCTTGAACCTACAATTATCATATACATAATATGGGGTCTTTAATCAAAAAATACCTGATTGGTTGCTTTCAAAGGCATATTATTTCCATATAGTACGTATTATTGTAATACCTACGGTGTTACGATGCAGAATGCAAACATATTTGAAATAGCAATATCAATGGGTATACGTCTATATTTTTACGCATGAATATCATTTAATTCTTGTATTCGTTACGTCAAATCATCGGCGTACAGTTGACAAAAACTCTATCCATGTAAATTTGGTATCAGTGCATTTTTCGTATCTTTATTTCTGAATGTTTGCATCAAACGCCAACCATTGTGTAAATAGGTAACAGGCAGTATTGGAATATTACGTATATGACAATTATACAAAAAAACTGGTGGCTTTATACAGTACAAAAAAAATTGAAAAAAAAGATCGAAAATTTTTAATAAAAAAACTAAAGTAGTCTTAAAGAATCAGAGGCGGATCCAGGGAGTTATTTTTTTATTCTCCAACAGAAAACTTAGTTTTTGGTTTTGGTAAAAGAATAGAAAATACATAAAACCTGGTATTTAATTTTTTCGTAAACGTTTAGATTATTGAACGTTACTTTTACTGTTTTTAAATTTTTTATACTCCCTATAGAAACGGAATATTTTTTATTTAAAATTTATGTTAGGAAATTCAAATTATACTGTCAAGTTAACAATTAATTTTTCATTAATTAGTCTGGTGGTGGTGGTCTACCATTCTGAGATAAATAAAATAATAATAAAAATACTAAATATACACACGGTATGTTCATCAATTCCGCGCATGATGTCACGCTGTGAATAGATTTTTGTTTGTTTTGGCCATAAACATTGTATAGAGTTTCAATTATAAAGAGGATTTTTTTTTGCTTTGCTCTTAACCATTGTTGAGGACTATTATATTATTATTATAACTAGCAATATAGAGACTCATGTTACCTTTGTGGATCTACAAAAAGCATATGATACCGTTCCAGTAGAAAAATTATGGACAGTGTTGAAGCAAACTAATATCAATCATATATACATACAAGCAATAAAAGAACTATACACAGGGTTAAAATCTAAAATTAAAACTGGAAATCGACTTCCTGGTAACAAAAAGCTTAAGACAGGGATGTTGTATCTCTCCAACACTTTTTAAAATACATATCGCAGTAGCTCTATGTATGGGAATACAACTTAACGACCGATTTACCATATACACATTACAGTTTGCTAACGATCAAATAATTGTAGCTAATGAAAAAGAAGACATAGAGTATATAGTGAGAAAGTTAACGGAAGAATACCAGAAGTGAGGGTTAACAGTAAACGTGGCCAAACATAGTACTTATGTATTGAAAATGAATCAAGTGAGTTAGAAGTAGACAATGGACAAACATTATCTCCATGCAATGAGTATGTATACTTAGGTGTCACATTTGATTACAGGATACAGACTGTAAAGAACTGGAAAAAAGAATAGTAAAAGCAAAAAAGGTTATTGGATGTCTTAACAGTATTTTACAGAGCAGAGAGATAAAAAAAGAATTTAAAACTTAACATATATGAAACAATGGTGAAAAGCACGCTCTTGGAATAGGGACTTGTCGCGTAACAGAAAAATATAAAACAAAAATGGAAAGTTTTGAAATGGATGCAATAATAATAATAAGAAATAAGATGATAAAAGAAAGAATGGGAATCAAGGGAAGCATAACGGATGACATCACTAAAAGACAACTGCTATGGTACGGCAATGTACAACGGATGAACGACGACAGATTACCAAACCAGGTCCTAGAACGGCAACACATAGGGCGCACAAGAAGAGGGCGTCCTAAACTGAAATGGCAACAGTCAATCCAAAAATCAATGAGTCAAAAAAACCTGACAGAAAATGATTGTCAGGATCGAAGGAGGTAGAGATTAGGCGTCGGACAACGTAGAAAAACGTTCTTAATCAAAAAGACCCAAATGGAGGTTTTTGTATACGCCTTTTTATACGCATGTGGAGCTTGAGACTGTAAATCGATTTTAACGATGACTTTTTCTGATAAAAGCCTGTCTAAAAGCAAACTATTCTAAAATGTATTTAGTTCAGATCAATATGCCACCTGTCAATCTTTCGCAATAAACTTAATTCACAGCATAAAACCAGACTAATAATAAATTCAAAATAAATGTGCAAATTTGCCACCTGTCAATGTTTTGCAGTAAACCTAATCAACAGCATAAAACCGAAGCAATAAAAAATTCAAAATAAATTCGCAATAAAAATAATGGCGTGCATCCAATACAATCTTAGAAAGTAGAGTACCTAGTGCCTACATAATAATTATATCATAACAGGATTTTATTATTAATTTTTTTAATTAAGACGAAAGCGAAGCATAGCAAGCGATCGCTTCTTTATGCTTTGAAATGCAATATTTTGTAATAATTTTGAGTTTAGCAAAATTAGCTGGCCTAGATTTATTAATTACCACTTTATAGGATCATTCGCTCTATAGGCTTCAATAATCATGTGTTTTCAACAGAAGGATAACTATCGAGGTTTTAAAAAATATATTTTTTTATTTCATCAATATTTATAATCCTATACAGGGTGTCCCATTACTTAAGGCCGGTTGACATGGTGCATGACGCGCTGCAAATATTTGCAAGCAAAAAATTTCGGATGTTGCTTGCAAAAAATCTTCTTTTCGTTTGACACTGTGCATGGCCATGCATGGATTCCCCAGAATCTAGGTAAAAATTTCCCAGTTTGAATGCAAGTACAGTTTGCATGCAAAAAAATGGCACCGGACCGATAAAAATGGATTGCCTGCAACAATCAGCTGGATTTGTGCTGCGCATGCACCTGGGCAAAATATCGTGCATTTGCCTGCAAATTTTATTGGCATGCACCATGTCAATAAGCGGCCTTTACCTAGATTCTGAAGAAGATTTTTTGCAGGCAATATGCCTCGCTAGACTTGTTTTTATCAGCAAAAAATATTTAAAAAAAAACATTGCATTTAATATGGCATTCATAAAAGTTTAAACAAAAAAAACAGTTTTTCCAAAAAAAAATTGACCGCATAATTTTTTTTTAACTATTTTAATTTCCAATTATTGCTTTTGTTCTAAAACAGGACTATACTATATTTTTACAACATTTTTTTAAAAAGTTATTATCAAAAAAGTTTCAAAAATCGCCAACTTTGATGATCCGTATCTCGACAAAGATGACCCATGCATTATAGGAACTTTTTTATCAGGCATGACCTTCATTCGTCGTTCGGGGTTAAAATCGGCAGTATCTTCCAGAGGAATTGTTGTTGCTTTTGAGACAAATGTCATGCCATCTTTTTGGATACATTTTCAGAACGGATGGCTTTTGTCGTCTTTTCTTCATCTTGAAACACCCAAACAAACGACTGATGTTTATTTTCGGGTTGTACACGTTTTCCGAGTTTCCTGCCTTAAAGCGGTCTAGAGTTTTCTAACATCAATTGACCCTATCTTCTTTCTGTTCTTCGGTTAGCAGATGCGGTATCCAGCGAAACTAATTTTTTTAACCCTAATTCTTCATGAAAATTTTTGTGGATTCAGGTCTCTGAAATCCCACCCAATAAAGCCTCAATCTCGCGATATGTCACATGTCGATCTTTCGTGATGAGCATGCATGAGCAGCATCGATGTTTTCCTGGGTGACAGCCGTTTTTGGTGCACCTGGCCTTTGATCGTCGCTCAGGCAAATACGTCCACGTTTGAATTCTCCATACCAAGAAAAACGGTCGACTGATGTGGTGCTTTATTACCGTAAACAGAAATCAACTCGGCCAGGCATTCTTGTTAAGAAATTTGTAAAAAATTATAGCTTAAAAATGTTCTCGGTTTAATTCCAATTTTCGACTGATTTGTTAACTTAAAAAATTCACTGTAGCTATAAAACTATACAGTGTGTCCCAACGAAAACGAAACAGAGGCGTTTTTGGGTATTTAGAATATTTTTTCGTCAAATTCCTCGGACACGTCGATTTAGTTTTTGAGGGGGACACTTTTTGGCTATCTTGAAATTTTTGTAGCACGAACCCCCTTCGAGGGGTATATTTTACCCCTATATTTTGAATAGGGAAAGTGGGTCTAGTGATACCTTATTTTGAAGCTCTCTTGAATATCTTTACAACCGTGTAAAAATTTCGAAAATCCATCGATTAGTTTTTGAGATATTTGCCTTCAAACTTTCAAATTTAACATGGACTGATAAAATAAAAATTTAATTAGAAATTTATTATTTTTCGGATTTAATTTTTATTTTATCATTCCATGTTAAATTTGAAAATTTAAAGGCAAATATCTCAAAAACTAATCGATGGATTTTCGAAAAAATATTCTAAATACCCAAAGATGCCTCTGTTTCGTTTTCGTTGGGACACATAGTATGTATCGTACTGCCGTTTTGAATTTGGGTTAGGTAAAGTTAAGTATAAAACCAAAGTGGTAGGATTTGAAAATTTGATAGCCCAAGTTTTTCACCAATTGTGTAATCATCAGGGCTCTCAACAGATAAGCAAAATAATATGGAAAATATGAAATCTTTTAATAAAAATATGAAAAATAGGAAATTACGAAAAAAAAATATGAAGGAAATATAAATAAAAAAAATGTTTGTCCCTTTCCAAATAACTGGTTAATTTTTTTTTTGAAAATATATTTACTAACCAAAAATGTCTTTTTTTATTTATAAAGAAATGTATTAACAGTTTCAAAAAGTTGAATTAGGCCTGAATGGGGTATCGCCAAACAAAAATAAGGCACATATTATAAAAGTACATTTTCGGTGGATTTCACACCTCACCTCTTTTTTCATCCAAACTTATTTTGAGAAAAAAATGATGCTGCAAAATTTTTACCGGTATAGTTTTTAAAATAAGTCATTGTTATAAATTTGTGCTTATGCAAGAACAATAAAATCTTTAACATTTAGTTCTTTATGACATTTTAAAAAATATTTTTTTGTTTTTAATTAAAGGATGCCAAAAACCAAATGTTATGTAAAAATTTTGACAATGGCATTTTCTTCTGCAAAAAAAGTTGCTATAAAAATGTTTTTACAAAATTACGGTGTTAATGAAAACTACAAGGTACGAAAAAAATCTAATAACAAAATTTTTAAGAGATCAAAAAAAGAATACTGTAAGGTAAAATCAGCAGATCGCCATCTTTATTAATAAACGAGTATAAAAATAGGACATTCTGTACATTGAGGAAGGAAACAGGCTTACTTTAAATAAAATAGATAATTTTTAATTTATGTTTGCTTTAACAGTAGTCACTACTGAAGTCAAAAATATGAATATTTTCATAAAATATGAAGGTGTTGAGAGCCCTGAATCATTGGCTTCACAACAAAGACTTATGGGAAAAGTATATTACCTACACTTTTTTCAGACAATAAAATTTTCTTTACTACCTGTAAGTTCTAAAATAATCATTGTTTTTGAGATCCTGGTGTCTAATAGATATGCAGGAATGCTAAAATAAATGTTAAATGCAAATCTATTGAGGAAGACAAAAAACATTTTTGGTAACCAAGTCACTAAATTCTTTTGGGCGAGTAATTTAAATAAAAGGTGTGTTTGATAGTTTATTGGAGTCAGTAATACAAAAAAAAACAAGTTTAACTAATGTTTTTTTTTAAATGTCGCGTGTTGTATTTATTTACTTTGTTGTTTATAACAATTTAAAAAAATTAAATATATCAGATATTCGAATATAATTTAAAAATTAAATTTCAAGACAAAATATAACTTAAAAGGATGTATCATACATCCTTGAAAAAACAAAGCAGCAAAAAGACAAAAAAATTAAAACAAATGTTCTGTCATATTGTTTTTTAGGAAGACAGCCCAGTTTAAAGTGAATTTATGACCCACCCGGTATAATGGGACACAAGTGACTTTTGTTTCTGGCATGGTGGATTTAAAATTATATATTAAAGATCTCCTAATTGCGATGTGAATATACAATAACTCTTTCAAATGCAAATTCTTTTTCAGATGATGAAAAATGCATCAGGAGAACCTGCTGTAACTTTGATTGCGTGTAGGTACTTCTCATAAAAGCATAAAGAGTTTTATTACAGATATTAAATTGACTTTTTATGGGCGTTACACTAAGCGAAAAATTGCAGCATTATCTCTTTACATAATTAGTAAATGTTTACCAGATATAAAAAAAATAATTTTTTCTGTGTTCCAGACCAATTCAAAATTTAGGGCGGAGACAAATAAAAATTTGAGTTTTAAGTAGGTATCCAAGACTTATTTTTCACTTTATAGATAAATTAGAATGCTTGTCCATCTGGGCATAAATCTAGGGGGGGGGGGGTCATTGTTGAGGAAAATAATTTTTGTGCATTATTTTTTTTTCTAGGGGGGGGGTTAATTATCCGTTAAGCCCTTAATTAAAAGTGTATATATTTTTTTGTAGGGGGGAGGGGTAATTCTCACGATACCCACATCAAATCCGCGCTTGGGCCACAACTTGGTGCTTTTGTTGACAAACTGTATAGTTTTGGAAATATGAATTTTAAAAGTTTTGCCATTTTGGAATTATGGGATTTAAATACCCTAAAATTCGCTAAATGACGTTTTTCAAAATCTTAACTTAGGGTTTGTTTTTTTCGTATCACTATCGCCCTACTATACTAAAACACGGTACTTTTGTTAATAAACTGTATAGTTTTTGAAATATGATTTTTCAAAGTTTGGCCATTTTGGTCTTATGGGATTCCCTACCCTAAAATTTGCTAAATGACGTTTTTCCGAATCTTAACTCAGGGTGTCGTGTTTTCGTATCTTTATAGCCCCACCATACTGCAACTTAGTGCTTTTATTATTAAACTATATAGTTTTAAAAATATGAATTTTCAAAGTTTGGCCATTTTGGTCTTATGGGATTCCCTACCCTTAACTCAGGGTGTGGTTTTTTCGCATCCCTAAGGCCCCACTATACTGCAACTAGGTGCTTTTGTTGATAAAGTGTATAGTTTTTGAAATATGAATTTTCAAAGTTTGGTCATTTTGGTCTTATGGGATTTCCTACCCTAAAATTCGCTAAATGACGTTTTTCCGAATCTTAACTCAGAGTGTGGCTTTTTCGCGTCTCTATGGTCCCACAATACTGCAACTCGGTGCTTTTGTTGATTAACTGTATAGTTTTTGTAATATGAATTTTCAAAGTTTGGCCATTTTGGTCGTATGGTATTAATAACAGTTACGAATCTTAACTCAGGATGTGGTTTTTTCGCATCCCTATGGCCCCACTATACTGCAACTCGGTGCTTTTGTTGATAAACTTTATAGTTTTTAAAATATGAATTTTCAAAGTTTGGTCATTTTGGTCTTATGGGATTCCCTACCCTAAAATTCGCTAAATGACGTTTTTCCGAATCTTAACTCAGAGTGTGGTTTTTTCGCCTCTCTATGGCCCCACAATACTGCAACTCGGTGCTTTTGTTGATTAACTGAATAGTTTTTGTAATATGAATTTTCAAAGTTTGGCCATTGTGGTCTTATGGGATTCCCTACCCTAAAATTCGCTAAATGACGTTTTTACGAATCCTAACTCAGGGTGTGGTTTTTTCGCATCCCTATGGCCCCACTATACTGCAGCTCGGTGCCTTTGTTGATAAAGTGTATAGTTTTTGAAATATGAGTTTTCAAAGTTTGGTCTTATGGGATTCCCTACCCTAAAATTCGCTAAATGACGTTTTTCCGAATCTTAACTCAGAGTGTGGCTTTTTCGCATCTCTATGGCCCCACAATAGTGCAACTCGGTGCTTTTATTGATTAACTGTATAGTTTTTGTAATATGAATTTTCAAAGTTTGGCCATTTTGGTCTTATGGGATTCCCTACCCTAAAATTAGCTAAATGACGTTTTTACGAATCTTAACTCAGGGTGTGGTTTTTTCGCATCCCTATGGCCCCACTATACTGCAACTCGGTGCTTTTGTTGATAAAGTGTATAGTTTTTGAAATATGAATTTTCAAAGTGTGATCATTTTGGTCTTATGGGATTCCCTACCCTGAAATTCGCTAAATGACGTTTTTCCGAATCTTAACTCAAAGTGTGGCTTTTTCGCATCTCTATGGCCCCAAAATACAGCAATTCGGTGCTTTTGTTGATTAACTGTACAATTTTTGTATTATGAATTTTCAAAGTTTGGCCATTTTGGTCTTATGGGATTCCATACCCTAAAATTCGCTAAATGACGTTTTTACGAATCTTAACTCAGGGTGTGGTTTTTTCGCATCCCTATGGCCCCACTATACTGCAACTCGGTGCTTTTGTTGATAAAGTGTATAGTTTTTGAAATATGAATTTTCAAAGTTTGGTCATTTTGGTCTTATGGGATTCCCTACCCTAAAATTCGCTAAATGACGTTTTTCCGAATCTTAACTCAGAGTGTGGCATTTTCGCATCTCTATGGCCCCACAATACTGCAACTCGGTGCTCTTGTTGATTAACTGAATAGTTTTTGTAATATGAATTTTCAAAGTTTGGCCATTTGGGTCTTAAGGGATTCCCTACCCTAAAATTCGCTAAATGACGTTTTTACGAATCCTAACTCAGGGTGTGGTTTTTTCGCATCCCTATGGCCCCACTAAACTGCAGCTCGGTGCTTTTGTTGATAAAGTGTATAGTTTTTGAAATATGAATTTTCAAAGTTTGGTCTTATGGGATTCCCTACCCTAAAATTCGCTAAATGACGTTTTTCCGAATCTTAACTCAGAGTGTGGCTTTTTCGCATCTCTATGGCCCCAAAATAGTGCAACTCGGTGCTTTTATTGATTAACTGTATAGTTTTTGTAATATAAATTTTCAAAATTTGGCCATTTTGGTCTTATGGGATTCCCTACCCTAAAATTCGCTAAAAGACGTTTTTTCGAATTTTAACTCAGTGTGGCTTTTTCGCATCTCTATGGCAATACTGCAACTCGGTGCTTTTGTTGATTAACTGTATAGTTTTTGTAATATGAATTTTCAAAGTTTGGTCTTATGAGATTCCGTACCCTAACATTCGCTAAATGACGTTTTTCCAAATCTTGACTTAGGGTGTACTTTGTTCGCATCGCAGATCTGCGCTTGGTGGGGCTACCACCAAGCGTGTTGCATTAATTTTTTTCTAGGGGTGGGGGCAATTATCCGTTAAGCCTTTTATTTATTAACTAAAAGAGCATGAAATTTTTTTCTTGGGAGCGGTAAGAGTTGAAGGTAACTTTTCTGTACTTAATATCATCTGGACAGACCCCCTTAGGTACAAAAAGAGATAAAATTGTCACTATTATGCCTGAAATTTGTGCTTAGAGCTTTAAACATCACAGGGGTCAAAATAACTGTCAAAAATGAAGACAAATCTTCACCATCTTCCAAAAATAAACCCCAAGGAATTATTCTTTGATCATCTTTAACGATTTTTTCCCAGTGTTAGAATTTCTGAAACTTTTTTTTACGTAACATCAGTAAAGAATGCTAATTCTAATATTATCTTTAACTGGAATCAGTTTAACCAAGATCAAACTTGATTAAAGCTTAGGTCTGATTGCTTAAATCCGGCGTTGTTTCCGTGTTTATAAACAAAGTTTGACCTTAACTCGGTTTAAATGGCATTTTAGAAAGTGCATCGCACGATTCGCAAAACAAGCGAATTAGTTTAAATATATCTTTATTAGGCAGCTTAAATACTTACCTATACAGAGTGTTATTTAATAACATGCCACTATTTAAGGAGGTAATTCTTGTAAAAGAGAAACTATTAGAAAATCTCACATATTTTATCAATCAATGCACAAACGGACATCCAGTACCTGATTATTGGAAAACTGCATTCATATCCTCAAAACATAAAAAAGGAAACAAACTATACAGAGTGTTAATTAATAACATGCCACTATTTAGGGAGGTAATTCTTGTAAAAGAGAATCTACTAGAAAATTTCACATATTTTATTAATCAATGCATAAACGGACATCCAGTACCTGATTATTGGAAAACTGCATTCATATCCTCAAAACATAAAAAAGGAAATAACCTATACAGAGTGTTAATTAATAACATGCCACTATTTAGGGAGGTAATTCTTCTAAAAGAGAATCTACTAGAAAATTTCACATATTTTATTAATCAATGCATAAACGGACATCCAGTACCTGATTATTGGAAAACTGCATTCATATCCTCAAAACATAAAAAAGGAAACAAACTATACAGAGTGTTAATTAATAACATGCCACTATTTAGGGAGGTAATTCTTGTAAAAGAGAATCTACTAGAAAATTTCACATATTTTATTAATCAATGCATAAACGGACATCCAGTACCTGATTATTGGAAAACTGCATTCATATCCTCAAAACATAAAAAAGGAAACAACCTATACAGAGTGTTAATTAATAACATGCCACTATTTAGGGAGGTAATTCTTCTAAAAGAGAATCTACTAGAAAATCTCACATATTTTATCAATGAATGCATAAACGGATATCCAGTACCAGATGATTGGAAAATTGCATTCATATCCTCAATACATAAAAAAGGAAACAACCTATACAGAGTGTTATTTAATAACATGCCACTATTTAGGAAGGTAATTCTTGTAAACAAGAAACTACTAGAGAATCTCACATATTTTATTAATCAATGCATAAACGGACATCCAGTACCTGATTATTGGAAAACTGCATTCATATCCTCAAAACATAAAAAAGGAAACAACCTATACAGAGTGTTAATTAATAACATGCCACTATTTAGGGAGGTAATTCTTCTAAAAGAGAATCTACTAGAAAATCTCACATATTTTATCAATGAATGCATAAACGGATATCCAGTACCAGATGATTGGAAAATTGCATTCATATCCTCAATACATAAAAAAGGAAACAACCTATACAGAGTGTTATTTAATAACATGCCACTATTTAGGAAGGTAATTCTTTTAAACAAGAAACTACTAGAGAATCTCACATATTTTATTAATCAATGCATAAACGGACATCCAGTACCTGATTATTGGAAAACTGCATTCATATCCTCAAAACATAAAAAAGGAAACAACCTATACAGAGTGTTAATTAATAACATGCCACTATTTAGGGAGGTAATTCTTGTAAAAGAGAAACTACTAAAAAATCTCACATATTTTAGCAATCAATGCATAAACGGATATCCAGCACGCAAAGATTGGAAAATTGCATTCATATCCTGAATACATAAAAAAGGAAACAACTTATACACAGTGTTATTTAATAACATGCCACTATTTAGGGAGGTAATTCTTGTAAAAGAGAATCTACTAGAAAATCTCACATATTTTATTAATCAATGCATAAACGGACATCCAGTACCTGATTATTGGAAAACTGCATTCATATCCTCAAAACATAAAAAAGGAAACAAACTATACAGAGTGTTAATTAATAACATGCCACTATTTAGGGAGGTAATTCTTGTAAAAGAGAATCTACTAGAAAATTTCACATATTTTATTAATCAATGCATAAACGGACATCCAGTACCTGATTATTGGAAAACTGCATTCATATCCTCAAAACATAAAAAAGGAAACAACCTATACAGAGTGTTAATTAATAACATGCCACTATTTAGGGAGGTAATTCTTCTAAAAGAGAATCTACTAGAAAATCTCACATATTTTATCAATGAATGCATAAACGGATATCCAGTACCAGATGATTGGAAAATTGCATTCATATCCTCAATACATAAAAAAGGAAACAACCTATACAGAGTGTTATTTAATAACATGCCACTATTTAGGAAGGTAATTCTTGTAAACAAGAAACTACTAGAGAATCTCACATATTTTATTAATCAATGCATAAACGGACATCCAGTACCTGATTATTGGAAAACTGCATTCATATCCTCAAAACATAAAAAAGGAAACAACCTATACAGAGTGTTAATTAATAACATGCCACTATTTAGGGAGGTAATTCTTCTAAAAGAGAATCTACTAGAAAATCTCACATATTTTATCAATGAATGCATAAACGGATATCCAGTACCAGATGATTGGAAAATTGCATTCATATCCTCAATACATAAAAAAGGAAACAACCTATACAGAGTGTTATTTAATAACATGCCACTATTTAGGAAGGTAATTCTTTTAAACAAGAAACTACTAGAGAATCTCACATATTTTATTAATCAATGCATAAACGGACATCCAGTACCTGATTATTGGAAAACTGCATTCATATCCTCAAAACATAAAAAAGGAAACAACCTATACAGAGTGTTAATTAATAACATGCCACTATTTAGGGAGGTAATTCTTGTAAAAGAGAAACTACTAAAAAATCTCACATATTTTAGCAATCAATGCATAAACGGATATCCAGCACGCAAAGATTGGAAAATTGCATTCATATCCTGAATACATAAAAAAGGAAACAACTTATACACAGTGTTATTTAATAACATGCCACTATTTAGGGAGGTAATTCTTGTAAAAGAGAATCTACTAGAAAATCTCACATATTTTATTAATCAATGCATAAACGGACATCCAGTACCTGATTATTGGAAAACTGCATTCATATCCTCAAAACATAAAAAAGGAAACAAACTATACAGAGTGTTAATTAATAACATGCCACTATTTAGGGAGGTAATTCTTGTAAAAGAGAATCTACTAGAAAATTTCACATATTTTATTAATCAATGCATAAACGGACATCCAGTACCTGATTATTGGAAAACTGCATTCATATCCTCAAAACATAAAAAAGGAAACAACCTATACAGAGTGTTAATTAATAACATGCCACTATTTAGGGAGGTAATTCTTCTAAAAGAGAATCTACTAGAAAATCTCACATATTTTATCAATGAATGCATAAACGGATATCCAGTACCAGATGATTGGAAAATTGCATTCATATCCTCAATACATAAAAAAGGAAACAACCTATACAGAGTGTTATTTAATAACATGCCACTATTTAGGAAGGTAATTCTTGTAAACAAGAAACTACTAGAGAATCTCACATATTTTATTAATCAATGCATAAACGGACATCCAGTACCTGATTATTGGAAAACTGCATTCATATCCTCAAAACATAAAAAAGGAAACAACCTATACAGAGTGTTAATTAATAACATGCCACTATTTAGGGAGGTAATTCTTGTAAAAGAGAAACTACTAAAAAATCTCACATATTTTAGCAATCAATGCATAAACGGATATCCAGCACGCAAAGATTGGAAAATTGCATTCATATCCTGAATACATAAAAAAGGAAACAACTTATACACAGTGTTATTTAATAACATGCCACTATTTAGGGAGGTAATTCTTGTAAAAGAGAATCTACTAGAAAATCTCACATATTTTATTAATCAATGCATAAACGGACATCCAGTACCTGATTATTGGAAAACTGCATTCATATCCTCAAAACATAAAAAAGGAAACAAACTATACAGAGTGTTAATTAATAACATGCCACTATTTAGGGAGGTAATTCTTGTAAAAGAGAATCTACTAGAAAATTTCACATATTTTATTAATCAATGCATAAACGGACATCCAGTACCTGATTATTGGAAAACTGCATTCATATCCTCAAAACAAAAAAAAGGAAACAACCTATACAGAGTGTTAATTAATAACATGCCACTATTTAGGGAGGTAATTCTTGTAAAAGAGAATCTACTAGAAAATCTCACATATTTTATTAATCAATGCATAAACGGACATCCAGTACCTGATTATTGGAAAACTGCATTCATATCCTCGAAACATAAAAAAGGAAACAAACTATACAGAGTGTTAATTAATAACATGCCACTATTTAGGGAGGTAATTCTTGTAAAAGAGAATCTACTAGAAAATTTCACATATTTTATTAATCAATGCATAAACGGACATCCAGTACCTGATTATTGGAAAACTGCATTCATATCCTCAAAACATAAAAAAGGAAATAACCTATACAGAGTGTTAATTAATAACATGCCACTATTTAGGGAGGTAATTCTTCTAAAAGAGAATCTACTAGAAAATCTCACATATTTTATCAATGAATGCATAAACGGATATCCAGTACCAGATGATTGGAAAATTGCATTCATATCCTCAATACATAAAAAAGGAAACAACCTATACAGAGTGTTATTTAATAACATGCCACTATTTAGGAAGGTAATTCTTGTAAACAAGAAACTACTAGAGAATCTCACATATTTTATTAATCAATGCATAAACGGACATCCAGTACCTGATTATTGGAAAACTGCATTCATATCCTCAAAACATAAAAAAGGAAACAACCTATACAGAGTGTTAATTAATAACATGCCACTATTTAGGGAGGTAATTCTTGTAAAAGAGAAACTACTAAAAAATCTCACATATTTTAGCAATCAATGCATAAACGGATATCCAGCACGCAAAGATTGGAAAATTGCATTCATATCCTGAATACATAAAAAAGGAAACAACTTATACACAGTGTTATTTAATAACATGCCACTATTTAGGGAGGTAATTCTTGTAAAAGAGAAACTACTAGAAAATCTCACATATTTTATTAATCAATGCATAAACGGATATCCAGTACCAGATGATTGGAAAATTGCATTCATATCCTCAATACATAAAAAAGGAAACAACCTATACAGAGTGTTAATTAATAACATGCCACTATTTAGGGAGGTAATTCTTGTAAAAGAGAAACTACTAGAAAATTTCACATATTTTAATAATCAATGCATAAACGGATATCCAGTACCAGATGATTGGAAAATTGCATTCATATCCTCAATACATAAAAAAGGAAAGAACCTTTACAGAGTGTTAATTAATAACATGCCACTATTTAGGGAGGTAATTCTTGTAAAAGAGAAACTACTAGGAAATCTCACATATTTTATTAATCAATGCATAAACGAATATCCAGTACCAGATGATTGGAAAATTGCATTCATATCCTCAATACATAAAAAAGGAAACAACCTATACAGAGTGTTATTTAGTAACATGCCACTATTTAGGAAGGTAATTCTTGTAAACGAGAAACTACTAGAAAATCACACATATTTTATCAATCAATGCATAAACGGATATCCAGTACCTGATTATTGGAAAATTGAATTCATATCCTCAATACATAAGAAAGGAAACAACCTATACAGAGTGTTATTTAATAGCATACCACTATTTAGGGAGGTAATTCTTGTAAAAAAGAAATTACTAGAAAATCTAACATATTTTCTCAATCAATGCATAAACGGATATCCAGTACCTGATGATTGGAAAATTGCATTCCTATCCTCAATACATAAAAAAGAAAACAAGCTGGATTGCAACAATTACAGAGGAATTTCAGTAAGCAGTACTCTAAGTAGATTGTATGGTAGGATTCTTAGAGATCTAATAGAGAATAATTTTCATGAACAAGAAGACGAGCAAAGTGGGTTTCGTGCAGGCAGTAGGCTTGTAGTGAGAGTGTTTTTGTCTTAAACAAGTAATTCAGAAAAGGAGTGCCAGAGTCTAGTTACCTTTGTGGACCTACAAAAAACATATGATACCGTTCCAGTAGAAAAATTATAGACAGTGTTAGAGCAAACTAATATCAATCATACATACATAAAAGCAATAAAAGAACTATACAAAGGGTCAAAATCTAAAATTAAAATTGGAAATCGACGTTCAAAAGAATTCCTGGTAACGAAATGCTTAAGACAGGGATGTTGTATCTCTCCAACTCTTTTTAAAATATATGTCGTAGTAGTTTTAAAAAACTGGAAATGTAAATTACTCGGCATGGGAATACACTTAACGACCGATTTACCATATACACACTGCAGTTTGCTGACGACCAAATAATTGTGGCTAATGATAAAGAAGACATGGAGTATATGATGAGAAAGTTAACGGAAGAATACCAAAAGTAGGGATTAACAGTGAACGTGGACAAGACACAGTACTTATGTATTGGAAACGAATCAAGTGAGTTAGAACTAGACAATGGACAAACAATATCTCCATGCAATAAGTATGTGTACTTGTGTGTCATATTTGATAAGACAGGAACAGACTGTAAAGAACTGAAAAAAAGAATAATAAAAGCAAAAAAGGTTATCAGATGACTTAACAGTATTTTATTGAGCAGAGGAGCTTTAAGCTTTTCAACTATGTAATTTTCAAATTATTCTTTTATTAATACTATTTACTCTGCTTTATGTAACAAACAACACAGTTTATCGTTTATTATTTCGGGTGAGGATTGATCCCCCTTGACCCCCTCCGTAGATACGGCCTTGATCGAAGTGTTTAAACCTAAAAATTTGTCACCTTATACTTAAATTGTTTTTTTTTTAATCTAAACCTACTTTATCTAAAATACTTATAACATTGTAGGATATAGCATTTTTTATGCACAAGTTTTATCACCTTTATGGTTGTTTTATTTACAATCTTTTTTTTAACTAAAAACATTGTTGTTAATTCGCCGCGAATTGTAAAATATCCGTTTTAGTTTCGAAACGGTCGACATTGTTAGAAATAGAAACAAAATTACTGTGTTTTTATTGGCCACTTCAGAATCATGGAAGCTACGTAAAAGAAATAAGCACATGGGCGCACCCAGAGGAGGGCCTCGGGGCCCGAACTACCCAAGACCTAAGATTTTTTTAGATATTTTCCATAAGCCCGCATCTGGATCAAAATCCAAGGGGGGGGGGGTAATAGTCGATAAAAAAATTATTTGTAATATGTTTTATTTTCTAGGAGGGGGTAATTCTCCTGTTTTTCCTTTAATTGTTAGCAAAAATTGTATTTTTTACCTAGGGGGCACGGGGTAATTACCACGTCACCCCCCTCAAATTTTACCTAGAATTTTTATTTTCAACATGTTTTTAGCTCATATATATACTATACTATAGTAGTGTGAGCTATGGTGATCCTAATTTTTTCGAGAAAAAAAAAGTTGCTCCGATTCCAAAAATTTTTATATATCTTTGCGTTTCAGATGATTTTGAAACTTTTTTGTTGCGCCGTCTGTCTGTCTGTCTGTCTGTATGTCTGTCTGTCTGTCTGTATGTCTGTAACGACCAACGCGCATAACTCAAAAACCGCTTGGCCGATTTTAATGAAATTTGGTACCTAGGCTGGGTCTTGGGTCGAGATGGTCCCATTTAAAAATGAACAAAATCCACCGAACAGAAACCAAATAAAAGGGTGGGGGTAGATTTCAAAAATTAGAGTTTATGTGAAAATATGGCGTGTGTGATATCAAACGAAAGGTAATTGAGTCTGCAGTTAAACAAAATACATTTTAATTTATTTAAAAAAAAAGGGTGGGGGTATATTTTAAAAATTAGAGTTTAAGTGAAAATATGGCGTGTGTGATATCAAACGAAAGGTAATTGAGTCCGGAGTTTAACAAAATACATTTTAGTTTTTTGTTTTTTTTTAAGGGTGGGGGTAGATTTCAAAAATTTGAGTTGAAGTCAAAACATGGCTTGTGTGGTATCAAACAAAAAGTAATTTAGTCTGGAGTTAAATAAAATATATTTCAGTTTTTAGTTATATTAGCTCACACGTACACTATAACTATAGTACCTAGTGTGAGCTTAGGGGCCCATATATTGGCAGAGTATTTTTACATAATTTGGTGACATCTTTAACATGTTATAATTTTTTAAAATCTAAATATTGATTTTTTTCACTTTATTTTGATTAAAAACCTAAAACCAAGGTACCCTAGGGATTAAAAACTTCCTTGACAAGGCAGTAAGATTTCTTCCCTCCCTTTGGTTGGACTGCGAACTTTCAAGCATCGGGATTAAACGTACCATATTAGTACCTAGGTTTATAATGTAGTATTTAAATATCTTCAGATCAAAATATCCTTTGTTAAGTAATAGAACAGTACCATTAGGTACTTCCTTAAGATATGGGTACCTAATAACTAAGTGAAGTAAAAGCCAAAAATTTACATATTTTGGATATTAACGACGTACCAATTTTCCCACAGTCTCTTTAAAATTGCTGGTTTCTTAAAATTGACTTTACTAAATTATAAGGTACTATAAGGTATATCCAGTTTAGGTACCTGGATAACATTTTGGATTTTTAAATTAACAAGCTAATTTTAACCAGTTTAGAATATAAAATAAATAAATAAACACCCCATAAAACGAATTTACCTACAAAAAAATCAAATAGCAATATAGTATTCTTGTAAAAGTGGGGGGCCCGTAAAATCGTGGAAAAAAGCATTTTAAATTAAAGTTTCATGGCATATTGGCCAAATTATAGAGTGTGTTTTTCTTTTAAAAATTACTATGGTTCCCATATAGTGGTCACACCGACCCCACCCCCCCCCCCCCAAACCTATATCACAAATGGATCAAACAAACTTAAAGGAAAGAGCACCAAGCTGACCTGATTATCGAACCAATAAGTCAAATTGTCTATTGCATTAAAAACTATAAATATTATATAATTTTTAGTACTGTAAAGATTGGCCAAATGGTACTCTTTAAGTACTGTTAGGTAAATTACAGTGAAATAAAAATAATAAACGTAATAAGATGTCCATCAAGACTAGCGGTACTCACGACTGACAACAAGATTACAAGACTATTTGACTTTAAGATGGATTTTTTTAAATATAATTATTTAAAAACAAGCCGCAAAACCTAAAAAAAAGTAGTACTAGGTACTACAACATCCAAAAGTTTTTTAGAAAACAATTCATACAGTATAAAGAGTTGACAGAAAAAATAAAACGATAATTCAACTTACCAAACATTGTTTTCGGACAAAAAAATCCTATAAACAATCAAAAAACCATCATCTATACACAGAAGCGATAAAATACCTTCTTCTAACTGTTAAAATTCACAAAAGTACCATCCAAAACCACAATCATTTAATCTACAAGGTAGATTGTTTTTTGTTTGGCTTAAAATTTCACTGATAAAATCATAAAAAAATCATTTTAAAAAAACATCGGAACAACGCTAAACTTGACCCAAAGTACTGCTCGCTACCAAATCGGTACGACTAGCGACTCGCTGGGTAGTGAACTTTCGCGCATACGTACTATCCTACAATCCTACGGACGACTAGAGATTTGGGAATCACTGACGTATTTTGTGAACCCAAAGAAAATATCATAGAGAAGAATATAATTTTACTTTTATCCTTATTTACAGGCTAACCAATAAAACAATTTTGTTTTCCGGATGTTTACCTTCTTAGTCCGCGTAGCAATGACTAGAGAAGGTATTATTTGCGACGAACAAATTTTTTTTTAAGATAACGTCAAAAATAAGTTTTTTGACAGACATCACGACGATATTGCTAGGACAGGTCAAAATACATGCAAATAACACATTTTGGCGTTATGTCATGTCAAATCAAATCAAATCTTTATTTTTCCTCAAAATGATTGTAAAATACAATATGGAAATCGTCACTAATAGCTAATTATTTAATAAAAAAAAGAAAGTTCCTTGCGGTTATGTCAATACTTAATTCTAATAACATATTTATCAATGTAAACAACAACAAAAAATATGCATAGATATAAGACCTATACATACATATACACACACACACGCACAAACAATATTATAAAATAAACGATTTTTCACATCAGGTCACAAAAAAGTAAATAAATAAATACGACAACAAATACTTTTACTACAAAAATTATTCATAATATAATGAATAAAAACAAACGTTATATATGGATAAAATGTTACAATGCATAGTTTAAAAAACATTTTATATCATAGGGGCATATATCTAGCAGAATTTTTTTAACTGCATCTTTGAATTGTGTTACATTATTAATAACCTTGATATTATTTGGTAATTTATTGTAACACTTGATCGTCATATAACTTGGTGACTTCTCATAGAGAGCACTAACACTAACATGCTGGTCTTCCCTAATCATATTGCCATTTCGGGTGTCAAAACGATTACTATTAACTCTGGAAATATTTTCAAAGTGTTGTTTATTATTTCTAAGAAATAATATAGATCTATAAATAAAAATAGCTGGCAGAGTCAATATTCTATTTTTAACGAAAACTTCTCCTTCTCTAGCCATTGCTACGCGGACTAGGAAGGTAAAAATAGAGCGTTTTGTAAGAATATATGAAAAACACCAATAAAATTAAATATTCCTTGCTTTTTAAAGGTAAATAAGCGGCAAACCCTACAAAATACAGAAAAAAAAAACAAAATACCGTCAGTAGACACCTAAAAAAAATTATCGCGGATCCGAAAAGAAAACAGTATATAAATAAAATGGAAGGGATTTAGAAACAAGAACAACTAATAAAAATAATATGAAAAAAACACGTAAGGATTTGAAAATCCTCAGGAATGCCTTCAAATTTTATTAGACTTTGCTCGGAAGAGACTTGTTTATATCCATAATTCAAAAGGATATAAAGGAAAAATAATCGTGCCATTCGCTGCCTTGGAAATCATTATCTGTCATTTTTCTTGATACAGAATCGAATAGCATAAGGGTGACGTAGCATCAAGTTAGCAGAAGCCACGGTACGCTGCCAGCGTGGTATAAAAAATGGTGGTACCGTGAAAAACCATCGCAGTACCCTGCGATTTCCCAGTATAGAGACTTAATATGCCAGTATTTTGTCAATATTTAAAAAACTAAAGAAGAAATTGTATTGTGATAAATGCGAACAAAAATATACAATGTATAACAAGTCCGTTTATACCAAATTACTCCAAAACAAAAACTTCTTGTGTTAATTATTTAAGAATGAAAAATAGGAACTTTATGTAACATCTCAAAAACAGTTGGCTTTTTTGATCATCTGATGATCTGTCCCTGGAACGGCTTGAGGTATCAAAATACTCCCTAAAAGTACCAAAAATACCATCATACGAGTAGTTATCTCTTAAATTTAGTGCATAAAACTTTAAAAAATGAATTAAACCTTTGAAGAAGGTCGTTGTCAGAATAAAACGCAACTACCAAACAACTTATTACCTTTCTAGCCGGCGCAGCAATGGCTAGAGAAGGTATTATTTTCGGCGAAAAAATCTGTTATTTGGGTATATTTTGACCAATCTTAGCAATATCGTCGTGATGTCTGTGTGTGTATGTCTGTCTATAACACGATAGCTCCTAAACCGCTGAACCGATTTTCATAAGATTTCCAGGAAAAAAAGTGTTCGATACTGTTACGAGCTGATGCTAATGACAGTGTTTTGAAAATATGATAACTTTTTAATGGAGCATCGCATCAATATACGGTTTTCGAAATATAGTGGAACACATTTTTCTTAATAACTTAGTTTTAACCAAAAACTTCGTAGAGCCTTTCATTTCTGAGATATTTACAAGAAACTGTTTTAAAATTATTATTTTTTTAAGATTGGAAAAATTTATTTAAAAAATATTGATCAAGATTGATTTGAATGTTAGTAATTAATCTAATAAATAAATAATTAATATAATTATAATAAAAATTGAAGGAATATTTATATAGTTATTTATAGATAATTTATTATTGAAGGCTGATATAGCGTGGAGTGTGCTAATGGGCTAGGAAGGTATCATGTCCGTCATGGATCCATTATTTTTAGAAAAGCCCCAAAAACCTGTTTTCTTAAAAATACTTTTTTATAAATCTGATTTTAATGACATAGACACTTGTTTTTATACCATAATCTATGTAAATTCAATACCTTAATCCCGTGATAGCAAGAATACCATGGAACTAAGTTTCGATATCAATCGCAACTGAATACCTTGTTCCAATACCCACTCCAAAATGGTAAAATATCAAATCTTACTACCATACCATTTATACTTCTCTCTCTACCACCGTAAATTGGGGCTATTCGAGACAATTTTGTAAAATGTATGTCTCTAACTTAAAAAAACTACTATCAATTGAAACATTATGCATGTTCCACCAATGATTACACAACTACACAGATAGGCATAATAACAGCAGCGGACAGATGGCTCTACCGTGTCATTTGGAACTACATGAATATACTGCAGAGCCATCTGTCCACTGCTGTTATTAAGCTTGTTCGGTTTATAGTTTTTCTAAAATTAATTGTGCAGATTTATTGTGGACAGTAAGAGTAGTGCAAAAAAAATAATATTGTATTTCGTGCAAAAAATCTTCGTTTATTTGGTGATAGGCAGATAAAGAAATTTGCCTCCTCAAGATGATGTAGCAAACATGTGGTTCCAGCAAGATGGAGCACCTCTACATAATGCAAGAATCATAACCGACTATTTGAATCAGCAACATGGAAATAACTGGATCGGAAATAGAGGTCCAGTTGCCTGACCTGCACGTTCGCCGGACCTTACGCCTCTTGATTTTTGTATTTGGAGATACTTAAAGCATAAAGTTTTTCTACTACTCATAATACGATAGGAGAACTTGAAGCAGCCGTTGTTCAACCCATAGAAGAAATTCCTGAACAAATGGTTAAAGATGCATGCATGTCTCTAATTTATCGATGCAGGATTTGCATGAATAACAACGGTGGAATTTTCGAACATTTGCTTATTTAATTCAATGCTTTGTTATCGGTTTTTAGTTTTATTTTAAATTAAATAATAAATGCAAACTTTTGTTTCAGAAATAAAAGAAAGATTTTAAGACATTGTATTATTTCTTAGCCAGAGAAAAATTTAAAAATAAGGGTCTTAAAGATTTGCATATAAATCAAATAAATGGAAAAGTTTTGAAGGTAGTTACGTAGGTATGACAACAAACACAACCACGGCTGTTGTTTCACAGCCAACTAAGTGAAAAATTATTTTTTTAATAAATTCACTTTTTCCGTCATTCAAAGATAGGCTTATTATACACGTTTGAACAGTTCCTTTTATGCTCTATTTATTGAAGTATAAATCCTATATGACGGTCATAAGAAATAACAAAGTTGGCTACCCAAATAACATTATTACCACTTAAGGTTTTATTAATTTGGTTCCAAGGTTATTTAGAGGGTGCTGTTATGGCTTTTAGGATCAATTTGGCTACAAAAAGGTAATTTATATTGCCAATTACCTAAAGAGGTGTTATACAACCAAAAAGTGTTCTTCTGTTCCTTTTAGATACTTTTGGTTTTATTGATTTCTGATTTATAAAGATGGTCTTATAAAAATTTTACCTAAAGTTTTTAAAAATAAATAAATATAAACTTTGGTCTTTTAGTTTTTTTCATTACTTTAGGTCATAACAAAAGTGTTTTATAATAGAGCTAAAAGGTTACCTTATATCCTTTTTTTTGTAGTTACCAGTAGTTTAATAGTAAATATGATTATATAGGCGGCCATATAGAACCTAGTTTCCTTAAGGTTTTTAAGAGTGGTAAATATAAACTTTAGACTTTTGGTTTTTGCCATTACTTTTAGGCATTTTAAACCGGTTTTATTGCAAGGCTTAAGGGTAAACTTAATTCTTTTGTATTTATGGTTACCCATAGCTGCATATTAAATATTATTTAAATAGGATGTCATATAAAACTTTGTTTCCTTAAGGGTTCTAACAGAAGTAAATAAATACTTTCGTATTTTAGTTTTTACTAGTACTAGTACAGATTGGTACCTACCTATTGCAAGATTGATTATTTATTACCCTCCTGGGTAGGGCACCCAAGCCTAGATAAGGCCTGTTTAAACGGCCAATATAAGAGGTTTCCCTCCAACCTGCAGGCAAAACGGATATCATTGCATTGGCCCTCCTGATTGTGTGCAAATTACACGATAAAAAACATTTAAATTTAACACAAGACTTTAAAAAACAAATACAAAAAATTTAAGTGAGGTTATGTTCACTATGTTTACCTTCTCTTTTTTATTGGTTTCATAAGCGCACTCAAAAATCCTTGTTGCGATAGAGTAACAAATAAAACCAAGTGACCACTATAAAACGATAATAGCGTATATAGAATTATTTTAAAAATATTGTAAACAGAAAATATTTATCTAGTCGTTTTAGCAGTGTTTTTTAACAATAATTTTACTTTAATTTTGATTTATGTAAACCAAACAAACTTTTTTAATGGTGAATAGTGTAAATTATTTTTTATTTATTTTAAATATTTGTTATTTAGTTATTAGAAAACTATTAAAAAGCATTTGTGAGCTGGCGCGCTTGTTTTGAGAGCTTTTCAGATACGATTTTATCAGAAAAATAAGTCTGGCAGGCAATTTGATGATCCACAAAACGACAAACTCCTCATATATAGGTATATTTTTATGTGATACAATAATTTTGGGACTCTGACATTTTTGGCAATTTTATGACCTAAATTATTTTATATAGCCATTGTGAATCTAAAATATCGCTAAAGCTTTTATAGGAAAAATTATTTACTCTAAAGGTATTATGGTATTCAACAGAATTGCCAGGATACCAAATTACCAAATCTAGTTTTATAACAGGATAGAGGACGTTTCGGAGTTGCTTTTAGAACCTGGCATAATAGCTTTAGGCTCTAAAAGGTGGAACCGCTAGAGGGCGAAGCTAGCGTTTATTTCTTATGGTTTTATAATGAGTTTAATACATAGGTTGCCACCACCAATTGGGGAGTCCCATTTAGGAGGTCTAAGGGGTATATAAGCGTAATGGGAACGTGCTAGCGACCAAACATTAAAACTAATGGTTTTAAGGAAAGACGCTGGCAACCTTTTAGCTTCTGCTATAAATAAAGAAATGTTACTTGGGTATAGTTTCAAAAAAACTAGAAGGCCTAGAAAAAAATTGTTAACGTCATTCAATTGGCCGTAGTTGGTTATACAAAACTACCAAAATTTCATTAATTTGTTTGCAAGATGGCGGCAATATTTCAATTTTTCAAAAAATACAATTTTTAGTTTTTGCTCGATATTTTACAAACCCCTGTAGATATTTTTAATTTTGATAAGGCATCTGATTGGGCTTAGAATAGCGCAACTTTTTTCTCATTTAAACAAACTCGTATTTCTTACCGTTTCCGAAATCCCCATGTAGTTGCTTCTATTTGTGACATCCTGCATATTAAAATTTCAATATAACTTACTGTTTAGATGCAATGGTAGAAAGTTGGCAAAATTATTTTTCTTACAATTTTTACAACAAATCAAAGGGCCTAAGGGTGTTTTAATATTTGAACTGGAAGTCTAGCCTGGTAGTATCAACCAATTAAAACTTATATTTTATTTATCCCAAATAGCCCCGCATTTCTTTAATAGCCCCGTTCTACAGTACCATTTTTCCGTACCATCCCACCACCGCGTTAGCAAATTGACTTCGTCACAAAGCTGAAAAGTCAGTGTTACCTGGTAGGTATCGGTACGTCCCACCTAGGTGTACCGTTTAAAGTGCACCGTTGTCGAATACCCAGGTAGAATACAAAATAATACCATTTGTTTGGGTGGGAACCCTAGATGAATTATTCAAAGAAATATGGGTGAGAAATAGAGATTACAATACAAAAGGTACCTGTCGCAAGGTACTCTAGCTCCGAGGGATACCAGATAAAAAGAAGACAGGTGTAGAAACAGTTAAAAAGTTAAGATTTCTCGAAGCAGATAGCAAGATGGTAGTGAGGAATTCTTTTTTGAAGTGAAGAAAAGTTTTTTGTGATTTTTCCTGGATAAAAAAGTGAAAGCATGATTGGAAGCGAATATACGCTGGACCTGTGTAATGTGTTCTATTCTGGACAGGTATGTTAAACAAAAGTACCTAGAGAGTTTGTTATAAAAAAAACCTTCATATGTGATATTTAAAAGTCCAATTTTTATCCCTTATTTATCTGTCAAAAGCCTGTTTTGTATTCTGCAGTAAATCCATTAAAAAGTTCCGAAAACAACTAAGGAAAAACTGAAAACCCGCCATGATTCTGCAAAGCGGACCGAACCGCGATATTAAGGACTTATTGCAATAAAGCCAGGCTGTAATTGTGCCAGGCAGTATTTTGTCACCTTCACATTGTCGGAATAAATACAGCTTTCTTTTAATAATGGAAATATAAACTCCATATCATAATTTTTGACAGTTATCAGCTGTTTACCATAACAAACAGCATAGGCCAACGAAAAAAAGTTGTAAAAAGTTGTCTCAAAAATAATGATATAAACTCTACACTTTTCAAATTTTCTTGAAATTTCATTCCTTCTGTGCTGGGCAAATGACGTCTCTCGATTTGTTTTCGTTTGACGTGGGGAAGACGAGAGGTGGCTCGATATTTCCTTTTGGTGTACAGCGTGTCCCATTTTCGATGGGATTAAATGGGAAACTCGGTTATTATTAAAGATATTGATTTTCTGATTGCACCTTACCTTGCTCTTTTTTTAAACTCTTAAAAATGGTGTAATCAGATTTTTGCTATACCTTGTAGTTTCGCTAATACAGGGAGTTTTTGAAAAAATTGCATTTTTATTAATCCCTTATATCTTGCTTATTTTAAAAGATATTTGTATTCTGTAAAAACTTTTCGTTGTCAGTTTTTTAAAATATTGTTTAGTTTTTGAGATATAATTAAATATGGACCTTTATTTTTTTTATCAATTTTTTGATTGGCTTCATACTATTATTATCACAAAATAATAAAAATTTAATATTTTTTTTGTTTTAAGATTAAAAAAATATATTTAATATTTAAAAAAAAAATTAGTCCAAACCTGAAAATTTCCAACATAAATATAAATTAAAAATTGCTAGTTGAACAAATTTTAGTTTAACTGTTTTGATACTTAGCGAATTAAAATGGTTTTACGTTAATGTAAGGATTTATTTAAAACAAAGCCTACGACAAATACAAAAAAAAATAACGAATTACAAAAAATAATAACTAATTTTTCTTTAATGGTCTAAATGTTCAAACTGATTGCCATTATGTGTGAGACATTGTTGGCATTTTTGAGTAATTTCTCTTAACGCATTTTGCTTAATAATATTTTTGCCGTTTAAATCTTGGGATTTTGTTGTTTGAATAAAGCAGTCAAAAATATTGCATTTTTTAAAATCTGGATATGCTCGATTTCTAGCCATTTTAGAATAATTTTGAGTGAGCTATTGTTTTTCCATGTTGAAGTAACTTTCATGAGTTGCTGTGCTACCATCAAATAATTTGGTTTTTTACTTTATTTATAAATCTTTTAATTAACGTTTCAAAGAAGATAAACTAAAAATCATCCAACTAGTGTGTGCAATGTTTAATTTATATTAACGTTGGAAATTTCCAGGATGGGACTAAAATTTGTTTAAGAATGTATTAAATATTTTTTTCAATCTTAAAACAAAAAATATTAAAGTTTTATCATTTAAAAAAAATAATAATAACAAAAATCCAGGTCCTTATTTAATTTTTTTATGATAAATACCATATCTCACAAACTAAACAATATTTTAAAAAATTGACAACGTCATTATTTTGCTCTAAAAAAGTTGCCATAGAAAGGTTTTTACAGAATAAAAATATCTTGCAAAATAAGCGAGATACAAGGAATTATTAAAAATGCAGTTTTTTCAAAAACTCCCTGTATTAGCGAAACCACGAGGTATAGCAAAAATCTGATTACACCATTTTTAAGGGCTCAAAAAAAGAGCACGGTAAGGTGCAATCAGAAAATCGATATCTTTAATAATAACCGAGTTTCCCATTTAATCCCATCGAAAATGGGACACGCTGTACAGACAGGCTAGGGGAAATACGTGGAAGTACTTGGGGAATACTAGGAAATTTGGGCAAATACTAGGAAATATACTGGGAAATAAGTATTTCCTTTTGGTGTAGAACAATTGACGATCGAGCCACCCCTGAGAGGAAGAGTTAAAGAATAGTGCGCAGTTAAGCAAGAACCGTGTTTTTGTTGAGGGGATGATAATTAGTGTAATTTCAAACACATTTTTATAATATATTAATTGGAAAAAATATTTACATAAAAGCTAAAATAAAAAAAAATTAAAATGTATTTGCGCACAATTGCCCACCCCCGTGGGTAATGATGCACAGAAAACAGACCGGTACCATAATAGTTCTTCATCTTATCAATATCTTTTCATAAACATATTAAATATTTCTTACTATTTAATTATACGAGGGGGAATTGTGCGCACTAATTACCCGTCTATGCTTTTTTTTAGTAATTCGTTTATACTTAACTAAAAACGTTTATTAAATGCTACGGTTTAAAAAGATACCTTGCTCAAGAAGATTGGGTAAAATTTTTAAACTTACTGCTTTCTTTTTCAGCACAAAAATTAATAACATATTGTGCATAAACTAAAAACCCACTCTCACAACGAGCGTATACAATCTTGCGTCGCTACTAATCGCAAAATCAACTTAATGACTGTGTCATAGGAGGCAGCACGTGTCACATTTTCCACAAATACCGTGAAATTTGAAATAACTTGATGCGCACTAATACCCACCGCGTACTATTCTCCAACTTTTCCCTACAGTTTTCCCATAAAAAAATTAAATTCATTGATTTGCATCCCGCTAAAACTCTTATAAAAAACAATTTATTTCAAATAACGAGAGAAATTCCCGCACGAATGCCACTGGTCAAAATAAAATAAAAACATGCTACACATCAGAATATTCCAGTTGATGATTAGAAAGTTTGTACTAAATTTCACAAAAATATCACAGATTTTAATAAAAAAGGAGATTTTTTGAAAATAATATTACACAACCTGTATATAACAAAACGTTTAGGACACGGATCACCAAACAAAATCTTTGTTTAGGACATATGTTCATGTGAAGGTTTTTTCTCGAAATCGACCCATTAAATTTGATTAACATGCTAATATAATCAATACAAAATACTGTATAGTACTTAAAAAAAACTGCTTGTTTTCTTTAAAAAAAGTTTTTTCACAAAATCGACAATTTTTTAGTGTTTTACTTTAGTGCTATCTAAATAGTAACCAAATATATTATTATTATATAATATATTTAATCATAAGAAATTTTCTCTTTAAAAAAATCTAGAAAAACCAGTTGTAGCCTTAAATCCAAAGGATAAATTAACCTCCACAAATAACTGATAAGATCCTTAGTTTCTAAAATATTTTAGGTTGAGCCAGGATCATGCCTTCAACGCTTAATAGGCAACATCAAAACTGGCGTTATTCTCAAAGATGTATCAGTGACTGTTCAGTCTGGAGAAGTCTTGGCGGTGCTGGGATCGAAAGGTATGCTAATACGATGAAACTTGGCACAATACTTATTTTAGACGGCTTGTGTAAACAGGCCATTTGAGGTATCGATATTTAATAAATTTTGAACAAAATGACATTTAGGTGTGATTTTCAAGTAGATAGTACCATTATATTTCTCAAAATGTAATCTTTTATTTTTAGGAAGCGGTAAAAAAGCGCTTCTGGATGTGATTTCCAGAAGAGTTCAGGGACCAACCAGAGGTCAGATCCTGCTCAACAATCAACCAATGAGCTTGTGCCTATTTCAACAAAGATGTGGTTACGTCACACACAAGTGCGACCTCATTCCGGGCCTCACAGTGGAACAAAATTTGTTTTATACACCTACCAAGGTACGTGTATAGTAAAAAAAGTGGGGCCAGTAGGCACGTACAACCATCCATAAAACCTAGTCCTCCTGGGTGTACCGGTATTATTTTTGTTGAAAATATGCCTTTTTTCATGAAATTAACTTATTTAAAAAAAAAAACATTTTTTCATACCTACGGTGTGAATGTGTAAAAATTATTATTCTATCTTGTATTTTTTGTAGATGACTGGATATTTAAAAAACTCCAAAGTGAAACAGGTTATGGCTGATCTTGCTTTGTCACAAGTAGCAAATAGATGTACAGAAAATTTGACCAAAAGTGAATACAGAAGGCTCATGATTGGTATACAGCTTATCAAAGATCCAGGTAAATATTTGTTATTTTAAACATTAAGCTAGAATTACACTAAAAAGGTTGCATACCATATCTAGACTCTGTAACTTACCATGCACTTTTTAAAGATTCGTGGAAAAGTAGTAGTCTGAAGAAGGGTTAAGGTAAAAAACAAATAGTTTTCAACATGACTTAACAAGCCTATATAGTATAAACAAGTGAAATTAAAGAAAGAAAAATAAGAAAAAAAGTCTTCTGCTTCGGCTGGGGATCGAACCCGGGTCTCTTGCTATCTAGGCAAACATTCTTACCACTAAACCACCGAAGCCATACATAAATTTTTCGGAAAACTTCCATATATGCAGGCTGCGGTGTCTCAATACAAGAAGAAGAGACACCGCAGCCTGCATATATGGAAGTTTTCCGAAAAATTTATGTATGGCTTCGGTGGTTCAGTGGTAAGAATGTTGGCCTAGATAGCAAGAGACCCGGGTTCGATCCCCGGCCGAAGCAGAAAACATTTTTCTTTCTCTAATTTCACTTGTTTATAGTTTTAGGTCCTTGCATTATTTGCAATTTGGTATTTAATAAGCCTATATAGATTAAATTACAAACATTAATTTTCTTTTTCAAACGGGTCAGGTCAGTATAGCCTTTAAAGTAATTTAATCTAAGGTATAGGCTTATCTTTAACTTTTGATTTAGTAAATCTTTTTATATCTATTTATTTTTTTAGTAATTTTGCTACTTGATGAACCAACATGGGACCTGGACCCTCTAAACACCTATCTGGTAATATCAATCTTGTCGAATGCGGCCAAAAAATACGGTTCTGCCATTGTTTTGACCATGGAAAAGCCACGGAGCGATGTGTTTCCATTTTTGGACAGGCAAGTAAACACATTAAAGACGAGGGTTCAAAGTTAGATTAGAAATTATATTTTCAGCAATTTTTATCAAAACGTCAAAGTTCTTTCGAGTCACAGGTTTTGAGATATAAAAAATGTTTAAAAAATCAGATATTTCGAAACACAGCAGCTAACGAAACGTGGTTTTCAAATTTAGATTGAAAATTATATTTCAACAAAATTTATCATAGCGTTAAAGTGTACCAGTCCAAGTTAAAAAAAAAGAAAATCGCATATATCTCCAAAACGACAGGAGCTAGAGTAACATAGTTTTCAGTAATCCTTCAAAAATTTCATTTTTGACAAAAATAAAGCTACGTTAACACGCAGAACGGAACCTCAAGGATTAAAAAAAAATTAAAATATAGGATTTCTTCCGAAGTCAACCATTAGGTCTAATTTTATTGAGAATAACATACAGGCAGAGAAAAAAATTAAATTTAAATGAAGACATATTTTTTTTGATAAAAATTACAAAACATATTTGAAGAGCATTATATACTAGTTCGGCCAGAATAAAATGATCTATCTCCCTCTGTTTACAGCACTTTGGTTTTACTGGCTCTTCATTTGTAGCAAATTTACCATTAACAAAATTTTTATATTACAAGAAAAAACGGTAGTCGTATGGTACGTTTAACGAAATCGGCTCCAGCCCGTTCATAATTCACACCCTTTTGTTGGTTTTCTATTGTTACCGCTGGCACAACTCGAATCCGGCCCGTTTACAATTCACACCCTTTTATTGGGCTTCTGTTGTTATCGCTGGGATCAAACAGGATGACTAGGCACGTTTCATACACATTCTAGATCAACAAAAAGAAACAGTGGCGTATCATTTACTCTTTTGTAATTTTTTAATAAAACTGTGGGGAGTTCCAATTTTAAAGAGAGAACGAATGGTTTTGGATTTTTGCAATTTTTAGAAAATCAAATAGTATTTTCTTAGGTTTCTAGATTCGTACGTACACACCTAATATAATATAATAAGTATAAAAGTTTTGAAAAAATATTTATTTTTTAAGAAAAATAAGATTTGGGGTAAAAATATAAAATTATTACCGAATAATGATGAATTAAAAAATTATAGCACGCCACTGGACAGAGAAAGATAGCGCTAATTGAAGCCATCTCTTTTTATTCTGGCCGGACAATATGTATATTATCTAAATAAATTTATTTTGTAGAGTCCTTTATCTGTGCTTGGGAGACGCGGTATATGCTGGTGGTACCCGACAAATGTTGGAGTATTTTGATGCCATTGGTTTCCCTTGTCCTCAGTTGGAGAACCCATTGATGTATTACCGTAAGTTCATTATTTAAAGGGCTGTCAAAACAAGGGGGTCACTACTCCCCACAAGAGGATTCAGGGGGGGTCGCCCCCTTATCTGACATAGAGGTTACATTTATTAAACTTCTAGTAAAAAGTTTCAAATTCATAAACCACAATTTTTTACAAAAATTAAATTTTAAAAAAATTGTTTAACAAAAATCAATTTTATTTTAAAATATTTTTGCCTTCGCCACATTTTAATTGCATATTTATTTGATTTTTATTTATTGATTTAAAGCAGGTAAATTTAAAAATCTAAATTTTATATTATATGGTGCTAAGCTTCAGAGGTCAGACATTAAAAAGGGCAAAGAAAAAACATTTTTGGTATATTGAGAAATTGAGAATTTCTATATTTTTAAAATTTTTATACAATTACCCCTGAAAACATGTTGGGTGCTTAAAAAATCCAAGCAAAAAACAAACAAAAATAAAAATTAGTGGAGAAAGACCCTAGAGTTTCATTTGACTAAAATTTTCCGACAAAACTCAAGAAAACCGATATTTGTAGTTTTTGATTTCTATCTTCTTAATTTTTTTTTTAAAATTGTAGACAACGAAGCAAGCAACTTTTAAATGATTTTCTACTTTTTTTAGTATGTTTATCAACAGTAGACAGACGTTCAAGAGAGCGGTTTCTCGAGAGCAACCACCAGATAGCCGCCCTAGTAGAAAAATTCAAAATCGAAGGGGGTGCGTTCAGAAAAGTTATGAACGGTCCAGTACATCCGGCAGAACACAAAATGCCTTTGCTGTTAGGGAGACCGAGTAAAATGAGTGTGGGGTGGACCATTTTTATGTGAGTTAACAATCATTAATAAAATGTCGATCTCCAAGACTTCTTTAATAAATTATAATAAGTTTTTTTCTTTCTTTTAGGCGACTTTTGACAGCTACTATTTCCTTTAGAAAAGCTGGCCTGCGACAGCTATTTTTAAGGTTATTCATGGTTCCGTTATTTTTCTTTTTCATTTGGATTTTTTACAATAAAATGGACAACTTCCAGCACACATTTATTAGCAGAAACGGTCTGATTTTTAACTGTTTGGCTGGAGTTTATTTTCTGGGAATTTCGAACGCTGTTTTACTTTGTAAGTAGATATAACGAGCTACGGAACTAAGAACTCAAACTATTTAGTTACTAGCTTTCTTGGGTTTAATATGTTTTGGTTTCATTAATGGGCGGACAATCGTTTAAATCTAGAAATATAATAATTTTGTACGCCTATGGTTTTTTCGTCACTATTTTAGTACAGTGTTGCCTGAGAGAAGGTGCACTAAGTTTCTGAGATTCGGTAAGCTATTAATGAATAGGATATGTGGTCTATATTTAGCTAAATGTCTTTGATTAGACCTTCCCCCCAAAACTTTTCTGTTCTGCGTTCACAGAATAATATTAATATATTTTTAGATCCAAAGTACAGAACCAGGTACTTCCAAGAA
The DNA here is from genome assembly GCA_963576565.1 of Aspidapion aeneum. Taxonomy (NCBI): domain Eukaryota; kingdom Metazoa; phylum Arthropoda; class Insecta; order Coleoptera; family Brentidae; genus Aspidapion; species Aspidapion aeneum. The sequence goes on from OY755042.1 coordinate 114,215,205, forward strand.
TCTCAGGAAGGCCTATATGGAGGAACGCTGTTTTTAATTACATATAACCTAGTGTCAATACCGTTTTCGTTCATATCGGTATTGGGCGCAAGCGCAATTGTGTTTCCGTAAGTATTTTTTTAATAAACGTGAAATTTGGTACCCGTGAATTTAAAAATCAAACAAGTTTCGTGGCTAATCGGGGAAAAATAAGTTTTTGTTTCTCTCATATTTTTCCGTGGGTAGCTTGGAAGCTTAACCTCACGGGGGTCCAAGATCTAATAGAAACCTAATAAGTGTTCAGAGTTAACTGTTTCGTCCTTATGGGACTCCTCAGAACACTGCTTGGCCAATGTGACACCCTTACGAAGTTAATTAGACGGTTTTGTCTCTAATCCTATGTAAATAGTCAGAAAACTATCGCAAGAAGCGCCATCTACCGAGATACGAGAGAAACTAGAACAAGAGCAGGCGAAAATAAACTATACATATCGATCAATAAAAAGATCGATTACAAATAAAAAGAAACAAACCATTCATGACCTACGACAGCTCATCTGCCTTTCAGGCCAGATCAACGCTAATTGCATTTTTACCCGCCATCAGATACGTGAGCGTCAATCAGCGGAATTTTTAAGCCAAATAATACTAACAAACGTTTGTTACTCCTTTTTACCCGACTAGCCACCAAACTTATTTGATATTTTTCTAATTTTAGACGCCATCTTTAATAGTTTTGGCAATATTGAGGACCAACAAGATGTATAGTTGTCCTTAGTAAAGTTCTTCTACTTCTTAATTACCTGAATTTGTGGTTCGAACAAAAGACACTGACCTGGTCTTTTTTAAATTTAAATCAAAATGTCCTTTGTAGAGAAATATTCATGATGGATATTGATTTTCGGTGAAGCAATTTTAAGTTTAATTTTTAAACATTTTTTTTTTAAGGTTAATAGGCTCATTTGACCAAACAATGGACTTCTTCTACTTTGCTTTGGTCCTTTGGGGCTGCTATTTGTTCACTGAACAACAAACCATGGCTACCCTGATGATAGTCAAATGCCACCTGTCAGCAGCCATCTTTAGCATTTACGTCACGTGCGTGTGTCTGACATTGAGCAGCGGCATGTTAAGGTAATATGCGATAACTCGAAAACACAGGCGCGCATATATTTTTACCTTCCTAGCCTTTTTTTTTCAGATTAGGCCAAAAATGTGTTAGTTGGATGTATTTTGACTTATCCTAGCAATATCGTCATGATGTCTGTCTGTGTATGTGTGTGTGTGTATATTATTTCTGTCCGTAACACGATAGCTCCTAAACCGCTGAACCGATTTTCATAAAATTTTCAGGTAAAATAGATACTCTTACGAGCTGATTAGATTTTGGTCAAAATCCATTAATGCTAATGACAATTTTTTGACAATTAAAAACTTTAAAAAATGCTAACTTTTTAACGGAGCATCGTATCAATACACTGCTTTCGAAATGTAGTAGACTATATTTTGCTCAATAATTCGTGTTATAACCAAAAACTTCGTAGGAGCTTTAGTTTCTGAGATATTTACAAAAAACTGTTTTCAAAGCTAATATATTATCATGACTTCACTTGAAGTGTAATAATAGGCTAGCTAGGAAGGTGTCACGTCCATCATGGATCCATATATTTAACAAATTCCCATCTTGAAATATTTTAATTTAATTTTTGGCCTGCACGTCCATGGTTTTGACGTCACTTTTCATTTTCGAAGTATTACAATGTTGTCTAATAAAAGGTGCACCAAATTTCTGAGACCTGGGGAATGATTTACTCTGGCTATTAACATCGAACATATAACATCTATTCAGTTATATGTTCGATGCTATTAATGAAGCAGATGCGTGGTATCAAAGATATTATTATTATAATTATTGGTATGGTTAAATGTCTTTCAGTTTTGGTGTGATATTTTATAAGTTTACTTGATGTTTTTTACAAGTTAAAATAATGTTTTTCTTTTACTTTTTTAATTAGGTCAATAAAAGGTTTACAAGAATGGCTCTACTACCTAACATACGCCACTCAAGCCCGGTACGCCTCTGCTTTTTTGAACCGCCAAATATTCCTCAGTCCGGCCCTGCACGATCCTTTGCCCTTCGACCTGCGGCACAATTGCACGGACATGAATTTGGTTGAAACCTCCCTACTGAGTACCAATCAGAATAATCCGTTTTGTCGATACGCCAATGGGCAGAGTTATTTGTCGGAAAGGTATACCAGGGACGGAGGGGATAATGTTTTTAATGGGATTTTAGGCTTTGACGCTAATATTGGGATAACTTTTGCCTTTGCCCTGGGCATGATTATTTTTAATTTGTTTTTATATTTGATTCCATTGCCATCATTTGTGAAGGCTAAATTTAGGGAGTAAAATTTTTTGCAATACTTATTTATAAGTTTAATATATTTATAAAATGTTTAATTTATAATTCTCTGTTATAGTTGTTGTGATAAGTATTTTTTAAATTAATTGTCGAGATTTTTCCAATGTGCAATATTGAGTCTAGATATTATTTAAAAAAACTTTTAAAACCAGGAAATAACGTTTTACTTTTATTTTTTGGTGTAATTTTTTATAGCTTTACCTGTGTTATATTTGATGAACAACATTTTAACATTCAAAAATAAACTGCAGTTTATGTTTTATTTATTAAAATATTTTTGTTGATGTAACATCTAGGACAAGCTAAAAAACTCAACCAAAAACAAATAGATTTCTTTATGATTAAACTAAGATAATTTTAATAGATTATTAGGTAGGTAAAAATAATATATCTATAATTATAGATCTGATATTAAAATTGTATTTTTTTATTTAAGAAATTTTGTTTATTAAGACTTTTAGGTTATATTTTTTAAGATCTTAACTCTTAACTAAAGATTGTAGTTTTTATTATATTTAGCTTTAAGATTCAAGCCCTATCATGAGCCGTCCATTAGTTTTAATAATTCATTAAATTTTTTATATATAAAAAGTTATTTAATTTAATTATAGTCATTATTTTTATATATATTATTTAAATTTTGTAAAACAAGGCCTGTGGCGAAGCTACTTAAAAAAATTATGTACAACATAATAATAATACATACATAATTTTATTTAATTTTTTATTTTTAAATATAAATTAAATCATTTAGTAATTTAACTTAAAATATAAATTATTTCTTACTATGTAATTTTTTTACATAAAATTAAAAAGTTTACCTATTCAAAAAAAAAACATTGTCTTGTTTTTTTAAACATTTATTTTACTTATTTTATTTCAAACTATTTTTAGTTTTAAAATTTTTCCATCCTGTATACCTAGTATTAAATTCAAGTCCTGTTACGGGCCGTCCATTAATTTTAACTATTAGGTAACTATATTTTTTAATTTGCTTATAATTTTTAATTTACATGTATATGTATATATTTGTCTTTATAATTTTTGTTTAGAAAATTTATAGATAAAAAAGCCTGTGGCGAAGCTACTTAAATGTCCATCATAATATTATTAATAATTTTAGTTAATTATTTATATATTAAAATATCAATATTTTGTAATTTTATCACCTAGCTATTTTAAATGAAAAAATATATTTAAAATATAAAAAAAAACTAAGTGATTTTTTAGTCAGAAGCCGTAAACGTTAATTTTGACAAGTTTTTGTCAGAAAACGCGTTTTTGGGCACGTCTAACTTTAACGTTAACGAACTGTTATTAATGTTCAACTAACCTTTAATTGTTTTTTTTTGCAAAAAAATTTAATAAAAATATTTTAGAAGGAAAATAATTTTAAACTTGCCAAAACATTCATTAAAATAATCACAAATGTATCAAATAAAATATAAGCAAAACGTAAATTTGAAACGAATCAAGTATTGGTTAGTTGAAAATGTCAAATAACCATAGTTTATTTACCCTCAGATGCACCGTAACAAGGCTTAGCTAATCCATTCCCCCTCTTTGTTGTTTTGTATGTGAGCAACAAGGACTTAATCGCGATTACACCCATAAACGCGCTTAAGTGCTTACGGTGCATATGAGGGTTATACTATAAAGTTACCTGGCGCCAAACCATTGGATTGCAGTAGCGTAGCGTGGGGGGGCGCGGGGGGTTTGTCGCCCCCCCCCCCCCCACCCCGATGGTACTGGCGCCCCATGGGTGGCCGAAGCACCCTAAGCTTTATTAAGTAGCAGGGCCGGCAACGGCAAATTGAGAGGGCGGCAAAGGAAACTAAAGACATGATGACCTTTGTTTTTTTTTTGGTCGCAAGAATTTTGAGGGGCGCCCTTGTTAGCTGTCGGCCCCCCCACCCCCCGCCTCTTCAGGCACGCTACGCCGCTGTTGGATTGAGAGGTCGTACTGTGTCGACTTATAATAACAATAACCTCGATTGTAGTGAGAAATCTAATGACCAAAAACACTGAATAATTTTTTAATTTTACCTAATTTATTTAATTTTTTCCATATTTTCTACCTGAGTCCACCCTGTATACCGGTAACTTTTATTAAATTTTCTCTTCCAATTATCGCAACACAGAAATCGTACACGCCGCGCGGGCCGCTCAGTATTCCTGCATCGAGTAGGCTATTAGAAACCATGGCCTACATGATAAAAGACCCAATTTAACAAAAGGCAAGACAATGGTAAAAAGCAACTAATTTTTTAATATTACTCAGTGAGTTCATGGCAAGCGCGGATCTATGTCAGAATCAAGGGGGGGGGGTAATAGTCGAGGAAAAAATTATTTGTAATAAAGGAGTAATATGGAGTTCGTTTTTTCGAAAAACGTTCCAATAACATGTCCAGTTTAATTTTTTTTATACAGAATGGTCCAAAAATAAGTGCCCAATGAACCAACAACTTTTTTTAATTAAGAAAATTAGGTTTCTTTTTTATTTTATTTTTTAGTTATACATACAGGGTGTCCCATAACTTAGGGGCCATAGGCCAACATGTGATAGAGAAGGTCATGTATGATAAAAAAGTTCCTATAATACATGGGTCAAAACTCTTTCTATGTCGAGATACAGAGCATCAAAGTTGGCAACTTTTTTTTATAATAACTTAAAAAAAAACATTAAAAATAATAAATTAAGTAAAGTCGTGTATTAGAAGAAGAGCAATAAATTAAAATAAAAATTATTTTGAAAAAATTAGTCGGTCAATTTTTTTTAGAAAAAACTATTTTTTTGGTATAAACTTTTATAAATGCCATATTAAACGCAATGTTTTTTTAATATTTTTTGTTAATAAAAACATAATAATAATAAACTATTATTGATATATTTTAAAAGAATAAGTAAGCAAAAATTATTTTTTTTTTAATTATAATTTTTTGTACATTTTTGGAGGTTACTTTAACAGCCTGTATATCTCAACTTGTAATTTTATGAAAAAAAGGAATACCAAATTTTTGTATCACAATTACAATTTTATTTTTTTTGTAAAACTGTTTTCCCCCCATTTCTCTTACTTTAAAAATCCTATTTCTTAAAAAGAGATGTGTGTTGACCCCCATGTTATATAAACTTTCCTCTCGGAAATAACCTCCTCTATTACCTGCTGTACTATGGCCCCTAAGTTATGGGACACCCTGTATATATTTAGGCCACATACATTAAATTAAAAATGCAGCAGTTTGTTACTTTTTAAGACATTTCATATATTTGTTATTTATTTACGGAATGACCCCTTTATTTATTTATAGTTTTTGTATTTTTTTTATATTCTTTATGTTAATTTGTTTACTGGGTTTGAAATATAGAGAGCTAATAATATAATAAAAATATAAAAACGAAAAGTGACAGATAAAATTTAATTTGACAGATGAATACTATTAAAAAGAAATCCAATAAAAAAAACAAATTACACCATAAGACATTTTCATAAATTAAAAAGTTTAGGTACGCCCCCAAAATGCAGACTTTTCAAAAACACCCCAAAAACGGCTTGCATGATGAGGTTTTCAGTTTTAATCATATCTTGAAAAAAAATAACCCAAAAACATTAAATTTAAAAATACACTGAAAAAAATCGTTTAGACAAAATGTATATTATGCATTTAGTTCCAAATGCCTAAAAAGACGTATCTTTTTAGTGAAAAATATAAGCGATTTTTCGAAAGAGGTCTTTTTTGAAAACCATGATGTGTTTATTATCGTATTTTGACGTCATTACTGAAAGTTTAGAGCCCACGGCGTTTTTTCTGGTAGGCCATGATTTTTACTCTGTTGCAGCAGGATTGTGTGTTTTATAGGTTTTTAACGTTATTAACGAACAGTTGTTCTTCTCTGCTTGTAGCAGTCAAACCGCGGACGCTGTGTGTAATTAAAAAAAAATATACATTTATAAATTATAATAAATTTACAATTAGTATTGGTGACGCTGTTTTGAAAAAAAAAAAAGTGAAATTGCGGTAAAAATATTTTGCGGTAGTTTTTTTATTTTCAAAATAAAACAAGTGTGCTGAGATATCGAATTAGTAGAAATATCACCTAGATGTTTTTTTTGTAATTAACATTTTTTTGCGGATAGCTCATAGTGAAGAAATTTATGACAAAATAAAATATTTTAATTTTACCGTAAAAGTGGTGGACCATTTCTGGACCTTCGAAATATTTTGAAAATCGGTTTAAGTTGTTTGGGAGTTATATTAATTATAAACAAACAAATAACATATATTGGCAAACTTTGACGATGACAAAATTAGTTAATAGTTATTTAAACAACAAGGTTTGAAAACGACTCTTTGCACACGATCGAGACAGTTTGGTTCTACAAGTCGAGGGAGTGTGCAAAGAGGTTTTCAACGAGTTTTTTACAATATTTTTTATACGACTGCTAATAAAGAAAGAAAAATCAAATTTTAATTTAACTTGTTTTTATTTCAGATATTCTTACAACAAAACTTTAAAAATTCAACAATTTTTTGACGTATCTAATCAACAAAACATACGAGCAGTGACGGTTGCTACGGAACGAAGCCAACTTATATTGATGGGTGACAACAACAAAAATCACAATGACGGGAGACCTGTATGCAGAAATGACATAGGCGTGCGCAAAAATGACATAAGCGTGTGCAAAACGTTTTACACACAGCGTGCGCAAAATGCCATTTTCAGATCGTGTTCTCCGTGCGCAAAACCCCCTTTTACAAGACAGTCGTATAAAAAATACATTTTCAACTAATTTTGTCAGTGTCAATCCATCTAAATTTGAAAAACGCGTTTTGCTAGCTACTTTGGTTCGTAACATAATATGATTTTTATATATCTCAAAAACTGCGCTATGATGAACGTTGACAGATTTTGTTAAAAATATAATTCTTATTCTAACCTTAAAAACCGCGTTTTGCTAGTTGATTTCGCTTTCCAATTACCATTTTTTAAAACATTTGAACCCCTACTTTGCATCCATCCCCAGCAAAATTGGTTAAAATCAGTTTAACGGTTTTTGAGTTATTGAGTCAGAGGCTGACAGACAGACACTATCACAGGCCTTTTTGACCCTTCCAAGTAACTTATTTTCGGGTGAAAATAATACCTACGGTATGGATTAAGGACACTCTACGATGAGTGTCCTTAGTATGTACAGTGAAACCTCCTGTAAGCGGACACTCACGGTTTCGTCGATTTTGTCCGCTTATTGGAGGTGTCCGCTTAAGAGAGAGAACTGCGAAATTTTAATATATATTTAATAACAACTTCCACTGCTTGAGTTTTTCCGATATTAAATTTTTCAGCGATCTTTCGTGTTGATAGATGTTCCCTCTCCGAAACGTTAATAACTTCCATTTTTTCAGGTAAACTAAGAAGTTTTTTACTAGGTGCCATTTCAAAGAGATCTATTACTACCCAACTCAACAATAAAAATAAATTATAGCAGTCCCGCCGAATAAAATATGTTGTAAAACGGAAAGAGAAATTCTCTGGCTGGAGAGTGCGTTGTTGCCAACATACTACATAATATTTATGCCCATGTCGTGCAGCGCTTCGTCTCGTTGTCAGAGGTTCACGTCCGGTTAAGGGAGGTTTCAGAATTTTTGGAGCAAAAAAAATTGTCGCGTCCGGTTATGAGAGTGGACGGAGTGAGTTTTACATGTAAAGAAATAGGCAAAAGCTCGGTTCCAACCAATTTGTCCGCCTAAAGGGAGTGTCCGCCTAATAGAGGTGTCCGCAAGAAGAGGTTTCACTGTATGTCTAAAAAATGGTACAATCTAAAAATATATAAATGTAAATTTAAAAGTTTTACAAAAGATTCCCACTCACTAATTGAATATAATGTTTTTAGTCATGCTTTTCACGTTTTCGAAGACTTACAAAGAACTATAAGTTCACTGACGATTTTCTTCGGTTTTTAAGCTGATTAGCAGCTTTAACAAGTAAAATAAATAAACCAGGGCGCACCCAGGGGGGGGCTCTTGGGGTTTGCGCTCCTCTTAAGCCTAGGGTTTTTTTCAGATATATTTTATACAGGCTGTCCCATAACTTAGGGGCCATAGTGCAGCAGGTGATAGAGGAGGTTATTTCCGAGAAAAATCTTTATATAACATGGGGGTCAACACACATCTGTTTTTAGGATATAGGATTTTTAAAGTTAACGGAGTGGGGGGAAAAGGGATTTACAAAAAAAACCTGTCACAGTCAGATAATTGTGTAAATTGTATTTCTTTTTTTGATAAAATTACAAGTTGAGAGAAACAGGCTGTCAAAATAACCTCCAAAAATGTATAAAAAATAATAATTTAAAAAAAAAATAATTTTTGCTTACTTATTCTTTAAAAAATATTAATGATATTTTATTATTATATCTCGCTAGAGACTTGTTTTTATTAACAAAAAATATTTAAAAAAACATTGCGTTTAATATGGCATTCATAAAAGTTTATTTCAAAAAAATAGTTTTTTTCAAAATAAAATTGATCGATTAATTTTTTTTAAATAATTTTTATTTTAATTTATTATTCTTGTTCGAACACACGACTTTACCCAATTTGATATTTTTACTGCGTTTTTTTTTAAGTTATTCTCAAAAAAGTTTAAACAATCGCCAACTTTGATGCTCTATTCGCGACAAAGAAAAAGTTTTGATCCATGCATTATAGGAACTTTTTTTCAGACATGACCTCCTCTATTACCTGTTGGCCTATGGCCCCTAAGTTATGGGACACCCTGTATATGTTTCTTTTTGTTCCCTGAATGAAAACAAAAAATAGCATGAAATACGGCGGGGTTTCGCCCCCCAAGGCAAATTCCTGGGTGTGCTACTGAAATAAAATTAAACTAAAAGCAGTTATGTTATGGTCTTTAAGAAATATTGGAAAATTTAGGTCAGATCAGGTCAAGTGAAGGTTTTCCGCTTACCATACCTAGATTTTTTGTCTAAATAAAAAATAAAAATTTTGTAATGATATGTCATTTTTTGGAAATTTAGTCCGCGTAGTCTTAGAATTCCCGTTAAAAATAGTCTCAAATGGTACTACCACTCCTGAAGGGTAAAATAATCCATGATCCATAAAAAAAATTATAAAAATTAAACAAGTTTCGTGGCTAATCGGGTAAAAAGGAGTTTTTGTTTCTCTCGTATTTTTTCGTGGGTAGCTTGAAAGCTTAACCTCACGAGGGGTCCAAGATCTAATAGACACCTAATAAGTGTTGACATTTAACTGTTTCGTCCTTATGGGACTCCTCAGAACACTGCTTGGTCAATCTGACACTCTTGCGAAGTTAATTAGACGGTTTTGTCTTTAATCCTATGTAAATAGTGAAAAAACTGTCGCAAGAAGCGCCATCTACCGAGATACGAGAGAAACCAGAACAAGAGCAAGCGGAAATAAACTGCTATATATATCGATCAATGAAAAGATCGAATAAAAAAAACAAACTAGTCCGTGACCTACGACAGCTCTTCTGCCTTTCAGGCCAGGTCTACGCTTATTGCGTTTTTATCCGCCATCAAGACACGTGAGCGTCAATCAGCGAAATTTTTAAGCCAAATAAGACTAACAAACGTGAAATTTGGTACCGTATTATATTCAAACATTTTCAAAGCTAAATAATACATAAATAACTTATGCATTACCGGTCGTATAATCGTAATAAATATTTAAATATTGTAAAAATCACAAGATATATTGGAATCCTATTTCAGTAACGATCCACTATAACAATTGAAAATCGGTTTAATCAAAGCTAATTTGTCCAAATAATTAACATGTAAAATATAACGGACAGCTGACACTGACTTACTCCGTTTTTATTCAACGTGACATTTTTAATCCAAAATAATTGATTTTTTTATTTATTTTTTAGTTTTATGTAGATATAGTGCCATTAGATACTATAACGAAAAAAAAACACCTATGTTGCACAGTATTAATAAACAAAATATATAAATATGTATTAAAAACTATTGCATCCAAGGAACAAAATAAGTAAAACCTTCAATCAAAATCTAGACTTTAAATCTAGAACTTTACAACCTAGTACTTCAGACCCTTTAGGAAATACTGGTGTTGCAAATTTTAAATTTAAATAGAACTTTCTTGTCTTAATAAGATTTTTTTTTCACATACACACATATAAAGATAAAAATGGACTTGGTAATAAATGAAACCTTACACATTTTCTACACTTAATTCAACCCACATAGACTTAGTTTCCAACTGGTCATTTCAAAACTATTATTAACCAAAGTATTGAATCATCAGACATAAAAACACGGAATATATTTACTCTTACTTATCCTTAACAATCGTTTTTGTTTACAATACAAATTTTAATGTTATGAATCAATTCTTCAATGCTTGATAATGGTCTTCCAATAACTAACTTTTAATTAGGAAGGTCATCATCGTAGTTTTATGAAATTTTTAAGCAGTCTGTAATTTCTCTTTGTGAGTGCAAGCAATAAAGATGGTATTTGGTATAAAGGTAAGCTTAACAATCGCGTTTACTATAACTCCCAAATAACTTAACATTTTTATTAAAATATTATTTTTACCACCAGGGTTACTAATAACCTGTGTGTTTTACCACAGATTTTTGAGTGATATCCTGTGCATAGTTTGACCATATGAACGTGGGTATTCACCACGGTCTCTAGAATTGGACCAGTCTTCGGATCTTATACAGGGTGTTCTCAAAGTTGAGTCATTTATTTTAACATTACTATAACTCCCAAATGACTTAACATTTTTATTAAATTATTATTTTTTACCACCAGGATTACTAATTAGCTGTGTGTTTTACCACAGATTTTTGAGTGATATCCTGTGCATAGTTTGACCATATGAACGTGGGTATTCACCACGGTCTAGAATTAGACCAGTCTTCGGATCTTATACAGGGTGTTCTCAAAGTTGAGTCATTTATTTTAACAGGTTGTAGAACTCGTAAAAATAAGTAATTGTACTAAAAATCATATATATAAAAGTTGCAGAATAAAAAGTTATTAACAATTCTAAAAATGTAAAATTTAAAAACTGTAAGACCTGATTTTTTATCAATGTTTTGTTTACTGGTGATACTGGGTATGCCTCATTTTTTTGTAGAATACAAATTACTCATCATTTATTCATTCATTGTACGGTTTTCAGTAAGAATTTCGATTTGACTAGTAGTTAATAATTTGCTGCGCGATATTTTTGTTTTTTGGGCATTTTATGCGATCAAAATGGCATACGTATATCAAAAGAATGAACTAGTGGACATAATATTAACTTACGGGGAGTGCCAACAAAATGCAGCCGCAGCATGTCGTTTGTACGCGGAAAGTTTTAAATTTAACATTTTTTGAATTGTTAATAGCTTCTTTATTCTGCAACTTTTATATAAATGATTTTTGGTAAAATTACTTATTTTTACGAGTTCTACAACCTGTTAAAATAAATGACTCAACTTTGAGAACACCATTTTGAAGTCGAATTTTTGACGTCACTGGTGGTCCAGCTGATTTTTGTAAACAAAAGTTAGATATGATATGAACACCTAATATTTTTAGAATTTTTGCAGAACGTGGAAATTCAACATATAGGTATATTTTTATTTGATTTGACGCCCCGAAGCTCTCGACAGCTTAAAAACAAAAGCTACTTCTTTAGGCACCTAAATCCTTCTTTTAAGTTTTCCTTAAACTATTTATTTACAGACCTTAAAACTATTAATTTAAAACCAATACCATCTGCATCTTGATACGATTATTATTAATATGCACTATGGTTTTTATTAGTTCAATGGCCTTCCGTTATAAGATTTTATAAAGACTTTGATACTGTCATAAATTGTCATGCTCATGCATACTTTAATGTAACTAACAGATTTTTTTTTAAAGCTACCATACCAAAAAGTTATTTTATTTTATAAAAAAAAGCATCCTAGTTTTTTAAAATGCTTGCAATTTCGGACACATGTAAACACTCAAGATTTTGATATACTTACTTATATTTATTTCGATAACAATGTTTAATCTTCTTAGTTTCTTTTTTATTTATACTGGGATTTTCCATCCAATCAGGATCAATCGCCCAGTTTCGCAAAGTTCGAGCAAAGTTAAAGCATTTTTAAACAATCACAAACAACCAAGTACCTAGCCAGGAATCGAACCCGGACCGCCGGTGTGGGAAGCAAACATTGCTACCACTACACCACGACGGCGACGATCCGAATCATTTTGAACCTTTTTAGTTAATTATGCAGTATATAGTTTTCTCTTGTTATTAAGTTTTATAAAATGTCTTTTTGATAGGTGTGTAAAGTACTTTTTGAGAGGAAAACAAAACTTTCTTTTTTCAAAAAACAAATTTAGGATCAGTTACATCTGTTACATTTCTACTAAAAATATAAAGGACATATATATACCAGCGGAGGCATGTTTATTAAAAAAAAACTAGATAACCATGTTGCCAAATTTATAGGTGGTTTTTAGAAAGGTTAAAAGATCTCAGGTCAGCTTATTTCAGTACAGGTTAGGTTAGATCAGGTTGAGTTCTGGTTAGGTTAAGGTAGATCTAATTTAGGCCAGGTCAGTTTTTTCAGAAAACTAAATAAAATTTCAATTGAACACCCTGTATTTTATAATTTTTTCTGGTAGGGCTTTCAATTCTAAACGAAAATTATCTATTGATTTTTTTCCCAAAATTACAAATAACTAAGATATTCCAAATTCAAAATTACGCTAGACTTCTTCCTATCAAATTTTTCATCAGAATTAAAAGACCTATCAGAAAAAATAGCGGTTGTTCAATTAATTTTTTTGTAAATGTTTTTTGAAAATACTCGAAAACTTTTTTTAAGAGCATAAAAAATTCTACGTTTCTACTAGCCAATTATTTTTTTTTATCTTTAATAATAAAAATGTTAGCAATGACAGACACTTAACTTGAAACACCCTGTATATATGAAAAGAACACCAGAGAATATGTGCTCTGGTATATATTCATCCTAAACACAGTTTTTATTTTTGCGCGGGCAGTTTTGTTTTCCTCTCACATAGTTCTAACCACAGTGGCGGATCCAGGGCGGGGGGGGCACTAGGGGTACTTGCCCCCCCCCCCGACAATTTTTTGAACATACAAAAAAATGAGTAAAAAGTAATGTTTTTGTTAATAAAAATTCAAAATTTTTGCCTGCGGCGCATGAAAGTCTATTGTTATTATCATCGAAATTACAACCACTGACTAACTCAATAAAATGCTGCTTAAAAAAATATATACCGTTTTTTACCAACACAGAATGTCGCCTAAAGTGCCCCCCCCCCGAGAAGCACCTCTGGATCCGCCCTTGTCTAACCATCTATCAAAAATCATAAAAATTAAAAAAATATATACTGGGTAGGCACTGCATAATTATCTATTTTTAAATTTTTATATTGATATAATGATAATGGCGTATTAAAAAAAATTATAATAATAATAGATCGTTTTGTGGTGTAAGGGGAGTAGCTACCCCTCCTTTTTCGTCCCTCCTAAAAATATTTGTTTATCTAAGCCACTGCTGATAAAATTCTTATCAAACAAGGGCGTATCCTGCCAACAACAAAAGGGGCAGATTTTGTAAAAGAGTGCAAATTCTTTATCAATTTCAATGTCTTATTTTATGGATCGTTCATACTCGTCTTTTGTCTAGTCTTTTGTCTTGGTTTAGTCATATGTCTTGTCATAAGAAAGTTAAAACCACTGTTTCTTATGGGAGTGTTCATACAATGCTTTTGCTTTTGTTTTTGATTAGTCTTTGTCTTAAGAGTTGCCAACTTTCAATCCTTAGGACAACGACTAAGACGAGTGACAGACATCAGCTGATATTTGTTGTTTTTTTTACAGGGCGTCCGAAGAGCGCAAGCGCACGGCCGAAATTTTGAATTTACCGCTATTAATCAGGTTTTTAACACAAAATCTCAACATAACCTCAAAATTTTATTTGTTTTTTTGTTTCTTTTTCGCTTTTGTTCTTTCGTGTCTGTGTTTCGTGCACAGATTAGGTTAAATAAGATTGTTTTGTGTAGAAAATGACGTTTGAAGAGGGCCTTTTTATTGAAATTGAATTTTTTTTCAGTGGGTTATGACTAAGACTAATCAAAAACAAAAGACGAGTATGAACAGCCGATTTTGTTTAAGACAGATAAGACTAATCAAAGGACAAAGACTAATCAAAAACAAAAGACTAAGACGAGTATGAACAATACTTTAGAAAATCTGCTAAAAAACGGTTGCAGCTGCCCTCCCCCTGGGTACGCCATTGTATCTAAAGGTGATATTTCATCCTTAGGTGTAATAAGATTACCGCAATACCTAGTCACCGACGTACTTAGGTACTTAAAAATTGAGACTTGATAAGAAAAATAAACTAGATAGGTATCAGAGGCATTCGAAATTAGATATGATTTGGACTAAAAACAGATTTAGTGCCTAGTTAATTTAAAAAAGTGATGTCGCAGCTGTGAAAAAAACTTGTTAAAAAGTGTAAAATTTTGTGGATATTGGATAAACCGGAACTTTCGATCTCAAATCTTCAAGACTAGGTAAGATAAAAGCAAGATAATTATGTGGATTCTCGTGCAACGTAAATTTATTTATTATAGTGCTAAATGTTTCAAATAAATAACTATATAACAAAACCTCACGCATATAAAATACTCTGCCAATCTATGGGCACCTAAGCTCACACTAGGTACTATAGTTATAGTGTGAGCTAATATAATTAAAAACTGAAATATATTTTATTCAACTCCAGACTCAATTACCTTTCGTTTGATACCACACAAGCCATGTTTTGACAAACTCAAATTTTTTTAATCTACCCCCACCCTTTTGAAAAAAACTAAAATGTATTTTGTTTAACTCCAGACTCAATTACCTTTCGTTTGATATCACACACGCCATATTTTCACTTAAACTCTAATTTTTGACATCTACCCCCACCCTTTTTTTAAAAATAAACTAAAATTCATTTTTTTTAACTCTAGACTTAATTACCTTTCGTTTGATATCACACACGCTATATTTTCACATAAACTCTAATTTTTGGAATCTACCCCCACCCTTTTATTTGTCTTGCGTTTGGTGGATTTTGTTCATTTTTAAATGGGACCATCACGGCCCAAGACCCAACTTAGGTACCAAATTTCATTAAAATCGGACAAGCGGTTTTTGAGTTATGCGGGTTGGTCGTTACAGACAGACATACAGACAGACAGACATACAGACAGACAGACAGACAGACAGACAGCAAAACAAAAAAGTTTCAAAATCATCTGAAACGCAAAGATATATAAAAATTTTTGAAATCGGAGCAACTTTTTTTTTCTCGAAAAAATTAGGATCACCATAGCTCACACTACTTATAGTAGTAGTGTGAGCTAAAAACTCATTCAAGCTATGTAAAAAAATATAATTTTCCGCATTCCATAACCATTCATGGGTCAATCTCATTTAATGACAACTTTTCCCAGTAAATTTTTGTTTAAACAAAATTATTTTTAGCTCACAGTAGTAGTATAAGCTATGGTGATCGTTTCGGTTCATTGTTCCGATTTCAAAAATTTTTATATATCTTTGCGTTTCAGATGATTTTGAAACTTTTTTGTCGCGCCGTCTGTCTGTAACGACCAACCCGCATAACTCAAAAACCGCTTGCTCGATTTGAATGAAATTTGGTACCTAGCCTAGGTCTTGGGTGGAGATGGTCCTATTTGAAAATGAATAAAATCCACCGAGCGCAAGCCAAATAAAAGGGTGGGGGTAGATTTCAAAACTTATAGAGTTCATGTAAAAATGTCGATCGAGTCTGGAGTTAAGCAAAATACATTTTAGTTTTAAAAAAAGGGTAAGGGTAAATTTCAAAAATTAGAGTTTAAGTCAAAACATGGCTTGTGTGGTATCAAACGAAATAATTGAGTCTGGAGTTGAATAAAATAAATTTCAGTTTTTAGTTATATTAGTTCACACGTACACTATAACTATAGTACCTAGTGTGAGCTTAGGTGCCCAGTTATTGACAGAGTATTTTCAAGGTGATGATAACAGTAATTAACAATAAAAGTGTTTTAATTTTTGTTTGTTTGTGACAAAAATCTGTCTTTACTGCTGAAATTTGCCATGGATGTAATTAATATAAAATATAATTTGATACTAGACAAATTTCTAAACCAAAAAAGGGCAAATTATTTTAAAAAAATTCTGAATTATAAAAATTAATCAATAGAGACAAGTTTCAAAAATACGAGGACCAAAATGTTATGTAGAGGAAAAGTTGTCTTTGCATAAGATTGACCCTTATGGACATTTTAACGGTCTTTCATTTGTAAAACAAAAGCGTTGCGAAATCCTGCCAACTTTGTCCTGGTCACTGCAATAAACTGAATGACAAATTTCACATTAATTCTCAACAATATAAACTAGTTTAGTTTCAATTAAAGATTAAGCAATATTTTCTTAGTAGATTAGTGTATGTAGTTCAAAATGTTTGTTTTCTGTTCAACAGTACCATGATATAATTGAGGGAATAATAAAAACAATACGTTTCAAAAACCAAAACAATTTTACATTGAATTTACAATAGTTTTTAAAAAAAATTTCGTCGAAAATAATATCTTTTCTAGCCTAAGCTGCGCGGGCTAGGAAGGTAGAAATAAACTTGTACTTAGTTATTATCTATTTTCTATCCATATCCAAATCTGTTGATTCTACACCCACTTCATCAAGCATCCACATTTTTTTTTCTATTAAAGATAAAAATAAACATTGATAATAGGATAAAATATATCGGATAAAATCAACAAGTAAAATAAGTACACCATGTCATAGCCAAACAGAAAATTTATAGTTCATCGAAAGTTTTCTTGGTTTTCTTCCTCGGATGCTTGGAAAAAATCCGCTGCAAACAAAAAAATTGACTTTTGACTCAAAAAGAAAATGCAAGTATAAGTGTTGCTCTATGTTGTGTTAATATAGCTATGTAGCTGTGTCATACATCAGTCGATTGGGAATTTTAGGGGCTATAAAAAATATGTTAATCAATTTTGAAGTATCTCATTTTGGTTGAACAGAAATCTGCGTTTTATATAACAAAAACATAGATTTTTTCAAAAGTCACAAATTGTAGCTGTCCTGGACAGCTAAAAAAATTTAAACTACGAAGCTAATTTATATATAAATTTTTGTAGGCACTTTCAGCCTCTACAAAATTAGTCAATACAAGTTTTTGAGAAAATTTTTTAAAAATCACTTTACTTTTAAGAAACTACCCCTAATCTGACACCCGACAGGGGTGTTATTTTTGAGGCGATCTAGATAAACAGTACACTAAATTAAAGCTCTAATCCTGTACTTTCAAATGCGCCCACTAAATTTTATTAGCATCCATTAATCAAAGCTGTTTTTTGCTAAAATTTTTTAAAAAATTAAAAAGTCACGTTTATAGATTATATTTGGGGGTTGCGGATCCCCCATTGGAGGGTAGATGGTTAAATTATGTTCTGCACCATAGCATAGGCCAGATCTCAACCATAGAAATTCGTATTCTACTTTTTCTGAAAATTTCTTAAAAAATAAACCGGTGTACTGACTAAAGTCTATAGCAATAAAAGTTTGGATAGTGTATATTACCTACTAACTGTACTTTATTAATCCAGAAAATGATGTATTAGATAGTCCAACAATTGTTAATTGAATCAAAAGATATCAGTTATCTTTTTATTTGCGTTTTGGTTTAATAAAAAAAGGGATTGCTACTAAAGATTACCAACAAAAAAATTATGTGAACAAAAAACGAATCTTACGTAACTTTTGAATTAGTCTGCATTGGTTTTGTATAAGATAGGTAGGTGCTCTTTTGAGAGTTCATACCCAGTGGTTGCTGGTGAAGTATTAAATTGGGGGGATAGAAATTTAAGGGTAAATGCGGGAGAGTTGCCGCACTTTTTGAAAAATAGCTGTAACATCTGGAAGTCTTGAGATATTTTTCTTTAAAATAAATCAATCCACAGGTACTGCGTTAAACTTTATTAAAATACAAAAATAAAAAATATATGTAAGAGAACATAAACATAGCAAATTTTTTAAAAAAATTAGTCTGCATCTCTCCTACACTGCTGGGGGAGATGCCGCGTGAAAATAGGAGAGACGCCGCTGTAACCGTTTCTCTAAAAAACCTCTAATTTTCATTCTTTTCCGTAATTCGAGTCTGGAATATTACAAACTTCACCATACATGGTGCAAGTGACATGTAGCCATTTTAAGCATTTAATACATTGTAACCAATCCACTTTTTTAGTTGTTGTTGCGTAAACTTCAAAGCATTCCACGCAGCGTTCCTGGTTTCCATTTTTCTTTTTGGCTAGAGGTTCATCATGGCTGTCACTCCATTGAATTTTTTCTCGGTCTTCTTGAAAATGCTGCAACTGTCCTTTTTGTTGCGGGAGATGCCGCACCTGATCATCAAGGTCACATATTTAAAACGCAACAAAATACGGCATGGCACCTGTAAACATAACCCCAAAATACTGAATAAAAGACACGAATGTGAAAAAAAACTACCACATTGCAAAGAACCACACTTATTAGGACAATACTTAAAATTTTGCTAAGAAAATTTTACCTTCCCGTCGTAAATTCAAGGATTGCAAGCGATATTTTAGAAAACAAACACGTCCGATGTTATAACCGTTCACTAAATGATGTGATCCGTGGATGAACTCTGAATGTGGGCATACTTGGTTGCCTATGTTATACCGTAATCATTAAATACGTGAAAAGCGGCGTCTCTATCTCCGCGGCAACTCTCCCGCATTTACCCTAGTAGTTTTTAGTTTATTTTTTTCTAGATAAAGTCTATTCGCCCTTCTTTTACATGCGCAAAGTGCTCGGATTAGCACCAGTTTCAGACTCATCATGGCCCATCATGGGTAGAGCAACCTCAAAAATCCCACATATGTCTATATTTTGCCACATTTTCATTATGTTCCTAATATCAGTCTGGCATGGCATAGCAAATTCTATATGGTTATTTAGATAAGTAGCACTTACTTTGTGTCTTTAACTTTTCACTAAAGTGCTTGATATCACACATTCCCTTTGCCACCCACGCAGGACCACTATAAACAGACAAATAAAGCAAAAAAAGTATTTCGTTTTTCACAACCGCACAACCAGTTTTCAGCATCGTATAATTTTTTATTACTTGTACAAAATTTTTGATTAATTTTTAGGATTTTAAGGTCCGGTCTATGTGGCCCTAAAGATTTTATTTGTAATCGAAGTTTATATGTCACCGTATTTAAATTTGCACAGTTAATTATATAATCGATGGTATTTATTTCCATTTTGAAAACAAACAAAAACAAACAATGCACACGCGACCGGCAAGGCTTCTTTGATGCTCTGTATCTCGACAAAGCAAGAGTTTTAACCCATGTCTTATATGAACTTTTTTATCAAAATGACCTCCTCTATCACCTGTTGTTCTATGACACCTAAGTTATGGGACACCCTGTATATATTAACAATAATAACAACCACAATTCACCCCTATTTCTAAATCTAATTTATTTTTCTTGTTGGCTGCGATATATGTTCTTTTATTTTTTTTTATTATAAGGTATCAGCACTGATCTAATATTTAACAAAAAACCATTTCTTTTCAGGCTAAAAAAATGTTCAAAAAACACAAACCAAAACCCATCCCCCCTACTCCGCCATCTTTACTGGCCAACGGAAAAACTCAGAACCATACGGAGAACAACAACGGATACAACAACAAAAATGGCGCCACACCAGTCACAAATTCACTGCAGTTTTACTGCCAGTTGGCGCATGGTAGCCCGACTGCGTTCGTGTCGGGTTTCTCCAACGTCAGAGAGCTATACGAAAAGGTAGCTGAGGCGTTTGGCATTTCCGCATCTGAGGTAAGTCAAAAGGTCGCTTAATAGGGACCTATTGCATGTCCCATTTTTCACTTTATCCTTTATTTGAGGCATGCGCAGTTACCTGATTTAAACTTTATCACGTACTAAAGGATAATGTTTGATCTTACTTGTGTTCAAATAACCTAGGCTACTATAGTTGATGTTGTATTAAAGTGGCACTGCGTCATAGCTATGGTAAACCAAATTTTGCGGCAAAATCTAGTAGTAGTGTAGTAGTAGTGGGGGGGTTGACCCGCAGGTCTGACAAGTAGGCCAGAGTAGGCCCTTTTTGCCATGCCCCAAATCTGTCCCTTAATCCACTCTCTGCACTTCCCTTTGATGGTCGGGTAACTCATTGGGCCTTCCTGTTCTCTTTACAAAGTCCAGTAAGTCTGTCCATTTGAGCATGTGCAGTTCTTCCTCGCTCAGAGTTGGCGCTCCGAATGCCTGTTGTCTCATCCTTGCGTAGGCCTCGCATTCTGCCACGAGGTGTCTTGATGTCTCTTCTTCCTGTCCACAGGCTGGGCAGGTAGGGTCATTCTCGACTCCTATACGTGTCATGTGCCTCCTCAACCGGTTATGTCCGGTTAGAGTACCTATCAGCAGTACGAGGTCTTTTCGTGTCCGTCCCAGCATCCATCTAATTCTGGTCGCTTTTGGACGGTCTAAGAATTCTCTGGTCTATCTGCAACCCGTTCCTGTTTCCCAGGAGTTTAATAGCGCGTCCTGGGTCATTTGTTGAGTCCGCTTTGCACTTGTCTTTTTGTCACGCCCAAAAGTGGCTCCGGTCCTGCATAGGCGGTTCCTGCCCCGAGTCGTGCGAGTTCGTCCGCCTTCTCGTTGGTTGGTACCCCCGTATGTCCCGGAACCCAAACCAGCGTCACCCGTTTGCCATCGCTTAGAGCCTCCAGCGCCTCTGCGCATTCTTCCACCAAGCCGTCAGCAATCTTGGGTACGTTTAGCGCCTTCAGGGTGGCTTGACTGTCAGAGCATAAATATAAGCTTCTCTTCGCTGTTCCGAACCTCTTCTAGGGTTGCCGCCATTATTATGGCGTAAACTTCTGCTTGAAAAACAGTAGCCTGCTCACCGAGCGAGCAGCTCTTCTGAACTTCTAGTTTTTCCACGTATACTCCCGCTCCTGTGGTTTGCCTCTCTGATAGTTTGGATCCATCAGTGTAGCAAACTAAAGCGCACTCCTCAAACATCATTTCGTCTCTCTGCCACGCTTCCTTGTCTGGGATGTAGATATTGTACCTCTGGCAAAATCTAAGTTAAGAAGCCTTAAAAAATGTGTGTTTCACTTTGTACATGCAGTGTGCCGCTCGGGGTTTAATGTTCGAAGGATAAAACACTAAGACCTATTAAAGGAGAGATCAAAAAGGTACTTACCTAATAAATAAAGATCCGAAACATAAAAGAGGATCCAAAATTATATTAAAATGTGTGCAAATATTGATTTAGTTGCAAAAACGGTAATTTGTTTTATAAAAAGCTCCGTCATAATTTGTTTGACATAAACAGTCAAAACAACAACGAATAGAAAACGTCAAAGCCCGGCTAAATCAATATGTTCGTAACAACCAGATAAGAGTATATATATTCCTTTCTAATGAAATCGTTTAGAAGAAGACATCACTAAAAAGCAAGTAAAATAGTAAGCTAATGACTAATTAGTGCAGTGCCTCATTATGGGAATCAATATCAATAAAAAAATTAAAGGAAGTGCGTGCCACTGTATGTACCCCTCTACTGGCTTCCCGACCATCAAGGTTTTGATGACGCGGTGTCACTTTAATACAAGATCAAGTATAGTTCCTTTATTTAGAGACAGTGTTGCCGCGCATACCGCGTGGGCAGCGTTCTATCTAGGGGTAGTAGTAGTGCATTCATCAAAAAGGGTGATAAACAACCAGAATAATACCTTAAAATTCTGCTTGTTCCTAAATGTAAATAATTCACTAACTTTTAATAACAAACAGAATTTTAAAGTGTTATTCTTGTTATTGATTTTTGTTTCACATTCAAGTCAATTTTTTTACACCACAGCTTACCAATCTAGTGGTAAGCTAACTATTATTTGATTTTGTGTTTTAGGAACTAAATAACTCAAATTTAATAAAATTTTAAAAATAAAATGTTTACGTTTTTAATAGTCTACTTCTTGTATGGTGACAAGTCAAGTAATAATTCCCGCCCTAAAAAAATGTTTTAGATTGTCCGCCCCTTGACGAGTGCGACCGCGTGCGCCTGTAGTAATTTATTAAGGTTACCTTTGACAACGCTGCAAAGCTTTCTGCGGGACTCGGGCGTATGGCCATCTCTTTTTAATAAATGCTATACTCTATCTGTTTTTATCCTCTTATGGAAATCTATACCCCTAGATGTGAACTTGTTCACTCGGTATAACGTTATGACAAAATGTAATGTAAATTTAAACTATTTTTGATACCTATCTCCCCTTCAAAAATTACCTGAAACCCTCCACAAAAACATCGAATTTAGATCACCCTGTACAAGCCAAGGGCGGGACGTACACAACGAAACAGTAAACCTATCTTTGTGGCACTTATAGCAGTAGCGCACCCAGGAATGTGTCTTGGGGGGGGGGCGAGGCCTCATGATGTCAAATTTTAAGCTATTTTTTGTGTTTTATCATGAAATATGTTGAAACAATGTCAAAAAATCTAAGGCTTGGGGGGGCCCGACCGCGCCCCCCCCCTGGGTGCGCCCATGCCTATAGCATACCAAAAATGCACTATTGGGAACGTCCTTAAATTACGTAACACAATATCTCAGGATTTTTGAACCCCCCCCCCCCTCGTAACGTATTTTCAAGAAAAAAACACTTTAAAAAAACATTGAGTGTAACGCAAGACCCAACTTCCCCCTCCCCCCTAGAGCGTTACGTAATTTAAGGACAGGCCCATTCCTCTTTACTCATTTAATTTAAATTAAAATCGATTTAAGCTCTCTGTAAACAAAGTACTTAATAATCTAAAAACCAATTAAAATTTTCAATTAGGCAGACACGAATAGATATAGTGTTGCATTGACCCTTTATGTTACGATGTAAACAAAAATTTTATGGCAAGTCTCCATATCAAATATATCGGTCGACCATAGTTCCTTCCTATTGTAGATCCTTTATTTCCTCTTATACAGGGTGAATTTTCATATTTTAAACATCTAACATACCACAAATTTGAACTAAATTCAAAAAGACAACATAAAGATCGCACTAGACAACAAAACAAATGGTGATATTTTAACAAAAATGAGAAAACAGTCTCGGCATAAATGTTCAAACTTCAACAAAACGTATTTTGCACTTACCTAGAGTTGATATCAGAACACCTACAGAAGGTAAAACTCAGGTTTGGATATAAAAAGGAGAATTTATGAAAAATTATTTTTGCACGCCCCTGATTGTGCTCAGTGATCATCTAGGGTACAATGGCGTACAAGGTTCGAAAAGGCCAATATTTGGGTTGCCTCATAGCAAATTTGGTCAAACCGGGTAGAAACGTCAAACTTAAAATCAGAAAAAGTAAAATGTTATGGAAAAGAAATCATATCTCGAAACCAAAAGAACAATTTTAAAAACTGAGAATTAGCTTTTGTTGGCTTTAGCTGAATGTCATTTTGTGTCATTAAAAATTTTAAAAAAATTGTACGGGAAATGGGAGCCGTGCAAACTTTCGCACATTTGTTACACTTGCGTTGTAGCCACCCTGTGAAGCTATCTCTCAATCGCAGGACAACAAGGAAGCCAAAGATTAAAAGAGGAAAATCAAAGCTATAATAGAAAATTGTGTGGGAATTGACCGTTTCGTTTAGGAATAAATTAACTTTAAAAATGTCCAAAAAAATGAGGTGGCTCACTTTAATTTTTGAGCAGTTTATTTAAGCAATGCTATTATTTAAGAATATAAGTTTCTCTATTGTAGATAACCTTTTCTCACGAAGCACTGTACAAAATTATTGTCGTGACATTATTGTGGTTAAAAAACAGTTGCATAATAATTTTTAATCTTCGGAACCTCACGACAAATGTATTGTTGTACAAACTATAGCGAATACTAGCAAAGAACACAGTTATTACGGAGTTATTTGACACTTCGTTGTGGTAGTGGTAAGCAACGCATCAGCGAAATGTCATTTCGTAGTGCGAAATTCATAGTGGTAATTAACCACTACCACAGCCGTAGGCTACTTAGCCCTTTCGTTGTGGTAGTAGTAACTTTTTGTTGTTTATTTGATAGATTTTTTGTGTACTAACTTATTTCATATTTTGCATATATAGAGTGTAATACCTGGTGGGCCAAAAAAAACCGGACAACTTTTTTTTCATCATAACTTTTGAACTATACCATTGATTTTATTGGGACAAACTGAAGATGACAGAAAATTAATCAGAGTTTTGACTAAATATATTTTCTTGTCCGCTATCTGAAAATCCAAGATGGCGGACGAAATTTAAATATTGTATGATGCTCATATATTCTTGTGTTGTTGTCACAACAAGGTACAAATCAGCAAAATCGGTTTGATGGAAAAAAATATATTTTTGTTTCAACCATTGTTTTGAATATTATACGATTGCCTTCACAATCATGTCTGCACTTATTTCCCTATAAATTCATTACTACTGATATAATAAGATCATGATCAAAATTTATCGTCATCTTAAAATTTACGCCATTTTGAAGAATCACGTATGATTCTGTCCGACAACTTACATTCCCAGTGGGCGGAAAATTTCGATAACAATCTTTAAAGAGCAATCAATTCTCACTACAATTTTTTTATTTCACTAAAATCGGTTTAGTAATAACGAATTTATAAGGAAATTAATGCAGACAGGATTGGCAATGCAATCGTAGAATCTCTAAAACAACGGTTGAAACAAAAATAGATTTTATGAGAACCACCACACCATTTTTATTAATTTGTACGTCGTTGTGTGAGGGAAAGAAAAACTAAAACATTTTCGGAAACTAAGAATAAACACGCCATTTTGAAGAATCAAGTATGATTCTGTCCGAATTTTAAGATAGGGACAAAAAATAATTACAAAAAAGCAGTCAATTTTCACCAGGATGTTCTTTATTTCATCAAAATCAGTTTAGCAGTAATGAATTTATAAGAAAATATATGGGAAAAAAGCAAAAGGCAGTATTATAAGCAAAACAATGGTTGAAAAAAAAATTTTTTTTTGAATTACTGAACCGACTTTGCTGATTCGTACCTTGTTGTGCGTGGCAAGAATGCAGCTTTTTCACTCATTTGAAAAAATAATTAAAACATGTTCGCAACACAAGAATAAACGAGCATTTTTAAAGGGTACATTTTAATTTCGGCCGTCATCTTGGATTTTGAGATGGCGGACAAAAAATATATTTAGTCAAAACTCTAATTAATTCTCTATCAAGTGCAGTTTGTCCCATTAAAATCGATTCCAATTGTCCAGTTTTTTTAGCCCGCCCGGTATATTACAGTTAGTAGTATAAAAGTTAAGCAACATTTGGTAAACTTATCATGTCCTTGCAATGCAACTATAGGTAAATTTAGTGGGAATAAGGACACTGTTGTTCTGGTAAATATACGTTTTAATCCATCGGTAACGTTTCGACAATGGTTTTTGTCTTCATCAGACTAAAAAGGTTACAGCTCATTAGTAAGATAATACAAAATACGGCACATTAATACATCACCAATTAAAAATTATTATTCTTTTCCCAATAAATAACATTTAAAATGACCTTATTAACAATATACTATTTTTTTCCTAAATATTTTTTTTCCTTTTAATGTATATGTAACTGATTTTTTTATTTATTTATATAAAGAAATAATTATGGTTTATTTTTCTTCTTTTTTTTTTTAATATATATAAATTTTTTTATACAAAGGTTCAATTAGCAGATTAATGTTGGGTTTCGTTTTTAATTTTGTGCCGTTTGTTTTCGTGATGTGCTTGAATTCTTGTTTTTTGTTGTTCCAATGTACGATCTAGTCTGAAGGGTGAGTACGGAATTTTAAATATTTCAACAGTCCTTTTTAATTTTGTTTTAAATTTTAACATAGGTTTATAATGTGTACATTGTTGTTTTTTTCTACATGGTATTATGGCTTGCTACAGGTTTTATTTATTATTATTGTTTTTATATGAACAGCTGATTGATCTCTTTGTGCGTATTTTATTGAGCCACCCATCAGTTACTATAGTGACAAAATTTTTTGAACCTTTGTATAAAAAATTTTATATATATTAAAAAAAAAAGAAGAAAAATAAACCATAATTATTTCTTTATATAAATAAATAAAAAAATCAGTTACATATACATTAAAAGGGAAAAAAATATTTAGGAAAAAAATAGTATAGTGTTAATAAGGTCATTTTAAATGTTATTTATTGGGAAAAGAATAATAATTTTTAATTGGTGATGTATTAATGTGCCGTATTTAGTATTATCTTACTAATGAGTTGTAACCTTTTTAGTCTGATGAAGACAAAAACCATTGTCGAAACGTTACTGATGGATTAAAACGTATATTTACCAGAACAACAGTGTCCTTATTCCCCCTAAATTTGCCTATAGTTAAGCAACATATTTTAGATTTTATTAAATTATGCAAAAATGTTGAGGTAATATTTAATTATTATTAAGTTTCATTGGGGAAAATTAATACACTGGCTTATTTAGTGACACTTTAGAACATGTAAATGACCGTATAGGAGATTTATCTTTAGTAAAGTCTAGAAACAATATTTTCAAATACCAAAAAAATACGTTTATTTAACGTTAGTATTCTAGCTCTAACTAACACACTACAGTTTGCTGACCACCAAGTAATTGTAGTTAATGATAAAGAAGACATGGAGTATATGATGAGAAAGTTAATGGAAGAATACCAAAAGTGGGGATTAACAGTAAACGTGGACAAGACACAGTACTTATGTATTGGAAACGAATCCAGTGAGTTAGAACTAGACAATGGACAAGTAATATCTCCATGCAATGAGTATGTATACTTGGGTGTCACATTTAATAAGACAGGAACATACTGTAAAGAACTGGAAAAAAGAATAGTAAAAGCAAAAAAGGTTATTGGATGTCTTAACAGTATTTTATGGAGCAGAGAGATCAAAAAGAATGTAAAATTTAACATATATGAAACAATGGTGAAAAGCACGCTGTTGTATGGAATAGACTTGCCGCGTAACAGAAAAATACAAAATAAAAATGGAAAGTGTCAAAACGGATGCAATAAGAAGATCAATGAGAATATCTAGAACAGATCACATAAGAAATAAGATCATAAAAGAAAGAATGGGAATCGAGTGAAGCATAAAGGACATCACTAAAAGTCAACTGATATGGTACGGCCATGTACAACGGATAAACGACGAAAGATTACCAAAGCAGGTAAGAAGAACGGCAACCAATATGACGCAGAAAAAGAGGGCGTCCTAAACTAGAATGGCAACAGTTAATCCAAAGATCAATGAGTCAAAAAAATCTGACAGAAGATGATTGTCAGGATCGCAGGAGGTGGAGAATAAGCGTCGAACAACGTAGAAAAACGTTCTAAACCGACAAAATAGTAGTATTCTGACTCTTAATGGTGTGGCTACTTAAAAAAACTGTTTAAAACGGAAGACGAGTAATAATACAATCAACATAATTTTTATTCATTTCACTTAAATTATTGAAAAATCTGAAAGCGAAACGCACTCTTGATGAGATTACTTGGCCAACCAAAATCACAGAACCATGTAAAAAACTGTTACTATTTATATTATTTTTTTTTACTTATCCTATTTACCGCTCACCTAATTTTTTATTCATTTATAATTGTTTATTTATAGACAGGTGCGGATACTTTTGAAAAAGGCAAAAGAAGGAAAATATTAATAACAGCATAAAAACTTTTGAAATCGCAGACAAGAAAAATAAATCAAACTCACCAATTTAGGTAGAAAATTTTAGGTTATTTGAAAAAATCATAAAAAAGTTTTCGATGAGATTAAATGGGAAACTCGGTGGTTATTAAAGATATCGATTTTCTGATTGCACCACCGTGCTCTTTTTTTGAGCCCTTAAAAATTATGTAATCAGATTTTTGCTATACCCCGTGGTTTCGTTAATACAGGGAGTTTTTGAAAAAATTGCATTTTTAATAATTCCTATAATACAATTTTTTCAGAAACTCCCTGTATTAGAGAAACTACGGGATATAGCAAAAATCTGATTACACCATTTTAAGAGCTCAAAAAAACAGTACGGTAGGGTGCAATCAGAAAATCGATATCTTTAATAATAACCGAGTCTTCCATTTAATCCCATCGAAAATTGGACACGCTGTACCTATAAATATTTTCGATAAAAGGGCTAGTTTCCAATATTTTTTTGCCTGTTTTAAAGTTGAGGGTACAGGTTTCATTATAATTATATAAAACTATTGCATTTTTTACAGAAAAGTTTAAAGAAAAATTAAGGTCAATGTTTGGAAATCTAGGTAAAAATTTTCTCAATAGTTTTCGATTTCCATTCCCATTCAATTATTAAATATTTTCCTGTCTGATATACGCTTTTTAATTAACATTTAATAATTACACCAAACGATTAATGATTATTATTTTCCTTCTGCCATTTGTTAACTACATTTAAGATTTAATTATTTATTATGGTTTTTTTTATTTTTAGGTGCTGTTTTGCACATTGAACACGTTTAAACCGGACATGAAGAAATTGCTGGGCGGGCAGATCGGACTGGAAGATTTTATTTTTGCACACAGAAAAGGTAAAATATTACTATATCTACATATTAATATTATGTTACTGTGTGTTTCAACAAACGTGGAATTTCGTAACCGTGAATTTAAAAATCAAACATGTTTCGTGGCTAATCGGGCAAAAAGGACTTTTTGTTTCCCTCATATTTTTCCGTGGGTAGCCTGAAAGCTTAACCTCACGGGGGTCCAAGATCTAATAGACACCTAATAAGTGTTGACAGTTAACTGTTTCGTCGTATGGGACTCCTCAGAACACTGCTGGTCAATGTGACAAATCTTGCGAAGTTAATTAGACGGTTTTGTCTCTAATCAAATATAAATAGTGAGAAAACTATCGCAAGAAGCGCCATCTACCGAGATACGAGAAAAACAAAAAACAAAAGCAGGCGAAACACTGCTATACAATATCGATCAATGAAAAGATCGAATGCAAATAAAAGAAAACAACTATAGTCCGTGACCTACGACCGCTCTTTGTCTTTCAGGCTGGATCAACACATATTGCATTTTTTCCCGACATCAAGACAGTGAGCCTCAATCAACGGAATTTTTAAGCCAAATAATACTAACAAACGTGGAATTTCGTACCCGTGAATTTAAAAATCAAACAAGTTTCGTGGCTAATCGGGCGAAAAGGAGTTTTTGTTTCCCTCATATTTTTCCGTGGGCATTGTTGCCACCCTTGACCCTGAGGTCTTCGGTAGAAGGCTTGGAGAAAAATCGATAGATTTCGGTGGATTTTTTATCGTCTCAGCAAGCAGTGCTGGAGAACTATCGATAGTTTGGATTGATTTAGTAGGTGAATAGTATTTCTACGATTTGTTTTTACTGACAAAGTACCAAAATTAAGAATTAAATAAAAAAATTAGGTACATACTAGGGACCTATTGCAATAAAGCCAAGCACAAATTGTGCCGGGCACTATATTGATAGTTTCGCATTAAAAACTGACAGTAGATCTTTCAAAATTGACATACCAAAGTCGAATTTAGAAATCCAGTCGTTTATTTTCCATTACAGTCGAACCTCTGTAACTCGAACCTGAAGGGACAACCAAAACAGTTCGAGTTATGGAGAGTTCGAGTTATAGAAACTCGAGTTACATATGTTAAAACACATGTAAAAAGTGCAGGGACCACTTAAAAGGTTCGAGTTATAGAGGTTCGAGTTAGAGAGGCTCGACTGTAATTGTGGTATCACTATTAATTCCGGCTCTTATAAAAAACCTCAGAGTTTATAATAGCGTGATCTTTAATGCCGCTTGCGGCTGCCGGCTGAGTATTTCGCAAGATCCAAGAGATGGCGCCATAAATACACTTTTAAAAACAATGCATGGCTTGAAATAAAATTTTTATTCTACAAAGGATCTTACATAAAAAGAATATGTTATTTATGGTGTTTTTTTTTAATCGCGATTACGAGGCGTATCAAAAAAAAACAAGTTTATATCGAAAAAAAAATTCGGTAGAAAACTATTGTAATTCGGTATATCGTAAAGTAAAAGGCTAAATCGGTAGATCTACCGAAAAATCGGTAGAGGTGGCAACACTGTCCGTGGGTAGCCTGAAAGCTCCCAACTAACATTTATAGTAGCGGCTACATGTTCTAAAGGCTTTGCTACTTTCTTATAGTAGAAATGTGGTGATCCCAACCAAAATTTGTTACTTTTTAGTTCTAACTACTATTTAGTATCAGGAAATAGTAGATGTTTCGTAAAAACGACCCTCTAAACTACTTCATAGGATTGATTCTTGATAGTCGATTCTGATAGTCTTCTCTACCACAATAGGACGTTGCTAAAGTTTTACTTTCTTTTTAGTCGTTATTTCGTAGTCGCCCTGACTTTTATATCCTACTTAATTACCACTAGAAAGTTAAGCTTCATTGGAGTCCCAAACAAGTGTATCCGACAACTACATTGTAACTTTAATTTTTACCACAAAAGTTTGTGTCATCATAGTAACATCTGATGTAACAATGTAGACAAAATAACTTTTTGGATCAACTTTAAAGCCGCAACTACTTTCAAGTAACCTTTTCGACTATCAGGGAATATAGTTTGGGACGCCATGTTTTTATGTAAGAAAGAAAATTTAATATTTTTGTTATCGTTTTATGAGCTCATATTAAAGAGCCATACTATTTTATAAACAAATTAGTTGAAGCTTACCAAAAATGCTCTTCTTAAGCACCATTTGTTGGAGTTAACTGTCGATTATGAAAACATAACCTCCAAAATCACAACACAAAAATTCCATCAGCTACCAGAAAACGGCTCAATTTTACGGGCGCACCGGTTTTTTGCAATATATATAATGCATGTTATACAAAAAACTTTGCGTCGCACTCGAATTTTGATCCTCTGCTCGTAAATTCTCACACTTTTGGATAACATAGTTCATATTATAACCATAACCAAACAAAAAAACTAAGCGAGTCTGTTTACTGTTGTGTCCACCATATTGTGTAACAATTCTACCAAAAAGAAACGATTATATTATTTGCAACTACATCGCAACTTTTATGCCATTACGGAAAAAAAAACAGCCTCTACGACGTAGTAGATACCTGGCTACGACGTAGTAGTGTAGTTGTTACTACAGTGACTTTAAACACTTGGCCAAGTAGTTATAACCAGAAATTGGTTCCCCACTTAGGGAATTATAACGTCGCTGTATGGTATACTGAGACGTAGCGGGAGTATGTTGCGGTTACTTTTAAGAAATTCTTTCTAGTTGGGGTTTCGTCGTTACAACTTTAATTGTTTGTTGGGCTTAACCTCACGGGGGTCCAAGATCTAATGGACACCTAATAAGTGTTCACAGTTAACTGTTTCGTCCTTATGGGACTCCTTAGAACACTGCTGGTCAATGTGACAAATCTTGCGAAGTTAATTACACGATTTTGTCTCTAATCAAATATAAATAGTGAGAAAACTATCGCAAGAAGCGCCATCTACCGAGATACGAGAAAAAGTTTGAGACAAAACGGTTTATAAATAAGAAACTCCGCCATTTTGGATCCGTCATTTTGTTATTTTTTATAGAATGTTAGATTTTATTATAAATTACAAACATGAAATTTAGTACCCGTGAATTTAAAAATCAAACAAGTTTCGTGGCTAATCGGGTAAAAAGGAGTTTTTGTTTCTCTCATATTTTTCCATGGTTAGCTTGAAAGCTTAACCTCACGGAGGCCCAAGATCTAATGGACACCTAATAAGTGTTGACAGTTAACTGTTTCGTCCTTATGGGACTCCTTAGAATACTGCTTGGTCAATGTGACACTCTTGCGAAGTTAATTAGACGGTTTTGTCTCTAATCTTATGTAAATAGTGAGCAAACTCCCGCAAGAAGCGTCATCTGCCGAGATAGGAGAGAAACCAGAACAAGAGCAGGCGAAAATAAACTACTATACATATCGATCAATGAAAACATCGATTACAAATAAAAAGAAACAAATTAATCCGTGACCTACGACAGCTCTTCTGCCTTTCAGGCCAGATCAACGCTGATTACGTTTTTGCCCGCCATCAGACACGTGAGCGTCAGTCAGCGGAATTTTTAAGCCAAACTATTATTTGGCAAAACTATTGACTAAAATCCGTCAGGAATTTCCAATAAAGCCAGTTTTTTTAAAGTCTGGTGTTATTTATTGTTTTTTAGTCTCTGCCTTTCTTCACGTTCTTCTCAGGAACCGAACACCACGCATACCGCGTCTCGTTCTTCCTTGTAATTATCGATCTTCAATGCGGCATTACTGATTGGAAGATATACGGTATACGAATAATGCAAAAACGCACGAATCATACCGGGTGATTCACATTTCGGTTACTTTAGACTTTAGCCTTAGATCTATTTTTACCTCCATAGCCCGTGCAGATGGCTAGAGAAGGTATTATTTTAGACGAACGCCCCCTGAGTGCACCCGTGCTTCGAATGTAACATGCTTTGTTTGTCATTCACGATATGTGAACGTATCAGCTGATCTGCTTTTGAATTCATCCCAAAATGATCAATTCTTTATCCTTTTCGCACTCATCCCTTTTTATTTTTCTTCTCAGATAACCTTGGAAGTCAAGGTCTTTTTGTCAGGATCGTACTTTGGTTATTCACACCCTGTAGCTCGATATTTTAGTGTAATTCCTACATTATCGGACTATGAGCTTTTCTTACCACGTATTCGATAAATCTTGTTGATCTCACCATTACAACTTGTTTACAAGATATAAATTTATAGTATCATTATAAGTTTTGAATGATTGATTGGTTGATCAAGTTAAGACTGTCAAAACCAAAACGATCAGTTCTTTATCCCTTTCGCACCCATCCCTTTTTTCTTTTCAGATAACCTTGGTCGTCAAGGTCTTTTTGTCAGGACCGTACTTTGATTATTCACACCTTGTAGCTCGATATTTCAGCGTAATTCTTAGATTATCGAACTGTGACTATTTGTTACCACGTATTGGATAAATCTTATTGATTTCACCATTATAACTTGTTTACAAGATATCGATTATAGTTTCATTATATTCGGTGATCAAGCTAAGACTTTAACGCACAATGATCAATTCTTTATACCTTTCGCACTCATTCCTTTTTATTTTTCTTCCCAGATAACTTTGGCCGTAAAGGTCTTTTTGTCAGGACCGTACTTTGGTTATTCACACCCTGTAGCTTGATATTTCAGCGAAATTCTTAACTTATTGAACTGTGACCTTTTCTTACCATGTATTCGATAAATCTTATTAATCTCAGTGTATAACTTGTTTACGAGATATAGATTATAGTATCATTATAAGTTTTGATTAATTGAATGATTAATCAAGTTAAGACTAACTTTTTAAATTAGACAAAATTAGTCCAAAATATATAAATATAAAAGCTGTATATAAATCTGAACCTGTATCAACTGTATGTTTCGGCGATTTCCCCCTACCATATCATTTTTTCACGTTTAAAAAAAACTAAAAAAAAAGTATTTTCTATGTAATTTTAGGCAGAAATGACAAGTACCAAAAGAGCCTGAAAATTACACAACAATTAAACAAAGGATAATCTAGATTTTTAAAACTACAAAAAATAACCAAAATTTCAAGATTTATGCCAATATTGATGTTATTTGCAAATTTTAAATAATAATATTTTAATTATATGCCACAATTTTATGAAATTATTAAAAATATTTAGATATTTAATGACAATAGTGTTTTTCAAATCAACATGTAATTCAAAAAAAAAAAAAACAGTATAAAACCGGCCGCTGAGTAAATATATTTCTAGTTGAGCTAAGCACATACCAAGAGATAAAACAAACCAGATAATACCGTACAAGAAATGATTTATCGCTTCCTTTTTAAGAAAATATAAATATCTACACAACAGAAACCCGTAAATATTGACTGGACGAAAAAAAAAGTTGCATTCGTAAAAAAAAGAAGCAAGAAGCAGCTTAAGTTGTAAATGAACACTTTATAACTGCAAGAATAACTAGTAGAAAAAACAGGCAAAATAGTGGCCGGTTTATAGTGCCATATTACCCGCTGGCTATTCTCGGATATTACAGTTAAAAGACCATGTATGCATCGGTATTCCATGATGGCTGGTATTGTACAGAGTGACCCAATGATATACAGCACTTTTTTTTTTAAACAAAATCAAAATTTTTGCTGAAAAAGTTTTTGTACCAGCAAAAAAAAATTGTTGCAAACTGAACGTGTCAGACATTAAACTATTGTGTTAGTAAAAGCTAATAAGATATATGGGGCTTTTCATGTCAACATTTATGCACTTAAAAATTTTGATTTTTTTTAAATTTATTTTTTGGTTCCTCTATAGATTACACCAAGATAAAAAATTTTAAAAAATTTTACGATTATTTAAATCTACAGGGTGTTTTATCTTCTTATTGGCCAAAACATATCTATGGTTTATGATTTTTCCTGAAAAAATACGAACATTGCAAAAATTTTTTTTTACTATTGTTTAGAAATAAGAACAAGAGGCTTTTAAAAAATACTCTGCCAATATATGGGCCCCTAAGCTCACACTAGGTACTATAGTTATAGTGTACGTGTGAGCTAATATAACTAAAAACTAAAATATATTTTATTCAACTCCAGACTAAATTACCTTTTGTTTGATACCACACAAGCCATGTTTTGACTTAAACTCAAATTTTTGAAATCTACCCCCACTCTTAAAAAAACAAAAACTAAAATGTATTTTGTGAAACTCCGGACTCAATTACCTTTCGTTTGATATCACACACGCCATATTTTCACTTAAACTCTAATTTTTGAAATATACCCCCACCCTTTTATTTGATTTGTGTTCGGTGGATTTGGTTTATTTTTAAATGGGACCATCTCGGCCCAAAACCCAGCCTAGGTACCAAATTTCATTAAAATCGGCCAAGCGGTTTTTGAGTTATGCGCGTTGGTCGTTACAGACATACAGACAGACAGACAGACAGACAGACAGACAGACAGACAGACAGACAGACAGACAGACATACAGACAGACAGACAGACAGACGGCGCAACAAAAAAGTTTCAAAAGCTTCTGAAACGCAAAGATATATAAAAATTTTTGAAATCGGAGCAACTTTTTTTTTCTCGAAAAAATTAGGATCACCATAGCTCACACTACTATAGTATAGTATATGTGTGAGCTAAATATTGAAAATGACAAGTAATCGCATCAAAGACCTTAGTAAAAGACAATAAATTAAAAAAATCGCCATTTGGAAAATGTGACCCCCTCGATTTTTATATATTTTTTTTAAAGATGCTCCAATATTTTGTCTATTGCCTTTAAAAATTTTAGAGTGGGCCGAGAAGTATAAATGCCAAAAAGAAAAATTCTTGTGTAAGTGCGCGGAGGCCTTGGCCGTACTTATATGTATATGAGCAAGCGAGCAGACCTATTGAGGCGCTCGGGGTGTGAATCAATATACATTTTATTTA
Organism: Aspidapion aeneum; assembly: GCA_963576565.1. NCBI lineage: Eukaryota > Metazoa > Arthropoda > Insecta > Coleoptera > Brentidae > Aspidapion > Aspidapion aeneum. The sequence goes on from OY755042.1 coordinate 114,251,382, forward strand.
AAAAAGTTGTTTTGCTTTAAGGAAAAAATCTTTTTTTTTTCATTCTGACAACCCCCCTCTTGCATATGACATCAGCAGCGTCACATTGAAGGGCCAAGACGGGCCTAATTAGAATACTTAGTCCTGCACTGTTATGACACTAGACGGTACCATCATCAGCGCACCTTTTGAGATCAAAACCAAGAATGTTATAAGTTTTTTTTTGCATATTTGTATATATTAACCATATGGCTAGAAATATTGTAATTGGTACATACAATTTCTGTATATTCTAACGTACTTATAGCGTTTACTACAAACATTTATCATAATTTATTCTTCTCCATACGGGAAATTCGAATATGCAGTGGCGGATTCAAGGAGGAACGTCCCCTCTCCCAGGCGTACAACTTATTTGTTGGTTGTAGTAAAAAATAGCAAATTCTTGAATCGTTTTTTATTTTAAAATTGACCTGCAAAACCACTTTTTTATTTTTTTCCCAAAACTTATTTTATTTTCAAAAAATTTGCGCATTTTATTCGTTTTTAGTGATACACGGAAAAAATTTGTCAACAATGAAAACAAGTAGTTTTCTTGAATAAATTGTTTTACCTTAAAACAATTTGTGTTGAATTTAAATATTTCTTTTTAGTTCAACGCAACGTTTAATCTTGAAATGAGGCTTTATTTTTCTTCTTTAATTGTTTTATTTCAGTATACTCCATTTTGTAACAAAGCAAATTGTCTTCATATAAGTAATATTTTGCTTCCAGAGAAAACGGTGCCTTAGATTAATTCAGTTCCAATTTATAATAAAACAATTTCGGTTTCACATTAAAATAAATCAAGAAAATATTCTCTTGGTGAAAGCAAATTGCTTTGTTATAAGAAAAAAAATTTACCGTGTAGATTTCAAAGATCAGAGTTTTTAAAACAGCAAAATAATATATTTTGGATAATTCCGTAAAATAGAAAATTCAGCATGGAGAAAATACTCTGCCAATATATGGGCCCCTAAGCTCACACTACGTACTATAGTTATAGTGTACGTGTGAGCTAATATAACTAAAAACTGAAATATATTTTATTCAACTCCATACTAAATTACCTTTTGTTTGATACCACACAAGCCATGTTTTGACAAACTCAAATTTTTGAAATCCACCCCCACCCTTAAAAAAAACAAAAACTAAAATGTATTTTGTCAAACTCCGAACTCAATTACCTTTCGTTTGATATCACACACGCCATATTTTCACTTAAACTCTAATTTTTGAAATATACCCCCACCCTTTTTTTTAAATAAATTAAAATGTATTTTGTTTAACTCCAGACTCAATTACCTTTCGTTTGATATCACACACGCCATATTTTCACATAAACTCTAATTTTTGAAATCTATCCCAACCCTTTTATTTGGTTTGTGTTCGGTGGATTTTGTTCATTTTTAAATGGAACCATCTCGACCCAAGACCCAGCCTAGGTATCAAATTTCATTGAAATCGGCCAAGCGGTTTTTGAGTTATGCGCGTTGGTCGTTACAGACAGACATACAGACAGACAGACAGACAGACAGACATACAGACAGACAGACGGCGCAACAAAAAAGTTTCAAAATCATCTGAAACGCAAAGATATATAAAAAATTTTGAAATCGGAGCAACTTTTTTTTTCTCGAAAAAATTAGGATCACCATAGCTCACACTACTAGAGTATAGTATATGTGTGAGCTAAAATGAAGTTTTCCCAAATGTTAATTGTTAAATATGGTTGCAACTCTTTGGTGTACACAGGTGGGGGGGCTTAGGTGCTGAAGCTCACCCCCAGAGCCACGGAATTCTGACCCCTAAAACATGAAAACATTCGAGATTTTTATGCTGGAAAGTGGGTTTTTTTACGTTTATATGTAATTTTTTATTTACAGGGAGACCAAAGGAAGTAGAACTAGTAAAATCCGACGACTCCTTGGGCCTGACGATCACGGATAACGGGGCCGGATACGCCTTTATAAAGCGAATTAAAGAAGGCTCAATTATAGACAGCATACCGCACATAAAAGTGAGTACAAATTACGAATCATGTCAAAAATTGGTTAAATTGTGCGTAACATACTGGGTGAAAAAAAGTATACAGATTTTTTTTTACGCAAAAGCCCTATTTAAACCAGAAAACTATTTTCAAATCTTCAATAAGTTAAAAATCAAGAAAAACTCCCCGAACCTAGTCAAAAACATTAAACAACAACACCTTCTCACGGCTGAATCTTGAATCTTTAACAGCGCCATCTCTACTCGCCACTGCTTTGGCAAGGTTCGATTGGTGGACATTTAGTTAAAGATCTTCTGGAAAGTTATTCAAGCAACCGTAATTGTTGTATTTTTTTTTAGGTGGGGGACCATATAGAAAAATTAAACGGCGAAAGCATGGTAGGAAAAAGGCACTTTGAAGTTGCCAACGAGCTCAAACAAATTCCTAAAGATTCTACATTCACAATTAGGTAAAAAATTAAACACGAACACCAGTATTTACTAGAGGCCCTCGATACATTTGACACTTGTTAAAACAAGTGTCAAATGTATTGTTAAAACAAGTGTCAAATGTATCGAGGGGCTCTAGTATTTACTAAAGGGTCTACAGCGCTAAGTACAAGTCCTAGGTCTACAAGTCTAGATTTTGGTTGAAGGTTTAACTTATTTTTCCTGTGAAAGCAATAGTTTTTAATGTTTATATAAATTGTTCATAAATACCTTGCGATATGGGTCACCTTTTTTCGTTGTAACAAAGACAATATTTCCACAAAAAGGTTAAAAATAAATAAAAAGAATGTAATATTTTGGTTTAAAAATGGTAGCCATATTTAAACCTCAAACGTCACTAGAAAATGTCCAATAAAAACATGTTAATTTTTTAGACAAGTTAGCGATGATTAAACCGAGGTGCAATTGTTTTGGTGGATGTGTAATTGAAAACGGATTCTAATATATAAAATATTGATACCTATTTAATACAGTAGTGCATCTACAGACATAGTTTTAAGTTATTTATGTTTAATGTAGCTTTGAAATTTTTTGTATATAAGTTTTTTATCAATCATGGATGGATTTATCTATTGTTTTTCGAACTTTGAATTACCCCTTCGGAGTGGTACTATAATTTGAGACTATTTTTAACGGGAATCCTACGAGTCCACGGACTAAATTTCCAAAAAATGACATTTCGTTACAAATTTTTTATTTGATTTTTCTTTATTTCTAAAGTTAATTTGAATTTATATGAAATGAAACCTTAGGGTAATATTACTCTAAAGGGGCCTACAGACACGCGAACATTTCCACAGATTAGTACGCGCGTACAAGTTTGCGTATACTAATCTCTTCGTGTGTAGACAATATCCGCCTAAAATATGTATCGAAGATTAGTTCGCGCGCACAATGTACGCGAGCAAATCTCTCGGTGTCTAGGCAAAACGCATTGATAATCGTGTTTATGTTTAGAACGTTTAATTTTGTCTTCGTGTGTGTAGGCAATTCCACCAAACGTACATGTATGCAGAGATTAGTTCGCGTACTAATCTCAAGAAATGCTCGCGTGTCTGTAGGCCCATTAAGGATGAAACTCACTGAGAAATGCTATCATATTGCACATTAGGCTGAACCGAATCTTTGCAGCTATTTGACCTGTGAGTATTAAAAAAATCCACTTAAACCGGTCGGTATCAAGTCTATAGACTTGATACTTAAACTCGGTCTAAAATGCTAAGTGTTAAGGTCTTAGTAAATACTGATGGAAAGGTCTAGTAACTTAAGAAATACCAATTTTACTTTCAAACAAAATAAAAACAGACTTTTTTAAACTTAACCAACAGATGTTAGTATTACTTGAAAAACGCATATAATTTTAGGTTAATAGAACCAATGAGTAGCGGATTTGGCAACATAGCACCAAAAAATGCATCGAAAACCCCGAAAAAAACAAACTACGGCTCTGGAAAGGAGACCTTGAGGTTCAAGGCCGGCGGAAAAGCAGAGATAGAAGAGCAGGTGAGTGTGAGAAAATGAAAGAAGGAGATATAATATAAATTGAAGGAACTCTGTTCTATTAGGCCACGCAAATTACACCTTGAGAGAAAAAAAATTATTAACAGGATTTGTAGCATTGGAAATTGTAGAGCGACGAAAAACGGGGGGGGGGGGTAAAAAAGGGCAGGGTATCGTATTATTGCGATTTTCCGCGAAAGTGGACGTCGGAGAAAACAGTAACATATATAGAAAAGTCATAGGCCATAAAAATGTCTAAAGCTTTTGTAAATGTCATTTTTTACATAACCTCAAAACGTTCGAGAAAAATTTTAAAAACCCTAATTTTTTTTTTTTGCAAAAATAATGTCGGTTTAACACAACTTGGTAAGAGTAGAGCTCTTTGGGTGCTAAATGTCTACAATATTTTACAAACAAAAAAAATTAAGAAGTTTTTAAGATACCTGTTTTTTACGCTCAAAAACACTTTTTTTTTAAATGAAATTTCTCCTTCAGAAAATCATCTTATCTAGTTCTGCTGGTATTCAGTTTTTGGCATTGAGATATACTTTTTCGCGAAATAAAAAAAAATAATAGTCGTCATTTAAAAACATGTCTGAAAAAGGAAAACACTAAAAAAAATTGTGACAATATTTTTTTAAGTTATTGTAGTTATTTTATAAGTTTTAAAATATTTTTACCTGCCTTGCTTTTGAAATATTAATGTACATATATACATTATGAGAAAAATTAATTTTTTTCTGATAAAATTTTTTTATTACTGTATGTTATTTTTAATTGAAATCATTTTAAAAAAATGTGTTTTTGAGCGGAAAAAACAAATATCTTAAAAACTTCTTAATTTTTTTGTTTGTAAAATATTGTCAGGATAGAAAATAATGTCCTATTAAGTGAATGACACAAGTTACGTTTATAAGCAAGTGCACATTAACCCTAAACATTCTAAGAAAATGAACTTCTGTATATAGTTCAAATTGTATTAAAAGTAATAAATTGTATACAGAAGTATTATAAACAACGCGGTTAATGGGATTTCGATGATGTTTATACAGGAAACAAAACACATCTCGATATCCTATCAATGGCAAACGGTTTGTAATAAAAGCATCTCCAAAAGAGTTTAGCAGTTAGTTGTATGCTGAGAACCTAACGCCCAGGCTTAGTTAATAGTGAACAAGTAGTACAATAGTCAAGTATAAGAAGTTAAGCGTATCAAAGAAGATTTGTAGACAAGATGTATTTAAGTACAATGTAAGTAGTAAATATAAGTATTATAATAAAACCATTACACCTAACTTAAACTGTGTTCGTCACGATAAAACCCCCTCGTGAGAATATTGTAGACATTAACCACCCAAGAGCTCTACTCTTACCAAGTTTTGTTATACTAACATTATTTTTGCAAAAATAAAAAATTTAAAAAAAATAAGAAAAATTACGGTTTTTAAAATTATTCTCGAACATTTTGAGGTTATATAAAAAATGACATTTACAACAGTTATAGATATTTTTATGACCTATGACTTTTCTGTATGTCACATTTTTCTCCGACGTCAACTTTCGCCGGAAATCGCATTAATACGATTCGCTGCGCCTTTTTACCCCCCAAACCTAACCCGCAATGCCCCTGCTCACACATTTATTTTTTTTAACTTTTTTTCTCGCTCTACAATTTCCAATGCTCCAAGTCCTGTTAATAATTTTCTTCTTTTTTGCCTTTAAATATGGTAATTCCACTGGCCTATATGAGCCAAGCGCGGATTTGAGGGGGGTAACGGGGTAATTACCCCCACCTAGAAAATAAAATATGCACTTTTTACTAATAATTAAAGGGAAAAAAGGAGAATTACCCCCCCACCTAGAATTTTTTCGTCGACTATTACCCCCCCCTAGATTTTGACCCAGATCCGCGCTTGATATGAGCTACCAACAGCGGCGTAGCGTGAAGGGGGCGCGGGGGGTCCGTCGCCCCCCCGCCCCGAGGGTAGTGGCGCCCCATAGGTGGCCGAAGCGCCTTCAGCTTTATTAAGTCGGGCCGGTAACGGCCAATTGAGTGGGTGCCAAAGGAAACTAACGACATGAAGACTTTTTTTTTTTTTGTCGCAAGATTCGTGAGAGGCGCCCTTGTGACTTATCGGCCGCCCCCTTACACATGCTGACCTTTTTTTTTTTGGTCGCATGATTCGTGAGAGGCGCCCTTGTGACCTATCGGCCGCCCCCTCACACATGATTTTTTATCACAAGATTTTTCACCAGTTTTCAGAGGCGCCCTTTTTAGCTGTCGCCCCCCCCCCCGCCCTTTCGGGCACGCTACGCCGCTGGCTACCAATCATCAGAAAAGTTGATCAATTTTTATTGTAATAATTCCTAAGAGCTAAACAGTTTTAATACGCAGAACCTATATTCTGTAATATCTATAAAATCTAGGTGAACACTTAACAATAATAGGAAAATAATTTTTTGTTTTTCTACAACAAACAAACACACAGGAAAATAACCTTGAACATTAATAATGTGTTAGGATTTAATTTTATCCAATAACGCTCAGCAATTTAATCGAAAAATGTAAATTTTATTCAAAAATGTCTGATCAAGAACTTGCTTGAACTATTAAAAACACGCCCGAGTTCAAAAGTAGAATGCAACGGTATTTTTTTTTTCAAATTATCTCAAGTTTTTTAACGAATTTTTAATTTTTGTTTGATCTAGTATCGACAATTATTTGAACATGGCCGTTGGAGTGGCATAAATATTATGGATTATTATTATTTTGTGAGTAAAACAAATAAGATCATGATCGAATGTAAAAATTAAAAAAAGCATGATAAGAATAAGGCATTGTTAGGAGCACCGATAAATATTTAATATTAGAATAGACCAAAATCTGTATAAAAAATATGAATGTATATAATCTACAGGGTGTTCCCAAATTTACTGTACTGGGTGTACCAAATTCGATGTTTTTGGGGGGTTTCAAGTATTTCTAGGTAAGATGGAAAAAGAATTGACCGCCACCACTGGGAAACTTTGATCTTCAAGGGATAAATAATAGGTTAAAATTGCATCTTGATCTTATTTTTAAGCTACGAGGGATTTTTAAAAAATCTTCATTTAGGGAGGGGTCCTTTAACTTTGTTATGACAAAAATTTTTATTTCGTTGTAAATTTATTTTTTATATATTTTTCGAGGGGTTTCTCACCTACCAAAATTTGTACACCGATTAACAGTATTGCCAGATATTTTCATGTATTAACAGATATTAACATGTAATACAAGTTATTGCCAACTATTTCCATATATTAACAAAATATTTCCACATATTGCCAAGTATTTCCCTAGTATTATTACATATTACCAGGTATTGCCATGTATTAACCTCGGTATTAACAGAGTAGAATAAAATATTTGTCTTGTCAGAATTTTTTTTAACACTGAAAAATAGATAATAATATATTAAGTCACTTCTTGCTGCTTTTAATGAAATTTAAGGACAGTATTTACTAACGCAAAACCTGTCCTAAGTCTAGTTTACACCTCTATCTATCACTTTTCTTTGACAAGATAAAAAAAGGACAAGTATAAAACATTTAATTTCTAAGAAGCTACTTAAGACATAATTTTAACAAGAAGATGGAAATTTTGAGGAGTCATGAAATAAACCAAATTTATTACTGAAAGTTATTTAGTTTAATCAAAATTTAACCCAAGTAACCTAAAAACCTGAAAACTTTTTTTAAATTTCCTTGTATTTTGTTTTAGTTTGAATTTGATCCGCTCTTCTCAATTGAAATGGATATGTGCCATGTAGCTTAATTGGGCCAAAAAGAATCAAAGAATTGTTGATTGTGTGTATGTCATCATTTTTGGGCCACCGGAGATTTTCCAAATCTTTCACTAAAAATTTGAGTGTGGATCTGCTTTCTCACAATTAATTATTCGGCCCACCCACCCAATCCTTATCAAAGTAGACAGCATAATACTGTTCTTTTTCTAGAGTGGGGTGTTGTTTCTCTACTTCAGTTCCATTGTCTTCTGAAAAAATGTCACTAGGCGAATCACTATAGAGACTTAAAATATCATCATTATCATCATCAGAAGAGGAGGATGTGGATATAGAAGAAATATCTTGTTGTGATGACATTTTTCTTACTTTGTTTTGTTTACTTCCCGGTGTACTTGCCAGTCTTTTAATAGGTTTCTTTGATTTGGATGTTTTTTATACTTCGGTCATCCCTTGCGCCATTCTTCTTACTCTATAAATGCGATCAGATGACAGTCTTCCTTTTTTGTTGTTATAAAACCAGCAGAGCTGGTTATATTTGAAACGAAATTCTGAAACCAACCCGGATGGAAAATATTAAGTTCCTATTTTTTTCCAAAATAAATATAAATATTGTGAACTAAATATTTTTTTGATAAATCCATTGTTTCTATATGTGTTCTAATAACTTTATATAAAGTTAGCAAAACACCATATTTATATGAAAAAAAACGGGCACGGCAAATTAAACTAATTTACGGATAATTAACGACCAATTGTGAACTAATTTTTTTTAGACAAGTTCATTGTTTCTATAGGTGTTCTGCTAACTTTATATAAAGTTAGCAAAACACCATATTTTTTTGGAAAAAACGGGCACGGCAAATTTTTGTTTTCACAACTAATTTACGGATAATTGTGTGTACTATTTTTTTTTTTAGATAAATCCATTGTTTCTGTAGGTGTTCTGCTAACTTTCTATAAATTAGCAAAACACCATATTTTTTTTAAAAAAACGGGCACGGCAAATTTTTTGTTTTCACAACTAATTTACGGATAATTAGGTAAATTTCCAAAGTTGTTCTGCTAACTTTATATACATGAATAAGACTGAATCGGAAAAAAAAACAACAAAAAAAAAACATACCCCAAAAAAATACAAAATTTTCCTTACCCTACCCAAAAGAAAACCAAACCCAAAAAAAATACCAAACCTCACCGTACCCCACCTACAAAAAAAAATATCTCACTAAACCCAAAAAAAAAGAAAAACTTTACCTACCATATCTCCCCAAAAAAAAAACTGATCCCAAAAATACCAACTCAGAAAAGATAAACCTGACTGTACCCCACCAAACCCAAGAAAACTCTACCGAACCCTACAAAACTCATCAAGAATTCCATTAAACCCCAATAAACCCAAAATCCAGCATTTTCAGAAAATCCAAGTGATCATCCAACATTATGTAATTTAGATTAGAAGTTAGAAAAAAGGATCGGATCAGTGAAACTAAGAACAGCTTGATAAACTGCGTCCTTTAAGCATCAGGTCAATCTTCCCCGCCGTGTTTATGTTTTTCAATATTTCAGTTATTATTTACCGAGATATTTACCTACTTGGAAGCCTTAGCTGCTTTCAAAGCATATAATTTAAAAATAAATTCAAATTTTCTTTTACTTACCTGTTAAAAAACTCGACTCACAACACTGTAAACTACGAACTTATAGCTTAAAAATTCGAGGTATTGACATATTAACCACAGGTATTTACATGTTATTGCCTAGGTATTTACAAGTATTGACAATATTAACTACATATTGACAAGTATTGCATAGTATTGACCACTATTGACATGTATTAACCAGTGATTTGTACACCGATTAATAAGGTGAGAAACCCCTCTATATTTTTTATAAAAAATCCAACCGTTAAAATTAATCGGACTTATGGAATGGCAATTATTTTAATAAATTTTTTGAAATGGGTGGTACTAAAATTTAACTTTTTTATACAGTCCTATGACTGCTTAGACTATATTTCCAAAAAATGACAAATTTATTTTACTAATTTGAATGTTTGTGAGATAAAACTCCCTGAGAAATGCTTATTATATTATTGCACATGAGTGTAACCCAAATCTTTAAAGCTATTTTAAAAAATACACTTAAACCAGTCGGGACTAAGTCTATAGAGTTAGTAAATACTCATATATGTGTCTTAAAATAGGAAAATAATTACCCCTAGGTACATAACATAAAGGAACACTCTGTATAAAAAGCACGAAAGTGTATCGTGGATGCTCACAAAGGTTTCACAATGACCTTCAAAACTTTAAAAACATAATTTGCACCTTCATGAACAAAATAAACATTACATCAATCACATATTGCAACATTCTAACAGCACACCAAACAGGGACTATCAAAGCATGATTATTTCTTTGTGCTTACATCGTTAACAAAAACCATGTTTACATGACGATTCAATTAGGATAGATCTTGAAGTTTCATGTAAACGTAGGTATTTTTAAATTTGCAGCGAATCAACTTAAAATAAAAACTCGCACAAAAAGTTTGACAAAAAGTTGTAATAACCATTACCAAAGTACCTTAAAACTTTTTATTAAAGTTCATTTTACGGTAAAGTCTGTTTTTAAATAAAACCCTATATTTCCCATATAATAAACTCTTCGAATCCGAAAATCTTTAAATGTTTTTAATTGTCCATCACAAAAACTTTTTCCATCACCTCCAATAAAAGGCGATGACCAGAAAAAAACAAAAGTAATTTTTTTCCAAAAATATTTTTTTCCGTCACCTTCAAAAAAAGGTGATAAAAAAGGTTATTACCTAAAAATTTTCAATTATTATCCATAAAAACAAAACGATTTTTTTTTAATACCTCCTAAAAAATCAAGGGCCACAAAAATTGTCCTGTCATGTCCTGTTGGCTCCTGACATATTTCCTGTCGGATCTTCCTGTAAAAATTTGTACAATACTACTGTGACCTGATGAGCTCTCGGTGATTTCACATTTTTCGAAAATAAACTAGGTATATTTACAATAATGTATTATTTATAGGATGACGCAATGGATGCAGGTATCGAAAAAATCAACGGAGTCCTAGAGTCATTTATGGGAATCAACGATTCAGAGTTAGCAACACAAATTTGGGAACTGGCCATAGGTAAGTTGGAAATTTTGGGACACCATGGATCGTTTAGTTAGGTTCATACTAAGGCTAGAGATCCGTATGACATATTTTAAGGAAATATAAAAGTATGTCATAGATAAAGTCCATACCATTATTTTTGGGATAACTTTTTACGATTTTTTTTCGCTGGCCTATGCTATTTGCAAGGCCAACACAAAAATAGAGGCCACGACCCTGAAAAAATCAGCTGTTCTCCCGGGGCTGAATTTTACATTGGGTCTTATGGGAGGTTAGACGTTTTTTTATGATATTTTCAAAATGGCACTACAGATTTCCGCAAAATTTCAGTGAAATATTCTCAGACACCATCCCGATATTCCACCAAAGGTTTGTAAGGAAGCAACATGATTAAAAGGTTAAAATATTCAAGATTTAGCATTCCTTATTTTGAATTCAAATTACCCGCCATGTACCACATGTCAACTGTTATATTTGACACGTATTTGACTTTGTCATCTGTGATTGTCACATTCGCTTCTGCTTTAAACTAAATTTTTGTGTCAGCTAATGAAGCGGCTATGAAAAATTAAGGATAACTATACATTAAAAAAAAATTGTTCTGTGAGAATAAAGTAAAAACAATCTCGAAAATGGCTTTATTTGAAAAAAAATCAAATATTCATGAACCGCCATTCCAACTTCAATATTTTAAAGACAATCAGCTGTGTCGTAACGTGACCATAGAAAAAAATCAGCCCCGGATGTGACGTCAACAAAGTGGAGGATCGTGGCCCAACCATTTTGATAGCCCTGCTATTTGTTATGATATCAGCTGATTACTATCAAAAAGTTATCTCAAAAATTATGGAATGAAGTATACAGGATGTGTAACTTAGGCGGGCGGCGGATAAAAGGTCGAAAGTACAAAAGGTCGAAAAAATAAGGTCGAAAATACAAAAGGTCGAAAAACAAAAGGTCGAAAATACAAAAGGTGGAAAATACAAAAGGTCGAAAGTACAAAAGGTCGAAAGTACAAAAGGTCGAAAGTACAAAAGGTCGAAAGTACAAAAGGTCGAAAAATAAAAGATTAAAACCTAATCAAGTCGAATTGCCCTGCCCAGCCGAGGTGGTCTAGGGGTCAAGGATAGTTGATAGTTAACCCGGTTAGGTTACTACCGCCATCTGACCAGGTTAGGTTTGCTTACTAAAAAAAAAACTACCGTGATCTCGTCAGGAAAGTTTTTCTTGTTATACTAACCTAACGGGGTCAGTTTGGGATAGTAACCTAACCTATCCTCGGCCCCGGGTCCACCTCGACTGGACAGGTCATTATTGAATTTTTTTTTCGACTTTTTGTACTTTTGACCTTTTGTACTTTCGACCTTTTGTACTTTCGACCTTTTGTACTTTGGACCTTTTGTATTTTCGACCTTTTGTACTTTCGACCTTTTATCCGCTGCCCAACTTAGGCTACAAAGGGACCTATACAGGGTGTTCCAAATAACAGCAACTACATGGAGATTTCAGAAACGGTAAGAAATACGAGTTTGTTTAAATGAGAAAAAAGTTGCGTTATTCGAAGCTCAAACAGATGCCGTATCAAAATTAAAAATATCTACAGGGGTTCTTAAAATATCGAGCAAAAACTAAAAATTGTGTTTTTTGAAAAATTAAAATATCGCCGCCATCTTGCAAACAAATTTAATGAAATTTGGTGGTTTGTATAAGCAACTACGGCCAATTGAATGACGTTAACAATTTTTTTCTAGGCCTTCTAGTTTTTTTGAAACCATAGCCAACTTTGTTATTTTGTATAACCGCCATATTGGATTTATACTTCAATATAGAGCATAAAAGGAGCTTTTCAACGGTGTATAATAAGCCTATCTTTGGATGACGGAAAATCTGAACTTATTAAAAAAATTATTTTTCACTTAGTTGGCTGTGAAAAAAATGCCGTAGTTGTGTTTGTTATCATACATTAACTACCTTTCAAAACTTTTTCACTTATTTGATTTATATGCAAATCTTTAAGGCCCTTATTTTTTAATTTTTTTCTGGCTAAGAAATAATACAATTTCTTAAAATTTAGTTTATTGTAGTATTTATTTAATTTAAAATAAAACTAAATTTAATTTAAAATAAAACTAAAAACCTAAAATTCTTTGATATAGGGCTTATTTTTAAGAAAATCGGGCAAAACATGTGACAACAATGTTTTTTTTTTACTCTTTCCCATTACCTCAATAAACGGACTTATGTATCGTTGAAAAAACAATTTTATTGTCTACAATATACTTTTCTAAAACCTAAATACCTAAGTTTTTTAAAATTTGAAAAAACTTAAAAAATTCGGGTTTTGGGTGTCTGGGGGGTTTTTGCAGCTAAAATTTATAAAAACTAATGTTTTTATGTTTAGGTTAGTTTTTACACATTTTAGATACATTTCTGTGTCATTGTGGCTTTAGGGCGCCAAGTTAGTTAAATTTTCAGAAATTCGAACACAACCATAAGAGGAGGGAAGATAAAATACTCTGCCAATATATGGGCCCCTAAGCTCACACTAGGTACTATAGTTATAGTGTACGGGTGAGCTAATATAACTAAAAACTGAAATATATTTTATTAAACTCCAGACTAAATTACCTTTTGTTTGATACCACACAAGCCATGTTTTAACTTAAACTCAAATTTTTAAAATCTACCCCCACCCTTAAAAAAAACAAAAACAAAAATGTATTTTGTTAAACTCCGGACTCAATTACCTTTCGTTTGATATCACACACGCCATATTTTCACTTAAACTCTAATTTTTAAAATATACCCCCACCCTTTTTTTTTAAATAAATTAAAATGTATTTTGTTTCACTGCAGACTCAATTACCTTTCGTTTGATATCACACACGCCATATTTTCACATAAACTCTAATTTTTCAAATCTACCCCCACCCATTTATTAGGTTTGTGTTCGGTGGATTTTGTTCATTTTTAAATGGGACCATCTCGACCCAAGACCCAGCCTAGGTACCAAATTTCATTAAAATCGGCCAAGCGGTTTTTGAGTTATGCGCGTTGGTCGTTACAGACATACAGACAGACAGACGGCGCAACAAAAAAGTTTCAAAATCATCTGAAACGCAAAGATATAAAAAAAATTTTGAAATCGGAGCAACTTTTTTTTTCTCGAAAAAATTAGGATCACCATAGCTCACACTACTATAGTATAGTATATGTGTGAGCTAAAAATCGACCAAAAATTGAAAAATGGACCAAAAATTGGTCCGACAACATCCGGATTGTTAATCTATGACCTATTCTCAGCTAGTATCCATTGTCAAACTGCGTTTGTCACATTTTGTATACTCAATTACCTCTAGCTCCTGCACTATAACGCAATAAAATAACAAAATTTAATGGTTAAAATTTTTTTACAGGCAAACAAAACTCTATGGATTTCGCGGAGGCCATAGACGACTCGGATTTAGCCGCATTCCAGTTCACAGACGAGTTAATCATCGAGTTATGGGGCTGTGTGACAGATGCCAGGGCAGGAAGGCTGAAATAGAGCCATATTTGAAACCCATGTACTTACCCAGACAGCACAGGATGTCTCATGGACGTCCATTGTACGTCCATTCTTGGTCGAGAACGTTCATTGGACGACCCCTGTGCTGTATGGGTATCTGCATCTGTACAGCGTGTCCCATTTTCGATGGGATTAAATGGGGAACTCGGTTTGACTCGGTTGTTATTAAAGATATCGATTTTCTGATTGCACCTTACCGTGCTCTTTTTTAGAGCCCTTAAAATGGTGTAATCAGATTTTTGCTATACCCCTTGGTTTTGCTAATACTTTGAAAAAAAAATTGCATTTATAATAATTTATTGTATCTTGCTTATTTTGCAAGATATTTTTATTCTCTAAAAACCTTTTTATGGCAACTTTTTTAGAGCCAAATAATGACGTTGTCAATTTTTTAAAATATTGTTTAGTTTTTGAGATATGGTATTTATTATAAAAAACTAAATACGGACCTGGTTTTTTTTATCACTGTTTTGATTGGTTTCATGCTATTCTTATCACAAAATAATAAAAATTTAATTTTTTTTTGTTTTAAGGTTAAAAATAAATATTTAATATAAAAAAAAAATAGTCCGAACCTGGAAATTTCCAACGTAAATATAAATTGAAAATGGCAAGACACCTAGTCGAACGATTTTAGTTTATTTGTTTTAAAATGTTAATTAAAAGATCTTTAAATAAAGTAAAAAACGTTAAAAAGTTACAAAAATAAAATCATAGTAATTATTTGATGGAAGCAACAACTCATGAAATTTACATCAACATGGAGAAACAAAAGCGTGGAATTGACATTGCCATTTTACTTGTCATTTTTGTGAATGGCTCACTGAAAATTATCCTAAATTGGCTAGAAATCGACCATACCCAGATTTTGAAAAATGTAATATATCTTTGACTGCTTTATTCAAGCAACAAAATCCCAATATTTTAACGGCGGAAATATTTTTATGCAAAATGTGTTAAGAAAAATTACTCAAAAATGCCAACAATGTCTCACACATAATGGCAATTAGTTTGAACATTCATATCAGTAAAGAAAAATGAGTTATTATTTTTTGTCATTCATTATTTTTTTGAATTTGTCGTAGGCTTTGTTTCAAAAAAATCTTTAAATTAACGTTTAACTAGCAATTTTTAATTTATATTTATGTTGGAAATTTCCAGGTTAGGACAAATTTTTTTCAAAATATTAAATATCTTTTTAACTTTAAAACAAGAAAATATTAATTTTTTATTATTTTGTGATAATAATAGCATAAAACCAATCAAAATAGTAATAAAAAAAATCCACGTCTGTATTTAATTTTTTTATGATAAATACCATATCTCAAAAACTCAACAATAATTTAAAAAATTGACAACGTCATTATTTTCTTCTAAAAAATTTGCCATACAAAGGTTTTTTACAGAATAAAAAAATCTTGCAAAATGAGCGAGATATAAGTGATTATTAAAAATGCAATTTTTTCAAAAACTCCCTGTATTAGCGAAACTATGGGGTAGAGCGAAAAAAAAACAGCTCTGTAAGGTGCAATCAGAAAATTGATATCTTTAATAATAACCAAGTTTCCCATTTAATCCCATCGAAAATGGGACACGCTGTATATGTTGAAACCTCATACGATTAAGGTCGGTCACTCATCGTAAAGCAAGCCAGGGCTATCAAAATGGACGGGCCACGATCCTCCACTTTCTTGACGTGACATCCGGGGCTGATTTTTTTTTGATGGTCACATTACGACACAGCTGATTGTCTTTGAAATATTGAAGTTGAAATGACGGTTCATGGATATTTGATTTTTTTTAAATAAAGCCGTTTTTGAGATTGTTTTTACTTTATTCTGGCAGAACAATTTTTTTAAAATGTGTAATAAGTCCTAATTTTTCATAGCCGCTTCATAAGCTCACACAAAAATTAAGTTTAAAGCAGAAGCGAATGTGACAATCACATATGACAAAGTCAAATACATGTCAAATATAACAATTGGCATGTGGTACATGGTGGGTAATTAGAATTCAAAATAAGGAATGCTACATCTTGAAGATTTTAACCTTTTAATCATGTTGTTTCCTTACAAACCTTTGGTGGAATATCGGGATGGTGTCTGAGAATATTTCACTGAAATTTTGCGGAAATCTGTAGTGCCATTTTGAAAATATCATAAAAAAACGTCTGACCTCCCATAAGACCCAATGTAAAATTCAGCCCCGGGAGAACAGCTGATTTTTTCAGGGTCGTGGCCTCTATTTTTGTGTTGGCCTTGAGCAAGCTTTTGCCTATACGATGAGTGTCCTTACAAAATATGATACCCTTGACATCTTCTTTGCCTTGACTTTCTAGTGTACCCTCGACCTTCATCCAACCTTGATTTGATCAAAGGTTTTTTCAAGTCCTAACCCATAAGTAAAAATCAAGCTTTTAAAAGTTTTTGTCTGAAACTGTATTTATTTTTAAACCGCGATTGCTGAATTATTTGTTTATGTGGGTTAGGCCAGTTCATGACTAGGGATTTAAAATTTCCGGAAAAATTGAGTCATGGAAAAAAACCGGGTTTTTTTCCGGAAAAATTGAAATTGTGTTAAAAATCAGTGTAGAGTACAGCGTGTCCCATTTTCGATGGGATTAAATAGGAAACTCGATTATTATTAAAGATATCGATTTTCTGATTGCACCTTACCGTGCTCATTTTTGGAGCACTTAAAAATTGTGTAATCAGATTTTTGCTATACCCCGTGGTTTCGCTAATACAGGGAGTTTTTGAAAAAATTGCATTTTAATTAATTCCTTGTATCTCGCTTATTTTGCAAGATATTTTTATTCTGTAAACACCTTTCCATGGCAACATTTTTAGGGCAAAATAATGACGTTGTCAATTTTTTAAAATATTGTTTAGTTTTTGAGATATGGTATTTATCATAAAAAAATTAAATACGGACCTGGATTTTTTTTATTACTACTTTGGTTCCATGCTAATATTACCTTAAAATGATAAAACTTTAATATTTTTTTGATTTAAGGTGAAAAAAACTATTTAATATTTGAAAAAAAAAAATATAGTCCAAACCTGGAAATTTCCAACGTAATTATAAATTAAAAATTGCAAGACACACTAGTTGAACGATTTGTAGTTTATCTGTTTTGAAATGATAATTAAAAGATTTATAATTAAAGTAAAAAACGTTAAAAAGTTACAAAAATAATATCATACTAATTATTTGATGGTAGCACAGGAGGTCGTGAAATTTACAAAACAAAAGCGTGGAATTGACATTGTCATTTTACTTGTCATTTTTGTGAATGGCTTACAATTATTTTAAACAGGCTAGAAATCGACCATATCCAGATTTTGAAAAATGTGATATGTTTGACTGCTTCATTCAAGCAACAAAATCCCAATATTTAAATGGCAGAAATATTTTTTATGCAAAATGCGTTAAGAAAAATTACTCAAAAATGCCAACAATGTCTTACACATAATGGTAATCAGAAAAATTAGTTATTTTTTATAATTTGTTTTTTTTTGTATTTTTCGTAGACTTTGTTTCAAATAAATCTGTAAATTAACGTAAAACCATTTTAATATGCTAAGTATCAAAACAGTTAAACTAAAAATTGTTTAACTAGCAATTTTTAATTTATATTTATGTTGGAAATATCCAGGTTCGGACTAATTTTTTTTAAATATTAAATATTTTTTTTACCTTAAAACAAAAATTTTTTGAATTTTTATTATTTTGCATGAAACCAATCAAAATAGTAATAAAAAAAAACCAGGTCCGTATTTATTTTTTTTATGATAAATACCATATCTCAAAAACTAAACAATATTTTAAAAATATGACGTCATTATTTTCTTCTAAAAAAGTTGCCATGAAAACGTTTTTACAGAATAAAAATATCTTGCAAAATAAGCGAGATACAAGGAATTAATTAAATGCAATTTTTTCAAAAACTCCCTGTATTAGCGAAACCATGGGGTATAGCAAAAATCTGATTACACCATTTTTAAGGGCTCCAAAAAAGAGCACGGTAAGGTGCAATCAGAAAATCGATATCTTTAATAATAACCGAGTTTCCCATTTAATCCCATCGAAAATGGGACACGCTGTACTCTGATAAGGAAGTTAGCCCATATAAGCCTCATAAAAATTTATAATTTTTATTTAAATCATTATTAAGTAATTTTAATAAAAATTTTGATGAAAAACATTTGTGGATTTAATTCAAGATGAAGAAGAGGGTATTGTGGAGGCAGATTCATATGCTGATGCTTACTCAGACTCAGAAGCCGAAGACTCAGAATCGGACTCTGAGGAAAATCTTCTTCTTAGTTTTTTGCCAAATAATGTTTTTGTTTTTTGAAATGATAATTAAGTTTAATTTTTAATATTTTTTTACATTTATTTTGTTTAAAAACTTTTGAAACTAACGTTATTTTTATATTATATGAAAATAAATGTTATTTGATTTTGACTATTGACCCCACAAGAATGTATATTTTGGTTAATTTACGTTTATTTGAGCTATTTGTGCTTCTACAAATATAATTTGTGGTTTCTCAATTTTTCCATTTTTTTTCCAAGGTATGTAAAAAAAAACGGTAAAAACCGAGGTTTTTTTTCCAATTTTTCCGTTTTTTCCCAAGCGTTAAATCACTATTCATGACTAAGGCGCAGAACTTTAGAATTTAAGTTTTATTTGGTATAATTTTTAAGAGGCTAGAGCTCTATATGAGGCTGTATTGATATAATTTAAAAGTTCATAATTTATAATTAAAGCCATATTAAGATGAGGAAAACTGCCACAAATCAAAGTAAAATGAATTTCCTTAATTAATAAGTTTAGGTTTTGTGTAAGGGGTTCCTAAAAATAGGAATTACACACATATTTTTTTTAATTGTGGACTGATTCACAATATTTTGTGGAAAAATATACCTATAAATAGATTTTTTTTGTTAAAATACCTACTGTCAAATTATCTATATTTAGAAGGTATTTTCTAATGTATAATTTATAAGGATTGTAATTTTATTTAAAATTATATTTTGTTTAAGAAAAAATGTCTTAATTTATCAAAAAAATAAAATTTTATTAAGAAAAACAGTCTATTTTGGAAAATAAATACATAGCTAACAAATAAATCACAAAAATTTAACTAAAATAAATCTAGAACAAAAATTTTTTCCAGGTTTAGGGTTTACCATTCAAATGGTCTTCTAGTGTCATGGTAGTATTTTGGTTGTTTTGAAAATAGCTTACCAACTTTAAACCTTCTTATTCTTGAGTCCCTCCAAGGACTCATGAAGGTTATCATCAGCTCTTGGTCCCTCTAAGCTCAAAAAGTGTGGCAAAATGCTTTGTTTCAAATCCTCCTCTCTGTGTTTAATGCATGATAGGAATATGTTGTACACCATGGTGACTGCATTTATGTACAGCACTTGGTATTTAACAGGTACAAAGTAAAAGTTTATAAATTGGGTTGGAGCCCATACACACCAATCCATCTAAAAAACCAAATCAAACAAAAATTAATACTGTCTAATTGTAAAAGACATAAAAAGGTGTTTTTCCACTTCCAGTTCTTATCATGCCAAGTTTCAAAACTTTCTAACCTTTTGCAAACTCAAATGGATTTTATTTTTCGCATAAGCTGTTTTACCATGTTTTCTTGAAACATTTCAGCCCATATTTGACCTATCTAAAACCCTACTTCGAAATGAGCTACGAAACTCAAACTTTGCACAGTCATAGATCTTTATAGTGTTAACAACCCCTCCAAGATTCATGGACTTCCATAAAGTAGTAAAGTGGTTACGAAATTTCAAAAAACGTCGAAATTGCCACTCACTCATGTATAGGTCATCAAAATTTGGCAGACTGATAGAAATTGTGACCAAACTCTTGGAAAAAATCAAAAAACTCCAAAATTCTAATTTACTTTCCTCCCCTACATGTATAGTTATGTAAATGTCCACATCGAGAAACACTAGAGAGCTGAGTTTTGGCAGGCTGATAGGAAATATGATAAAACTATAGGAAAAAATTTAAAAACCCAAAAATTTTAATTTGCTTCCCTCCCCTATAAATTTAAAGTTATGTAAAAGTAACATTGCCGATTTCCAGAAACACCAGAAAGCTGAGCTTTGGAAGACTGATAGGAACTATGGTAAATATAGGAAAAAATTTAAAAACCAACTTTTTTAGAGCCAAATAATGACGTTGTCAATTTTTTTAAATATTGTTTAGTTTTTGAGATATGGTATTTATCATAAAAAACTCAATACGGACCTGGATTTTTTTTATCACTGTTTTGATTGGTTTCATGCTATTCTTATCACAAAATAATAAAAATTTAATTTTTTTTTGTTTTAAGGTTAAAAATAAATATTTAATATAAAAAAAAATAGTCCGAACCTGGAAATTTCCAACGTAAATATAAATTGAAAATGGCAAGACACCTAGTCGAACGATTTTTAGTTTATTTGTTTTGAAACTTTAATTAAAAGATTTTTACATAAAGCAAAAAACGTTAAAAAGTTACAAAAATAATATCATAGTAATTATTTTTGCAAACTCAAATGGATTTTATTTTTCGCGTAAACTGTTTTACCATCTTTTCTTGAAACATTTCAGCCCATATTTGATCTATCTAAAACCCTCCTTCAAAATGAGCTACGAAACTCAAACTTTGCACAGTCATAGATCTTTATAGTGTTAACAACCCCTCCAAGATTCATGGACTTCCATAAAGTAGTAAAGTGGTTACGAAATTTCAAAAAACGTCGAAATTGCCACTCACTCATGTATAGGTCATCAAAATTTGGCAGACAAATTGTGACCAAACTCTTGGAAAAATCAAAAAACTCCAAAATTCTAATTTACTTTCCTCCCCTACATGTATAGTTATGTAAATGTCCACATCGAGAAACACTAGAGAGCTGAGTTTTGGCAGGCTGATAGGAAATATGATAAAACTATGGGAAAAAATTTAAAAACCCAAAAATTTTAATTTGCTTCCCTCCCCTATAAATTTAAAGTTATGTAAAAGTAACATTGCCCATTTCCAGAAACACCAGAAAGCTGAGCTTTGGAAGACTGATAGGAACTATGGTAAATATAGGAAAAAATTTAAAAACCAAATTTTAATTTACTTCTGTCTCCTAATAATGTAAAATTATGTAAAAGTAACATTGCCCACTTCCAGGAATGCTAGAGAGCAGAGTTTTAGAAGGCTGATGGGAACTATGATAAAACCATAGGAAAAAATTAAAAACCTCAAAATTTTTAAAAAGGTATTGCAAAAGTTATGAACAATATTCTGCATGTTTTAACTACTTTAAAACTTAAATATTTTCCAAATCCTTTAAAAAAGGAGTATGTATAATTAACTTCCCTCACCTATAAATGTAAAGTTAAGTAAAAGTATTACAACATTACCCACTTCCAGAAAAACTGACAGCTGAACTTTGAAACACTAATAGTTTATATCATTATTTTAGAGACAACTTTTTCATGTTGGCCTATGCCGAGGGGTGAACAAAATGTGTACACCGATTGTGAAAATCCATAATCTTTTGATAAGATTGTGTAAAGATTGTGAGGGATTGTGGGAAGATTGTGAGGGATTGTGGAGGAGTGTGCGCGTGCCTGAAGTGACAGCCCATAAAAAATTCTTGTGACCAAAAAAAAAACAAAAAAAAAAAAGGTCATCATGTTTTCCTTTGCGAGGGATTGTGAAGGACTGTCATAAGATTGTGAGGGGTTGTGGTAAGATTGTGACAAATTGTGAGTGATTGAGACAGACTGTGTAAAAAATATGAAGGATTGTGGGATGAAGGATTGTGAGTGATTGGGATGGATTGTGTAAAGATTGTGAGGGATTGTGAAGGCTGTGGTAAGATTGTGAGGGATTGTGAAGGGTTGTGTAAAGATTGTGAGGGATTGTGAAGGCTTGTGGTAAGATTGTGAAGGATTGTGAGTGATTGGGAGGGATTGTGAAAAATGTGTACACCAATTGTGTTATCTCAAAAATTATGATAGAGTGTAGGAACTATGGTAAATATAGGAAAAAATTTAAAAACACCAAATTTAAATTTACTTTCCTCTCCTATAAATGTAAAGTTATGTAAAAGTAACATTACCCACTTCGAAGAATGCTAGAAAGTGGAGTTTTAGAAAAAATATTTTTAAATATTTTCCAAATCCTTTAAAAAAGGACTGAAATCATAACAAAAACATTGACATAAAAAAAAGCCAAGTACAAAAAATAGTATTTTGTAAAAATAATTGACATAAAAGTAAAGCCAAGTTCTCCAATACAAATTTTAAAATGAAAGGTTCTTACTACAGTCGAACCTCTATAACTTGAACTTAAAGGGACAACCAAACAGTTCGAGTTATGGAGAAATTTGAGTTAAAAAGATTAAAATATATAAAAATATGCAGGGACCACTTCAAAGGTTCAAGTTATAGAGGTTCGAGTTAGAGAGGTTCAACTGTAGTTTGAAAATGTTTTTCTAAACTTGGCTATTGTGACTCTTAGGCACTGCTGAATTGAAATTAATAAATTCACCCTATCCCTGTAACACCTTATAAATTTTAATAAAACTCATGATCTTACTTACTGTGTAAACCTCCAGAAATTTCTGTGTAATCTCCTTGTTCATTTGAGATATGGATTTACCCTCCATACCACCTAAACTGTAGAAAAAAAGCCCTATACAAATAGGTGACATAATAAACTGATCTAAACCAATCTTGGTGAACACAGTTGACATGTTTCTCTTGGGCATTACTTTGGCAATGTATATGTAGTAGTAATGGTGTACAGGACCAAGTAGGATCCCGACTGCAAACATTCGAGCTAAAAGAAATAGAAAATTTAAAAAAAAATTGTTAAACAAAGTTAGTAACAGCTACATACCTTAAAAACTAGGTGCTGGAATGAAGCAACTTACACTGTGATCCACTCACACAAACATAAATATGTAATCACACTGAACTGAGTTAAGTAGCAAAATATGAGGTTAAAACCACCAATTATGAAAAAACAAAACAAAGAATATCTAGGTGTGATTCACTTACCCATTCTGGAATAGTCATATCTCTTGTTGATTTTTCCCTGTCGAAACTCAATCTCTTGCTGAGCCCAGTCGCCCCATAACATCAATATTCCCGAACTTACAATATTTGTTGTTAGTAGATACTTTCCAAAAACTAAGGTAGGAATGGAACGGAAGGGAGTTTGCTTTGGTGTGCTGCAAATAAATACATAATATGTAAATATATAAAAAGGGACCATTAACGTAGTAACCGGTTAATACGTTAATAAAAGGGACTCAAGTTAAAAAAGAAGCAAAAATAATGGGATAAACCCAGAAAATACAGGACATCTAATCATATCTAGTGGAAAATATTGGTCTCACCCTGTGGAAATTTGTCTGCTACAACATTTTGCTACATTAATAACTTTGAGGGCTTTTAGCCCTGCTCTAAACATAATAGTATACTAATTTTTAATTTAATACTTTTGGCACAGTTTTTTTAATAATTTTCAAAATTTTGAGGTTAGGTTTGTATCACTCAAAATACGTTAAGTCACAGAACACCAAACGTTAAGTTAACTAGATTCACGAAACTTGTTCCGTGACTCTTGATTGCGTAATTTTTCACCAGAATTTTGAATTTGTATCTATTTTAAATAAATTCTCTAAATAAAAAAATTATAAAATGATGCCACCCCATTTTACACAACAGAGTTCACAACACAACACAGACATAGATAAACGACCGCGGTTCAGTCCGGTTTAACACAGATCACAGAACACCAAGCACAGATTAGGTTAGATTGGATTGTACACAAATCAAAATGACAAACATAGAGGGCACTGATGTCAGGCCAACAATCAAGCATTGGCGGCGGCTACAGGGAAGGCAACGGGGCAGTGCCTCCCGAAACTAGACATGTCTAGTTATTTGTTTTAGTCTGCTGTTAACTGAGTAAACTTTTTTATCGTAAATAATTACAAGCCGCCGGCAGCACCGCGCGGGACAATCGATTTTACCCCTTTTTCAGCGGGGTATGAGTGGCTGTTCTCGCGTAGGGGCGGAAGGAATATTTGTTTTAGTTGACGTCAGCCATATTCATCGTGCACGTGTTGCCGGTTCTATCCTTAGTGAAGACGTACCTATGAGTTTGTTTTGATTTGGGGTACGTCAGTAGTTAAAAGCCTTACCACTCGCGTGTCCATTTGTTTGTTTTTGTTTGTTTTCAAAATGGAAATAAACACCGTCGATCGACTATATAATTAACTGTGCAAATTTAAATACGTTGACATATGAACTTCGATTACAAATAAAATCTTTAGGGCCACAAAGACCGGACCTAAATATCCTAAAAATTAAGCAAAATTTTAGTGCAAGTAATAAAAAATTATACGCTGCTGAAAACTGGCTGTGCGGTTGTGAAAAACGAAATGATTTTTTTGCTTTATTTGTCTTATTATGAACAATCCACGTATAGTGATCCTGCGTGAGTGGCAGAATTTTCTATGCTAGGCAAGACTGCGATATTAAAATTAAATGCCAACTGAATAGTGCCTATAGGCATAACATTACTGAACATAATGAAAATGTGGCAGATAATAGACATATACTTAGTAGGTTAATAGACTATTTAAAATTCTGTGGGATTTTTGGGGTTGCTCTACAGGGCCATATGATTAGTCTGAAACTGGTGCTAATCCGAGCACTTTGCGCATTTGAAAGAAGGGCGAATAGACTTTATCTATAATCAAATAATCTAAAAACTACACCAAGTAGCTGCTTGTTTATAAAATGCTAAAATAAAATTGTTTAGGTAAGTTTTTTATCTTCTTTTCCATGCAATATAAATGTCTGCCCTCCCCCCACAATTTATAACGTCGCCATCCGCCACTGCAAGCAAGTAAATAGGTCTTGATCCATCAAACAAGGGTCTCACTTACTTTTTGGTGCTAATGGCTATAGGCCCTTAGAGTAATAAAATATATGTTATTATTCTAAGGCTAGGCCTTACGTTAGGGAGATTAAGGGAGGTCCCAGAAACAAAAAATTGCACGCATATTTTTATTAAAAAAATTTAATCCTCTCCTTAAATTCCTTTTCGGGTACGGCTCTGCTTTATGGCGAATGCGCTAACTTTTTAAATAATTCATAATAATGTGTATCGTTAAGGCATAAACTAATAATATATATTAGTTTATGGTTAAGGTCACCGGGTCACCTAATGTGTTAAGTTTGTTCATTGATAGATAGAACGTAGGATCCTGTAGTAGGATCCATAAACTTGAATTTATGGTCACTGGTAGATGGCGCCAAAAAATACGAGGAACGTTTAAAAAGTACTAAGAGTTCAGTTTTGGAAAACAGCTGATGAAAGTGAGGTTAGGATTTTTGTTGTAAAAATTTTAATATCGGTTCAAAGTTCAAGAACTTTTGATAAAAATAATTGACCAAAACTGTATTTTTGCATATAAACGTCACATATTTTCTCCTTTTAATACAATATTTCTGAAAAATGGTGCTCAGCAAACCTCTTATAAGTGCTCTCAGTTTTTATTTTGGACAGCTTTATGAACACCCCATAAGAACAAAAGCTATAAGCTGGTAGGTATGAACAATTATAAAATTTATAATTTTCTAGCCTAGAACCTGTTTTATTAGTGATACAGTTAATCATTGTTTATAAATGTGAAAAATTATAGTTAAACCTAATAAGGGTTACATTAGATTAAATTAAATTAACTTACCCTAAGCCAAATTAGACTAACTTAAGAGACTTTTTACGAACAAAGTGTTGTTTTTTATTTAGGAAGGTTTCTAAAGGAATAAAATAAGTTGTTTACAGAAAATACAAGTGAAAAACTGTAAAAATCAAGAAAATTTCCTCTTAAGTTAGTCTAATTTGGTAAGTTAATCTCATTTAATCTAATCTAACAATATCATGGAAGTACTGTAAAGCTGTATTTAGCAAATGTTAATATGTAACCTGTAGATATCATTAAAAGATTTACTTCTTTGTATCTTTGTGCCAGGGAAACTGTGTTAAATGTTGCAATATTATTTCTGTAAACTTTTGCAAATCTAAACCGTTAAAAATAAAATACTTGAATTTTAGTTGTGCTGTTGCTTTGGCTGGTAATTATGCTTCACAGAGGATTGTCGGATCTAAGGTCATAGATGTTCATAGTCTTGTTGCCTATGGAATTTTTGGGTAAGATTTTTAACTAAAATTTAAAGTACACTTATACTTCACATTAATTTTTAGACTTATGCTGGGCTTATACAGATAAAAATAAATTTTAAAATAAAAATAAATTTGACTCTATGGGAAACTGTGTAGGTGTTTATACAGATCCAGATAAAAATTAAAATAAAAACTTTCAACTTTTATTTTATCTGAAAATGGATGCACCCAGGTCTTAGGTCACATACCATTACCTTTGATGTTCTTTTGGTTGAGAATTTGAGTTTTTTTTTGTCTTTTTTAGAACCATTTTAAGCAATTCAACTTTACAAAGCCACTGGTGTAATCCAGAAATACTTTTGCAGTGTTTTTTTTACAAAAACAGTTAATTTTTATTTTTATTTGGCTGTATTTATTTTTTCTGTATATATCCAGCATTAATTAAGCTTTTTATTTTAGCTTACTCTTTGGAGGTACTATACCTCACTATTTTTATTCATTCTTGGATAACGCAGTACCTGATGAAGCATCTTTTCCTGTGGTGAAAAGACTGTTTTTGGAAAGACTGGTTTACTCTCCCCTTTACCAAGCATTTGCACTTTACACATTGGCCAGACTTGAAGGAAAATCTCACAATGAAGCTGTGAAACAACTTAAAGGTTTATATTGGACTGTTTTAACATCAAGTTGGAAATATTTGACAGTTTTACAGATCTTAAATGTTAGTTTGGTGCCACCAATGGTAAGTCAAAATTTATATTAAAATTTGTCAAATTTTAATTGTGTTGAGTCAAGTAGTTAATTTGTCATTTTAGCTAGATTAAAATCGAGGGGTGAACAGCTAACCCAAAATGTGTACACCGATTGTGAAAATCCACAATCTTTTGCTAAGATTGTGAGGAATCGCGAGGGATTGTGGAGGGAGGGGTGCGACAGCCCATCAAAAATTCTTGCAACCAAAAAAAAAAAACAAAAAGGTCTTCACGTATATAGTTTCCTTTCCGAGGATTGTGAAAGCCTGTGCTAAGATTGTGAAGGGTTGTAGTAAGATTGTGAGTGATTGGGACAGACTGTGTAAAGATTGTGGAATGAAGGATTGTAAGTGATTGGGATGGATTATGTAAAGATTGTGAGGGCTTGTGAAGGATTGTGGTAAGATTGTGAGGGATTGTGGTAACATTGTGACAGATTGTGAGTCATTGGGAGGGATTGTGAGAAATGTGTACACCTATTGTGAGAGCTGTTCACCCCTCGATTAAAATTTTTCCATATGTATGATTTTATTTATTTCCTAATTATTTATAAAATAACACTGAATTATGAGGTTTTTGGTATATTTAAATATAACTTTAATTTTTTTAGCTTCGGGTATTGGTGGTGAATTTAATAGGATTCTTTTGGACAATCTATATCGCTGACACAAGAAGGAAGCAACAAGCAAAATCAAAATAGTCATAAACTTTTAACAATTTTTTTATGCATTGGTTTTAATGGTGAAGGCCTACTTTTGGATTTTTTTTTAAGTTTTTTTTTATATTGTTGCTAAATTGTTTATACATATTTTATAATCTAAGATCTAATTAACAATAAATACATTCCAAAACTACTTTTTGACTATTTATTTTTTAAATATTTGAGATACCTATTAGAATCAAATGAATCTTCAAAATCATCCTCTATAGTAACTTTTTTCTTTGGTTTTCTATCAGCCAATTTTTCTCTTCTCTCAGCTTCACTTAATGCCCAAATGTTAATAGGAAGTTTGATAATTCTTCTTGGTTCTGGGTAGCGTGTTGTTATCTAAAAAAAAAATTATTAAAAGAAAATAGAATTGAGATATCAGGGACACTTTTGTGACATTTTCAACCTCTTTATTTATTCAAGGCCAACTTGATAGCCCTGATTTATTATATGCATACTGACAGTAATAAAAAAAATCTAAAAAGTGGCTTTGAGTTGTTTTTATCTGTGCCTTTTTTTTTGTCAACCTACAGTCAGCATCTTTTTATCCAGAGACAATGACAGTTTTATATTCAATTTTATACCAACATGACATGTTTACTTTTTAATGTATTTCGGGTTAGGAAATATGTTTATTTTATGCCAAAGTTACAAAAGTGTAAGGATTATAGCATATTTTATATCTAAGTGTATTTTTTACCGTTGAGCCATCAGGAAGTACTAGTACTGTAGGGTAGGTTCTCATATACGTAAGCCTGTGAGGTCTTGTAATAGCAGCACTCAGTGAGCTTAAATTTCTCGTTATTTGAAGACCTTTTGTAGCCATTTTTTTGCTTAAAAAAAGTAAACAAAAATTGTGGGTTATGCAGGGCTATCAAAATGGACGGGCCACGATCCTCCACTTTGTTGACGTCACATCCGGGGCTGATTTTTTTTTGATGGTCACGTTACGACACAGCTGATTGTCTTTAACATATTGAAGTTGGAATGACGATTCATGGATATTTGATTTTTTTAAAAATAAAGCCGTTTTTGGGATTGTTTTTACTATATTCTCGCAGAACAATTTTTTTTAAATGTATAGTAAGCCCTAATTTTTCATAGCCGCTTCATTAGCTCACACAAAAATTAAGTTTAAAGCAGAAGCGAATGTGACAATCACATATGACAAAGTCAAATACATGTCAAATATAACAGTTGGCATGTGGTACATGGCGGGTAATTTGAATTCAAAATAAGGAATGCTAAATCTTGAAGATTTAAACCTTTTAATCATGTTGCTTCCTTACAAACCTTTGGTGGAATATCGGGACGGTTTCTGAGAATATTTCACTGAAATTTTGCGGAAATCTGTAGTGCCATTTTGAAAATATCATAAAAAAACGTCTGACCTCCCATAAGACCCAATGTAAAATTCAGCCCCGGGAGAACAGCTGATTTTTTCAGGGTCGTGGCCTCTATTTTTGTGTTGGCCTTGGGTTATGTTCAGTCAAGGCCAACACTTTTGATAGCTGGTTAAGGCTAAAATTTAATTGGCTATTTGACCATTGACTGTAGAAATCTGTACAATAGCTAAATCAACACGCAGCTGCTAGATGGCGGTCGGTGGCTCAGAAATTCAAGGGATTATTCATAAATTATTATTAAGAGGATCGGCTCAATTAATTTGTGGTTGAGTGTCGCTGAAAGTTTTTTTTTAATTAACTTTGATTACAACCTTAAGAACAAAGTTAGATTGGCCATGATACCAAAATTAAAAAAAAGATTATGACATTTAAAAAAAAAATGAGTTTAACTCACAGTTATCATATTCAAGAACGCACTTTTAAATCGGTTAAGATATACCGAAGTTATAATATGATTTAGACCATACCTATGCTTCCCCACTAGATTTATGCCCAGGTCCGCGCTTGGTGGGGCCATAGAGATACGAAAAACCCACACCCTAAGTTAAGATTCGGAAAAACGTCATTTATCGGATTTTAGGGTAGGGAATCCCATAAGACCAAATTGGCCAGAAAGTTCATATTTCAAAAACTATACAGTTTCCCATAAGACCAAATTGGCCAAACTTTGAAAGTTCATATTTCAAAAACTATACAGATTATTAACAAAAGCACCGAGTTGCAGTATGGTGGGGCCATAGAGATGCGAGAAAACCACACCCTGCATTAAGATTCGAAAAAACGTCATTTAGCGAATTTTAGGGTAGGGAATCCCATGAGACCAAAATGGTCAAATTTGAAAATTCATATTTCAAAAACTATACAGATTATTAACAAAAGCACCGAGTTGCAGTATGGTGGGGCCATAGAGATGCGAGAAAACCATACCCTGCATTAAGATTCGAAAAAACGTCATTTAGCGAATTTTAGGGTAGGGAATCCCATGAGACCAAAATGGTCAAAGTTGAAAATTCATATTTCAAAAACTATACAGATTATTAACAAAAGCACCGAGTTGCAGTATGGTGGGGCCATAGAGATGCCAGAAAACCACACCCTGAGTTAAGATTCGAAAAAACGTCATTTAGCGAATTTTAGGGTAGGGAATCCCATGAGACCAAAATGGTCAAATTTGAAAATTCATATTTCAAAAACTATACAGTTTATCAACAAAAGCACCGAGTTGCAGTATGGTGGGGCCTTAGAGATGCAAAAAAACCACACTCTGAGTTAAGATTCGAAAAAACGTCATTTAGAGAATTTTAGGCTAGGGAATCTCATAAGACCAAAATGGCCAAACTTTGAAAATTCATATTTTAAAAACCATACAGATTATCAATAAAAGCATCGAGTTGCAGTATGGTGGGGCCATACAGATGCGAGAAAACCACACCCTGCATTAAGATTCGAAAAAACGTCATTTAGCGAATTTTAGGGTAGGGAATCCCATGAGACCAAAATGGTCAAATTTGAAAATTCATATTTCAAAAACTATACAGATTATCAACAAAAGCACCGATTTTCAGTATGGTGGGGCCATAGAGATGCGAGAAAACCACACCCTGCATTAAGATTCGAAAAAACGTCATTTAGCGAATTTTAGGGTAGGAAATCCCATACACCAAAATGGTCAAATTTAAAAATTCATATTTCAAAAACTATTCAGATTATCAACAAAAGCACCGAGTTGCAGTATGGTGGGGCCATAAAGATGCAAGAAAACCATACCCTGAGTTAAGATTCGAAAAAACGTCATTTAGCGAATTTTAGGGTAGGGAATCCCATGAGACCAAAATGGTCAAATTTGAAAATTCATATTTCAAAAACTATACAGTTTATCAACAAAAGCACCGAGTTGCAGTATGGTGGGGCCATAGAGATGCCAGAAAATCACACCCTGAGTTAAGATTCGAAAAAACGTCATTTGGCGAATTTTAGGGTAGGGAATCCCATGAGACCAAAATGGCCAAATTTTGAAAATTCATATTTCAAAAACTATACAGATTATCAACAAAAGCACCGAGTTGCAGTATGGTGGGGCCATACAGATGCGAGAAAACCACACCCTGCATTAAGATTCGAAAAAACGTCATTTAGCGAATTTTAGGGTAGGGAATCCCATGAGACCAAAATGGTCAAATTTGAAAATTCATATTTCAAAAACTATACAGATTATCAACAAAAGCACCGAGTTTCAGTATGGTGGGGCCATAGAGATGCGAGAAAACCACACCCTGCATTAAGATTCGAAAAAACGTCATTTAGCGAATTTTAGGGTAGGAAATCCCATACACCAAAATGGTCAAATTTGAAAATTCATATTTCAAAAACTATACAGATTATCAACAAAAGCACCGAGTTGCAGTATGGTGGGGCCATAAAGATGCAAGAAAACCATACCCTGAGTTAAGATTCGAAAAAACGTCATTTAGCGAATTTTAGGGTAGGGAATCCCATGAGAGCAAAATGGTCAAATTTGAAAATATATATTTCAAAAACTATACAGATTATCAACAAAAGCACCGAGTTGCAGTATGGTGGGGCCATAGAGATGCGAGAAAACCACACCCTGAGTTAAGATTCGAAAAAACGTCATTTAGCGAATTTTAGGGTAGGGAATCCCATAAGACCAAAATGGTCAAATTTGAAAATTCATATTTCAAAAACTATACAGTTTATCAACAAAAGCACCGAGTTGCAGTATGGTGGGGCCATAGAGATGCCAGAAAATCACACCCTGAGTTAAGATTCGAAAAAACGTCATTTGGCGAATTTTAGGGTAGGGAATCCCATGAGACCAAAATGGCCAAATTTTGAAAATTCATATTTCAAAAACTATACAGATTATCAACAAAAGCACCGAGTTGCAGTATGGTGGGGCCATACAGATGCGAGAAAACCACACCCTGCATTAAGATTCGAAAAAACGTCATTTAGCGAATTTTAGGGTAGGGAATCCCATGAGACCAAAATGGTCAAATTTGAAAATTCATATTTCAAAAACTATACAGATTATCAACAAAAGCACCGAGTTTCAGTATGGTGGGGCCATAGAGATGCGAGAAAACCACACCCTGCATTAAGATTCGAAAAAACGTCATTTAGCGAATTTTAGGGTAGGAAATCCCATACACCAAAATGGTCAAATTTGAAAATTCATATTTCAAAAACTATACAGATTATCAACAAAAGCACCGAGTTGCAGTATGGTGGGGCCATAAAGATGCAAGAAAACCATACCCTGAGTTAAGATTCGAAAAAACGTCATTTAGCGAATTTTAGGGTAGGGAATCCCATGAGAGCAAAATGGTCAAATTTGAAAATATATATTTCAAAAACTATACAGATTATCAACGAAAGCACCGAGTTGCAGTATGGTGGGGCCATAGAGATGCGAGAAAACCACACCCTGAGTTAAGATTCGAAAAAACGTCATTTAGCGAATTTTAGGGTAGGGAATCCCATAAGACCAAAATGGTCAAATTTGAAAATTCATATTTCAAAAACTATACAGTTTATCAACAAAAGCACCGAGTTGCAGTATGGTGGGGCCATAGAGATGCCAGAAAATCACACCCTGAGTTAAGATTCGAAAAAACGTCATTTGGCGAATTTTAGGGTAGGGAATCCCATGAGACCAAAATGGCCAAATTTTGAAAATTCATATTTCAAAAACTATACAGATTATCAACAAAAGCACCGAGTTGCAGTATGGTGGGGCCATAGAGATGCGAGAAAACCACACCCTGTGTTAAGATTCGAAAAAACGTCATTTAGCGAATTTTAGGGTAGGGAATCCCATAAGACCAAAATGGTCAAATTTGAAAATTCATATTTCAAAAACTATACAGATTATCAACAAAAGCACCAAGTTGCAGTATGGTGGGGCCATAGAGATGCGAGAAAATCACACCTTGAGTTAAGATTCGAAAAACCGTCATTTAGCGAATTTTAGGGTATGGAATCCCATGAGACCAAAATGGCCAAACTTTGAAAATTCATATTTTAAAAACTATACAGATTATCAACAAAAGCAACGAGTTGCAGTATGGTGGGGCCATAGAGATGCGAGAAAACCACACCCTGAGTTAAGATTCGAAAAAACGTCATTTAGCGAATTTTGGGGTAAATCCCATGAGACCAAAATGTCAAATTTGAAAATTCATATTTCAAAAACTATACAGATTATCAACAAAAGCACCGAGTTGCAGTATGCATAGAGATGCAAAAAAAACATACTCTGAGTTAAGATTCGAAAAATGTCATTTGGAGAATTTTAGGGTAGGGAATCCCATAAGACCAAAATGGTCAAACTTTGAAAATGCATATTTCACAAACTATACAGTTTATCAACAAAAGCACCGAGTTGCAGCATGGTGGGGCCATAGAGATGTAAAAAAGCCACAACCTGAGTTAAGATTAAAAAAAACGTCATTTAGGGAATTTTACGGTAGGGAATCACATGAGACCAAAATGGCCAAACAATTTATCAACAAAAAAAATAAGTTGCAGTAAAGGCAAGTGCTTTACAATGAGTGACCTTAAGGGAATCCCATAAGGCCAAACTTTGAAAATTCATAATTCGAAAACTATACAGTTTATCAACAAAAGCACCGAGTTGCAGTATAACTGTAAACGCACCCCTAGATTATCATACAATTTTAGGGCACTCTTATTATTTTGGCCACCAAGGTATGTATAGGTGGGTATACCTGTAAAGTGTACCGTCATTCCTTTACTGATTTAAATAAGTAAGCGCCAGCGCAATACAGCAGTAAATGCCTAAGCTACTCGGCTGGTACCGCTTGAGTGGGGGAAACGAACCGCCCGAGCTCAAGTCTGCTCAGTGTCGATTAGCGGTACGCTAAGTCAGGTCCGCGCCGATTGGAGTATGGGTGGGACAGCAGTCGAAGGTGCGGCATAAGAGAGTACCCAGGAGAGTAGGTACCACCGCGCGCAGCAGGTGCGCTTTTACCTATATTGTTTAGCAATTATATATTTAAAGTTAGATAGTTTCAGGCATTTTGATTGAACATTATAGGTAATAGGCACTGGGTGTTCATTTTTTACCCCTTGTGACAACCTCTATCAAAATTAGGCCAGTTTTTATTATTTTGTACTAGATCAAAAAAGAAGGATTTTGCTATCCATCCTTTTTCATTTTGTAAAACATCCAATTCTACCCAAAAAAGCTACAGCCTCAACAATGAAGTATTTTGATTTTCTTACGAAAAAATCTAAGACTAAATATATGGACCATATCAGTAGGTATTAATATTACTTAATTAACATATTCCTTAAACTAAAACTTAATTGGAACTTCTTAAAAAGCTCTGTGCTTTTTTCATTAAGCAACTTACTTACACCTGTCGCTTTATCGAACATTCCTTGGATGCAATATATCAAATAGACTAAGAGTTGACTGTAATATTATTCTTTTATTGCGATATTCTCGTTCGTCCTCAGTACAGGGTAACCACAGTAAAAACCTTTCGTTTTGAAATTTGTATTGGAGAACTTAAATCAGTGGCGGCGCGTGATAAAAAGCTTTGGGGGTGCGCATCAAATAATAAAAATAAAAATTGCTGCGCAGGCGAAAACCTTTTTTCAGTGCCACGCTAACTTTTTGGGCCTTCGAGTGGGCCATCATATCATATAATTTAGAGCAAATAATTAAAAAATGAGATATTTAGTTAGATATTAGCAGTGGCGCACCCAGGAATGTGTCTTGGGGGGGGGGGCCCGACAGCTAAAAAGGGCGCCTCTCAAAAATCCTGCGACCAAAAAACCAAAAAAAAAAAAATCATTATGTGTGGGGGAGGCCGCCAGCTACAAAGGGCGCCCTCAAAAAACTTGCGACCAAAAAAAAAAAAAAGGTCATTCTTTTCGCAACTACGCCGCTGCTTGGGGTTGGGGGGGGCCTCGAAGCCTCCTGATGTCAAATTTTAAGGTATTTTTCGTGTTTTATCATCAAATATGTAGAAAATATATTAAAAAATCTAAGGTTTGGGGGGGGGGCCCGGCCCCCCCCCTGGGTGCGCCCATGTATATTAGTTACCTACCTATTATTATTGTTTTTATAAATAAATAATAAATTATCACACCTAGTTTATTTTCTCGTCCCTATAATGGCAAAGATGAAAATTTAATTGTATTTAAATATTGCACGCTAATGCTATCAGAATTAGAAACTTCTGCCATTGTCAAAATTCCCAGATTAATATATCTACATTTTCGTAATAAAAAAAATTGTGTGTGCTTAAGACCACACGGCAGAAGTGTAAACAAGGCGAAATTAATAATACTGGCCCATAACATATTCTGCAAAGCGGACCGAACCGAACTCTTCTGTGTACTGGCCTTCATCTGCATCATCATATCGCTCGCTGAATGTTTCTCACATTTAGTCGACTCGAGCCGATTTCACCCGAATGAGCGTTACATAGCCGAGCCTGACGGCTCAGTTGAATTCACTACCCACAGAAACTGCTAAACGCGCCTAAAGAAGTTTACACTTCAAAAACTACAAACATGTAAAACATCAATATTTTTATTTTTTGCATACTTAGTACTTAAAATTTTAAATCTACTCAGTATTTATTGGATTTACCGATAATATAATGATTACTTAGTACCGAATACAAAATATCTGATACTCGAATAGGAAGTTTCAGTATCTACTCGATACTGGCAAAACTAATCGTTGCACACACAACTACTAAGCGCACGAATTAAAAGTGCCGGTAATCTGCTCTAACATGCAACGCGAACCGACGACGCAGGGGTCATCACGGGGGTGCGGGCGGCATCGAGGCTGGTCTTTGTATACGCGCCGTGCAGAAGGAAGGTTCAGATTCTATGTACTGTAAAATTCTATTGGGACATGTCGTCCTCTCTATCTATATTTCGTAATTAGCATGCGACATAACATCTAGGGTGCATAGAATTTGGTTCCAGTAAATAAAAGCGTTGTTTGCATATACGTAATATTCCGTATATGGTTGTTTGATGCAGAGTTTGAACACGAAATCAAGAGATCATTGATACAAACATATACATCAGGTATTAATTCCTTGATTATATTCCAGTGAATTTCTTTTGAGGTAATTATGAATTAAATTAAGGAATGATCAAAGTTTAATATTATTTTAAGTGAAATTTGGGAGTGCACGTGCACATATGCACTTATGGAGAAACCGCCACTGACTTGACTTTACTTTTCTCTCAATTCTTTTTACGGAATATCATTTTCGCGCACTTGGTTTTTTTTGCATGTTTTTGTTACCATTTTTACTCCTTTTTTAAAGGATTTGGATATTTTTTAAGTTCTAAAGTAGAAAAATATGTTGATTATTGTTCAAAAGTTTTGCAATGCCTTATTAAAAGTTATGACGATTTAAAATTTTTTCGTATGGTTTTATTTTTATCATAGTTCCTATCAGCCTGCTAAAGCTCGGCTCTCTAGCGTTCCTGGAAGTGGGCAATTTTATTCTTTCAAAGCTCAGGGTTTTTTGATTTTTTTCAAGGATTTGGTTCGGTTCGGTTGATGGAGGTCCATAAACCATGTCACGGTTCAGGGGCCCGTAAGGGTGCTTTTTGGATAGGGAGCGGTGTGTAACCGAACCCCAAACAAAGTAGCTCCCTTAGGTTGTACCTAATTGTACCGCACTGTCGAATCGAGATAACAAGGTTAACCCGATTCGACCGTATCGATAACGATAAGGGCAATGTTAGCCTTGGCGTCCGTCGGGAAAATTACTTGGCGGATGGATCAAGACCAAGGCTAAAAATCAACACAGTTTTAGAGGGCTACAACTTATTTATTGAAAGGTCTATGGAAACTTTGAGAGGAGGTTGGTCCATTGACTCCATAAAACTTGTAGGGGTTTGTTAACTCTATAACGATCTACGACTGTACAGAGTTTGAGTTTCGTAGCTGATTCCGAAGTAGAGTTTTAGATAGGTATACCTGGGACAAATTATTAAACTAAAAAAAGAAAACCAAACAGCTGAAATCAAGAGATGAGTAAGATTGGCCTGGACAGCATTCGGTAAATTAAGCTACATATTAAAACATAAAAAATGGACACTTACAAAATCAAACAAGGATAAGGTAACAAAAGACCAAAGATCAATGGAAAGACAAATATTGATGATGTAAAGCTAACAGATAGAAAAAGGATATGAATGGATAAGACACAAAACAAACTTAAGGGATGTCAGAGAAGAAGTAGCAAAATTAAAATGGAAATTTGCCAGTCATATATCAGACAGAAAGATGATCGATGGAACAAATGTATTGTTAGCTGGAGACCTTGGGAAAATAAAAAAAGTAGGGGAATATCCGAAATGACGGACGATTTGAGGAAACATGCGGGAACTAGATGGATGAACACGGCGACAGACAGAAAAGAGTGGAAGATGTAGTGGGAGACCTATGTCTAAAGATGGGTTAAAGAAGGCTAAATAGATCGATAGATAGACTTATTAGAAAATTTTGGATTTTTTATTACTTTCCTTGACCGGAGAACGAATTTTTCTTATGGGGTGATATATCTCAACTTCGGAAAATTTTGTCTTAGTATTTTACAAACGTGAAATTTAGTACCCGTGAATTTAAAAATCAAACAAGTTTCGTGACTAATGGGGTAAAAAGGAGTTTTGTTTCTCTCATATTTTTCCGTGGGTAGCTTGAAAGCTTACCTCACGGGGGTCCAAGATCTAATGGACACCTAATAAGTGTTGACAGTTAACTGTTTCGTCCTTATGGCACTCCTCAGAACACTGCTTGGTCAATGTGACACTCTTGCCAAGTTATTTAGACGGTTTTGTCTCTAATCCTATGTAAATAGAGACAAAACCGTCTAATTAACTTTATTAACTAACGCAAGAGTGTCAAATTGACCAAGCAGTGTTCTGACGAGTCCCATAAGGACGAAACAGTTAACTGTCAACACTTATTAGGTGTCCATTAGATCTTGGACCCCTGTGAGGTTAAGCTTTCAAGCTACCCACGGAAAAATATGAGAGAAACAACAACTCCTGTTTACCCGATTAGCCACGAAACTTGTTTGATTTTGTTTTAGTATTTTACGTGGAAAAAGCGCAGTACGCTCCGGTACTAAAACCGATCGACTCGCCTGCTCGATATACTGACGCGGCTTAAAGAAAATGCAGATCACCACGTGGGTATTCGGCCGGGTGCGGTGGGTGGGGATAAGAGCAAAGTCGTACCGGCCGCACCGCCGCGAACCGCCGCCGCCGACGTATCGGTAGCTCTCCAGAGGGTCAATGCTAAGAGTACTAGTTCAGTGCCATTCATACAAGGCTGATGAAGTCAAGTAGATCACCGAAGTGGTGGTACCGCCAACGTGCAGCGTTCTCTACCGGTTAATTCTCCGCGGTTTTTCGGGAACCCAATTTCATAACAAGGACACATAATAATAAACAATAACACTAATTATAAGATGTTGATTTTTTTTTAAAAAATTTGAAAATTTTATTTGCACTTATTAATTTATAAGCACGAACTTTATGAACTGTTAAGGTGACTGATTAATTGTGTAAAAAATGGAAACTTGCGTTTTGATCCCACAGGAGTTTAGCCTGTGCGTGTCGGGTCAGAAACAAAATAATGGTGATCCTGAGGTGTCGGTTTGGTCCAATACGTCAATTGCTCAAGGCTCGCTTTGTTATCCGTTTCAGGGGACCATTCGAATCGACAAGTTGGAGGTTTATGGGCAACTGGAGGATGATGACGTAAGATTTTATATATTTTTTATTCTTTTATTACGAAATTCATACCTAGTCGTTTCTACCAAGAAAAGTTCTTAGTGAAAATATGTTTCTTAAGGAAACCTTGTATTACTTTTAGTAAACAATGTTATACCTAATATAACATGAGAATAAATTCATCGTAAGTATCAGTAAACTAATTTCCTATTAAATAAAACATTATTACCAACTAACAGTGAATGTTTTCTAAAAAGTTTCTTTATCATTTTGTTAAAAAATAGATACTAATAATTTTAATAGGTCATATCCTAAAAATCTGCTCATGGGGCAAAATGGGGTACTAATAGGGTTAAATGAGGTCCCCATTTGACCGGTCAATTGACCAATAAAAGTACAATGATTAACAAATTTTAACAAAATAGCGCACATAGATTTATATTGATTTTAAATCGCATAAATCATACCATCAATACGAAAAAAATATTATGGTACTCATTTACTTCAAGAGGATAATGGTATATATTGTCCTGATTGTCCAATTTTACAAATTTGACATATTTTGACCGAATGTGACCGTTCAGCTAATATTCAATTGATCATCCCCAACCGTAAGATTTTTTTGGTTTAAGTTTGGTACCCCGTTATGCCCACCCGATTGACATAATGGGGTATTTTGTATTATTTTGTTTTTTTTTAATTTAACAAAAACCTCTTTTTAACTTCAAATTATGTTAATAAATAGTTAGTTCTATACAGTGCCTTATTTTTAGCTATTTAGGGTCCATCTCACCGACTTTTTTTGTCGTTACTTAGCTTAAAGCGTTTCTTAATATAATCATAATATGACGTAATAAGGAACACTTAAAGCTAAGTAACGATAAAAAAAGTCGGTGTGATGGGCTACTAAAGTCACAGATTTTTTTTTAATCCCACTTTGTTTCTCCCAACTTTCTCCTATCTATCATAATTTAATTTTTATTGGGATATCGCCGAAAATGTGTTATTTGGGTGTATTTTCACCTATTTTAGCAATATCGTCGTGATATCTGTGTGTGTCTGTCCGTAACACGATAGCTCCTAAACCGATTTGCATAAAATTTCCAGGTAAAATAGTGTTCAACACTCTAACGAGCTGATTAGATTTTGGTCAAAATCCATAAATGCTAATTACTGTAGTATGCTCAATAATTTGTGTTATAATCAAAAACTTAATCCTGTAATCCTGTAATTTTCCAATAGCAGGCGGTAAAAACCGATGAAGCTATTGTTTAGTTGTGTTTAGAGTTTTTGTTTATTTTTAAGCACTATAATGAACCATTCTCATTGCACTTTGTTTTAACTCTTTGTCCAATCGGTTTTTAAATGAGTTTACACTTTTTGCTGTGACTGTATTTTCTTAACAAACAACGCGATTAATAAAAAAATTCTTTCTTGGTAGCTTAGCAGCTTTTTCTTTCTCAAGTTTTTTTGAGTGCCCTCTGAGTTGATGGTTTTGATTTTGATGAAATATTTCTATAATATTGCAATTGTAGTAACCACTTGTAATCTTATATGTTTCGATTAAATCTCCCCTATACCTTCTTTCTTTTAAGGTTGTTAGTTTGAATCTTGTCAACCTCTCAGGGTAAGATAAGTAGTGTAGCTCGTGTGGTATTTTCGTGAATCGTCTCTGAATCCTTTCGAGAATTTCTATATTTTTGATGTAGTAGGGATTTCACACTGTAAAAGCATACTCCAGCTTTGGTCTAATGTAGCTTCTGTACAATTTGTCTATCTTTTTAATTGATTTGTCTTGAAAAGCATGTTTAATAAGATAAACAAATGAGTTGGCTTTCTTGGCTATATTTAAAAATGTGATCATTTTGTTTTGTGACTGTTGTTAGTTTTACATTATTAAGTACATAATCGTACTTCGTAGGAACTTTAGTTTCTGAAATATTTACGAACAACTATTTTTAAGGCTGATATATCATGGTTTCACTTAAAATATACGAATAGCTAGGAAGGTATCAGATCTGTCATGCATGGATCAATTTATTTTTATTTAGGTAGGGTATATTAAGAAAGCCTCAAAAAGCGATTTTTTTTATTTATTGATAACTTTGGGAAATGTATTAAACTTTTTTCGCACAAACCATTTAAAAAATTTTCAAATTTATGCAGATTGTTCTAACTATAAAAATAATTTCAACTTCAATTGCATAAAACTAATTTATCAATTAATTATTAATTGTTCACATTATTTTGATGATTTCCAGAAAAATCCTCTCACTTTTTAATAATGTTTTTTTCCTCATCATGCATATTTAAAACAATAATATTTTCACATCTAGATGAATAGAGTGTGAAACAATAAATAATTCATAAAAGTTTTTTGCGTATTTGTCTTATGTTTAACAATCTAGTTAATAATAAAGTGCATTTGAAAAAAAACTTACACGGTATTAGCATCATGATCTTGAATATTTATCAAATTTAAATATTTAACAAACTACCTATAGGTAGTTCTAATATCAGAATATATAAAATTCCTATTGCAAAGTAATTTGTTTCAATGATTTAATAACGAGATCTACCTGTGCGAATATTGCATGCATTTCCATAACTCAGGAGCTGATCTGTCAATGTTATTAAAATACAAAAATGTCGGTATTTAAATAATGATTTTTGTCATATCTATTCATAGTCAGCGATGGTTTTTTTTCCTATTATTGCGACCTTGTTTGAAAATGGCAAAAGTCTTGAATTTTCTAAAAAATATATATTTGAAACAAGTATATACCGCGTGGCCAGCATTCTATCTAGGGGTAGGAGTTTTGTATGGCCATAAGGATTGCATGAAAGAACAGACCAACGTTGCCAGTTTAGCCAAAATATCCGTAAAATCCGCTACTTGATTCTTGATTCGCGAAAGGTCAACTTCTCAGTTTTATGTAAGTGCATTTATCAAACGCGGTGATAAACAACCAGAATAATACCTTAAAATTCTGTTTGTGTCTAAATATTCACTTACTTTTACAAACAAACAGAATTTTAAAGTGTTATTCTTGTTATTGATTTTCGTTTCACATTCACTAAAGTCAATTTTTTTACACCACAGTTTACCAATCTATTGGTAAGGTAACTATTATTTAATTTTAGGTTTTTTTAAATGCATTTTTAGTCTAACCCTAACAAGAATAATGGTAGACCACAATGAACGCATCGTGGTTATAGGACGCAAGAGGGTGGTCGAGACCTTAGGGGGGCGGCAGAGGTGGTATTGAGCCTCAAAAGTAGTTCCACGGAGCTCATTTAGTACTTTTTCAAGACAAATATCATAAATATGAGTAGTAATGCGTTATTTTCAGAAGATATTGAAGAAATGTTACTTTAAATGCTCGCAGGCGACATGCGCCACAAGCAAAAATATTTTAAATACAAAAGGAACGTTTTTAAACAAGACAAGTTGATAGTAAAGTTTATTGTTTTAAGGTAAAATTGGTTAAATAATACTTTTAATTAACCCTTTTTTTTAACCAAGATCTAATGCCGACATAAAACTTGTGTATCATATTGGGTTAAAAACGTTTGAGGTGTTCTTGAGTTATCGTGTGTTGAGATAGAGAATTTATTTTATTATTCGATCTTAGTGTTTAAGGAACTAAATTACTTAAATTTAATAAAATTTTAAAAATAAAATGTTCACGTTTTTAATAGTCCACTTCTTGTATGTGGTTATGGAGAGTTCAAGTAATAGAAATTTGAGTTAAAGAGGTAAATACTTATAAAAAGTGCACTTAAAAGGTTTGAGTTATAGAGGGTTCGAGTTATAGAGGTTCGAGTAAGAGAAGTTCGACTGTATTTATATCAGATATGAGGAAATCGTTAACTTAAGACAATCGAGATTATCTTAATTAGACAGTGACTTAAATCAATTAAATATACGTTAAATACAATATATATTTGTTTTGGCAAAATTGATGTTTTTTATTGTTATTCCTGGTTACAGGTTCCGTCTGAAAATACTTGTTATGTCAAAAAACAAGGATCTTAACAAATTAATTTGATGAATAAAATTATTTTCTTTTTTGCAAAATGTTTTTTTACATAACATTTGTCGCACACCTTATATAAAAAAATTTAAACAGTCAAAATACGCGCAGAGTTTTTTGCAACAACAATAAATTAACACTTTTGCTCTATCATAAATAATGACAAAAGCCAAACGCATTGAAAGAAACCTGTACATTTCTCTTATTACCTCCGCAAAAGAATAAATATAGCCTGCGTGTCAGCCTGTCGTGATCTCATTCTCCACCTCCTTCGATCCTGACAACCATCTTCTATCAGGATTTTTTGACTCATTGATCTTTGGATTGACTGTTGCCATTCTAGTTTAGGAGGCCCTTTTTTCCGCGCCCTATTGGTTGCCATTCTAGGACCTGGTTTGGTAATCTTTCGTCGTTCATCCGTTGTACATGGCCGTACCATATCAGTTGTCTTTTAGTCATCCGTTATGCTTCCCTCGATTTCCATTCTTTCTTTTATGATCTCATTTCTTATGTGATCTGTTCTAGATATTCTCATTGATCTTCTTATTGCATCCATTTCGACAGTTTCCATTTCAAATCTCTATTCCATACAACATCGTGGTTTTTACCATCTCGTGACTCCCAAGAAGAAAAAAACTCTTAAATTTTGTTTTTAAATTTATATTTTTGTTGAACAAATGTATTGCTTTTTCGCGGTAATTTATTGTTCCGAGAGCCGATGTCGGTTATAATGGGATTTTAAGTGTGCTTTATTTGAGAATCACGAAAGGCCGCTTAGCGGGAGTCAGGTGCTGTTTAAAAAATGATTAGTTGTTATTGAAGTACTTGTAATCACTCCGGAATGTTTATTAGAAAAATATTCGTGCGCGGGCCACTGCATGAACAATTGATTCTTAAAGAAGTCTTCTTTATTAATCAGGACATTTTAGACCAGTAAAATTACCTCTAAATAACGATTTTTGTGGCTTCTGATTATTCGCACTGATAGACTTCAAAATGGATAGCTAAAGCTGGGTTTATACAGAACCGTAGAATAAAATAAGCCATAGCATGATGTAACGTAAAATTACAAAAGGAAAATGGCTGTTTACAAAAAATATAACATGACATAAGATAAAAGCTTGTGCAATCATAGTTTGACTTTTGTGTACGCAATTTTGAGACTTTCAGCTGAATTAATTCAAAGAGCTTTTCAGCCATGTATAATAAGTCTATCTTTGATTGTTTGTTGTCATACCAACGTAACTATCTGTCAAACCTTTGTCAT
Source organism: Aspidapion aeneum (assembly GCA_963576565.1). NCBI lineage: Eukaryota > Metazoa > Arthropoda > Insecta > Coleoptera > Brentidae > Aspidapion > Aspidapion aeneum. The sequence continues at coordinate 114,296,067 of OY755042.1, forward strand.
TTATTTGATCAAGGCCAACACAAAAATAGAGGCCACGACCCTGAAAAAATCAGCTGTTCTCCCGGGGCTGAATTTTACATTGGGTCTTATGGGAGGTCAGACGTTTTTTTATGATATTTTCAAAATGGCACTACAGATTTCCGCAAAATTTCAGTGAAATATTCTCAGACAGCATCCCGATATTCCACTAAAGGTTTGTAAGGAAGCAACATGATTAAAAGGTTAAAATCTTCAAGATTTAGCATTCCTTATTTTGAATTCAAATTACCCGCCATGTACCACATGCCAACTGTTATATTTGACATGTATTTGACATTGTCATATGTGATTGTCACATTCGCTTCTGTTTTAAACTTAATTTTTGTGTGAGCTAATGAAGCGGCTATGAAAAATTAGGGCTTACTATACATTTAAAAAAAATTGTTCTGCCAGAATAAAGTAAAAACAATCTCAAAAACGGCTTTATTTAACAAAAAATCAAATATCTATGAACCGTCATTCCAACTTCAAAATTTTAAAGACAATCAGCTGTGTCGTAACGTGACCATCAAAAAAAAATCAGCCCCGAATGTGACGTCAACAAAGTGGAGGATCGTGGCCCGTCCATTTTGATAGCCCTGATTTGATCTGTTAGAGTTTCAAAGTTTCTAAATTACTTAAGATTTTTTTTGAGTCACATTATCAATCAAATTTAACATATGGTTTCCAAATTGGGAGAAAGTAAGCTGGAAGAGCTCGAGATATGTACTTTCAGAGATATCCAAAAAGACGACAACCAGGTTTGTCAGTCTTTAGAATACTTAAAAATAATTGAATTGAATATGGTTCCTTTAAAAAACAAAATTGTAATCGACAACATGATTAAAATATGGTAGCTGTGGTTTTACAAAGTATCGTTGACAATCGTCGCATCTCCCTTCGTGAACTGGAAAGTAATGTTGTAGTAACCAAATCAACTGCACAAAGAATTCTTAAAAATTTAAGTATCATCCATATGCAACACATATTAGACAAGCACTTTGAGATGGTGACTTAGAAAGAAGAACCTTGTTTTGCAATTGGTTCATACAAAAATCGTAAGAAAACCCTCAATTTCCGCTTAAGGTTCTGTGGTCCGATGAAAGCAGGTTTACAAACTGCGAGGTGTTTAGCAGACATAACTACGTGTACTGGACCGATGAAAAAGATCAAAACCATCCAAAGTCAACAAAAAAGTAGGGTTATGGTGACAAATTATAAACGTCGCGGTCATGCGCGTAATGTGAAGACATAACATAAAAAGATAAAAGTTGGGCATCTTTTTATGTCTCACGCTATGTCATGTTATGTCATGCCATGTTATTTTTCTGTATAAATACCAACGTGATTTGGCCTAAGCTCAACTCTGTTATGTTATAGCTTAACGCTTGTTATAACAAATCACTGTATTGTTTGACGTTGTGGATTCTATTTTGGTGGCAACATTGATTTTAGTGTTACCACCCTTATAATACACTTACTTAAGATTGAGTGAGAAATTAGTGATCTTTCATCTATGGCTGGTAAAATTTGGCACACATAAATTCGTAAAAATTACAGTTACAAAAACGAAAATTTGAACTTCAGAAAATACGAGATCGGTCAGCTGATTTAAACAGAACACGGTAGAGCCCAGCGGTAGCTTGGGTGCGGAAAAGATTTTGTGATTTCTATTGTTTTTCATGCCACTAGAACATTCTAAAATTATTCATAACTCAAACTTCCGGAAATACCTATACCTAAGTATTACCTATTTTATTCTTATTTTAATTATTAGAAACAAAACAATTTTTTAAGAATTGATTTTCAAGAATAATTATTACTTTGGTATGCATAGAAATATTTATTTTACGAAGAAAATATGGATAATGGATATATTTTAGCTCGTGTTCTGATTTGTTTGTAAATATGTAATATAAATATGTATCTGTATTGTCACAAGAATATTGTTTATGCAGCTATGTGCTGTTGAAAATATTGTCTTGAAAAATTTATTCAGAATTAATATGTTTTTTCAATCTTTTACCACGTTTATTCCAGTTTTTAATTGTTTGTTTTAATTGTTGTTGGAATACCAGTGATTTTAAAGGAGCAGTCGGTGCGCTATTATTTAAATTAAACACAGGGGGCGTTTTCAGTATTTAGCCAATTAGTAGGCATTTTTTATTATTAACGTAACTTTTATAAGGTCAGCAATAAATTAATATTGCTGAATAATTTTTCGATCTTTGTTTTTATTTTCAACAAAAAATTTTAAAAATTTTAGAGAAAAGTGGTTAAAATATTTAAAAAAAAAACGCAAAAATTAAATAATAAAAATTGCAGTTTGTACTTGTTTTAACGTTTTACGACGGTTATCTTTTATATTTTGCATATACAGCTGGAATAGGCCAGTAAATAACTTTTCAAGACTTTATTGTTTCTTGAAGTATTCTCAACAAAAATTAATGCACTTTTCCATGGGCCTAGTCAGGGTGGGGCAGGGTGACACTTGCCCCACTCTGACTTGTCACCTGCTTCATCTTGGCTTTAGCTCATTTAGTAAGACGTTTTATCAAGGTTTATTCGCAATCCTCGCAAGTTAATATTAAATTAAGTTTAGGTTATTTGATTGTACATTTTTTTGCTTTTTTGCCCTATCCTGAGCGAGACCCTGACTACGCCCATGCACTTTTGCATGAGCTTAAAACAGTCCTGTCAAAGCTGTAATTCTACTGGTTTGTTGGTACTGTCAAAATTGCATTCTTGAAGGCGTAGACTGCTTCCTCTGACGACTGAAATCTTTGACCACGCAGTCTATTCTTGATTTTCGTAAAAGTATGGAAATCGTTGGAACTCTATGGAGGATGGTCCAACAATTCGACGTTGTGTTGGGTTAAAAATTCAATGGTTTTTTGTGCTTTATACGAACATGCATTGTCTTGGTGAATGGTGACGTACCAATCGGCAGTAAGAGTCCTTTGATCTTCCAGAGAAATTGTTGCTACATGACCTGCTTTTGAGACATATGTCACCACCATCTTTTTGGATACACTTCGAGAACGGATGACTCTTGTTGGCTTTTCTTCATCTTGGAACACCCAGACAGACGACTGACGTTTATTTTCGGGTTCATATGAGTAAATCTACGATTCATCAACACTGATAATGCTGTACACGTTTTTCGAGTTTTCTGCCTCAAAGCGGTCTAGAATTTTCTGACACCAATTGACCCTAGCTTCTTTCTGTTCTTCGGTTAACAGATGCGGTATCCAGCGGGAAACTAATTTTCTTACCCTTAATAATTCTTCATGCAAAATTTTTTGAATTGAGGTCTTTGAAATCCCCAATGAAGCTTCAATCTCGCGATATGTCACATGTCGATCTTTCGTGATGAGCATGCGCACAGCATCGCTGGTGCACCTGGCCTTGGATCGTGGCTAAGACTAATCCGTCCACGCTTGAATTCTTCATACCAACGAGAAACTGTCGACTGATGTGGTGCTTCATTACCGAAAACCGAAATCAACTGGGCAAGGCATTCTTGTTGAGATAATTTCCTTCGAATGTTTAAAAAAATTGTAGCCCAAAAATATTCTGGGTTTATTCCATTTTTCGACTGATTTGTTAACTTAGAAAATTCACTCTATTTATGAAACTATAGCTGCGTTCGGTATTTACGTCGGATTAATCTTTTTGATCGAAATCGTTCGTTAATTTCATTTAGATCTAGGGGAGGTAGATCTGAATCGTTCGGTAATTCTGCTCAGACTAGTCGGATGTAAATCTGGTTGCTCCGTACATTTTGATCGACGAAACAGATTAATCTGAGATTATGACGTATGTTTTGTATTTGTTTTGTTTACAAAAATAATTTTTTTATGTAAAAAGATTGAAATGGAATTATTTGATGTTGAAGACAACAAATTATATAAATTTCCGACATCACAGGAAAATTTTGTCAAAATTATAACTGGGCGTGAGTTGCAATATGTACATAATATATTTGGGTATATTTAAGGTTATAACCATTTATAAAAATTTAATCGATTTGATCTGGATCGTTCGTTAATTCCAATTTGCTTAGACTAATCTGTAATCACGTGACCAAAAATCCGTCACGTCTGAGCAAGGCCAACACAAAAATAGAGGCCACGACCCTGAAAAAATCAGCTGTTCTCCGGGGGCTGAATTTTACATTGGGTCTTATGGGAGGTCAGGCGTTTTTTTTATGATATTTTCAAAATGGCACTACAGATTTCCGCGAAATTTCAGTGAAATATTCTCAGACACCATCCCGATATTCCACCAAAGTTTTGTAAGGAATCAACATGACTAAAAGGTTAAAATCTTCAAGATTTAGCCTTCTTTATTTTGAATTCAAATTACCCGCCATGAACCACATGCCAACTGTTATATTTGACATGTATTTGACTGTCATCTCTGATTGTCACATTCGCTTCTGCTTTAAACTTAATTTTTGTGTGAGCTAATGAAGCGGCTATGAAAAATTAAGGATTACTATAGATTAAAAAAAAATTCTTCTAAAAGAATATAGTAAAAGCAATCTCAAAACCGGGTTTATTTAAAAAAAAATCAAATATTCATGAACCGTCATTCTAACTTCAATATTTTAATGACAATCAGCTGTATAGTAACGTGGCCATCAAAAAAAAATTAGCCCCGGATGTGACGTCAACAAAGTGGAGGATCGTGGCCCGTCCGTTTTGATAGCCCTGGTCTGAGATGCAAATACCGAACGCAGCTTGTAAATACGTTTTGAATTCAGGTTAGGTAAAGTTTTAATAGGGCTATCAAAATGGACGGGCCACGATCCTCCACTTTGTTGACGTCACATCCGGGGCTGATTTTTTTTTTGATGGTCACGTTACGACACAGCTGATTGTCTTTAAAATATTGAAGTTGGAATGACGGTTCATGGATATTTGATTTTTTTTTAAATAAAGCCGTTTTTAAGATTGTTTTTACTTTATTCTGGCAGAATAATTTTTTTTAAATGTATAGTAAGCCCTAATTTTTCATAGCCGCTTCATTAGCTCACACAAAAATTAAGTTTAAAGCAGAAGCGAATGTGACAATCACATATGACAAAGTCAAATACATGTCAAATATATCAGTTGGCATGTGGTACATGGCGGGTAATTTGAATTCAAAATAAGGAATGCTAAATCTTGAAGATTTTAACCTTTTAATCATGTTGCTTCCTTACAAACCTTTGGTGGAATATCGGGATGGTGTCTGAGAATATTTCACTGAAATTTTGCGGAAATCTGTAGTGCCATTTTGAAAACATCATAAAAAAACGTCTGACCTTCCATAAGACCCAATGTAAAATTCAGCCCCGGGAGAACAGCTGATTTTTTCAGGGTCGTGGCCTCTATTTTTGTGTTGGCCTTGGTTTTAATAACTACATTAGATCAGTGTCGTCCTCTATGTTCCTATATGCAAAATATAAACGACAGTCCTCGTATTTGCGAAGCTTCTAGATCTAATAGGCTTCGTCTGTTTTTTTGACCAAGAATCGTAACAAAACTGTATTTTAAATTCTTTAAAGATTTACTACTTATAGAAATATGTATGTGCACTGTACTATACTTTCAAGGCATACCTATACAATAAAAATAAGAACTACTGAAGCAAGGTGAATGTCATGCAATGTCTATCAACTTCTTTCATATCAGATGATTTTGTTTTATTTCACGGAAATTCAAACATTCTACTTCCGAGCGCTTAACGTCAGTGAGGTGAGTTACACGAATACACGATCAACAATGCATGCGGAAAGAAACAATATCGAAATTTTTTACAATTTTTAGCACGAAAAATATGTTTTTCCACACGCTGTTGCAAAAAATGTTCAGTGCCGATATGTCAAAATTTTAAAATCCTGTCTAGATTTGAAGTTTTTGATTATTATATTGCTCATGCCTTTGCTCAAGCAATGCCTTGGTTGCTATAGTGTAATTGTAGGATTTTAAATAAAAATGTTAAAAAACTAATATTTTTTTGGAAGTGGTTTAATGTGGTTTGAACGTTGTTTGGTTTACTTTTCTTATAATTTAAATTTTTTGATGTTTTCCACGCGCTTGTAGAAAAAAAAATCTTCCTTATACATACTTGCAGAAACCTATTTTTCTGCGCTTAAATGCTTGACAGAACTCGCAACGCGTTGTTCTGTCGTCATTTGCTTGCGAAAAAATCAATTTTTTCTACTTGTCACTCAGTCACTACTCTATTTCGCTTTTGTCTAGAAATATGATTTTTTTAAGCAAAGGAGCAATGCGATTTTGAAGAAAGTATAATTTTTGTAGGAATTAATAAAATATTATCATAAAAAAAACATTTCATGTAAAAAAAGCCAAGTACGCGAAAGTGTATTCCTTAAAAAGAATTGAAATAAACGTAAAGCCAAGTTCTCCAATACAAATTTCAAAATGAAAGGTTCTTACTAGTTTAGAAATGTTTTTTTAAACTTTGGGCCAAAACTGTAGCTGAACACTTTTTTCTATTTCTTTAAGGCATAATATTTTCTGGTGAAACAAGCTCAAAAGACTAACTTTACAAAGTGGGGCAGAATGGGACCTGCCCATATTGCCCCCTACTTGACATGCCCATCTGGCCCAAGCGCGGATTTGAGGGGGGGGGTAACGGGGTAATTACCCCCCCCCCCTAAAAAAATATGCACTTTTTCTTAATAAAATTATGGAAAACCGGAGAATTACCCCCCCCCCCCCCCTAGAAAAAATATATATTTTAAAAAATAATTCTTCGACTATTGCTCCCCCCTAGATTTTGACCCAGATCCGCGCTTGATCTGGCCCCACCAACATATTTTTTAGTTTTTATTTTATACGTATATTATTTACATAACGCAAAAATAGAGTTTTAATCTAAAAAACTATTAATTTAGACTTACCTTAAGCGATTAAACGAACACCAGAAAATTTATTTTGTAAAACGTTCACATGACAGAAGTTACAAATGAGCCAAATTTTTTTAGTTCCATCGCGAAAGTTAAATTTTTCGATCTTAAACATTTACTACTGTGGTGCCTATTTGAGAATCTTTACCAAACTATCAGAAATAATGTCAATGATGCTAATGAACAGACTTATGTAGTTATTTGTTTTCTAGTGATCATAGATAAGGAGTAGTAGACAGGTGCCCATCTTGCCCCGCTCTCCCCTACCCACACAATAAGAGACGTCACGACGATATTGCTAAAATAGGTCAAAATACACCCAAATAATTCATTTTCGGCTTTATAACAAAAAAAAAATTTCTCGAAAATAATACCTTATTTACCCATTGCTGCGCAGGGTGTATGAAGGTAAAAATTAAACAAAGTGCTTAGCTAAATGAGCTTTAAACATTTCTGGACCTATGTAGAAAAATTTGAACACCTAACCACACCCAAATGGAGCAGCAAAGACCATTACAAAATGAGAACAAGCAAAAACAGAATAAGAAAGAGCCGACTCGGATCGTAGCAGGCAACAGCAGCTTCAGGAAGGAATATCACCTTGGGGGACGCAAAGATGCTTCTAGAGATACTCAACACAATTTAGATTAGGCCTACGATCCACATCATGAGGCCAGAAAACAAAACAGAAACCTCCCAAAAAAATTTTACTTTCCTAGTCCACATAGCAATGGCTAGAGAGGGTATTGCTTTCGACGAAAATTTTTTTTTGAGATTACGACGAAAATGTGTTATTTGGGTATACAGGGTGTCCCAGATAAAAAACTACATGACGATTTCGGAAACGATAAGAGATACGAGTTTGTTTAAATGAGAAAAAAGTTGTGCTGTTCTAAGCCCAATGAGGTGCTGTATCAATATTAAAGATATCTACAGGGGTTACTAAAATATCGACCAAAACTCAAAATTTTGTTTTTTGAAAAATTAAAATATCGCCGCCATCTTGCAAACAAATCTAATAAAATTTGGTAGTTTTGTATAAGCAACTACGGCCAATTGAATGACGTTAACAATTTTTTTCTAGGCCTTCTAGTTTTTTTTCATAGCCAACTTTGTTATTTCTTATGACCGCAATATTGAATTTATACGTCAATAAATAGAGCATTAATAGCACAAAGTAATACATAAAACTATATACTTTGTGTTAAGCCTTTCTTGAAAGGCTTAAGACAGGGATGTTGTATCTCTCCAACTCTTTTTAAAATATATATCGCAGTAGCTCTAAAAAACTGGAAACGCAAAGTACACGGCATGGGAATACAACTTAACGACCGATTTACCATATACACACTACAGTTTGCTGACGACCAAGTAATTGTAGCTAATGATAAAGAAGACATGGAGTATATGATGAGAAAGTTAACGGAAGAATACCGAAAGTGGGGGTTAACAGTGAACGTGGACAAGACACAGTACTTATGTATTGGAAACGAATTGGAATTAGAACTAGAAAATGGACAAACAATATCTCCATGTAATGAGTATGTATACTTGGGTGTCACATTTGATAAGACGGGAACAGACTGTAAAGACCTGGAAAAAAGAATAGTAAAAGCAAAAAAGGTTATTGGTTGTCTTAACAGTATTTTATGGAGCAGAGAGATAAAAAAGAATGTAAAATTTAACATATGTGAAACAATGGTGAAAAGCACGCTGTTGTATGGAATAGAGACTTGGCGCGTAACAGAAAAATACAAAGCAAAAATGGAAAGTGTCGAAATGGATGCAATAAGAAGATCAATGAGAATATCTAGAACAGATCATATAAGAAATGAGATCATAAAAGAAAGAATGGGAATCGAGGGAAGCATAACGGATGACATCACTAAAAGGCAACTGATATGGTACGGCCATGTACAACGGATGACCGACGAAAGATTACCAAAGCAGGTCCTAGAAAGGCAACCAATAGGGCGCAGAAAAAGAGGGCGTCCTAAACTGGAATGGCAACAGTCAATCCAAAAATCAATGAGTCAAAAAAACCTGACGGAAGATGACTGTCAGGATCGAAGGAGGTGGAGAATAGGCGTCGGACAACGTAGAAAAACGTTCTAAACCGACATAGTAGTAGTACTTTGTGTTAATAGAGCTTTTCATGCATTCATCGATGCAGGATTTGCATGAATAACAACGGTGGAATTTTGGAACATTTGCTCATTTAATTCAATACTTTGTTATCGGTTTTTAGTTTTATTTTAAATTAAGTAATAAATGTTACCTTTTGTTTCAGAAATAAAAGATATATTTTAAGAAATTCTATTATTTCTTAGCCAAAAAAAAATTAAAAAATAAGGGCCTTAAAAATTTGCATATAAATCAAATAAATGGAAAAGTTTTGAAAGGTAGTTACGTAGGTATGACAACAAACACAACTACGGCATTTGTTTCATTGCCCACTAAGTGAAAAACTATTTTTTTAATAAATTCACATTTTCCGTCATCCAAAGATAGGCTTATTATACACGGTTAAAAAGCTCCTTCTACGTTCTATTTATTGAAGTATAAATTCAATATGGCGGTCATACGAAATAACAAAGTTGGCTATGGTTTCAAAAAAACTAGAAGGCCTAGAACAAAATTATATAACGTCATTCAATTGGCCGTAGTTGCTTATACAAAACTACCAAATTTCATTAAATTTGTTCGCAAGATGGCGGCGATATTTTAATTTTTCAAAAAACACAATTTTTAGTTTTTGCACGATATTTTAAAAGATATTTTTAATTTTGATACAGCATCTGATTGAGCTTAGAATAGCGCAACTTTTTTCTCATTTAAACAAACTCGTATCTCCTACCGTTTCCGAAATCCGCATTGCTTTTATTTGGGACACCCTGTATATTGACCTAATTTAGCAATATCGTCGTGATGTCTGTGTTTTTTATTCTTCTTGAAAAATTAGGAAAAAATAACACAAAACTACCATAAAAAAACTAAAATAAAAAAAATATGATTTCCCGCCCTTTCTAGTTCAGAAAATTCTACTTTGCAGCACTAGTGTGGAAAATATTTTGTTTTTTCATCGCTTAGGCTATCCAAATTCCAAAAAACTTGCGCATAATACCGTCTTTTATTTTTCCGGGCGGTACGAGAGACTAGCAAGTTTTCTTAAACGTTAAATCTGTAGCAGTGTGTTCAGCCAGTGTTGGCCCCGGGGCTCCAATGGGCTACCGACCCATACTTACACGCACAACTCATCAACTTTAAAATGGCCTGATGGTTTACATAATTACAAGCACGGAAAAAAAAATGATTGAATCCCTCAAGCAACTTTGAATGCACTAAGACAGAGTCCAGGGCACCTAATTGTCTACAGCTTTTATGTAAGTACAGACGGTCTTACCAGTCATGTCGTAAAAATATTCTGAGATCTGATGCGTATTTTTCTGTTATGCGTCAAGTCTCTATTCCATACAATAGCGTGCTTTTCACCATTGTTTCATATATGTTAAATTTTACATTCTTTTTTATCTCTCTGCTCCATAAAATACTGTTAAGACAATAACTTTTTTTGCTTTTACTATTATTTTTTTCAGTTCTTTACAGTCTGTTGCTGTCTTATCAAATGGGACACCCAAGTATACATACTCATTGCATGGAGATATTGTTTGTCCATTGTCTAGCTCTAACTCACTTGATTCGTTTCCAATACATAAATACTGTGTCTTGTCCACGTTCACTGTTAACCCCTACTTTTGCTATTCTTCCGTTAACTTTCTCATCATATGTCTTCTTTGTCATTAGCTACAATTAGTTGGTCTTCAGCAAACTGTAGTGTGTATATGATAAAATAAATAAAAAGTGTTGGAGAGATACAACATCCCTGTCTTAAACCTTTCGTTACCAGGAATTCATTTAAAAGTCGATTTCCAATTTTAATTTTAGATTTTGGACCCTTTGTACAGTTCTTTGGTCGTTTTTATACATGTATGATTGATATTAGTTTGTTCTAACACTGTCCATAATTTTTCTACTGGAACGGTATCATATGCTTTTTGTAGGTCTACAAAGGTAACATAAGTCTATATTTCTGGCGCTCCTTTTCTCAGTTACTTGTTTAAGACAAAAAGCATTATGACTACAAGATCTGCCTACACGAAACCCACTTTGCTCTTCTTCTTCTTGTTCATGAAAATCATTCTCTATTAGATCTCTAAGAATCCTGCCGTACATTCTACTTAGGGTACTGGTTACTGAAATTCCTCTGTAATTGTTGCAATCCAGCTTGTTTCCTTTTTTATGTATTGAGGATATGAATGCAATTTTCCAATCATTAGGTACTGGATATCCGTTTATGCATTGATTGATAATATATGAGAGATTTTCGAGTAGTTTCTCTGATCCATATTTGAGCATTTCAGCGTATATTCCCCCAGGTCCGCTAGCTTTTCCGGATTTAAGCTTTTTAATACTATTCTTTATCATTTCTTTTTTGATGATTACTTCCTCTCCATGTACTTCTATGTCTCTCCTCGGAAAGGCTGCCAGATATTCGAGTCTCGTGTCATGCAGCAGTCCCTTGTAGTATTCTGTCCATTATTCTGGTTTGACAATCTGGATGTTTACTTTTTCTTTTGTTGGGTTTTTTACTGTAGAAATGAATTTCCATACTTCAGAACTCTGCCTACCTCCTACGTGTATATTTATATCGTGGCATTTGCGCTCGATCATTTAATTTTTTTCTGTGCGTATCAAATTTCTTAGTTGTCTTCTGGTTTCTCTGTAGATTTCTAGGTCTATTTGCTCTTTAGTACTGAGCCATTTCAAGTATGTGCGTTTCTTCTCTTTTACCATTTCCTGTCTTTTCTCCGTCCACCACATCTTCCTGTTATTTCTATTATCTTGGTATCCAACAGCTTCGTTCCTTGCTTCCTATTATGTTTATATATATCTCTTCAAATGACTGTTCTGTTTATTAATTTTTCATCCAATCGGTTCTGATACAATCTTTGAGTACTTTCGCTTTCTAGACTTCTAGAGTTGTATTTTTGATTGTCTTCGATGTATTCTAGGTTTTCATTTTCTCTAATACTTTCGTGGTTATTTGTTTTTCTTAAAGGGAATAATATTTTTGCTTTTACCAGATGGTGGTCAGATCCACAGCTAATAGATTTAATATTTCTTGTTGGCTGAATCCAGGTATATCGATGAATATCCTTATGTTTCAAAAAACCATTATTTATTTTTAGGTTGTGAGTTTCACACAATTGCATCAGTCTTAAGCTATTATCATTTGTTACTTCCTCTCCAAATGGTCCTATCACTATTTTATTTCTATTTTTAACTGTTATTACTTAAGTTCTTTGCAGCAGTACCCGAGAATAGTGGCTATTCTCGGGCAGTACAGTAGATGAATGTGGTCGCATGGACGCGTGTATGTACACTTGAAAATTGAAATGGCTATTTAGTTTTAATGGGCAGGAATCAGCGTGTAAATTATCTCTGCATGAAGCAGGTAGGTGTGTGCGCAATTGTATTTCGGATAATGGCTTTCGGAGATCGACCGAAGCGCGAAGTGACTTTTGAATACTTCCACCTGTAAGTAGGTATTTGCTTCTTTGTTTATACATAATAGAACAGCATCTACTATAATCATATACACGCGTGAACGAAGAAATCAATTCAACGCACTGAAGAAGAAAGATATACAAATCATAATTTAATTAGTTATTAAAAACATTATGCTACAGTGGGCACAGAACAAGACATAGAGGCTTACACTAGATTGATGCAGGAATGAATGCCTAAGGCATGATAGAAAGAATCTATCCGCGACGTCACCACTTTAAATGAAAATCCAAAACTACACTCAAGTATCAAGTTTCAAAAGTTATATTAATGTCTTTATTGCCAACTCTTACTTTGCTAAAGCTAGGCAACGTTGATTTATTTGCAGCAAATGGTATAAAAACTGTTTTTTTTTCCAATTTTTTGTTAATTTTTCTGAGAAAAAAGTTTTAAAACTTATTTCTCTAGGTTTTCTAGTATCTGGTAGTATCTAATGTTTTTATTTTTGATGCTAGATTTTTACCGACTTGCGTAAAAAATGTATTAAAGCTTTCGGCCATTTTTATCTCTAACTCTTCAAAGTGTGTTCTGATTCATTCCTCGTAGGGGCACGGCAGCGTGGCGTTACAAAATCAAAACCAACAACCACATTAACACTCAATTATCACGGATAACCACCAAGACTAAACATTAAAACGCTTTCATGGTTTCATGGAGACCACCCCATAGATTTATGGTCGCTGTACCATGACCTTATAATATGGACAAGTCAACATACCGTGTAAAAAAAGATTGATTAAGTGAAGAGTGTGATATGTAGGCAATTTATCGCTACATATTGAAAAGTAATGACCTGATGGTCATCTGAGTCCATGGTGACCATATTAGGGTGATTTCGTTCAGTCATTGTTAACGTTTATTTCGTTAGTTGTGGTTAGAGACCTTGTATGTATGGCATATTTTAAAGAAATAGAGATGCGCCAAACAAATTTATTTAAGTTAAAATCACAGGAATATAGAGACTCATGTTGCCTTTGTAGACTTACAAAAAGCATATGATATCGTTCCAGTAGAAAAATTATGGACAGTGTTAGAGCAAACTAATATGAAAACATAAAAGGCGCAAAAGAACTATAAGCTTAAGACAGTAAAGTTTATCGACCGATGGATGCAATAAGATGAATACGCGCCAAAAACACCCTTTTGAGTTTCCTTAAATTATTATTATAGGTAAAGTGACATTCTTATAGGTGCCTCGAAGTTCTGAGGTTTTAGGGTTAGAGTTTTTGCGTTGCCTGCGAACAGATAATTCTATCAGTTAAAAGTCTCGTTGCTTAATTCCTGCAATTAGTAGTTCCTACATAGTTATAGTATCGTACTTTTTAGTTAAAAACCTATTGGGTTTCATTTCCCCGATGGACTATTATAATATTATAATTTTATAGTTCCTTGTGAAATGCAGTCCTTTCTTTTTTATTGGTCAAAAAGCCAAAATTGAAATCTCCACTTAATAGACTATCAGTAACGCATTTTGGACATGGTTGTTTTTTTCCCGTTGACACCAGCAACGAAAAAAACCATTCAGATCTACCACACAGAAGCAGAATGAGAACTGTATTCTGAAATTTAACCAAACCAAATCAAATCGACTTTGGCTGGATGTTTCTTCGATTACGATTAAGCATTGGCGTTTCCTTTCTTTATCAAAACAATAAAGATATCTAAATATTAGGGGGTTTTGGAACGCTTATTTGACAGTTCGTTATTGTTATAATTATTTCGGAGTGGACGTAGTAGCAAATTGGCATTTCTTTACCTTTATTAAACATTATCTATCTATTTCGCCTTCTTCAATGCGTCTTTAGACATAGGCCTCTCCCAATATCTTTCACTCTTCTCTGTCTGTCATCGTGTTTATCGATCTAGTTTCCCCGTGTTTCTTTAAATCGTCCGCCCATCTCATTTGGGGTCTTCCCCTACTTCATTTATTTTCCCAAGGTCTCCAGTTTACAATACATTTGTTTCATCGATCTTCTTTTTGTCGGATATTATGACCGGTAAATTTCCATTTTAATTTTGCTACTTTTCCTCTGACATCCCTTACTTTAGTTTTACATATAACATTGTCTTAACATTGAACTTTGGGCTTTTGTTACCTTATCCATGTTTGATTTTTTAAGTGTCCAGGTCTGGGATACATAGGTAAGTACAGGAAGGATACATTGGTTATACACTTTCGTATTAATGTACTGAGGATATTTTTTATTTTTTAATATATAGCTTAATTTACCGAATGTTACCGAGGCCAATCTTCAAAACTCGTTTCTAGATTTCAGCTGTTTGGTTTTCTTTTTTTAGTTTAATAATTTGTGATATCTTCATCTGTGTTTGTTATGAGTTTAGTTTTAGTGTAGTTCATACTTAAGCCTATATTTTTAGCTGCTGTATCCAGTTATTTCAGCATTTTTATCAGTTCTTCTTTCTTGTCTGTTATTAAGGCGATATCATCAGCATATCTTTGGTGGTTCAAGTATTGTCCGCTTACTTTGATGCCTATTTCTTCTCAATATAAGTTTTTTAAAACATCTTCTAGGGCCTGGTGAAATAGTTTAGGGGATATTGTGTCTGACACCTTTTTTTATGACGATTGGCTTGGTTTCGTCGTGGATTTTGATTGATGTTGTTGCTTCACTATATATTTTGGCTATTAATACTTTTACTGCCCAGTGGTCAATGCTATCAAAAGTTTTTTCGAAGTCTATAAACGCAGTATATAGTGGAATGTTGTATTCTTTAGCTTGTTCTATTAATAATTTCATGGTTAATAGGTGGTCAAGTTTACTGAAACCTTTTCTGTAGCCTGCTTGTTCCTTTAAATGATATCCTTCAAATTTTGTTGTTAGTCTATCTGTTGGTGTTTTTGTAAAAAGCTTATAAATTACATTAAGTAGTGTTATAGGTCGATTTTTTTTTAGGTCTGCTCTATCGCCTTTCTTGTGTAGAATAATGGTTATTGATTCTTTCCAGTTTAATGGGATTATTTTCAGGATAATATGGAGGGTATTAACTACAGCTTTACCTCCTAACTTGGGCATTAAATAAATTGAAGTCTGGTAATTAGGGAGACGTTTCTTTATTGATATTGTCCTTTGATACAGGACATATACAAAACTTATTCGTTAACTGTATCAAAGGACGATAACTTTACAAAAGACGAAAATATTAGATGATAAATGAGCGATAATCAGTAGCGGCACGTGGGCTGGGGGCGCAAATGGTTTAAGGGTGGGGGTTATTGATTTTTATATCCGTTTTTAACAATGCAAATCCAGTGCAAGAATTTCTATTTCTTTCTCTAGAAGATTCATGTTTACTTATTTTCTCAGGACGATGGTGTAAATCTTTCACACCCGTCGTGTCCAATTAGGGTCAATTCTTGATGCCACATTATAAAGCAACACAAACGGGAAACAGTACAACAGGTTGGTTAAATCACACCCACAAATCCAGTTATTTTTCTTATAGACTAACTTGAGTTAGGTTTAGATCCGGTAAGGGCCTACCTAGTTCTTTAATTTTGGTTTTATCTTTCAAAGAAAGACTGGAAAAATTGCTTTTAATAATATTGCTGACGCAATTTATTATCAAGATCGATAATAAAAAATTCGCGGTAAATTATAATACGACTAAAAAAGCAAAACAATATGAATAAGGTACAAAACTACCGTATTATTATGTTATATTAATCAGACTAGTCAATAAAATATTGACAAGCGGACCAAACCGCGATATTCTGTGGATTGGCTTCACTCCCACCCCGTTTCCATGGCTTGCGGCCCGAGTAAGCCGAGCGGCTACCGATTCATCGATTCGTAATTAATCGTGTCGGCAAGCGGTCAGAGCTAAGGTCACTATATCACGAAGTTCCTTCACTTCGTGATATAGTGACCTTAGTCAGAGCGAGTGTCGGAGCTGAACTTTAGTCAAGGTATACGTCGAGGCGAAGAGAAAAATATAAGCAAATAAAAAATATATTTTTGAATGAAGATTTTTTTTTGTAATTTTAGCGATAATGTTGCATATGTAGTTAATCGAAAAATGTCTTACATATTCTTAAAAGTAAAAAAAAAAATGCTTATTATGAATATTTTTGTTGAATATATATATCCTATATATAGATGGGTTTTAAAATATGATGATGCCTTTCAGCCTATATTTTATGCACGCCACTGCTTGTAATAAAGAGTAAAGAAGCAATGTGTGACGACGCTTTGGGAGGTACTTTTTACTCTTGATTGAATTTCTAAACCAAAAAATGTTTGTTTTAAATTTACCAGAAAAAGTTGTGGCATCGTGAAAATCTTTTCTCGAGATTGATTGATTCGAATAAAAAACAAATTGACTATAAAGATGTGACGTGAACTTTTTTTATTATTGTACCTAGTCATACATAATACCAATGGCAACGCGTGACTTTTTCTAAAGTGGTATCAAAACCAGATGTGGAAAACCCTATTTAGAAAAAGTTTATTTTAAACCTCCCATATACAGTCGAGCTTCGATAACTCGAACAACCATGTGTCATATAAAAATTTCGATTTATCAAATAAACAAAAATTTTTGCGGCCTTTACGTATTTTTTGGTGAATCAAAATTTACGTGTTTTTTTCGGGAAAAATTGGTATACTTGCAATAATTCTGATACAACCAAGTCTATATTAAAACCGTTCACCTCTAATACATGTAAATACGTAACTTTTGTTCTTATAGAAATAAAATTTCGGACTTCCATTGTCTTTATTTATTTTAAAAACAAGACGCTTCGGTTAGTAAGTATCTCTAACCGTTATCAAGTGTAAACTGATACATATAGATAGAGATACTTACTAACCGAAACGTCGTGTTTTTAAAATAAATAAAGACAATGGAAGTCCGAAATTTTATTTCTACACAATCATTGTCTACGAGTTTCAAACAAAGTTTTGTTCTTATAGATATGTATGAATCTACATATGGATGATTCTACCAAAAGTGGGCTATATGGATATCCTTTTTGGTCATTGCCTTTAAATAACATTACAGCACAGTAAATAATTTTGTTTTGTTAAATTTATGTAATTAATTAGGTGTAAGCTAAGAAACATTTATTTTCCCAAATTTTAAGAGTTATTGCATAAAAATGCCAGAGGAATGAGTACCAGAGAAATGAGTTTTTTAATGGTTTTCCAATTTAAATCAAAATCTATTTAGACTACTTAACTTAAGTTTTATATAAACAAAGTTCCTATACTTATAATTTTAAAACAATCAACAAAAAAATTATACTATTGATATCAGTCGAATATTTACTTACCAGAGGAATGATAATTGAAGCGTTTCTTTTTGATTTCTTCGAAGAAAACTAATTTTCTGCCGAAACTAAAAAGATCTATAACTTAAACCAAACTAAAGTTGACATTATCTGTCAAAACTTGTCATCCTCACAAGTAAATTAGATATCCAGGGCCGTCTCTTTCTCTAGAAATTAACCGGTGGTATTCGCAAATATTGTGTTATTAAAAATGGAGCACGTTTAAAATTGTAAAATTTTCCGGGAAGATGTAAATTCGGATTTTTAAAAATATGACTGCAAACTTAAGTTTTATCAATTTTTTGATAAATAGTTAAGACTTGGTTAAATATTATTTATTAGGATATTTTTTTCAATCTGAGTTTTTAATATTTGGTTTGGGACTACACCAGAGGAATAAGGTATTTGCTTTGTAATAAAAAAAATTATAAACTTGCAATTTTTTTTATACGTTAAACTCAAATGCTCCATAAAGAAAACATTTCGTTTTAAATCTTATAACTAAAATTATCCTTCATTTGCAGTCTGTGTTTGAAAAATATGCATTCCCACTCCACAGCACCATTTTTGTAGAATCATCCATATGTATTTATTTTACCGAAAAAAAGTCGGTTTTTGTGACATATTAACATACACACAACCCCTAAACGTATAGCAAATCGAAGATAAGTTGCACTGAATTGCGTCTTTAAAACATTTCAATGACAACAAACAAGTTGGAACGATTCGTAATTAGGGGATTCCCCCAGAAAATTTGACTTATCCAAGTTGGAGACCAAATTACATATATTTCTTACCCTTGACGTCATTGCCAACAGTTTGGTTCGACTTATCAAAGATTTTGAGTTCTCGAAGTTCGAGTTATCGAGGTTCATTGACTGTATGTTATTGCTTATTTTTGAAATTTTTTTAAAATTATTTAATTTAAAATAGGTCTTCCATTTTTAATTTAATCTTTTTTTTTTCTTTAAAATTATACAAGGAGAATGACTTTTCAATTAGTTCATAGATTACGCAGCGGACTAATCAATCCATCCTAACGACTAATAAGGAGTAACCAAAACAAGATTTTTTTTTAAATATTATTTTTTTTTTAATTTTAAAAATATTTAAATTCTTGTAAGTTCTAGTCGCAGTTAAGTACAAAATTGATAGGTATACCTATAATGTACGACATGCTTCAACTTTTAGTTTTGATGCCCAAAGCGCACTTACGAAATTATATCTACAGTTTTGTATTTTCATGAATCAGATTATTGGGTAATTTTGTACCCAACTGCGACTAGTAGTTACAAGTAAATTTAGCAGTTGGGTGTTTTCTTTATTATTTTTTTTTGTTTCCAACTTTTAGGTATAATTCTTATTTAGCCTTATAAAAAGCACTATTATTTTACAATTCATTTAGCCTTACCCAAAAAGTACGAGTAGATTTTCTACGGATCCAATCTCTAGCTGTTCTACTGGTTTTGCATAGCCGCTCTTAAGTTGCAAAAAAACGCAGGTAATCGCTGCATATACTATAATATCGTTTATCTATTTATCTATGGATGTTAATGAGTTTGGCGTCGATAAGAGCAGTAATTAACGCTATGAAAAAGCATTAAACTGTTAATTGAAAATAATAAAATACTTATAAACATAGTTAAGACACGGAACTAAAATTGATTTTCTTTTTTCTTCTCAATCTTCCTTAATTAAAAATAACGCTACTTTGCAAAAATTTTTTAAACAAAATTTGGATGATGATTTATTTAAAAGAATTAAAAACATTTTTGGATGTAAAAGTTTATATAAGATAAGAGAGTCAAGGCAAACGTAAGCCAGTTCGTTTTTTAATATTTGAAAATTTTTTATAATTTATAAAAGTTAAAAAAATTTTAAACTTTCATAATTTCAAACCTTTATTGAATTATAATAATTTTGAGAATTTTTTAAAAACTAAAAATTTTATTTTTTTTAGAATTTTGATATTTTTAAAGATATGACACATGACATAATGGAACACTGTTCGCGTCCTTAGAAAATCTACACGTACTTTTTCGGTGAAGCTAAATGAATTGTAAATGCATAGTGCTTTTTATAAGGCTGAATAAGAATTAAACCCGAGGGGTAAATATCTGCCCAAAATGTTGTACACCATAAATCCTTTTTGGCAATTAAATCCCTAGAAATCCTAATAAATCCCTAGAAATCCTGTTATATCACCAATAATTTTCTATAAATCCTGATAAGAACCCATTAACCCCTATAAATCCCAATAATTCCGAAGAAATCCCGATAAATCCCCATAAATCTAAATAAATCCCCGTAAATCCTATATAGTTTTACTTATGTAGCTTGTTTTTAATTTAAAATTGGAAAATGACCTGACGGCTTCGATGCGAGCGAAGCAGGGGCAAATAATAAGGTGCATTCAAAGATTTTAATACTATAATATGGTTTATCTATTTATCTATGGATGTTAATGAGTTTGGCGTCGATAAGAGAAGTAATTAACGCTATGAAAAAGCATTAAACTGTTAAGTGAAAATAATAAAATACTTATAAACATAGTTAAGACACGGAACTAAAATTGATTTTCTTTTTTCTTCTCAATCTTCCTTAATTAAAAATAACGCCACTTTGTCTCATAAACTTGCGGCTTTAACATTTTTTTAAACAAAATTTGGGCAATCATTAATTATTAAAAATAATTAAAAAAAATTTTGGGTGTAAAAGTTTATCATAACAAAAATATTTCATGTAAAAAAAGCCAACTTCGCGAAAATTGCATTTCGTAAAAAGAATTGAGATAAAAGTAAAGCCAAGTTCTCCAATACAAATTTCAAAATGAAAGGTTCTTACTAGTTTGAAAATGTTTTTTAAACTTTGCTATTAGAGCCAAACTTCTTTATGTTCAATTTAGCACTGTGCCTAAGAGTCATTTACAGCCGTAATAGCCAAGTTTAGAAAAATATTTCCAAACTAGTAAGAACCTTTCATTTTGAAATTTGTATTGGAGAACCTGGCTTTACTTTTATCTCAATTCTTTTTACGGAATGCCATTTTCGCGAACTTGGCTTTTTTTACATGAAATGTTTTTGTTATGATTTCACTTCTTTTTTAAAGGAATTGGATAATACTTAATTTTTAAAGTAGTAAAATATGCGGAATATTGTTCAAAACTTTTGCAATGCCTTACTTAAATTTTTAAGGTTTTTTTATATTTTTCCATGGTTTTATCGTAGTTCCTACCAGCCTTCCAAAGCTCAGCTCTCTATCGTTTCTGAAAGTGCACAATGTTACTTTTAATAACTTTATATGTATAGGGGAGGGAAATTAATTAAAATTGTCGTGTTTTTAAATTTTGTCCTATAGTTTTATCATAGTTCCTAGCAGTCTTCCAATGCTCAGCTCTCTAGCGTTTCTGGAAGTGGGTAATGTTACTTTCACATAACTTTACATTTATAGAGGAGGAGAGTAAATGAAAATATTGGACTTTTTAAATTTTTTCCTATGGTTTTATCATAATTTCTATCAGCATTCCAATGCTCAGCTCTCTAGCGTTTTTGGAAGTGAGCAATGTTAGTTTTATATAAATTTACATTTATAGGAGAGGGAAGTTAATTAAAATGTTGGTGTTTTTAAATTTTTTCATATAGTTTTATCATATTGTCTTTCAGTCTTAAAAAGTTCAGCTCTCTAGCGTTTCTGGAAGTGGGCAGTGTTACTTTTACATAACTTTACATTTATAGGGGAAGGAAGTAAATTAGAATTTTGGGGTGTTTTAATTTTTTTCTATAACTTTATCATAGTTACTATCGGTCTTCCAAAGCTCAGCTCTCTAGCATGTCTGGGAGTAGGCAATGTTACTTTTACTTAACTTTACATTTATAGGGGAGGGAAGTAAATTAGAATTTTGGGGTGTTTTAATTTTTTTCTATAGTTTCTATCAATCTGCCAAAGCTCAACTCTCTAGCATTTCTGGAAGTGGGCAATGCTACTTTTACATAACTTTAAATGTATAGGGGAGGGGAGTAAATTAAAATTTTGGGGTTTTTTGATTTTTTCCTATAGTTTTATCATAGTTCCTATCATTCTGCCAAAGCTCAACTCTCTAGCATTTCTGGAAGTGGGCGATGCTACTTTTAAATAACTTTAAATGTATAGGGGAGGAGAGTAAATTAAAATTTTGGGGTTTTTTGATTTTTTCCAGGGGTTTGGTCATAATTTCTATCAATCTGCCGAATTTCAGCTTTGTAGCATGTCTGGAAGTACAGTAGAATATTGATGATCTATACATGAGTGAGTGAGTGGCAATTTCGACGTTTTTTGAAATTTCGTAACTACTTTACTACTTTATGGAATTCCATGAAACTTGAAGGGGTTGTTAACTCCATGGATCTACGACTGTGCAAAGTTTGAGATTTGTAGCTCATTCCGAAGTAGAGTTTTAGGTAGGTCGCCGTGCCCTCAGATACAAGATAAGAGAGTCAAGACAAACGTAAGCCATTTCGTGTTTTTAAATATTTGAAAATTTTTTATAATTTTTAAAAGTTAAAAAAATTTTAAACTTTCAAAATTTGAAACCTTTATTGAATTATAATAATTTTGAGAATTTTTTGAAAACTAAAAATTTTATTTTTTTTAGAATTTTGATATTTTTAAAGACATGACACTGTTCGCGTCCTTGTAAAATCTACACGTACTTTTTGGGTAAAGCTAAATGAATTGTAAACGCAAAGTGCTTTTTATAAGGCTGAATAAAAATTAAACCTTAAGTTGGAAATAAAAAAAAATTATAAAAAAAAAACACCCAACTGCTAAATTTACTTGTAACTACTAGTCGCAGTTGGTTACAAAATTACCCAATAACCTAATTCATGAAAATACAAAACTGTATAATTTTGTAAGTGCGCTTTGGGCATCAAAACTAAAAGAAGCATGTCGTATATTATAGGTACATAAACCTATCAATTTTGTTCTCAACTGCGACTAGTAATTGGTAGTTTTTTTTTATTTAAATATCTTTTTATTGCCCTAATGTTTGTCAGTCAAAGTCTCCTTTTTTTTTCTGCCCATAAGTACAAATTGAATAACTAGCAATTCAGCAGTTTTTCAAAAAATTTATAATTTTTTTGTAATTATAAAGTAAACACTTGTTAATGGCGAGTCTCTTAATTAGTTTAATAATACTTTTTTATTAATAAAACTTCATAATTTAATAAAATAATTGGGCAAAACGTAATTTTTTACCAGTCAAGCATAAATTATCACATAATGTTCAAAACGCACAAAGTCAGGCTTCAATTAGGAAAAAACAAACCTAAAAAATCGTCAAAAAATTTGATGAGGTACCTAATTAAAATACTCTGCCAATTTATGGGCACCTAAGCTCACACGATTGATAATATAATTGTTAATAATTTGATACGATTGATAATATATTTTTTAACCATTTTGTTCCGCGAAAATAATCCGCTTTAAGCTTTTAAGCTACCCACGGAAAAATATGAGAGAAACAAAAACACCTTTTTACCCGATTAGCCACGAAACTTGTTTGATTTTTAAATTCACGGGTACTAAATTTTACGTTTGTTAGTATTATTTGGCTTAAAAATTCCGCTGATTGACGCTCACGTGTCTGATGGCGGGTAAAAACGCAAGAAGCGTTGATCTGGCCTGAAAGGCAGAAGAGCTGTCGTAGATCGCGGATTAGTTTGTTTTTTTTTTATTTGTAATCGATCTTTTCATTGATCGATATGTATAGAAGTTTATTTTCGCCTGCTATTGTTCTGGTTTCTCTCGTATCTCGGTAGATGGCGCTTCTTGCGAGAGTTTTCTCACTATTTACATAGGATTAGAGACAAAATCGTCTAATTTACTTCGCAAGAGTGTCACATTGACCAAGCAGTGTTCTGAGGAGTCCTATAAGGACGAAACAGTTAACTGTCAACACGTATTAGGTGTCCATTAGATCTTGGACCCCCGTGAGGTTAAGCTTTTAAGCTACCCTCGAAAAAATATGAAAGAAACAAAAACTCCTTTTTACCGGATTATTTACGAAACGTGTTTGATTTACAAACTATAATGGATTTGTATTTTTTTATCTTCATGCACATTTACCAGACATCTAATTTTTTAAATCTACACCCACCCTTTGTTTGGGTTTATGTTTGGTGGATTTTATTTATTTTTTTTGTAAATGGGATCATCTAATTTCATTTAAATCGAGCAAGTAGTTTATAAGTTATACAGATCGACATACAGACAGACATACAGGCAGATGTACAGGCAGACATACAGATAGACAGACAGCGCTACAAAAAAGTTTCAAAATTATCTGAAACGCAAAGATATATGATTTTTGAAATCGGGTCCAACTTTTTTTTTTTTCTAATTTTTGGCACGATCACCATAGCTTACTCTACTATTAAGTTATAGTTAGTATGTGTGAGCTAATAATTTGTTTAGATGACGCAAAATTTGCATGGAAATCTACCTATTTATATAAATATAGGTATTCTGAATATTTATTCATAGGTTTTTTTTCCCGCTTTGATTAACGATTTGGGGATTTATTACTGCTAAATCAATAACCCGAATTTAAATTTTCTTTTGCTTTTCAGTCCCATCATTTTGCATTTTTACCTTCCTAGCCCTCGCCCAACAAGGCCAATATGACGTGCTGTTTACTTGGAGTGTGGTAGTGGGCTATGAAGGCCAGTGGCGGATCCAGGGGGGGACACTGTGGGCACTTGCCCCCCCCCCCCCCCGAGAATTTTTTGAATATACAAAAAATGACTAAAAAGTAAGGTTTTTGCTAATAAACATTTAAAATAAATATTGTACTTTTTAGTTCTGACTAATTTAATAAAATGCTGCTTAAAAAAATATATACTGTTCTTTACCAACAGGGAATTTCACCTAAAGTACACCCCCCCCCCCCGAGAAGCTCCTCTGGATCCGCCCTTGAGGAAGGCATCAGATCCGTCATGGATCTTGTGTATATTACTGAGTTCCTTTGTCTTTTAGTAGTCTATTTCAAGGATGTTCTGTGTCATATTATGTTTTTGTAGACATAATAGTTATTAATATGCATATATTTTTATAAACACAGTTATATGGAAAGTTTAGTCTATGAGAAATACTTAAAGTTCAACTTAAGTTCATAAACAATAGATGCATCTCTAAGCGAAAGTTATTATTATTATAAATTAAAAATTATTATACTGCATAACACATAAAAGTGTAAGTTATATTTTATTTTGAAAACCTGTGTATTATTAGAATATTTTTTATTACAACCTCAAAAATAAATAGTTTGTTTTGGTGGGGCAGACAAAAAAAGGAATAATATCAAGGACCGATTTTAACAACTATTTTTTGTGTTCTCTAGCGGTCCTGATTTGATATGAATGCTTTGATTTGGTTCTAGTGTCACTAAACTTGGTATAGCTTTATACCCTTTTTCGATTTGGGTCGTTTTAATGTCTCCATTAAAACATCTGCAGACATAAATTGTTGAACTTGTGCATAAAGTGTTCATTTTTATTATTTACAACGGGTGTCGATATCGCATGTTTCTGAGCAATATCGTATTTTAAGCGATTTTATTCCGAGCTGCACTACTTTTATTGTCGTTAAATAAATTATCATTGAAAAATTACAATCTTTTATTCCAAATAAATAATTATTATTTTTATCCACCACTATGTAAGTTTTTTGACGTTTATGTACCGTTTTTATTCAACAAATTTAACCTCTATTAAGGTTGTTTAGGAGTATAATGTTGCCTTACAGATCTTCTGCAGTAATTACCTAATTTTATTTGTCATGATTATCAAAAAATGTGGCTGTCTGATAATAAAGCCCAATGGCTCGTCCGTTTATATAAGACTTTAAATTTAAGCAAAGGGCAGTAGCGTAGCTATCGTTGGGCAAACCGGGACAATGCCCGGGGCCTCCGCATAAAAGGGGGCAAAAACTTACTAAACTAGATTTTAACTTAAAATCATTCTTTTTTTATTTTTTTTTTCACAAAAATTAAGTTATATTAAATTTTTGCGCATTTTATTTTTATCTGGTTCTTAAGTTCACAGTTGAGAATTAAAAACAACAAAAAATACTCTGCCAATATATGGGTCCCTAAGCTCACACTGGGTACTATCGTTATAGTGTACGTGTGAGCTAATATAACTAAAAACTGAAATATATTTTATTCAACTCCAGACTAAATTACCTTTTGTTTGATACCACACAAGCCATATTTTCACTTAAACTTTAATTTTTGAAATATAACCCCACCCTTTTTTTAAAATAAATTAAAATGTATTTTATTTAACTCCAGACTCAATTACCTTTCGTTTGATATCACACACGTCATATTTTCACATAAACTCTAATTTTTGAAATCTACCCCCACCCTTTTATTTGGTGTGTGTTCGGTGGATTTTGTTCATTTTTAAATGGGACCATCTCGACGCAAGACCCAGCCTAGGTACCAAATTTCATTAAAATCGGCCAAGCGGTTTTTGAGTTATGCGCGTTGGTCGTTACAGACAGACAGACAGACAGACAGACATACAGACAGACAGACAGGCAGACAGACAGACAGACGGCGCAACAAAAAAGTTTCAAAATCATCTGAAACGCAAAGATATATAGAAATTCTTGAAATCAGAGCAACTTTTTTTTTCACGAAAAAATTAGGATCACCATAGCTCACACTACTATAGTATAGTATATGTGTGAGCTAAAAGTATTTTTGTTTTTACTGCCTTCTTGGTCCCTTCAGGATATCCCTCTCTCCTCCCCCACCTTCACTCAATGGATGGTAACACTGTTGGCGTCCGTAAAAAATCTACACGTACTTTTTGGGTAAAACTTAATGAGTGGTAAATGCATAGTAGGGGAGACCGGTGCTAGTTGACTAAGTTTTTACAGGAATAGTTTTATTAAATTTATTATATATGATCGTTATCGATCTGAGGCATGCGAAAAATTAGTAAATTGTTTATAAATTTGATATTAATTATTACTTTTGGATTACTAGCACTAGGTGAAAAAATATTTGGCACTTTTAGAATTACGGATAGATAAGTCAACTAGCCCCGTATACGGGGTTAGTTGACATACATAAAGGGGTTAGTTGACTTGATAATTTATTATAGTTTTTTAAAAAGAAAAACAATGGAGTTGCAAAGTAAAGGTTTATTTTCATAAATTATAAAAGTAGTTGAGTGCTAAACAAAACAAAAAAAACAACTAAACTAATAGAGAGAGGCCTACAAGTCGTCATTTGAGTTACAGTTGATGCACTTATAATAAATATTATAGGTGCTGATACATTTGTCATGGGTCCATCTGCGACAACTGATGCATTGCACCCAGTTTTCACCGCTTGCGCTAACACGATAAGATTCGTCGCACACCAGGCACTCAGTATTACCATCGGATTCTGAAGATGATGCAAAACCGATGAAAACATGTCAAAAATAATAACCAAAAAATGGAAAATCAATGTCAGGCTTCGTTTCCTATAAAGCTTGCCTTTACGATGAGTCTCCTTAGGTAAAACAACAGCACATGCGGGGTTAGTTGA
Organism: Aspidapion aeneum; assembly: GCA_963576565.1. Lineage (NCBI taxonomy): Eukaryota > Metazoa > Arthropoda > Insecta > Coleoptera > Brentidae > Aspidapion > Aspidapion aeneum. Next base: position 114,323,508 of record OY755042.1, read on the forward strand.
CTATAGTCAATTAACCCCACATGTGCTTAGTCAAGAAAACCCCGCATGACGTCACCCAAAATTTAGGCCACATTTAAGAACATAAAAATATTCGTTATGATTAAAATATATAAAATCATATAGGTTAGTGATCACATTTTTACAAAATATTTATAAAAACGTATAAAACCCTACCCAACGAACAATAATTAATAATTTATAAGTTAGAAAATTAATACATACCAACGATGATTGTAGATTAATTATTCCCACTGACACACAACACGACCTTTCATCACAGCGATACGTCTAATGTCGGATTTAATACCAATAAGTACGAAATTCGCAATTGTGGCGCTATTTATTAGAATACACTAACATTACAGGCAATAAGTCAACTAACCCCGTTAGTCAACTACTACCCCGGTCTACCCTACTTTTTATAAGGCTGAATTAGAATTAAACCTAAAAGTAGGAAATAAAAAGAAATAAATAAAAAAACACTCAACTGATAATTATATTAGTAACTAGTCCATTGGCGTAGCTAGGGGGGGTCAGGGGGGGCCTGGCCCCCCCTGAAGTCCCTCAGGCCCCCCTAAGATATTTTAGGCCTCCCCTACCGACTACTAGTAAAAGAACATGACGCTGAAAATACATACTTCTCTATTATTATTCGGGAAATATTCAAATAAAATAGGTGCATTAAAATTTAAAATCATTCAGATAATGTTTACATTTCAGGAAAAAGCCCTTATCTTGCGGAATTAGGCTTTTTCTCTTTAAATTATCGGTAACTTTTCTGCACTTATGCAATTTCCCGAAAATATTTTTTAAATTTAAACATAATTATGCATATTGAATATTTCATAGGGTCACTGCATCACGAAGACGTAGTGTCTTCTTTGGGTAGCGACACGACAGCTAAATATTTTTGGTTATATGACAAATCTGACACTGTCACGAGCGTAGCTTTTTTTTTGTATTTAAAAAAATAAAATGGTTTACAGATGTTACGTAAATAACTGTCCATCACACTCGGTATATATATTTAGACTGTCCAAATAAACAAACCATTCAAATAATGCTTTTCAGATTGTCGAAAAACGATGTTTTTTATGATTTCAATATTTACCCACATAGCGCAAGAAACCAAAAATTATTTGACATGTTTTATAAAATATAGAACTTGTATATATTGTTGGATTTATTCTAGTGCATAAAAGTGTACGTTTAATCCCTTTTTTCATGGACTTAGGTGATTAAAAGTAATTTCTTTAAAACTATAAAGGAAAAATTATAGGTTTTTTGGATCATTTTATTTTATTAATATACAAAAAACAAAAAGCTATCATAATACACGATAACGGTTATTCTGTTGCTTCCAGCTTGGCAGAAGTTACTGTACTTTGCTGATGACTTGGTTGGTTTCGATTATTATTGTGTCCTTTGGCATAGCCTTCATATAAAGGAAGCATTTAACTTTCTAGACTTCTCCAGGATAAAAAACAGGAATACCTTTTCGGTGAAATTTTTGACATTATTTTTATTGCATCATTTTCGGTACTCTGAAAGCTGCTTTCTTTGGCCGCCTTTTCAATGTCCATCTCAAAGTAGGAATTATTCTTTGGTCCCTCGTTTGTTCAATCTTTAAGAAATTTAATTCAAACTTGTTCTTATTTAGTTTGTTATGAAATAAATATTATTTTTTGCACATTTTTTTCAATGTTTGTTAGCGTCTGACTGACTTTTGTTTAATATCTACCATAGCAACGCGCCCAAAGCTCACCAAAAAAATGAAAACTATCACTGCCCTCTGTATTATTATATACCGGGGGTTGACATGCTAAAACTAGAGTACCGGAGTAAGTGGTTTAATATTTATTTATTTTATGATTATTATTATTTTTAGTATATAAACATTGGCATTAAAGTCCCTTTTAATCACTTAACAAATTATAGCCGTCCTTCCGGTCGGGCTTAAAAAATCTTGCCGCGGAATTAAAAGTAACACAGCATATACCTACTATTATTTTATTACGGTGTCCAAACAAAAGCGGGCGGCGAAGAAAACGTCGAAAGAACAAAATGTCAAAGACACGAAAGGTCGAAAGTACAAAAGGTCGAAAACATAAGGTCGAAACTACAAAAGGCCGAAAATACAAAAGGTCGAAAGTACAAAAGGTCGAAAAACAAGGTCAAAACTTCAAAAGGTCAAAAATACACAAGGTCGAAAGTACAATAAAAGATCGAAAATAGAAAAGGTCGAAAGTACAAAAGGTCGAAAGTACAAAAGGTCGAAAATACAAAAGATCTAAAAACAAAAGATTGAAAAACAAAAAGTCCAAAATCGAAAGTAGCTATACTGTAATGATTGCAAAAAAAGGCTTTACTATAGACACAGAGGCACACACACACACACACACCTAACGCACATACACACAAACACATACACGCACACACACAGACGTCACGACGATTTGCGAAGATAAGTCAAAATAAACACATTTTCGGAGTCATCTCAAAAACATTTTTTTCTTCGAAAGTAATACCTTTTCCAGCCATTATTGCACGGGCTAGGACCGTAAAAAAACTTCAACAATCCAAAAATTGAAGGTCTAAAAATTTTTTTTGTAGCATCTCTAGGTATTTTTGGGTAGCAACACGACGGGTCGCGGAACTTTGTTCGAAAACATTCTCCTCGAACGGAAAATTGTCAAAAACGGTTTATTCGAACGGAAATTTCTTTGAAACAAAAATTTGCCATCAATCGGTGTTTTCCTAACCTTTCTCAATTGATCGCAAACGTATTCTAACCGGTACAGACAATCTCTGACCTTTTTCCACCAAAACACTGTCTTCAAATCACAGGTTTGCTATCAATTGAGAAAGGTTAGAATAATAGAAAATATGCTTCGGTTGGTTCGGTTGGGTTTCACACTCTCTACCCAGACAGCACAAGTACGTACTATGTACGTAAAAACTCGTACTAGGTACGTACATGGTACATTCAATTAAACGTAAAATGTACGTACTCTAGACGTACATGGTACTAACATGGGACATCAAATTAAAATAACAAAAGTGCAGAATTAAGACTAGGTACCACTAAAAACTATTCTGGCTTCCTAAACATTCCTACTTTAGAGTGATCGTCCAGGTTTACCTTAAGGCTCGAAGTCTCGATAGTTTTAAAGTTTGTTTTACTTGATTTAATATTTAAGTAATGTATCTCTAACAATGCCGTTAAATGTTATAATTTAAAGACACTGTATGTTATTTTAAAAACAAATAAAGACTTACTGATCGATGTAAAAATAAAAGTTTATGAATATTTTTCAAAAAATCATATTTTTGCACAAAGTCTACCTGATTGGAAGCACGGCAGAACCACAGAAATGACTTTAGAAACTATAAGAAATTTACAAAAGAGGCAAAATTTAGGGTAAACCCCACAGAAATGATATTTTTTATGATTGTAGTTAAGTACTATAACTACTAATATATCTAAAAGTAAAAGTGTATGCATTAAATTGTTGTAGTATTTTTTATATTAATTTATATTATAAAAATAAAAAATTGGTCAAAAACTTAAAATATAAGTATGGTCTTTAATTTTTTTTTAAATATTTTACATACTGTAGGTACTCTATAAATTCTGAGATCGCTTTACAAACTTCTACAAAAATTGTAGGTACTCTAAAAATTCCGAGGTTATTTTACAATATTGTATAGAAATTGCGTGTAGGTACTCTAATTATTCCGAGGTAAGTTGACGAGTCGCCCATGGAAATTCCGAGGCAGGTCACGTGGGCTTGTCGCTACCCATGGAGACGCCAGGCTTCCAGGATGCAGTGACCCTAATATTTCATACATATTGGCGACATCTTGTAAAATAAGTGTAAGTTAAATTTCGCATTTAATAAAGACAGCGACCTTTGCCCCTCTGTTTCCGAAATCGGGTTGTAGATGTCGTAAGGTTATAAAAGACCTTTTTAAACTGTTTTTCTAAAATAAATATAATAATCTTTTTAGTTTTTTTGAGGTTAGCGTTTAGTGTCTTATGAAAATTTTCCGATTTTGGTGACAATTTCATAACCATTTTCATATTAAGTTTTCCCACGTCGTTAAATGGAATAAATTCGTCGAGCAATACCGGGAAATTTTTAATATTAATACTTCTACTCTAAGAGCAGAAATGACCGTTTTAAAGAATTCTATTTTTCGGTTAAATCAAACTGTTGGTCATGATTCTATCAAACAACATATAGCAGAAACAGCAAACCTCTATCAACTTTTTAAAGTTGCGAGTATTTTTCCAATTGCAAGTGCAGCTTGCGAGAGGTCTTTCTCTGCCATGAGGAGAGTTTTTAATTGGCTTAGAACAACTATGACTCAAGAGACACTCAGGTTTATCATTGTTATTCATAGAAAAAGATGTTGAGGTCGACTTAGACAGTGTGGTAGACGCTTTCAGTCAGCGACGTAGAAAACTTTCTTTGTAGAATTGCTGAATTACATACTTCCTGTGTATACATATAAATAAGTTGGTAAATGTATTATTTATTAAATTTGTTATATTTAAATATTAGAACATTTAATGCGCGTATTTTTTTTTATTCATTGCACACTTTGCACGACTCTTTAAAACCTATGTTTGCTTTTTGTTCAAGATAAACCGGGGCCACGCCCCCCCCTGAAAAGCAAGGCTAGCTACGCCAATGGTAACTACTAGTCGCAGTTGGGTTTTTTTTGGATTTTTGCCTGAAATTTTTTGCCAACCATTTTCTCTTAGGCCTATTAAAAATAAAATAAAATCAATTCTAAAACGAGATGGAGTTTATTATTTTTCGAGTTTCACTAAGCAAAAAAAAATATGTTCAATTAAAATAACTTTGTTTACTTGGATCGAGTCCAATTATAAATGTCGATTAATTAAAAAATGATTTTATTTTGTGATTAACGCGTCTAATAATAATAATAATAACCATTCTAGGTATACTGGTAGGCAGGGCTTAATTGGCTACTTATTATTATTTTTCCGTACTTATATGAGGCAAAACCTGGAATAAAAACTAGCATTCCCATATATAAGCGCCGCATTGTCATTGGCGTAGCAAACCCTTCCTTTTCCAATTTCTTACATAAATTTTTATTTCATAAACTTTATTATCCAAAAAATGTTCATTTCTATTGACAAAGCTACACTTAATTATTTTAACTAAAAATCAAAAACTTAGGCCACCCGCCAAATCATATATAGTTAGATTATTTTAACAAAAATATTATCACTAAATACAGTTTTGATTATTATTTTTTTATATTAAAAATGCACAGATTTTATTATATTTCTTTGGCAATATTGAGAGCTTTTAATTAACATTTAAAACTATAAAAATACATAAAAAATAAATCAAAAATACAGAAAGCAGTAAACAATGGAACAAAAAGAATCATATATAAAAACGAATTAGTCTCATAAAATCGATATTCAATTATAGTTAAATGTTTAATTTGAAACAATTTTTACAAACTTACATCATAGCAAGTCAGGCCAAACACAAACAAACAAAAATTAAACTAAACAATGAATTTTATCTGAACTAACCTTTCCGACATTAATTGTAAAAAAAATACAAAGTTGGGCAAAATTCTTAAATATGCTTCTAAAACAAGATAATTTTGCATATGCTTTAAAATTAGTTTAAAATGTCGCACAGTGCGGACTCCTGTGGGCAATATTCGAAAAACTGAGATTACATTTTAAAAGTTTTACTATTGCAAAAGTATAGATAAATGTCCAGTTTATCTGTAATCATAACCTATTTTTTAGTCACACTTGCGAAAGTGAACAAAATAAATAGTTAAAGTCGTTATTTTAAAACAGGTACAAAAAAATCGTATAAAATACCTATCAGAAAATTAATTTTACTGGTTCTGCATTTAATTATAAAAAAAATTTCTTTAAGTATTACAGTGATATATATTTACGCTACTTGCTTAAATAAAACTTTGTCAAATTGACGTCTCGCTTTTAAAATAATTTAATTAAAACTGTTATGCTTACAAAAAAAAATATTTTTTAAATTTCATTAAGGTTATAAAAAATTGCAAAGATTTGCAAGGTCTGGCATATATCCTAAATATTTGTCCAATGAATTAGCAAAAAGGTAGCATAAATATTTTTTGCTACTGGCTGCTACTAAGGGTGCTGTATTTTTTGTAAATAATATATTTCAATCCTAATAATTTATAACACATTGGTTACCACCCCGGTTGAGAGGCCTCACATCATCTCCTGTTTAGGTATACCCTTAAAACCAGTCTTGCCGCCATTTTGACAAATATAAAATTGTGACAGCTCTCATCAACGTCAAAAATGGCGGCAGCAAGGTGTCAAAAATGGCACTAAATCTGGAGAAGATATGAGGCTTATTATTCGGTGATGGCGAGTGGTTATAGGTGATAATAAATTTAAAAAAATTCCCAAAATATTTATGATGCTAATAGCCCATCGAACCGACTTTTTGTTTCGTTACTTAGCCTTAAGTCTTCCTTATTATGTCGTATTATAATTATATTAAGAAACGCTTTAAGCTAAGTAACGAAAAAAAAGTCGGTGAGATGGACCCTAAGTCACCTTATACTACTGTGAGCCAAATGGAACATTAAATATTTTAGAATCGCATATCGTATTGGCCGTATTTTGTCAATGGGAACAGACAAAAACAATAATTTGAGGTAGTCAATAAAATTATAAAAATACTGCTCTCAGTCTTAAAATATATATGCCAAAAATTGTTCTTGTGTTTGTGTGGGCGAATATTTTTAAAAAAATAGTTTTTTTGCACTTTGGAGATCAAAAGTGCGCTTTTTATCACAAATTTTAGGGATAAAGTATAAAAGGGATAAAAAGTGACGTTCAAAGATAAAACGTAAAAATGGGAAGTCTGTTTTTCTTGCAAAATAATTTTAATAAAAACGAGGCCCAAAAATGACTAAAGTATCTTTTGAGCACTCGGCGAACTGTAGCTACATACAATATTTTCTTCTCGGGATAAAAGTGCCACGTAAGTCCCTAAGAAGATAATATACTATTTTATCACTTTTTTTTTACTTTTAGAACGCATAAGCTAAAACATTCAGGCTTGTTAAATGAGTGGCCTCTCACAAAAATCTGAATGTGTTAAATAGTTTCAAAAAAATTCAACCCTTGTTGAGTTTAGAAGAATGTTCTGACAAAAATAACCAAATTCTAAATAAGCTATCATTAAATTTTTGCAAAAGTCTCAAGCTCAAATGGAAGCTATCGGGACGAAACAAAATTTATTTTCAAAACCGTTATTTTGAATGGTTAAATAAAGATATTATATCTGAGAAATTTTGTTATAAAACAGATTCAGAAAAATCGAAAAATACAGAGGCCGTACCCGGACCGAGTCGTGGACGGCCTAAAACGGCTTTCTTAGAATCATCTTTAAGAACAAAGAAACTGAGGGTGCAATGTGTGTGTGTATGGTAAAAATAATTATTTTGGGGTTGCTAATTAATTTTTTCTGGAAGGGACTTAGCCCCCCCAAGCCTTCCTAACTACGCCGATGAATCCGAATAAAAAAAATAATTTTAGATTAATTTCTAACACAAAAGTAAATTGATTTATATTTTCAACGTAACTGTAGGTTAAACTGAATCCACTTTAATTAATTTTTTTAATATTTTAAATAAAATGACGTATATATAATATATATATATATTGTAAAAAGTTTTACTTACTTTAACCTTTAGACTACACTTTATCACATACACTATAAAAAAATTAACTTTTTTGAAAAACAACAGAGATATTGATTATTGTCCAAAAACCCTATTTTTGTCCGCACTGTGTGTCGTGTCATAAAATAGACTAAACTTCTAAAGCTTTGGCTACTAGAACTTGCCCTTAAATCCTCATATTGATCCTGTGCCATCTGCTTTTTTCCTGCCACTATATGCTATCTGGCCATACTGAGAACAGGACCACACATCTAGGAACATAGGGATCTTGTTCCCAATTTTGTCTATTTTTGTGAAGATACATTAAAAATAAAAAACGTGAAATTTAGTACCCGTCAAATTAAAAATCAAACAAGTTTCGTGCCTAATCAGGTAAAAAGCAGTTTTTGTTTCTTTCTTATTTTTCCGTGGGTAGTTTGAAAGCTTAATCTCACGGGGGTCCAAGATCTAAAGGACACGTAATAAATGTTGACAGTTAACTGTTTCGTCCTTATGGGACTCCTCAGAACACTGCTTGGTCAATGTGACACTCTTGCGAAGTTAATTAGACGGTTTCGTCTCTAATCCTATGTAAATAGTGAGAAAACTCTCGCAAGAAGCGCCATCTACCGAGATACGAGAGAAACCAGAACAATAGCAGGCAAAAATAAACTACTATATATATCGATCAATGAAAAGATCGATTACAAATAAAAAGAAACGAACTAATCCGTGACCTACGAGAGCTCTTCTGCCTTTCAGGCCAGATCAACGCTTATTGCGTTTTTATCTGCCATCAGACACATGAGCGTCAAATCAGCGGAATTTTGAAGCCTAAAAATTGGCTTGAAATGGCGCCCAGTAAAAAAACTTCTTTGTTGACGTGAAAAAATTGAAGATGTTAACGTTTCAAAGAAGGAACATCTATTAGCACGAAAGATCGCGGAAAAATTTAATATCGGAAAAATTTAACCAGCGGAAATTATTAATAAATATATTAAAATATCGCAGTTCTCTCTCATAAGCGGACACCTCCAATAAGCGGACAAAATCGACGAAAACGTGAGTGTCCACTTATAGGAGGTTTCACTGTATTTACAATTAATATATTCTACAAATAAGATGCTTTGAACCCCCTCTTTCCCCCATGTATCTACACACTGATACAGGTATACTATACTGCTTTGATTTTCAATCCAGTTTAATTTTTAAGAGAAACGGATATGAAGCGTGGTTTTTATTTTTAATATATAGCAAATTAATGATGCGTTCCTTACAATATGAATGAATCGATATTCCCAAATGATCGATCGATGTGCCCATATTCTGACACTGAAACTAGACATTTTATTGATCAAGCAAGGTATACCCACTCGTTTATTATTAGACATAGGTTGTAGTAGCGTACGCAGAAACTAAATATTACGACTAAAACATAAATTTTAGTTAAAAATCAAGTTTAAAATATATCGTTTTAGGCTCAAGCCCCCCCTCCCCCAGGAATTTTCTTTTTGCATGAAACCGCGCTTAAATCCCCCCCAGGATTGTCATTTCTGTGTCCGCCACTGTAGGTTGGTAGTGAAACCTAAACTGGCAATAGTTAGTGCTCCGGAATGAATTTACGATAATCTTTGATTGCGATACATGTATTATACAATATACAGGACGATCTATTTTGTTCTAATCCTCTATAGTTCGCTTTAAAAACCACTCCACAAAATTTTGACGCATTCCGCTTTCTCGTTTCTATTTCTATTAAGACAAAGATTTGGACAAAAAATGGGATATTAGTGTTATCAGATGGTTCGGGAGAAGTTTGCCTTCTTTTTGTGCAACATTACTTCATGAAATTGTATATATATATATATATATATATATATATATATATATATATATATATATATATATTTATCGATTTCACAACGTTCTACGTCTTCCGATACCCAATCTCGACTCGTTTCTGTTTGCCCATAATTCATCATCTAGGCCTCTTATTCTTATTTCACTGTCTATTCCTTCTCTCCAGCTTCTCCTTGGCCGTCCTCATTTTCTTCGCCCAGTTGGTTTCCATTGTAGTATTTGTTTAGGTAGTCTTTAATCATTCATTCTTTGTACATGTCCGTACCACACCAGTTGTTTTGTTCTTATATCATCCACTAAAGTACGTTCACCCACTCTCATAATTTCTCTTATTCTTTGATTTATAACTCTTTCTCTTTTTGATTTCCCTGCTGCTCTTCTCCAATAGTCCATCTCCGTAGCGGAAAGCATTTTTTCTGTTCTATCCTTGATTGGCCATACTTCTGAGCCGTATAAGCTATTTGTTATGTTTTGATATACTTTGGTCCGAAATTATTCCATTTAATAAAGTTATTGCTTTTCTTCCTTGTACGTTTCGATCTTTTGTAGCTTTGTCTAGTGTTACGTCAGCTCTAATTTTTAGACCTAAGTATTTATACATTTATACTCATCACAGGACTGAATTTGCTGCCCGGTATTTAAGGTGGTTTCGTCCAACGGAATTCCCATGTTTTGGCATTTTCTCTTGAATCTTTAATATTACTAATGAAACTAGTCATAAAACTTCTATTATAATATGGAGGTAGATGAAAGGCACCAAATTTGAGATACTTTTTTTTAGGTTCGAAAATACAATACTTTTTACAAATAAACAACTTATATTTTTATTTTTGTGAAAATATTCTAAAATTTACTTAATACCGTTGATAAAAAAAACAAAAAAAATATCAGCAAAAAATATATTAAACATTTTTTTGAACGTAAGTAAATAGGCTCCTAATTTGGAATGTTATGGTTCCTAATTTGAGATAGGTTCACAATTTTGACTTCCTTAAAAAAAACCTTTTCGTTTATAGCCAGAACGCAAAAGTGTATTAGTTCATTGGTCTAATGTACGCATCTTGCCGATTTTTGCCCATGCTGATCTTCAGAAAACTTGCCCATACAGCGCAAACATTCTAAATCACTCCCTCTGAGCTGGACCAGTCCGACTTTCTTTTATTATTTTTCTTTAGAGGTTTTGTTTTTTTTTCGATGGAACGTTCTTCTTTCGTGATGGTCCGTATCTTCTTTTTGTAACTTTCTTGTCCCTTTCTTATTTTCTTCCAGGATTTTTTTTATATGAAGTAAAGGTAATTACTACAGCTTTTCCAGCTCTTATGTTTGTTCTTTTCGTTTGTTGACTCCTTCTTACTGGACGAGGGCAAATATCTTTTGGGAATTCAAGAACTGCAGGTGGTTCTTGTCTTTGAATTACTGGGTCAGGTGTTCTCTTAATGTCTATGTGTTCTTAGTTCAAAAAAGCATTCCTTTATTTGCAAAGCATACTGAAACAGTTCCTCTATCTCAAACTTGGTTCCTTTCCTCTATATTTGGAAATGATCGAAAAAAAGTTAACGCCCACTATGTTGCGAGTTTTTTAAGGATACATTACCTAGGTACGTACTTTCTCTTACTTTGATATTAATTTGTCATAAATGTTAGGAATGTTTATTGAAAACCCTGTTAACGGATTGTTAAGAATGTTGTTGGTGTACCCTAATACGTAGCAATTTATGCAAAATCGAGGAAAATGCGTGATTAACTGCATTTAAGTAGTAAACGTTAGATATACGGACTAGATCGAAATTAAGTCGTTTTAGTCTGCCATTAATACCATAGAAACTGGACCGTGTAAAATCTTGGCATCAGTTATTCCTAAACTGTAATTTACAACAGCATGCATGCATATACGTACACCTAAATAATTTTTTTGATTTATGCCCGCGCGGCTGTATTATTTAGAATTTTAGATTCTTCTAAATTTACGCCTTTGGCCAAGAACTACATTTTCTACAACAAAAAAATCACAAAAAGCGTGGGCCTATAAGTGCACAAAACCGCATATTCATTGCAACTGAAGAACAATTATTTAATTTACATTCTTCGAAATGTCATTCTGATACAAAATTACAATGTCATTTTAAACGTAGATTTTTATTCTCCATCGAATGGTAAAAGAAAAAAATATGGTTTTCATTAAAATTTTTAAAGTTGACCTCCGAAAAACTCCTAATGCTGACAGATACGTCAATGTCAATGTCACGACCAAATAGAACCAATTCAATCCTAATACTTTTATTTAGACCATTTTTGCAAATAACTCTTAGTTATCGAGATATTTAGGGGTCCCGGTACTTTTTCCTCACCCTGTATATATATCAATATATATATATATATATATATATATATATATATATATATATATATATATCATGGATACCAGGACATTGCAAAATAAAAGGAAATGAGATTGCAGATCAGTTGGCAAACATTGGTAGAGTTCTGAATATCCCTAAAGACATTCCATATTCGGTACAGGATGTCTGCCTTATACATAAAGAAAAAGCTATTAACAATTTTAAACTTTCATGGAAATAAGACATAAAGATAGGAAAAAACTGGTATAGTGATATACAGGATGAATTCCCAAATAGAGCTTGGTATGAGAGTGACCATGTTGGACAGAAAACAAATCACAACATTGATAAGAATGTGGACAGGACATTGTCTTATAGGAAAACACCTACACAAAATTAACATTCTGGAATCACCCCTTTGCGAATGTAGCCAGGAGGAAGACCTTGACCATATCTTTCTTACATGTCCCATAAGAAAAATACATGGTTTTGATTTATATAACAGCCTAGCAGAATTAGGGAACCCTAGACCTCTCTCCGTAAAAACTATTCTCTCAAATTTAACAAAAAAAAATATTAATCTATTGACAAAATTCAAAGAATAAATTTAAAGGAAATTAAAAAAAACAAAAGAAGAATCTTTACTCAGCATAATAAAAAATAGATAAAAAAAACAAAATAATAAAATATAATAAGTCGAATGCACAATTACCCTTAAACACATCAGAAAAACAAAAAAAATCTTTGTGTTGTCAGAATGAATGGAAAAATTTATGTTGAATGTATGATGTGCATGTATATATGAGATCCCATCTTTCCTAGTCAAAACAAATAGAACATAAAGATAATTAACGGAACAGTGGAAGAAGACAAGATAAACAACTGGCAGGAAGAGGAGCACTGCATTGATTGTTTTTCGAAAGATAGAAAAAGAGATAAAAAAAGCACAGGCTCTAAGTGGCTTAGATGCCAGACTTCCTTAGAGCCAATCGATGTGTGCTGGCTAATTGATCCACAAGGATCAGAGCCAAGAATCAAACATTGAATTGAATTGAATTGACGCCAGGACCAGGTAAGAAGGGTAATCTATCCTAGCGTGGTGATCCTAGCTCTAATAATCTGATAAAAATACTATTTTTTAGATTTATTTATTCTGACTTCGTTTAAAATTAATTTGAATAAAATAAAATTCAGCCAGGCATAAACTACTAATTGGTGCACTCATCGGGTTACATAATCTCGGTTTTAAAATCAGTGATCACCATCACGTGATCAGCCATCTGAAAGGTGACCTGTGTGGACATTGACCAGCAAACTCGAAGAGATATTCCGACGTTATGGAAAATAAATTCCATATTTAAAACTCGGGTAATCTGAACTAATTTCATTGAATTTCTAATATGAATCTAAATTTTAGAATAAAAGCTACACCTGCATAATACCAAATTAAAGAGCCATTCGTATTCCACTGACAGTGGTTTGATACTGTCAAACTTACGACCTCCGAGAACCTCAAGGTCTTTATACTTTTAAGCTCGGTCTAGACATAACATTTTACCTTACGTCTTGCCTGTCAGTCAAAAGGGTCAGGTATGACGGTTGAAAGACTAGCGTACACACTTGATAGTTTTAACGTATGTTTTTAGATCAGTTTTTGATACACCATGGAGGAAGCACTGCTTTTGTCAATAATGTTTTTGTTTTAAATGTATATGACTTAACCGTTTCAGTTAAACATAGTTTTTTAACCAGTTTTTCCAAATGTTGTGCTGATTTAGTTTGGTAATGTCCCCTGAAGATGTAAGTTTCTGCTTACGAAACATGTCGGGACTATTTGTTTAAAACAAATTAAAAATTAGTGGAGGAAGACAATAACCTGTTTGATTTCCTAAAAAATTATCTTATCTAATGTCGGACGTTTCGTATACCAACTTCTAAGTTGCACTCGAAAGGAATTAAAATTGTATGCACTACCACAAGAAATGCCGCTAAAACTGACGTTTTACCGGAAACAAAGCCTCTACCGATCAGTTCAACAGGTCCGACTTCCGTCCTGTTCAGTTCAGGCAAAACGTACGTTTTATTGTCTACATAAAAGGTTTTGCCTGATCCGTTTTACCTCATCAAGTAAAACCAAGGCCAACACAAAAATAGAGGCCACGACCCTGAAAAAATCAGCTGTTCTCCCGGGGCTGAATTTTACATTGGGTCTTATGGGAGGTCAGATGTTTTTTCATGATATTTTCAAAATGGCACTACAGATTTCCGCAAAATTTCAGTGAAATATGCTCAGACACCATCCCGATATTCCACCAAAGGTTTGTAAGGAAGCAACATGATTAAAAGGTTAAAATCTTCAAGATTTAACATTCCTTATTTTGAATTCAAATTACCCGCCATGTACGACATGCCAACTGTTATATTTGACATGTATTTGACTTTGTCATATGTGATTGTCACATTCGCTTCTGCTTTAAACTTAATTTTTGTGTGAGCTTATGAAGCGGCTATGAAAAATTAGGGCTTACTATACATTTAAAAAAAATTGTTCTGCCAGAATAAAGTAAAAACAATCTCAAAAACGGCTTTATTTTTAAAAAAATCAAATATCCATGAACCGTCATTCCAACTTCAATATTTTAAAGACAATCAGCTGTGTCGTAACGTGACCATCAAAAAAAAATCAGCCCCGGATGTGACGTCAACAAAGTGGAGGATCGTGGCCCGTCCATTTTGATAGCCCTGGTAAAACGTCAGGCAAAACGTTATGTGTAGATCCCGCTTTACACAGGTTGCCTACAGAATTTGGCCAGTGCCAGCGCTTATGCTTCCCTGGCTTAAATGAACCACACACCCCTGCCCATGTCTCTGATTTTTAAAACACACAGAGCTTTTATAATAATTGGTGCTGAAAAACAAAAACTGAACTCAATAAAACGCCCTAATTTATAAAAAACCAAAAATAAATGTAATAATTTATAAAGAACCAAAAATGAATGTAATTAAGTGACATCTTCATTAAGCGTATAATATTGTCGTTACGATCATTAAACAAAACTGCATCAGTGTGTGGTAAACTGAGCAGGCCTCATAAAAAAACAAGAACATTATTATATTGATTTAATTGACAGCGAAAATTGATTTCCAACAACGCGAATGTCGCCACTAAAAAACTTAACTTCCAGAAAGCAAATGAAACTTATTAATCCTGAATGCCATCGTGGTTCGTTAAGAAAGCAAATTCTCAACTGTGGAATTTTATGACTTGGTGACTTCGGATATCAAGGCCAACAAAAATATACATACAGGCCACGACCCTGAAAAAATCAGCTGTTCTCAGGGGGCTGACTTTTACATTGGGTCTTATAGGAAGCCAGAAGTTCTTTAAGATATTTTTAAAATGGCACAACAGATTTCCGCGAAATTTCAGTGAAATATTCTCAAAAACCATCCAGATCTTCCACCAAACTTTTGTAAGGATGCAAGATGATTGAAAGGTTAAAATCTTCAAGATTTTGCATTCCCTATTTTGAATTCAAATTACCCGCCATGTACCTCATGCCAACTTATATTATATTTGACATGTATTTGACTTTGTCATCTGTGTTTGTCACATTCGCTTCTGCTTTAAATTTAATTTTCGTGTGAGCTAATGAAGCGGCTCTGAAAAGTTAAGGATTACTATACATTTAAGGAAAATTGTTCTGCAAGAATATAGTAAAAACAATCTCAAAACTGGCTTCATTTTTAAAAAAAATATCAAATATTCATGAACCGGCAATCTAACTTCAATATTTTAAAGACAATCACCAAAGTGGAGGGTCGTGGCCCTTGTAAAGGTCCTTGATATATTTTTACAGTTGTTTTTAAACCGCAAAATTGATAGCTGACATTTACCTATCGCTAAAAAACAAAAAAGTCACTGCAGCAGGTGTTTGACGTTTTGGTTCCTATTTTAATTAGCAGCACTGGTTTTTTTGTTTCGTGCTGTTTGCATCACTGAGATATAGCACCAGCTCGTCATTTTTTGACAATTTTGACTTACGTTGGCTAAAATCAGTGTTGCCACTTATAGGATCCACAACATCAGACGCATTATAACAAACCTTAGGTATCCATTTTTAGGCAAAGAAATCCGTGGTCAGACGTAAGGCAACTTACTTTGACAGTTTGTAGTGCTGCAACCTTCAATTCATAACAATAATGGATCGTTCATACTCGTCTTTTGTCTAGTCTTTTGTCTTGGTTTAGTCATATGTCTGGTCATAAGAAAGTTAAAACCACTGTTTCTTATGGGAGTGTTCATACAATGTTTTTGCTTTTGTTTTTGATTAGTCTTTGTCTTAAGAGTTGCCAACTTTCAATCCTTAGGACAACGACTAAGACGAGTGACAGACCATCAGCTGATATTTGTTGTTTTTTTTATAGGGCGTCCGAAGAGCACAAGCGCGCGGCCGAAATTTTGAATTTACCGCCATTAATCATGTTTTTAACAGAAAATCTCAACCTAACCTCAAAATTTTATTTGTTTTTATTTTCTTTTTCGCTTTTGTTCTTTCGTGTCGGTGTTTCGTGCCCAGATTAGGTTAAATAAGATTGTTTTGTGTAGAAAATGACTTTTGAAAAGGGGCATTTTTATTGAAATTGAATTTTTTTTTCAGTGGGTTATGACTAAGACTAATCAAAAACAAAAGACGAGTATGAACAGCCGATTTTGTTTAAGACAGCTAAGACTAATCAAAGGACAAAAACTAATCAAAAAACAAAAGACTAAGACGAGTATGAACAATACTTAAGCCAACAAAAGATAAAACAAATGGAACCAATGAACTTACAAGTAGTAAGAACTTATCGTGTGCGGAAATAGATGGGATTCGTGGTTGGTAATCTGTATCTAATTTGGTTTTATTGTCAAAATTAAAGAAGAGTGCAATCCACTTAACAAAGAAGAAATTTCGATCTATAATCTAGTAAACCAATCAATATGTCTGTTGTGAGAGACGGAAAAACAATCAGGTTCTTTATCGTGCGCAGGAAAATTAATTTTAACCAAATTAACTTAAAACACGGTGTGGCATACAGGTTTTGACGTATGATCTACGCAGTATGATCGATCGTTTTCGATTCAGTCCGCCAGATAACGCAGTTCTTCTTATTATTTTAAACTCCCACATATTGTGTCTTTCGGTTTAATGAAGTCTCACTATAATTGGGATGAAATCTTTAACAAGAGAAATCGTTTAATGATTCGATAGCATGACAGATCAACGTCTTCACATTTGAGCCATCCTTTGCCCGTTCCTCTAAGCCTTCCGGGTTTGCTCATAGTATACAGGCCTATGGTATCCCGTGGGATAGCTATGAAAGATATTAAACTATGCTAGACCGATTCGTAACAGATTATATTATTTTAAGTCACCGGGTGTTTGCCTCCAATTTGAGCTGGAGGGCCGGTGTGACGTTATAAATCCAAAATTGCGAGTTTTTTAATGCTTTTTCACAAACTTTCGCATAATATTTGCAAAATAAGTTTTACGGAAACACTGTTAAAACGTTCAAAAAGGAATTCTTTGACGTTTTGTTGCTAAACTTTAGCAGCCCAACATCGCTCGCACGTCGCGTCCTCCTTCACTCTCATCTTCTCCAAGTGTCCTGGTTAGGCCTCCCACTATGGCTTCCAGCCCTCTTCGTATTCTACGGAGCAGCCAGTGCCTACGGGATTTGCTGTATCTTGTCACATACTCCTCCGCCTATCTGGCGTTTCCTATGTTAGTCCTTTCACTTTGTATCTCCTTCTGGGCCCAATCTGTTAGGGTCGACTTCATTTGCCCCCTTGTAAGCCCCAGGAAAGGCTCTGGTACAACACATTTATGCCGGGATACACCACTTGCGAGTTCGTCTGCTTCCTGGTTTCCTGGGACTCCAATGTGACCTGTGACCCATACGAGCTCCACCTCTCTTACTCCGGCCAACTCCTGAAGTACATCCGTACACTCCTGCATCAAACCCGCAGACATGGTTGGTTTGCACAGTGCTTTCAGCGCAGCTTGACTGTCTGAACAGATGCAGAAGCGCTTTCCTGTTTCGTTCCTAATTTCTTACTCCCATGTTACCGCCAGTATAGCGTAAACCTCCGCCTGGAAGACTGTTGCATTGGATCCCAGCGAGTAGCTTTTTCCAATAATCTTGCTTTCCACGTCCACTCCTGCCCCAGTCGAATTCCGGTCTTTTAGCCTTGATCCATCTGTATAGCAGATCGTGGCATCGCTAAGGAATTCAACCCCGTACTTTTTCCACGTATCCCTTAACGTTATGATTACACGGTATCTCCTTTAACCGCTTCTCTGGCATCGCCAGCCTGTACGTCGATAGAGGAATCTCCTTTTCCGTCACAGTCGCGATTTTCGAATGTCCTTTTTGTCACCGCTCCTTCTCCACACGCCTGCGTCCCTTATCCTAAGGTCAATCATTGGGTAAAGTCGCAGCGACATCACCACATACTGGGTGTTTCGATTCAATTCTTTATTTGAAAAATACGAGTGCGTGAGACAAAGTATATGTAGGTGTGATTTAAGTGTGCAAGGCCGAGAAAGCATACGAAAAATAACGTCTCTCGCACTTGCAACTTCTCGATGAAAGAATTGCTGTGGTATACGGTATATTTGAAGGGGGGGTAATTACCCTCCTAAAAAAAAGCTCTTTTGGTTAATAATTTTAGAGTTTAAAAGATAATAACACTAAAAAAGAATGCAAGAAATATTTTTCCATCGAACACTACCTTCCCCCCCTTGACTTAGGCTCAAAATCGCGCTTGGTAGTAGATGGCATCCCCGTTGATCTTCACGTTCAATTCAAAAGTACTAAATTTCAACACTTTGCGCTGAGAAAGCTTAAGGAAAAGTCAAAGGACAACGACGAACGATATCGATATATCGTTATCGAATCCGATATGTATAACTGTTGCCTTTTTCGAGCACACACAAAAACCAAAGCTAGAAACAATGATCAGATTATTATTGAACATCGCAATCGACATTCGGAAACGGCGGGAAAAAGCAGAAATCCATAGAAAACGGTCGCCGAGAGAGATTCCTCAGTCAGATAGCGGCTGACTTTGTGCCGAGCTGCAAAAAGAAATTGGATACAGTATTATATACGCAACTTCGCATATGCACTATATGATCGCGCACTTGATTTTGATCGGTATGGATCAAACAATTTTATTAGGTGGAGGAGAATTTAAATATTTAAAAAAATCATAATCATATCAAAAACATTTCATGTAAAAACAACCAACTACGCGAAAATGGTATTCCCTAAAAAGAATTGAGATAAAAGTAAAACCAAGTTCTCTAATACAAACTTAAAAATAGAAGGTTCTTACTAGTCTGGAAATGTTTTTTTAAACTTTGATATTACAGCCAAACAAAAAAATTCATTCCTTTTTTAAAGGATTTGGATAACATTTAAGATTTAAAGTAGTAAAATATGCGGAATATTGTTCAAAACTTTTGCAATGTCTTATTAAAAATTTTTAAGTTTTTAAATTTTTTCCTTTGGTTTTATCATAGTTCCTATTAGCCTTCCAAAGCTCAGCCCTCTGGCGTTTCTGAAACTGGGCAATGTAACTTTTAGAGAAGGAAAGTAAATTAAAATTTTATTGTTTTTATATTTTTTCCAATAGTTTTATCAAAGTTCCTATCAGTCTTCCAAAGCTCAGCTCTCTAGCGTTTCTGGAATGAGTAATGTTACTTTTACATAACTTTACATTTATAGGGAAGGGAAGTAAATTAAAATTTTGGGGTTTTTAAATTTTTTCCTACAGTTTTATCATGTTTCCTATAAGTTTGTCAAAGCTCAGCTTTCTAGCGTTTCTGGAAGTGGGCAATGTTACTTTTACATAACTTTACATGTATAGAGGAAAGAAGTAAAATAACATTTTGGGGTTTTTTGATTTTTTCCAAGGGTTTGGACATAATTTCTATCAGTCTGCCAAATTTCAGTTTTGTACCATGTCTGGAAGTACAGTAGGATTTTTATGATCTATACATGAGTGAGTGAGTGAGTGGCAATTTCGACGTTTTTTGAAATTTTGTAACCACTTTACTACTTTATGGGACTCCATGAAACTTGGAGGGGTTCTTAACTCTATGAAGATCTACGACTGTGTTTGAGAGAGCTTTTACAAATTTCAATTTCAAATTCAGAACAAGTAGGTGTTATGGATGGCAGTTGCAAACGAATCTGAGAGAGAAGGAGGCAGCGTTTCTTTACAATCATTCAACAAAAGCCAAAATAATGCAAAAGAAACAACCAACACATTACATCAGCAATTCACCATTTTTTCTTATGGTTTTATCATAATTCCTATCATCCTTCTAAAGCTCAGCTTTCCAGCGTTCCTGGAAGTGGGCAATGTTACATTTACATAACTTTAAATTTATATTAAAATTTTTGTGTTTTAATTAATTTTTTTCTTTACTTTTATCATATTTCCTATTAATCTTCCAAAGCTCAGCTCTCTAGCGTTTCTGGAAATGGGTTTACTTGTACATAACTTTTAATGTATAGGGGAGAGGAGTAAATTAGAATATTGGGGTTTTTTGATTTTTTCCATTGGTTTCGTCACAATTTCTATCAATCTGCCAAATTTTAGCTTTGTAGCATGTGGAAGTACAGTTGAATTTTGATGATTTCTACATGAGTGAGTGAATGAGTGACCATTTCGACGTTTTCTGAAATTTCGTAACTACTTTACTAATTTATGAAACTTAAAGGGGTTGTTAACTTTATGAATATCTACGACTGTGCAAAGTTTGAGCTTCGTAGCTGATTTCGAAGTAAGTAGAGTTTTAGGTAGGTCAAATATGAGCTGAATTGTTTCAAGAAAAGATGATACAGATTCGAGAACCACAGCCGATAGCAAAACCGGGTTTTTAAAGTTAGATTGCGTAACTTCAAACTTCGTCAGAGTTTTTAAGTTCGTTCCATCAAAGTGTGGGACGGTTATAGAACGGTACGAAAAATCCTGTTTGCGTTCCAGGTCGACGTTGTACTGTTATGGGACAGTCAGTTTTCCGTTCCATCAAGCAACCTAAACTGGTTTCGGATTCCTCTGAAAGACAAGAATTGCACACAGGCGCATTAGAAGGCGCGGAAAAATTGTATGTAAAACACACACATCACATCACCTGAGATAATAATATACCATAAAATTACATTAAACTTACATTTGTCTGAGAACATTAAAAAAAACAGTGAATAACCCAAAAAATTAATTTTTTTTTCAAAATAAATTGAGTTTTACAACCAATTTTAACACATAACAAAATGCCGGGGAAGCCACGTAAATATACAAATATTTTTTAAATTCCCATAAAAAATTTTTGCAGCATCTGTTGATTTTTTTGTTTCTTAATTTTTATTACTATGCGCATCGTGTAGGTATACCACATGGAAAAAAGCTATACTGACCATAGGGTAGCTTGCTTAGAAAAAGAAAAACTAGTTTAGCAGGTGATTGGATAGGATTCGCTTTAAGGCATCGACATTAAGGTCATTACTAAAGTACAAGCTACAAAATGTGATTTTCCTAACTTCTTAGAAGTATCACGAAAACCTTGTGAATATTAAGGCTTTCTATAATATGTAGGTAATTTCACAAATATTTTATAAAAATCAAA
The DNA here is from genome assembly GCA_963576565.1 of Aspidapion aeneum. Lineage (NCBI taxonomy): Eukaryota > Metazoa > Arthropoda > Insecta > Coleoptera > Brentidae > Aspidapion > Aspidapion aeneum. Next base: position 114,345,118 of record OY755042.1, read on the forward strand.
TTAGAAAATACAAATAAATAAATATATAAATTTCACATAAAACTTGTGATATTAGAAAAAATAAATATATTTTCACAAGTTTCGCCCAAAAATATGTGCTAATGCAAGTTCGTGTTAATTTTTGGTATATTTAGTTTATTAGGCAGTCTGTAGTGGTTTATAGTTTGTGAATACAGGGTGTAACTAAATAAGTGTAAAACATTTAAGAGGGTGATTCCGCATCAAAAAAAGATAGGATCTTTCATATAAAGAAACTTCATTGGAGCATCCCTTGTTAAGATACAGCCCCTTAAAGGGGGTACATAAAATGTTCTACTACCAAAAAAGCCGGTAATGAATTTGGTTTACCCCATGGTTGTAAGGGGTGGAAAACGCAACTCCTAAAATTTATTTGTCTTATTATTTGTTTTCCATTTAAAAATGTATTTCCGATAGCCTGTTTCATTGTAAATAAAAAATGTCTCTTGGATTTTTGCCCAAAATAAACCAGTTCGCAGCAAAAAATTATTTCACGAAAAACTACAGAGATACATCGTCATAAATGTTATGACCCCCTTTAAGGGGCGGTATCTTAACAAGGGATGCTCCAATAAAGTTTCTTTATATGAAAGATCCGAGATCCTATCTTTTTTCGATGAGGAATCATCCCCTTAAATGTTTTACACTTATTTAGTTACACCCTGTATAAATTAAATTGATGTAATTTTATCTGCATTTTAAAGAACTAAAATTAAAAATATATTATGATAATCCTATGTAATTGTGTAATCCTTTCTGTGTGCAAATTTAATTTCGTGCTCTCGAATTCATCCGTTGCCTTCGATTTATCTTTAAGCCAGACGCCAAACCAACCCATTCTTTTAGTCACGTGATTTTGAATTTAACTCTCTCGCATATGATCACGTGCCTGAAGTAAATCGAACAGCATTCGGTTTTTGAACAGTTATTTGGTCGTTCCATCTAACCCGAACCGTTTTAAAACAGTCCTCGTACTCCTTGTACTGCATTGCGCGAGCATTGGGATTTTTTGGACGGTTCTATGACCCTAGAACTGTTTGATGGAACAGAACTTTTATAAATTATATCTTACGAACCACAGGAGCTAGCAAAACGCGGTTTCAAGAATAATAATTATTGTCAACAAAATTTGTCATAGCTTCAAAGTTAGGCAGTCAGAATTTTTGAAAAAATAAAAGTATGCATCTTAAAAATGACAGCAACGTAGTTTTCATAAATTTATTTAAAATTCTATTTTCAACAAAAATAATGCTAGTCAGCTAAAAATAGTAGGTGTTAAGGATGACTGTGTAGTGTCTAGTGGTGCCATTATTTTTGTCATTTAACAGCGCTAACGAAGAAGAAAGAGAAGGATATAGAATTTCTTCACAATCATTCAACAAAAGCCAAAATAATGCAAAAGAAACAACCAACACATCACATCAGCAATTCACCATTGTCCCATCATTTGGCGGCATCGGCCTTTGAGCCTACTGCTCTTATTGCTGCTACTGTTTGGGAACGCGACCCATTATTGGGCACCACTGCTGAGACAATGGTTCTCGCACCGGACCAATAAATCAGACTAACCGCGGTCTGTTCCCTAACAGGACTAGTGATGGACCCTCGGAACAACACATATCCTTAGTAAGGGAAAAACATATTTTTTGAAAGAACAAAATTTTGAATTAAGGTTTTTTTGGAATTACCTACATTTTTTCAAAAAACAACTTTTTCGAATATTTTTACCAATGATTTCTCGAACGTTTTTTTTTCAAAACTTACTTTAAGAAAAAAAAATTTGAATTACATTTTTTTCGAATAACATTTTTTCGAAAATTATATGCTTAAATTAGCTTTACTGTCCTTTTTTCGGAAGTCAAAATCGGTGTTAGACTAACCATATTAATAAGGTTCATATTTACTAATTTATGGCCTAATCTTTGTAAAACATAAATTTTTATTCAAAAAATTTTTTTCTGGAAAAAAGGTTTTTCAAAAAAAAAGTATTTTACAAATAAACTTTTTGGAAAAAAAATCGTTTGAATAAATTTCCACTCGAAAATGATGTTATTCAAAAACTTGCTTGCTTTTCAAAGTCTTGATTAAAAATAAAAAAATCTATTTTTTTTTAAATTACATTTATGAACTCATTCAAAAGGTATTTTAAAGACCGTTACTTTGGTGTAAGTAGTTCTCGAGATATCTGAATTTATTTTAGAATCGGAAAGTAATTAAATTTGGAATTCTTCATCCCGTAGACCGATAAAATGAATATAATAAGAAATACTTTGCCAATATATGTTCACCTAAGCTCACACTAGATTCTATAGTTATAGTGTATTTGTAAGCTAATATAACTAAAAACTGAAATATATTTTATTCAACTCCAGACTCAATTACCTTTCGTTTGATACCACACAAGCTATGTTTTGACTTAAACTCTAATTTTTGAAATCTCCTTCATCTTTTTTTTTTTAACTAAAATGTAATTTGTTTAACTCCAGACTCAATTACCTTTCGTTTAATATTACACACGCCATATTTCCACAAACTAATTTTTGAAATCTACCCCCACCCTTTTATTTGTCTTGTGTTCGGTGGATTTTGTTCATTTTTAAATGGGACCATCTTGACCCAAGACTCAGCATAGGTACCAAATTTTATTCAAATCGGGCAAGCGGTTTCAGAGTTATGTTGGTCGTTACATACAGACAGGGAGGCATACAGACAGAAAGACAGACAGACAGACTGGGGGACAAAAAGGTTTTAAAATCGTCTGAAACGCAAAGATATATAAAAAATTTTAAAAGCGGAGCAACATTTTTCTCTCGAAAAAACTAGAATCACCATATTTTTTTTTTAACGGTTAAGCGCACTCGCAAGGAGATCTCTATCACGCTCGAGAAGCGGCCAGTGCGCGGAAATGTTGGTGTGTGTTGGTTTTGAAACGGTTCAGGTTGTAACCTGCAGGGAAAACTGTCGCAGGGAGTTTATTCCACAGCGATGCTGTTCTCCAGAGATATGAATTCTGATATAATGAGGTTCTTGGTGCCTCTATTTTGACAGTAAATTGATGGTTACCGTCTGTTTGACGTGTTCGCCTAGTAGGTGCAACGCCCAGGGGGATCATACGTGCCAACTCTTCAGAGCATTTTCCGTGATAATACCTGTAGAAGAGAGATAGATCGCCCACAGTTCTTCGATGTTCGAGACTATCCAAGCTACGGGTAAGTGCGGGGTCATTGATCAGCTTGATAGCTCGTTTTTGCACGGTGTTCAAAAGCATTAAGGTATGTTTGGGTGCCGCACTCCATATATGTGAGCAGTACTCCATAGTTGGTCGAATCTGGGCTTTGTAGAGTGTCAGCAGTTGGCTTGGTGTATACAGATGTCTTGTACGAAATAGCACCCCAAGCTTTTGGGACGCCCTTTTAGCTATATCTGCCACGTGACTGTGCCAAGACATGTTGGTCTCTGCAGTGACTCCTAAGATGTTCAACTGGCTCAGCAATGTGACAGCACTTCCAGATAGCATGATGTTTGGCTCACCGGTGCAGGTCTTTTTTTAAAACAGGGCTGCTTGGGTTTTCTGCGCGTTGAACTGTACAAGGATTTTGTTGCCCCAGTCCTCTATTACCTCCAGGTCGTTATTTATCTGCGATATTTGAGTTAGTCTAAGATGATGGAATTTACGTGCGGATAGACACTGACTGGGTGGTATGACTGAGGAGACTACATTGCCATCATCTGCAAAGCAATAAAGTGGATTTACTGTTTTATCTATGAGGTCATTTATGTAAATCAGAAAAAGTGTTGGCGAAAGGATTGCTCCTTGTGGCACACCAGCATTTATTTGGTAAGAGTTGGAGTTCCGGCCATAGCTTAAAGAGTCATTAACATAGGAAAGAATTCAAGGCGCCTAGGGACTTTTTTGGTCTTACGGATTTTGAGGATTTGTGATATAGTCGTAAGTTCAGTTTTTCTTTTATTGACATCCTAAAAATAATTGCAAAACCTCAATATTTGATATTATCTCTATAAAATTATTATATAATTATGTGACTGTTCCAAAAACATTCAACTAAAGGTTCCTTGGATTTATTTGGACTGTTCTTATTGGTGAACATACAAAATATATCTTTAAGTGTTTGTTGTTCCGAGAATGAGCATCAGGAGAGCTGAATTATGGAACAGGATGGACCCTTTTTATGGGTTAGACTGAGTGGAGTAAATATAACGGTACATTTTTGAATACAAAGACCATCAGTCGCGAATATTTTAGTTTTTTACAATTTTTTGGTAAATAAAATTAACTAAGGATATACTATACTAGCACAAAAGTTATTCACCAAAAAAAAAATTTTAGGTAATTTATCAGAATTATTTTTATTTATCTCATAAGTCTCGATAGTTAAACAGCAATTAAGGATATTTAAAAGTCCTAAGTCTATTCTTGTGTATAGTGTTAAAACTGTTAAGTGTAATTTATTGCGGCTTATAAAAAGCGCGATAATATTTCAAAGGCCTTTAATTATAACACAAAATATGACTAAATCTTAAAATAGTTAAAAAAATTACCATCAATTTTGAAAAAAAATGGGTTGGTTTGTCCAAAAGAAGAGTATGGCAATTTAGATATCTTTCTTCTTCTTCTTCCAAGTGGCATTACCACTTCTGGTGGGTTTTACTCTGCTACGATTCTTCGTCTTCGTGTTATTCCCATTTTCCTTTGTATCATCTTCGACATCCACCTTTTTCGTGGTCTCCCTCTTATTCTCCTTCCTGCAGGTCTTCCTGGTGTTCTTATTTCTTTCAGTCTCTGTTCATTTTCCAACCAAGCTAATTTTCTACTTTTGATGAATCTTACGCTGTTTGCGCAATATATTGGTGTCTGTGATTCGCATCTATCGCCTATATGTTACTAGCGGCCTAATTATTTAAGTGTAGATTTTTTGTTTCAAATATCTCGTTAGAATATTTGACTTGAACCGTTTTTATTGAGGGTAAAAGACTTTGCTACAGTTTATTATTCTCTAGTTTATTTTCCCTGTAATAGAGTTTTTATCCACTTTCTTGAAACTGTAACCAAGAACCTGAAAATTATGACCATATAATTATCTCTCGTTGTTTTTGGAGAAATTAATGTATTTACTTCTTGACTCATTTAGTTTGAGTGCTCGTTTTTGGTTTTTATATCAAGCACTGCTACAGTTTCTACCAAAGATCTTTTGTCTCTACTCTGAACACCGACATCGTTTACATAGCCTATAGCTATCTGTGATGAGTTGGTGCCAATATATCAGGGCACGGCAGTGCCTCGCCAAGTTCGCGCGCCGTAACCATCTTTTCTGGAAACATTTCAGCCGATATTTGACCTACCTAAAACTCTACTTCGGAATGAGCTACGAATCTCAAACACAGTCGTAGATCTCCATGGAGTTAACAACCCCTCCAAGTGGAATTCCATAAAGTAGTAACGTAGTTACGAAATTTCAAAAAACGTCGAAATTGCCACTCACTCACTCATGTATAGATCATCAATATTCTACTGTACTTCCAGACATGCTACAAAGCTGAAATTTGGCAGACTCATAGAAATTATGACCAAACCCCTGGAAAAAATCAAAAAACCCCAAAATTTTAATTTACTCCCCTCCCGTATAGATTTAAAGTTATACAAAATTAGCATCGCCCACTTCCAGAAATGGTAAAGAGTTGAGCTTTATCAGACTGATAGGAACTATGATAAAACTATAGGAAAAAATTAAAACACCCCAAAATTCTAATTTACTTCCCTTCCCTATAAATGTAAAGTTAAGTAAAAGTAACATTGTCTACTCCCAGACATACTAGAAAGCTGAGCTTTGGAAGACTGATATTAACTATGATAAAGTTATAGAAAAAAATTAAAACACCTCAAAATTTTAATTTACTTCCTTCCCCTATTAATGTAAAGTTATGTAAAAGTAACACTGCCCACTTCCAGAAACGCTAGAGAGCTGAACTTTTTAAGACTGAAAGACAATATGATAAAACTATATGAAAAAATTTAAAAACACCAACATTTTAATTTACTTCCCTCTCCTATAAATATATATTTATATAAAACTAACATTACCCACTTCCAGAAATGCTAGAGAGCTGAGCATTGGAATGCTGATAGAAATTATGATAAAACCATGGGAAAAAATTTAAAAAGTCCAATATTTTCATTTATTATCCTCCCCTATAAATGTAAAGTTATGTAAAAGTAACATTACCCACTTTCAGAAACGCTAGAGAGCTGAGCATTGGAAGACTGATAGGAACTATGATAAAACTATAGGACAAAATTTAAAAACACGACAATTTAAATTTATTTCCCTCCCCTATACATGTAAAGTTATGTAAAAGTAACATTGTGCACTTTCAGAAACGCTAGAGAGCTGAGCTTTGGAAGGCTGATAGGAACTACGATAAAACCATGGAAAAAAAAATAAAAAATCTCAAAAATTTAAGTAAGGCATTGCAAAAGTTTTGAACAATATTCCGCATATTTTACTACTTTAAAAATTAAGTATTATCCAATTCCTTTAAAAAAGAAGTAAAATCATAACAAAAACATTTCATGTAAAAAAAAGTCAAGTACGCGAAAATGGCATTCCGTAAAAAGAATTGAGATAAAAGTAAAGCCAAGTTTTCCAATACAAATTTCAAAATGAAAGGTTCTTACTAGTTTGGAAATATTTTTCTAAACTTGGCTGTTACGGCTGTAAATGACTCTTAGGCACAGTGCTAAATTGAACATAAAGCAGTTTGATTGTAATAGCAAAGTTTAAAAAACATTTCCAAACTAGTAAGAATCTTTCATTTTGAAATTTGTATTGGAAAACTTGGCTTTACTTTTATCTCAATTCTTTTTACGGAATGCCATTTTCGCGTACTTGGCTTTTTTTACATGAAATGTTTTTGTTATGATACGCTTGTCCCAACAAAAGCTCAAGGACCAGTTCAAACAGTAATGAAGAAAACATAGTTTATGCCATCCTAGAAATTTCATATAGAGCCTCCTTGCCTGCTTTTGGATATTCCTAAGTTCGAAATTTTAACTGAGCATTTTGGAAGAGCAAAAATAAAATGCATATTTTTCTCCTTTTTAAGTATACTGCGAAAGGAAAAACATAGCAACTTTAGGGTTAATCGCTGTCTGGGCTTGCCGAAACATACTACTACTATGTCGGTTTTGGAACATTTTTCTACGTTGTGCGACAACGAAACATCCCCTATACAAAACAAATGCATCCATAACGAATCTGATACCTTCCTAGCTAGCCTATTAGCACACTTCAAGTTTGTCATGATATATCAGCCTTGAAAACTGTTTTTGTAAATATCTCAAGAACTGAAGCTCCTATAAAGATTTTGGTTAATACACAAATTATTAAGCAAAATGTAATCTACTATATTCCGAAAATCGAATATTGATACGATGCTCTGTTAAAAAACTCATTAACATTAATGGATTTTGACCAAAATCTAATCAGCTCGTTAGAGTGTCGAACACTATTTTACCTGGAAATTTTATGAAAATCGATTTAGCGGTTTAGGAGCTATCGTGTTACGCACACACACACACACACAGACAGACATCACGACGATATTTCAAAATGCACCGAAATAACACATTTTCGGCGTTATCTGAAAAAAAAAATTTCGTCGAAAATAATACCTTCTCCAGCCATTGCTGCGCGGGCTAGGAAGGTAAAAAATAGTTTTAAGATGTTTTATGGACAAGAAAATCGCTGGCACGGTTAATAAGCTCATCAATCTAAATAGAATGACTTAAGATACCCGTATCTCCCGTTGCCTAAGCGTGCTACTCCATGCATGGCAATCAACTTTAAATACCTTTAAAATCTTACTATTTCATGGGCGCACCCAGGAGGGGCTTCGGCCCCCCCTCACCAAGCCCAAAGTTTTTTTTTTATACATTTTCATGAATAAAAAAATAAAATAGCATAAAATACAGCATCCTAGGGTCTCGGGCCCCTCCCAGACGTATTTCTGGGTGCGCTACTGCTATTTTCTCGAGCGAGATTGTCCAGTTGCAAATTATTAGCGATATCCGGCATTGCTCCGTTCTATTCAGATTCAGTCATATGTATGTTGCTCTTAATATAAAAATAGGGAAAATTTCTTTATGAGAGAATGAACAAGAACGATACGTACAGCGTGTCCCATTTTCGATGGGATTAAATGGGAAACTTGGTTTTTATTCAAGATATCGAATTTCTGATTGCACCTTACTGTGCTCTTTTTCTGAGCCCTGAAAAATGGTGTAATCAGATTTTTGCTATACCCCGTGGTTTCGCTAATACAGGGAGTTTTTCAAAAAATTGCATTTTTATTAATTCATTTGCTTATTTTGCAAGATATTTTTATTCTGTAATTCAATTTTTTAAATTATTGTTTTGTTTTTGAGATATGGTATTTATCATAAAAACATTAAATACAAACTTGGATTTTTTAAACTATTTTGATTGGTTTCCTGCTATTATTATCTTAAAATCATAAAACTTTAATATTTTTTTGATTTAGGGTTAAAAAAAATTATTATATTTAAAAAAAAATTAGTCCGAACCTGGAAATTTCCAACGTAAATATAAATTAAAAATAGCAAGACACACTAGTTGCACGATTTTTAGTTTATCTATTTTTAAACGTTAATTGAAAGATTTATAAATAAGGTAAAAAACGTTAAAAACATAAAATTACAAATATAAAACCATGGTAATTATTTGATATTGATATTTGAAAACAAAAGCGTGGAATTGACATTGTCATTTTACTTGTCATTACTCAAAATTATTCTAAAATGGCTAGAAATTGACCATATCCAGATTTTGAAAAATGTTTATTGCTTTATTAAAGCAACAAAATCCCAATATTTAAACCGCAGAAATATTTTTATGTAAAATGCGTTATGAAAAATTACTAAAAAATGTCAACAATGTCTTACATTTAATGGCAATCAGTTTGAGCATTTATATCATTAAAGAAAAATTAGTTATTATTTTTTGTAATTCGTTATTTTTTTTGTATTTGTCCTAGACTTTGTTTCAAATAAATCTTTAAACTAACTTAAAACCATTTTAATTTGCTAAGTATTAAAACAGTTAAACTAAAAATCGTTCAACTAGCAATTTTTAATTTATATTTATGTTGGAAATTTCCAGGGTAGAACAATTTTTTTTAAAATACTAAATATACTTTTTTTAACCTTAAAACAAAAAAAATATTAAATTTTTATTATTTTGTGATAATCATAGCATGAAACCAATCAATATATGAATAAAAAAAAATCTAGGTCCGTATTTATTTTTTTTATGATAAGTATCATATCTCAAAAATTAAACAATATTTTAAAAAATCATTATTTTCTTCTTAAAAAGTTGCCATGTAAAGGTTTTTACAGAATTAAAATATCTCGCAGCATAAGCGAGATATAAGGGATTATTAAATATGCAATTCTTTCAACTTTCAACTGAGGGGTGTAACAAAAATCTGATTACACCATTTTTAAGGGCTCAAAAAAAGAGCATAGTAGAGGTGCAATCAGAAAAATGCCCATTTAATCCTATCGAAAATGGGACACGCTGTACACTATTATAGGGTGGATCGGTAGATCTAGAAATTCAGGACCGTTCTACTACTTTCCCTCTTCCCCCGTATAGTGCCTTTTTTCGCGTTTAAAAAAAAGGCTAAAAAAAGTTTTGTGTTTGTACATTTAAGCAAAAATGGCAAGTACTATTCGAAAGAAACGTTTTTGCTAAATCAAGGGTATATTGTAAAGAGTATGATTGAAATGGGGTACAATGTTTAAGGGGAAAATGTAAGTACAAGATAGTTTGAACAAAAATGATAAAACAGACATCTCTGCAGGATTGTTTTTGGCATCGAAAAAGGATGCTTATTTTGATAAGCAAAAGTTTGAGCCACTCTGTATCAAACGAATATCGCCTGAAAAGATTGGTAGCTATATTCAGCGAAGTATGACGTCTTAATGACATTAATGATGGGGTTTCGTGGCACGACCGACCACTAGATCAACATTTCTCGACTACCAGATTTCTGATATTATTGGCAATGAAAATGATCAAAGATGCAATACAATTGCAAGTAATTGCTACCTGACAAAAGCCTCGATATTTGATTTGTGCAATAAAAACAAAAATATCGCTCATAAACACACTAGATATACCAGACATATATCAAATTCTGCTATTCTTACTCTAGATTTACAACCAACAAAAATTAAACAGGATGTAAATAACTTTTATTTCTTAAGCTTTTATTTCTATACCATAGTGTCAATAGTTTGTTAAGTAGCTTTTTAACATTGGCGGCTGGTGGCGTTATAAATTAAGGGGGGGGGCAGAAATTTATATTCCATGGAAAAGAGATTAAAAACCTACCTAAACAATTTTATTTTAGCATTTTACAAACAAGCAGCTAATTGGTGTAGTTTTAAGTTTAATTGTTTATAGATAAAGTCTATTCGCTCTTCTTTTATATGCGCAAAGTGCTCGGATTAGCACCAGTTTCAGACTCATCATGGCCCCGTAGAGCAACCCCAAAAATCCCACAGAACTTTAAACAGTCTTTTAACCTACTAAGTATATGTCTATTTTTGGCCACATTTTCATTATGTTCGATAATGTGTTGCCTATAGGCACTATTCAATTGGCACCTAATATCAGTCTTTCCTAGCATAAAAAATTCTATGTTACGTACTACACATTCCCTTTGCCACCCACGCGGGATCACTTCGTGGATTGTTCATAATATTACAAATAAAGCAACAAAACGCATTTCGTTTTTCACAACCGCATAACCAGTTTTCAGCATGGTATAATTTTTTATTACTTGCACTAAAATTGTTGTTAATTTTTAGGATTTTTAGGTCCGGCCCTAAAGATTTTATTTGTAATCGAAGTTCATATGTCAACGTATTTAAGTTTGCACAGTTTAAATTTTGAAAACAAACAAAAATAAAAACAAACAATGGACACGTGACCGGCAAAGCTTTTAACTCATAATCTTCACTAAGGATAGAACCGGCAACACGTAGAAAGGGTAACGAACGTTTTTGCACGGTGAATATGGCCGAGCGAGAAAACCCACCCATGGACCCCTGAAAAACGGTTGAAATTGACATGTCGTACTGGAAGATTTAACTTTTTTTCAATAAATCAATTAAAAATACTGTTTGTTGTCTAGTTTTGAGAGGGCACTGCCTCGTTGCCCTCCCTGTAGCAGCCGCCAGTGCTTTTTAAAAGCTCCTAGAACGCTGAGTTTATAAAAAGGGGGTGAAAATACAATGACCTAATAACAATGATCCGGCCACACTCAAATTTTACTTAAAAAAAATTAAAATTTGATCATTTTTTAATTAATAATTTCATCATCAACCCCAAAGGAATGGCTGTCAAAGGTGTGTGTTTGTGTGCACCTTAAATTAGTGCATTGTGACAACTTGGCATTATCGGCAGTGGCGGCGCGTGGTAAAAAGCTTTCGGAGTGCACACCAAAAAAAAAATAGGAAATTGCGGCGCAGGCGGAATTTTTTTTTGCAAATAATTTAAAAATGTGATATTTAGTTAGATATTAGTTATCTACCTATTATTATTGAAATTATAAATAAATAATAAATGTATCATACCAAGTTTACATATTTTCTCTTCTAATGGCAAAGATGAAAATTTAATTGTTTTTAAATATTGCACGCTAATGCTAACAGAATTAGAAACATCTGCCATTGTCGTAAATACCAAATCGTTGAAATCAAATCAAACCGCCAGCGCCCGACCGATAATGCCAAATTAGTGGTGTGCATATACTATTTACTCGATACTTTAATATCTGATACATGGGCGGATTCGAAGTAATCGAATATCCTTCGACGCCAAATACTCGTTAGTCGAATCCCGAATGGGACCGAAGCCGAAGTGTTACTTTCGTATCAATTGTATCGGCATCGGCCGTATGAGTAACGAGTTTGGAGTACTTGTAATCATTTGGACCGATATTTATATATTGGATTTACCGATAATACAATATAAATAATAATAAAATCTAATACTCGAATAGGAAGTATCAGTATCTACTCAATACTTGGAAAAATGGTTGCACATTACTATGCCAAATTGTCTAAGTGCACTAATTAAAAGTGCCCTTGAGCTCCTCTAACATGCTACGCGAACCATGGGTGCGAGGGGCGTCTCGGGGGTGCGGGCGGCATCGAGGCTAGTTTTTGCACAGATTTTGTCCTAGGCACTGCCGCAGGAAGGTTCAGATTCTATGTACTGTAAAATTCTATTGGGACATGTCGTCCTCTCTTTCTATATTTCGTAATTAGAATGCGACACAACATCTACGGAGCAAATAAAAGTGAATAATTAGATTCGAACTAACTATATAGCGCATCCGCCAGCAGGCACCGCAGGTGGTTTAAATACGAATACAAACACATACATACCGGGTATTAATTTGTAGGTAATATTCCAGTCTTTAGTGAATTCCGTTTGGGGTAATTATTAATAAAATTTTAGTATTTTTTTAAGTAAAATTTGTGTGTGCACAAGTGAACTTATGGAGAAACCGCCACTGATTATCGGTCGGGCCTTATTGTTTTGATTTCGACGATTTCATAGTTACGAGGACAGAATGGAGAACTATGGTTAATCGGGGGTTGTAATTCCACTTAAAAAATAAGTTTCTTAAGTTGAATCAGGATATATTTGCTAAAAACTCCTGCTGCTTAAGTTCTTCACATTTAAATATTTTATGAGTTTATTTTTGTAAATAAATGTTACCACGAGAACTCTGTCTATAACGGAAACGATCCTATTTTAGACGTGTCGCTCATTACTTGAGAGACAAGTGTCGTGTTGTCGGTTTGTCGTTCTGTTTGTTGAATCAGTTGTACACGTTTTGCACGAGCGTGCTATGTCTGATATCGGCTGCGGTCTCTTGAATACTTACTCGCCTGAATGTCTTGTCTTTCAGAAGATTTGTGATCTCTTTAGAGCTCTGGTAACTGAAGAGAATTTCATTTTGCTATTTTATATAATTAAAGATTTACTAGGGTTTATCGGATTAAGCATTGACGAAAATACCTGTGTCTAGACTTTCTTTCTGTTAGACTGTTCACCTTAAAACCTAATATTTATTTAACATCTTTTTCTTCTAATTTTTTAAAGTTATTAACAATTTATTTACTATCAAAATTTTTTTCGGGATTTTTTTATTCCAAACATAGTGTTTGGTATGTATTCTGGTGCCGTTCGGTGAAGACATAATGACCTTTGTGTTTTTTTTTGGCCGCAAGATTTTTGATGGACGCCCTTTTTATCTGTCGGCCCCCCCGCCCCTTCAGGCATGCTACGCCGCTGCTTTTTTCTAGTTAGTCTAGGCGCTGGCTCCTGTCACGTGTGACCTAATATGTGCGCTCAGTTTGACTGCGGCGATTTTTTAAGCACCCGTAGTAGTATAAAAAAAGTTTGGTTACGTGGTCGAACTCAAGGTCGTTTGGCGGCCATCTTTGAAAATGGCCGCCAAGTTGATAGATTTTTTATCTAGGCGTATCTCTCTACCCAGTGGTCCGAATTTAATTTTTGAAAGCCTCTTTAACATCCTTTTTAAACTCAAACTAATTTTGTTATTACACATTTTTTGATAAATCAAGTAGTTTTTGAGATATACCAAGATTATTAGTATTTCCGCTTGCAAAATAATTAAAATAATACTCATGCTCATTTTTTTTTAGCTACAATATTATTGACATTTGTTTTTTTTTATTACATAGAAGGCTTTAAACCTTTTCCAGAAGAGGATATTGATTATATTTTTAAAGTTAGATGGATTTACAAAATTGTATATTTTTGCTAACTAAATCTATGCTAAGTGATACATCAAAAGAAGCGGAATTAAAAGTGCTATAATAAAATAATTTTATCGTTTTTCGCTAGGATGCATCGTTTCGCTGCAAATTCACTTTTTCTATAATCTTGTGAACAGTTTTAGAAACCACCTTCTTTAAGGCAGTGTTTAGGGGTACCATCCATCGAACTTTAAAAACATGCGCCTGAGTGGAAGAGCGTGTTTCCTGCTGGGTAACTAGCAGGCAGCGCGAACTCTGACCGTTGCCACATATCCTAGTTTTAGATATACGATGCATATGTATTTATATTTGATTTGTGGCAATAAAAGCATTAATTATTAATTAATTATTATTATTATAAAGTCAATATCCTCTTCTGTGAAAGGTTTAAAGCTTTCTGTGTAACAAAAAAAAACAAATGTCAATAATATTGCAACAATGTGTAATGGTAAAATTTATTTGCCTTTAAAAAAGGGGTATACCAAGCTTTAAAAAATTAAAATCGGATCACTGGGTAGGGAGGAATGCTTAAACAAAAAAAACCTATCAATTTAGCGGCCATTTTCAAATATGGCGACCAAACGACCATGAGTTCGACCACGTGACTAATCTTTTTTTATACTCCTATGGGTGCTTAACAATGCCCCGCTGTCAATTGTGCGCACACAAAAAATTAATAAAATATTCAAAATGTGCAATTAGTTTTTGGAACTATGTTTATGTAACCTATACTTCATTCAGGCACACTGTCTAGGGTTGAATTTACTTGTTACAATTTGCCCTCAGCGGCGTAGCGTGCCTGAAGGGGGGGGGAACAGCTAAAAAGGGCGCCCATCACAAAAATCTTGCGACCAAAAAAAACAAAAAGGTCATCATGTCTTTAATTTTCTTTGACGCCCCCTCACTTTGCCGTTACCGACCCTGGTACTTAATAAAGCTTAGGGCGCTTTGGCCACCCATGGGGCGCCAGTACCCTCGGGGCGGAGGGGGCGACAAACCCCCCGCGCCCCCCATGCTACGCCACTGTCTGCCCTATCATAAATCCAAAGAAATGTATCGAAAACCCAGTAAACCTGTATATCCATGTATATTACCTTGTTTTTATCATTGGGAAAAAAGCTTAATAAAACACCCGTAATTAATAAAGATAATTAACATAAGCCAAATGCGTCTTCTTGAATAAATTAATGCTCAAGCTTATCAGGATTGTGACACAAATTGTGAAAGATGAGATCGAATTTCAGAAATCTATTTGAAAGAATTCTCATCTATGCTAATGAATAGAAAACGTATACCATTCATTTTCGCCGTAAACCGGTCTCTCTCTCATATAAACTCAATAGTGATCGTCAAATCACGAGAGAAAATGCTTCATATATCTAGAAGAACCAACAATCACCATTACTACAGCATTCTTTACTTTTACCACGTTTATATGAAGCCTCTTTACACTTGCAACTGAACGTTGACTTCGAAAGAATGACTATATTTTCTACTACTTTGTCGGTTTAGAACGTTTTTCTACGTTGTCCGACGCCTATTCTCCACCTCCTTCGATCCTGACAGTCATCTTCCGTCAGGTTTTTTTGACTCATTGATCTTTGGATTGACTGTTGCCATTCCAGTTTAGGACGCCCTCTTTTTCTGCGCCCTATTGGTTGTCATTCTAGGACCTGCTCTGGTAATCTTTCGTCGCTCATCCGTTGTACATGGCCGTACCATATCAGTTGCCTTTTAGTGATGTCATCCGTTATGCTTCCCTCGATATCCATTCTTTCTTTTATGATCTCATTTCTTATATGATCTGTTCTGGATATTCTCATTGATCTTCTTATTGCATCCATTTCGACACTTTCCATTTTTGCTTTGTATTTTTCTGTTACGCGACAAGTCTCATTGTTCATATATGTTAAATTTTACATTCTTTTTATCTCTCTACTCCATAAAATACTGTTAAGACAACCAATAACCTTTTTTGCTTTTACTATTCTTTTTTCAAGTTCTTTACAGTCTGTTCCTGTCTTATCAAATGTGTCACCCAAGTATACATACTCATTGCATGGAGATATTGTTTGTCCATTTTCTAGTTTTACTTCACTTCCAATACATAAGTACTGTGTCTTGTCCACGTTCACTGTTAACCCTCACTTTTGGTATTCTTCCGTTAATTTTCTCATCATATACTCCCATTGTCATTAGCTACAATTACTATATTTTCTCTGACGTTTATTAGTCACCAATCAAAAACTTTTCCGCTTTCAAACTCGTGTTTATTCTTCTTAGATGATTAAAACAAAGGAGATCCGGGGGGGATATAGCGAGTGCTTCAATAGCTTGATTTTGGAAAAGGATCCAGACTTTGATCTTCCACAATCGCACGAATTACGCTTAGAATACCATTTTAGTAAATCAATTCGTTCAATTCGTTTTATTTACCGACCAGTTCCCGTCCGGGAATCGCCATCAATTGTTTGAAGCCCCTTCACGATATTAGCGCATTGGTGTAAAGACTTTCTACAACAAAAATTACAATCCTTTGTCGTGATATTATTCGATCCTTTTTAAAATGTCGACAAAATGTACGGAGTTTTCCTTGTTAGATCTTTTGATAGTAGTTTGTAATCTATTTTTTTCAGTATTTCTTTCATCATATTTTTTATGTCTAGATGTTAGAATCTTAATTGATCTGTCATTTTGAAGATTCCTCATTGCCCGTTGTTCTTGGTCGATGATGTTTTGCCATTTGTTGCTTTTTTGTCCAAGTTTGTTCTTATTTTATTGCGAAACTCAACAGCTTCGAGTTGTGGTTTTCTCTATTGATACTACAGTGTTGGTATCTGTTTTGTCCTTAAGTCCCTTACTGAGTACCAATTCTTCGTTGGTTCGGTTGGTTTCTTTTTGAGATGTTAACACTAATTGCTTCGTGTTGTTAAATTTGGTTTATCCTGTGTGTCCGTACTTTTCTTGGAGATTTAATCTAATCTTCTTTCTTCTCTAAAATTTTCTTCTCTCTATCTCCTGCGATGTTGTTTTTAGGCGAAAACGCACTGAAATAGCCTTGTCTAAAAATGAAATGTGTTCTTCTTCTTTCATCAATTTCATTTTGGTCTTTTCGTAGCTCCTAAACAGGTTGTTGTTTTCCGGGTACGGTTCTTTAACTTTCTTTAAAAGTTGTAGAATATGGTTGTAGAAATAAGATTTCAGACTGCATTATCTTTATTTATTTTATGTATATCTCTAATCGAAATTTTGTGTTTAAAATTAATAAAGACAATCGAAGTTTTCGTTTTTAATCAACTTTTGTCTACAACTTTCAACCAAAAATTTTTGTTACAGTTTTTTCCAATTTTACAATAAACTTGAACTCAAACCTTTCTTTCATCTTTCCAATGCGTCATTAGTAAAATATTCTTTGAATTAAAATTGATTTAAGCAAGCTCAGAATTGAATGTCTACATGTGACCGAAGTTATAGTAGATGTCTATTAACCTCACCTCAGACCTCAGAAAGCAATCGTGATTCGCGTGTTCAATGAGGCACGTGCAAATTCGTGCACACTTGAAATCAACAATGATCGCTTTAAAGAACATCCTTTCTCCATTCTTTGTTTGTGAACATTAAAGAGCAAAAAAAAGCTTCTTTGGTTTAGTGTGAATGATATGCATATTACCGATATAGTGTACAGGGTGTCCCAAATTGGGCACTTTTAGGGGGTTTAAGGTACTTCTAGGGGAGACAGAGAAAAACTGACTACGCATTGCGAGGCTCAAATTTTAAGGGAAGACTGATAGTGAAAACCGCATTTTGAAATATCGTCTCGTCTTTGAGCTACGGGGGCTTTTTGAAAAGTCTGCATTTTTGAAAGGGGTCTATAACTTCGTTATTAGTGGAAATTTTGATTTAGAGTAAATTGCAGTTTTATAGACTTTGTCACGATGAATTCACCCGCTAAATTATATTTTAACTGTCACTTTTAGTTTTTGAAATATGGCATAAAGTTGCATTTTTTCTTATGGAATCGCCAATATTTTAATAAATTTTCGAATTTGTTATTCAATTCTTTTCAAAATGATGTATCATATGTCATAGTTTCATTGAGCGGTTTACGAGATATTCAGCTTTTTCACTTATTTCTAGTGCGCTATGATTTCCTGCTGAGGCAGGTCAAGGCACTCTTGTATTTTTATTATTTTACACAGTCAAAAATATAGTAAGGCTGGTTTGGAAAAGTTATAATTCAGCTGACCGCCCTCAAAGCCTAGTTATAAAAAGTAACAAAATTGATACATATTTCAAAATAAAATTAAAACGCTTTTGTGCAAAATAATTTCATATCAAAGCGTAATGTCAAATTGTTTAAACAATTGAAAACAATGACAAAACGCCAAGACGCAAGGCCAACTTGATTTGCATAATATAAGACAACAAAACTATAAGAGCATGGCGCATGACGTCATTCAACGCACACTAGACAAAAATAAAAAACTTTAATTATCTCCGAAACCACTCAATCAAACTATGACATATGATACATCATTTTGAAAATAATTCAATGACGAATTCGAAAATTAATTAAAATATAGGCCATTCCATAAGAAAAAATGCAACTTTATGTCATATCTCAAAAACTAAAAGTGACAGTTAAAATTTAATTTAGCGGGTGAATTCCTCGTGACAAGGTCTATAAAATTGCAATTTGCTCTAAATCAATATTTCCAATAATAACGAAGTTATAGATCCTCCTCCAAAATGCAGACTTTTTAAAAAGCCCCCGTAGCTCAAAGACGAGACGATATTTCAAAATGCGGTTTTCACTATAAGTCTTCTCTTGAAATTTGAGCCTCGCAATGCGTGGTCAGTTTTTCTCTGTCTCCCCTAGAAGTACCTTAAACCCTGTAAAAGTACCCAATTTGGGACACCCTGTTCAGTAAAATGTAAATAATTAAATTAAATTTCAGGAGCTACTCATCAGAAAGAGGGGGTGGGCATCGTTGCGTAATTTTGGTAAAGGATCCAGAGTTTGATCTTTTACTCACACGTTCACGAATGGCCGTCGTCGTACTGAGTCTTGTAATTTCATCATGTTCAGAAGACTTTTGTACGTTTTTAGTGAATCAATGTTCAATAAATCGATTCGTTTGAAATTTTCGCCAGTTTTTATTAAATAGCCGTTTGTGACACAAATCGCCATCGATTGTTTGAACCCGCTCTTCTGATAATGTTGTTCCTCTCCCACCGCAATAAGAAACTAAATTTGCATGACAAATTTTTGTTTATTCTAAGAATTGCAGGTATTGGCTATGTCGGACAATTTTCATTATTTTAAATTTAAATCTTCTTAAAAACTACTCTCCCCTAGGAAGTTATACCACAGCCTACCTAACAACTGTGGTTATGCCCAAAAAGAGCCATTGGTGGCGCTTCTCTGTTATACTGCTGGATATGCTTGGGGTAACATCAAAGCAGGCATGAAAAAAGTAACTACACAACAATTTAGTTTGCTTAATTTACTTAATTAATTTTAAACATTTATTAAAAATAAGAATAATGTAGAGTTAATGTGTTAAAAGGCGGAAAATATTATATATTTTTTATTTATTTTTATTCAACCGCCTAAATTAATTTCTAGCTACGTATAAATATATATATTTTTTTCAAATCTTCCGACAACTTTTAGTACGACTTTCCGTGGGGCCAGAGATCGAAAATTTGGTAGGTATTTATTGTTCCGATGACAATATAATTTAATATCTTTTTATTACAAAAAAAATTTAATTGCGGATCCAAAATTCCGAATCTGGGGGCACGGAAGTGTCCCGCCAAGTTCGCTCAAACGTTGTATCATCTTTTCTTGACATTTTAATATTATATTTGACGTAAGTAAAACTCTACATCGGAATGAGCTACGAAATTCAAACTTTGCGCAGTCGTAGATCTTCATAGTGTTTCATAAGTTTCATGGACTTCCATAAGGTAGTAAAGTAGTTAAGAAATTTCAAAAATCGTCGCATCTCACTCATCACTCATGTATAGATCATCATAATTACTTACTAAACTTTGTATTTTTTAATTATTTGTTGTCATTTTTTATATTCTTTTAATATGTTTTTGATGATGTTGTTTCTACTTTCTTTTGTGTACTTGTAATATTAACATTTTAGTCTATTTTATGTCGTGTTATGTTTTGACATCTTGAAGTACTTAATATTAAAATTTTATTAAAAATCAACTATTTAATTAATTATTAACTCGATTACTATGAAATATGAAAAAATTTTCGCTAAGGTTGTGTGGGAAACTAGACTAATAAGTGTAGATATATTAAAAATTTCTTTGTCAATGGTTTTTGTTAAAATTTCGACAATAAAGCATTATTGAATTGAAAAAATTGAATTGAATTGAATTGAAAATTCTATTGTACTTCTAGATATGCTACAAAGCTGAGATTTGGCAGACTAATAGATATTATGACAAACCTTTGGAAACAATCAAAAAACCCCAAAATTCTAATTTATTTACTCCAATACATGTAAAGTTGTGTAAAAGTAACATTGCCCAATTCCAGAAACGCTAGAGAGCTGAGCTTTGGAAGGCTGATGAACTATGATGGAAAAAAAAATTAAATAACCTCAAAATTTTAAATAAGGCAAAAATTTTGAACAATATTCTGCATGATTTACTACTTTAAAACTAAAACATTATCCAAATCCTTTAAAAAATTAGTGAAATCATAACAAAAACATTTCATGTAAAAAAAAGCCAAGTTCGCGAAAATGGTACTCCGTAAAAAGAATTGAGATAAAAGTAAAGCCAAGTTCTCCAATACAAATTTCAATGAACGGTTCTTACTAGTTTGGAAATGTTTTTGTAAACTTGGCTATTACGGCTGCAAATGACTCTTATGCACAGTGCTAAATTAAACACAAAGAAATTTGGCTGTAAAAGCAAAATTTTTAAAAAACATTTCTAAACTAGTAAGAACCCAGGGGCGGCTCGTCCATAGGAGCGCTGGTGCGCGCGCACCCCCACCAAAAATAAGAAAAAAAATAAATACAAACTATTATTAAATAATTACTGTTGTTTTTTATTTATTTTTTAATGATCCCGATCCCGCTAGTGGCATCTATCGGCCATTAACGGAAGTAATTAATATCTTTTCGACTTGACGCTTGCTGCCGCATACTGTGGCCTTCGATCGCCTCGCTTGAATCTAGAGATATGAAAGAGCGGGCTTGAATCTGGAGGTGCGCGTGGATTCGGCGTTCCTCTTTAATCCAATTTTTGCCACGCAATTGGATCGGAAATGCTCGGGATATCGGCCGAGAAAAGGGCGGAGTGGTGCGCTAAATCAATACACACTTGCATCGTTTTTTTATAGTTCTCAGCTGATTACTGTTTATATTATCGTTAGTATGTGTGTATTGGGCGTAATTAAAATTTATTTACGCAGTTTTTAAGTGAATTTTTTGCTGTTTTCGGCTTCTTGTTTGTAATTTTTGGGTTAATTATTATCTACAAGTGTCGAATATGTCTGAGGCAGTTATA
Source organism: Aspidapion aeneum (assembly GCA_963576565.1). Taxonomy (NCBI): domain Eukaryota; kingdom Metazoa; phylum Arthropoda; class Insecta; order Coleoptera; family Brentidae; genus Aspidapion; species Aspidapion aeneum. Next base: position 114,366,584 of record OY755042.1, read on the forward strand.
AGTTCGGCTTCGGGTAATCCTGGAAGTAATTCAAGACTTAGTTGTGTACAAAACGTTATAGCAAGCTTTTCCTCTTTTAATTTAAATCAAAAAATTGAAATTAAAAGATTAGGAAGGCCGACTCCAGAACTAGAATTATCGCAAACTTGCTCCAAAAGAAAAGAAGGTAGGAATTTTAAAAGATACTTTAGAAAATATATTTACCAAAAAAACAACTGGATTTGTGGATGTGATACAAACTCGTTATTATTATTATTTAAGGACTAGGAAACTAAACAAAAAGCAGGACTGACAAAAAGGTGCATAATATCAATTTAACATTAATTTTCAGCCGATGACCGGATAACATTGAATCAATGTATACGAACATTACAATATGAACAATGTATTTGAATCAAAAGCTAAGATAAAACGGTTTTGTACATTGAATTAATGTTATCCATCGTTGGCTAAAATATGTATGTATAATGTAGGTAATTTTTTTTGTGTAGGCATATTTTTATTTATTGGAGACCTGCTTTTTTTTACTTTGACAATCTTCTCGACAATCTTATTACCTAGTGGGCACCATAAGTTCTTTTATTTGGCTACAAATAAATATGCAAATTTTTTTAACTTTATTTATTTTAAATTTATTTCGACTCACTTGTTATAGTGCACACCCATTCTTATACTTCACGAGCCGCCACTGTAAGAACCTTTTATTTTAAAATTTGTATTGGAAAACTTTTCGTTTACGTTACTTGGCTTTTTTCTACAAGAAATGTTTTTGTTATGATATTATTTATCAGTAGCGAACGAATGTATTCCAATAAGGTAGAATTATGTAAATAGATTGGATGACGGTAGGTATTTGAGTTGATTTACTGTTGGCGACATCCTGCTAAAGAAAATGGCAGACGATCATTAAAGAAAAGCACTGCAGGTTCGAAACTGGAGACACATCGTTAACTTAGGCATAATGCGAGAGAGATCAAAAATTTATGCGCATATTTAAATCGGAAAATAAGAAGATAAATAATAATAGCTGGGTATATGTTGACAACTAATAAGTTTCTTCGGCTGTTTTTTTAATTGCAACAGGATATAGGAGCACTTACTTCTTAATTGAACATGAAAATGCGCAAGTCATATTTCTTGGCGCGTTTGCTTGCTCGCTTTTTACTAATCTGTTTTTGAAAGTATATCATTTAGCTGGCAAGCCGACCCAATAATTTTCAACTACTTTAGTTGGATTGCCATTATTGTAGGTATTCTTAGCTTTAATTAAAGACAACATTTCTAAGAAGTTGCCTGAAACATATTTTATACTTCAAGAAGGAAGGTGCGTGCTAGATCAAGCAAATTATAACAGGTCTGTTATCTTAGATAACGAACCTGTATAATACCGTAAAACTTTACCAAGCGACAAACATCTCATACTTCAATATTCACCAAATCGATTTTAATAAGTTAGTGCCTCAATGCTTTTTTAATGTGTTTTTTCTTGAAAATGCGTTATGAGAGGGAAGGGGGTCAAAAATCCTGAACTGTTGCGTTACGGAATTTAAGGACGTTCCCTTAAACATAAAAATTAACAAATTTTTAAACGGTTAAATTTGATTTTGTCCGTCATCTTGGATTGTATTGATTAATCCTTATCATAATGCTTTTTATTTTATTGAAATTGGTTTAGTAACAATTAATTTATGAGGAAATTAGTTACAACAAAAGAAGAGAAGGCTATCGAATTAAACATAAATTATCTGTAAAAGCATGGTTGAAACAAAAATTAATTTTTCGGGAGCAAATAGACATGCGAAAAAATAACTCCCTGAGTTAAGATTTGGAGAAACGTCATTTAGCGTATTTTAGGGTAGGGAATCCCATCAGACCAAAATGGCCAAATTTGAAAATTCATATTTCAAAAACTATACAGATTATCAACAAAAGCACCGAGTTACAGTATGGTGAGGCCATAGAGATGCGAAAAGACCACACCCTAAGGTAAGATTCCAAAAAACGTCATTTAGTGAATTTTAGAGTAAGGAATCCCATAAGACCAAAATGGCGAAAATTTAAAAATTCATATTTTAAAGACTATACAGCTTATCAACAAAAGCACCGAGTTGCAGGATGGTGAGGCCATAGAGATGCGAAAAGACCACACCCTAAGGTGAGATTCCAAAAAACGTCATTTAGCGAATTATAGGGTATGGAATCCCATTAGACCAAAATGGCCAAACTTTGAAAATTCACATTTAAAAAACTATACAGCTTATCAACCAAAGCACCGAGTTGCAGTATGGTGAGGCCATAGAGGTGCGAAAAGACCACACCCTAAGGTAAGATTCCAAAAAACGTCATTTAGCGAATTTTATGGTCGGGAATCCCATAACACCAAAATGGCGAAAATTTGAAAATTCATATTTTACAAATTATACAGCCTATCAACAAAAGCACCGAGTTGCAGTATGGTGAGACCATAGAGATGCGAAAAGACCACACCCTAAGGTTAAATTGCAAAAAACGTCATTTAGCGAATTTTAGGGTATGGATTCTCATTAGACCAAAATGGCTAAACTTTGAAAATTCACATTTCAAAAACTCTTCAGCTTATCAACAAAAGCACCGGGTTGCAGTATGGTGGGGTCATAGTGATGCGAAAAAAACCACACCCTGAGTTAAGATTCGAAAAAACGTCATTTAGCGAAATTTAGGGTAGGAACAAAAATGGCCAAACTTTGAAAATTCAAATTATAGTAAAATTAAAAATTAATTTTTACCTCTGGTTTTAATGCGAAACTATAGTTTTAAAAGTGTGTAACATAGCCAGGTGGCTATTATTAGATAAGTATTATATTCTTTGCTAATTTAGAGCTACCGGTATTAAATTCTAAGATTCCAAAAAACGACATTTACAAAATGGCTAATCTTTGAAAATTCACATTTCAAAAACTATACAGTTTCTCAACAAAAGCACCGGGTTGCAGTATTGTGGGGTCATAGTGATGCGAAAAAAACCACACCCTGAGTTAAGATTCGGAAAAACGTGATTTATCGAAATTTAGGGTAGGAACGAAAATGGCCAAACTTTGAAAATTCAAATTATAGTAAAATTAAAAATGAATTTTTACCTCTGGTTATAATGCGAAACTATAGTTTTAAAAGTGTGTAACATAGTCAGGTGGCTATTATTATATAAGTATTATATTCTTTGCTAATTTAGAGCTACCGGTATTAAATGTGGCTTGGAATAAAGCAGTAGCTGCTCTGGAATGCGTTCTATAGATCAATATAAATTATCACACGTTCTAATTATGTTCTTAGGGTATTCCACGGCCAACGCGGCGTTCGGTCGAGAACGGCGAAAAAAAAAGTACCAAGAGTGATCGAGAACAAACGCAATATAGCCGCAATATAGCAATAAATATGGCGTCTCGGACAGGATATGCAGAAGCCCGAGATGATAATATATCATTAGAGAGACCGTTCTTAACGCAAATAAATAACGTTATTTATTGATCGAACTGCCATAAGTACACGGCGTGCGATCCAAATGTAGCATGTGTATATGGGCTTGGACTATAATTGCATTGGATCCCGTTTTGGCTTATCGAATTTTTTGAAACGTAAAGGAAAATAGATTAAAAAAAACTTTTAAATTAAACGTTCAGCTGTAGAAAAAACTGAAACTAATAATCACTGGCCTGCAAAAAAAAATTCTTGAGCCCTGGCATTATTTCCGCTGATTCCTATGTAAGACGACGACGCCCTGAATCCAAATATAGCTTGCGTTTTCTTCTACCACCCACCATTTTTGAGGGAGCAGCCCTTTTAGCTATTTTTATCATTTTTCGATATTAATTATAATATTATCGACATAAATTTAAATTTTTAAGTATAAAGAGCGTTATTTTAGTTTCAAACAATAATAAATACATGGGCGCACCCAGGCGGGGGGGGGGCTTGGGGCCTGCCCCCTCCAAGCCTAAGATTTTTTTTACATATATTCCACATATTTTATAAAAAAAAAAACACAAAAAATAGCTTATAATTCGACATTATGAGGCTATAGAGGCGTCGGGCCCCCCAAGACATATTCCTGGGTTCGGTTCGGTTCGGTTCGGTCGCCACTGATAAATAAGAACTTTCGTACCTTCACTTGGTGCTTGCTTTCCTTTTATACCTTGAGGTAAAACTCTCTCGTTTCAAAAACCAGCAGTACTCCGCCAACAGGCTTGCATTTCACTTCCCTGAAAACCTCTTTTGCAACTTAGCGATGTTTTGATGAAACCGTTCCCCCTTATTCATCCGAGACTGCTCTTAAATTTTCAGGAAAGAAGTCCAGATGCGAGTAAAGGAAGTGCACTTTAGAAAAATGTTACATCCCATGGCCTTGTACGCTAAGAGAAATTCCTCGACCTGAGCGACATAATAATTTTTTTTATAGTTACCCAAAAAGTTCTTACACACGTTTTGGAATGCAAACCAACCTCGTTTTTCTTTTTGATTCAAATGTTCAAAAAACGTCGAATCTTGAAAAAGTTGTCTAATCTGGGGCCCCACAAAAACACCTTCCTTGATTTTAGCCTCACTAAGACGAGGAAATTTAGTTTTTTAAAATATGAATGCGTCGCCTGTTTTGTCCAGTGCTTTTATAAACTATTTGATCAATCCAAGTTTGATGTGCAAAGGCGGCAAATAAATATTATCTTGCGGGACTAATAAGGATCGTTGGCGACATTTTTCTGACCCGGAGTAAATCTTTATCGCAAGGGCCAGTTCCGTACAATGTAATGTTTGTCCCGCGCTCGGCTGTCCCATTCACAAATAAAGCAACAATATTTTATTTTTTTAATTATAGTTTCTGCATGAGCGTATACAAGTGGGGAGGGGGGCTTGGGTGCAAAAGCCCCCCCCCCAAATCTAAAAATAGATTATGTTAAAACTATTTATTTTCCTACCTTTTAATATGTTAATAAAGTGGAAGAAATTTCCAAGCCCCTCCAAGGCAATTTTTTGTATACGCCAGTGGTTTCTGTATATATACTTTTAGATACAGTCGAACCTCTCTAACTCGAACCTCTATAACTCGAACCCCTCTATAACTCGAACCTTTTAAGCTTTCCCTGCACTTTTTACATGTATTTTAACCTATGTACTCGAACTCTTCATAACTCGAACTGACTTTTAATTGTTTCTAAACCTAAAAAAATTTCTTGTTGGAAAAAAATTTTCCTCAGATTTAGAAGCAGCTACAAACGCCTATTTTGAAGAGTTAGATAAATCAGACTTCAGTGATGGCATCAAATCAGTTAAACATCGCTGGGCCAAATGTATTACCTTACAAGGGGACTAGGTAGAAAAATAAATGATCATTTAATCACTATGGTAATGCGTTCTATGTTAGACCGGAAACTTTTTATCCTAGTACCTTTCTAATTAGTGAGGAGAGGTGACAAAAATATTCTGTAGTCAAAAAAACATATTACTGTATGTACTCATTATTAGCCGGTGCTGCAGCCCCGCAGCCTTTATTAAATAACCGCCACTGTTCAAGACCCAGAATAGATACTCTGGCCAGTCCGGGCCTGCACAGCGTATCCCATTTTCGATTGGATTAAATGGGAAACTCTGTTATTATTAAAGATGTCGATTTTCTGATTGCATCTTACCGTGCTGTTTTTTTAAGCCCTTAAAAATGGAATAATCAGATTTTTGCTATACCCCGTAGTTTCGCTAATACAGGGAGTTTTTAAAAAAATTGCATTTTTAATAATTCCTTATATCTCTCTCATTTTGCAAGATAATTTTATTATGTAAAAACCTTCTTCTGGCAACTTTTTTAGGAGAAAATAATGACATTGTCAATTTTTTTAAATATTGTTTAATTTTTGAGATATGTTATTTATCATAAAAAAATTAAATACGGACCTGGATTACTATTTTGATTGGTTTTATGCTATTATTATCACAAAATAATAAAAAAAAATTGTTTTAAAGTTTAAAAAAATTTAATATTTAAAAAAAAATTAGTCCGAACCTGGAAATTTCCAACGTAAATATAAACTAAAAATTGCTAGTTGAACGATTTTTAGTTTAACTGTTTTGAAACTTGGCAAATTAAAATGGTTTTACGTTAATTTAAAGATTGGTTTGAACAAAGTCTACGACCAATACAAAAAAATTGAGTTATTATTTATTTATTTTTGTAAAATAACTAATTTTTCCTTAATGATCTAAATGCTGAAAGTGATTGCCATTATGTGTAAGACATTGGCATTTTTGAGTAATTTTTCTTAACGCATTTTTCATAAAAATATTTCTGCCGTTTAAATATTGGGAATTTGTTGCTGAAATAAAGCAGTTAAATATATAACATTTTTTAGAATCTGGATATGGTCTATTTTTAGCCATTTTAGAATAATTTTGATTGAGCCATTTACAAAAATTACAAGTAAAATGTAATAATGAAGTAAATTTCACGAGTTGGTGTGTTACCATCAAATAATTAATAAATTTTTGTAACGATAACGTTTTTTACTTTATTCATAAATCTTTTAATTTACGTTTCAAAACAGATAAACTAAAAATCGTTCAACTAGTTTGTCTTGCAACTTTTTATTTTTATTTTTGTTGGAAATTTCCAGGTTTGGACAAAATTTTTTTTAAAAGTATTTAATATTATTTTTTTAACATTAAATCAAAAAAATATTAAAGTTTTATTATTTAAAGATAATAATAGCATGAAACCAATCAAAATAGTAATAAAAAAATCCAGGTCCGTATTTAATTTTTTTATGATAAATACCATATCTCAAAAACTAAACAATATTTTAAAAAATTGACAACGTCATTATTTTGCTTTAAAAAAGTTGCCATAAAGAGGTTTTCACATAATAAAAATATCTTGCAAAATAAGCGAGACACAAGGAATTAATTAAAATGCAATTTTTTCCAAAACTCCCTGTATTAGCGAAACCACGGGGTATAGCAAAAATCTAATTAAACCATTTTTAAGGGCTCCAAAAAAGAGCACGGTAAGGTGCAATCAGAAAATCGATATCTTTAATAATAACCGAGTTTCCCATTTAATCCCATCGAAAATGGGACACGCTGTACAGTAACCTTGTCCTTTAAATTGATCGTAATATAAAAGGCACGCAAAAGTAGCAGGCAAATAAGGACCTCTCGAACGATGCTGCTACCGATGCCGGTACACTGCAGGATCGCGGCCCTTATTGTAAACGATTCCTCTGATCTCGCCGCCTGTCGTTGCTTATCTACAATTGCTACTGTTTATCCGCGACCGGCGCTCTTTAGGATTTTTACTCTTTTTTTAAGCAATCTTCTCTTGTTTCGGTGTTTTTCTTTTCTTTTGTGTATCGCACTCCTGGCTTTGGGATACCACCGCGATATTAATTTGGACCGTTAAGACGTATACTGTCCGACCAGAATAAAATGACGCTCTAAAGAGATATCTCAACTCAATCTCAGTGGCGGCTGGTGCCGGTATAATTTGGGGGGGGGGTAGAAATTTATATTGCATGGAAAAGGAGATAAAAAAGTTTGCCTAAACAATTTTATTTTACAAAGAAGCAGCTACTTGGTGTAGTTTTTAGTTTATTTCTTTATAGATAAAGTCTATTCGCACTTCTTTTACAAGCGCAAAGCCCTTGGATTAGCACCAGTTTCAAACTCATCCTGGCCCCGTAGAGCAACCTCAAAAATCCCAGAGAATTTTAAACAGTCGATTAAGCTACTAAGTATATGTCTATTTTTTGCCACATTTTCAATATGTTCAGTAATGTTTTGCCTATAGGCACTATTCAGTTGGCACCTAATATCAGTCTTGCCTAGTATAGAAAATTCTATGTGGTCATTTAAATGAATACCACTTACTTTGTGTCTTTTTAACTATTCACTAAAGTTCTTGATATCACACATTCCTTTTGCCACCCACGCCCACGCAGGATCACTCTATGGATTGTTCATAATATGACAAATAAAGCAAAACAAGGCATTTCGTTTTTCACAACCGCACAACTAGTTTTCAACATCGTATAATTTTTTATTCCTTGCACTAAAATTTTGGTTAATTTTTAGGAATTTTATGTGGCCCTAGAGATTTTATTTGTAATCGAAGTTCATATGTCAACGTATTTAAATTTGCACAGTTATGTAATCGACGGTATTTATTTTCATTTTATAAACAAACGATAACAAAAACAATGACACGCGACCGGCAATGCTTTTTACTACTGACATAACCCAAATCATAACAAACTCATACGTCTTCACTAAGGATAGAACCGGCATCGTGTAGAAGGGCAACGGACGTTTCCGCACGATGATGATGGCCGACTTCAACTAAAACAAACATTCCACCCGCCCCGGCTCGAGAACATCCACCCATACCCCGCTAAAAAACGAGTGATATTGAAACCTTGCCCCGCGCGGCGCTGCCGGCTTGTAATTATTTACGCCAAAAAAATCACCCAATTAATCGCTTGTTGTTAACCACAGATAATAAAAAGAACTAGACAATCCTGTCGTAAGGAAAGATTTAACTTTCTTTAAATAAATCAATTAAAAATACTGTTTGTTGTCTAGTTTTGGGAGGGCACTGCCCCGTTGTCCCCCCTGTAGCAGCCGCCACTAGATAAAGGGACACAAGTGACAAGGTGCAAAATGCACAAAAAAATTTACCAGACTTCTTTTGTTGATAGCGTTTTTAAAAAGTTCGATGTAATTAAAAAAACAACTGCTAGAAATTAACATTTTGTGTAATTCTCAACACAAAACGCAAAATTTGTAAAATCCTATTTTAACTCCTTGTCTCCCTCCGAATTTTTTTCCTGAGTACGGCCCTGTTTCCGCTCACATTGTGTGCACGCCACTGCATTATTCGAATAGGCCAGTTCTACCTGCACAAATTGATGTAATCAATACGAAATTGCAAATTGTAAGTTATTCTAAATTCCTGATTTCCTGATTATAAGATGCTTGTTCAAATACTCGCAGCCAACAAACAAACTGACAATTTGCCTGCGGGCAATTATGCTGGTGATCAAATCAAAGTCAACAGTAGCTGCTTCTGCACTGCAATTTGTTATGCCTCTCAAATTGGTTATCGAAGTAAATGATTACTTGCTCAAAATTGACACCTTCCAAAGCTACTAGCAGCATAGACGAAAGAGCAAAAGCAATTGAGGGACTAACTTTGAGGTTTTTAGTGCTTTTATTTCCACTTCAATCCCAAGGATACTGGAAATTTCAAAAATTTTGTTGATATCTTCATCGTGGCTAAATGTGAGCATAAACATGTTAAGAGGTTGTCTTGTTCTCCATTTAAGTTTGTTGCTGGCCTCCAGTGCCTTAAAACCTTTTTTTTGTAGATCAGCTACAATTTTTTGTGGGTCACATGAGAAGTGTAGCCTATTCGCTATTACTCTAATTGGCCTAATTTGTTTGTTTTCGTATGAGTGCCATTGATGCTTTATTTCATTAAGCATTTTAGTAACCAGCCGATAGCTGTCTGCGTCTTGTACATTTATTTTAATATTTTCGTTATTTAAAACTTTTATTTTAACTCCTTGTATGATATTTAACTTTTCATAAAAATCATTAAAATTATTTACGCCATTTACCATAATCGGTGGAGGTAATGGAGCTTTTTTAACCTTAGTTGGGGGTTCTTCATTTTGTGTTTTATTGTAGGGCTCTCCAGTGCCCGAGCTTTGTTGTGGTGGTGAGAGTGAAGTATCCATTCGACGTTTTTTCCAACCTTTTCCTTTTTGTCTGATCCACTCAGTTTCTCTTGCCAGATCGTCCTCATCAGTAATGTAGTCCATGTCAGACTCTTCTTTTTTAGTGACTTTTGTCTCTAAATCTGCAAATTTTCTTTGCATACTTTCCAGTTGACTTCGGAGATAATCCACTTGTACACTAAGTGAATTTTTTTCGTTTTGTGATTTTTTCCATTCGCTATATAAAACTTCTTCATTTTGTCTTCTAGCATGGCTATCCTGAAATAATTCGGCATTATCCATTTTTTCTTGATTTTGTTTGGGCTTTTCGCTAATTTTTAAAACAAGTTTCACAGGTGATGGTACACATTTTTTGCTTTTAAACATGATATATTATTTATAATACACATTGTATATAGATTTTTAACACAGGTATTTCGCGCGCGAGGTTTATTGTAAACAAAACAAACTTCGACTTTGACCTCGTTAGTACTATCATGCAGGTACGATGCAATATAACCGTACTGAACTGCGATCGAACGAATACTAAAGAGCAAAAGAACATTAAAATGTTCGTTACAAAGAAAAAATAAATATACCATAGTAACTGACATAATCAAATATATATTTACTTGCAATAAGCGATAAGCGAGATAACAACGCTATCGGTGGAGGGGGTGATGGATTTGTTAGAGCTCTGTCTCCGTAACTCTTACTTTCAAGTGAAAGATAAGTTTTATACGTAAAATGATGGACTTCAAATGGGTTTGTCTCTTTCGCCAGTGGTAGTAAACATCTACATGGAGTGGTTCGAGGACCATGCGATCAACACAGCAAGAATCAAACCAAAACTATCGCTACGATACATGGATGACCCATTTATTATATGGCCAGAAAATGATGACGAACTGCAGAATTTTCTACACCATCTGAACGGTATTCTAGCAACAATCAAATGTACTATGGAAATGGAAAAAAAATTTGGCCTTACCTTTTTTTGGATGTTCTTGTCAAACGATATAGGAAACCTACACACACGGGACATTACCTAAATTGTAAGTCTAATCATTCTGTTTCTACAAAACAAGGAGTTATAAGAAGTTTGTATTTAAGAGCCCTAAATATTTGTAGTAATAATAATGAAGAATTAACCACAGAAATTAACAACATTAAAAAGGACTGAACTGAACCGAACAGAATGGTTATTCCGAGAAATTAATAAACTCAACGATCTCTAAAATTAAAAACAAACCAAATGTAGCAAATTCTCAAAATAATATTCCGTTGGGTGTTATTAACATTCCATATATTCAACATCTAAAAAGTACCCAATTAACGTAAAAGCACCAAATTCCGTCCACTAATAACACATATAAGAAAATCTGACAAAAAGGTATAGAAGAAAATATATGTCGCGCCTTCAAAAAGTTTTAATTTACAAAAAACTAATTAAATTAACGTATTTTTTTTTTAATTTTAAAAAATAGACTGATTTGATAAGAAAAAAAATATATAAAATACTCACATCTAAAAAAACCTTAAATCCCCTTAATCCGTCCGCCATATTAATTATTTTTCTAATTCCGCCCGTCAGGACCCCCTATTCCGTCCTATGGATTTAACGCATGTTGGTTTGAATACAAATTACTGTTTTCCGTTCTTTTTAGATCAGCATCAAATTTTAACTTTCATATTTAATTATTAATAACATTTTATTATATTAGTTTATTGAATTATTAAGAAAATCTTTTTAATACTGAACATTAAGAAAAACTTAAAGCTATAAACATTTAGAAAAAACATTACCAAAACTTAATATTATAAACAATTTTATTGTAAAGCAAAAAACCTTTTTTGGAAATATCATCCATTTCTGGAACACTGTAGATTCCTCTGTTGGATATTTGTGTATGTGCAGGTATTTTTAAAATAACATCCTCACATGGATATACCAAGATATCATCGTTTTAAAGCCATTTCCAAAATTTTCCAATTGCTCTCATAGCTTTTATGCGTACAACATCTTTATTTTGTTCAAGTACTATTCCGGGAAAATACTCATCATCGTAACGAAAAATAACAAACTCATCATTTTTGTAGCATATCTCATTTGACCCAAAATTTTCTTGTTTATTCTCTGGTTCCAGAACTGCATTTGCTTTTTTTGCCCTTTTCTTGTTTGTTTTCTTTTCTGCAATCTCTTCCTTTTTTTATTTATCTTTTGCATTCTTGCGATTTTATTGTTTTCTTTTTTTTTCTTTTTCTTCTTGCCAGTAAAGCATTTTGAGGGTTTTCTTTCGGATATTGTATATTCTTTCTGCCAACGTCTGACATTATGAAGCTAAAAGTAAAACATACACCTCTATATAAAAAACATAGGACGGATTTAGGCTCCATTTTGATACAAGGCTCCCAATTCCGATTTTTTTGTATTTTTACCATATTTCTGATGCGTTCTTGTGGAATAATTTCAATTTTACCAAAAATCGCTTTAAAACAGTGTAGTTTATAGCAATTGTTGAATAAATGAAGTTAATTTAAACAAAAAATAGTTATTTCAAGACATTAATGATTAAAATTTTACCCAAAGAATTATTTTCGAAAACCAATTTACCGTATGTACAAAATATATTACAAAAACACTAGGATGGAATTAGGTTATCAAAAAGAGCAATAGTTCTAAATTTTATTAACTTTATTATTTTTTGTTTAACTGATCAATTGTAACAAATATAAAAAAATTCACTAGTCCTTGTAACATTGTAACATCCTGATTCCGGCCGCGTGGACGGAATCAGGAGAAAGGTTTTTTTTGCTATCTTCCTATTCCGTCCGCGGTAAAATCTCATATAAAACGTTTATTTTAAATTTTTTTACACAAAAAAGTTAATTAGTTAATGCCTAAGACATACTCAATTTTAAAAAATAATGTAAAACTTACCTGAAATTTGTTTTTTCTCTGAAAAATTCACTTTTTGTATTTATCGCGAATTAACTTTTTTGAAAGCTCAAATAGACTAAATTAGTACATGTTGCCACAATTGTTTAAATTGAACTAATACAGCGTAATGTTTTAGAGTTTCGTACAGGTGCATGGCCGGAGAGGGGATGTCAGATCCGAAATTCTAATGTTTCGAAGACGTAACGTTAGGTGTGCAGAAAATATCGTATATTAAGTGCGTTGACCGGAATTGGGAGGGTGGACGGATTCGGGTGCATTTACGTTAGGGGATATTGAAAAATCTGGTTTAGCGGATCATGCATGGTCAAATGATCACAGGATTCAGTGGTCAGAAGCTAAAGTTTTGCATAAGGACTCGCATTGGCGAAAGTTTATTGAAGCTGCGTTTACAATGCAGAATAAAGAAGTATCTGTTCAGGCAACCAAGCACGGACATACCAAACATATGGAAACTACTCCTTAAGGAAAACAGGCGTCTTAGGATTAAAAACGGCGGCGGGCCGTCATACCTGACTGCACACCAAGTAGTATAAGTATGCTTGAAAACGGTTAGAAATACTTACTAACCGAAACGTCGTGTTTTAAAATAAATAAAGACAAAGTAAGTCCAAAATTTTGTTTCTACTCAATCATTGTCTACAAGTTTCAAACAAAGACCAGATTAGTGACATTTAAAAATAGATAAAGTTTTCAAAATGCAATCAAATCAAGATTATAAAATAATATTTCTCTTTTTTTATGAATGGAGACATGTTTCTTTTAAGCACCTTGCTCTGCCTAACGATCAACAGTCAAACAAATAATCGCTATAAATTATCAAATTTTTACCTGAATCTTAACAAAATATTGCCCTTCCGATTACAGGTGCATCCTCTTCAGACAATATGGGCAGCGTGAAAAATAAAAAAAATATTATACCACTTGTGCAACTGTTTTAAACAAAAACCCAATGTAGGAAAGAAAAAGAAGCAAGTTCAGAAAGAAAGAGTTTTTTTACCTTCCTAGCCCGCATAGCAATGGTGTTGGTGTGGTGTTGTTTTCGATGAATTTTTTTTTTTTTTTGAGAGAACGCCGAAAATGTGTTATTTGGGTGTATTTTGACCTACCCTAGCAGTATCGTCGTGATGTCTGTCTGTGTGTGTATGTATGTAACTCTGTCGGTAACACGATAGCTCCTAAACCGCCGAACCGACTTTCATGAAATTTTTAGGTACAATAGTATTCGATACTGTAACGAGCAGATTAGATTTTGGTCGAAATTCATTAATGCTTATGACAGTTTTTTGACAGTTATGCGGTTTTCGGAATATTTTTTTTTTTTTTACGGTTAAGCGCACTCGCAAGGGGATCCCTATTACGCTCGAAAAGCGGCCAGTGCGCGGAAATGTTGGTGTGTGTTGGTTTTGAAACGGTTCAGGTTGTAACCTGCAGGGAAAACTGTCGCAGGGAGTTTATTCCACAGCGATGCTGTTCTCCAGAGATATGAATTCTGATATAACGAGGTTCTTGGTGCCTCTATTTTGACAGTAAATTGATGGTTACCGTCTGTTTGACGTGTTCGCCTAGTAGGTGCTACTCCCGGGGGGATCATAAGTGCCAACTCTTCAGAGCATTTTCCGTGATAATACCTGTAGAAGAGAGATAGATCGCCCACAGTTCTTCGATGTTCGAGACTATCCAAGCTACGGGTAAGTGCGGGGTCATTGATCAGCTTGATAGCTCGTTTTTGCACGGTGTTCAAAAGCATTAAGGTATGTTTGGGTGCCGCACTCCATATATGTGAGCAGTACTCCATAGTTGGTCGAATCTGGGCTTTGTAGAGTGTCAGCAGTTGGCTTGGTGTATACAGATGTCTTGTACGAAACAGCACCCCAAGCTTTTGGGACGCCCTTTTAGCTATATCTGCCACGTGACTGTGCCAAGACATGTTGGTCTCTGCAGTGACTCCTAAGATGTTCAACTGGCTCTGCAATGTGACAGCACTTCCAGATAACATGATGTTTGGCTCACCGGTGCTGGTCTTTTTTGAAAACAGGGCTGCTTGGGTTTTCTGCGCGTTAAACTGTACAAGGTTTTTGTTGCCCCAGTCCTCTATTATCTCCAGGTCGTTATTTAGCTGCGATATTTGAGTTAGTCTAAGATGATGGAATTCACGTGCGGATAGACACTGAGTGGGTGGTATGACTGAGGAGACTACATTGCCATCATCTGCAAAGCAATAAAGTGGATTTACTGTTTTATCTATGAGGTCATTTATGTAAATCAGAAAAAGTGTTGGCGAAAGGATTGCTCCCTGTGGCACACCAGCATTTATTTGGTAAGAGTTGGAGTTCCGGCCATCCAGTGCAACATAAATGGATCTATCCTTAAGGTAACTTTCAAACCAAGTGCAAAGTTTCGGCGACAATCCCATTGCTTTGAGCTTGTTGAGCAGATTTTCATCGCTTTTTGCCATAAGTGAGTGACGTATGTAAGTAAATCGCCAGTTGACCTATATTTTCGAAATCCGTATTGCTTGTCGTTGATAATTTTGTACTTTTCCAAGTACTTGGTTAGGTGATTGTTCACAACTCTTTCCATTACTTTTGATATCACCGGAAGTAGAGCAATTGGTCTATAGTTTAACGGATCTGTCTTTTTTCCTTTTTTTGGAATAGGTTGTACTGCGGCAGACTTCCATGATGATGGATATACTCCTTGCCTGTAAGATAAATTGAATAATTTAGCGAAAGTTGGGGTGAGTTCGTTAGCACAATTTTTGAGTACTATCGCGGGAATGCCATCTGGACCCATTGCTTTGTTTGTATCCAACTTTTTAAGGGATTTTCGTATTTCTCTGTGACAAAAGGGTACCTCTGGCATACTGTGGGAAACCCTTCCAATGAACGGTGGAGTTTTTCCATTTGGCACTGTTAGGTTTGAGTTGTAGGAAAAGATTTTGGCCAGCATATTGGCTTTTTCCTCTGATGTTGTGGCTAAGTGAGTATTTTTATCTGTAAGTGGTGGTATGGATGACTTGGTGAAGTTTGATATATATATATTGCAACTTGGTAGCAGCTTTTGTTTCAGAGAGATTTACAAAAAACTGTTTTTAAGGTTCATATAGCATGGAGTTTACCTGGAGTGTACAAATGTGTTAGGAAGGTACCAGATCCGCCATGGATCCATTTATTTATAACTGTGGAGTGTTTTTGGGGCCATGTTTGCTTTGCCTCCCCCAATACCTTTCAACTCTTTCGTGTTCATCCATCAAGATCCCGCATGTTTCTTCAAATCGTCCGCCCACCTCATTTGGAGTCTTCCCCTACTTCTTTTATTTCCCAAGGCCTCCAGTTTACAATACATTTGTTACATCGATCGTCTTTTTGTCAGATATTATGACCTACCTCTCCTCTGACATCAATTACTTTTGTTTTATTTCTTTTTCAATGTGTTAGCTTTACATGTAACATCTGAATTTCCATTTATTTATTTATTTATTTATTTTTTAAACTCCCCTGATTTGTTTCCCGGGATTCTGTGTAAGACCAAACCTAACCCAACCCAACCGAAATTTTTTTTCGAAAAAATGTTTAGGCTTGGTTTACCCTGTTGGATCCCGGAAAAGAAGTCAGAGGAGTTTCAAAAATAAATAAATGAATTGTTGCTGTTTTATTAGATGTCGCTCTTTTAAAGATCGCTGTTTGAATATGTCGCTGTTTAAATATGTCGCCATTATAAATATCGCTCTTTTGAACCGAAGTCGAAATGCGTAGAGAAAAATTGATAATGGAACAAGTTCCCAAAGATTCCGTATTTTAAATTATTCTTTGTATCAATACTTTTCTATCAAATCTTCTTTTTCTGAGGTTTGTCCCAGCTGATATCCACCCAAATGTGTGTTTTATGATGTGAGAAAGAAATGATTATGAAACAATTGGTTGGGCAGGTTGGTTCTCATGCCAGGCGACCCAGAATACCTTCGGGGACGTGAAAAAAACTGTCTAAAGAATTCGTCATATGGAATCTCCTCGGCTTAATGTGATGAGATTATTTTGTAATTTAAATCGGAGGAAGAGACACTCATAATTATGTGTTGATAATATGACAAAACTTTAATGAATTCTAAGGATATTAACAGTCACACCACTATAATAGTCCACAGCGTACTCTGTTAGGGATCACTTTCAAGAATTTCTGAAACTAGAAGCTTTTGACCAAGAGGATTAAAATATCTATCGGTGCAGAAAAGATTAAAAAATGTTTTAAGAATTTCATTAAAATGGATAATTTAATGCGAGTTCAGTGATCTGCAAGGTGCGAACATGTCACAATTATTTTCACAAGAAGCAGCTGTAATTACTCGCGTTTCCATATAATTACAAGCATATTTTAGACAGTGACGTATACAGGGGGATTTTTAAGGCTTATACGCACCACCTTATTAACTTTGTTTGATGGAGAGTACCATCAAACAACGTTAATATTAATACAAACCCGAAATTACTATCCATTTTTGAATACAGATTCACCTGTCTTGCGCGGATAGAAGTTTGGGCATTGAGTTTACAAGCAAAGTTGATGATCAATATAAGGCGGAGGTTCGGAAGTCACGTTAAGCGGATGGTCCCGTGTTAAGAGCGTAGATTTCACTAGCATGATATAGACCCCTGTATTCCACAAAAAGTATCAGGCAAAATTTTAACCTTCTTGTGCTTGGCGGCCCGACCCGTTGAGGCAACGGCACCTTCAACTCAGATTATCTTTGTGTCCACCGATAGAGCCAATAAGTAAAATCGAAACGAAGCGAATAATGCTTTATTATCCTCCTTAGGATTCTTGTCAAGCCTAATTAATATATTTTCCCCCTGTAATTCCCCCACCCTATTCAAAAACCATATTCGCATAATTTTATCAAATATAGAACGATTTTGTCCTTTCTGCACACGCTTGAAGACTTTTTCCAACTGCATTTTACTAATTTCCCCCTCCCTCTGTTCTTCCCTCCCTCCTTGTTAGTAATAGTTGTAGCTATACCTTTCACAAATTTAGAGCGATTTCAAAAATTCTTTCGGCACACGCTTTAAGACTTTTTTTGCTTTGTTTAGGTAAAATTTTATTCCGGGGGTGCAAAGTTGACATCTTGATTCCCACGCCACTGATTCAGGTTGCACTGAGACCATAATGGACATTTTTTCAGCGATCACTAATATCATTCGACGAGGCATTTTACCGGTCTTGGTAGACGGAAAAAATTTGTAATCTGCTTTTTTTGACGCTTTCAATTTAAACTCGAACCTGTTTTTAATATTTTAATAATAATATATTTACCGTGTTGCCTTCTCTTGCACTCATATCTCTCGAGTTCGATAATAATGCTAAAGCATTGGTGTGGAAAAAAAATAAATGATGAATAAGTAATGAAACTTCTGCTTAATATTAAAATAGGGGAACACAGGTTTAGAGACACCTTTTAAGGGGCCCACAGACACGCGAACATTTCTAGAGATTAGTACGCGCGTACAAGTTTGCACATACTAATCTCTTCGTGTGTAGACAATATTCGCCTAAAATATCTCTTGAAGATTAGTTCGCGCGCACGATGTACGCGAGTAAATCTCTCGGTGTCTAGGCAAAACGCATTGATAATATCGTGTTTATGTTTAGAACGTTTAATTTTGTCTTCGTGTGTGTAGGCAATTCCACCAAACGTACATGTATGCAGAGATTAGTTCGCGTACTAATCTCAAGAAATGCTCGCGTGTCTGTAGGCCCCTTTTTACACACCTTTTTGGTTTTGAAATAAAATCTGATATGGTTTTATTTTTTACTTTTTATGTCAAAATTATAGGATAATAAAAAAGTATAAAACTTTAAACCCTTTTTGCTCAAAACGTAAAATTTTTACATGCGTGTTTCTTCTGCAGTATAGTCTGTATTGATTTATTTTTGTAATTAGATATTTGCTTTTGAAAAATGTTAAAGGGTATTTTTAAACCCAAATATCTAGAAATAATCTGGTTAAATTATTACAAGAATGGTTGGTGTAAATAACATTTTTACCCAACTGCAGCACGGCGAAAGGAAGGGTAATGTTTTTTGATTGGGATTAGGCGCACCCAGGAATATGTCTTGGGGGGGGCCCGAGGCCTCTTGGGGGGGGGGGCCGAAGCCTCATGATGTCGAATATTAAGCTATTTTTTGTGTTTTTTTCTGAAATATGTCGAAAATATGTAAAAAAATCTAAGGCTGTCGTTGAATTGCTACTGATCCCAAAGGTGCTATAGGCTATATTTTTTTAAACGGGAATCAACATTGCGTTCTTTAGACTCCATTTTGTCACATGATGTAGGCTTTAAAGCATACAAATTATCAAAATTTCAGGCGATTTTATTGAAATTCCTTTGATTACCCATTGCAAATGTCCTCTAATTTGCTGTAGTTCCTTTGTAGTCCTCCCTGCTCCCACCCATCTCTCCTCCTGTCATTCCCCCCCACCCTATTCAAAAACTATATTCGCATAATTTTACGCATTTTACTAGTCCCCCCCCCCCCCCCGCCTCACCCTCTCCTTTTCGCCATCCTTATTTGTAACAGTTATAGCTATAAATTTCACAAATATAAAGCGATTTCAAAAGTTCTTTCTGCATACGCTTAAAGACTTTTTTCCAACATAATTTTACTAGTTTCCCCCTCCCTCTCTTCTCCCTCACCTCCTTATTAGTAATAGTTGTAGCTATACCTTTCACAAATATGGAGCGATTTCAAAAATTCTTTCTGCACACGCTTTAAGACTTTTTTCCAACATCATTTTACTAGTTTCCCCCTTCCTCTCCCTCTCTTCTCCCCTCCCTCCTTATTAGTAATAGTTGTAGCTATACCTTTCACAAATATGGAGCGATTTTAAAAATTCTTTCTGCACACGCTTTAAGACCTTTTTCCAACATCATTTTACTAGTTTCCCCCTTCCTCTCCCTCTGTTCTCCCCTCCCTCCTTATTAGTAATAGTTGTAGCTATACCTTTCACAAATATGGAGCGATTTCAAAAATTCTTACTGCACACGCTTTAAGACTTTTTTCCAACATCATTTTACTAGTTTCCCCCTTCCTCTCCCTCTCTTCTCCCCTCCCTCCTTTTTAGTAATAGTTGTAGCTATAGCTTTCACAAACTTAGAGCGATTTCAAAAAAAATTTCGGCACACGCTTTAAGGTTTTTTCGACACCATTTTACTAGTGCCCTCCTCCCTCTCTCCTACCACACCTTCACTCAATGGTAGGTAACACTGATAGCTAATCTTTCAACATAAGGATTTTCTTTACTATACGAATCAAAATAAATAATTAGACTTTGTTATGTCAATTTTGAAAGATCAACTGTCAGCCTGCAATGTAAATCTGTCAAAATACTACCTTACACACAATAAGTCCCTATTATTAGGAGTAATTGTTACCCTCGCTAGACACGCCACTGGCTCAAAACAATCTTCTTAATCGATTGGCTACTGAATAATATATCTCTGGATCGCAAAGTGGGCTGTGCATATCTTGCCCAGTGATCAGTTTTTAAAATTAACAAAAAAAAGAGACGAAAATAAATGCTCCTCGCGAAATGCCAACCAAGATGATGAATACGCGCAGGCTACTAAATAGAAATTTGCGATGTGGGATGAACATGCTTTATTTTTTTATTGAACATTTAACGATAATAATTCATCCAGTAAACGCCAGAGAGTCTAGATCAACTAGAGATTAGATTTCACAATCAACCAAAATAAAAATGAGTGGGCACAACCATGTATTTGGCGTTACCATTGAAAAAGCTGAAATAGAAACAGGAGTATGAGGGTACTCGTGGGCCACGGTACCCAGAATGTCTAATTCTAGGGACCGTCTTCGGATATGTCGAATTTTTCACGTCACTGGTGGTCCAGCTGATTTTTGTAAACAAAATTTCAATATGATATGAACAACTAATATTTTTTAAATTTTTTGAAAACTATGGCAATTTTTTTACGGCTTTTTAGTTATTCTTATAAAATAATATTTTTGAGACATACCAGTCGTTATTTTTTTATCCCACTTCATTTTTCTTTACACAAAAATTAAAATTCGAAGAAAATAATGTGTTCGTTTCAGCTTCAAAAGTAATCCGCTAATCTACACCTTTGTGTACTTCCCAAGAACCGAACTGAACCTTAGATACTTAATGTTCACATTTAGTTTGACTCATATTTTAAGTTTTGTGTAATAAAAAATAAAGCGGGTTAAAAAAAATAACGACAATACGTCTAAAAAATTCTATTTTATAAGGATGTACTAAGAAACAGTAGGAAAATTGTCTTAGTTTTCAAAAGAATCAAAAAATATTAGTTGTTCATATCATACCTGACTTTTGTTTACAAAAATCAGCTGGACCACCAGTGACGTGAATGTCCAATTCAGAAATCAGCGTTAAAAATAAATTACAGACTGTGGCTAGTTAGCCTCGATGCGGAGGTCAACTAAATCGAATAAATGAATGAATGAATGAAAACTAACTTTTTATGTAAAATGATTGAAATTGAATTATTTGATGTTGAAGAAAACAAATTATAAATTTCCGAAATCACAGAAAAATTTTGACAAAATTATGGCTGAGCGTAAGTTGCAATAAGTAAACAATATTTTTGGTTATATTTAAGGTTAAAACCGAGGGGTGGGACACTCATAAAAATTTGTACACCTATTTAAGTATTTAAGTTAAATACTGTATTTATTTGGGATTTAAAGGTATTTAATTGTATTTAGTGTATTTAATAGTATTTAAATGTATTTAAGTATTTAAAAGTATTTAAAAGTATTTAAAATTATTTAAAAGTATTTAAAAGTATTTAAAAGTATTTAAAATTATTTAAAAGTATTTAAAAGTATTTAAAAGTATTTAAAAGTATTTAAAAGTATTTAAAAGTATTTAAAAGTATTTAAAAGTATTTAAAAGTATTTAAATGTATTTAAAAGCTATTTAAATGTATTTATTAAATACTTTTACCAAATTTGTACACCTACTTAAGGAGTGTCCCACCCCTCGGTTAAAACCATTTATAAAAATTTGATGGATTGGATCCGGATCGTTCGTTAATTCCAATTTGCTCAGACTAATCTGTAATCACGTCACGAAAAATTCGTCACGTCTGAGCAAGGCTAACAAAAAATACAGGCCACGACCCTGAAAAAATCAGCTGTTCTCGGGTGGCTTATGGGAGGTCAGACGTTTTTTTATGATATTTTCAATATGGCACTACAGATTTCCGCGAAATTTCAGTGAAATATTCTCAGACACCATCCCGATATTTCACCAAACTTTCGTAAGGATGCAAGATGATTAAAAGGTTAAAATCTTTAAGATTTAGCATTCCTTATTTTGAATTCAAATTACCCGCCATGTACCGCATGCCAACTGTTATATTTGACATGTATTTGACTTTGTTATCTGTGTTTGTGGCATTCGCTTCTGCTTTAAATTTAATTTTAGTGCGAGCTAATGAAGCGGCTCTAAAAATTAAGGATTACTATACATTAAAAAAAAATTGTTCTGCAAGAATAAAGTAAAAACAATTTCAAAACCAGCTTTATTAAAACAAAAATCAAATATTCATGAACCGTCATTTTAACTTCAATAGTTTAAAGACAATCAACTGTGTCGTACGTGACCATCAAAAAAAAATCAGCCCCCATGTGACGTCACAAAGTGGAGGATCGTGGTCCGTCTGTTTTGATAGCCCTGGTCTGAGGTGCAAATACCAAACGCAGCTACAGACAGTAGCGTGTCGTGGGTAAAACGGCGGGGGGGGGGGAGACCTTAAGGGGCGCAAATATAGGTATGGGAGTCAAATAAATTACAAACTTTTTTTTAAAATAATAACACTATTAATTCTATTTTTTTCTCAAAGGACGCCAGAGGCGCTAAGCGCAGAGGGGCGGAAGGGGGGCGTTCGCCCCCTGGCCCCCTATACGACACGCCATTGGCTAGAGAATAATTTAGGGGAACAAAATGGCCGATTCACATCTCCTCATAGTTTTGTCTTGAAAGCTATCTATGCCCCTCCCTTATCTGTGGTTGCATCCATAAAGCATAACAGCCTCGGGCGACAATTACGTAAAGACTCGATCACAC
This sequence comes from Aspidapion aeneum, assembly GCA_963576565.1. Taxonomy (NCBI): domain Eukaryota; kingdom Metazoa; phylum Arthropoda; class Insecta; order Coleoptera; family Brentidae; genus Aspidapion; species Aspidapion aeneum. Next base: position 114,389,409 of record OY755042.1, read on the forward strand.
AGGATGTTGATTAGTGAAGAAAAATATGACCAAAACGGAAATACCTTTCGGCCTACATGGCATCAAATGAGAGGAAATCGTTAGTTGCCACTCCAGTTTTTTTTTCACCATTTAAAGCCATTAGATCGATCTTACAGTGCACAGACTTCCCTTCATGACAACATGCAAGTGTCGTGTACAAGACAAGTTGATGATGAACGTCTAAATATAGGTGGTAGCCGGTTAATCATTTTTCCGACATACCAATACAATCTTTAAAGATGAAGAAATAACGAGAAATAAGCTCTCTTTAAACTTTTATGTATCCTTTTTTTTGGCACTTATTAGAGCGTTTTTCTACGTTGTCCGACGCGTATGCGGTGGAGAGTATTCTCCACCTCCTTCGATCCTGACAATCATGTTCTGTCAAGTTTTTTTGACTCATTGATCCTTGGATTGACTGTTGCCATTTAAGTTCAGGACGCCCTCTTCTTCTGTGCCCTATTGGTTGCCATTCTAGGACCTGCTTTGGTAATCCTTTGCCGTTCATCCGTTGTACATGGCCGTACCAAATCAGTTGTCGTTTAGTGATGTCATCCGTTATGCTTCCCTCGATTCTCATTTTTTCTTTTATAATCTCATTTCTTATATGATCTGTTCTAGATATTCTCACTGTTCTTCTTATTGCATCTATTCCGACACTTTCCATTTTTGTTTTTTCTCTCGCTTTTTTGGTTTCAATATTCTTTTTTTCAGTTCTTTACAGTCTGTTCTGAACTCATTGCATTTAGATATTGATTGTCCATTGTCTAGTTTTAACTCACTTGATTCGTTTCCAATACATACTTAAGTACTGTGCCTTGTCCACGTTCATTGTTAACCCATACTTTTGATATTCTTTTAGCTACAATTACTTGGTCGTCAGCAAACTGTAGTGAAAGGTTAGATGTAAGAGTAGCAATTGTTCTCCACCGAGAAAAAAAGCTAAATCTCCCCTTGTTGATGTATATTTTAGCTCACACTACTACTATAAGTAGTGTGAGCTATGGTGATCCTAATTTTTTCGAGAAAAAAAAAGTTGCTCCGATTTCAAAAATTTTTATATATCTTTGCGTTTCAGATGATTTTGAAACTTTTTTGTTTTGCTGTCTGTCTGTCTGTCTGTCTGTCTGTCTGTCTGTCTGTCTGTTTGTCTGTATGTCTGTCTGTATGTCTGTCTGTAACGACCAACCCGCATAACTCAAAAACCGCTTGTCCGATTTTAATGAAATTTGGTACCTAAGTTGGGTCTTGGGCCGTGATGGTCCCATTTAAAAATGAACAAAATCCACCGAACGCAAGCCAAATAAAAGGGTGGGGGTAGATTCCAAAAATTAGAGTTTATGTGAAAATATGGCGTGTGTGATATCAAACGAAAGGTAATTAAGTCTGGAGTTAAAAAAAATGAATTTTAGTTTATTTTTAAAAAAAGGGTGGGGGTAGATGTCAAAAATTAGAGTTTAAGTGAAAATATGGCGTGTGTGATATCAAACGAAAGGTAATTGAGTCTGGAGTTAAACAAAATACATTTTAGTTTTTTTTAAAAGGGTGGGGGGTAGATTAAAAAAATTTGAGTTTAAGTCAAAACATGGCTTGTGTGGTATCAAAGGAAAGGTAATTGAGTCTGGAGTTGAATAAAATATATTTCAGTTTTTGATTATATTAGCTCACACTATAACTATAGTACCTAGTGTGAGCTTAGGTGCCCATAGATTGGCAGAGTATTTTTTATATCAATAAAAGACGTTCATTCATTCATTCATTCATTCATTCAATATATGGTAAAACGTTCCAGTGGCGTATATAGAAAAAAGTTTCGGGGAGGGCACGAGACAGTTTTGGGGGGGGGGGCCCGGGACCTCATGAGGCTGTATTTTATGCTATTTTATGTTTGTATTCATAAAATATGTGCAAAATATCCAAAAAAACCTTAGCTTCGGGGGGGCCCGGGCCCCGCATGCCCCCCCCCCCCCGTATATACGCCACTGAAACGTTCGTTATGTTGTATTCCCATGCCGTGTACTTTAGGTTTCCAGTTTTTTAGAGCTTCTGCAATATATATTTTAAAAATAAAAGAGTTGGAGAGATACAACATCCCTGTCTTAAGCCTTTCGTTACCAAGAATTAATTTGAAAGTCGATTTTCAATTTAAATCCTCTCTCCTTTACTCAATTACTTATTTAGGACAAAAACATTATCACTACAAGATCTGCCTGCACGAAACCCACTTTGCTCTTCTTCTTTTTGTTCATGAAAATCATTCTCTATTAGATCTCTAAGAATCCTACCGTACAATCTACTTAGAGTACTGGTTACTAAAATTCCTCTGTAATTGTTGCAATCCAGCTTGTTTCCTTTTTTCTAATCATCAGGTACTGGATGTCCGTTTATGCATTGATAATAATATGTGAGATTTTCTAGTAGTCTCTCTGATCCATATTTGAGCAATTCAGCGTATATTCCCACAAGCACGCTAGCTTTTCCGGATTTAAGCTTGTTAATAATAATACATTACGGCCCATATTTGGCTATTATTTAGTTACGATATGGACATGGGCCTTGTTAAAACCACAATGTAGGTATCTTAAGATACCTACATTGTGGTTTTAACAAGGCCGGCTAGTTTTAACACAGTGTAGGTATCTTAAGATACCTAAACTGTGTTAAAACTAGCCGGACGGTAATAAATGTGCCCGAAGTGAGTGATGCATTTCAAAAAGATTTAAAAGAAATCAACAAAAATCTTTATGGGCTTATAATAATATTATGATCCAATTAAATCAGGCGCCAGTGATTTACAAAGAAGCTATTATGCCAGTTAATAGTTTAGCTACAGGTGATTTAAGGGATATAAATGGGAACGTTTATAAAGCAATTATTCCGAACGATGTTTAACGATTCGTTTCTGCGCAGCATTAAAGAACGAAAGCCATTTAGGATGTTTCACATCATCATGACGTCAGGAATGAAGATCACACCTCCTTGCTCTATATCACCCTTTGAATTCGACAATTCTTGTCCAGTTTCTCACCCCTTCTTCTTCTTCTTCAAGTGGCATTAGAACCAATACTCTAGTGCGTTTAAGCCTTATTAACTATGGCCCTTCATTCTGCCCCAAATGCATCAGAGCATAAATAAGCTGCATTCTCACACGTGAAGCTTGAAGCCAGGACCCCTATTTAATTCTGAATGTTCCTTTTTCGGGTAGACAGGATTTCGGTTACTGCTCATGCGTCAGTATTGGTGGTTTTGGAACATACTCCGTTACGTCACTACATCATTTGACAATTATTGTCAAAAGTTTAGGGTTATGTCTTTTATTTATTTCTACAAACTAGTTGATTGGGTGAAAATTTATCAAATTGTGAATCAAAATTGTAGTTTTTCTAAAACTAATTGTGCAGGTTTATTGTGTACACCATGAAGAGTCCTTCATGGCATCTATAAACCACTCTTAACTTTATTAACAAATTATCAAGAAAAATACTAGTAGTTCTCTATGGAATGGCACTCTCTTAGTCCCTTACTTCTCCCGGATATTTGTCCACAAACCACACATGTTCTACGTGAATTATTTTCCATTTTTCACAGAAAAAAACATAATTTTACACGACAAACGCAGAACACCGCAAAATGTAAATAGACAACAAAGATGGCCTACAGCCACACACAGCAGCAAAACACACGTATGCGCACTTAAAAATTCGCATCTACGAATTTAAATTTGCCATTCATTCCAAACCAAGCTATGATTGCTTCAATTTTGGATTTTTTGAACGAGTATTTATGCTCTAAGGTATTTAAGTAAAACCACTAAAAATGTCAAAACTGGTAAACAACATTCCCAAAACATAAAAATCGCCATAAAAAAGAATAGAATCATTTATTTTTCCAAAAAAAGCCAGTATTAAAATAGTGGCAACTATCTTTAGTTAGAAAATAGGAAAAATTCACGTGTTGTATTAGAAAAATTGACCCGGCATTGACACGCCTTGTTGTTGCCTTGTTCTTTTATTCGTTGCGCGCGCTGCGCGTTCGCTGGTGACGTAGTGCACTCTGTTTGTGTTTGCGTGCCAAATTTGAAATTAGAAATATAAATAAAATTTAAATTGAAAGAAAAATAATTAATCTATAAATAATTTGTAAACAATATAATGTTGCATTCACACTTGATTTAATTTTTAATTTTGTTTCAGATAAGGCACAGATTCGGCTGTTACGACGAAATCACCTGCAGCAACTTGAGTTCAGAAAAAGTCCGATTATGCAATTGGGTGCGATTTTTGAGGGTGTCGACGGCCTTCAATCCTTCTGTGAATTTTGTAGCGACCAAAGTCAGAGGCGAGCCCGTTTACGAAGCGGTCAAGCCCATTTCTCCAGATACAGAACTCATTGTTTATTATTTGCCAGAACGACCAGAGGAATTGTTTTTCGTCAGGATGAGGGCAAACCTTTATAGACAGACTATGGACTCAATATTAGAAGGTAAGTCAGGGCTATCAGAATGGACGGGCCACGATCCTCCACTTTGTCGACGTCACATCCGGGGCTGATTTTTTTTTGTTGGTCACGTTACGACACAGCTGATTGTCTTTAAAATATTGAAGTTGGAATGACGGTTCATGGATATTTGATTTTTTTTTAAATAAAGCCGTTTTTGAGATTGTTTTTACTTTATTCTGGCAGAACAATTTTTTTTAAATGTATAGTAAGCCCTAATTTTTCATAGCCGCTTCATTAGCTCACACAAAAATTAAGTTTAAAGCAGAAGCGAATGTGACAAACACATATGACAAAGTCAAATACATGTCAAATTTAACAGTTGGCATGTGGTACATGGCGGGTAATTTGAATTCAATATAAGGAATGCTAAATCTTGAAGATTTTAACCTTTTAATCATGTTGCTTCCTTACAAACCTTTGGTGGAATATCGGGATGGTGTCTGAGAATATTTCCCTGAAATTTTGCGGAAATCTGTAGTGGCATTTTGAAAATATCATAAAAAAACGTCTGACCTCCAATAAGACCCAATGTAAAATTCAGCCCCGGGAGAACAGCTGATTTTTTCAGGGTCGTGGCCTCTATTTTTGTGTTGGCCTTGGGTAAGTCTATAAGTCAGTGGTAGCCCAGCCAAATTTATTTTGACAGCTGTCAAAGTTGCTATGTGAGAATAAAAATAAAACTTTCCTCCTTCTGGAACAAACAATTAAAAGGTATAAAGTATATTTTAGTAAAAATATTTAACAACAAAAGAAGAACTGTAAATAAATAAATTAATAAAAATTACTTAATTAAATAAAAGACATCAAGCCAGTTGAGTAAATCGTTTCTCGTACACAAGGTGAATAAAAACAAATGATTCATATTCAATACTGGGCTTTTGACCGACAAAATCGAAAACTTAACAAACGTTACGCCGTTATTTTGCGTGTTAGTTTACGTATAGTTTTATAGACAGAGTCTGACAAAGAGGGAAATATCGAGACCGCAAGGGCTTGGACAGAGACAAAATATGGGCTTTGTTCGACTTTGATCATAAAGCGGAAATTACTTACAAATGTAATACGCGGGACGATCTAAAAGATGCTGCCATAGGAAAATAATAGAATTTACCTATTTGTTTATTTTGAATGCATTCTTAGATAACTTATTTTGGGAGGTCTTTGACTAAATAACCATATGCAGATACAGTCGCTGTTATAAATATACTATTAATCAGTGACGGCTGGTTACGTTATAAATTGGGGGGGGGGCAGAAATTTATATTGCATGGAAAAAGAGATAAAAAAACTTATCTAAACAATTTTATTTTAGCATTTTACAAACAAGCAGCTACTTGGTGTAGTTTTTAGTATATTTGTTTATGGATAAAGTCTATTCGCCCTTCTTTTACATGCGCAAAGTGCTTGGATTAGCACCAGTTTCAGACTCATCATGGCCCCGTAGAGCAACCTCAAAAATTTGACAGATTGTTAAATATATGTCTATTTTTTGCAACATTTTCATTTTGTTCGGTAATGTTTTGCCTATAGGCACTATTTAATTGGCACCTAATATCAGTCTTGCCTAGCATAGAAAATTCTATGTAGTTATTTAAATAAGTAGCACTTACTTTGTGTTTTTAACCTTTACCTAAAGTGCTTGATATCACACATTCCTTTTGCCACCCACGCAGGATCACTTCCTGGATTGTTGATAATAAGACAAATAAAGCAAAAAGAAACATTTCGTTTTTCACAACCACAGAACCAGTTTTCAGCATCGTATAATTTTTTATTACTTGCACTAAAATTTCTAACCGAACCGAACCAAAGCAAACTATTATATACAATTTTTTCAAAAAAAAAACTTTCCTGACTTCCTACCCGGGATCCTAGAGGATGTGAATCCGAACCGGACCGTACCGAACCGAACCTATCCAAACCTAACCCTACCCAACTAAACCTAATTAGCAGTACGTGTTGTAGTTTAGTTTGGTTAGGTTAGGTTTGGTTTAGTTTAGTTAGGTTCGGTTTGGTTCGGTTCGGATTCACATCCTCTAGGATCCCGGGCAGAAAGTCAGGAAAGTTTTTTTTTTGAAAAAAATTATTGGTTCAGTTTCCTTTGATTCGGTTCGGTTAGATTTGATTAGGTTTTGTTAGGTTAGGTTTTTGAAACTTTCTATTTTCATGTGGTTAGAATCATTCAAGTGAAAATCACCCTGTATCCATCTATTCTAATACATGAGGTAAATAATATTGGTAGATCTGCGCAAGCGAAGTCAGGGATTGAAAGTGGACTTGGTAGCGCTAGCGTCTTGTACAATGACACGCGACCGGCAATGCTTTTTACTACTGACATGCCCCAAATCAAAACAAACTCATACGTCTTCACTAAGGAACATCCACCCATAGCCCGCTGAAAAACGGCTGAAATTGAAACCTTGCCCCGCGCGGTGCTGCCGGCTTGTAATTATTTACGCTAAAAAAGTTCACCCAATTAATCGCTTGATGTTAACCACAAATAATATAAAGAACCAGACAATCATGTCTTAAGGGAAGATTTAACTTTTCTAAATAAATCAATTAAAAATATTGTTTGTTGCCTAGTTTTGGGGCTATTAATAGTTGAATTTACTTAATATTGGTCATTAAAATTACATACCAGGTTAGTCTAATAAGACGTGTCGAGAAGAACGGTATTTATTGGCAAAAAATTGTAATCGCCTGAAAATACAAAGGCTAATTAAGAAGTACCAATATGGCTGTTATTGACAGATTTATTAAGCAGTTTAGTGCAGTATTTACCACATAGCCACGTGTTGATATCTTAATTATATTAATAACGACATTATTGTCCCTGCCTTGAAAATTCCTATTTTGAATTTTTTCCATAATAATGTTTACGCAGGATTTAAGAAAAATAATTTTAACGCTATTAAGAGCATAAAGCTTCGTACAGAACTGAACATTTCACTAAACGACGAACAGAACAACAAACCAAACGGCAAACAAAACGGCGAACGTTCTTTTTCACAAATGGCAAAAACGGAATTTTTAATAACCGGAGTTTACACAAAAACGTCATTCATTAAAACATGATATGAGCAAAATCAACTTTTAGTATAAGGTCTTTTATCAATCCCGGACAAAATCAAAAAGGACAAAATTATAGTCTCTCTCTTTTCTTTTTATGTATACTGATTCCCTCTCTCTTTCTTTCATACAAGTCGGTATCATGAAAGTTTGGCGGAAAAATTAAATCGGGAACAAATATTATTGTTGTTTTTGAACCCAAAAATACACAAAAAATTAACATTTCTGTTTTTTTTTCTTTAATTAGCTCCTCTTTCCTTCTTTTGAGAGGTTGTAATCGGTGTTAAACAAACCGAACCGAACCTTCTGGTCAAATAATTACAAATGTCTAAGCTAGGGTCCAGCACCTGACCTTTTTTAAGAATTGGCCTTGCTTAATGAAAATGCTGTATGTGCTATAGCAATCCCTATGTAGATACGGCATTTCAATTAAACATGGCAGTAAAAAATTACAGTGACGGGCGCTTCAATTGAATAGGAATTGTAAAAGTTTGGTAGATTATAAGGTGCTGATTCGAGTGAACCAGTGACAAAGTCACAAAGATCCCAAATATAAAAAATGTCGGCGTGCACTTGAGTCCACTCACCTGTTTTTCTCTTCAATTCTCTTTCAAGGGCCCTTGTAGGTCGTTGCTGGAACACATCAATGTCTCTAATCTAAGCCTATAACTAAATGTTCACTATTTACAGCGGTAAAATGATTTAATCAATGGTAAATTGCCGTAATGGCGCGGATTTTGCGGGTTTTAACACGGCTTCGTGCAATGGCGAATGCGAAGTCTTGCGGAGTGCTGAGTTTCGGGCAATGCGCGGCTTTTTTGCTACTGCGCGCATCCGTGAGCTTTCTCAACTGTTTACGCGCGATATTTAAATTCATAACGCGTTTATTTAAAGAAGAATGTATTCGAAATAAATGAAAACTTCCTCATTTACCTTGAACGAGAAAAATGCGGAAAAAGTAAACTAAAAGATAGAAAATAAGTAATTCTAAATTAACCTAAAACTAAACTAACGGTGAGCCGTTAACAGGAATATCAGAACCGCTCTTGTTTAGGTGAACGTCACAAGCTAGGTCCCTTTTTATGATTTTGTCCGGTTTGATTTTGTCCGGTTTTGATAAAAGACGTTAACAGAACTTCGATTATTCTTGTCTTGTTTTGAAGAATGACGTTTTTAATAATGTTTTTAATAATGTTATTATTAACAAACTGTTTCCAACATAGGCATGTTACGCCATTATCTTTTATGATCAAAGACGGTTTTTATTTGTCCTTGATGATAAGCTATGGGGCCCAACCACACAGAAGAGATATTTTAAAAACGACTATGCTCTTAAAGCTAGCAAAAAGTGTTAAATAGGCTCATGAAAACATCTAATAGAGTTATAAACAGGCGTCTGGTGTTACGTGAGCATTTTTTGCCGCTCTGTGTCGGCGCGGCAAGCGGTAAAGCAAACCTGCAACCTGCTAAACGGTCGGGAATGCGCCCGCCATTCCAGACGCGAAGAAATTTCGAGATCGCGCCACACCAGCCATAAATTACGCCATTTTCTCTCTTTGTGACGGCCGAAACGGCATTTCGAGAAACGGGAGCTACCATTTCAACTTATAAAACCTCGTAATATTCCCATCATTTGTAAAACTGATTACTTTAGATAATTTAAAATTATAATAGAAACTTTATTGAAGGCTGCTCGTTTTGGACATACCTAGAGACATTTATGTTACAGTTCCGGGCGACAAACCCATTAAACTCACTTTGGTTATGTTTTTTCTTGTCAAGTTCATTGGCGTTTTTCTAAAATAATTTAAATTGTCAGCGGTGAGTGACATCAATCATCATGCAACACAGCTTATTATTTAAGGTTTTCAGAAAAAAAAACATTTTTTAGATTTGCTTTTTTTTATAATTAAAACAATATCCTTGTTTAATAAAACACGTTTTTAAAATCTTCTATGTGGAATTGATTGTACAGTCGCCCGATATATCACCTACCTTATTAGCATAAGGTATCTTTTATGAATAAAAATAAAAACAGTTTTTAAAATCAATAATCTGATTTTAAAAGACAAATACAAAAATGCCAGAGGGGAGCAGAACACCCCTCGGATGTCGGCACCTAGGACCTGGCAACCGATATAAATATAACTAAAAAACAATACATTTTCTTAACGACATGAGTCTAGTTAAAAATATCTTCAATTCTATGTGGAGTTAAGTGTACAGTCGACAAAAAAATCAAATACTTTTCAACCACATAAATCAACCAGATTTTATAAATGAGTCGGAATTTACTGAAAAGTAGGCAAAGACTCAGGCATTTATGATAAATAAAAATTTGTAGTTTTCAAGGAACTAGAAATTTACTTAGGTTTGTTCACTATTATAAGAAAAAACTTAACGTTTAAGATTTTTTATGTAGTTATCTGACTTGAGACGGATTATAATTTTATGGTTAGTTTTACGGGCCTTATTGAAACAACAAAAACAAACCGATTGTCTGCAATCTTCATGACCTTTAAGTCTTACCATTTCTAAAAAAACAATCCAAAACTTTTAGACTTAACAATAATCTGCAGTGCAACTGAAAAACGATACACCGGTATTTGTTTATAAGTGTATCAACTTTTTATATATTACAGAAAATTAAAAATTCATTTTTAATTTTAACTACTTCCAAGGATGTTTGTTGTAAAAAAATGGTAGTTTCTTCATAAGATATTCACTATAATGATAGTTTAAGTGTTTTTTCCAGAGCAGCTAGTTCCTGCGAAAAGTGTTTTTCCTCTTCCTGGCTTTTTTGCTAGGGTCAGAAATGTTTTTTAAATTAAAATTATTGATTTTAAAAATTGTTTTTATTTTCATTAACAAAAGATACCTTATGATCAACAGGTAAATTATATGTCGGGCGACTGTACAATCAATTCTACATAAAAGACTGTAATGTAATGTAAAAATGTATTTTTTTTTTCTTGAAACCTCCAACAAAACAAGATCTGGCAACATATAAACAAACAAGTGTTTCCTTCGCCCCTGGTATATATTATGTCAAAAATCGTTTATTTTCTTTTTCGAAGCTTATGAATTAACAAAGTCTCTCTCTAAAGATTGCTAGAGTATAGAGGACCGATATTTTCCTCCTTTGATTTTGACTAAAAATTGTCACGTCTCTATTTCCTTAAAATATGTCATACATACAGGGTCTCTAGATATACCTAGAGCCTTTCTATGCGGCTCTGGAACGAAATAACGATGTACAAAATAGCGAGTATTAAAATAGCGGTATCGAAATAGTGACAATCAAAATAGCGATGTAATGAAAAGGCGACTATCAAAATTGCGATGTAACAAAATAGCGACTTTCAAAATAGCGATGTAACAAAATAGCGACTTTCAAAATAGCGATATTTCTTGGCATATAGCTCGACTAAAGGTTTTCTTTCTAAGAAATTTAAAAAAAAAACTTTCCTGACTTCTTTCCCTGGATCCTAGAGGGTGTGAATCCGAACCGAACCGAACCGAACCAGCATATTTAAAAAAAAAAACTCTCCAGACTTCTTTTCCGGAATCCTAGAGAGTATGAATCCGAACCGAACCGAATTCGGTTCAGATCGGTTCGGTTCGGTTCGGATTTATACCCTCTAGGATCCCGGAAGAGAATCAGGGAAGTTTTTTTTTTTTTTGAAAAAATAAGCTGGTATAGTCAAAATACCGCAGAAAATAATAGCGCATTTCGGTTCGTTTCGGTTTGAATTGGTTTGATTAGATTCGTTTGGTTTGATTAGGTATTTTGATACATCGCCATTTTGATACATCGCTATTTTGATACATCGCTATTTTGATACATCGCTATTTTGATACATCGCTATTTTGATTGTCTTTATATTGGTTGTCGCTATTTTGATATATCGCTATTTTGATTGTCGCTGTTTTGATACATCGCTATTTTGATATGTCGCTGTTTTGTTACAAACGCTATTTTGATACATCGCTATTTTGATAGTCCCTCTTTCATTACATCGCTATTTTGATAGTCGCTATTTCATTACTCGCTATTTCGTACGTCGCTATTTTGTACATCGCTATTTCGTTCCAGAGCCTTTCTATGCATTACATATTTTAAGGAAATCGAGACGCGACATACTTATCCGTCCTTCGTTCTTGTTAATTTGGCGTCGCCGTTAAGTCAAGTCAACTGAATTTGATATAATTTTGTTTTGTGTTGTTAGTTTATTTTGTTGCTTTTTATAGCTTACATTTTAAACACTATTTGTATCAAATTACTTTAAAGACGTAAAGATAACTTTTGCTGCATGAATTAACAGGAAAAAAATATAAGCGGACATAGGTGCAGCTTAAACCATATAATCGCGTTTATAACTTAGCAAAAAGAGGTAACAGAGCATGACTTATGGTTTTATAAGTGTTTTCTTTAAATGCAATGCTCCGGCAATCCATATTGAGAATCTTAAAACTTCCCGATACATTCCTTAACTAAAATGGAGAACTAATGCGGTTTGCCGTTTTGTGAAGCTTTTGTATATGAACATGCAACCATAAACTGTGTAGTTTATGAATTTCTGAAGTGTGCAGAATATATATTTTTTGTCGCAATTAAGTAAGGTAAACTGCTCTAATTTCGTCACCTTAATAGACTTTTTATGCTTTTTTGAGTTTGAGTTCCTGCTTTTTAATGTAGGTACAGGGTGTCCCAAATTGGGCACTTTTAGGGGGTTTAAGGTACTTCTAGGGGAGACAGAGAAAAACTGATCACGCATTGCGAGGCTCAAATTTCAAGAGAAGACTTATAGTGAAAACCGCATTTTGAAATATCGTTTCGTCTTTGAGCTACGGGGGCTTTTTGAAAAGTCTGCATTTTTGAAGGGGGTCTATAACTTTTTGATTTAGAGTAAATTGCAGTTTTATAGACTTTGTCACGGGGAATTCACCCGCTAAATTATATTTTAACTGTCACTTTTGGTTTTTGAGATATGACATAAAGTTGCATTTTTTCTTATGGAATAGCCTACCTATATTTAAATTAATTTTTGAATTCGTCATTGAATTCTTTTCAAAATGATGTATCATATGTCATAGTTTGATTGAGTGGTTTAGGAGATATTCAGCTTTTTCAGTTATTTCTAGTGTGCTATGATTTCCTGCTGAGGCAGGTAAAGGCACTCCAGTATTTTTATTATTTTACAGAGTCACAAATATAGTAAGGCTGGTTTGGAAAAATTATAATTCAGCTGACGGCCCTCAAAGCCTAGTTATGAAAAGTTTAAACAAATGATACATATTTCAAAATAAAATTAAAACGCTTTTGTGCAAAATAATTTCATATCAAAGCGTAATGTCAAATCGTTTAAACAATTGAAAACAATGACAAAACGCCAAGACGCAAGGCCAACTTGATTTGCATAGTATAAGACAACAAAACTATAGGAGCATTGACGTAGGATTTGACCGCAAGGCTTTCACGTCAATGGCGCATGACGTCATTCAACGCACACTAGACAAAAATAAAAAACTTTAATTATCTCCGAAACCGCTTAATCAAACTATGACATATGATACATCATTTTGAAAAGAATCCAATCACGAATTCGAAAATTAATTAAAATATAGGCCATTCCATAAGAAAAAATGCAACTTTATGTCATATCTCAAAAACTAAAAGTGAGAGTTAAAATTTAATTTAGCGGTTGAATTTCACGTGACAAAGTCTATAAAATTGCAATTTACTCTAAAGTAGTATTTCCAATAATAACGAAGTTATAGACCCCCCTCCAAAATGCAGACTTTTCAAAAAGCCCCCGTAGCTCAAAGACGAGACGATATTTCAAAATGCGGTTTTCACTATAAGTCTTCTCTTGAAATTTAAGCCTCGCAATGCGTGGTCAGTTTTTCTCTGTCTTTCCTAGAAGTACCTTAAACCCCCCAAAAGTGCCCAATTTGGGACACCCTGTACTTATAAATTGGGAAAAATATGAAATATCTTTTACGTTTCGTAGCGATATTTTTTAATATTTTAGCTACTTTTTATTTTAAATAAAAAATATAAATTTGTCCTATTGCCAAACTTCGTCAGGAACTTTTCCTAATTTCATCGTATGTCATGCCCTAACTTATCGTCATGCCATTTTTAATGTCTGTTTTAGGTTTGTAGGTTTCAATATTTTGAAATAAAAAAAAACATAATTTTTAATTAGGGCTGATGGCTTAGGTTTCAAAAATATAAAAAAATAGAAGATGTAGAATTTTTAAACAGACAAGCAAGTAATACAAAAATACCATTGATTCTGAGTTCACTTACCACTTTTTAAAGATTACCTATTTATTTATTTTTAAAAAATTATAAAAAGGAAACCCTTTTTGTTCATCAAAGGATTTTTTTAGCCCCATGTTAATTCATATGGTAACGGCTTGCCTAAATTCGTCACCTCAAAAAATCCTTATTCATCTAAAACTGATGATATTGGTAAGATAGATTTAGGCAACAACACAATTTTTTTTTTTTAAATTTTAGTGCGAGAAATTGTTAGTATGTATTTTAAAAAACAAATAATTGTTTTCCAATTTCGTCATCACTGACGAAATTAGGTTTGTTCTATGCTGTGTATACCTAGCTTCCTTAGTAATTTTTTTACTAAAAAAATATAAAAAACACATAGAGCCAAAGCGATAATATAACTGAACTTTTAAGGCACCTAGTTAATATACTACTATTTCAAAATATGTATGTACATCGCTTACCTAAGAACCAACCACATTAGTTCGCACCCACGACCCAACTGAATAAAATACCATTGCGCGCTAGATTTTTACCGGATATTGAATAAAGCAGTGTTGCCAAATCTATAAAGTTTTCGCCCACATTTTTATTTCTGCATTTATGTGCGATATCTACTTAATAAACACATTTTTTTGACAAATTGACGAATTTAGGAAGCTGACGAAATTAGGACACTTTACCATACAGGTTTTTAACTATTTCTGGTAACCATGCACCATAGTTCAAAAAATATTTGTCTAATTTTGATGAATACTACATTACTTTACACTTTCTACAAATTGGTAGGGATAAACAACAATAAAACAAACTTTTTAGAAGAAAAGTGGAACTAACTACATTATGTATAATATGAGCGATATCGTAAAAAAAAATGTCCTAAATTACCAAATGTCCGCTATTAGAAAGCAGACCTAGATTAGATAAGAGGTTTACTATATTTTCTTGGCAGTTTTTTAACTGTGTTTTTTTGTTCTAGATTCGCCTTTAGACCTGTCAATGTCATTGCTGTCGAGGGCATTTTCGAGTTCACCGCCGTCGGGCGAAGACGAACGAAAGTCAATTTCGGACGAAAGTTCGGCAGCCAGTTCGCAGGGCGATCTTCCCGAAAGTACGGTGCCCACGCCCAGGGCGAGGCCCCGGGAACGGACGCTACTGCCCTGCGGCGTCTGCAGCAAAGCCTTCGACAGACCATCGCTTTTAAAACGGCACATGAGGACGCATACAGGTACGTGCTGCAATTACTGCAATTCGGTGTTTATTTCAATAAAATGTAGAAAATAAAACTCAAACTTTAAATTCATGAAAATATGATTGTTTCTTCTAAAACAACTTTTATTTTTGAAGATTTGCAAAACAATAAATTGTCTGTATATCGCTTCTTGGCTGTTTGAGCACCCAAGAATATCTACCAACAAACTTATTTTTAAAAGAAGAAAAATTCTAAATGAATTACAGCAATTGAATTACTACATATAGATCTTAAAATCAAAATAATTATTATTCTTAGACAAAAGAAATAAATTATCAAACGTAGAATTTCGTACCCGTGAATTTAAAAATCAAACAGGTTTCGTGGCTAATCGGGCAAAAAGGATTTTTTTTTGTTTCTCTCATATATTTTTCCGTGGGTAGCTAAGCTTAACCTCACGGGGGTCCAAGATCTAATGGACACCTAATAAGTGTTGACAGTTAACTGTTTCGTCCTTATGGGACTCCTCAGAACACTGCTTGGTCAGTTTGACAATTCTTGCGAAGTTAATTAGACGCTTTTGTCTCCAATCATAAGAAAATAGTGAGAAATCATGTCTTGATGACGGGTAAAAATGCAATATGCGTTGATCCGGTTTGAAAGACACAAGAGCTGTCGTAGGTCACGGACTATAGTTTGTTTTCTTTTGTTTGTATTCGATCTTTTCAATGGTCGATATGTATAATAGCAGTTTTTCGCCTGCTTCTGTTTTTTATTTCTCTCGTATCTCGGTAGATGGCGCTTCTCGCGATAGTTTTCTCACTTTTTACTTATGATTAGAGACAAAAGCGTCCAATTAACTTCGCAAGAATTGTCAAACTGACCAAGCAGTGTTCTGAGGAGTCCCATAAGGACGAAACAGTTAACTGTCAACACTTATTAGGTGTCCATTAGATCTTGAACCCCCGTGAGGTTAAGCTTAGCTACCCACGGAAAAATATATGAGAGAAACAAAAATTCCTTTTTGCCCGATTAGCCACGAAACTTATTTGATTTTGAAATAAATTATCTTAACTGGAGATATTATATTTTTAATTGAAAAAAAATTAACTTTTCAATGTAAATGTATATTTTCTACAATTATAATAAAAATGTTAAGAATACCTATTATATTTTTGTTTTAAGACGTCATTTAAAAAATTGAAGACCTACCCAATAAATTCAATTCTCTGATGTTGGGTGACTTTTCTCATGACACAAATACATTTTTCAGGCGAAAAACCACACGTGTGTATGGTGTGCGGTAAAGGATTCAGCACATCATCGTCACTGAACACCCACAGACGGATTCACAGCGGTGAGAAGCCTCACCAATGTCCGGTGTGCCTCAAGAGGTTCACCGCCTCATCGAATTTATACTATCATCGAATGACACACATAAAGGTAAGTTCTTTTCTACTACTGCTAGGGGAGAGCGGGGCAAGATGGCGAACGGGGCAAATTAACGAACTAAATTTAACACAAAAGCTTTAATCCTCTTTAGTAAGCTGCTCCGGAAAAATCTAAGGGAAGAATAATATTTCTTAGTAACTAGGAAATTATTTATTACATTTTCAATATAAGAATATGTAAATGATCTTTGGTCTTTTTTGTTTTTATTTATTATGTTTTACTAAAAAATTTTAACTTGGGGCAAGTTGGCAGGGGCATGATGATGAATAAAGAAGAGCTTGAAAAAAAAAAGTTTGAAAGAATTGACAAGAAAATAAAAAGAATACTCATGGCAAAGTCTTAAAAGTTGAAAAGAAAGTTTTTAATGATTTTTATCAATACCTGCCAGAAACAAAAAAAAACAATAAAAATATTTTTGTTCAGGTTACCCGGAACCACAGATTGAACCTCCAGTAGCAGACTGGATTAAATGTGTAAGGTACGAGGGTTGAAGGCATGAGGCGTGCCCCTCATATGAAAAGAAGGGGACGTTCATTTGTGTCCTATGCGTCATCTTACCCCAATAGGCTCGCCAACTTACTCCGCTAGTGGGGCAAAGTGACAAAAATGCATTTTTAAAATTTTTTGTACTGTACATTTTTAAAGTTAAAATTTTTGTGTCTTTTTTAAAAGTTGTTTGTAAACCAAAACATCTATCTAACAATTAAACGAAGTTTTTTGGTTAAAACCGGGTTTGGGTATTTTCTAAGAATCTTTAACGTCGTCATCTTGCCCCGCTCTCTGAAATCTGAAGTTTTGTTTGGTTTGCGCTTATCTTATAAATCAAGAGCTTACGGCTTAACCCTCGATCCTTGTGGAAATTTGACTAGAGGTCAACTCCTTAACGCCTTGGCTAGAACCGGCCCTTAAGAGTCATCGATGCAGCCAGGGCTATCAAAACGGACGGGCCACGATCTACAACTTTGTTGACGTCACAGCGAAGGCTGAATTTCTTTTTGATGGTCACGTCACGCCACAGCTGATTGTGTTTAAAATATTAAAGTTGGAATGACGGTTGATGAATATTTGATTTTTGTTAAATATAGTCGGTTTTGAGATTGTTTTTATTATATTCTTGTAAAACATTTTTTTTTAAATGTATAGTAGTTACCATATACCTTTGCCTTTGTTTATATTCAGCAACTTTTAAAACTTATTTAGATATGTTTACAAAAATTAAAATTCATTTTTTTGCAGTGTAATTTTGTTTTAAAAAGATTAACACTCTTATTTTTGGATTTTAAATGAACTTTATTATAAAACAATCATTAAAAAGTCAAACAAGTCTTACATAACAAGCAAATAAATAAATGCAATGACAAACAATGACAAAGTTCTATCCATGTCAAATATGACGTTGACGTGCGGTGCATGGTGGACAATTTGAATTCAAAACATGGAATGCTAAATCTTGAAGATTTTAACCTTTCATCCTTACAAAAGTTTGGTGGAATATCGGTATAGTGTCTGGAAATATTTTACTAAAATTTTGCGAAAATCTGCAGTGCCATTTTGAAAATAACACAAAATATCACAAATAAACTTCTATCCGCCCACACGTAAGGGCCATTTGGCCAACAAAAATAAATACTTTGACGTACTCAATTAAACCCGAATGAATAAAAAAAATGTGAGGTTGCACCAAGGCCAACACAAAAATAGAGGCCACGACCCTGAAAAAATCAGCTTTTCTCCGGGGGCTGAATTTTACATTGGGTCTTATGGGAGGTCAGAAGTCTTTTTATGATATTTTCAAAATGGCACTACAGATTTCCGCGAAATTTTAGTGAAATATTCTCAGACACCATCCTGATATTCCCCAAAAGTTTTGTAAGGAAGCAACATGATTAAAAGGTTAAAATCTTCAAGATTTAGCATTCCTTATTTTGAATCCAAATTACCCGCCATGTACCGCATACGAACTGTTATATTTGACATGTATTTGACTTTGTCATCTGTGTTTGTTACATTCGCTTCTGCTTTAAACTTAATTTTTGTGTGAGTTAATGAAGCGGCTCTGAAAAATTAAGGATTACCATAGATTTAAAAAAAATTGTTCTGAAAGAATATAGTGAAAACAATTTGAAAACCGGCTTTATTAAAAAAAAAATCAATTATTCATGAACCGTCATTCCAACTTCAATATTTTAAACACAATCAGCTGTGTCGTAACGTGACCATCAAAAAAAAATCAGCCCCGGATGTAACGTCAACAAAGCGGAGGATCGTGGCCCGTCCGTTTTGATAGCCCTGTGTGAGCTAATGAAGCGGCTCTGAAAAATTAAGGATTACTATACTTTTAAAAAAAATTGTTCTGCCCAAATAAAGTAAAAACAATGTCAAAAACGGCTTTTATAAAAAAAAATCAAATATTCATGAACCGTCATTCCAACTTCAATATTTTAAAGACAATCAGCTGTGTCATAACGTGACCATCAAAAAAAAAATCAGCCCCGGATGTGACGTCAACAAAGTGGAGGATCGTGGCCCGTCCGTTTCGATAGCCCTGGTTGCACATAAGTGCGATTTTGCCTCTTCCGCCTGATCCATTAAAGTGGTGTAAATTTTTGACAAAACAGGGGTAGTTTCACTCGTTTTTCCAATGGAATACGCTATGATAAAAAATTTAAAAGGAACTAAGTAAGTTGCTTTTCAATGGAATTATCTCGATTGAAAAAAAAACCAAGAGTAAAATAATGAATCGACTTTATTGCTTAAACATATACGTTGAAAAGATGATTTAAAACCCGCGTGTATCTGTAGAAAAAAGGTTTAACCCTAAATCAAAGTTGTCAGTGTAACACTGGCTGAAGATCCCATATTGCAGGCGATTAACAAAGTCCTAAAATGCTGTATAAGAAGATTTATTAGCGGCAGCGACGCGACGGAAGAAAAGAAGAACAAAAATATAAAGACGTTAATATCTTCGGAATCAGATGTTTTCCCAAGATTGTCTCACACCTTGAGGGGATTAATTACTCAAATCGTTCTTAAGTCTATTCACCGAGAGGATTATTGTCGATGAGGGGTTTAATGTCATCCTATGGACATGGACATTCTTATGTTTCTTGCTGACAAGATGTAAGAAAAGCAAAATGGCGTATCTTCGTCTATCATATACCAAGCCAGGGCTATCAGAATGGACGGGCTACGATCCTCCACTTTGTTGACGTCACATCCGGGGCTGATTTTTTTTTGATGGTCACTTTACGACCAGCTGATTGTCTTTAAAATATTGAAGTTGGAATGACGGTTCATGAATATTTGATTTTTTTTAAATAAAGCCGTTTTTAAGATTGTTTTTACTTTAATCTGGCAGAACAATTTTTTTTAAATGTATAGTAATCCTTAATTTTTCATAGCCGCATCATTAGCTCACACAAAAAGTAAGTTTAAAACAGAAGCGAATATGACAATCACAGATGACAAAGTAATTTGAATTCAAAATAAGGAATGTTAAATCTTGAAGATTTTAACCTTTTAATCATGTTGCTTCCTTACAAACCTTTGGTGGAATATCGGGATGGTGTCTGAGAATATTTCACTGAAATTTTGCGGACATCTGTAGGGCCATTTTGAAAATATCATATAAAAACATCTGACCTCCCATAAGACCCAATGTAAAATTCAGCCCCGGGAGAACAGCTGATTTTTTCAGGGTCGTGGCCTCTATTTTAGTGTTGGCCTTGACCAAGCACGTAGGTAAAAGGGGTCCTCGGTGACAGTACGCCCTTGAGCAAGGCCAACAAAAAAATACAGGCCACAACCTTGAAAAAATCAGCTGTTCTCGGGGAGGCTGACTTTTACATTGGGTCTTTTGGGAGGTCAGTAGTTTTTTTATGATATTTTCAAAATGGCACTACAGATTTCCGCGAAAATTGCGTGAAATATTCTCCGACACCATCCCGATATTCACGAAACTTTTGTAAGGATGCAAGATGATTAAAAGGTTAAAATCTTCAAGATTTAGCATTCCGTATTTTGATTTCAAATTACCCACTATGTACCGCATGCCAACTGTTACATTTTATATTTGACATGTATTTGACTTTCTCATGTGTGTTTGTCAAGGCATTGGTTTATTTGTTTTTATTGTAAGACTTTTTCGATTTTTTAATGATTTTTGACAATAAAGTTCATTTGGAATCCAAAAATACCAGCGTTAATCTTTTTAAAACATAATTACGCTACAAAAAAATAATTTTTGAATGTAATTTTTGTAAATACACGTAAATAACTATATTAAGTTTAAAAGTGGCAAACATAAACAAATAAATGTTGGTAATTCGATTCCTTTCCACGCAAAAACGAAAACATTCGCTTCTGCTTTAAATGTAATTTTTGCGTGAGCTAATGAAGGGGCCCTGAAAAAATTAAGGATTACTGTACATTAAAAAAAAATGTTCTGCAAGAATATAGTAAAAACAATCTCAAAACCGGCTTTATTTAAAAAAAAATTCAACTTCATTATTTTAAAGACAATCAGCTGTGTCGTGACGTGACCATCAAAAAAAAAAAGCAGCCCCCGATGTGACGTCAACAAAGTGGAGGATCGTGTTCTCTTCATTTTGATAGCCCTGCATAAGTAAATATTGTGACGTTTCTATATATTTAGTTATTTGTCTTGTTTTGTTTTGGAGGTAACTAATTAATGTTAGGTTCAAACTTCAAAAAAGCTTGATAAAACAAAACTGACAATCAAAAGTAAGGTCACAAATTAAGGTCACTCATCGTCAAGCAAGTCAAGTGACCTTATCACAAATACCATAAAAAATCCCGTGGCTTCATTTCCTGGTGGAAAAAGGTAGTTAACTTAAGTTCACACCTCACCTCACGGCCGTCAAGAATAGCGTCTTGAGATGTGGTAAGGCCTCACCTCACGGTGAAGTCTATAATAAGCTTCCAGGTCTGGTTTAAATACAGTTCAAATCATTATTTTTGAGACAACTTTTCACAACTTTTTTTTGTTGGCCTGCTAGTTGTTATGGTAAACACCTGAGAACTGTCAAAAAGTTATCTCAAAAATTATGATATGGAGTTTAGTTTTAGCATATTTAGACAAATATAATGTAAATCAAAGCAGGTGTTTAAAATAAAAATAAAAGAATCTCGAAGCAGAAGTCAAGGAAGAATAAAAAATCGAAAACAGAGGCATACGCCATGTGTTACATTATAATTATTATAATAATTCAGTTTTTCAAAGTCATTCCAACGGGCGGGTGAAGCATATGGGGGAACAAGAGAAGACGTCACTCCCGGTAAGTGGTCCTATATGGTGAAAAGGGTGAGCTTTTTAGATTTTGATCTCTATAAAAATCATTCTGTAGTTTTCGTTATTAATGGTTCATTTGATTGATATCTAGAAGAAGCACAGGTAGTTCTAGATTGGATAAAAAATTATGCATCTTCTGCTCTTCAAAAGGTTAGGGGAGAGCCGGGTGAGACCTCTGTCAGGCTGATCTTACGTAGAGAACCGAACCACGTGTGCATAAAAATAATTTTACGAATGTAACCTTAACCACAAACTAAAACTAAAATCACGATAAACACAGATAAAGATATAACGATCAGAATAAACCAAGAAAAAATAGAAGAAGTAGAGGAATATATATATATATATATATATATCTGGGACAAATTATTAAACTAAAAAAAGAAAACCTGAAATCAAAAAGATTGGAAGATATTGCGGGAGGCCTATGTCCAAAGATAGATCGAAGAAAGCTAGATAGATAGATAGATGGAAAAATAATTTAAATTTTTTGTTTGGTGTTTGGCTCTTAAATACTATGATGATATTATTTAAATTTTTTCACTTTAAAGAAGTTAAATTTAAATTAAAGTTGTTATTTTTGAGACACTGTGTATAAGCGTTTCCTTTCATTTAAAAAGCTAAATAAACTTTACCGCCTTATAAAACGCCATAAGTATTTGTGAAACTTTTTTCCCATGTCCGATTTTCTGGCATGATAAGCAAAGGGCTTACACTTGTTTCTTCAAGACCATAATTAGTCAATTTGAAATAGGGAAGAAATAAGATTATTCACTACGTTCATATGTCGCTTAAATCGATCTCAACAATTTAAACCAATTGCTGGAACTTCGTCTTTCCTTTGATGAACTGATATTAGTATATTAAATCTTGTTTCAGTAAGAATAACACATTAATTTTCTAAAATTTAGGAAAAGCACAGCGAACATAGAGTAAGTTGACAACGCATAAATATCAAATAAGTAGTCTGTATTATTATATAAGTATTTATTGTTTCGAAATGTGAGTAAAAATGTCTTCCTGCTAAAATATTTTTTCTAGAGATAAGCCAATATGATTCTCTTGGAACAAAACAAATTTAATTTATAATGATATGGCTATAATATAATAATAATAATTCAAGAAAAAATAATAATAATTCAAGAAAAAAAAATTTTGTCTAAAGGGAATATTGCATTGGTGCATCGAAAAGCAGTTTTTATTTTGAACCTATTCCATTAGCTTTGATTTGAAATATTTTTTTTCTGTGTGTAAGAAAATTCTCAAATAATATTGAGATTAAGAATGTTCTCGGTTTTGTGTAAACAATGCAATTATATGGGGCACTGGGTGGCTGGCTGGTTGATGTCATGGTTCGTGCCCCCCGTGTGAACTTCTTCAAGAAGTTCATGGTTCAAGGGGTTTCCGTGCGCCTTCTTTTGTTTTCTACTGGTCTGTGTCATCGCCGGTCTTGACCTTGTCGGGTTCACTTGTTTTTAACTACTGGGAGGCTCAAAAAATTACTGAAAACTTTATATCAAAACTTTTTGTTGAGAGACAAAATGATTTTATATGTTTGAACTCTTTTTTACCGCCGCACTAAAGTGCTTTGCTGGTTTTAATAAGAAGTTGCGCTTATGTGGTATTATCACTCAAATTTAAGAGAAATTCAAGCAGGCGTGCCCTAGGGTAGCTTACTAGATTCTTATTTATATTTATTATTCCATTCCCAAAGCCAGAAAGTTGTTATTTACCAATATTTGTCGATGATACTGGTTTATTGAAGGTAGAAAAATGTATTGAAGATTCAATAGAAAAGAACTGAACCATATTCAAAGCAAGCTAGATATATCCATATGACCCTTAATACCAAATTGCGCTGAAAAGCACATGTTAAGAAAAAAGAACGAAGAGTTTAAAATAAGCTATAGAAAAAGAAATGACTAATTGAAAGGAATTCCAATTTAACAATTCACAACAAGTTACTACTTTAGACAAATACTGAAACCAATATTATAGATATATCGTATTCAACTATGGGGTTGTACTAAAGAAAGTAACATTCTAGTTTTACATAGATTTTAAAATAAAGTATATAAAACCAAATCGTTAAATATTCTTATAAATTAAATAATTTTATAAACTAGATTGTGATACGATCAACACAGTCAGTGTGTTTAACAAATAAAAAAAATTGGTCTTATGTTTAATAAAAATTGGTAAAACATTTACCACAAAAAGTTAAATAGTTTTTAATTCACAAATCCAATATTGCCTGCAGAAATTGTTTCAAAACGTGATGAAAAATGATTCAAGCTC
Source organism: Aspidapion aeneum (assembly GCA_963576565.1). Taxonomy (NCBI): domain Eukaryota; kingdom Metazoa; phylum Arthropoda; class Insecta; order Coleoptera; family Brentidae; genus Aspidapion; species Aspidapion aeneum. The sequence continues at coordinate 114,413,547 of OY755042.1, forward strand.
ATTTTAGTTTTGGGTGCTTTATGCAGGTGTAACTAATTTAATTTAAAAACAAAGACCTGTCCGTTGATGGGCGCTCATTTATTTAGTGTGTTTTTTTGATTAATTTTTTCGGTAGAAGGCGTTTCTAATAAGGTTCAGGAAATTAGTTTAAAGAAGTCTTTGCCTTTAGGCTTGTCGAAAAAGAAACAAAATATTTTTAATGAAATGGAATACACTGAAAAAGCTCTGCCATAGAAATTTACTTAACTTAACCGTTCGTGAGAAATTATTCAATCTATCTATTTAGCCTTCTTCGATCCATCTTTGGACATAGGCCTCCCTCAATATCTTCCACTCTTCTCTGTCACCGTGTTCATCCATCTAGCTCCCGCATGCTTCTTTAAATCGTCCGCCTATCTCATTTGGGGTCTTCCCTATTTTTTTTATTTTCCCAAGGTAAATAAAAAGGGGTCGTAAGCTAACTTATTTTCCCTTAAATCATAGCTTCCCTTAAATCGATGTTAAACCTGACCTTGGTCACACAGCTTAATCAATTGTTCAGGGCTTGTTCTTAAACTACGCAACGCTCTACAACTCAGGATTTTTTACTCCCCCTCCCCCATTAGTAGCGTCATTTTCAAGAAAAAACTCATTAAAAAAAACATTAACCGTTAACGCAGGGCGTAACCCATCCCCCCTCCTAAAAGAGTATTTCGTAATTCAAGAATGCTCCCTCACCAATTTATCCTAATCGGGCGTGCTTAACACAAATTTTGGCCTCCCAAAAGGAGAACAGGGAAGCTACAATTTTGCAAAACAATGTTTCTCGAAAATATTGTATTTTTGAAAATACTGTGTATTCAAAATTTGTACAATGTCTCACTATCGTGGCTTTTATAAAAACCAATATTTTATTCATAGACGCCGGCGTCAAGCGCGGATCTGGGTCAAAATCTAGGGGGTAATGGTTGACGAAAATTTTTTTTGTCATATAATTTTTTTTCTAGGGGGGGTAATTCTCCTGTTTTCCCTTATTTTATTAGGAAAAAGTGCATATTTTTGTTTCTAGGGGAGGGGGGGGGGGTAATTACCCTGTTACCCCCCTCAAATCCGCTCTTGGCCGGCGTGCCCTTTAGTTAGATCACAGATATACTTACATCCCATAATTCAATACTAACACAATAAATGGCAACGCAGCGGAGTAATAGTCTCTCTCTGACGCCTTGTCTATTCTAATATTTAAATTTCTATTGGTTTTAAGGGCAATGAAGGAAGCTTTTAGTTCAAATATTTTTTTTTGTGTAATGATTGAATACTATGAGTAAAATTCAAGTAATACGGGACTAAAACCACAGAATGCACTTTCAACAAAATAACATAGTAAATTATAATTTATCTAGTTGGTAATATATCTAAGTAATAGGCTCAAGTACAACACAATAATGTATCGCGCGTAAAACATAAATACTTTACAAGCAAATAAAATCCGCTGATTTATACAAAATTAACCGTGGCTTAACCACACAAAGACGTGAAAATTTGTTAAACAGAAATAGGTATACCGAGTAATAACAAGGAAGTTGTTCAAGTTAAACTGAATGTCATGTCCTGTGGAAAAAATACAACGCGTATCAAGGACAGATCATTTTAAAATCTATAGAAAACTGACGAAATTCTCAAAAAAAAATGAATTATTAGAAGACATTTTACGCAGAAAAAATAAATTAGTGTAAAAGCACATCCTATTTAAACCTTACTACATTAAACTTATAACTAAACCTTAACCCATGCCTGACTACCTATTATACAACTATAATTATATACCGCAGCCCACGAGAAAGACCGGCCCGGGCGCGGAAATATCACGTGACCGTAGGAGTCCCACAAAAAAACGCCTCACGGCCCGCTGTCATTATAAAACAGGCGATATTTTTTTAATTCGAGCACGAATTTTTTGTGAATTTTATCAAAATTATTAAAATAACGCAGCCCACGAAAAAGACTGTAGTGGGCTGCGTTAAAATAATTAATGGCTAATGAGTAAATTATAAAGAAAATACCTATAAGATATAAACAATGCCGCGAACGTGTAATTAGTGTTGTTCCTTGTCGGTCCAACTATAAAACTGAAACCTAATATGTTGCAAACGGGAAAGAAGTGGTAAAAGATAAGATCTTGGATAGTGATAGTAAAAAATGTGTTCAGTTGTCATTTCTTATTGAACAATTAGGTCTCTTGAAAAGGTAACCTGAGAATCGAAGATATGGTGGATACACTTTAATATTGGCTTCATCTTTGTTTATCCAGTTATCCAGTGCATACACGTCAATTTACAATTCTAAGGTAATATGTCTTCCGCACCCTCGCAATATTAAAAAACTGATTTGTAAAATATTGTTAACAGATAGTAATCTCTCTGGTAGTGTGAAATATTTAAAAAGTAAGATACAGCTTTTAAAAGAACATGAGTTGGTAGTTAACTTACACTTTATTGAAATAGATATTAAACTTTGTGCTGGGTAATTTTTCAAAAAATTATTGACGACTACTACATTCAGTTCATTGAATGGAAAAACCATCTCACTTATTAACAAAATCACTTGTTCTTTTTAATAAATTATTGTGAAATGTTTTATATTGAAAATTTTTCTTCAGATAACTCTAGCGAGTGTTTTTGTGGAGAAAAACTATTGTCAAAGCTTGAAAAAATTAGTTTAAGGGCATGTAAGTTTTTTAAAATAATTTTATTAAAAAGCACAATGATTTAGTGTCTGCTAATAAATCTTTGAATAAGAACTCAAAGATGATGACAGTCAAAGAAAAATTAAAAAACTAAAAGCTTAGGTTTGATATGTCCAATTTTGAAAGACTTGTATAGAGTTGAAGTTACTAACGATATTATGTACCTAATATATATACCTGAAGATATTAGAGTGCAAATTTTGTATAATTTTTTATTTTATAGATTCAGTTCTTTTATCCATAATAAACACATATTTATAGTCCATATTTTTGTCAATTTTTGCCTATAAAAGAACAAAAATTTTTTGTTAATTTATTTAAATGGTGTAAAAACATATAATATATTAAGCAATACAATAAGAATCCTGGGACTCCTAAGATCACGTGACCGCCGACTTGCTTATAACGCGCCATGGCCGGTCTTTATCGTTGGCTGCGATTATATACATACAAAATATTGTTGTAATTGTAACAAATGTGAATTTAGGTACCCGTGAATTTAAAAATCAAACAAGTTTTCGTCGCTAATCGTGTAAAAAGTAGTAGTTTTTGTTAGTATTATTTGGCTTAAAAATTCCGCTGATTGACGCTCACGTTTGAACGTGGGTAAAACGCTGAACAGCGTTGCTCTGACCTGAAAGACAGAAGTCCTTTCGTACGTGACGGATGGTTACTTTTTCTTTGCAATCGACATTTTCAGTATATACTCGCCTGCTTTTGTTCTAGTTTCTCTCGTATCTCGGTAGATGGCGCTTGTTGCGAAGGTTTTCTCACTATAGACGTAGGATAAAAGACAAAACGGTCCGATTAACTTCGCAAGAGTATCACATTGATCAAGCAGTGTTCTGAGGAGTCCCATAAGGATGAAACAGTTAACTGTCAACACTTATTAGGTGTTCATTAGATCTTGGACCGAGCTACCCACAGAAAAAAATTAGAGAAACAAATATTTCTTTTTACCCGATGAGAGAGAAAAAAGAGTTTTCACAAGAAGAAAAGAGAGAGAAAGAGTGGGGCATGTTCAGTTAAAAAAAGTGATTTGAATTTGTCTTTTACGGCCTAGTTTTTAAAGCAGTACAGTACAACTTCAGTAATCCGGACACATATCGTTCCGGTCAATGCCAGATTATCGAGGTATCCGGACTACTGGAACTATTTACTTCGCAAAATTTCATACTAAAATACCTTTATTTCGTAAAAGTGTTTACTTAAAAAGGGTCAAACTTAAAAAATCATCCAATGTTATAAGAATATATAACTACAAAAAATGTATGTTCCTATGTAGGTACATACATACCTATGTATACCTAAACTGCATAAGAATAACTTAATCTATTTTTTTTTGAAAAAAAAATGTCTAAATGTGTTTGAATACTCTTGTTTTTAGCTAGTACTAACGCTTTTTCCTTTAGCCGAATGAGTAGCAATATGTACTCCACTGGAAAATCATTTTCCTCTGCCCATTGAATGGATACTGATAATAGATAGTTTAAGTTGTGCTACGTATTTTTACGTAAAACTGCACGTTAAGCGCTCTACGTTTTGTTCCAAATTTGAGTTTAAGTTGAATGTTTTTACGTTACCATAACAAGTCTACTAATAGCAGAAAATATGGAATTCGGCACTGTGTTTTTTTGATGTTACAATTTTGTTTTTTTTCTTTTAACTACAGTAGGAATATATTTGCAAAGAATCGTTTGTACTGGAAGCGGAAAATTATCGTCTACGCCTCATTTTTCGATCGGTGAATCAACCAATTCTATTCTTTGGTAACGTTAAGGTGCCCGCAGACTGCCGTAAGCTAACGTACATACGTAAGCTCCTAACGTGACCTTGACGACGGTGTGACGAAGTGCGCTTGCGTAACTGTCAAATTTCATGCTTACGTAAAAATACGTAGCACAATTTAAACTTTCTAATGACCTCGTAGCGTCACCGCGCTTTACTCTCTGCACCATTTCTCCTTCAATGTTTGATTCGCCGGATTCATTCTGTTGGTCTTTGTTAAGTATTGCCTCGTTTATTATGTCTTCTTCTGTTTGGTCTACAATAGTGTCTTTTTCTCCAGTCGCCCACTGCATAATATCATTACTACTTAAGTCATTTTCTAGTTTTACACGCAATATAGGCTAGGTTCTTTCACGATGGGCTAAACGTTTTAACGTCCGGTTTAGAGAGGTAAAATTTTGAAAATGTCCGGTTTATAGAGCAATCCGGATTACTGAAGTGTCCGTTTTAGTGAGTGTCCGAATTACTGAAGTTGTACTGTATTTCTTTATTTTTGCCAATGGCCACTCTGCCCTTAAAATTGACGTTCTAAAGCCGTTGCTCAATTCGTTATAGCTAAAAAATCGTTACACTTGTCGCAGGGTCAAAAATTGTGGGAACTTGAAGAAAATACGCGGGCAAAGAGCCATCTGCCCTTAACGCATGCATAAGACATCCGGTTTCTTCAACCGTATCAGCAGATTGATCTGACGTTAGTTTATGGGTATAAAGGAATGTTTTTTTAACTTGATTCTATGGTGCAGGTTGAATCGACAGGTTGACTTTTATAAGATCGACCATAAAAAATTCTTAAAATGCTGCCGTTTGTCATATTATGTGGCTGGACAAAAGAAGAAGAGTGATTCCTTAGCCTATTTTAAGACTAAAAATTTCCATGATTAGCCGCATGCACAACACTTTGATACCGATCCACAGGGTGGTAAAAAAAATCTCCTGAACTTTTTTGTATGCGCTCCTGGGCAATTCTAAAATTCTGGCATTTGGCGTTATTTTGTCCATTTTGCTGTCATGTAAAAAACCTGGGGGCACGGCTTTGCCAAGTTCGCGCGGATACCATTTTTCAGCCTATATTTGACTCCCCTATAAATGTAAATTTATGTAAAATTGCCCACATTGCCTACTTCCAGAAAAGCTAGAGACCTGAGCTTTGGAAGGCCGATAGGAACTATAATCAAACTATAAAAAAAATTAAAAAACTCCAATTTTTATTTAACTTCTCTCCCTTATAAATGTAAAGTTATGTAAAAGTAACATTCTCCACTTTCAGAAACGCTAGAGAGCTGAGTTTTGGAAAACTGAGAGGAACTATGATAAAAATATAGGAAAAAAATTAAAAACACTAAAATTTTAATTTACTTTCATCCCTTATAAATTTAAAGTTATGTAAAATTAACATTGCCTACTTCCAGGAACACTAGAGAGCTGAGCTTTAGAAGGCTAACAGGAACTATGATAAAACTATAGGAAAATATAAAAAAACCTCAAAATTTTTAATATGGCATTGCAAAGGTTTTGAACAATATTCCGCATATCTTACTACTTTAAAACTGAAATATTATCCAAATAATTTAAAAAAGGAGTGAAATCATAACAGAAACATTTATGTAATTTTTTTTTACGGAATACCACTTTTGCGTACATGGTTTTTTTACATGAAAAGTTTTTGTTATGAATAATATATTTTTTTGTTAAACGTTTTAAAATATTCATCTCACGAATTATTTTTTTTTTCTTGATAAATGTCAGAGATACGAAAAACTTCAAAAAACCAAAATGTTTCCAGATAAAATATAGAAATTATTTGTATTTTTTAGTCCACCAAAAAGAAGCTTACCACAAAATATAACCCTGTAGATGCCTAATAACTAACCTATATCAAAAGGCATGTTTCAAATTTTCAGCAAAATATCTCATAAACCAAATCACCTGTACATAAAAATCTACTTTTTATTTTATTTCAAGACCTTGTAGCTCCGTACCTAAGTTGTTTTTGTCCCCAAAAAGGAATAAAGTGACCTCTTTAGTCAGCGGCGTAGCGTGGGGGGGCGCGGGGGGTTCGTCGCCCCCCCCCGCCCCGAGTGTAGTGGCGCCCCATAGGTGGCCGAAGCGCCCTCAGCTTTATTAAGTCGGGCCGGTAACGGCCAATTGAGTGGGTGCCAAAGGAGACTAACGACTTGAAGACCTTTTTTTTTTGTTTTGTTTTTTTTTTTTTTTGGTCGCAAGATTCGTGAGAGGCGCCCTTGTGACTTATCGGCCGCCTCCTCACACATGATGACCTTTTTTTTTTGGTCGCAAGATTTGTGAGAGGCGCCCTTTTGACCTTTTTGTTTTTTTTTTGTCACAAGATTTTTCATCAGTTTTCAGAGGCGCCCTTTTTAGCTGTCGCCCCCCCCCGCTCTTTCGGGCACGCTACGCCGCTGTCTTTAGTCCCTAAAGTACATAAATAAATAATAATAAATTTACATTTTGTGTGTTTGTTAGAGGTTTCTTGTTTGATCGAGAGTTGATTTTTCCATTCAGTGTAATATAAAAATTTGAATAACTCTCTAAGTATTTTATGATTTTTATTAAAAATTTCGTGGTCGGTAGGCCTACGATAAAATGTAATAAGAAAAATAAATAACTTTCAAAAAACACTTTTTTGTTTTAATAATACATATCTACATATTTGAATTTTTTTGAAACTGTTTTTCTTTATAAAAAAAAATATATGAGCCAGAATGTTGGGAAACGTCCAATGGAGAAGTAGAATATAGAAATAAGAAGAAACAGGACAAATTGCCCCTGTCACCGCCAGTGGCGTATACAGGGGGGGCACCCCGAGAATTTCTTGAATATACAAAAAATGAGTAGTGTTTTTGCTAAAATTTTTGCCTGCGGCTATTGTTATTATCATCGAAATTACAACCACTGACAAATTCAATAAAATGCTTAAAAAAATATATACCGTTTTTTACCAACAGATAATGTCACCTAAAGTGCCCCCCTCCCCCCCTGGATCCGCCCTTGGTCACCGCGTTTCAATTTTTTTTATATTTGTGTATTTTTAGAGGTTTCTGGTCTAATCGAGAGTTTATTTCGTCGTTCAGCTTATTATAAAATTTATTCTAAAATATTTCTTAAAAGGTTTTAATGGTTTGAAAACACGTTATTTTTATTTTGTTTAAAAATAGTTAGAAGAATTTTGGACAATTTGAACTAGTCAAAAGCGTCCTAATTTATTAAAAGTTACGAATCGTACTTCGTTCAAAATTGGCGATTCTCAGAGATTATGCAGTAGTCGGATTTGAGTGGTGATCACGTCAAGGAACATTAGTTAGGCCTTCAAGCACAGAACATGACAGACGATCAGCCACTGTGCAGTAGTGCCGAGAGTGACACTATCAGATTTGGTTTCTATCAAATTGACGCCAAAAGAAAGGCAAATTAAATAAAAAAAAGGACCGTGCTTTATTTTCGTAGAATATATTAACATCACTAAACAACAATAAAAACACACATATCGTGTGCAGGGCGTTTAGCTATTTGGAAGACTACAAACTATGTTTGTGTTGGGTTATCAGTGGCGGCCCATAAGCTGTAAAACTGGGAGGCGCAAATGACTAAATAAATGAAGGTTCTAAATTTTTTTTTAAATTAAAATAGAAAAAAATACGACAACGTATTAAAAAAACTGAGATATATTTCTTATCGTAAAAAATTACTCTTAAAAGAACAAAAATAAAAATCAACATAGAATTACTTACTTACATTGTTTTTAATTTACCTTTTTACTTTCGAACTACTACTATGTCGGTTTAGAACGTTTTTCTACGTTGTCCGACGCCTATTCTCCACCTCCTTCGATCCTGACAATCATCTTCTGTCATGTTTTTTTGACTCATTGATCTTTGGATTGACTGTTGCCATTCTAGTTTAGGACGCCCTCTTTTTCTGCGCCCTATTGGTTGCCATTCTAACACCTACTTTGGTAATCTTTCGTCGTTCATCCGTTGTACATGGCCGTACCATATCAGTTGCCTTTTAGTGATGTCATCCGTTATGCTTCCCTCGATTCCCATTCTTTCTTTTATGATCTTATTTCTTATGTGATCTATTCTAGATATTCTCATTGATCTTCTTATTGCATAATTTCGACACTTTCCATTTTTGTTTTGTATTTTTCTGTTACGCGGCAAGTCATTATTCTATAGAACAGCGTGCTTTTCACCATTGTTTCATATATGTCAAATTTTATATTCTTTTTATCTCTCTGCTTCATAAAATACTGGTAAGACATCCACTAACCTTTTTTGCTTTTCCTATTGTTCTTTCCAGCTCTTTACAGTCTGTTCCTGTCTTATCAAATGTGACATCGAAGTATATATACCGAGGGGTCATCAGCTTTCAACAGTACTCTACAAATTTCACAACAGGACCCGACAGTACCACGACAGGACCCAACAGTACTCGACAGTACACGACAGTACCCAACAGTACTCGACAGTACCATGACAGGACCCAACAGTACTCGACAGTACACGACAGGACCCAACAGTACCCGACAGTATACGACAGTACCCAACAGTACTCGACAGTACACGACAGGACCCAACAGTACCCGACAGTACACGACAGTACCCAACAGTACTCGACAGTACACGACAGGACCCAGCAGTACTCGACAGTACACGACAGGACCCAACAGTACTCGAGAGGACGTGATAGGACCCAACAGTACACGACGGTACTCGACACTACCCCCCAACCCCAACCAGTGGCGTAGATGCGAAAAGACATGATGAGCTTTTTTTTTGGTCGCAAGTTTTTTGAGCGCGCGCTTTGTCCCTGTCGGCCTTCCCCAAACATGATGACTTTTTTTTTTTTGCTCGCATGTTTTTTGAAGGGCGCGCTTTGTACCTCGTAACAGGACCCAACAGTACTCGACAGTACACGACAGTACCCAACAGTACTCGACAGTACACGACACTACCCAACAGTACTCGACAGTACACGACAGTACCCAACAGTACTCGACAGTACACGACAGTACCCAACAGTACTCAACAGGACCCAACAGTACACGTCAGGACCCAAGTCCTGTTGGACGCTGTACAAAATTTTAGGGTGCCGATGACCCCTCGATATATACTCATTGCATGGAGATATTGTTTGTCCTTTGTGTAGTTCTAACTCACTGTATTCGTTTTCAATACATAAGTACTGTGTCTTGTCCACGTTCACTGTTAATCCCAACTTTTGGTATTCTTTTTGTTTACCATTAGCTACAATTACTTGGTCGCAGGAAGTTAAGTTGTTTTTCCATGCAGTGCACTTTACGCTTCCAGTTTTTTAGAGCCACCGCGACACATATTTTAAAAAGAGTTACCATGATTTCTTTTAAAAGTCGATTTCCAATTTTAATTTTAGATTTTACCCTTTGTATAGTTAATTTTATGTATGTTTGATTGATATTAGTTTGCTCTAACACTGTCCAAAATTTTTCTACTGGAACGGAATCATATGCTTTTTGTAGGTCCACAAAGGTAACAACTATATTTCTGGCGCTTGTTTTCTTAATTACTTGTTTAAGACAACAAATATTATCACTACAAGATCTACCTGCACAAAACACACTTTGCTCTTCTTCTTCTTGTTCATGAAAATCATTCATTCAAACAGGTTACTGAAATTCCTCTGTAATTGTTGCAATTCAGCTTGTTTCTTTTTTTATGTATTGAGGATATGAATGCAATTTTCCAATCATCAGGTACTGGATGTCCGTTTATGCATTGATTGATAATATATGTGAGATTTTCTAGTAGTTTCGCTGATCCATATTTGAGCATGTCAACATATATTCCCCTAGGTCAGCTTGGTTTTCCAGATTTAAGCTTTTTAATACTATTCTTTATCATTTCTTTTTCGATGTTATCTTTCCTTCGTAACTTTAAAAAAATCTCTTATCTCTTCTCTCATTTTATAATAAACAGACTGGCCGCAAAATAAATGCCCTCCCAATCGGGAGTTCTGGTGAGGGGAATGTGGAGCGAGACGTGCCAAGATCGTTGCTGCAAAAATCCACATGGTTTTATCGTAACTCTTTCACGCGCTGCTTTTACCGCACGACTAGTTCGACCGGCACATCAGGCGTATTAAACATTTGCGTCTCTTGAGCATTCGTACACGCGCTTAAGCACTCGCGATTGGAGCGTACGCTCTAAAACTGTATGACATGAGTCTAAATGTAAAAGCGGCTAATGTAAGAAACATACTTATTGTTGTTGTGTTTCTAGAAGAGTTCTTAAATTTATTTAAAGAATAGGTGTTCTGGTTCAACGTTCAACACATTTCGACGTCAATGACCGTTAGTAAAACCAATAATAAAATTGATAGTCAAACCGAAAAAGTAGCAAACATATCAATCATTATTTTGCATATTTTGAAGGATAACATAATAAGAAAAAAAAGAACAGAAATAAAAAAATAGTTGCTGTCATTCTTGTATCTCCAAATGAATTAAAAGATAGCCAAAAAGATAACCACCAGCAATATAACATTATACATACCTACCTACTACGATAACCAAGAAAGAGAATGCGAGGCGGCGTGCATTTACAAAACAAACGTTACCTACATTACCACCTTCCAAGGCCGTAACTTGGAGGGGATCAAAGGGGATTAATCCACCTCCGAAATATTCGATAAAGTGTTTTAAAAGAGCAACAGACATTTTGTACAATACATAAATTTTTATAAAAAAATTTTATCCCCTCTGCGAATTTTTTTCTGGGTACGGCCCTGACTCCTTCTGGGCATTAACGCAGGTGATTGATCATAAATGGCCATTGCGAGCAGCAGTTTGGCTGTCCGGCCACTTTTAAAGCGTCTTTTAAGATGTCCATCAGGTGTCAATCGAATCACCCGGCTCATCCATATACATATCTACAATCGGCTACAAACATTTACATAAATAAATAACGCACCAGTCATCATGCTACGGTTTGCCACTTTGCATAGCTACATCAAACGTGAATGCTTAGATGTTGTATTTGCTGATTAAAATTAGATCCTTTTTTAATGCTTAATTGTTTGAAAATTTAATAGGAACGATCAAAGCGGTTATGATTAGACTAAGGCTTATGAAAAAACAAATGGTTATTTAAAACAAGTCATCGAAAAAAATACTCTGCCAATATATGGGCCCCTAAGCTCACACTAGGTATCTACTATAGTTATAGCGTACGTGTGAGCTGATATAACTATAAACTAAAATAAATTTTATTCAACCCCAGACTAAATTACCTTTCGTTTGATACCACACAAGCCATGTTTTGACTTAAACTCAAATTTTTGAAATCTACCCATACCCTTAAAAAAACAAAAACTAAAATATATTTTGTTTAACTCCGGACTCAATTACCTTTCGTTTGATATCACACACGCCATATTTTTACGTAAACCGTAATTTTTGAAATCTACCCCCACCCTTAAAAAAACTATAATATATTTTGTTTAACTCATAACTCATTTGCCTCTTGTTTGATATCACACACGCCATATTTTCACATAAACTCTAATTTTTAAAATCTACCCCCACCCTTTAATTTGGCTTGTGTTCGGTGGATTTTGTTCATTTTTAAATAGAACCATCTCGACCCAAGACCCAGCCTAGGTACCAAATTTCATTGAAATCGGGCAAGCGGTTTTTGAGTTATGCGCGTTGGTCGTTACAGATAGACATACAGACATACAGACAGACAAACAGACAGACGGCGCAACAAAAAAGTTTCAAAATCATCTGAAACGCAAAGATATATAAAAAAGTTTGAAATCGGAGCAACTTTTTTTTTTATAGTATATGTGTGAGCTAAAATATTAACTATGTAAATCAGACGTTTTACCATTTCTCTCTACTTATTTTTCTTTTATTTTATCGATTATTTATGGCTTATTAGTAAGCAATTTTGGGCACCAAGGGATTTAAGTCAGACTACATTAGTGTCCAAATGTGAGTTGGCTAAATTGTCTACAATATTGGAGAAAGGATTTAAAAAAAAATACTAAATTGAAATATTGTTCATACCTATCGGTGTTTTAAAATGGGTGTTCAATTTTAGAAAAAATACAATGTCGGGTACACGCGAGGGGTCATCAGCTTTCAACAGTACTGTACAAATTTCACAACAGGACCCGACAGTACCACGACAGGACCCAACAGTACTCGACAGTACACGACAGTACCCAACAGTACTCGACAGTACACGACAGTACCCAACAGTACTCGACAGTACCTCGACAGGACCCAACAGTACTCGACAGTACACGACAGTACCCAACAGTACTCGACAGTACACGACAGTACCCAACAGTACTCGACAGAACACGACAGTACCCAACAGTACTCGACAGTACACGACAGGACCCAACAGTACTCGACAGTACACGACAGGACCCAACAGTACTCGACAGTACGCGATAGGACCCAACAGTACACGACAGTACTCGACACTACCCCCCAACCCCAACCAGTGGCGGCGTAGATGCGAAAAGAGATGATGAGCTTTTTTTTTTTTTTTTTTGGTCGCAAGTTTTTTGAGCGCGCGCTTTGTCCCTGTCGGCCTTCCCCAAACATGATGACCTTTTTTTTTTTTTTTGCTCGCATGTTTTTTGAAGGGCGCGCTTTGTACCTCGTAACAGGACCCAACAGTACTCGACAGTACACGACAGTACCCAACAGTACTCGACAGTACACGACAGTACCCAACAGTACTCAACAGGACGCAACAGTACACGTCAGGACCCAAGTCCTGTTGGACGCTGTACAAAATTTTAGGGTGTCGATGACCCCTCGGGTACACGGTAAAAAATTTAGTCTACCATGAAAACACGTTCTTTTCTTGAATACAGTGGCGTATATAAGGGGGGGCCTTCCCCGTATATACGCCACTGAACTATTCGATCGTATAGTAAAATAATAAAACAATGCACAAAAAACTTATACTGCGTGTTTTGGTTGGGCGTGGTTGATAAAGGAACTGAATCTCGAACGCCCGTTTTTGTCCATTCTGGCGAAGTATTTTTATTACCCTCTCTTTCTAATCACAGGCATTACATATAAACCGTCGGGTCCAATCTGAATATCGCACGCTCACACGACACACACCGACGATCGATACCTGCCTCGAGGCTTTTGGGCTTATTAGACCAAGAGCACGCCGAACATAGATCGAATGTCATTACTAAAACTTAGCGTTAATCTTTACCTAACCTAAATTCAAAACGTCATCGTCAGTGCGATGCATATAATTTTATATATATATATATATATATATATATATATATATATATATATTTATCGGTTTCACAACGTTCTACGTCTTCCGATACCCAATCTCCACTCGTTTCTGTTTGCCCATAATTCATCATCTAGGCCTCTCATTCTTATTTCACTGTATTCCTTCTCTCCAGTTTCTCCTTGGGCTTCCTCGTTTTCTTCGGCAAGTTGGTTTTCATTGTAGTATTTGTTTAGGTAGTCTTTCATCATTCATTCTTTGTACATGTCCATACCACACCAGTTGTTTTGTTCTTATATCATCCACTAAAGTACATTCACCCACTGTCATAATTTATCTTATTCTTTGATTGTAACTCTTTCTCTTTTTGATTTCCCTGCTGCTCTTCTCCAATAGTCCATCTCCGTAGCGGAAAGCATTTTTTCTGTTCTATCCTTGATTGGCCATATTTCTGAGCTGTATGTAATAATACTTTTTACAATGGTGTTATATATAAGCTTTTTTTTATGTTTTGATATACTTTGGTCACAAATTATTCCATTTAATAAAGTTATTGCTTTTCTTCCTTGTACGTTTCGATCTTTTATAGCTTTGTCTAGTGTTCCGTCAGCTGTAATTTTTAGACCTAAGTATTTATACTCATCACAGGACTGAATTCGCTGCCCGGTATTTAAAATTAGATCTTGTTTCATTCCACCGATACACATACATATACTCTGTCTTATTGAAATTAACCTCTAGTCCCCACTTATTGTACTCTTCTATTAGTTTTCGTGTCATATATACGAGGTCGTCATAATCCTGAGCCACTACTATCTGATCATCGGCGAAGCATAAACTATACAAGGTGGTTTCGTCCAACGGAATTCCTATGTTTTGGCATTTTCTCTTCCATACTTTAAGGACTTGTTCCAAGTATATCTTGAAGAGCGTAGGCGAGATACAGCAACCTTGTTTAAGATCTTTATTTAAGACACAGATAGTTTTATAGCTACAGTAAATTTTTTTAAATTAAGAAATCAGTCGAGAAATTAAATTAAACCGAGAACATTTTTGGGGAATGCCTTGCTGAGTTAATTTCTGTTTTGCGTAATAAAGCACCACATCAGTCGACAGTTTCTCCTTGGTATGGAGAATTCAAGCGTGCACGGATTAGCCTTAGCGACGATCCAAGTCCAGGTGCACCAAAAACGGCGACGAAAACATTGATGCTGTGCGCATGCTTATCACGGAAGATCGACATGTGACATATCGCGAGACTGAGGCTTCATTGGGGATTTTTAAAACCCCAATTCAAAAATTTTGGCGTAAAGAATTAGATGCAAGAAAATTATATTCCCGCTGGATACCGCAGCCGTAACGGAAGAACAGAAAGAAGCTAGGGTCAATTGGTGCCAGGAAACTCTAGACTGCTTTAAGGCAGTATACAGCATTGCCAGTAGTGATGAATCGTGAATTTACTCATATAAACCTGAACATAAACGTCAGTCGTCAGTTTGGTAGTTCTAAGTTAAAGAAAAGCCAAAAATCCGTTTCCGAAGTGTATTTGCCTCAAAAACAGGTCATGTAGTAAAAGTTCCTCTGGAAGATCAAAGGACAATCAGGGCATCACCATTTGCTCAACGAAAGTCATCGCTGAGCTTCGAAAAAAGAACCCCCAACGACGAATCATCCACCAAAACAATGCAAGTTCCCACAAAGCACAACAAACCATTGAATTTTTAACCCAACAAAACGTCGAATTGTTGGACCGTCCTCCATACAGTCCCGATCTAGCTCCCAACGATTACTTTTCTCAAAATCAAGAATGGACTACGTGGTCAAAGATTTCAGTCGCCAGAGGAAGCAGTCAAGAATGCAATTTTGATAGTACCAACAAACAAGTGGATCATGAGATTTTAAAAAACTGTGTTACCTATGGAGAAACAGAAAATACCTTTAATAAATTAACCGAACTGAATCAAAAAAAATCTGAAATATATCATCCAATTGTTGAAGTACTTCTCCTGCTGCAGCGGACTTGTCTGTCACTGGCGACCGATACGTATGGTGTCTTTAAGACAAATAATATCACTAGACGATCAATCAGTCCTTTTTCTATTGTGTACACCAGGTTAAAATAAATAATATAGATGCGTGAATTTTGTTATAAATATACCTATCATGCAATTAATAAACTTTTTTTTATAATTTTTGACAAGCTACATAGATAGGTTTGACTACATAATAATATAAGCGTTGATGGAATAACCAATAGCAAAGTCAACATAAAGTAATACGTGCTCCTAGGTAACCAGAAAAAAAAATTGAAATTATTTTCAAAAGCATTGGTAGTTTATGTTAATAGTTCGAATATACAGAGTGTTAAAACGAAAACTTTTTTGGGTATTTCTTGATGAAATTTTGAAAACCCTTGTCACATGACGATTTTGTTTGCGAGGGGGACATTTTTTGGCTATCCTGAAATTTTTGTAGCATTCCCATCGAGGGGTAAACTTTACTCCTATATTTTGAATAGGGAAAGTCAAAGTGCCCCCTCGCAAACAAAATTGTACTAGTTTTTCCATAATTCCATAAATAAATACCCGAAAAGGACTCTGTTAAGTTTTTGTTGAAACACATTGTATGTTACACCCCGAAAACAACAAAAACCTAACTTAAAAAATTGTGAAATCGAGTTTTTGTCAAAATCTGACTTAAATGAGAGCTAACTTTCGATTTGTAATGAAATGAAAGCAAAATCTCGATTATGTGGCCGGAAAGTGCTTTACTAAATAACTCTAGTCACTAAAGCCTAACTTTTTTTTCTTTAAAAATCTTTCACCTATTTTTAATGTAGACAAAAAATAGTTAACAATTTTTTTGAACAAACATTTCCTAACAAACATCTCAAAAAAATAGTTCAATCGACTAGATTTATACATAAAAACAAAGAGAATCTACAAAAAACATATAATCAGTTATTTGCGTCGTATTTTTGGAACTAGGT
Organism: Aspidapion aeneum; assembly: GCA_963576565.1. Taxonomy (NCBI): domain Eukaryota; kingdom Metazoa; phylum Arthropoda; class Insecta; order Coleoptera; family Brentidae; genus Aspidapion; species Aspidapion aeneum. The sequence continues at coordinate 114,430,321 of OY755042.1, forward strand.
CTTTGTTGTTTTTGGGGGTGTTATAGTATGTATTATTTCCAAAAATTTCAAGGATTGCATGTTTTCAGGATAGATATGGTTTTAACAATATGTTTCTTTTATATTTCAGGATAAGCCACACAAATGTAGTTTATGTAGTAAATCGTTTCCAACTCCTGGAGACCTAAGGTCACACATGTACGTCCACTCCGGGTCATGGCCGTTCAAATGTCACATCTGTTCTAGGGGCTTCTCCAAGCACACGAACCTCAAAAATCATCTATTTTTACATACAGGTAAAGATAATTAAATAATAAAGTATTAATAACCTTGTTGTATACAGGTAGAGTAAATGCTAGAGTAATGGGAGAGGAAGAAGAACGGCGCGTAACTATGATTTGTGCAGCAGCAGAAGCATTGCCTCCCTGTTTCAGTAAACATTTTAAAACGAAATGGACACCGGAGTTTTAACGTAAAAAAATGCAAGAAATTTTTCTTGATAATCAGTTTCGAAGAATGGAGTTTTGTGAAATCATGATTGAAAAAGCGAATTAGGATGAAAATTTTATTAAAGATATTTATTTTACAGCCGAAAGTTCGTTTTCAATTCATGGCCGTCACATTCCTTCCGTTGTGCTTTACTGGTCGCGGAAAAATAAATATTAAAAACTCAAAAACTTAATGTGTCGACTGCGATTTTGGGTGACAATATCATTGGTCCTTTTTTTATCAATGGTTATTTACGAGGTTGAGATTATTTAGCTATGTTGCCCACTCCAAGTTTCATAAACTTCCATAAAGTAGTGAAGTAGTTAGAAATTTCAGAAAACGTCGAAATGGCCACTTACTCACTCCCTCATATAGACGTGCTCCAAAGCTGAAATTTGGCAGACTGATAGAGATTATGACCAAACCCTTGGAAAAAATCAAAAAATCGCAACATTTTAATTTACTCCCCTCCGCTATACATGTAAATTGAAATTGAAATTGAAATTGAAATTGAAATTTATTTATTCACCAATATGATACATCATAGAAGGTTTTGTCACAAAGAGAACACTGACTTATAAAATCATGTAAATAATTTAAAAATTTTAAATCCTAATATTTAAATCTAAGGTCAGTCTTAAAATATGATTTTTAGTAAAAAGGTACATACATAGTTAAAAAAAAAATGACAAAAAATATAAAGAAGTACAAAAACAAATACACAAAAAACACTACTCTAATTTCCCTAGCAGTTATTATTACACAGACAGATGTAACTTGGAGATCAAAATTAAATTTTGGATTCATTAAAATCAAGAAATTCTTGTGTAGAGTAAAAGGCATTTTTACATAACAGTTTTTTTACATACAATAGGAACTGTTTTTCACTTAAATTTATAACTTTTTCTGGCAACTTGTTATAGAATAAGGGGCCAAAATAATTTTTTGAGTACCTGCAGTGGTTTAATCTTGTGTAGTCCAAATAAATTTTTTTGTTATGCCTGGTATTGTGCTCATGAATATCATTATGTGTTTGATAATTCTGTATATTTACTCATACACATACATATTTTAAACATTCGAAAATGTACAAGGACGGAAGTGTTAAAAGATTATTGCTTATAAATATGTCCCTTACATCTGCTTGATAGCCCAATCCAAACGCCACTCTCAAGGACTTTCTCTGTATGCCAAAAGCACGTTCCGCGTGTGAAGAATGTCCCCATGCTAATATCCCATAACTGATATGAGACACAATCAACGAGTGGTAGGCTGTTAAAATTATGTTTCTTGAGACAACATTTATTAAATTTCTTAAAACAAACACGTTCTTTGATAATTTGTTGCATATTTTATCGACCTGATATTCCCATGTTAACTTTTGATCTAAATCTAAAATCTAAATTTATGTAAAAGTAACATTGCCCACTTCCAGAAGCGCTAGAGAGCTGAGCTTTGGCAGACTGATAGGAAATGTGATAAAACTATAGGAAAAAGTTTAAAAACCCCAAAATTTCAATTTTCTTTCTTTCCCTATAAATATAGAATTATGTGAAAATAACATTACCCATTTCCAGAAACGTTAGAAGCTGAGCGTTGGAAGGCCGATAGGAACTATGATAAAACTATAGGAAAAAATAAAAAAAAAAACAAATTTTAATTAACCTCCCTCCCTTATAAATGTAAAGTTATGTAAAAGTAACATTGCCTACTTCCAGAAACGCTAGAGATCTGAGCTTTGGAAGACTGATGGGAACTATATAAAAAATTTTAAACACCAAAATTTTAATTTACTGCTTTTCCCCATAAATTTAAAGTTGTATAAAAGTAACATTGTCCACTTCCAGGAACGCTAGAGAGCTGAGCTTCGAAATACTGATAGGAACTTTTGAACATCATTCCGCACATTTTAATAATTTCAAACTTAAATATTATCAAAATCCTTTAAAAAAGGAGTGAAATCATAACAAAAATATTTTATGTAAAAAAAGCTAAGTACGCGAAAATGGTTTTCCGTAAAACGAATTGAGATAAAAGTAAAGCCAAGTCTTTTAATACAAATTTCAAAATAAAAGGTTCTTAATAGTTTGGAAATGTTTTTCTAAACTTGGCTATTACTGCTGCAAATGACTCTTAGGTACACTGCTAAATTGAACATAAGGAAAGTTAAAAAAAAACATTTACAAACTAGTAAGAACCTTCATTTTGAAATTTGTATTAGAGAACTTGGCTTTACTTTTATTTCAATTCTTTTTACGAAATACCATTTTCGTGTACTTGGCTTTTTTTTACATGAAATGTTTTTGTTATGATTTTAATTTTTTTCTAACATTACCATAAATTACTTTCAATTCTGTATCGCATTTCTATTTTAAGAAAGGCATTCGAGGGTGTGAATCAAGAACTAGAAGTTTTGCATAAATTATTACTCAAGTTAATTATGAAATTTTCAGTTATTAGTAACTCGTTATTTATTTTGTTGAACACGGGAAGCAACGTATAAATCATCTCTGTGAAAAATTAAGAAAATGATTTAAACATGGACTTCAAACATCGGTTATACCCATTTATTAGATACACATATCAAGGAGCCATTTTATAGATGGGATCTTCTTATTATAAGTATTAGCTCTTTACATTTTTAAATTTTTTAATTATTACTTGATTTGATTTATTTTTCTCTGTTTCTTCATATTACTTTACTTTAAAGTTAAAGCGCTGTTTTCTTCTGATTCCATAATTATTACGCCTTCTTCTTTCTCCAACTTTTTTAACACATTTTTTATATAAATTTTTAACTCTTCTTATTCGACCTTTTGTACTTTCGACCTTTTGTACTTTCGACCTTTTGTATTTTCGACCTTTTGTATTTTCGGCCTTTTGTATTTTCGACCTTTTGCATTTTCGACCTTTTTTATTTTCGACCTTTTGTAGTTTCGACTTTTTGTACTTTCAACCTTTTGTATTTTCGACCTTTTGTACTGTCGACCTTTTGTACTTTCGACCTTTCATCCGCCGCCCACATATACTATATCAAAGATAAACTTAATAAATAAGAGATTGATAAAACCACCACTTAACGTAAGCTTCCATTAGATGAGAATTAGCCTTGCAAATTTCTAAATTATCTACCCACATCAATAATTCCGTATTTAAAGCTTTTCAAATCAAACTTTCGTTTTGGTCTATTTTGAAGATAAAATATTCGACATCATGTTTATCACGCGATTTTGTAATCATGCTAATATTTCGAATTAAGAAAATAGTAGATAATCGAAGATGTCTAGGCAAATCCTATCAAAACTGCAGATTTGAATTCATCAATATTTTTCGTGCTACATGCGAATCATATAGATACACAGAACATATAATAAACAGTAGCGTGTCGTGGATAAACGGGCGGGGGGGGACACCATTTGTTTTTGCGTTAAATTTTGTTTTTCTATTCGTTTTTCAAAGGATGCCAGGTGCGCCAAGCGCCCAGCAGCGGGGGGGGGGCGTTCGCCCCCCCTTGGCCCCCTCTACGACACGCCACTGATGGTAAAACAGAACACCAACCCCATGAAATAATGGAGACGTATTAAAAATTCCCAAATAAGGCTAGCAATAATACGGCAACATCTTTATCTAAATGGTGCTAGATTAGGGATAGTGATTCACGCGAGACCAACGAGACCAGACTTTCATAAAGTCTCGTCTTGTCTCGCCGCTGAAACATGAAGTCATGTCTCGAGTCTCGTCTCGCAGCGTCGAGTCTCGTCTCGTCTCGCGTCTCGTACGAGAGTCTCGCAAATGTATCGCAATATCGTCATGCATAATCTTGTTCCAGTCTAGTACGAGATATTTACCTTTATCTACTTTTTAGGTATAATGTAGAAGTAGGAAGACAAAATTACAACAAAAATAACATTATTTATTGAAAAGTAAGTACCTAATAGGTACTAAACAAGAAAAAAAACATAGCATTATATATTCGAAAGTTGTAAAAATAATATAAAAAGTAACACGTATATTCTAAACAAATAAACAAAACAGGCCTATTTACTACAGAAAGACTTATTAATAGATTTTCAGGTAGTCATTAGGGACCTATTGCAATAATGCCAGACAATAATTGTGACGGGCACTATTCTGACATTTTCGTATTGTAAGAACTGCTGTCTTCTTCTAAAATTAGGCGTTTGTGTATTATAAGAACCAAAATTAACAGTGCCGACATTATTAATGGAAAATAAACAACTAGATATATAAATTTAACTTTGATATATCAATTTTGAAAGATCAACTGTCAGTTTTCAATGCGAATCTGTCCGAATAGTGCCCGGCACTATTGCAATAAGTCCCTATTCAATTGGCGATCTGTCGTTATTGCAGTATTGCCTTAATGTTCCGCCGCCGGCCGTAAGAGAGAGAATACTAGTGCGTTTTCGTTTCACGCATTACGCCGTTTTACAACAATCATGAATTGTGTTTTTAAAGTATTTATGAATGAAATGTTTTGTCTATCTGTGCTAAATAGTCTAAATTATTTCTAAATATGTTGTAGTATAAATGAAATTCTCAACTCTGCAGTCGGCACGCAGAAATATTTACCTGCGAGACTCTCGAGACACGAGAAGTCTTGCACGAGACTTGAGACGAGACCAATAAAAGTCTCCTCTCGTCTTGTCCGAGTCTCATCTCGAGTCTTGTCTCGAAAACGAGACGAGACCCGTCTGGAAAACGATACTCTCGCGGGCACCACTAATTAGGGACTTATTGCAAAAAAACCAGGCAATAATAGTGCCGGGCACTATTCTGACAGTTTTCCATTAAAAACTTCACAATTGTCATACCAAAGTCGAATTTATAAATAAAGTCGCTTATTTTCCATTAATAAAGGCGGCACTTTTACTTCCGGCTCTTATAATACACAGTTTTAAGAGAAGACAGCTGTTCTCCAGCACTTTGAAGGCAATATTTGTATTTTAAATCCTCTTAGGGTGGAAAGGGATATTTTCATGGTGCGTTTGGCTCTGGAACAAAATAGTGATGTACAAAATAGCGACGTACGAAAGGTGAGTAATGAAATAGCGATGTAATGAAAGAGTGACTATCAAAATAGCGATTTAACAAAATAGCGTTCATAACAAAACAGCGACAACCAATTTAGCAAAGTATCAAAATAGTGACAATCAAAATAGCGATGTATCAAAATAGAAAATAGCGCATGACTTCTTTCCCGGGATCCTAGAGGGTTTAAATTCGAGCCGAACTGAACTGAACCGAAACAAACCAGCATATTTTTTCAAAAACAAAACTTCCCCTACTTTTTTCCCGGGATCCTAGAACCGCATCAAACTCAACCGAACCGAATTTGGTTCGGTTCGGTTTATATTCGCACCCTCTAGTATCCTGAGAAAAAAGTGAGGGAAGTTTTTTTTTTTTTGAAAAAATATGAGTCGCTATTTTGTTACATGGTATTTTTACAGTCGCTATTTTATTACATTGCTATTTTGTTACAATCGCTATTTTGTTACATCGCTATTGTGATAGTCGCTCTTTCATTACATCGCTATTTGGATTGTCGCTATTTCGGTACCGCTATTTTCATACCCGCTATTTTGTACATCGCTATTTTGTTCCAGAGCCAAAATTACTTTTGTTGCCTTCTACTCAATAATTGGCGCCTTTAAATGGTGTCATAACTAAAGTTAACCGTATTCTTTATAAAAAAATTTAAAAAGCGTAGGCTCCAATAAAAAAAGTTTTTGGCCTGTGATAAAAAAGTGTGTCATAACACTATAATTTTGATGAAATCCCATTAAATGCGTTCTTCCTGATATGAAGAAAAATCTATTTCTTTGATAATTACGTCGTATCAAATATCGTTACCAGGAATCAGCCGAAGCATAAAATTATTCTAATAATGGAGGCGTTTTTGTTTAACTATCCGTTGAATATTAACGCTAACGTAGTGTAAAAACAAATAGTGATCGTAAATGATTTTCTTGAGGCCCATCGCTTTTTATGGGGACCGCTACGAGCGCTGGTGTCGATACGCAGATTGATATTGCTTGTAATCATAGTGATTTATATAAACCGTTAAAATGGGTTTAAAAACAAAAACACCAGTATTTACTATAGGGTCTACAGTACTAAGTGCCAATCTTAGGTCTACAAGTCTAGATTTTGGTTGAGGTTTAACTTATTTTTCCCTTGAATGCAATAATTTTAAATATTTATATAAATTGTTCATAAATACCTTGCGATATGGGTCATCTTTTTTCGTTGTAACAGAGACATTATTTCCACACAAAGGTTATAAATAAATTAAAAGAATAATCAAACGTCACTAGGAAATGTCAAATAAAAACGGTGTAAGTCAGTGTCAGCTGTCCGCTATATTTTACATGTTAATTTTTTAGACAAGTTAGCGCCGATTAAACCGATGGTCGATTGTTTTGGTGAATCTGTTATTAAAAAGGGATTCTAATATATGCTTTTTACAGTATTTAAATATTGATACATGTTTAATACGGTAATGCATCTACAGATACAGTTTTAAGTTATTTATGTATTATTTAGCTTTGAATATTTTTGTATATATGTTTTTTTGTCAATCATGGATTATTTCTATTGTTTTTCGAACTTTAATTAAACCACCCCTCAGGAGTTTATTGATTTGAGACTATTTTTAACGGGAATCTTATGACTGCACGGACTAAATTTCCAAAAAATGACATTTCGTTACAAAATTTTTATGTGGTTTTACTTTATTTCTAAAGTTAATTTGAATTTATATGAGATGAAACTCACTGAGAAATGCTTACTATCATATTGCACATTAGGGCGAACCATATCTTTGCAGTTATTTGACCTGCGAGTAATAAAAAAATACGCTTAAACTGGTCGATATCAAGTCTATAGACTGCCTATTTCTTTAGAATCTAAGTTTTTTAAAACATCTTCTAGGGTCTGGTTAAATAGTTTAGGGGATATTGTGTCACCCTGCCTGACACCTCTTGCTATGCGAATTGGCTTGGTTCTTCGTGAATTTTGATTGATGTTGCTGCTTCGCTATATACATAATATTGGCTGTTAAGTCTGTGTATCATCAATAGTACTATTAGTGCACAAATAAAGTCATTTATGTAACTTGGTCTTATTTTGAGGGTCTGTTAAAATCTGTCAAAAATAATGTCACTTTCTAAACTAACAATTTTGCATTTTATGTTTGTTTTCCTTTGAGGAGGTGTTGTATTACAGATTTTTTGATTTTTTAGATCGTTTTGATTTGTGATTATGTTTTATTCTGAAAAAAATTAATAAAAAAAGATTCCGATCGTGATTTTATTTTTCTGAAATTTAAATATATATTATTTAAATTTTGATTTATTTGTGATACGGTATATTCAAGGCCTTTCAAACAAGCTATTTATTTATTATATATAGAAAAAATTTTGCAGTGGCTTCCATTTCTTAGATACTTACAAAAACTGTTTTTAAGACTGATATAACGTGGATCCATCCATCATGGATCCATCTATTAAATGTGAGGTTCTTCATTCACTTAACCGGTAGAAGGAATGTTCTAAAAATCATTAAATTCGAAAATATTCTGCATACATCGTTTTTTTCCATTGGTTTGATATGAATTGATCCACTGGGGAAAAATTTAGATGCCTAGGGATATTTTTTTACCCTAAATTACAGATCTCAAATTTTTTTTTGGGGTATGTATTTACATGTTTCATAGATGTTTAATGATTAGTAATATTCAAATTTAAATTTTTGGATAAACCATTCGTTTAGGAAATCATGCAAACAACTGCTTTGGGCAAAGGCACCTACCCAATACAAGAATTAATTCGCTTCCTTTCGCAACAGTGTCTTGAAATCTGCCTGAAAGTCCGCAAGGCAACAGAGACTACAATTATAGATTAGGCAAGTAACCCACGAACATCAATCGCTAGGACAGGCTGTAATTTGCGTGAATAACATTGTTTTTCTTAGAAAAAGCCTTTCTGAAAAAACTAGCGTCCAGTGCAGTACAGTGAAAACTTTATATATATTTATCGGTTTCACAACGTTCTACGTCTTCCGATACCCAATCTCCACTCGTTTCTGTTTGCCCATAATTCATCATCTAGGCCATTTATTCTTATTTCACTGTCTATTCCTTCTCTCCAGCTTCTCCTCGGCCTTCCTCATTTTCTTCGGCCAGTTGGTTTCCATTGTAATATTTGTTTAGGTAGTCTTCCATCATCCATTCTTTGTACATGTCCGTACCACACCAGTTGTTTTGTTCTTATATCATCCACTAAAGTACGTTCACCCACTGTCATAATTTCTCTTATTCTTTGATTTGTAACTCTTTCTCTTTTTGATTTCCCTGCTGCCTTTCTCCAATAGTCCATCTCCGTAGCGGAAAGCATTTTTTCTGTTCTATCTTTGATTGGCCATACTTCTGAGCCGTATGTAATAATACTTTTTATAATGGTGTTATATATAAGCTTTTTGTTATGTATTGATATACTTTGGTCCCAAATTATTCCATTTAATGAAGTTATTGCTTTTCTTCCTTGTACGTTTCTATCTTTTATAGCTTTGTCGAGTGTTCCGTCAGCTGTAATTTTTAGACCTAAGTATTTAAGATTAGATCTTGTTCAGTGAAAACTTTAAAAAGCTTAAACCAACGTAAAGTTTAGTACCCGTGAATTAAAAAATCAAACAAGATATGTATAGCAGTTTATTTTCACCTGCTCTTGTTCTAGTTTCTCTCGTATCTCGGTAGATGGCGCTTCTTGGGAGAGTTTTCTCACTATTTACATTGGATTAGAGACAAAACCGTCTAATTAACTTCGCAAGGGTGTCACATTGACCAAGCAGTGTTCTGAGGAGTCCCATAAGAACGAAACAGTTAACTGTCAACACTTGTTAGGTGTCCATTAGATCTTGGACCGCCGTGAGGTTAAGCTTTCAAGCTACCCACGGAAAAATATGAGAGAATCAAAAACTCCATTTTACCTGATTAGCCACGAAACTTGTTTGATTTTTAAATTCTACTACTACTACTATGTCGGTTTAGAACGTTTTTCTACGTTGTCCGACGCCTATTCTCCACCTCCTTCGATCCTGACAATCACCCTCTGTCAGATTTTTTTGACTCATTGATCTTTGGATTGACTGTTGCCATTCTAGTTTAGGACGCCCTCTTTTTCTGCGCCCTATTGGTTGCCATTCTGGGACCTGCTTTGGTAATCTTTCGTCGTTCATCCGTTGTACATGGCCGTACCACATCACTTGCCTTCTAGTGATGTCATCCGTTATGCTTCCCTTGATTCCCATTCTTTCTTTTATGATCTCATTTCTTATGTGATCTATTCTAGATATTCTCATTGATCTTCTTATTGCATCCATTTCGACACTTTCCATTTTTGTTTTGTATTTTTCTGTTACGCGACAAGTCTCTATTCCATACAACAGCGTGCTTTTGACCATTGTTTCATATATGTTAAATTTTACATTCTTTTTTATCTCTCTGCTCCATAAAATACTGTTAAGACATCCAATAACTTTTTTTGCTTTTACTATTCTTTTTTCCAATTCTTTACAGTCTGTACCTGTCTTATCAAATGTGACACCCAAGTATACATACTCATTGCATGGAGATATTGTTTGTCCATTTTCTAGTACTAACTCACTGGATTCGTTTCCAATACATAAGTACTGTGTCTTGTCCACGTTCACTGTTAGTCCCCACTTTTGGTATTCTTCTGTTAACTTTCTCATCATATACTCCATGTCTTCTTTATCATTAGCCACAATTACTTGGTCGTCAGCAAACTGTAGTGTGTATATGGTAAATCGGTCGTTAAGTTTTATTCCCATGCCGTGCACTTTCCGTTTTAAATTCACGGGTACTAAATTTCACGTTTATATTTGTTTCGTTCCAACAAAATCATATCAACTAGAAAAAAACTTTTTAGACAATTAATTTTATTAAGAAAAATTAATGAAAAAGAAACGGAGTATTGCCTTTCCTTTGAATTATTTTTAAGAAATATTAAATTGAATTGATTACATAGTCAAAGCTACTTTTCTGTCCATGATATTACCCAATGTACTTAAACTAAACATACCAAAAATTATTTTCTATTTCAGTTTGAGTATTTCTTAGTTTAAATTTAACAACGGTTTTTCTTCAGGTAAAACAATACATCCAAGACAACTCAAGCACTTGATTTATTAAACAGTTTATTTGTTTCGAAAGGATATTCTTTTAAATGTAGATATCCAGAAAAAGAAAATATTTGACCAAAATATATTTTTGAGTAAATAAATTTTATAGATGTAAGATACTTTCTTTTGAGTTTTCTTCCTTTTGAGTCGACAAACTACCATAATCTGCACTACCAGTTTAAGTTTTTTATAGAGGCAGTAGAGTTTTAGCACCTGTACCACATTTGGTTCTCATGCACACCTGTATTTATTATGTAAGAATCTGATTATCTTTCAAAATATTTAATTTTATCATATTTGATGTTAGGGATGAAGTAGGTATAATTGACTTCTAGCAGGCGTTCCAAAGCTTCTGAAGAAAGCAGATCCCAAAGTACTTTTTCTTAGGCTAGTGGAAGTCTAAAAAAGAATAAATTAAAAAGTAAAAATAAAAAGATATTGGTACGCCTCTGTGTTGCCAAGCGTTCAACAACACCCCATTTCCAATTAATTTGCTCCTGCTGCTGCTTTGGGCCCGCAGGACGGTAGCACAGACTGATTACCGTTCTTCAATCTCCTCCCGCAGCAGAAATTCCTTCGATTTTATTTAAACATTTAAAAGGCATGTATATATAAATATGTTGGTTTTTTTTGCTTATGCTGGTGATGAACTAATGTTTGTTTAAAATTGTTGCAAATGAAAATGGTTTTTGTGTTGTGTGTTTTATCAGTTTCAAAGTTTTCGTTTCCTTTTGTTGTTTTGTATTATGCTTTAAGTATGATATTATCAAACAGTAGTCTTTTGCTTTGTATGAATAAAAAAGGAAATAATAAAAAAATATATAAAGAGACAAATAAAAAAATAATAATAAATGTAAAACCAAAGGAAAAAAAAAATAAGTATACTAATAAAGAAAATATAATAGTGAAAAAAAACCAATGTAATTAGGAAAAAAATTGTAAGGAGACAAGAAAAAAAATTAAAAATAATAAAAAAGTAAAACAACTATAAAGAAGGGAAAGAAAAAACCATAACATACAAATGTATTTTGTACTTAAGACCAGCAGTAAATTTCTTCTTTCAATCACCCCGAAGCTAAAATGTTATGTTCTTGCACTTCGTTTGATAAAATAATTTAAAAGCGGGCAATCTTCCATGCAACTACCGTCCTGCAACTCTTGCAAGTTTGCTGCTGTAATTATAGCTCGGCAGATTGATAGGCTGTGGTTATGTATAATTAAGGGATGATGTGATCGACGGTATTATGGGCCACGGTATAAAAAATTGTCTCTCTTTTGCACATGATTTGAATTTTAATTTTTTTAAAAATGAGAAAATTATTTTGTTTCAAATTATCTATACTTATGAAACAGGAGAAGTTTTTTACCAACAATAATAAGTCTTTATTAATAATAATAATAGTAAATAAAAAATTAAAAATTAATTATAAAAAGAAATATTTGGAAATAATATAAAAAATAAAAATTCTAGTAATAATGGCGAAAAAATAATTGGAAACATTTTTACATCAAAATTATTTAAAAAAGTAACAAAATGTATAAAATAAAAGTAAAAAAATCTATAAAAAAGTGGATAGGTAGATCTTATGTGTACAAAGAAATAAATAATACAACTAATAATAGTAAATAAATACAAAGCTAAAAACAATTTTAAAAGGAAATAATAGGAATAAAACATAAAAAATTTAAACAAGAAAAATAATTAAAAAATTTTAAAAATAAGATAAAATATATTAATAAAAATATATAATAATGACAGCAAAGAAAAAAAACAAAGTAGAAAAAATACAAAGAAATTAGACAAAATTTTAAAAATACCAAAAACAATATTTTTTATAAAGAAGTAGAAGAAGTGAAATTTGAGTATACGAAGAAATAAATAATACTAATCCTAGTAAATGAAATAATAAAAGGAATAAAAAATATAAAAAAGGCCAGCAAGGAGAATAGGTAAGTTAAAAAATATTAATAAAAAATTATAAAGGAATAAAACAAATTTTAAAAATAATAACAAAATTAAAAATTAAGAACTATGTAAAAAATATAATAAAAAAAGTAAAAAAAAACAATTATAAAAGAAAATAATATAAAGAAAAAAAAACAAACAAAATAAATACATAAAAATGAAATAATAATACAACTAATAGTAGATAATAAAATAAAAACGAATTATAAAAGGAAATAATATATAAAAAATTAAAAATATAACTAAGAAAAAGAATTAATTTAAAAATACTAAGAAATAAAAGAAAATATAACAACAAAGTAAGAAATAAAAAAAAATAAAGAAACAAAAAAAACAAAATTCATTAAAATAAACAAAAAAAATAGAACGGTGAATTTTGTATGTATGTATATGAAGAAAGGCAAGGTTGCTTCTATATGGAATGAAGAAACAGCGAGCAACCTTGACAGGAGCGCGATTAAGTATGGACCACGTCCGGTCATAAGTCAGATCCGTTTAATTAATGCGTAGTTAAATTACTTTTTGCCGCTGAACGCATAATGGAAATTAAGACGAAATTTGTTACCGAAGGCCATTATGGGAATGAGATTTGGTTTTTCGATCGCGAACTCTATGAATATAAAATATGAGAAACCTATGGAAAGTTGAGTAGACGGAATTTAAGTAAGATTACGGACCCGATTTTTAATCAATATACAATAAACATTACTGAAACCTTGATAAAGATACTGAAGAAATATTTAACAAAATTTAAATGTTAGAAATATTTTTCCGTGCTTCAATAGTATTTTAAAAATGTAACCATTGGTTTTTGAGATATTAGAGTTTAAAAATCAAAATTTTTAAAACAATTATTATATGTAATGTGTCATTTTTTTTAAACAAGAGCTGTTTTAAATTTTTACAGCGACTTTTTCATTTGGTTAGGTACAGTAGTACCTAGTAGTAGTAGTAGTATGGGGTAGGCTCTAGGCCTGGCGTCTAGTCAACCCCCGGGCATCCCTCCTACTGCATCCTTCCTTCGCTAAGGAATCTGCCCGTCTTCTGTACAAAGGCCAGAATATCGTCACCCTAATTCTGAAACTTCGTAACCCAACTCAACAAAATTTTACAGGAATAAGAAAAGTTAGAACCTTTGATGCAAAAATATGAATTTTCATTTTTTTGTTGGTTACGACGTTTTAGAATTAGGGTGACGATATCGGACCACCTCAGATTCAGAGGGTCCTCCGTCCCAAAGGTTTCCCCCTCAAATACCTCTCTTCTTGCCTCCTTATATGCTTCACATGATGAGAGGAAATGCGCCGAGGTCTCGTCCTCCAAACCGAACCGAACCGAACCGAACCGAACCGAACCGAACCGAACCGAACCGAACCGAACCGAACCGAAACCACCCCCCCCCCCCGGGTGCACCCTTGCTTTTGCAAACAAGCAAACAAAATCGACGGAAACGAGCGTTTTTACAAATTTATTTAACGCATACTTAAAAACACCTCTCTTACCTTATACTTGAAACATCATAAATCGAATCCAAAAACTGCAATCGAAAAAAGAGATGTTATATAAAAATAAAACAAATATTTTTTTTGTGTCTGTCGAAAACCGTATATGTTTTAAAACAAAATTGTTTGTAAAAAAAATGTTTTTTATTATTTTTTTAATTTGTGTAATTTTTGTTTCAGGTAAACCAAATAGTACGACGCGCAAGGGCTGACCTCATCAGTTATCAGTGCTATAACAGCATTTTGTACAAAAAAATCTCACAAAATTGTATACAAATATAAAAAGGTGATCTTAATTGTGGTTAAGTTTAATTTATGTTAAATTTTTGTTTGTTATCCAAAAATTTTTATTTATATTCTGTCTATACTAGTTAAGTTTAAGTTAAGTTTCTAAGGATATTATAGCTTTAACTCGAAATACGTACTATTATCATGTAAATATTATTAAATAGATATTTTTATTGCTAACATTTGTTTTTTAGCTCACACATATACTATACTATAGTAGTGTGAGCTATGGTGATCCTAATTTTTTCGAGAAAAAAAAAGTTGCTTCGATTTCAAAAAATTTTATATATCTTTGCGTTTCAGATGATTTTGAAACTTTTTTGTTGCGCCGTCTGTCTGTCTGTCTGTCTGTCTGTCTGTCTGTCTGTATGTCTGTCTGTATGTCTGTAACGACCAACGCGCATAACTCAAAAACCGCTTGGCCGATTTTAATGAAATTTGGTACCTAGGCTGGGTCTTGGGTCGAGATGGTCCCATTTAAAAATGAACAAAATCCACCGAACAGAAACCAAATAAAAGGGTGGGGGTAGATTTCAAAAATTAAAGTTTATGTGAAAATATGGCGTGTGTGATATCAGACGAAAGGTAATTGAGTCTGCAGTTAAACAAAATACATTTTAATTTATTTAAAAAAAAGGGTGGGGGTATATTTTAAAAATTAGAGTTTAAGTGAAAATATGGCGTGTGTGATATCAAACGAAAGGTAATTGAGTCCGGAGTTTAACAAAATACATTTTAGTTTTTTGTTTTTTTTAAGGGTGGGGGTAGATTTCAAAAATTTGAGTTTAAGTCAAAACATGGCTTGTGTGGTATCAAACAAAAGGTAATTTAGTCTGGAGTTAAATAAAATATATTTCAGTTTTTAGTTATGTTAGCTCACACGTACACTATAACTATAGTACCTAGTGTGAGCTTAGGGGCCCATATATTGGCAGAGTATTTTTACTAGTAACATCACTATTACGAAATGGTGGTAGATAATTCTAAACGGCGGCATTTTTACCTTCCCAGCAGCGGCTGTTGGAGAAGGTATTATTTTCGAAGGAAAAATTTGTTTTGAGATAACGGCAAAAATATGTTATTTGGGTATATTTTCACCTATCTTAGCAATATCGTCGTGATGTCTGTCTGCGTGTGTGTGTGTGTCTGTTCGTAACACGATAGCTCCTAAACCGCTGAGCCGATTTTCATAAAATTTTCAGATAAAATACACACTCTAACGAGCTAATAGATTTTGGTCAAAATCCATCAATGCTAATGACAGTTTTTTGACAGTTAAAAGATTTAAAAAATGCAAACTTTTTAACGGAGCATCGAAAACAAACACTTAAGGTGTGCGTGCTAATAGGCTAGCTAGGAAGGTATCAGATCCGTCATGGATCCATTTATTTAATTTTAATAGTCATAATGGATAAATTTAACTTCATAAACTTAATTTTTTTAATTTTTATTTTTTTTATTATTATTTAAATCAAAATCAGAAATCAGAATAGTAGAGTAAGTGAAAATATTAAAATACATTTTCTGAAAAAAATTACTGAAATCAAATTTTCCGACGACCAAATATTTTCGTCTCTAGAGCGGAAAGTAACTTGTCCTATAACTTTGTCAATGCCAATGTCAATCTCAAAAGGCAATGTTTTTCAATTCTAGAGAAGAAAATACTTTCGCCTCTAATGACGAAAATAATAAAAGTTGATGCAAACAAAAATAACAAGGCAATTTGAGTTAATATCTTGTGGCCTTTGAAAAATAGCGTAAATAACATACACAGTGACATATTTCACAAGATTAATTCGTTTTTCCTTGATATTTTTGTTAAGTACTATAGTTGAGAGGCCTGTGGTATCTCGTGGGATACAATTTTAAGTTAAACTTTAAGCGATCGCGTGTTGTGCGAAATGACTTGTCTCGACCAATGGCATAGTCGCATACTCTTCAGAGTTAGTGAATTTTACGCGTTTGAAGTGAAATCTGTTCTCCTGCCCCATACCGACTGAACGTTTCTCGGTCGGGTCGTAGGAGAAGCTTGCGCAATGGAGGTCTTTGCGCATAGCACGTAACGGCTCGGAGCCAATTTAAAGCTTGGCATTGGCCAAAGCATGTGATGGGAACTATCACATCGTTCAAGACCCAGAATAGGGACCCAGTGGTTTGCCTACAATTTGAGTAGGAGGATTGGTGTGACGTCATAAATCCTAGATTGCGGCTGTTTTCTTGTATTTTCACAAACTTTGGCTTATGAAATTTGCTAAATTAGTTTTACAGAGAAACTTTAAATACGTTTTTGTTTGCAATAAAACACCAATTAAGATAGTGAAGAAGTATATCTTAAAAACTAACAAAGATATTATAATTTTTGTAAATTTCAAAACTTTTTTTTACCAAAAAAAAAAAAAAATCAGGAAGGAAATTCTAGACTATACCAAATCGAACGTTCGTTATCTACGTAACCCAAAAATTCAAGATATTTAACCCTCTCCCCTTTCGTAATTCATTAAAAAAAAATACATTAAAAACATTTTTCGTAATTTTCCACAATACATCATGTAATTTTTTACATAATATATACTGTAAATGTGCTTTTTCAGTAATGTAGATGTATTTTTAATTTTACAGAATACATTGGGTTTTTACACAACTGGTCTTGTAAATTTTCATTTTCCATAAATAATTTACAAAATAATCATGTAATTTTACTAATCCTGTAAGGTGATGGTAAGTGCAATTTTTTATGGCTCTGTAAAATTACAGTAAAAAACTTTGGTTACAAAGCTGACAACGTTTTTTACTGGAATTTCACAAAACACTTTTTTCAGTGTAGTGTTCATTGCGGTTTAGGTATATCCAACTATTAATTCACACTGATCTGAGCGTCATTTGATTTATATTTTTTTATATTAACAAAAGTTGATTAATTGATTACTTATAGAATCATCATAATAAAAATTCGACCCTTTTCAATAAAAGTTTCAATAAAACCAATCAATAATCCTAAAAATTGTATTTTTGCAAACATCTTGCGATTCCTAGATATAAATAAAATCGGTCAGATGTGCTCAGCGGGGTCACCATGATCATGATCGAAGATTTCATCTTTGAGAGGGACAATAAAAGAGCCGCTATGTGGTATAGTACAATACGCTCATAGAATAAATGTGTTAGCACCCACAATTAAAAAAATATCAGCGGGAGTGATCAGTTCTTATTGATAAAAAAGGATACAAAAAATAAGCCGTTTGGGAATGGCAGAAACTAGTGGTATAAATCGAATAACTAGTTTCATTCCATCAGTGGCGTATATAGAAAAAAGTTTCGGGGGGGGGGGCCGAGACAGTTTTGGGGGGGGGGCCCGAGACCTCATGAGGCCGTATTTTATGCTATTTTATGTTTGTATTTATGAAATATTTGGAAAATATCTAAAAAAATCTTAGCTTCGGGGGGGCCCGGGCCCCCCAGACCCCCCATATATATACGCCACTGCGTTTCATCATCGCGTGCGACAGTGATAAAACGGTACGAAAAATCCTTTTTGCGTTACATCAAGCCACTGAAATTGGTTTCGGACTCCTCTGAAATACAAGGACTGAAGACGTGCGCATTAGAAATGATTGCTCTCTCTCTCTTTTCTTTGTATGTGTTTATCATATGTTGCACTAAAAAAATTGTATGTAAAACACACACATTTCTAGTTTACATTACCTGAGGTAAAAATATACCATAAAATTACATTAAATTTACATTTATTTTGTCTGAGAAAATTCAAAAAAAAAGTGAATAACCCAAAAAATTAAAATTTTTGTCAAAATAAATTGAGTTTCACAACCAATTTTAACACATGACAAAATGCCGGGTAAGCCACGTAAATATACAAATATTTTTTAAATTTCCAAAAAAAAATGTGCAACATCTGCAGCATGTGTTGATTTTTTTGAAAGAGCCTCTTAATTTTCATTACTACGGGACTGCGGCTCATGTAGGTATACCACATGGAAAAAAGATATACTGACCATAGGGTAGCCTGCTTAGAAAAGGAAAAAGTAGTTTAGCAGGTGATTGGATAGGAATAGAAACATAAGGGTTTACCCTGATCGCTGCAAATCCCGGTGACATGTGAACTAAAAGTAAAAAGAAGCGGGGTAACACCGGTTGTGAAATTTTACACCAGATTTGGCGAAAGACACAAACGACTTTGCTTTAAGGCATCGACATTAAGGTCATTAACTAAATATACCTACCAAAGTACAAGTTACAAAATGTGATTTTCCTAACTTCTTAGAAGTATCACGATCTCTATTTCCTAAAAATAAATAAAATCACAAACACTCTGTGAATATTAAGGCTTTCTATAATATGTAGGTAGTTTTACAAATATTTTGTAAAAATCAAATTACAAATAAATAAACATATAAATTTCACATAAATAAAAGTTGTGATATTAAAATAAATAAATATTTTTTCACAAGTTTCGCCCAAAAATATGTGCTAATGCAAGTTCGTTTAAATTTCTGGTATATTTAGTTTATTAGGCAGTCTGTAGGGGTTTCTAGTTTGTGAATATCAATTAAATTAATGTAATTTTATCTGCATCTTAAAGAACTAAAATTAAAAATGTATTATGATAATTCTATGTATTTGTGTAATACTTTCTGTGTGCAACTTTAATTTCGTGCTCTCGAATTCATACGTTGCCTTCGATCTATCTTTACCTGTACGCGACACATCGAAACCTACCCTTTGTTTTAGTCAAGTGACTTTGAATTTAACTCTCTCGCATATGATCACATGCCTGAAGTAAATCGATCACTACACGAACAGCATTCGTTTTTTGGACAGTTATTTGGTCGTTCCATCTAACCAAAACCGTTTTAAAACAGTCCTCGTACTGCATTGCGCACGCTTTGGGATTTTTCGGACCGTTTTATGACAGTCGAACGGCCTAATGGAACACTGCTATAATATACTCGCGGCTACAGGCCAAAATGCACTCTGGCTCCTTTGATTTCGCGGGTTAATTTGAACGTATATTTTTAAAATTCGTAGGGATCCAGGCTAGATCTTTTTAAGGTTTAGGATTTATGGAAATTTTTTAAAAAATTAACAAAATGTGAAATGTTTAAGCTATTAGCTGAACTAAAAAAAAGATTTTGGGAAACACAAAAATAACAAGTGGGCAGATAGCGCCAGTATCAAAATAGCGAAATTAAAAAAAGCATCCTTAAAAACAGCAACTGTTCGACTAAGAGATCTCTTTCTAACATATTTTTTCAAAAAAAAAACTTCCCTGATTTCTTTCGCGGGATCCTAGCGGGTGAAAACAGACTGAACCGAACCGAACTTAACCGAATCGAATTATCGGTTTAGTTCGGTTTGGTTTCACAACCTCTGGGATGCCGGTTCGGTTCAGTTCCGTTCCGTTCGGTTCGGTTCGGTTCGGTTTTGTTTCACACCCGCTAGGATCCCGCGAAAGAAGTCAGGGAAGTTTTTTTTTTGAAAAAATATGTTAGAATGACACCCTAATTCGTTACTAGCGCTATTTTGATACTAGCGCTATTTCGTCACGCGCTATTTTGATACTGGCGCTATTTCATTACGCGCTATTTTGATTGATTGATTTCGTTACTAGTGCTATTTTAAAACAGCGCTATTTTGTTACGCGCTATTTTAAAACAGCGTTCAAACAATACCGCTATTTTGAACCACGCTATTTTTAACAGCGCTATTTCGAACCAGAGCCATTTTTGTAGTCATTTAATGATAAAAATCGTAAAAAAATTATCACAACCTAGTTTTTTTTCTTATAGCGCATAATTCTAAAAACCTACTAGTTTGAATATTTTTTTCAAAACCAGTTGTCGGCCTCCTTCAACTACAATACTTTCAGAGCAGACTGACTTCAGGATTTGTTTGACCAGTGTTCAGCCATAGTGTTTCATATGCTGGGTTTATACAGATAAAAATAAAAATATAAATAAAAATAAATATTTTTAATTTCGCGCATGTGTGAAATCGCACCACCAAGTATATATTTTTTAAAATTAATTTTGTTTAAGAAATACTGTTAGATGGCCGACTACTGGCAACCCTAGTAGTAAACAGAAATCGAAAATAAAAAGCATCAGGGTCAAAAATTTACCTGGGTTAAATTTGTTTAAATGAGCTCTTAAATTAGACTTGGAAGAAAAACTGATCAAGTGAGTGCACTCGGTACATTCTATATTTTTAGGTCGATGTATTTTTATATGAATTGAAACAATAACACAAACTAAATTTGACCGAACTAACGACACGACAAATATTTTTAATACTAATTTTTAAAACTCGACTCGCAAGGACTTCAAACACTTCTACCATCGAAGAAATTTATTTATTCCATGCTTTCAGGCTATTTAAACAAAAACAAAACAATTAAAACATAACCTCGAAATGGAAGGAGCCAGAGTCTATAATATCGGCGTCAAAGGATCGCGAGAACCCTCTCTTTCTACCTCAGTTCAGCATGCTTAAATGTCAAAAGAAAGTCATGCGCAATTGTTGTTTTAGAACATCCAAGTTCTATGTTTGCGCAATTGTGCTGAATCTTAAAAGTATACTTGAATTTTGCATACAAATGAGCAGAGCAAGATATTTTTGTTTCAATTCTTGATTTTTTTAGTCTGTATTTATGCTTATGGGCTTTCCAGACGAATTTGAGCAATTGAAAGATGACATTATAAAAGAGGGCGACCGTACCAACCTATTCTTTTGCTAAGAATGCTAAAATACAAGTTGCTTGTAATAAAAAATGTCGAAGTTGTGATACTTGGCTTCAGGGCAAAACGACCGGTCTCAACATAAACCCAGAAGCTAAAATTAACCCATCTCTGGGTTGATAATGATAGAGCTCAGTTGACGCCTTGATCTACTCTAATTTCAGTAGCCGTTACTCCTTCGCTATCATTAGGCTGCCTCGGTCTTATTGTTAGTGTGCATACCATCAATGCATACCAACGAACCATTGGGTAGCGTACACCCATTTCAAATAGCTACGGACGTGGAATTGTGGGTAACCAAGTAGTAGGTATATAGTGCCCAATTATGGGTTGTTGATTGCCTCTTCAAATTGGATTTTGGTACTGATTGCAACCAACTTAAACTTAATTGGTGATTAATTTAATCCAATTCAATTTAACGTGCAAGAAAGTTAAGATATTTTTATTGTTTTTACTTGTATTTTGGTTTTATTCCTTAGATTACTGGAGTTTTCAATCATTAGAGACATAAAAATGTCGTATTGGTGCAAAACATATGAAAGCTTTGAAACTTGGCACGATTATAGGGTTGATGGTCCCTAATATTCCAGTAAAATTAAATTATCTTTGAAAAGATGTATGGCCGAAGTGGGCCAAGTTTACGTTTAGCACTTAATTGGCCTCCATAAATTGGGGTTCTTTTTAAAGATAACATAAAAAAATTATGTTTTTTAAGTTTTATTTAGTTTTAAAAAAACTAAACATTTTAGGGAAAAACGTTAAAATACTTTTTTTAGAGAAAATAAAATGTTTTTTAAACGGCGTATGACAAAGTTGTGTTAAAGCTATTATTGACACTCCAGGGGCGTCCGCACATTGAGGTTATTTTTTTCTAATTTTTTAAAAATATTTTATTTGTTTTATTTCATTTTCTTAAAAACTAAGCTTTCTGAAAAATCTTGTTTTACTCGATTTTGTTGAAAATAAAATTATGTTTAAAACGATAAGTGGGGGTGGGTCAACAAATTAATTCACATTTTCCGTCATCCAAAGATAGGCTTATTATAATACACGGTTGAAAAGCTCCTTTTATGCTCTATTTATTGAAGTATAAATCTAATATGGCGGTCATAAGAAATAACAAAGTTGGCTATGGTTTAAAAAAAACTAGAAGGCCTAGAAAAAAAAATGTTAACGTCATTCAATTCGCCGTAGTTACTTATACAAAACTACCAAATTTCATTAAATTTTTTTGCAAGATTTAAATTTTTCAAAAAACACAATTTTTAGTTTTTGCTGGATATTTTAGTAAACCCTGTAGATATTTTTAATTTTGATACGGCGGCATCTGATTGGGCTTAGAGTAGCTCAACTTTTTTCTCATTTAAACAAACTCGTATCTCTTACCGTTTCCGAAATCCCTATGTAGTTGCTTTTATTTGGGACACCCTGTATACATCGGCCAAAAGAAAATTTAATTATTTGTAACACAGAACAAAACGTTTTTTCCAATAAGGCTTGGTTTTTAAAAAAATTGGTAAAATACATAATAACAATACTTTTCTTTTTTGATTAAAAAAAAATCACTAAACATGCGTATATTCTTTGAGTGTTTCCCGTTGGATACAGATTATTTTAAAGATAATTTTATTTTAGACAAAATAGAGTAAAATAAGATTTTTTAAAAAGCTTAGTTTTTAAGAAATAAATAAAACAAATAAAAATATTTTAAAAAATTAATAAAAAAAAATAACATCAGTACGCGTACGCCCCTGAAGTGTCAATAATACCTTTAACAGAACTTTATGATACGCTGCTTGAAAGAATATTTTATTTTCTCAAAAAAAAATGGTAAAACATTTTTCCCTAAAATGCTTAGTTTTTTTGAAAACTGAATAAAACCGAAAAAAACATTCTTTTTTTGTGTGATCCTTAAAATGTATGGATGCCAATTAGGTGCTAACCGTAAACTTGGCCCACTTCGCTGATACATCTTTTAAAAGATAATGCTCCTTTTGAGAAAATGACATAAAACTGAATAATTTCGGTTTATTTTGCATATACTATGGAAATACATAGCAAATGGGTGTACAGCGTGTCCCATTTTCGATGGGATTAAATGGGAAACTCGGTTATTATTAGAGATATTGATTTTCTGATTGCACCTTACCGGTGCTCTTTTTTTGAGCCCTTAAAAATGACCTAATCAGATTTTTGCTATACCCCGTAGTTTCGCTAATACAGGGAGTTTTTGAAAAAATTGTATTTTTAATAATCCCTTGTATTTCGCTTATTTTGCGAGATATTTTTATTCTGTAAAAACCTTTTCATGGCAACTTTTTTAGAAGAAAATAATGACGTTGTCATATTTTTAAAATATTGTTTAGTTTTTGAGATATGGTATTTATCATAAAAAAAATAAATACGGACCTGGTTTTTTTTTATTACTATTTTGATTGGTTTTATGCAAAATAATAAAAATTCAAAAAATTTTTGTTTTAAGGTAAAAAAAATATTTAATATTTTTAAAAAAATTAGACCGAACCTGGATATTTCCAACATAAATATAAATTAAAAATTGCTAGTTAAACAATTTTTAGTTTAACTGTTTTGATACTTAGCATATTAAAATGGTTTTACGTTAATTTACAGATTTATTTGAAACAAAGTCTACGAAAAATACAAAAAACAGCAAATTATAAAAAATAACTAATTTTTCTGATTACCATTATGTGTAAGACATTGTTGGCATTTTTGAGTAATTTTTCTTAACGCATTTTGCATAAAAAATATTTCTGCCATTTAAATATTGGGATTTTGTTGCTTGAATGAAGCAATCAAACATATCACATTTTTCAAAATCTGGATATGGTCGATTTCTAGCCTGTTTAAAATAATTGTAAGCCATTCAAAAAAATGACGATGATGAGTAAAATGACAATGTCAATTCCACGCTTTTGTTTTGTAAATTTCACGACCTGCTGTGCTACCATCAAATAATTAGTATGATATTATTTTTGTAACTTTTTAACGTTTTTTACTTTATTTATAAATCTTTTAATTATCATTTCAAAACAGATAAACTACAAATCGTTCAACTAGTGTGTCTTGCAATTTTTAATTTATAATTACGTTGGAAATTTCCAGGTTCGGACTATATTTTTTTTTTCAAATATTAAATTGTTTTTTTCACCTTAAATCAAAAAAATATTAAAGTTTTATCATTTTAAGGTAATATTAGCACCGAACCGAACCGAACCGAACCGAACCGAACCGAACCGAACCGAATCAAAGTAGTAATAAAAAAAATCCAGGTCCGTATTTAATTTTTTTATGATAAATACCATATCTCAAAAACTAAACAATATTTAAAAAAATTGACAACGTCATTATTTTGCCCTAAAAAAGTTGCCATGGAAAGGTTTTTACAGAATAAAAATATCTTGCAAAATAAGCGAGATACAAGGAATTAATTAAAATCCAATTTTTTCAAAAACTCCCTGTATTAGCGAAACCACGGGGTATAGCAAAAATTTGATTACACCATTTTTAGGTGCTCCAAAAAAGAGCACGGTAAGGTGCAATCAGAAAATCGATATCTTTAATAATAACCGAGTTTCCTATTTAATCCCATCGAAAATGGGACACGCTGTACTGTTAACACGTCAGGGTTTGTATCTCAGGAAGGGTACTACCCAGTGAACTCAGTAATATCTCATTTTATAGGCTATTAGTTGGCCTTTTGTTTTCTCAAAAATAAGCAGTTTTGAAGTTAAAGGCCACTAAATAAAAAAATTGGTAATAATCCAAAGTGACGGCGAAATGTTTAGCGTCATAACTCAAAAACCATTGTTCTGACAAAAAACATGCAGTAGCGTTTTTGTAAAAAAAAATTATTGTCTTCAACTTTTGTTTATAACTTCTTTTTGTATAATATACAGAGAACCAATAATTTTAAAAAATCCTTTACGTGCACACTAAATACAAGATGGCGGGGGACCTGTCCCCTCCTCCCCGCAAGGTCGAAAACTCAACTTTTTTTTAAAGATTCCAATGTGAACGTCATATGTCAAAATCGCGACTACGCCACCTTTTGCAAGCTGAGGGTCTTTTTTTTCGCTCTGTTATACCTGATTCCCACCTACGACTTTCTCGTGGGTGACCGCTCACGCGTCACATGATCTCAATATGAAATGTTACGACAGTCATGAAGCGTGCGCGAGCACACACGAGAAAGTCCTAGGTGGGCACCGGGCTTTAGCTGGCCTACTTGGAAAGAAGGTTAAAAAAATCCCGCTAGGGGTTACAAACCAACAAAAAAGATTAAGAAAATACATTTCTCTTTTTTTATTCAAATTTGTGACAATGTCCGTATTTTTGAAGAACAGAGCTTACGAGATTATGTTGCTAAAAGCGATGCCGATGTACAACCAAAAAAGAAAACAAAATTTTCCGTGTTACAGACGTGGTGCCATGCAGGCACAAAAAAACGTGTTTTGCAGGAGCCGAGCCGTGATTACTGGTAGCTACGGTGGTTCTGAGGTACCTACGCGTGACAGGCGTATACCGTCTAATTACTGCAGTTCATCATCTGCACGGAAAGCCGGAATACAGAAGTCAGCGGGAGTTAAACATCTAGGTTTTGCAAGGAAAATAGCGAAACAAAACGTCTACAACCACAAAGTATATAGCCTATTTGCTATATGCTATACAGGGTATCCCATAACTTAGGGGCCATAGGCCAACAGGTGATAGAGGAGGTCATGTCTGATAAAAAAGTTCCGATAATGCATGGGTCAAAACTCTTTCCTTGTCAAGATACACAGCATCAATATTGGCGATTTTTAAAACTTTTTTGATAATAACTTTTTTAAAAACGCAGTAAAAATATGAAATTGGGTAAAATAGAACAAGAGCAATAAATTAAAATAAAAATAATTTAAAAAAAAATAGTTTTTCTTAGAAAAAACAATTTTTTTGGTATACATTTTTATGAATGCCATATTAAACGCAATGTTTTTTTTTTATATTTTTTGTTAATAAAAACAAGTCTCTAGCGATACATAGTAATAAAATATTGATATTTTTTAAAAGAATAATAAAAAATTGATTTATTAAAAATATTAATATTTTTTATACAATTTTGGAGGTTATTTTGACAGCCTGTTTTCTCACTTTAGAATTTTATCCAAAAAAAGAATACCATATTTTTCACTCACAATTAGCTGACTATTCAGCTGGCTGTTACAGATTTTCTTATTTTTTCTAAAAGCCTTTCTCCTCCCACTCCTCTAACTTTAAAAGTTCTATATCTTAAAAACGGATGTGTGTTGACCCCACAGACTTCATTGACCCCCATCACGGATCACCTAAAGGTGATCCGTGCCCCCATGTTATATAAAGATTTTTCTCGCAAATACCCTCCTCTATCACCTGTTGCAATATGGCCCCTAAGTTATGGGACACCCTGTATACTTTGTGCTACAACTTACTAGGTATACAGGATGTTAATAAAGTTGGTTACCCAGGTGCAGTATCTCTGATGTAAGGATCGCAATATCACACCAAAAAAACAAATCGTTTGTGGCAAATGAATATTTAATGTATATGCCAAATGCATGCTGATTTTGAACTGAGAACATCATGGCTTTTAGAAAAAGACACGTCTTTGGAAAGGAGAACTGTGTTTTTATCTAAATGCCTTAAGTTTTGCCTATTTTAATGTAAAAATACTCTGCCAATCTATGGGCACCTAAGCTCACACTAGGTACTATAATTATAGTGTACGTGTGAGTTAATATATAACTAAAAACTGAAATATATTTTATTGAACTCCAGACTCAATTACCTTTCGTTTGATACCACACAAGCCATGTTTTGACTTAAACTTTAATTTTTCAAATCTACCCCCACCTTTTTTTTTAAACTAAAATGTATTTTGTTTAACTCCAGACTCAATTACCTTTCGTTTGATATCACACACGTCATATTTCCACATAAACACTAATTTTTTAAATTTACCCCCACCCTTTTTTTAAAAGTAAAATGTATTTTGTTTAACTCCAGACACAATTACCTTTCGTTTGATATCACACACGCCATATTTTTACATAAACTCTAATTTTTGATATATACCCCCACCCTTTTATTTGGCTTGTGTTTGGTGGATTTTGTTCATTTTTAAATGGGACCATCTCGACCCAAAACCCAGCGTAGGTACCAAATTTCATTAAAATCGGGCAAGCGGTTTTTGAGTTATGCGCGTTGGTCGTTACAGACAGACATACAGACAGACAGACAGACGGCGCAACAAAAAAGTTTCAAAATCATCTGAAACGCAAAGATATATAAAAATTTTTGAAATCGGAGTAACTTTTTTTTTCTCGAAAAAATTAGGATCACTAATACTGTTGTACTTATCAAAATTTTAGTCATTGGGCCTATATCAAATAAATATTTATTTGGACTGAAGTATTTGTTTTCTTAGTGCAGAAACTGTTACAATTCCGGGCAATCCATTTTTTAAAATAATCCCAATCTAATATTATATTTCCTAACAAGTACGAAGAGTGTCACTTTTCCGCGGGCGATTGCAGTTGACCGAACGACGCATAGCGGAATTCCGCCAACAATCACGTGCGGAAAATAAACTTATCGCAAGAGTTAGAAACACTATTTTTTCTTCGAGCGTGCGAAAAACATAAAAAAAACTTATAATAAATGTTTATTTTATTCACAGGTTTTGCCAGGGGTATTAAAACGGCCGGGCCACGATCTACAACTTTGTTGACGTCACAGCGGAAGGCTGAATTTCTTTTTGATGGTCACTTCACGCCAAAGCTGATTGACTTTAAAATATTGAAGTTGAAATAACGGTTGATGAACATTTGATTTTTTAAAAAAATAAAGCCGGTTTGGTTTGGAAACTATTTTTTTTTAAATGTATTGTAATCCTTAATTTTTCAAAGCGAATGTGTTCGTTTCTGCGTGGAAAGTAATCGGCTCACCTACACCTAATTGTTTATATTCGGTCACTTTTAATAGTTATTTAAACAACAAGGTTTGAAAACGACTCTTTGCACACGATTGAGACAGTTTGGTAGACCGAGTCGAAGGCGAGGTCTACAAGTCGAGGGAGTGTGCAAAGAGGTTTTCAAACGAGTTTTTTACAATAGCTCACACATATACTATACTATAGTAGTGTGAGCTATGGTGATCCTAATTTTTTCGAGAAAAAAAAAGTTGCTCCGATTTCAAAATTTTTTATATATCTTTGCGTTTCAGATGATTTTGAAACTTTTTTGTTGCGCCGTCTGTCTGTCTGTCTGTCTGTCTGTATGTCTGTCTGTCTGTCTGTCTGTCTGTATGTCTGTATGTCTGTCTGTAACGACCAACGCGCATAACTCAAAAACCGCTTGGCCGATTCTAATGAAATTTGGTACCTCGGCTGGGTCTTGGGTCGAGATGGTCCCATTTAAAAATGAACAAAATCCATTGAACACAAACCAAATAAAAGGGTGGGGGTTAGATTTCAAAAATTAGAGTTTATGTGAAAATATGGCGTGTGTAATATCAAACGAAAGGTAATTGAGTCTACAGGTAAACAAAATACATTTTAATTTATTTAAAAAAAAGGGTAGGGGTATATTTTAAAAATTAGAGTTTAAGTGAAAATATGGCGTGTGTGATATCAAATGAAAGGTAATTGAGTCCGGAGTTTAACAGAATACATTTTAGTTTTTGTTTTTTTTTAAGGGTGGGGGTAGATTTCAAAAATTTTTGTTTAAGTCAAACGTGGCTTGTGTGGTATCAAACAAAAGGTAATTTAGTCTGGAGTTAAATAAAATATATTTCAGTTTTTAGTTATATCAGCTCACACGTACACTATAACTATAGTACCTAGTGTGAGCTTAGGGGCCCATATATTGGCAGAGTATTTTATACGACTGCTAATAAAGAAAGAAAAATCAAATTTTAATTTAACTTGTTTTTATTTCCGACATTTTTACAACAAAACTTTAAAAATTCAACAATTTTTTGACGTATTTAATCAACAAAACATACGAGCAGTGACGGTTGCTACGGAACTAAGCCAACTTATATTGATGGGTGACAACGACAAAATACACAATGACGGGAGACCCGTATGCAGAAATGACATAGGCGTGCGCAAAAATGACATAAGCGTGTGCAAAACGTTTTGCACACAGCGCGCGCAAAATGCCATTTTCAGATCGTGTTCTCCGTGCGCAAAACCTCCTTTTACAAGACAGTCGTATAAAAAACTTATTTAGATGAGATTACAAGTATTACAACGTCAAAACATGTATTTTGCTTTAAAAAGATTAACACTGGTATTTTTGGATTTTAAATTAACTTTATTAAAAAAAATCATTAAAAAATTTTACAAAATAAACGAATAAACAAATGCCTTGACAAACACACATGATAAAGTCCAATCCATGTCAAATATAACAGTTGCCATGCGGTGCATTTTGGACCGTGGACCCGAACCAGCAAGAGATCCACGTTCGAGTCCCGTCCAAAGAGAAACTTTTTTATAATTCTTCTTCCTTTATTTTCACTTGTTGTTTGTGGTTTTAAATCCTTGCATTATTTGCAATGGGGTATTTGAAAATTATATTGGCAATCGCCCATTGCGATCAGAGATTTTAACACACGGAAAAGGTAATCTTATGTTTTCAGACGTTGATAATTTACGTCTAATTGACAGTGGGAAAGAAGAATTATAAAAATCAGCTTGGTCGATTAATACCCTCAGGATTTCTCACCACGCTCACACATGCATAGGCAGAAGTTTTATGTATGATCTTTGGTAGCTTAATGGAAGATCGTTTGCGTACATAGCAAGAGATCCGGGTTCGAGTCCTGGCCGAAGAGAAACATTTTTATAATTCTTCTTTCTTTAATTTTACGTATTGAAATGTTTAAGGTCGATACAAATCCTTAAAGGTCCATTTGACTATTCAACTAATATGGACTTTTTAAAAACAAACGTAGAAAAATGTTTACTACTACAGTAGTAGTAGTACCTACTACAACTAATGTATTTTTTAGTTAGGTAATTTGGTAATCATCCTATAACTTCTGGTTGCATGCCACCATCACAATATCGGGTAAATTAGCCTGAAATTCCGATAAAAAAGCCATAGCACTAGCTACGAAAGGCACGCACTTTCATTTTTTGTCTTCTAATGGCAAATAATTGATCTCTTTTCTAATGGACGGTGCTTCAACTACTGAATGAAAGCCCCGGGCCGATAACGGTGCCTTTACACGCTCCACAAGACAAAAGACGGTGGGTCTTACAGCCAATCGCTTCTTATACGGAATATTCCATTCTGTGGCTGACCAGCGGCTATTTAATGTAGATGAATTCTTCAAATACAGGGGTGATTCGCAAACATGTCTTATGGGTACAAATCTTCTGGATGTTTCCAATAGCGGCTGCTACAGGGAGGGCACAGGGCAGTGCCCTCCCAAAACTAGACAACAACCAGTTTTTTTAATTGGTTTATTTTAAAAAAGTTAAATCTTTCCTTACGACATGTCTAGTTCTTTTTTTTAGCCTGTGGTTAACTGGTTAAACTTTTTTAGGGTAAATAATTACAAGCCGGCAGCACCCCGCGGAACAAGATTTCAATTTCACCCGTTTTTTTAGCGGTTTATGGGTAGCTGTTCTCGCGCGGGGGCGGGAGGAATGTTTGTTTTAGTTTACGTCAGCCATATTCATCGTGCCAAACCGTTCGTTTCCCTTCCTACGTGTTGCCGGTTCTATCCTTAGTGAAGACGTATGAATTTGTTTTGATCTCATAGAAATAAAAGAAAAAAAAACATGCGTATATAAGGTTTGCAAGAAACTCTGTAATTAGATCACATGTAAAGCTAAAATCAAATTTAAGTTTGTAAATATTGTGTAAGACGATATAAAATTAGGAAAATTAGGAGGGTTTTAGGTACCTCCTGGACTGTGTCCAACTTTAGCAGGGGCATCTTCCTGTACCCAACTTTTAAACGATTGAAAAAAAAAAGTTGTGAAATCTTATTGTCGCAAATAAAACAAAAAAAAGGAGAAGGAACTATTGTTAAAGGAGAAGAAACGAAAAGTCCTGCTTACATCACAAATATTTTATTGTCTAAAAATCGAAACGCGTCGTGATTAGACAATAAAATATTTGTGAAGTAAACAGGACTTTTCGTTTCTTCTCCTTTAACAATGGTTCAAGGACTTCACCCTGGAGAAATCTACAATTCATTGAGAAGGAACTATTTCGAAACGAAAAAAAAAACAAAAAAGCAACATTCATTAAGTTATTGCACACGACTAAAACCGTTTATCAAATTTTACATGAGGGGCACTTCTGTCGCCCTTCAGGAGGAAGGGGTGGTACGAGGGAGGTGGGACTCCTCTTCCTTCTTCTTCTTTTTGGGGTACGTCAGGGGCAGTAGTAAACCTTGCCGGTCGCCTGTTCGTTGTTTGTTTTCAAAATGGAAATAGATACCGTCGATTATATAATTAACTGTCCAAATTTAAATACGTTGACATATGAACTTCGATTACAAATAAAATCTTTAGGGCCACACGGAACGGACCTAAAAATTCTAAAAATTAACCAAAATTTTAGTGCAAGTAATAAAAAATTAAACGATGCTGAAAACTACTTATGCGGTGTTGTGAAAAACGAAATGTAGTCCATTTAAAATCAAGGTAAAAGGTCCTGAAATTGCGAAACGGATGAGACCACTTATCCCCTACGTATTTTGGGCCGCTGATCATGAAAATGAGGGTTAAAGCTACCGCCAGTGGTTGGAACACCCTTAAAAATGCAAAAAACACCCCTAAATAGGGGTGTTTTTCGAATATTTCCGTTATTTTGCAAATTTAGTCATCCTATATGTTTTTGGGGGCGGTGATTACGAAAATGAGGGTGAAAACTTGGGGAAAAAACACCCCGAAATGGGGGTGTTTTTCGACTAAAAGTGTTTTTTTTGCCAATTAAGACATCTAATATGTTTTTTGGGGCGCTGATTATGAAAATGATGGTTACAACTTGCCCCAATGCTCGAACCACCCCCAAAATCGCACAAAACACCCCTAACAAGGGGTGTTTTTTGACTAAAAGTGTTTTTTTGCCAATTAAGACATCTTATATATTTTTTGGAGCGCTGATTACGAAAATGGTGGTCAAAACTTGCAGCAATGGTCGAACCACCCCCAAAATTGCACAAAACATCCCTAACAAGGGGCGTTTTTTACTAAAAATGTTGTTTTGCAAACTAACTCATCTCGTATGTTTTTTGGGGCGCTGTTTACGAAAATGGTGGTCAAAACTTGCAGCAATGGTCGAACCACCCCCAAAATTGCTCAAAATCCCCCTAACAAGGAGTGTTCTCGACTGTACTTTCACACATTCATTGATGTGTAAATCTCGCCCGGGCCCTCGAAACAGTTGATCCAGTCCTCTACAAATAATCTCTCTTAATTGGCAAAAAAACACTTTTGGTCGAAAAACACCCCTTGTTAGGGGTGTGGTTCGAGCATTGGGGCAAGTTGTAACCATCATTTTCGTAATCAGCGCCCCCAAAAACATATAAGATGTCTTAATTGGCAAAAAAACACTTTTAGTCGAAAAACACCCCTTGTTAGGGGTGTCTTGTGCGATTTTGGGGGTGGTTCGAGCATTGGGGCAAGTTGTAACCATCATTTTCGTAATCAGCGCCCCAAAAAACATATTAATGTCTTAATTGGCAAAAAAACACTTTTAGTCGAAAAACACACCCATTTCGGGGTGTTTTTTCCCCAATTTTAGGGGTGGTTCCACCCTGTAATGCAAGTTTTCACCCTCATTTTCGTAATCACCGCCCCCAAAAATATATAGGATGACTAAATTTGCAAAATAACGAAAATATTCGAAAAACACCCCTATTTAGAGGTGTTTTTGCATTTTTAAGGGTGTTCCAACCATTGGCGATAGCTTTAACCCTCATTTTCGTGATCAGCGGTCCAAAATACGTAGGGGACAAGTGGTCTCATACGTTTCGCAATTTCAGGACCGTTTACCTTGATTTTAAATGGACTAATGCTTTTTTTGCTTTATTTGCCTTATTATGAACAATCCACGAAGTGATCCTCCGTGCGTGGCAAAGGGAATGTGTGATATCAAGCACATTAGTGAAAAGTTAAAGACACAAACTAAGTGCTACTTATTTAAATAACCACATAGAAAGACTGATATTAGGTGCCAATTGAATAGTGCCTATAACCAAAACATTACCGAACATAATGAAAATGTGGCAAAAAATTGACATATACTTAGTACGTTAATAGACTGTTTAAAATTCTGTGGGATTTTTAAGGTTGCTCTACGGGGCCATGATTAGTCTGAAACTAGTGCTAATCCGAGACTTTGCGCATGTAAAAGAAGGGCGAATAGACTAATGTCAGGGTTAGTCAAATTTTTATTCCATTGTTTTTTTGTAAATTTGCAAAATCTGATCACGACACGTTATACATACTGCACTGTCCTCGTATCACAATGTGCCTCTAGGCTAGTGAAATATCTCTCGTATATGCTGCGCTGAATTCAAAAAACTACTTATGGAACTTTAATAACGCAATTTTCTTTTGTTTATTTTCTCTGCTCCTTTCTGAAGAGATAACATTATTTTGTTCATTGATGCGAGAAGGTGGATACAGCAGTTAGCTTAGATAGATAAAGCTCTTTTTAATGCCTAGTAAGTGGTTTATAACAATAATAACGTTTAGGTTCATTTATGGAATGCACAAATACATCATACTAGGTATGTAATTTAAGATTTCTATGTGAGAAGCCCGCGTACTCCTCACCTCCTTCCTTAAGATAGATACTTCATTGGGTTCTACTACAATAATTCTAAGACGAATTTCTTCATTGCAAGATTGTAATTAAATAGGTATTTACGTTTCTAGGCTGGTAAACTGAACTTTACAGGTCGATAACGTGTGCAACCAGCGATGGCGGTTATTTTTAGGGTAGTTCTTAATATTTATATCTGTCAGCATCTCCGAGGAGGGACATAGATGTACAGCGTGTCCCATTTTCGATGGGGTTGAATGGGAAACTCGGTTATTATTAAAGATATTGATTTTCTGATTGCACCTTACCGTGCTCTTTTTTGGAGCCCTTAAATATGGTGTAATCAGATTTTTGCTATACCCCGTAGTTTAGCTAATACAGGGAGTTTTAAAAAAAATTGCATTTTAATTAATTCCTTGTATCTCGCTTATTTTGCAAGGTATTTTTATTCTGTAAAAACCTTTCTATGGCAACTTTTTTAGAGCAAAATAATGATGTTGTCAATTTTTTAAAATATTGTTTAGTTTTTGAGATATGGTATTTATCATAAAAAAATTAAATACGAACCTGGATTTTTTTATTACTATTTTGATTGGTTCCATGCTATTATTACCCTAAAATGATAAAACTTTAATATTTTTTTGATAAATGGTTAAAAAAACTATTTAATATTTGAAAAAAAAAGTATATTCCGAACCTGAAAATTTCCAACGTAATTATAAATTAAAAATTGCAAGACACACTAGTTGAACGATTTTTAGTTTATCTGTTTTGAAATGATAATTAAAAGATTTATAAATAAAGTAAAAAACGTTAAAAAGTTACAAAAATAATATCATACTAATTATTTGATGGTAGCACAGCAGGTCGTGAAATTTACAAAACAAAAGCGTGAAATTGACATTGTCATTTTACTTGTCATTTTTGTGAATGGCTTACAATTATTTTAAACTGGCTAGAAATCGACCATATCCAGATTTTGAAAAATGTGATATGTTTGACTGCTTTATTCAAGCAACAAAATCCCAATATTTAAATAGCAGAAATATTTTTATGCAAAATGCGTTAAGAAAAATTACTCAAAAACGCCAACAATGTCTTCATGTGGTAATCAGAAAAATTAGTTATTTTTTGTAATATGTTTTTTTTTGTATTTTTCGTAGACTTTGTTTAATAAATCTGTAAATTAACGTAAAACCATTTTAATATGCTAAGTATCAAAACAGTTAAACTAAAAATTGTTTAACTAGCAATTTTTAATTTATATTTATGTTGGAAATATCCAGGTTTGGACTATTTGTTTTTTTTTAATATAAAATTTTTTTTTTTACCTTAAAACAAAAAAAATTAAATTTTTATTATGTTGTGATAATACTAGCATGAAACCAATCAAAATAGTAACAAAAAAAATCCAGGCCCGTATTTAATTTTTTTATGATAAATATCATATCTCAAAAACTAAATAATATTTTAAAAAGTTGACAACGTCATTATTTTCTTCTAAAAAAGTTGCCATCAAAAGGTTTTTACAGAATAAAAATATCTCTCAAAATAAGTGAGATATAAGGGATTATTAAAAATACAATTTTTTCAAAAACTCCCTGTATTAGCGAAACTACGGGGTATAGCAAAAATCGGATTACACCATTTTTAAGGGCTCAAAAAAAGAGCACAGTAAGGTGCAATCAGAAAGTCATTATCTTTAATAATAACCGAGTTTCCCATTTAATCCCATCGAAAATGGGACACGCTGTACATGGAGAGGAAGTAATCATCGAAACAGAAATGATAATGAAAAGTATTAAAAATCTTTCCGGAAAAGCTAGCGGACCTGGGGGAATATACGCTGAAATGCTCAAAGATGGATCAGAGAAACTACTAGAAAATCTCACATGTATTATCAATCAATGCATGTCCGTTTATGCATCCAGTACCTGATGATTGGAAAATTGCATTGATATCCTCAATACATAAAAAAGGAAACAAGCCGGTTTACAACAATTACAGAGAAATTTGAGTCACCAGTACTCTAGGTAGATTGTACGGTAGGATTCTTAAAGATCTAATAGAGATTTTTGATTTTCATGAACAAGAAGAAGAAGAGCAAAGTGGGTTTTGTGCAGGCAGATCTTGTAGTGATAATATTTTTTGTCTTAAACAAGTAATTAAGAAAAGAAGTGCCAGAAATATGTTACCTTTGTGGACCTACAAAAACCATGTGATACCGTTCCAGTAGAAAAATTATGGAACAGTGTTAGAGTAAACTAATACCAATCATACATACATAAAAGCGATAAAAGAAATATACAAAGGGTCAAAATCTCAAATTAAAATTGGAAATCGACTTTCAAAAGAATTCCTGGTAACCAAAAGTTTATGACAGGGATGTTGTATCTCTCCAACTCTTTTTAAAATATATGTATATTTACCCTAAAGACACTACATTTTGCTGAAGACTAAGTAATTGTAGCTAATGATAAAGAAGACAAGGAGTATATGATGAGAATGTTAACGTACGAATACCAAAAGTGGGGATTAACAGTGAACGTGGACAAGACACAGTACTTATGTATTGGAACCCGAATCAAGTGAGTTAGAACTAGACAATGGACAAACAATATGTCCATGTAATGAGTATGTATACTTGGGTGTCACATTTGATAGGACAGGCTAAAAGTAAACAGGGCGCACCTCAAAAACGATTTTTCCAGTGAAACCCACGTACACAAAATAATCATGTGCAAAATAATTAAAATTTGAACCCAATCAGAACCGAATGTAAACAATCAACCGGTAACCGGACACTATTTCAATAATGTACGCAGGTTCAACAACTGATTATTTGCCCTGCGACGATGTCATAACAATGGACACATCCACCCCGCGACATATCGAGTAGACACAGGCGGACGAACAACAAACAACACAAAATGCTTGTCTGTACGCTGGGCCCGCACAGAATAATAAGGTGACTAACCGCTCATTCGGTCTTGCTGACGCGGTTCTGATTTTTAATTTTTTGTCCTAGATTATTATATTTAGTCTGTTTTTGTTCAAGTGGTTGTCTAGACGTATATTAGTGTTTTAAAATAGTTTCGATAGTTCTGCAATTCAAAATTAAAACCCTACTAATATAACACAAATTGGCTAAACTATCCTGACTAAACGCGTAAAAGCAAAAAATAGTATTGAATGTCTTAACAGTATTTTATGGAGTAGAGAGATAAAAACATATATGAAACAATGGTGAAAAGCACGCAATATGGAATAGAGACTTGTCGCGTAACAAAAAAATACAAAACAAAAATGGAAAGTGTCGAAATTGATGCAATAATAAGATCAATGAGAATATCTAAAACAGATCATATAAGACCTAAGACCAAAAAAGAAAGAATGAGAATCGGGGGAAGCCTAACGGATGACATCACTAAAAAACAACTGATATGGTACGGCCATGTACAACGGACGAACGACGAAAGA
The DNA here is from genome assembly GCA_963576565.1 of Aspidapion aeneum. Taxonomy (NCBI): domain Eukaryota; kingdom Metazoa; phylum Arthropoda; class Insecta; order Coleoptera; family Brentidae; genus Aspidapion; species Aspidapion aeneum. The sequence continues at coordinate 114,467,837 of OY755042.1, forward strand.
TTACCAAAGCATGTCCTAGAAAGGAAACCAATAAGGCGCAGAAAAAGAGGGCGTCCTAAACTGGAATGGCAACAGTCAATCCAAAGATCAATGAGTCAAAAACACTTGACAGAAGATGATTTTCAGGATCGAAGGAGGTGGAGAATAGGCGTCTGACAACGTAGAAAAACGTTTTGAATCGTTAATGTAATGACAATTAATATAAGATAAATTGGGCATGGATTAAAACTTCAAAATTTTAAACATTTTGTTTAAGTTCGAAAAACGGGACAAATGGCGTCCCGTTAATCACACACACAATCCCGGTTCATCCCGGAAAATTCGGGACGTCTAGTAGTAGCAACCTTAGCCTGGAGTCAGTGCCACCGAAATGATATTTCGATATTCACAACATGCGAAAATAATATTTAGTAATAAAAATGACCCCATGCAAATTTTTAAGTGTTTTCATAAGGTTTAACAATTTGTTAAATCGGTGGTAAAATATGGGACGATTTTATTGGTTCTGTCTTACTAAATGTTGGGCGCGCTCATAAAATCTATCGAAAACCTGGACTGCGAAGATTTTTATTGCTCCAAAAGGTTTAACGGCTTCATCATGGGACTTTTATGATTTTTTTCGAATATTAATTATGAGTTTTTATGGTCAATCTTTGACGACATGGGACAGTTCTTTGATTTTTTTACATAAAAAATTAATTTTATTAACTGAATTTGCTTAATAAGGTCGAGACAGTGGAGATCACACTTTAAAAACATTTTTGTAATAAAATGTTCAAAATTTGCAGGATCGCGAGATATGCATGATTATTAAAAACATCAGGAACAGAAGGAAGATCGCATCAGGGTGTTTTGCTGTAAGAGTGGTTCGGAGGGAGCTTGGGGTGGAATTGGCGAGAAATGTATACTTTGCCCTAATTGAATCTCATTTACGCTATGGAATAGCATTCTGGGGTTCACGTAGTAACACATTGTTTGAGTCTGTTTTTCGTTATCAGAAGAGAGCTATCAGGGCTATGTTGCAATTAAAGCAAACTGATTCTTGTAGACCACATTTTCAAAATTGTAGAATACTTACCCTAATTTCCTTGTACATTCTAGAATCAGTTTGTTTAATCTTTAAAAATAAACACAGACAAGATTATAACTACCATCATAATCACAACACTAGGCAAAGACAAGTAGTTCGTCTTCCAATCCCTTGTTCAACAATGATACAAAAATCCATTATCTACGAAAGTAGAAAAATTTTTCATAAACTTCCATTGCAGTTCCGAGAAATTAATGGATATAATGGCTTTAGAACTGCTATTAAGGAATACCTTTTAGAACAGTGTTTTTATACATTGGAAGAGTTTTATATAAATAACTAAAAAAAAAGGAATCTTCCAAGAATTGTTTTATATATTTTTAAACTTTTTAAATGTTTTGTATTGTTAATTTGTTTTTGTTTTTTTTTGTTTTAATCTCTTAATCTTTTTTGATGTCTTATTGTTTAATTTTATATTTAATCGTTGTTTGATTCTCCATCAAACAACGATTTAATTAATATGTGTGAATGTAGATAGATAGATATATTTATTCACCAAAGTATTATACAAATACAGGCTTTGCCACAAAATGATAGTATTTGCAATTCTAAAGAATACATTGTGTGGTTCATATTATAGGTGATTAAGGTGACAGAAAAACACTAGGTATATGACAAAACTTTTTTTTTCTCACTGATGAACAAACAAACAAAAAATATTTTTAAAAATATTTTAAAACCAGTTTCTAGCTTTTTAAAGATTATTCATATTCACTTAAAGTATACGGTGCTAAATTAAGTAGCATTTTTTTAAATGATTTTTGTTTTGTAATGATTATGAGGAAGCAAGTTATAGTAAGTTAGGCCGGCAAAGTAAGCCAATTTTTTAATAAAATTATGATTAAATTTGGGCTGCACTTGCTTTTTGTGTTTCTTGTGCTATAGGTATGCACATCTGTAAATTTTTATTATTATTATTTTTTAGCTCACACATATACTATACTATAGTAGTGTGAGCTATGGTGATCCTAATTTTTTCGAGAAAAAAAAAGTTGCTCCGATTTCAAAAATTTTTATATATCTTTGCGTTTCAGATGATTTTGAAACTTTTTTGTTGCGCCGTCTGTCTGTCTGTCTGTCTGTCTGTCTGTCTGTCTGTCTGTCTGTCTGTCTGTCTGTCTGTCTGTCTGTCTGTCTGTCTGTCTGTCTGTCTGTCTGTCTGTCTGTCTGTCTGTCTGTCTGTATGTCTGTCTGTAACGACCAACGCGCATAACTCAAAAACCGGTCGACCGATTTTAATAAAATTTGGTACCTAGGCTGGGTCTTGGGTCGAGATGGTCCCATTTAAAAATGAACAAAATCCACCGAACACAAGCCAAATAAAAGGGTGGGGGTAGATTTCAAAAATTAGAGTTTATGTGAAAATATGGCGTGTGTGATATCAAACGAAAGGTAATTGACTCTAGAGTTAAAAAAAATACATTTCAGTTTTTTTAAGGGTGGGGGTAGATTTCAAAAATTAGAGTTTATGTGAAAATATGGCGTGTGTGATATCAAACGAAAGGTAATTGAGTCTAGAGTTAAAATAATACATTTCAGTTTTTTTAAGGGTGGGGGTAGATTTCAAAAATTAGAGTTTAGGTGAAAATATGGCGTGTGTGATATCAAACGAAAGATAATTGAGTCGGGAGTTTAACAAAATACATTTTAGTTTTTTTAAGGGTGGGGGTAGATTTCAAAAATTAGAGTTTATGTGAAAATATGACGCGTGTGCTATCAAACGAAAGGTAATTGAGTCTAGAGTTAAAAAAAATACATTTCAGTTTTTTTAAGGGTGGGGTAGATTTCAAAAATTAGAGTTTATGTGAAAATATGGCGTGTGTGATATCAAACGAAAGGTAATTGAGTCTAGAGTTTAAAAAAATACATTTCAGTTTTTTAAGGGTGGGGGTAGATTTCAAAAATTAGAGTTTACGTAAAAATATGGCGTGTGTGATATCAAACGAAAGGTAATTGAGTCGGGAGTTTAACAAAATACATTTTAGTTTTTGTTTCTTTTAAGGGTGGGGTAGATTTAAAAAATTTAAGTTTAAATCAAAACATGGCTTGTGTGGTATTAAACGAAAGGTAATTTAGTCTGGAGTTGAATAAAATATATTTCAGTTTTTAGTTATATTAGCTCGCACGTAGGTACACTATAACTATAGTACCTAGTGGGAGCTTAGGGGCCCATATATTGGCAGAGTATTTAATTTGTTTACATTTTCATGGACATAATTTGAAAGTTTAAATAGGTATATATCACAAACGGTTAAAATTTGTTTTTCTTTAAATATGTTTCTGCACTTTCTTATTTTACCTATCTGTTTTGCTTTGCTTGTTTTTTTTTTATAATTGCAGGTCCTACCCATTTCCTACTTATTTTTTGCTAGAAATTACCTAGTATTTTAAAAATGTGAACTTATTTTTATTAGTTTTACTTAATTATAATTTTAGACAAAATATTTTTTAGTTATAAGATTGATGCTTTGTCAATAAGATTTTTTTAGCTCACACATATACTAACTATAGTAGTGTGAGCTATGGTGATCCTAATTTTTTCGAGAAAAAAAAAGTTGCTCCGATTTCAAAAATTTTTATATATCTTTGCGTTTCAGAAGATTTTGGAACTTTTTTGTTGCGCCGTCTGTCTGTCTGTCTGTCTGTATGTCTGTCTGTCTGTCTGTCTGTCTGTCTGTCTGTCTGTCTGTCTGTCTGTCTGTCTGTCTGTCTGTCTGTCTGTCTGTCTGTCTGTCTGTCTGTCTGTCTGTCTGTCTGTCTGTCTGTCTGTCTGTCTGTCTGTCTGTCTGTCTGTCTGTCTGTCTGTCTGTCTGTCTGTCTGTCTGTCTGTCTGTCTGTCTGTCTGTCTGTCTGTCTGTCTGTCTGTCTGTCTGTCTGTCTGTCTGTCTGTCTGTCTGTCTGTCTGTCTGTCTGTCTGTCTGTCTGTCTGTCTGTCTGTCTGTCTGTCTGTCTATCTGTCTGTCTGTATGTCTGTAACGACCAACGCGCATAACTCAAAAACCGCTAGGCCGATTTTAATGAAATTTGGTACCTAGGCTGGGTTTTGGGCCGAGATGGTCCCATTTAAAAATAAACAAAATCCACCGAACACAAACCAAATAAAAGGGTGGGGGTAGATTTCAAAAATTAGAGTTTAAGTGAAAATATGGCGTGTGTGATATCAAACGAAAGGTAATTGAGTCTGGAGTAGTTAAACAAAATACATTTTAATTTATTTTAAAAAAAGGGTGGGGGTATATTTCAAAAATTAGAGTTTTAGTGAAAATATGGCGTGTGTGATATCAAACGAAAGGTAATTGAGTCCGGAGTTTAACAAAATACATTTTAGTTTTTGTTTTTTTAAGGGTGGGGGTAGATTTCAAAAATTTGAGTTTAAGTCAAAACATGGCTTGTGTGGTATCAAACAAAAGGTAATTTAGTCTGGAGTTGAATAAAATATATTTTAGTTTTTAGTTATATTAGCTCACACGTACACTATAACTATAGTACCTAGTGTGAGCTTAGGGGCCCATATATTGGCAGAGTATTTTCTTTGACAATAAAGCTTTTTCTGACTCTGACTCTGACTCTGACAAAAAATCATAGTGCAACAGGGCATAGAGGAGGTAATTTCTGATGAAAAGTTCACATCATAAATTTTTTTGTCATCGAGAAAAAAAAATTCCGTTGATTGACGCTCGCGTCTCATGGTGGGTAAAAACGCTAATCAACGTTGCTCTGGCCTGAAAGACAGAAGAGCTGTTGTAGGTCGCGGATGGTTTCTTTTTCTTTGAAATCGATATTTTCATCGATCGATATATATAGCAGTATATTCTCGCCTGCTCTTGTTCTAGTTTATCTCGTATCTCGGTAGATGGTGCTTCTTGAGAGGGTTTTCTCACTATGGACATAGGATTAGAGACAAAACCGTCTTATTAACTTCGCAAGGGTGTCACATTGACCAAGCAGTGTTCTGAGGAGTCCGGTAAAGGGAAACAGTTAACTGCCAACACTTATTAGGTGGCTATTAGATCTTGAACCCCCGTGAGGTTAAGCTTTCGAGCTACCCACGGAAAAATATGAGAGAAACAAATTTTTTTTACCCGATTAGCGACGAAAACTTATTTGATTGTTTTTTACTTTTTAGTAAAATTTTCTAATAAAATCGTTAAACTTAAAAAAAATTATTTATATTATATAAACCTACACCTATTGCACCTGACGTGTGTAAAAATTTGTAATTTTTTTTTAACATTAATAAAGTATCTATCTATCTATCTATCCATATAAATGCCATAAGAAACACAATATTTTCTCCCTTATTAGCATGGATAACAAAACAAGAAAACTGAAATTGAAGAAGATTGAGGCGTCGATTAAAAATATAATTAGGAAAATTATTCTCGGTGATTTTCCTATACTTAAGAAATAAATCTTTCGAGTATAACTATCAAGTATATCGTGTGGTTAATTGTTCATCTAACAAACAAAAACAACCGTGGTTTATTAAACAATTAAACCTCCATTCATTTACAACAACCGTGTTGTGCCGCACAGAGTGAGTCATTACTGACTGGGTGCTAATAATTACTATATTACGCAACTACTCAACAAAAGCACTTGTTTTAATTGCACCTGTATAATGCGTCTATATGGTTTGCTGTTATAAAAATATGACTTGAAAAAGTATCAGTTTTACAAGTGTTTCAGCGTTTATTTTCTGGCATGATTTTGTTGTTATCGTTAATTAATATAACGAAAAATACGAGGTGTGACAATTACATTTTAAGACTGGCCCCCGTACTGACAGATTTTAAATCTCCACGCTTCGGGCGGTTGAAGTTATTCACCTTGATGTGCGTTCCAATACCGCGCGCAATCTTGTCGCCTTTCCTCTACTAGTTTGGCTTACGCAGTGGTTTGAATCGGATCGTACATAGCTCATTTGCCGGAATTATGACAAACGAAAAAATTGAGCAACGTATTAATTTAAAGTAAAACTCAAAAAAACGGCTGAATACTTTCAAATGCTAGAAGATGTCTACGGAAAGCAGTGTATGTCTCGTGCAATAATTTTTATTTATGTGGCATAAGAGCTTTTTTGAGGGTCGTGAAGAAGTTAAAGATGATGAACGAGAAGGGCGCTCCAGCACATCCATAACTGCGATGCTCATTGTTTTTTTTTCGATATTAGGGGTGTTATTCTTATTGAATGGGCGCGTGAGGGTCAAACAGTGAACCAACATTTATATTTGGAAGTATTTATGTAGCTAAGGCAACGTATAAGGAAGAAACGTCCAGATTTGTTGAAGAACAACGCGTGGCTGCTCTACCAGGACTGCGTTATCCAAGTAACAAAATCCCAATATTTAAACGGCAGAAATATTTTTATGCAAAATGCGTCAAAAAAAGTTACTCAAAAATGCCAACAATATCTTACAGATAATGGCAATCAGTTTTAACATTTATATCATTAAACAAAAATTAGTTATTATTTTTTGTAATTCGTTATTTTTTTTGTATGTGTCGCAGACTTTGTTTCAAATAAATCTTTAAATTAACGTAAAACCATTTTAATTTGCTAAGTATCAAAACAGTTAAACTAAAAATCGTTTAACTAACAATTTTTAATTTATATTTATGTTGGAAATTTCCAGGTTCTGACTACAATTTTTTTAAAAATAATAAATATTTTCTTTAATCTTAAAACAAAAGAATATTACGTTTTTATTATTTTGTGATAATAATAGCATAAAATGTAAAAAATCCAGATCCGTTTTTAATTTTTTTATGATAAATAGCATATCTCAAAAACTAAAAAATGATTTAAAAACACAATGTGATTATTTTCTTCTAAAATAGTTGCAATAAAAAGGTTTTTACAGAATAAAAATATCTTGCAGAATAAGCGAGATATAAGGGATTATTAAAAATGCAATTTTTTAAAAAACTCCCTGTATTAGCGAAACTACGGGGTATAGCAAAAATCTGATTACACCATTTTTAAGCGGTCAAAAAAAGAGCACGGTAAGGTGCAATCAGAAAATTAATATCTTTAATAATAACCGAGTTTCCCATTTAATCCCATCGAAAATGGGACACGCTGTATTGTTGGTTTCATAAAAAACGCATACATTTTTGGGGCAATCTCTGACAGCTTTAATTCGATATGACGTTATGTTATTGCTATCAAATAAAAAAAAGTGCCTCTAAAACATATAAAATGCCTTCATTTAATATTAATACCAAAAATCGCAACTCAAACAGCAAATAAATATAAATTATTAAAATCTTTATATTAATAATTAAATCAACACAATAAGATACAATAAAATAGTTTAGTATCCAGTGGGGGCCCAACAGTCTACAAGCGTCTAAGCATTGAAAAACTTAAATTGCTAAATTTTTATCGCTAAACTCGCTAAAAAACGGAGAAATGGCAACCCTACCTTATTCCACGTACCTTGATGATGATGATTGATGATTCATATGTGAGTGGGTCTTGCAGCCCTTCCACTGCGACTACCAGTGGGTCTATTGTGGCTCACTTTTGAGTGGTTTGTCACCACTGTATGCCTAATCCTCCAAGGACGGCTATCAGTTTGGGTGAGACACTGTTTAGATCTTCTGAGTCAATCTGAGGTTTACCGAAAGTGTTTTGACGTAAACATGCAATAGCCGGACATTCGCACAGTACCTGTCTGACTGTTTCGTCATTCTCCATACAGAGTTTACATTCGGTCTCTTCTGTTAGTCCAATTCTGTGCATGGGTACTCTCAGTCGACAATGTAAAAAGACCAGTCACTATACGTATCTCCTGCCTGGTAAGTCCAATAATGTTCCAGGCTCTGTTTCTACAAGGTCCGTTAATGAACTCTTTAGAGTGAGCCAGTTCTGGCATATTTATCCAGTATTGTTGGAAGCTATTCTCCATCCATTTTAATATGGTTAATTTAGCTGCAGTGTATGATATCGTCTGGGCTGACTCGGGGGCGAAAAATTCGGCAGATGCCGCTTCCCTCGCTGCTAGGTCTGCGGCCTCATTTCCCTGGTGCCCAGAATGCCCTGGTATCCATATTAATGACACAAGGTTAGCGCTACCAAACGCATTCACCGAATCCTTACAGCTCCTCACGGTTCTCGATGAGACTGTATAGGAATCAAGCGCTCTTAGGGCTGCTTGACTATCGGAGAAGATTTTTATTGTCCTGTTGGTCCATTCGTGGTCATTAATCCACCGGGCACACAGTCCAATGGCTACGAGTTCGGCCTGATATATAGTAGCCAATTGGCCGAGACTATGTTTAATCTCGACTTTTTCTTGAATACTAACAACTCCAGATCGAACGCCCAATGGCATTTTGGTCGTTACGACGGTATACCAGAAGCTATCGTTATTTGAAAAATGGGTTCTGTTCTTTAACCAGTCCTCCCTCTCCGGGAGGATAATGTTGTATAGCTTTCTGCTGTACACCGTGTTGGGAATGACGTCGGATATCATTCCTAGAGTTGCATCAAACTCTTGTTCCCTTATTAGGGCTATTGATATTACTTTGTTTGCCCTGCCATCCTGGTGGTTGACTCTTATTCTGTATGTTGCTCTTTGTGCCTCCGCCTCTAAGAAAATGTGAAGCGGATGTAAGTTTAGTAAGCATTCAAGCGCGTACCTTATTCCAAGGCCAATTGTTTCCATTATTATAGCTCCTCCACAACCGAAAATCTACACATACCAAAATAAGTGTACAGGCACTGACTGAGACTACCTAAGTCATCTTTATTGCAATGATTACCCTAATTACAGCCACCTGCGCGGCTGCCGCTTGCGCTTCTGCACAAATTGCCTTTTTTCTATAAAAATATACGGCCCAGAGCTTCTGGTCTTAAAGGCCATACCAAAAACCCATTTTCAGAACGATGATTGAACGATTGGAACGGGTATGAACCATCAAGACGCTGATATTAGCTCTCAAACTGCCCTGGGCTTTAATATCAAGATTATGTATCAAAGTATATCGTACATAAATATTAGAGAATCATCTCAAAATCCCAGGTTGTGTAAAGTTTGTTAGTATTCTTATAACATGCCTTCCAAAACTGGACAACAAACAGTATTTTTATTTGATTTATTTAAAAAAAGTTAAAGCGATTAATTGGGGAACTTCTTTAACGTAAATAATTACAAGCCGGCAGCGCCGCGCGGGGCAAGGTTTCAATTTCACCCGTTTTTCAGCGGGGTATAGGTGGATGTTCTCGACCAGGGGCGGGAGGAACGTTTGTTTTAGTTGATTCGGCCATCATCATTGTGCGAAAACGTTCGTTGCGCTTACTACGAAGCCGGTTCTATCCTTAGTGAAGAACTGAGTTGGTTTTGATCGCGTGTTCGGTTCGGTTCGGTTCGGTTTTTGTTATCGTTTGTTTATAAAATGGAAATAAATACCGTCGATTACATAATTTACTGTGCAAATTTAAATACGTTCACATATGAACTTCGATTACAAATAAAATCTTTAGGGCCACATAGGCTGGACCTAAAAATTAACCAAAATTTTAGTGTAAGTAATACCGAGGGTTGTTCCATAAACACGTATAATAGAAAATTTAATAAAAAATTATACGATGCTGAAAACTGGTTGTGCGGTTGTAAAAAAAGAAATGCTTTTTTTGCTTTATTTGTCTTGTTATGAACAATCCACGAAGTGATCCTGCGTGCAAAGGGAATGTGTGTTATCAAGCTCTTTAGTGAAAAGTTAAAAAGACACAAAGTAAGTGGTATTCATTTAAATAACCACATAGAATTTTCTATGCTAGGCAAGACTGATATTAGGTGCCAATTGAATAGGGCCTATAGGAAAAAATATTACCGAACATAATGAAAATGTGACAAAAATTAGACATATACTCAGTAGGTTAATAGACTGCTTTAGCAGTAAAACATCACATTTTTCAAAATCTGGATATGGTCGATTTCTAGCCATTTTAGAATAATTTTGAGTGAGCCATTCACAGAAATGACAAGTAAAATGACAACGTCAATTCCACGCTTTTGTTTTTCCATGTTGAAGTAAATTTCGTGACTTGCTGTGGTACCATCAAATAATTACATACTATGATATTATTTTTAACGTTTATTACTTTATTTATAAATATTTTAATTAACGTTTCAAAACAGAGAAAATGAAAGTCGTTCAATTAGTGTGTCTTGCAATTTTTAATTAATATTTACGTTGGAAATTTCCAGGTTTGGACTAATTTTTTTTTCTAAACAGTACATATTTTTTGTTAATTTTAAATCACAAAATATCATTTTATGATAATAATAGTATGAAACCAATCAAAATCGTGATAAAAAAATCCAGATCCGTATTTCATTTTTTTTATAATAAATACCATATCTCAAAAACTAAACAATATTTTAAAAAACTGACAACGTAAATATTTTCTTCTAAAAAGTTGCCCCAAAAAGGTTTTTACAGAATAAAAAAGGGGCAAGATATAAGAGATTATTAAAAATGCAATTTTTTCAAAAACTCCCTGTTTTAGCAAAACCACGGGGTTAGTCAAAAATCTGATTACACCATTTTTAAGGGCTCAAAAAAAGAGCACGTTAAGGTGCAATCAGAAAATCAAGATCTTTAATAATAACCGAGTTTCCCATTTAATCCCATCGAAAATGGGACACGCTGTACCTTATCCAGAGACACTGACTTATCTCGCTTGAAAGTGATGTCTAAATCTCCCTAATAAACATGTATTTACCCTGAGGCTTAGATATCAGAATTGTATGGTCATACCTGCCTATTCATATCGATGAACGACGATAATAAGGAATCAGATTGGTATCGATGGTACTCTTGTATCAAGAAATACTGAACACATAGCTGAGATGCAGATTGTTTAGTGAAGATTGAAGAATGAACTTCTCATTTACAGAAGCTAATAAAGATGAAGATAAGGCATATGATGTGGGGATAAGAGTAGATTACACTTTAATATTTGATAAGTAAGAGGGAACAACAAACTAAGTAGTAGAATGTAAACTCAAGGCCATGAAAATAATACAAATAATGATTCTAATAAGTATATTTGATGGATCTAATGGGCCGGTGGCCGTTTTGAGTTTCACGTCACGTCACGTTACCGTCACGTCACCGGAACGTCACCGTACCATCACCAACACGTAAAATGTTCAAACATTGAAATCAATGATTCAAACTACACCATTTAAGGTGCTGTTCTTGTCAGTGGCGTGTCGTATAGGGAGCCAGGGGGGGCGAAGCGAATTAATAGAGTTATTATTTTAAAAAAAGGTTTGTAATTTATTTGACTCCCATACCTATATTTGCGCCCCTTAAGGTCTTCCCCCCCCCCTCGCCCTTTTATCCACGACACGCTACTGGTTCTTGTGTAGTGTCAATGCGTCCATTGCGTACGTATAGTTGAATCGCGCCTGAAGCGACCCTTACACGATCAATAAATATTGTCGATATTTCTGCTATTGTCTTTGTCCATCAATATTGTAACAGGGGCCTGTGTGTGACAGTGGTACTGTCACCTCAAGTGGCCAAGGCTTAAATGTTGTAAGCTACCAACTTAGGCTACAACTTATATAAATTATAAAAAGATTAAATGTTACTATATGTTATTAAATTTACACGATCTCGAAAGGGAATTTGACGGTTCTTGGAGGAAAAGTATGCTATAAACGTTTTTCTCAAATGTATAACTAATGTAGGATAATCATACATACCTTTTCAATTTTCTTTTTGTAGCTTCACACTTTCACTTCTTATATTTATTAGTTGAATATCGACTTTTTACTACTATTAAACTTTTGTATTCAAATATTTACACTTCTTAAACTTTTAGGTTTCATAAACCTTTTATATATTTGTTGTAAATATATATATTTATCAACATTTTAAACGTTGATTGAATGGGTGAAGCCATTCAATCAACTGTTTAATTTACTTAATATTACTGTTTAGGTTTGGGATATGTTATTAATTAAAAATGCCGATTTTAGGGCAACGAATGGTTTGTATTTTGTTGTTAAAAAACCATAAAACAGTTAAACACATTATTTCAAAACACTGGAAACAGTAATAATTAATGACTTTAAAATCAATAAACTCCAAAAGAAAAGACTAAAATAATTATGAATAATAAAGATAATAGCTTATACAAAGTTAAAATAATTGATAAATTTCCCCAGTTGACATAAAACCCCCCTTAAGAAGTGTGAACGGAAGCGTAACGATACAAGCAAAGGCTAACTAAAGAGTGACGTCCCTGACGACTTTCGAAAGTTTCCCAGTCTCAGTTAAAGCGACCCTGCGCTTGAAGGGCCAAATATCTTGGCGTTGATTGGCTAGAATTCTACTCCCTTTCGCCTTGGCGAGAAAGAGATAGACTGCGCTTTAAGCGCTCCACTAAGAGACAAAATAGCAATGCAAGCCAGACTTAAAAACCCGTTAGAAAGTAAAATTACACAGTGTGTTTTTTTTTTAATTGAAAATAGTTTAAAATTTGTTTCCAGTTACAAAATAAGAATTATTTTGATGTTAGTGGCTCAAAGGACATATTAGCCGAATACAACTTTTATTAAAATACGGCGAACCTGAAAATATGCCTAAAAACAAGTCACCGAGTTGCCATAAATTTTACTTAATCTTAACCTAGTCTTGCATATAATTAATGCTTGTTGATGACAAAAACAATATTTAATTAAAAATCTTTAAAAACTTATAAATGGCAAAAATACCATTTATGCTCAAATCCCGTTTTGTTGCAATATAAACAAAGGCAATACTATTCATCGTGTGAGGGCCGTTATACATATTTCATATTTTTAAACATTTGATGTTTAACTTTTTATAAATTTAAAACAAAACATACTTAGATTATCCGTTTTATTTTTGAAAACTCGTAGACAATGATTGAGTAGAAAAAAAAATCGGACTTCCATTGTCTTTATTTATTTTAAACACGACGTAGCGGTTAGTAAGTATCTCTAACCGTTTTCAAGTGTAAACTAAACAAACTAGTGTCTATAGGCTACTACTTATACTACTTGGTGTGCAGTCTTGTCAAACGATTAGACAGAAACATTCAAACCACTGTATATAGGAAACCTATACACACGGGAAAATACCTAAATTTGAAGTCTAATTATTCTGTTGCTACAAAACAAGGAGTTATAAGAAGTTTGTATTTAAGAGCCCTAAATATTTGTAGTAATAATGAAGAATGAACCACAGAAATTAACAACCATAAAAATGACTAACAACAGAATGATTAGTCAACATAAGACGAATAGCCAAACAGTATTTTCATCGGGAAATACAATAAGGAATTTTGTAACTAAAACAAAAGCAGAAAATCCCTTAAATAATAAGGAATGTATTTACCAAATCCCGTGTGAATGTGGTAAATTATATGTAGGTGAAACGAAACGCCCTCTTCAGGTTAGAGTAAATAAACATCTAAAAAGTACCCAATTAAGGGATATTGAACAGGATTCAGTGGTCAGAAGCTAAAGTTTTGCATAAGGAGTTGCATTGGCAAAAACGAAAGTTAATAGAAGCTGCGATTATAATGCAGAATAAATAAGTTTTCCAAACCACTCCAAAAACAGGCGTCTTAGGATTAAAAAGGGACCGGGCTGTCACACCTGACTGCACATCAAGTAGTATAAGTAGTAGCCTATAGACTAAATTGTTTAGTTTACACTTGAAAACGGTTAGAGATACTTACTAACCGAAACGTCGTCTTTAAGAAAAATTAAGACAATTGAAGTCCGATTTTTTTTTTCTAATGCATTTTATGCCAAGTGTCGCCAACTGCAGGGGACGTCTCAATTAGCCAGATTTTTCGCGTGGCAGACATTTTAGTTGATCGGGTAATCCTATTGGTGGATTGTTCTTGGGTACAACCATTGCTTAGACAGTGGAAGATCTAAGGAGGACAATGTGGCATCCTTCTACTATTTTTTTTTGTGACAAAAAACTTAAAATACGATATTTTTCAATATTTTTTAACACAAGTAGTTTCCGCACTGTTATTCAACATAAGCGGATTTGTTGTAGGCTCAAATGGAATCTGGTAATCTGGCACACCCTGCCTGTCCGTCCCAAGCGTTGTAGTTTATTGGGCAGCAATCGATAATAATAAGTAATCATTTGCAGTAGTGCTGTTGAAACGAAACGGTTCTACTACTGCTAGCTGCCGTTTGAGATATTTCCTCTTTCGACGACTACCTATACGATAAAACTTGATCACATGCTACTGGAATACCAGTTCATTTCAGAAAACATGCAAAAGGTGTGCTGAGATCATTAAGTCCACGAGAAGCGCGAAAAAAAACAATATCCTGCTAGCAGTATAAATCACACACCAAGGGTTCAATTAAAAATCTATCAAGCGGCAAGCTAAATTATTTTTAGGAAAATAAGTAGTAATTTTACCTAGAATATTTGTTTCACATTTTTTTAAGAAGTCAATTTATATTCTAGATAAAAAATATTAGAGCCATATTTTTACCTTCCTAGCCCGCGTGACAATGGCTAGAGAAGGTATTTTTATCAATCAATATGCAGTTTTCAAAAAATATTGGACTAGATTTTGCTTAATAATTTGTGTTATAACCAAAAACTTCGTAATAGCTTTAGTTTCTGAGATATTTACAAAAAACTGTTTTCATGGCTTCACTTGAAGTGTGCTAATAGACTAGCTAGAAAAAAAAATTAGCGCCGCAGGCTAAAATTTAAAAAAATTATGTAGGTCAAAAATCATTTTGTCATAAAAAAAGAAAATTTTAAGATTTTTTTTTTGGTTTCACTGGTTGCTTTCTTAGTCTAACTTTTTGCATAGCTATTATATTTTTTAATATTTATTCTGCGCAAGTGCAAACACTTAGGGAATATGACATATTCCGAACGGCAAATGTTTTCAATATCAAAGAAATTTAATTTCAGTGTTTTGTTTATAGGAAGCTAATTAACTGTAAATAAAAAATAAATTCAGCCTTAAAAATTTTTTAAAATTAATATTTTTAATATCTTAACAAATGTATTGGTTGAATATAATATATAACAAATAGCTAAATATAACATGTTTCAGAATACACAATTTAGTAACAAGACATAATATACTTAACCACAGTTATGAATTCACATTAGTATATCAAAGTAAACAACATTTCGTTCCAATAATTTCTGATACTTACCACTTATAGAAAATATACACTGAAAACGATATTTTTTTATTTTAATCAAAAATAATGGGTAAAGCTACAGGGTCCAGACTTAAGTGTTTTTTTGTTTTTATAAACATCTGATCAAAGCGCGGCCAACTAAGATAAGTTTTGGAAAGAAATAACATGCGGTAATAATATAACGTTGCGCTAGCGATTATTATCAGCTACACATTTTTTAGAAAAGAAGTACACTGAGAAGCGAATAAATTTCTTTATATTTTTAAATTTAATGGTTTCTATAGCTATACAACTTAAGGTATAAGTTAAAACGATTCGAGGTGAAAATATAATGTTAATTTATGTTTTTTATTTTATTTTTATTGCCACCAAGTGTATCTAGCGGGATTTGCTGAGCACTAATATGACGTAACGGACCAAATTTCTGTCTGGCGAATGAATTGTGTCCGTCATAATGATGTCACCAGCAATCCCCGTAAGAAATGCTTGTTGGCAATACTAACGCACCGGACAACATTCGTTACACAGAGTTTATATGTGTTGTCGTCATGGGCGGGTCAGGGCGGGTAAATGTTTAATATAGATTTACTCAGTAAGCTGGACCAAAATGGACTTTAAAAGATCTAGTCTATGCAAGTAGCAGAAACTATTTTTAAAATAACGTTACATTGAAAAAAATTTACGTAAAAACCAAAACGCTCTTACCATTTTTTTCGATACTGCTTAAAAGCTCAATCCTACACGTAAATGTCTTTAGTTTCTTCCACGAACAATTTTTGCCTTACTTATAATTTGTTTTATTTTAGGCTTGTGATGTTTAGGCTCCAAAATTATACGAAATTAACTCTCTATAACTTGACAAAGAATAGATTTAGGAATTAACTTTTAATGCGTCGAATCCCTGGAGTCATTTAAGGATTAGCATCGGTTAAGGATGTTATCAGGATGTCGGATTTGACCACTTATGACTAGCCCCAGATCAATGTGCGCCGTAGAAGCGCCGTAGTTGGAAATTTTAACAGACTAGTCATTTCGATCTTAATAAATTATGCTCCTAGGGGGGGGGGGATAATGTGGTGGTTGATGGAGCCAAGGCACATATAATTGCACCCCTGAGCTACATAGCCTTAAACGATAAATCGTACTTAATCATTTGAAATGAAAAAACTATATGTATGTCATACATACAGCAGTGGCGTACCCAGGAATGTGTCTTGGGGAAGGGGGGGTGCGAGGCCTCTTAGGGGGGGGGGCAAAGCCTCCTGATGTCAAATTTTAAGCTATTTTTTGTGTTTTATCATGAAATATGTAGAAAATATGTAAACAAATCTAAGGCTTGGGGGGAGCCTGGGCCCCTCCCCCCTGGGTGCGCCCATGCATACAGGGTCTCTAAATAAACTTACAACCGTTAAACTACAATTTGACATTAAAGGAATTGACATAGTAAACAACTTACACCCTTCTCATTGTGGTGCTAATAAGGAAAAAAAGTATCAAAAATCCCCCGAAGAATTTTTATAGCGTGTATCTTTAAAAAACCCTTAAAAAAGGTATAGAAAATGTTATTGTGTTCCTTCAGCTTTGTTCAATGCACCTGCTTGACTAATTTTACCGATAGATGATACTTTTTGATGGTTTTTTTAAAGATCTAAATATGCGACAAATTAGGGTTTTTTGGGTTTCGGGCAAGGTGGTTTAATGTTATATAATCACGGGTGGACTATGTCATAAAAACTCATAAGGGTTTGATAGACGTTGGACGCTGCTTAAAATAATCTTTATTTTATAGTTTTAGTTATATTATTAGTTTATAAAAAAAAACACTCAACTGCCAATTGAGTACAAAATTGATAGGTATACCTATAATCTGCCGTGCAAAGCAGAAACCTAGTAAGTCAAAAACTAGTGTTTTGGGAAATAGAGTTTGAAGTATATTTAAGTACATACTAACTATAGTTTATTTAACTACCTACTACTACATAACTTCCTTCTTTTTCAAGATAGAAACATTCTAGAAAAACTGGCTGGCGCCGTTTTTTACGGCGATTTCAATGATATAAAAATCTCATTTTCGAGTAAGTCGACTTACTAGGTTTTTGCTTTGCACGGCAGTAATGTTCGACATGCTTCTTCAACTTTTAGTTTTGATGCCCAAAGCGCACTTACGAAATTATACAGTTTTGTATTTTCATAAATCAGGTTATTGCGTAATTTTGTACCCAACTGCGACTAGTAGTTACAAGTAAATTTAGCAGTTGGGTGTTTTTTTTATTTAAAACTTTTTTTATTTCCAACTTTTAGGTTTAATTCTTATTCAGCCTTATAAAAAGCACTATGCATTTACAATTCATTTAGCTTTACCCAAAAAGTACGTGTAGATTTTCTACGGACGCGAACAGTGTTAACTTCCATTGAGTGAAGGTGGGGGAGGAGACAGGAAGGAGGGAACTATTAAAATGGTCTCGAAAAAAATCCTAAAACGTGTGCCGAAAGAATTTACACTACACTACAACTATTACTAATAAGGAGGGCGGTGAGAAGAGAGGGGAAACTAGTAAAGTAATGTTGGAAAAAATCGCTATATATTTGTGAAAGTTATAGATGTAACTATTACTAATAAGGATGGCGGGGAGGAGAGACGGAGAAGCGAGGAGGGGGGGGGGTTCGGTTCGGGGGGGGGGGACTAGTAAAATTGTGTTGGATAAAACATCTGAAAGCGTAAGCAGAAAGAATTTTTGAAATCGCTCTATAGTTGATAAAATTATGCAAATATGGTTTTTGAATAGGGTGGGGGAATGACAGGAGGGGAGATGGGTGGGAGCAGGGAGGACTACAAAGTAACTACAGCAACTAAGAAGACATTTGCAATGGGTAATCAAAGGAATTTCAATAAAATCGCCTGAAACTTAGATAATTTGTATGTCTTAAGGCCTACATCATGTGACAAAATGGCGTCTGAAGACCGCCATGTTAATATAATATAATATAAAATATAGCCTATAGCACCTTCGGGATCAGCAGCAATTCAACGATACCTTTTTGTCAAAATCGGTTAAGCCGTTCAGCCTCTAGCGTGACACAAACATATTTACCTTTCGCTGTGCTGCAGTTGGGTAAAAACACAAAGTATATGGCCTGGTACAAATAAGCTTAAATTGGGAAACAGCCAATAATAACCTATTGGATTTCCAATTAGTATAGATAAGCTAGCTTTAGTTCGGTCTCTTAAGACAGAGACTAATAAAACTCCTGTTTTTTCCTGATATGCGGGCACGGTAAAAAAATTTGTTTAGAATGAAAACACTTTATTTTCTTGAATAAATTGTTTTACCTTAAAACAATTTGTTTTGAATTAAAATATTTCTTTTTAGTTCAACGCAACGTTTAATCTTGAAATGAGACTTTATTATTCTTCTTTAATTGTTTTGTTTCAGTATATTCAATTTTGTAACAAAGCAAATTGTCTTCATATAAGTAATATTTTGCTTCCAGAGAAAACGGTGCCTTAGATTAATTCAGTTCTAATTTATAATAAAACAATTTCTGTTTCACATTAAAATAAGAGGCAAGACATTTTTTGTGCTATATCAAGAAAATATTCTCTTGGTGAATAGGAAATCACAAATTATTTTACTTCAAAGCAATTTGCTTTGATCTAAGACACTTTTTTTCACCGTGTGGGAAAATTATGGGAATTCTAGTCAGAGTAGTAGCTGTTAATCTATATATATATTTTTTAAGTTTTGTACAAAAAGTTTTGCGAATAAACTGGTCGAGCACTGATTGGCGAGGAAAATTTTACGAGGAGACATCTTCATTTATGCGTTGTGCTTCAATTTAATAAGGCAATAAAAGTAAAACTCATATAAGCACGCATTTCATACGAAATCGAAGCCGCGCGGTCGATTTTACAGCTTTTTTATCAATAACAAGCGGCATAAACTTTTTAAGAGCAATCTTAAGCCGAGATGCAGTAATAGCTTAATTTGGTAAAGGACATTACATTACCATTTCAGCATTATTTTTAGGAATTCCTGCATCGCTTTATCTTTCGGTTATAGGTAGATTGTCGATATTATTAGTCGATTTTATTGGCCTATAAACGGGAAAATTATGCGGCTTCCGAATCACCCGACATCTTTTATTACTTCATTAGATTTTGCTCATTAAATCAACAAAGTTAAACCTAAGTTTTTCTGGTAAATCGTTGCCAACATGAAACTTCATAATTCACAAAAAAAAGCGGATCATAACACATTACTTCTTCTGTATGTTCAATTTAGCACTGTACCTAAGAGTCATTTGCAGCCGTAATAGTCAAGTTTAGAAAAATATTTCCATAGAAGTAAGAACCTTTCATTTTGTAATTTGTATTGGAGAACTTGGCTTTACTTATAGTATTGGTATGTATATTGTCATGTAAAACTTGACATTGACACGAATTTATAGTTATTTAAACAACAAGGTTTGAAAACGACTCTTTGCACACGATCGAGACAGTTTGGTAGACCGAGCCGAAGGCGAGGTCTACAAGTCGAGGGAGTGTGCAAAGAGTTTTTCAAACGAGTTTTTGTACAATATTTTTTATACGAGTGCTAATAAAGAACAAAACTTTAAAAATTCAAAACTTTAAAAATTCAACAATTTTTTGACGTATCTAATCAACAAAACATACGAGCAGTGACGGTTGCTACGGAACTAAGCCAACTTATATTGATGGGTGACACAAAAATCTCAATGACGGGAGACCCGTATGCAGAAATGACATAGGCGTGCGCAAAAATGTCATAAGCGTGTGCAAAACGTTTTGCACACAGCGTGCGCAAAATGCCATTTTCAGATCATGTTCTCCGTGCGGAAAACCCCCTTTTACACGACAGTCGTATAAAAAATAATTAAAAGCTCTCAATATTGCCAAAGAAATACAGTCGAACCTCTACATTTCGAACCTCTCTATAACTTGAAGCTTTTAACTGGTCCCTATACTTTTTATAGGTATTTTAACCTCTTTAACTCGAATTTCTATAACTCGAACTCTCCATAACTTCAACAGTTTTGGTTGTCCCTTTAAGTTCGAGTTATTGAGGTTGGACTGTATAATAAAGTCTGTGTATTTTTAATATAAAGGAAAAATAATTGAAACTGTATTTAATAATAATATTTTTGTTGTAATAATCTAAGTATGTTTGATTTTGCGGTTGGCCTAAGTTTTTAATTTGTTAAAATAATTAAGTGTAGCTTTGTCAATAGAAATTAACATTTATTGGACAATAAAGCTTATCAATTAATATAAAGTTCTACTGCTAAAGGTAGAAATAGACGAAATTCGTGGAGGGTGTTCTACTGCTAAAGGGAGAAAACGATATGTCTAAGTCTTAGTTAGAGGTCAATGTTTTAAATATTGTTGACTTTTTCTTAATGTCATCTCATATTTCCCATCATGATTATCATATTGGGCATAAGAAGATAATTTAATCTTCTAAAGAAGATTTCAAATCGATTGGATGTTGGTCGTCAACGTACCCCGCAAAAATAAAGACGCAGGGTTTATTAAGTCATATGGCCGTCACTTATAAGTATAAGTGTGGTTAGTAACCCTGAAATCAGTGTTGCCACCAGAAATTGGATCCACAACGTCAAACGCCTGGTGTAGTGATTTACAATAACAAGCGTTACCCATCCATTTTGAGGTTTATTTATTTATTTATTTCAATCCTTACTCCATAAGATACATAAAATGCATATTGAATGTGTCAACAGGTTAAGATTGCTAAAGGGAGAGAGAAAACAAATTCGTGGAGGGCTTCTACTCTAAAGGGAAAAAAAAGATATATCTAAGTCTCAGTTAGAGGTCAACGTTTTAAATATTGTTGACTTTTTCTTAATGTCATCTCATATTGCCCATCATGATTATCATATTGGGCATAAGAAGATAATTTAATCTTCTAAAGAAGATTTCAAATCGATTGGATGTCGGTCGTCAACGTACCCCGCAAAAATAAAGACGCAGGGTTTATTAAGTCATATGGCCGTCACTTGTGGGACTTTATGGTTCTTCTGACCACGTCGACCGGATTAAATCGCTTATTAATATTGCCCAGGGATTTCTTTCATACATAAAACTGACCGCGCTTATGTTTTTAAATATTCTAAAATACTGTTACGTTATCGAACAGCATAATGCAAACATCGAAGATATCCCATCTTTAACACAGAATAAACTTGAATCTATTTGGCCCGCTGGAATCTTGATAAGTCTTCCAGGCAGATGTTAACGCTATTTTGATGTATGGATATACATCGAAGATATCACATCTTTAGCACAGAATAAACTTGAATCTATTTGTCCCGCTGGAATCTGGATAAGTCTTCCAGGCAGATGTTAACGCTATTTTGATGTATGGATATACAAAAAGATGTGTTTCTTAATAATAACTTTTTTAAAAGCAAGCAAGAGGGTTAGGATTATTCTTCTTCTTCTTCCAGTTGAATTACAATCCATAGTTGGTTTGGTGTCCGGAGATAAGTATAGCACCAAGGTAATCCCTACGCCTGTTGTAAAAGGTGACTAAAGGGGCCTCCACCTTATTCAAGTAACATTTCTTTCTTTATAGCAGAAGCTAAGAGGTTGCCAGCGCCTTTCCTTAAAACCATTAGTTCCAATGTTTGGTCATTAGCACGTTCCCATTACCTTTAGATACCCCTTAAACCTCCTAAATGGGACCCCCCCAATTGGTGGTGGCAACCTTTGTGTTAAACACACTATAAAACCATAAGAAATAAACTCCAGCTTCGCCCTCTAGCGGTTTCAGCAGTATAGAACATTTTAAAGCCTAAAGCTATTCTGCCAGGTTCTAAAAGCAACTCAGAAACGTCCTCTATCCTATTATAAAACTAGATTTGGTAATTTGGTATCCTGGCGATTCTGTTAAATACCATAATGCCTTTAGTGTAAAGAATTTTTCCTATAAAAGCTTTAGCGATATTTTAGATTCACAATGGCTATATAAAATAATTTAGGTCACAACATTACCAAAAATTATTTTATCACATAAATATATATATATATATATATATATATATATATATATATATATATATATATTATGAGGAGTTTGTCGTTTTGTTGATCATCAAATTACCTGCCAAACTTATATTACTGATAAAAGCGTATCTAAAAAGCTCTCAAAACAAGCGCGCCAGCTTAAAAATGCTTTTTAGGCGTTTTTTATAAAAAAATAACAAATATTTAAAATTAAAAAAATATATATTTACACCAATCACCATTAAAATGTCGGTTTGGTTTGCATAAATCAAAATTAAAGTAAAATTTACATTAAAAAACACTGCTAAAACTAATAATCTGCACAGGTATGCTTAATAAACCTTTTGTTATATATGCCGATTACAGCGAGTTAGAGAGAGTTATAAAGGTTCGACGTATCTTCATTATAGGTCGCAATATTGGATAATAGGATCGTAGAAAAGAGTTTCAAAATGCTACAAGCATTATCCGATTTTTACAGATTATTCCACCCCTGATGACGTCATTATTGTAGAAATGGTATGTTTTTAGAAATATGCAAAGTATCTTTCTTACGGGTGACCAAACTGAATGATTTAAATATTTTACAAAAGTGTCTATTAAATTCTCTCTTGGACAGGTTTCCCCTGTTCTAATACCATCTAAAGAAAACTGGAGATATTTTGTATTTTTCTTAATAAAATACACTCGTCGTAGTGTAGTGGTAGCAATATTTTCTTCACACACCGGCGGTCCTGGTTCAATTTCTGGCTTGGTTGCTTGTGATTGTTTAAAAATGCTTGAAATTTGCTCTAACATTGCGAAACTGAGCGATTGATCCTGATTGGATGGAAAGTCCCAGTCTAAAAAAAAATACCGTTTTAACATTGATGATAATACTCGCAGGGGGTCGCAGATATTCGTGCCACGTAGGACATTGAAAGAGCCATGACGATTGTGCACATGCGCAGTGCGGTCTGATACCGATAGGGAAACACGAATAAAAAATGAGATTATTTTTTAACCTATTGTAAAGTAAATATTGTTGATCTAAGTTTTTTGAAGAAAATCTATATGGAGTCGAAGCATCGGAAGAATAGGGCGTTTGACATTTCGATATCACCGGTCCGGTTCGAAGCAACAACCGTCAGGTTTATTATTGAGGCGGTGGCCGTAAATTCGAGAAGAAATTCGCAATAAATTGGCAACAGGATGGCCGATTAAGAGAGCGTTTGCTCCATTACCTTCCTCTCTATGGCCCGTCTCGACACAGATAAAAATTGAATTTTATACGATTTTATTTCCACTCGGGCAAATTGTCTCAAGTAGGGGCACTTCTTAATTTGCAGCTTATCGATCGATTCATTTTATAATTAGTTAATGCATGCTAATAGTCTAGACATTGCACAAGCGTCTGTGGAGAGGGATCTCTCAACACTATGTTGCCAGTTCTATGTTCAGTTCAGTTCAGTTCAGTTTCTTTATTGGTGTTAATTATGCTTTCGCATGTACACGTCAAAAGTAAAGAAAAATGTGTTACAAAAAATATCTTAAGTACTATAACCTATATGTAAGTCAGAATAAAAATTTGAAATTTTAAACTGTAAATAATTTAAAAACCTGTTTTTTCTTTAATAATCACAAAGGACACCAACAGGGTGTCCCACCACGGTCACGGTATGTGATAGTATATAGTGCTCTAACAAGCGATGCCTAACTGCTTCAGAGCAAAATTGTTTATTTATCTGTTTTGAAAATGTAATGCTCATTTGTTTTGATTATTATTAATTATAGGATGTAAAAAAACATATATCTTAGACGGGATTTTGATATTTATCGCTACCCTTTCCTTCTTTTGGGAAGGCCGAATCGTTACCTTGGTGAATTGATCGGAAACACATCGCACCCCCGCTAAAAAATAGTCACAACTCAAAAAACATTGTTCTGAGAAAATCGCTGTTAAAGAATTCAGTTCATTAGAGAGATTCATTTTTCACTTACATGACAAATTATGAGTTAACATGGTATTTTATATCAACAGGAACCTATTAACTCAATTTAATTGGTGCAGTTTCTCAGAAAAAATGATTTTTGTCGTTTTTAGTTAAAAAAAAGACAAAAACCCGATATTGTGATACTTTTTTAGAACAAAGCATCATGACGTTGTAAATCAGGATGTCACGCAGGATGGTAAATAATATAAAAAAAGAAAACAAATAAAGGAGAAACTTGTAACGAGTTATAAAATGCTGAATAACAACTGGGAATGTGATTATTCTCTAATAAATTCAAAAGATTTTTTCCTATTCTCCTTAATTCTAAGTACACTGAACAATTCGAAAAAACAGTCACAACACAAAAAAGAACAGTATTTTACTTGTTATATGGGTCAGATTTAACCAATAGTTCACACGAAAACCTTCACAACTCGAAATGTGACTCTTTTCAGGATGAAACTCCACGTTCACGCTGTTATAAAGTCAAAAGTGACATTGTAAAGGAACGCATCCTCAGCTAAACTGGACAAAATAAAAGAGTCACATCGCCATTTCGCGGTGAATTGTCGAAACATAAATGTGACGCTTTTATGGAAGAAAGTACAAGTTATTTCGATGATGGCGGCAGGTTTATCTCACTAAGGGCGATTTTTGAGTTGTGACTCTTTTTCAGCGGGTGTGCGATATCCTAAACTCCCCAAAGTAGGACAGTAAAGCTAATTTAAAAAGTATTTTTGAAAAAAGAGTTTTTCAATAATTTTTTACCTTCCTAGCCTGCCAGCAATTGCCAGAGAAAGTATTATTTTCGACAAAAAAAATATTTTTCATATAAAGCCGAAAATGTGTTATTTGATGACCTATCTTAGCAATATCGTCGTGATGTCTGTCTGTGTGTGTATGTCTGTCCGTAACACGATAGCTCCTAAACCGCTGGACCGATTTTCATATAATCTTTATGTAAAATAGTGTTCGAGACTCTAGCAAGCTGATTAGATTTTGAGCATGGCATCAATGTTTGGAATATAGTAGACTACATTTTGCTCAATAATTTGTGTTCTAACCAAAAACTTCGTAGGAGCTTTAGTTTCTGAGATATTTATCTAAAACTATTTTTAAGGCTGATATATTTTACTAAAAAGTGTGCTAATAGGTTAGCTAGGAAGGTATCAGATCCGTCATGGATCCATTTATTTTTAAGAAATTTTATCTGAGTATATTTATAGATTAAGTTACTTATGATTAGTAGGTATATACCGCAGATACAGCTACACTTTTCGATTGTTAACAATAAGCATATGAAATTATTTTACGCGAAAAATTAGGGTGTTCTTAAGCTTGATAATTGTTGCCATCTTTTGAAATGCTTGGTCAACCGTGCTGATGCCTGATGCAGTGTTGCCATTTGTATTGACATAGGGACGTCGACATTTTTCTTATAACAATGCTCAACAAAAAAATATCGGACAAAATATTTTTCGATATGAACCGATTTTAATGGATCAAACTGCAATTTTTAGGGAATTGACCAGGCTTTTTCAAAAAATAATTTTTTTGGCCACCATCTTTATATTAAAGATGGCGCGCAGAACCAAACTTGACTTTTCAATGAGGCTCGTTTATTCTTATTTTTATTAAATCAAGTTTAGTAATAATGAATTTATGACGAAGTTATTGCAGACCAAATTGAAAAAGCAATCGTATATTTTCTAAAAAAAATTATGAACGAAAACTGGTTTGTTTTTAATAGACGGGCACTAAAATTAACGTTTGTCAAAAATTATTAGGGACTTTTTGCATGTCCCAATTTTCTCTTATCTTCTATTTGAGGCATGCGTAGTTACCTGTTTTGAACCTTATCATTTACTGAAGGATAGTGTTTGGCCTTACTTGTGTTCTAATAACGCAGGCTACTAGTTCCTTTATTTGGAGACAGTGTTGCCGTGCATATAACGTTATGTTAAAATGTAATGTAAATTTAAAATATTTTTCATACCAGACAATTACAGTGAAACCTCTTCTTGCGGACACCTCTATTAAGCGGACACTCCCCTTATGCGGACAGATTTTTTGGAACCAAGCTTTTCCCTATTTCTTTACATGTAAAATTCACTCCTATAACCGGACACTCTAATAACCGGACGCGGACAATTTTTTTTGGTTAAAAAATCCCCCTGAAACCTCCCTTAACCGGACGCGAACCTCTGATAACGGGACGGAGCGCTTATGTTGGCAACAACGCACCTCGCAGCCGGGGAATTACCCCGGTAAGTGTAAATGCGGAGACTTGTCATATTTACAACATATTTTATTCGGCGGGGGCGGGACTGCTGGGTTTTATTTTTATTGTTCAATTGGGTAGTAATAGATCTCTTTAAAATGGTGCCTAGTAAAAAATTTTAACGTTGTTAACGTTTCGGAGAAGGAACATCTATCAGAACGAAAGATTGCTGAAAAATTTAATATTGGAAAAACCGAGGGGTGATCAGCTGAACCAAATTTGTACACCGTCCTACAGGACTTAAAAATTTAATTTATAAATTTTTGGTCCTGTAGTGTCCTGTATAGTCCTGTATATGTCCTGTATAGTCCTGTAGAAGTCCTGTATAGTCCTGCCTGTGGGGTCCTGTATAGTCCTGTGGCTGAAAAGGCGCCCATAAAAAAATTCGTGACCAAAAAAAAAAAGATCATCACGAGCGCCGATTTGCCTTTGCCGGCCTTAGTACTTAATCATACTCGGGGTCCTGTATAGTCCTGTGGAGTCCTGTAGAGTCCTGTGGAACTCCTGTGGAGTCCTGTGGAAGTCCTGTGGAGTCCTGTATAGTCATGTGGAAGTCCTGTATAGTCCTGTGGGGTCCTGTAAAGTCCTGTACAGTCCTGTTGGGTCCTGTAGAAAAATGTGTACACCTACTGTGGGTAGCACCCTTCGGGAAAAACTCAAGCACCCTAAATTGTTAAATATCTATATATTAAAATTTTGCAGCTCCCTCTCATAAGCGGACACCTCCAATAAGCGGACAAAATCGACGGAACCGTGAGTGTCCGCTTATGGGATGTTTCACTGTATTTCAAGAGCTAATGTGGGGTAATCCGCTGATTTAATTTTATGCCAGTTATTGAAAAGTATTTTTTTATACAAAACTGGTAGGTATGTGTTGTTTGGCAACAGTGTTCACCAACTAACCAAAAGTCATCAATGTTCTGTGAAGTGCGTAAAAAAAAAAATAAAAAGTACACAGTAAACACAGACCCAATCCTATATTTTGCTGGCAGTTTTTTACCGGTATTGCTCTTTCAGTTTTTCCCAACTTGTTTTCGGAACTTTTTAAATAATTTTGCCTACAGAACACAAAACAGGCTTTTGACAGAAAAGGATAAAAAATTGTGTCTGCAAAATTTAGCTTCTAAATATCATGTAGCATCTGTCATTTAAATAAATAAGTCCCTATTATTTTGGACACCACTGCATTTAATTACAAATATTCGCTTCTCTGTGAATTAAAAAAAAACGCTCAAAAGTTTTTTGAAATATACGAAGAAACAAGCATTCTTAAAGGGCCAAACTTTATTCTGTCCGTCATCTTGGATTTCACGATACAAATCGTTATGGGATTGATCCCTGACCGCTCAGAAACCGTTTTCCGATCGGTTAAAAAAACGATATTTAAGTATATTTCTCGGCATTTAATAAACAAAGGTATCGTACAAATCAAATTTCTTTCGTATGGTGTGGTTTAAGGAGATATAATATTCTTGAGGGGTGGACATAGGTAGAGGATAGCTAGCAGGTGTTTGGAGGCACCTGCCCGATCAAGCGGTAACAAAGTGCACATGACACACACACAGTCCGTAAAATAACGACCCTTTTTTAACGGCCGCCACCAACAGGTACCTTACTTTACTCGGGGCGCCCGATATGGTTCCCGCCAACAATTTTTAACTGATTCTAGAAATGTAACACCTGAAATACAAATATGTATAGGGTGTGCCAAACTATAAGTAGGTAAAGTTTTTGCAAAGTCAGTTGAACAAAGGTTAAAGCCGACCATCGGCATATCCTTTAAAGAAAGTGACATGGGCGGCGGTAGATATACTCATGAAAATTATTTCATTTAATTATGGCGTAAATAAAACTTTCTATTCCTACACCTACAGAAACGACACTGATTTATTTTCTAACTCTGCATACTGCCGACTAAAGGGGTCCCGAAAGAAACACCTGAAAGCAATTAAGCCCGTCTGGGTCGGTCTCAAAACAAATACTTTGTCGTCGGACCGCAAAAAGTCGCGGCTTTTCTCTGTCGGTAGGGTTGAAATTGTGCCGGCTATCCACCTGTGCTGGGTCGGTCAGAAAACAAATACTTTGTGCTAGGACCGCCAAGAGCCCCGCCTTTTCTCTGTCGGTAGGGTTGAAATTATACCAGGAAGATTTTATATGAATTTGGATAACTTTTGAAGGGCAGATTGAAGCAAAATTTCATGAAATCGATAGAACCCCGTATTAGGAGCATTTCAGGTGACTTTGCAAAAACTATACTTTGGTGTTAATAGAGGAGAAGGTACAAAATATGGACCACCATTTGGTTTATCTGACATATCTGACATATTTGTGGTATAGATCACGTTTTCTATTTGTTTACCGAACAAGTAGAATCTAGAGTCCCTGTATGTATAATATATCCAAATATGTCAACATACAGGGACTCTAGTAGAATCTAACAAACGTTATTTTCACGAAAGATTTTTTTAATTTTTTTTTGTTTAAATAAAAAATAGTAATCAATGAGAATGTGTTACAAATATGTTTACTACAAAAAATACCTACAAATATTAATTAAAACATTTAAAAAATAACACAACACTTACACTAAAATAATGCAATTTTATTCAGTGCCACAAAAGTCATAGACAGTCGTCTCTATCAGCGCCTGCGCAGTCGACATGACACCACAAATTAAAAATTAAACATTGAAACGAGAGTTCACCTTTGCGGTCTTCAGAAAACCTTCTTTTGTGTAGACATCAATATCGAAGTTTTTAATGGCTGGTAGCTCGAAAACTTAACCTCACGGTGCTCCAAGATCTAATCGACACCAAATAAGTGTTGACAGTTAACTATTTCGGCCTTATGGGACTCCTCAGAACACTGCTTGGTCAATGTGACACTCTTGCGAAGTTAATTAGACGGTTTTGTTTCCAATCCTATGTAAATAGTGAGAAAACTCTCGCAAGAAGCGCCATCTATCGAGAAACGAGAGAAACCAAAACAAGAGCAGGCGAAAATAAACTGTTATACATATCGATCAATGAAAAAAGATCAATTACAAATAAAAAGAAACAAACTAATCCGTGACCTACGACAGCTCTGCCGGCTTTCAGGCCAGATCAACGCTGATTGGATTTTTACCCGGCATCAAGACACGCGAGCGTCAGTTAGCGGAAATTTGAAGCCAAATAATATTAACAAAAGTGAAATTTAGTCCCCGTGAATTTAAAAATCAAGTTTCGTGGCTAATCGGGTAAAAAAGGAGTTTTTGTTTCTCTCATATTTTTCCGAGGGTCAAGATCTAATGCACACAATACTGTTTCTTTATTTCATCTGCCTACCTTTTGTTTCCACTCTGGTAGTTTATTTGTATTTTGTAGATGACGCCTAAAAAGCATACGGTATCGCAGGCAATATTTTTCATTTTTCTTACCAATATTGTAAGATGAGATTTATATACCGTTTCTTTAGCTTTATAAAAGATTGACTATGCAGTGTTCTGGAGAGTCACTTGAGGACGAAGCAGTTAACTGTCAACACTTGGTGTGTACAGCTTTCAAGCTGCCCACAAAAAAATACAAGAGAAACAAAATCTTTCTACACCGGCTTAGTCACGAAAAATTGTTGTTTAGGATTTAAAGTTTAGACAATCTGTGGTTTAGATAATAAATTTTGTTCTTGTTTTTTTTTTAATTTGGTGAACCGTAAAATAACTAAAATGTAATCATTATAAAAATTCAATTAATTAGCATGAAAATTGGTTTGAGAGATAGGAATCGGCGATAGTGTCTCGCCAGTAATAAACAAGTTAATTGGGGATCTGCCAATCCCATCTCCATACACCAGATAATACGTTTACATGCTGAGATTACTGAAGTAGAGAAGAGCAAGTTGCGATTGTAATGCGGTACAACCATCCTAGGGCCGGGCGAACCGGGTCGCTAAATTGTACCTGTAGAGGCGCTAAACTAAAAATGTATTAAAGGTGTCGGGGCGCAACTTTAGTAATGTTATTTTGAAAAATATCCTAATCTGGGAGCACGGCAGAGTCCCGCCAAGTTCGCTCAAACTGCTGTACCATCTTTTCTTGAAACATTTCAGCTCATATTTGACCTATCTAAAACTCTACTTTGGAATGAGCTACGGACCTCAAGCTTTGCACTGTCGTAGATCTCGATAGAGCCAACAACTCCTCCAAGTTTCACCTACTTCCATAGAGCAGTAAAGTAGTTATGGAATTTTGAAAAAAAAAATCAAATTTGCTACTCACTAACTTATATATAGATCATCAAAATTCTACTATACCTACTTCGCGACGTCGTCGCAGGCAACATTAATGACAAATACATAAAAAAAATTAGGGGTATCATGTAATTTAAAAAAAATTGAAAACGCACTAGCATAGCAGGACAGGCAGTAGCGGACGCAGAAATAAAACCTGGGGGGAGGCTTGAGCCCGGATCGATAGGCAGGGATGAATCCTGAGGCGGGCGTCAGCGCAGATCGATCCATTTTAATCTTAAAGGGTTATTATTTATACTGGACTTCAATTGTATCATATTATAAACAATTTAATTTCGTTTAGGTATGGTAGTAAGTAAGTCTTAGATAGTGTGGGATAATAATTTATCCACGTAGCTTTATAATAGACATATAAATAATAGAAATAACAAAAAAGATTCTGCCGAAACCCGGGATTGAACCGGGGACATTTAGATCTTCAGTCTAACGCTCTCCCAACTGAGCTATTTCGGCTCGTACAAGTATGTAGGTCGTACCTAATTTTATGAAAATACCTTTTAGTAAGCCTCAGTGTGGGATTAGTTATTTACCTAACAAGTGCGGAAAGTTGTACTTTTCCGCACGCCACGGCAGTTGCACGAAGGACGCGGAGCGGAGTTCGGGCAAGCCATCAAGGGTGGAAAAGATAGTTTCCGCAAGAGTTAGGTACAATGTTTTTCCTACGAGTGTTTTGTCTATCTTCTTTATAAAAGAAAAACATGATTTAATTCGCAAAGATTTTATAATAATGCTAAAAAATGATACATAAGATAGAATAGTTACGTAAATCATTTAATTAGTCCTAAATATCTTCATTTTTAACCAAAAAAAATTGTGCGGAACAGTAACTTTTCAGCACTAGTGCGGAAAAGTTACTTTACCGCACGTTTTTTTACTTTTCCGCACGATTTTTTTATGCACGGAAAAATAATGAAACAGGACTTTTTTATCATGATATATTAATAAGAAACTTTATGTAATTAACATTTAATTAACAATAACGAAAAATTTAACGATGGTAAATATTGAAACTGAAAGTGCACTTTGTGTTTGTTGCATGCTGCGATATAGCAGAAGCCGCAACATCTTGAAGAACGTCGTTTCTTATTTGAACTTTATTGGTTGGTGTTTGGCCCACTACAGAAATGTCTTGATCAGTTTGCTGCTGAGAACTACTATTATGTAGTGAATGTAGGACGGTATATTGGTCTGTACAGGCTGTAACACATTACAGGATTCTTCCTTCGGTGCTTCTGGTAGCATCGGTACAGCAGCACTTCTTGAAAATGAAACTTGTGTGTAGGAGGACGGGTTTTCATTTGGAAACGATTGTGACCAGGAGTACATCTTTCCAAACGAAAAATCGTGCGGAAAAGTTACTTCGCCGCACGCTCGTAGGAAAAAAAACTTATTAACTCAGATATATAAATAAAAAAAATAATAAAAAAGATTTTGCCGAAACCCGGGATTGAACCGGGGACATTTAGATCTTCAGTCTAACGCTCTCCCAACTGAGCTATTTCGGCTTACGGTTATCAAACGTTGGTTTACTCATTAGGCATATTAATAAATAAGGTACAAGTAGGTAGGTGGTACCATAGACAGAAGCAGTTTTTGGTGGTACCTAATTTTATGGAAGTGCTTCTTAGTATGTCTCAGTGTGTGTGGGATAATAATTTTTCTAAGAAGGTATATTGATATATAAATAAAAGAAATAATAAAAAATAACAAAAAAGATTTTGCCGAAACCCGGGATTGAACCGGGGACATTTAGATCTTCAGTCTAACGCTCTCCCAACTGAGCTATTTCGGCTTACGGTTATCAGTTCTTATCAAACTTTGGTTAACTTATTATATTATTAAATAAGGTACAAGTAGGTAGGTGGTACCATAGACAGAAGCAGTTTTTGGTGGTACCTAATTTTAGGGAAGTACTTCTTATTAAGTCTCAGTGAGTGTGGGATAATACCGGATAATACTTTTTCTAAGCAGGTATATTGATATATAAATAATAGAAATAATAAAAAATAACAAAAAAGATTTTGCCGAAACCCGGGATTGAACCGGGGACATTTAGATCTTCAGTCTAACGCTCTCCCAACTGAGCTATTTCGGCTTATCGTTATCAGTTCTTATCAAACATTGGTTAACTTATTATGAAATAAATCAATAATACTGTTTGTTGTCTAATTTTGGGAGGGCACTGCGCCGTTGAGCTGGTGGTACCTAATTTTATGGAAATCTTTGACCACCTCTTTTAAAGAAACTTTTAATCTAAGTACCTACTTATTTGCGTTTCCAAATCAGCACGTAGAATTAGCCCCAAATGATTATCTTCAATAAAATCAATGCAACCCAGCTCAAGAAGATTTCTCCGCCAAAAAAGGAAAAACGATTCGTTCCCATAGGTCTCTTAACCTATCTTTATTTCTAAATACTATCCAACCATAAAATCCCATGCATAATGTTCCATCTTCAAGTTGATCAGCTACGAATACGTACTTTTTTTGTTGCGCTTGACGCATTAAAAAATATCCATAAACTGGATACGTACCGAGTGAACCAAAAAAAAACGAGAACGAGCAAAAATATCACACAAACTGAAAAAGATCTGAACAGGATGTTGAACTAATTTAATCCTGAAACCCGGAGGCATTAAAGGCAGCAGCAAACTAGTACGGGTAAACTAAAAGTAGCAGCACCACGTATCTCTTTCATTGTAGAATACTGTGACGACATTAGAAACTTTTTGGATCAGTATAATTTCTTCTCTCTCGCTCTCGCGCGCACCTAAGAAATAAGAAATTAATTTGACAAAGGGTTAAATCCCTAAGTTGTTATTTGTAATTAAAGGTCCTTTTTCTTTCGTCCGTAGGTATTTATGCAACTTCTTCAAAAAACAACTTCTTCAAAAACAAAAAAAACATTTTTCAAACGAAAAATTTTTAGACAAAAAATATTTTGAAACTCATGCTTTGGAAAAATATTTTTTCTATAAGCGTGCGGAAAAGTCCACTTTTCCGCATGCATTTTAGTGTGGAAAGTGCCACTTTTCCGCACTAGTGCGGAAAAATATTTTTTCCGGAAAAGTAAATTTGTTACGATTTTGAGGTGTTCTATAACATTTAGACCGTTCAAAATACATTTGTATCTTTCCTAGCACACGAAATATCCTAAAAATATTCAAATTGACTAAAATTCTGCTATATTTTCAATATTTTCGATAAAATAAAGTTTTCAGTAAAATAGGTTCAAATTATAAGTTTTTAACCTCCCCGGTATAAATATCGTCATTGTCAATGTCAAACAACAATGAACACTAGTGGTTTTAGATTTGGCATCTTAAATCACCATAGCAACAAAGTACAAACAAACTGTCAAAACAAAGCCAATTTTGCAGATACAAGCGTCTTTTGAATTTTTCAAACAAAAAAATCAGATTTTCAATGGATTCTTCGGACGAAGATCTACCCCAGTCAGTTCTCGAAGCCGCTAGAATGTGAATAATAATAATTGATTTGATTAAAACGTTTTGAATATAAATAATTTTTTGATTAATTTTTAGTTTTTTCCTCACGCTTATAGAAAAAATAGTGTACCTAACTCGTGCGTAAAGTGTCTTTTCCGCACTTGATTGCTGGCCAAACTCCGCTATCGCGCCGTTTGGCCATCTGCAATCGCGTGCGGAAAAGAGGCACTTTCCGCACTAGTTAGGTAAACTACTATTTTTCAAACGGAATATTTTTGTCAAATAAATTTTTTTCCAAAAACTGTTTTTCGAATCATATTTGTTTTTTATCTATTTCTATTCGCCACCTTTCCTGTTTTTCAAGAGGAGTACAGGAAAGCCAGTTTATGGATTTAATTTTTCGAAAACAATGCAATTAAAAAAAAAATTTTCAAAAAAATTATTAAAATTTTTTTTTTTTTAAACTCTTTCTTAAAAATTATATTATATTATTTAAAAAAATATATTGTTGGTAAAATTTTCTTAAATCATTGTTTTCGGAAAAAATATATACCTTTTAAAAGAAATGTAATTTAAAAAAAAAGTCATTCGAAATTTTGTTTTTTCGAAAATAGACTTTTTGAAAATACTTTTCGAAAAGTTTTTTGTCATTTTTTCGTTCGTTCTCAAAACATTGTTTTCAAAAAGTTGTTATTCAAAAGAATTGCTTTGAGAAAACAGTTATTCAAAATTTAGTTTTTTGCAATACTATTTTTGCAGCAAACGTGCATAAAAAGAAAAGATCAGTTTAAAAAAATTCTTTTTGATAACTTTGTAGTCAAAAAATTTTTTGTTCAAAAAATTTGGCTGCTTGCCTTTCATAATCTTAAACCATTTTTTTGATCCTAAAAAAAGCGCTAACAAAAACCGTTTCCTAATAAGGACATTTTTTTATAATCATAATTAAAAAAATTAGGTTATGACATCACACCTATTGTCCGGCCAGAATAAAATGAGGAGCAAAAGAGATGGCTTCAACTAGCGCTATCTTTATCTGTCCAGTGGCGTGCTATAATTTTTTAGATCATTAATATTAGGTATCATTTTATATCTTACTCCTCCTAAGCCTGTTTTTGCTACACTCAAAACCTTATTTTTCTTAAAAATAAATATTTTTTCAAAACTTTTATACTTATTATATTATAAAGGTACCTAGCTATGTCATTAGGTAGGTGCGCGCGAATCTAGAAACCCAAAAAAATACCAATTGACTTTTTAAAAATTGCAAAAATCCAAAACCATGCGTTATATCTTCAACATTGGAACTCCACACAGTTTTAATAAAAAAATAAAAAAGTGTAAATGATACGCCAGTATTTCTTTTTAAATTTTAGAAAGTGTATGAAACGTGCCTAGTCATCCTGTTTGAGCCTAACGATAACAATAGAAGCCCAATAAAAGGGTGTGAATTATGAACG
The DNA here is from genome assembly GCA_963576565.1 of Aspidapion aeneum. Taxonomy (NCBI): domain Eukaryota; kingdom Metazoa; phylum Arthropoda; class Insecta; order Coleoptera; family Brentidae; genus Aspidapion; species Aspidapion aeneum. Next base: position 114,503,610 of record OY755042.1, read on the forward strand.
GACTGAAGTCGATTTCGTTAAACTTACCAGATGAGTACCTTGTTTTCTTGTACATTTTGTTCATGGTAAATTTGTTAAAAATGAAGGCCACTCAGTAAGACAAAAGTGCTGTAAACAGAGGGAGATTGAGCCATTTCTGTTGCTCCTCATTTTATTCTGGCCGTACAGTAGTAAGTATTTTAACGTCTTGCCAGATTTGAGATTGCCTACTTCGTTTCTTGGAATTGACGGTTCGGCCTTAAACCCCTTCACGCCACCTTATATCAAGGGCCTCTAGTAGTGAGTACCTACCTGCAATACAATGTTTTAAATCATAGCGGTACGTGGTGGCAGGCAGTAAGAACATCAAGGTTGATTGATGTGCGGTACTTTAAAGAGCTCAGCTCAGTACTGCTGCTGCTGAACTGCTCGTCAGAGCGAAGCCGTTCTCATTATTTTAGTGCCCTATCTGCCAATGATCGAGTTCGAGGTGGTCCCATCTCTCTTGCCTACCGTTTAATTTCTTACAACAAAAACCTTCAGATTATCATGCATAAGAGGAGGTAACTTTATGAAAATTCCCACATGATGCTGTTAAATAAAGATCTCGAGAAGAAACCAAATGTAAGCAGCTTTGCTAGCAGCTCGTGTGATTTTTACCCAACTGCAACCAGCGGCGTAGCGTGCCCGAAAGGGCGGGGGGGGGGGGGGGGCGACAGCTAAAAAGGGCGCCTCTGAAAACTGATGAAAAATCTTGTGACAAAAAAAAACAAAAAGGTCAAAAGGGCGCCTCTCACAAATCTTGCGACCAAAAAAAAAACAAAAAAAAAAAAAAAGGTCATCATGTGTGAGGGGCCGATAAGTGAACTCTCACGAATCTTGCGACCAACAAAACAAAAAAAAAAAAAAAGAAAGGTCTTCATGTCGTTAGTTTCCTTTGGCACCCACTCAATTGGCCGTTACCGGCCCGACTTAATAAAGCTGAGGGCGCTTCGGCCACCTATGGGGCGCCACTATCCTCGGGGCGGGAAGGGCGACGAACCCCCCGCGCCCCCCCCCCCCCACGCTACGCCGCTGACTGCAACACGGCGCGGCTGACGGTAACACGAACAATCCCCCCTAAAAAAACAATGCATTAAAAAAAAAATTCGTCGACTTTAACCCCCCTAGATTTTGAGCCAGATCCGCCCCTGAACAACTCTCGAGAATATTTCTCTTAAATGGACAAGGAAATAGTTTCCTAATGTAAGAATTCCATTTTAAAACAATTTCTACGGCTTATAGGTATTATTACTTTGTTTAAAATCAGTTTGACTAAAACCATATCTGGCGGTTTTTCCGAATAAAATGTTTTAATTTTAATAAGTACGCAGTAACAACAATAACATGCGTTGGTAATTAGTCAAGGGGAGCAAAGTTTAAAAATAACCAACCGCGCAAAAGTATTTATGATTTATTAGTTATTGCCATTCAGTTTCCGTAGTTTGTAAGAATTTTCAGCCTATTCGAGCATAACTAAGAAGTTATTAAATATCACGATATAAAAACCACTTCTTATGAAAAGAGTATGGTAATATTATAATAACATATCGAGTTTTGGCATCTCTCTTTGTTTTTCTTGTTTTTGTTTGTTCACTGTCTAGAGTCTTCTTTGACAAAGGTTTAATCCATTTTGCATGTTAAATACCTTCTTCCTCTACTTGGTCATTTACAAACAAGATTCCTGATTTATCCACACAGAAAAGAAATTATATAAATTCTATAAAACGTATCTTCTCGATAATATTATAGTTCTGTTAAAATAAATGATAACAAAAACATTTCATGTAAAAAAAGCCAAGTACGCAAAAATGGCATTCCGTAAAAAGAATTGAGATAATAGTAAAGTCAAGTTCTCCAAAACAAATTTCAAAATGAAAGGTTCTTACTAGTTTCGAAATATTTTTTTAAACTTTGCTATTACAGCCAAACTTCTTTATGTTTAATTTAGCACTGTGCCTAAGAGTCATTTACAGCCGTAATAGCCAAGTTTAGAAAAATATTTCCAAACTAGTAAGAACCTTTCATTTTGAAATTTGTATTGGAGAACTTGGTTTTACTTTTATCTCAATTCTTTTTACGGAATGCCATTTTCGCGTACTTGGCTTTTTTTACATGAAATGTTTTTGTTATGATTTCACTTCTTTTTTAAAGGAATTGGAAAATACTTAATTTTTAAACTAGTAAAATATGCGGAATATTGTTCAAAACTTTTGCAATCCCTTACTTAAATTTTTGAGATTTTTTAATTTTTTTTCCATGGTTTTATCGTAGTTCCTATCAGCCTTCCAAAGCTCAGCTCTCTAGCGTTTCTGAAAGTGCACAATGTTACTTTTACATAACTTTACATGTATAGGGGAGGGAAATAAATTAAAATTGTCGTGTTTTTAAATTTTGTCCTATAGTTTTATCATAGTTCCTATCAGTCTTCCAATGCTCAGCTCTCTAGCGTTTCTGGAAGTGGGTAATGTTACTTTTACAAAACTTTACATTTATAGGGGAGGAGAGTAAATGAAAATATTGAACTTTTTAAATTTTTTCCCATGGTTTTATCATAATTTCTATCAGCATCCATCCATCAATGTTAGTTTTATATAAATTTACATTTATAGGAGAGCAGTGGCGTATATAGAAAAAAGTTTCGGGGTCGAGACGGTTTTGGGGGGGCCCGAGACCTCATGAGGCTGTATTTTATGCTATTTTATATTTGTATTCATGAAATATGTGGAAAATATCCAAAAAAATCTTAGCTTCGGGGGGGGGGGGGGCCCGGGCCCCCCAGGCCCCCCGTATATACGCCACTGTAGGAAAGGAAAGTAAATTTAAATAATGGTGTTTTTAAATTTTTTCATATTGTCTTTCAGTCTTAAAAAGTTCAGCTCTCCAGCGTTTCTGGAAGTGGGCAGTGTTACTTTTACATAACTTTACATTAATAGGGGAAGGAAATAAATTAGAATTTTGGGGTGTTTTAATTTTTTTCTATAACTTTATCATAGTTACTATCGGTCTTCCAAAGCTCAGCTCTCTAGTATGTCTGGAAGTAGGCAATGTTACTTTTACTTAACTTTACATTTATAGGGGAGGGAAGTAAATTAGAATTTTGGGGTATTTTAATTTTTTCTTATAGTTTTATCATAGTTCCTATCAGTCTGCCAAAGCTCAACTCTCTAGCATTTCTGGAAGTGGGCGATGCTAATTTTACATAACTTTAAATGTATAGGGGAGGGGAGTAAATTAAAATTTTGGGGTTTTTTGATTTTTTCCAGGGGTTTGGTCATAATTTCTATCAGTCTGCCAAATTTCAGCTTTGTAGCATGTCTGGAAGTACAGTAGAATATTGATGATCTATACATGAGTGAGTCAGTGAGTGAGTGGCAATTTCGACGTTTTTTGAAATTTCGTCACTACTTTACTACTTTATGGAATAGGAAATGAAACTTGGAGGGGTTGTTAACTCCATGGATCTACGACTGTGCAAAGTTTGAGATTCGTAGCTCATTCCAAAGTAGAGTTTTAGGTAGGTCAAATATCGGGTCAAATATCGGCTGAAATGTTTCCAGAAAAGATGGTTACGGCGCGCGAACTTGGCGAGGCACTGCCGTGCCCTCAGATTGACTTAACACCTCTTCTATCAAACAATAATATAGTTTTTTTGATATCGAATTATGAAAAGAGACTAATTATTGCAAAAAAAAACTGTGAGTATGTTTTGGTTTTCTTGAATATAATTCACCTGAAAGAAAAAGATTCTTATAAAGAATAAAGAATTATTTAAACTAAAAAGGGAATAAATTATATTAAAGAAATACTAATTTTTTTGATCGGCCAATATAAGATGTTTTAAACAATCTATGCATATATATATATATCTATATATATATATATATATATATATATATATATATATATATATCTATATATATAATTCGTTGGTTTTAAATGGAGATAACGGTGGCTGGTATCATTCCATTTTCCACTATTTTACTTTTAAGACATTTCTCTTTGGATTAGTACGTCAATGTTGATCTGCGTGCCAAGTTTCATTACCGTAACTTAAACCGTTCAGAATTGAAAAAATATTTTGACACCCTAAATTTACTTTTGGGTCTGTTGACAGGTTAGGCAGCGTTGGTGGGATGATTCGTAATGGATTAAAATAGGTGTTATAAAATCTTTATCAAAAAGCCCAGGGATGCTAAATTTTGACGCTATGGCCATGGACTACTATGATCTTTTTACTATACTTTCAGTTATATAGCCATTGTCTATCCATATAAATACATATATATAACTAAAAGTATAGTACCACAGAAAATAGTTAGTTATTCTGTGATAGTACAGAGAGAGTTTATATTTAAACATTAATCCATATAATAAATTTAAATAAATATAGCACGATATGACAGGAAAGGATCGACCCAGATAACTTGGTACCTCTGATTTTATTTTATGAAAGATTAACTTCCTGTCTTTAAATATTTTTGAAGTTTTGAACCTGTCTGTACCACTAGTGTTTATATTGTGCTCTAATGTGTCAATTGAAAGATATTTTTTACGGCATATTTAATAACGAATCGGTTCATTATTTGCCATAATTTGTATTAATTAATAATTAAAAGGTTTTTATTGTGCAATATCCCCGTTACGGGCAGGCAAAATGAATGACTGAGTCACCCTAAGTTGTTGTTGAATTTTGATTTGACTTTCAAGTTTATTTGTTTTATTGTTACAAACTAAGTAGGTATATTACACGGTAAAAAAAATTGTCTTAGATCAAAGCAAATTGCTTTGAAGTAAAATAATTGGTGCTTTCCTATTCACCATTAAGAGAATATTTTCTTGATATAGCACAAAAAATGTCTTGCCTTTTATTTTAATATGAAACAGAAATTGTTTATAAAATATTATAAATTGCAATTGAATTAATCTAAGGCACTGTTTTCTGTGGAAACCAGTGTTGCCACCCTCGACCCTCAGGTCTTCGGTAGAAGGCTTCGAGAAAAATCGGTAGATTTCGGTAGATTTTTTAATCATCTCAGCAAGCAGTGCAACTATCGATAGTTTGGATTGATTTAGTAGCTAAATTGTATTTCTACGATTTGTTTTTACTGACAAAATACCAAAATTAAGAATTAAATAAAAAAAATAGGTACATACTAGGGACCTATTGCAATAAAGCCAGGCACAAATTCTTCCGGGCATTATATTGACAGTTTCGCATTAAAAACTGACAGTTGATCTTTCAAAATTGATATACCAAAGTCGAATTTAGAAATCCAGTTGTTTATTTTCCAGTAATTGTGGCGTCAGTATTAATTCCGGCTCTTATAATACACAATGGCCTTATTTTGAAAGAAGACAGCTGTTCTTATAATGTGAAAC